>OY796684.1:36607541-38028858 GCA_963680715.1 Tetragnatha montana
GGTAATGGTTTACCCCCACTCCGAAACAAAAAGTTTTAATGTATTTAATGGAAAAATTTATTCCAATGTTGTTGTTTTTTTTGTTTTGAAATGTTGAACATCTGAAAAAAATTACCCCCCCTCTCGTCAGTGAAGTATCCCGCTTTTTTAGATTGAAAAAATCTGGTCACATTATCTAAGTTACAAGGTTGAAAAACCTGGGTGCCTAACAATTATCCAAGCCGTTCCATCTCAACTAAGTGGCGTCTGAAAGTCGCTGAAATATGCCTGAGAAGAGTCTGAAATTAATCACTGCCACAAGTCACGGAGACAGTTATTAATTAGATTTCAGAAAAATTGGCTGCTAACTGCACATCAGATTAGATTCTGGCGTCTGTTCAGACACAGACCGACAAAGTAGCCTGACAGATGCCCAAATATCCGATGTTTGCGCGTCAATCAATTAGCCGCTTTTAAGAGCCTCCAAAACGAAACCAGATCCCCAAAATCATTTCAGTTGACAAACACGATACGGGGATGGAAGCAAAGAAATTGCTTTCGTAACCCTCTGATAAGAGGTTTTCCATTCGCCGGGTATAAAAAAAGGGAGCTCACTTTACTAGCAACATGGATTGCATTGGAGAAGGGAAGAAATCCAAGACAAAGTTTTGAGAAAATCAAAATACTGTCCTCCAAAGTTTTATTAGAACTTCAGTTTAGAATAAGGAACAGTTGTCTAAATAACGTAACTATTTAAAAATATTGAAGAGTTTTAAAAAAATGTTGGATTTATTCAATTTTACAGTTTCTGCTTATATTAAAACGTTTGAAATGACAATTAAATTATTATAATTTTACTTAATTATGAGCACAAAAAAATGTAAATTTAATGTCCAAAGCAATTATGAATAGAGTGGGGACTAAGTAATAAAGATTATTTTATGAATATCAATCGAGTCAAAAATCTTCTGCATAAAAGTAAAAAAACTTTCCAATTAATAATGAAATTATATTTTCGCTTAATTCACAACAAAAAAAAAGAATAGAAAGACAAAATAAATTCTATTACAAAGGTTTCTAAAGGGGTGTTTTTTATTAGTTAAAACTTTACTTTACCTTCTGGATACATTATACTAATATTCGCATATTTATCTTCCAAAATTAATTAGTTTCTAATTTAATTAAATGCAAAAAAAAGTGTAACTAATAAGCAGAACTGTCAATTTTTAAATGAATTTTAAATTGCTCGATCAATTTAACAGTAAACACAGTAAAACCCCTTGACAAAATTTGTTAAATGAGAAAATTAAGAATTTTCGTAAAGAATTAGCCTTTTACGTAAAATTAAACAAGCACTTTAAAATTGTTTGACGATAAAAAAGTACAAGTAGTCCTAAGAGGTAAAAAAGTGTTCAATCATTCTAGTATGTATTCCAATCGAAAACATTATAGAATTCAGCTTTATTTTCAAAGCCAATAAGTTCTGAAAGCTTTCGCAAGATGAGCGACAGCATTAAATCTTCCTCAATTGCTTTCAACTGGTAACCAGAACAGTTCATAAAAACGGGAAATCAGCTCCATTTATATCTATAAGATCTATTACGGGAAGAAACTTTCAAGATCAAAAGATTAAATCTCATAGGACCTCCCAAGATTACCCTGATAGCCACAACTGCTTAGATATTTCGCCACTTTACAGCTCAATTTTAACTGTTGTTTCGGGGAAAATATCGTTAATACCATGAAGGTTGAGAAAGATGGTAAATTTATAATGTTGTGCCAAAAGGTTTTTTCCCTTCATAGGTCATTCTACCGGTGCAATTAAGAGCAAACATTTATATTCAATACTTGAAAATTAAATAATATTTTTGTTCGTAAAAGTAATTGCATTGTAAATTAATTTTCATTTTTAACATACTTAAAATTAAATTTTTTCCAAAAGGAAAAATTGTTAACTAAATTTTATTTTGAACATATTTAATTTATTTATATTACATTAAAATTTATTTAAAATTATATTTATAAAAATTATTTATATATAAGAAATTATATTTAAAGAATATTGAACAAAATATTCTTCCAACACACAAACCGGTTTATATATTAATTAAAATCAACTAGATGCCTTTACACACTAGATAATTTTACCGGGGTTTTTTTTTTCAATAAAATCTTAAAATAAGAGAAAGATTATAAATTTCAAGATCTTGCCTAAATGATTTCTTATCCATGTTTCAATGAACAAATACGATTAAAAACAAAAACAGTATTTTTTATAATGAAAATACTGGATATCCGTAAAGCTATCTGTTTTAAAGAGTAAATTACTAAATTTAATATTTCATGAAAGATTAACCTTCCAAAAAATATTTCAAATAGTAATGGAAATTAGTAATTAATAGAAAATAGTAATAGTATCGAATTATAATTGAAACTATAAAATTCAAACTCCCTCTCGTTTTGTTTAATAAAAGTTCTCAACAACAAATTTTAATTATATTTCTTTTCTAAAGTATTGAGTTATTATTATATTTGTCTCTTTAGAATCAATTAAGATTTAACAGAAAAGTATTTAAAAATTCGTCCAAAAGTCGAAAATGAGAAAATTAATTCTATTACTGTTATATTAATAAAAGATACGAAACTATCGCTTAATATAAGTCTGTCTGGAAAATAAAACAAAGAATAGTAAGTGAAGTAAGCAAAATGTTTGTTTATTGTTATTGTTTTTGTTTTTAATCCTATTTGTTCATTGAAACATGGATAAGAAATCTTTTCTAAAGTATTGAGTTATTATATTTGTCTCTTTAGAATAAATTAAGATTTAACAGAAATTAATTTTAAAAATTAGTCCAAAAGTTGAAAATGAGAAACTTAATACTATTATCGTTACATTAATAAAAGATACGAAACTATCGCTTAATATGAAGAAAATGTTAAGTCTATCTGGAAAATAAAATAAAGAATAGTAAGTGAAGTAAGCAAAAGGTACCTATGAGATCAATGACCCGAGACTAGCTTGTGATTCATATTTTTTTTTTATTTTAAAATTAGGATCGGAAAATTCCGAGCAGGATTTCAATATCGACATGCATCTTTATCATTTCCAAACCTTATCAATCTAAGACAGAAATACGAGTTCGGACTTCAGTTTGACGAGAGTGGCACGACCATTTTTTCTTCGATAGGGTGACTGAGACGGAAAGATAAACTCCTTGATGAACTGCCGCTTTCGCAGATTCTTAAGAAATTGCGAATTCTCAGGATAGCCTACGGCAAACGAAGTAATGGGGTGGTCCCAAACTCGTCCGATATTGAGGCAGTTCTTTAAAAGATTTATTTATACACTTTTTTTACTGCTCAGATAATTAGTGTTTTAAAATTCGGCCTTAAGAGAACTGCTTCAGCATCAATACGTGTTTTAATGGGGGAAAACCGGTATGTTAGAAATACAATGAATGTATAAATTGTTAGTTTTATTTGAGATATTGCTTTAAAATGTAATTAGATTCTTAATACATTTTCATTATGGCAGTTTAATAGCTAAGGGTGGGAAAAAATGACATTTTCTTGATCCGTGTGTACACCGATTTTTGTACATAATTTATTGTTTTTATTATTAAATTGTTAAAGTTAAATATACTCTCATTTTATACTTACAAACATAATTGCTATACTTAATATTTTATAATTTGATTTAAATAGCGGGCATAAATATTTGTAGGGGGGTTTCAATAAAACATTTTAAAACCATGGATCTCCTTTCTGACTTTTATTGACAATTTGGATATTGCTCGTTTAAAAGAATTTAAAATAATTTTGTGTAGAAAAAATAAATTTTAATATAATTAGTGAAATAAAAATGTTTATACAAGGATTTATATATTGGATTGCAAATATAGATTTTTCTGAGCACTGGAAATTTATAATTTTAATAAATGTATAGAAATATTTATTACTTTTTTATTTTGTAATTATGTAATTAAATTTATAGTATAAATTTAATTATATCTATATTATTGTTAGAATATTTATGATGCATTTTTCATTACATCTTGAAATTTCTTGTTTAAAAACATTCAAATATTCATCAACTGTTTTGGGGAATCCGATTTAAATGTTTGAAATTACGTGTAAAGGAGTTAGAGAAATTTCTTACTCTACTCTAGATCAGGCCTGCACAACATACGGCCACCCGGGGCCAGAAAAGTTAAATGTTTTTTAAAAAAATTAATTAAAAAAGTAAATTTTTCGAAGATTTTACCAATGAATTCGCCTATGTAATAAAAATGAAAACGCAACCTTCTAATGTTTAATAAAAACCTATTATCTTCAAAACTATTAAACCTTCATTAAAATTTCGATGTAAAAACTTGAGGAATGTTTTGAAAACTTATTACACGTTATCCTTTTTCTTTAGTTATCCCTTTCAAGCAATTAGTTTTAATTTCGCTCAATGTCATGAACAAGCAATACAAAGTTTAAATTGATCTTCTGGACTACAAGACCGGTCCAAAGCCAAAACAAAATATTTGTTTTTATTTTTAAAATGTTTTACCTTTTTTCCACTAAATGTAGGACTCTCGTCTTAATTATCTTTTAAATGCCCTAAGGACTGTTTCTTAATACTTTTGAATTTTACTTGTCTTAGTTTTTCTATTTTCACTTTTTTGCTATTAACTAAGCAGAAATATAATTTAATTATCGATTTAAGTGGTTTTTATGATTTTTTCAACTTTTAACATTTTTTTTAACGGTACATTATTTTTAATAAACATATTTTTTTCAATAATTGTTCTGTATTCTAAATAGGAATTCTGAATTTCCAGTAAAAATTTGGTGGTTATGCAATGAAAATGTCTTTACTTATACAGGTTTTTTCCCCCGATTTTCTCAAAACTTTGTTTTTGGACGTATATTTCCTTCTTCAAACTGACGATACACAATGTACATTTGAAGAACTGTTATTCAGATGCGTAAGTATAATTTTCTGGGACTTTTTATTAATAAAGGCCAAGAACATCTCAATCTTTCCCCGACTAAATTAACAAAGTTATACATATTTCTTGAAAGTAACAATCTACTTCACAATGGAGAAGCATGAGAAAAATACTCACACCTTATTAAGATATCAATCCCATAATTATATAAAAACTAATACATCTTAACAAAAGCTAAAAGCCGAGAGCTGACAGCACTCTTTAGAAACTTGATTCCAGTTATGTTTGTCACGCTTTACTAGATTAAGATGTTGAACCACAATTCCACTTGAGCCTGTAATCAATTTTCGCTTGGTACTTGGTATCAGATTCATAATGATGGGGTGAAATCCAAATCACGAATAACCAGTTATTAAGTTAAGGCAATGAAATAACACCTGTAGTTCTATTATCCATATCCTCTAGTCTTAACTATAGATTCTAAATTAAAACAAATGAGATTGATGATGTGGTATAGTGCTTATCAAATTACTTGTCTCTTAGAAGGGTAAGATGAATACTCTCACACTAATATATTATTTGGCTTTGTACAATTGTAAGTAATTTAAGCCATTTACGTGTAAAAAGATGAGAAAATTTTGTCTTGCTTTCTTTCTAAGTTAATCACTCTTGATGAACTAGCAGGTGACTTGTTTAGAGTTTGTGATATTACTTAGAGGGGAGCAAAAAATATTTTATAGTTCATGTTATCTAAGCCTCTTAAATAAAGCAACAACAAAAGATAGTAATAAGGTAATAAAAGGCATGACCAATACTTTTTTCAGCTCTCAAAGGTCTGTCTACAAAGAAAGGCAGGGATAAAGCGGTCTGCTTTAATTATTTATCATCACCTTAATCAGATTGGAAGGGTGACTGATAGGACTGTTACGATGGGATCGATGGAAAGGTTTAGTGTCTGTTTTAAAGTATGACGTTTATTAATGATATATCTATTTATATGGCTATTGTTTTTACTTTAAAAGCAATTATAATAGAAAGAGAACGCATGAATAATATTAAAACTGACCATCTGAAAATCAGTTTACCAATAGGAGTAAAATTTAATTTGTTTATATCTATATTGCAGTGTAACTAGTGTATCTTTGATAATTCGATAATTAATTCAAATGGAAGTTCAATGGACAAAGTAAAATTTTCGGATTATTCAAAATTTCGAATGACAGACATTTGCGCATATTTGGATAAGCATTTTGCACGTCGTTAAGCATTTTATTACGCAGCAAAAATTAAAACACATTATAATCTGTCCCAGCTGTAAACAACCAGATATTTCTGGTAGAGTTAAAACTAATAAAAAAAACACATTTGAAAAATTCTAATATTTGATAAAAAGTATAACCAACGAACAAAATTGTTTCAAAAACAAAAAAGTTACAACATTCATGAGTAACATCTGGATATCTGAAACATATCTAACAGGTAACTACTAAATAACTTAGAAAGAATACTGGGGGCGGCCAAAGTTCAAGTTGTAAAAACAAACCTCCATCCGAAGGTCAATTATCCCCCAAGGAAGGATTATCCTCCAATAAACACAAACAAGAGCTTAACAAGAGAAAAGCCGTAAAAATAGCGTCTGTGAAAGGCAGCTTTGAGCAGCCACCCAGGGTCCTTTGTTTTAAGAAGGCGATTCTCGACGATCCAACCTAAACAAAGCGCGGCTGCATTCTTTGGGAGGCAAGGGTCGCGCGTCCATCGCAGCGGCCGCGATGACAGCGTGAGGGAGAGGCTTTTCGTGTAGAGTGCGCATTGGCACGCTAACCCTACGTGGCCAACTAGCCTGTGCGTGGTAAAAGGAAATCCGTAGGTCCCATAGACGTGTAGGAAAAATCCCCTCCCTGTTCATGGAAAAAAATAATGGATAGTTTCTTTCATGAGAGAACTTGGTGCAGTATATCCTAAAATGCAATGATTTTAATAGACCTCACTTCAAAAAAAAAGACTTCCAGCTATATTTGCTGTATTTTTTGGTTGTTATCGAGGGGAATTTTCACTGAAAACACTTATAATGTGATTATGAATCCACCTTATTTGATTTGAATAATTTTTACTTCGTTTAAATTAGTGTACTTGGGGAAAACCAGTTGTTTTTGTGATCAAAGTAAAAAGTTAGAGAGGATTGGCTACTTGGATCTGGACTCAGCTGGTTTCCTGAATAACTTTGGATGTGTAAAAATCACATGCGCCAAGGGAGCAATTATACCACAGGATAAATAAACCCAATTTAGAGTTTAAGAAAACTCGCAGTTTTTGGAAGGAGGAAAAAATATCTGGACTTTGGGAAAATAAACCCGGAATGAAATTTAGGGTGGTGTAGGAATAATGAATGCAAGCAAATCCAGTTATTTTACATATTATAATTTTTATTTCAAGAAATTTATGGCACTGCCTCGTAAAGTTTAATGTAAAATATTTCACCTAATTTTTACAACTTGCATAAGTTGATTAAAATTTTATTAATTTATAAATAACTTGAGCTCAGTAATAACAACGAGGGTGGGAATAAATGAAACAAATTACTGGTTTCATAAGTAAAGTCATTCAGTAACAAAATTACTGGTTAGATACTAATCTACTACTTAGAAGTGATTTAGACCATGAAAAATTAAATGATTAAAAAACCTGCAACATCAAAATGAGGTTTCTCCAAGCATCAAACAAACTTCCTGGTAATTTTAAAACTCCACATCCCAGAAATACAAGATTTATTCCCGTGAATAAGCAACGTGTTTCCCAAACTTTGCATCTCCAGTCCACAAAAGAGATAGTGGCCACGGTCGGACGGTCTCTTTAACGGATGAATATGTTGAAAGCGCTGTCTATTCCTATTCCCTCTATGCTCCGGCCGCCCCAGACGCGCGGGCGTCGCCTCCGTTCTCCAGACGAGAGAGATAATGGTCCGCACCATCATCATCGCTCTCGAAGGTCTAGCAGGGACCGCATGGATGAAGCGGTCCGCTTTAATTATCATCGCCTTTATCAGATTGGAAGGGAGACTAATAGGCTTGTTACGATGGAGAGATTTCGTGGCTTTATTAAGAGATTGGATTCAAATTAAATTTCTTAAGAGGTTTTTTTGTTTCTTTTTTTACGCTAAAGCACTTGAAGACTAGTGAGGAGAAGTAGTAAAGGGTTTTTGGAAAATATCAATCACTACTTATTCGCTAATGGCGGTACTTGGAAGATTCCTTGTTCCATGTCTTGCTGGTATTCGTACTTTCTTTACGTTATTCTGGGACACCTGTGGCCCGAAGCCACGATACTGTCACCCCATGCTTCATTCGCATGCACTTTCACAACCCCGTTTTACAGGGGGGGGGGCACGCATGCATCTACATCCCCAGAAACACCCATGTCTGAGTGTGGATAAAAAGTCCCAAGTGCCGGGCTTGGTTGTCAGATACTCCTACCACTACCGCAGAACACCAGCGTCAATCAAAAATTATTATTAATTACAAAAATTACGTTCTTTTATTGTATTGGTTGGATTTATTTAAAGTTATTGTAAAATGTAGGTTTGGAGTTCAGTTTGTGATTAGATAACGATAATTTTTTTAAAACTTTAAAGTTTGGATAAACTTAATGATTGGAACCTTTTAATTAATTATGTAACATTGGAAGGCACTTAACTGTAATTTTTAAAATTTACTGAAGGTTTTTAATTAAAAACAAAAGTAGAAAGAGGCTTAAATATGTAGCCATTTGGAAAACGCTACATTTTTAGTTTTCTAATGAAGTTCCCTAAAATTTCTCATTAAAAATTGTCATAAGCTGTCCTAATGCCAAGCATAAAAAAAGCTCAACTGTTATATACATGACACACACGCCTCAGTTTTATTTCAAAAGTGCACACTTTCAAGGTAAACCGCTGAACTTCACCTCGTAAGAATTCCCAAGGGGATTTTCCGTAAAATGAGGAGAGCCCAACTTCATCCCTTATCGTGAATTCCCACTGAACCTGCTATTAATAGTTCCCTTGGTCGTCCGCTCTACGTCAGATATGAACTCCAATCCTGGCATTAGCCATCTTATTTAGAGATTGTCAAGAAAATCCGTCTTTTGCAAAAAGGTTCCCGCCGCAGATGTTGCGCTATCAGGCACGTGCTTCCTTCGCAAGAAAATCGTATTTCGCGCTGAAGTTCTCCCGGATAAGATACAATGGCATTGGAGATATTTTACGAAGACAGATGAATGAATGAACCGAACGCAATTACTATCTCTCCGTAAGAACCTTGCAGCGGATGGTCTTGAAATGGATGAATGAATTTATACGACTTGACCATTCACACTATTTTATTCCGGAGGGATCATTCACAAACTGCTTCGGTTGTAATTTTACGGATGTATTTTTACCACAAGTTGTGAATCTTACTTTACCTTTTAAATTTAAATAAAGCAATTTTAATTCAACTGTAAAGACTTTTCCTTATGGTCTATGCTGTTATAGGAAGGTTTTCTTTCAAAATAACTTTAAAATGATGATTTCCGAAAACAAAAGAAGATCAATGAGTCAAAAGTACTTTTATACCATTCAAATCTAGACCTTTCAGAGAAAATTTACAGATTCATATTTTCCTTCCAAAGTGTGCAGAGAATGATAACAATCTATTGAGATTGCCTCAACGGGAAATTCAAACACGTTTTTCTCAAAACTATCTTTTGTTGAGTTCGACTCTTGAATTCCAACAGCCTCGTATATTCATAAGCATAACTTATAACGAAACGTTATCGTTTAAAACAAGTCATGAAAAAGTAATGAATTTTAAGGCATTAAAATGGTAAATATAATTATTTCCTTCATATAATATCGCTCTTCAACTCTAATTAAAGTAATTACACAATTTAAAAGTACAGTTATAATAGAAACTCAATTCAACGCGAAGGAAAGTTTGAAGTGCTTTACACTTTCAATAGGACGATTATCAAAATTTTTTCCTTGTCACAACCGTGTCACATTGACTAAGAATCCTTTTAAACTGGTATCGAAGTATGAAAACGACCTCGTATAGTTCTTATGTTGGTTTCAAAACGTTAAATTTACAGAAGCAGACAAATGCATTTACTTAAGGAAATGATTAAATAATTGATCAATTTTTCAATGAAATAAGTGTCAATACTGAGTTTCCTTTTCAGACAGAATATCATTTATTTTAAAATAGACCTTGCAACAACTAAACAGAGAGTAAAATTTCAAACAAATGGGTGCCGTCATAATTTTTCTAAAAAATAAATATTGAAAACACTCTAAAAACTTCATGCGCTTCCGTCAAAAAAAATGTAAATATTTGAAACTGCAAAAGTAATCATAAAAAAGAGATGATTTTTTCTACCTTAATATATTTTCCACCAAGTGCAGAAAAAAGATGAACTAAGTTATTTTATTTCAATGAATGAGAAACCAAAGGTTAGTACTCGAGATAGGTATGTATAAGTCGCCACATACACTTTCTGATCTGAGTTTGGTAATGTATTTTAATCTATGAAAAGGGCAAATACAGGGGCTATGAGGCTAGTCTCCAGAGATCAAAATTGTTCCGATTTTAATAAAACTTTTTAATTTAATAATTTTTTATTATAAAAATTAATCAGGAATTGCAGGTAATTACTGGAAGAAATGGGTTTTTTTTCACCATTTTTTAAATCTCAAAATACAATACACTTTAAGGCACAGCATGGCAAAACTCGATTTCCGGTCAAATTGAGTTATACATCAATCTATATTCAAGACAAACGGTTTTAAGAAAACACCCCAGAAACGTTGCTATCTCCAGTTTTGTTATTTCTCCATCCATAGAACTGCAAGACAGAGCTAGCTCTCCTGAAAAGTTGGGGAAATTGAGTTATGTCATGCCGTGCCGACGGTTCAAATCTGTGGAACGCTCGAGAAGATTTTTCTCATTGTGAAGATGTCCGCGATAACAGTCTCTCAGCAAAGGAGATCGGTAACTCTGCTGAAGGGTCAAGATCGGAGTAGTATCAAGGTGAAAACGTATCGGCGGCCGGCCTTCGTGTGGATAGCTCGCCGGGAGTTTCATTCACAACTTCCAAATCAAATTTCACAAAGCAACGAGGCAGCGAGAAGCAGGCGTAAGCACTCGGATTCGATACGATCCGGTTTCAGGAGGGTTTGGCTTACCCATTTTCAGTCTGGCGAGATCTTATTCTTTTGTAGGGAGAGTGTCGCAGGCAGTGTACCTGAGCCGCTACGATAATGGATGACATCTTCAGTTTGCTTTCCGCCTCAACCCATCCGGTGGGAAAATGCGGCGATGCTAAGTAAATTAGTCGGGTCAAGTTAAGTGTTTGGTTTTAATGTTATCTCTGAAGGACGAATTTAGCCTAAATAATTACAGTTTATCAGTTTTCTCCAACAAATTCGACACATATTGAAATATTGGTTATTTGGTTTTATTTCGTCAGTTTCAGCGGCACAGTTAATGGGCTTTGGCTATGCATTTTCGTTTTCAGCGGCACGGTCGAGCGATAGTACGGGAGTGCCGAAATATTAATCTGGGACGTTGCACGTGATTTACAACTGAGGAGGTTGGTTTGAACAGATTGAACTCTAAAGGTTTGAGAAGGTTTCGTGATGTTTTCCTTCCAATCAAAATACCACAACTCTCCTTTTGCTTTTTATTTAAAAAATAATTGAAGAACTTGAAGCACATCACTGATTTAACTCAAATAGCTTTTACATGGGGGTTAAATCGTTGCTGCAAGAGCCTCCATTTGAGAAACTTCCTTCATCTTAAAGATAAATCACTTAAGTCATGCTATAACCGGGACCAAAGCAACACAAGTCATCCCACTGCACAAAATTTGATACCACTAAATTTTAATAGAGGAAAATTAATTTAGATCTGGAAAAGTAAACACAAGTGTACAGGCAAAATATTATAGTTTAAAAAGAGCCCAAGGCGACAGCTTATTCACACTATTAGACAATCCCCAATGATCTAGCCAGGGAGGGAGATATTGAAATGTTGGATGGATGAGGTTTTATAGTTCTATATGGTCAAAAAAGACATTCTAAATTTTGAGAAAAGGAATAAATCCCGGAAATTTTCCTCTCGGTTTTGCTCTTAACGGATTCACATCCAATGGATGATTAGATAGCCTCAAAAAAGTAAAACACTAAATTCTGAAGACAATGCTTACGGGAGAATGTTCTCTAGAGCGAAAGGAATGAACTTGACATCTCATGGGTGCGGTAGTTGTTGATGATAAACAAGACAAGATAACTCGATTTCCTAAATAAACTCTCTTAAAATAGAAAACAATGAACAATGTGAGAAACAAACAGTGAAGACAAACAAACACGATAAAGACTCTGTCGGACATCTGTCGAGTGACCGAGCCTCGCCATTTGTTACATTGTAGTCTTCACCCTCTAACCAAAAGATAACCAGACGCAATTCAATTCTCATCAGATCCCTTTTAAAGGCAACTAGCCTCAAGTGGCCAGAATTCGCTTTTTTCTATCTCGGAGGTCGGCTGAGCACAAACCTCGCGGTTCACTCTTCGGTGATGTAAAGCGTCGGGCGTCGGCTTTTTTCATGGGCTTTTAAGAGGTTATCTCTATCGGCAGATAACATCTCGATGCGCGTACTATCTCGGCCTCTCGTCTATTATCTGCTTCTCAGCGACCTTCAAAAGTATGTAATTTGAAAATAAAGAAAATTTCTTTCGATCGAAGAGACGATTATAAGTTCATGGCTTAAAATGCCCTAATTATGTCCGTAACACAACGAGGCATTCTATGATGCGCCGGGTTCATGTCGAAAAGGCGTGCCTGGGAGGTTTAAATATTCGAAGAGCCAGACTTCAAAATGAGCGTTTTAAAAGAAATTAGCATAGTTTAGCCGCAGTTTTTATTTTATGAGGCCCGCTTTTAGGCGAAATTAATCTACGTTTAACGAACACTGAGGTACAATTTCGAAGAGCGATTATCGGCTATCATGTTATATATTTTTTTAAAAAAAATATCCTATAACCAATCGTTTTGGTGCATTATATTCTTTCCCAACATCCCAGCCCAATACTTTTCCATTGATTAGGTTTTGAATTTTTCATTCACAGACGAAACTCGACACTTTTGCTGACTATCAGTTCGTGAGTAGACAAGGTTTTGACAATCATTATAGTGGCATATTGTGAATGGTTTAATAGTATTCACGAGTTAACCGTTGGTGTGATTGAAAGTATTCAATATGAACAAACTAATTCATTCATTGAATCATCAGCATTGCCCTAAAGCACTTTTTAACGAAAATTGTGTATAATATGTAGGTAATCTTATCTCATTTTAGGTCCCCCTGTTCTTCAGGAAAGGATTTCATTAAATACTTCACTGAGTACTCATTATGAAATTATTTCCTTAAACTATAAATATTTCACCTATTCATAAAAACATTCCTATCAAATTAAAACCCGTATAAATATTGATAGGTTTCTCTAAAAACCAAAATACTACAACTAGCTTAAAAGTTAAGGCATTAAAAAATTAGTACATATTTTCTTCTTCAAAAACCTCATAATTTGGGATAAAAAGTGGTTTGTTTCTAATCAAAATCCGTAAGTAAAAAGTATGCCGAAAATTATTTGAGTGATACAAATAATTTAAACATGTTCAATCAAAGACAAAAAATATTTATTAAAAAGCAAGAGAAGCATCCACCTCAGAAATCTTCGAACTCTTCGCGCTCAGACGAGTTTAAAAACGTCACGACCCCCGACAGTTCGACACCACGAAGAACTCCCAATGATCTCTGAAATTCTCCCGTCTCCCCCATTGTTTCCAAACAAAATCCCTCAGTGTTTGCGATTGCTTTTTATAACTGCCGCCGCAAAACGCGTCGCGTTGTCGCCCAGCAGAGCGAACGCAATGGGCCGCATTATAAGAGCGCGGCAATCGGCTCACCAAAAGCAGCTGCCTAAACAAAACGGCCCTGCACGCGCTTTCTGCCAATTCAAAGACAAGTAGATGCAGTTTTAAGGGTTCTGCTGCAGTGCATCTATTTTAGTGGTCCTCTCTAACTGCATTTCTTTTGGGTAGGGTTTTTCCAGGTGGCAAGCGATTTTTTACCTCGATTTTTCCCACAAGATTCACGAGACACGTCGGTGGAATGTTATGGCTTAAGTGGTAGAATTTTCATAGATAAATGATTTTTTTGGAGAGTCAAAAATGGGATTTATGTATTGTTAAATCTTTCCTTCAGAGGACATCTAAAAGTGAAGAGCTTAGATTGAAAGAGAACTCATTACTTTGTTTTTAATAACACATAGAGGAAAAAAAACTCTTAAAATATGGTGTTTGTTTAGTGAAATAATTTTTACTACTTTTAGCATAGAGTTTGGAATTTAATATCTTCATAAAATTTTACATATACACGTCATTTTAATAAAAACGTGTCTGTGCATAGCAATTTAAAAGAAAGGGGAGAAGTGAGTTCCGATTCAATCCTTTCCATTCTAGAATCACATGAAAGTGAAACAATAAGAGCTCAAGCGTATTTTTTTTAATTACCTATTAATTATTTTGGTGAAATCCAAAATAAAAATTTAAATTGTATGCGAAAGTAAATTTATATTGATCAAGTATTAACTTATCTTTTAGTATGTCACCTGAAACTCAATTGAATAAAAAACGGCATTTCTCAATGTAAACGTACGTTTTGATATTGGGAAATTACACACAATTTAAGTGTGATGAAAAATGTTATTAAAATTTTTTGAAACTAATAAAGCTCATTAAAGCAATCATAAAAAATAAACTTAAATTCAAGTTTTTAAATTGCTATACGTTACGGTGTATTTTTTCTACTTTGGTGTGTTAAAGAGGCAGTTAAATGAAATTTTCCAATCAGCTCAAGTTTTTAGTTTCAGTTCAATATGTACTTTTATTTTTTTAGATAATATCCTCCCCTCTGAACACTTCACTGATGGGGGGTTTTTTACCAAATTTCCCGCTGAACTAAAAAATTTATGAACATTTTCAAGTTCTCCCTTAAATTGGCTCAATGCTTCTCTTTTTAAAATTCTTCACATTATGTCCAGAGTATGTACCCAGCACCCACTGGAAATGGAATAGCCTTTAGACCCCCCCTCACCACGAGATCACAAAAGTCGAAGTTAAGCGTTTCCCATCCAAAAACAACCAACACGCAGCCCATTAACGGCATGCATAAAAGAAAGGATGTTAGCATCACAAGACAAAGCCCAGGGTGGTACCACTCAAACTGTTCTTGAGTATCTTTGAGGCCGGGGACTATTTTCGACGGCTCCCTGGATGAAACTAGCTGTCCCCTTTCCCAAAGCAAGTCAGACAATTTGGAACAGTGGAGTCTTGTTGGGAGCTAAACAATATCCCGATGCGAGGGTTCATATCGAACACCACGTGACCCGGAAACCATAACCCCAACCCTCCGAAGGTCCCAAAATTATCCTCCGTTTACAAGAAGCCTTCTGTCGAAGCACCTGTTAACCCAGAGGGAAGACCCAGACAGCGAGAACGTCTGCCCAGCAATTTTAAACTTTGTTTTACGCGGCTGGGGAAAAGATGAGAGTGCAGCTCCTTGCCAAGTTTTAGCCTTGGAGCTGCATTCATCTCTTCCAACGATGGACCAAAAGGGTTTTGGTACTAAAAACCAAAATGGTTTGAATACTAAAAATTATTGTGTATCGAAAGGGTTCTGGATCATGGAAAACATTAATGGATACAAAGGATTCGTTACGTTTTTTTATATCAAAATAGTTTGGTGCTAAAAAATTCATAAATCAAAAGGGTTTGATACTTAAGTAACTGTTTATCAAACGAGTTTTGAAACTAAAACAGTAATGTAAATTGCATTGAACTTTGTTTTTGCTCTTTAATTTACTTAAAGTTTTGAAAAATTCCAGTAAGAGAAAGACCTCGTGATAAATATTATTGCTGTGTTCCAAAACTCAATAAACTTACCAAGCACTTTTACCATCGTCTTCACAAAAAAAACACAAGCCTCTTTTTAGTTTGAATATATAGAAATTACTTTTTACAAACCATTTTAGTTTTTCTGTGCTTGGAATAAAGTAAATTTCTTCTTGAATATATCAATTTTAAATATTAATTACTGGTTGAAAAGATTTTATTGATTAAATATGAAAAAGTTTATTTAGAACAAAGGTTTTAAAGGAAAATATTAATAAAATCATTCTACTACTCTTTAAGAGATAAACTCGAGTTTTCTTTTTTCAGTCTAATTTAAATAAGTATACTTCTAATTAAAATTTTATAAAATGATATCTCTTGAATACTTTATTTAGGAATTTTTCTTGATTAATAGGTTATAGTTAAGTGTAACCTTGAAGTGGTATTTTATTAAATTTTGGTTTCGGTTTCAAGAAAACCACTTAAATGAAATTTGTTAGTGTTAAAATTATTTTATTGAGAATACCATTGATTGAATCCACTTAATTGTACCCGAGTTAAATATTTTCAAACTTTATGAAAATTGACAATAATACTATAAAAAGTAAAAAGTTTTTAAGAATTTAAACCATATAACCTGTGGGTTTTTTTACAGTTTAAGCAAAATCATTAAATTTAATCTGAAGTCTGATCCTTATCTAGTTTTTAAGACATGTTTTATTTTAAGCTTACCTTTACTTATCACAATCTGATAAACCTTAAGAAACACCCATACTTGAGTGAGGAGTGTTATACTCTTAGATAACTGTTTTAATGGGCCCGACCCGTATTTCTAGTTTCTCAACATGAATCGTTATAAAAATGAACTCTAAGCGGATGTATATTCAAATAAATATTATTGTATCCACTTTCTACAAAAAGTAATGAAAGAAAGTAAATTAGGCAAATTAGAATGTATCTGTTCGGAAACATATATTACAATTCAAAAAGACCTTTTAAAGATACTTTAATATCAAACTTCACCTACATAAATTACGTTATTTTAAGTTAAACCATAACTACTTTTTTTTCAAAAGAATACATTTAATGCTATACTTTTGGAAGTCGTATAAAATCCTGCTCATTTAGCATAAACTATTTTGCCAAAAAGGATAAATGATAATGCCTGAGAAAATTTTATTTGACAGTGGATAGTCACTTAACTGTTTCAGCTTTTATATTTAATCGATAAATATTATTTCCATCCCTCTTCAAATAAGAATTAGAATTAATTAAAGAACAAGACATTTGTGAGAATATACCACAAATTAGTCAGTGGGGCTCTCGCCCAAATTTTGGAACCACTAAACCTCATTTGTTTACACCATTTACTTTACTCATGGTCCAAATTACTTTTCACTATCCATTAAGCATGGGTGAAAACGAGAGTGTTTCTGAAACCTAACCCTTACAGGAAATTGACACCCTCGGCACTTGACATAGAAGTTATATGAAAATGGTTTAATCATAGGTTCCAAATCTTTTAACCACCACCCAATTTCGAAGAAAAAATCCTAACGCCCGTACAAAAGGTCAAATGCAAAAATGCAAAAAAGTGTAAAAATAAATGCTAAAAAACGATTAGTTCTTTTAAGCGATTAGAAATAAAAGCCACTAAAAAAACACACAGAATCTTTCAAACAATACCTTTACTTTATTAAACCCAAAAAATATTCTCCGAACAGGTAAGTTAAATGGGGAAACATGCTTGTAGGTTGTAGTGTAAGGGCCTAATTTATAGAAGTTTTAGATACAAGACTAAAAAATATTTAAATTGATAAATGTAATCCATACATAAATGTGTAGCTCAATATCAAAAATGAACTAAAAAGAGCAAGGTTTTCTTCAATGCACCTGTTTAGAATTTCATATCAATTGTATAACAGCCGCGGACAAAAAAATTTTCAGCATAAATCGATTCCTCGTGTTTAAAACACGAGGAAGAACTGTCTGATGGTATAATTTGAACATACGTCAAATACTCATTATTTAAATGTGATTGAAGAAGAAATCCAGTTCGTGTCTGGGATTAAAATTTAAAGTAGGTTTCACCCATATCACAACGTTAATCAATCATCCAGTGTTGACTTAAAGGTGTTTAGGAGTGTTTCTAAAGCGTCAAATTATTACAAAGTAAAAAAAATATTTCGACTGTTCTAAATCTTTCAGTAATTTTTTTTAGCTCGGAGGTTTTGCAGAAAAAAAAGGTACTAGTATTATGGTAGCAATTACTTTAAAGAAAACTATTAAAGAAATTTTATAAAATATTTTTTTTTTATTTTATAACACATTTTTTCCGTTATATGCCGAATAAAGAAATTCACACCACTTAGATACAACTAAAAATTCCAATTTTAAAGCATTCTGCTAGAATTTCTTAAGTAATGATAAACAGTTTATAATGTATTTATCATAAACTTTTTATAGTTATAGGTATAAATAATTATTTTAGTTACTCTCAATATATCTATATCACAGAACATTTAATCAATAATAAAAAAATCACATAGTTGTAAGAAAAGTTAAGTCATTGCTTAGTAAGCGTTAAAAATAAAATGTAACTTTAAATTAGTTTTTAATTAATAAAAAGCATAACTAATATATACGCTTGATGTTTTTACTACAATTACGAAAGTGAAGATGTGTCAGTTTTTACGTACAACAAAAAAATTATTTAAATTACAAATTTAATAAAAAAATATTTATTCAATTTAATTTAATTTAAACATAAGTAAAGTTAATATAAAATTCAGTTTCTTTTCACTTTTGAATAATGTTACCATTTTTTTTAAATAACTTTTAAAACTTAAGTTAAATTTTTTTATTCTTATTTATTTTAATTTTTAAATAATGTATAAAAGCGGTATGCGTACTCAAAAAAAAAAAGACGTGACATCTTACTAATATTTTTTTATTGTAAAAATTAAATAGTGGTAACTTATTTTATTAAAAACAGTCTCCTTAACTTTATAAACATGCGCGTATTAAAACATTAATTGTTGGAAAAAATCCATGAAAAGTTTAGTTACAGCCGTTTTAAGATTTTTCTTTTGCTTCTCTAATAAGTAAAATAGTTCCCAAATAATTATCGTAACTCAGTGCATCACTTACACTGCATTAAAAAATATTTATAATAAATTCAATATCCAATATTATTTTATCTCTCCAATGACATTTTAAAGGGGCATATAATACCAGTTTGTGCTGGTTAATTAAATGCGATCGTCCTTAATATCCATTTATAAGGGTCGGGCAAATTTCCCTCGAGGGGTAGACAGGACATCGACCAGTGTTCTGGTGTCGAGTATCCTCCGGAATGGATCCAATCCGCGGCCCTCTGCCTCCCGAAGTGAAGTCCTCTGCCTTCCCATAGGATGAGGCAAATCACCAAATCTCGCCAAAGATGGCGTGCGCGAAATTTGAAACATTGAATCGCCGGAGATCGCGAAAGCACACACTTGCGCTCGATCCTGGATGCCGGTGCTCAAGGATCCCGGGCAAAAACATGGGACCCGAATTAGTATTTCGCATTTAAATGCACATTTGAACACAATCCGATCGGCTTTTGGATGTATAAGCATGTTGGAACTATTATGATTGTACAATTCTGCACATTTTTACGGCTGATAGTCGTAGTCAATTAATCGAGAAACTGCCGAACTATTTCCACGATCGTATATTTGAAATTATCAAATCGGAGTTCCTGTCAGTCAAATATGTAAAAATTAATCTCGGGAAAAAATATCATAATACAGACTACTTTGCAAGTTAGGATCTTGCATAATAGATCGCAAAAGCAGTTTTTAAATCAAGTTGGATCGTGCAAGGGAAACACTTTTGCCATCAAAAGATAAGCAATAAATCAGTTTGAGGTAAATCAGCAATAATCTATCATAAAAGATTCAGTTTCAAGGTTCAAGCTCTTCATTTTTTAACACAGTTGGGAAAGAAAAAAAAAATTATCCGATCTTAAATTGATGCTAAAGAAATTTCAAACACCGTCTAACACTATGATGACGATTAGTCTAAGACATTGCAATAAAATATAGTTCACAAAAGTCAACTAGTTGAAAAATGACGGCGAAATATTACATAACTCTAACTGAAACAAAATCAACTGCATAATAAATAATAAATAAAAGGCGATCGCATGATCCTAAAGGGAAATCAGCATCAACCTTGAGATTTGTTTCCGAAATTTTACCAATCCGAGATTGACATGCATAAATATAAGCAAAAGGTAAATAAATAAAGGGGGCTTACTTGGTGATCTGTGTGCCAGCAAAGGAAGAGGTAAAGAGAAGGCTAAAGTCAATATGACTAGAGTCCACATATCGATGTTGGGGAGACACTAACTGCAGAGCATTGTGCTGGAAGTATTGTTAGCACATGGACTCAGGCAAGACACATATGGCCGAACTCGCAAAAACCCTCAGCTGAAGTGGCCCGCGCACTTTCACTCTCTCCCGGGATCCCGCTTCTCTCGTTCCTTTCGATTTCACCTTCGTCGCCAAGGCAGCCAACTCAGCCGCCAACTATCGCATAGGCCGGTCCTTGATATCACGCTGCCGAGCGGACAAAATGACAAATTCACGTGGAATTGCCAATTTTCCTTCCCCCGTTGGCCATATTAATAATAAAAATGCACTCAAGGAATGATTAGTATGTTCCTGCCTTTCACAAATGCCGCTTACTTTGGTAAGAAAAAAATCTAAAGCTCATCCGTGCAACAACATGGGTGGATTTTAGGGGGATCATGACGGTCAATCCAAACCTTTTCATTGTTTAACGGTAAATGATGTTTTCAATGCAATCAGACAACGTGCGCCCCCAAAACAAAATCTAGATTCCTCCCAAAGGTCTTCCCCTTAAATCCGCCTATGTATGACAGAGTACAAATGCGTTAACAGGAAAATACTGTACTACTTAAAATACAAATGTGATTTTAACTTAAGTCAGGGGTAAGTAAATATTTTATTTCCAATTCGATACTTTTCTTGGATATGAAATTTTACTTATTTCTACAACTTTTAAGGATGATCCTAAAACTGCACCTTATAATTTGCTTCTCTGCTGCAAGAGTATCTTGCAGTGTGTGAAGTAACCTCTGTTGACTAATAACATCTAGAGACACTTTTCTTTTAAGTGTTACGAACTTATCTGGCAACAAGTGGTAATTCTTGAACTGCAATAACGTTTTCAAAAATATTCTACCCATTTATATTTGCTTTAATTTAAAAAATATAAAATCTGGGAAAAAAAACTTTCACCGGTGCCTAAATAACATATATGCCTTCTATTTTTTTTCTTTAAATTTAGCTAATATCTCCCTTCAAATTCATTTATTATATTAGATGAAATGAAAGAAAAAAGGAAACAATTGTGGAATTTGTAGTATATTTTAAAATTAACAGTATTTTAAAAATACTTAATAAGATTTTTCCCCCAAGACCTACGATTTTAAACTGTTTTTAAGACATTCATTTAATCAATAAAAATAACGCAGATGCAACACAAATGTAATTTTGTTCATTTATATAGAACTACGTATATCGATAGGAGGATATTAGTAATTTATTTATAAAAGTTCAATAAAGTACGATACTACTGATAAATTTTTACAATCAAAATTCATGAAATTTCATGTCTCCACAGCATCCACCTTTTCCATTCTAAAAAGTGCACCGTAGTGCCTAGAACAACTTTTAAGCCATTAAGAAATTCAATCCTAAGGCCACTCCCCTAACTCCACGTTTGACTACATTCTAATTATTCAGCTATGTTGAGTGATTCGAGTTGTCCATACCTTTCTTTACTCCTCCTCTATTTGTAGAACCTGGTTGAGTGGAAAAATGATTTCATTTTGATTAAATGTCATCGTATTAATTACATTTTTTGATGAAAAGGTTTTCATTACATTTAAGGTTTCCTAACTGGTAACCTTCTCCTTTAATATTTTATTTTTATAAGACATATTTTGATGTGGTAAGCACACAATGTTTTAAAAGTAGTTGTTAATTTTAAAAATTGAGTACAACAAAAGATTAAAAATTACATGGGCTAAAAATATTTTTAGATTTTCAAAGAGCATTGGGATTTCATTTTTCCTCTTCATAAACACAAATATCTTCTTTTCCTATGTTAAGGGTTTGAAAATGTGATTTCATAATATTTTTTTTCTCGTCATATATGAAGAAAATATTTTTGTTTAAAGTTTACATACCATCTGATTTATCTGATTAATATATATCCTAATTTTTCCCAGTCTAATATATCGATTTGACTTATTTTATCGCTCAATTTAAGGTGCTTGTAGCATTTTTTAGTTAAATGAGACAAGTTAAAACATAATTGATAGCATTTCCCTTTATACGTATAATTTAATTGACTCTTTTATGTACGTTTTAACTTTAAAAAATATGTTAAATAACATATTGTATTAAACTGAATTGGCTTAAAATATTTCAAAGCAATAAATATTGTCCTCCAAAGGATTAAATTCCTTACGTTTGAGGGTATTGAAAAAGTGGATTTTCACCTTCTGCATTTTTAACATCATTATTGAGTTAATAGATAAAAACCGATTTTTTTTCCTAGTGCCAGTGTTACATTAACACTTTTGAGAAAATACTCAAAAAGAGACATAAAAATACAATTTAAAAATAAAACACTATTGTCTCTCAACAGGTTATAATAATACTAACATCATACACATCAATATGCAACAAGAGAATATATGAATTGTTAATATTCAATGTTTTTCATAAGAGAAAGTTCAGATGTAAGCAATATTACCGCACCAAAGAGGTAGATACATACTAGTATATATGTTACGGGCAATGTGATAAATTCAATGGAATTTATCAATGAAATTTATCACTTTGTCCGCCTCCACTTCGGGCATTATTAATAATGCTCGATTAATCACTTTGCCCGTAACATATGTTCACATTACGCCAAAGATTAGATTCCATCTGTTGAAGCCCCCGTATTCCTTCCTAATACTTTTCTTCATAAAATCAATTATGAGGGGAGCATCTAAAGAATCTAGCACTTCCCTAACAACGTCCAAAACGAAACTTAATTTCATTTTACGAGCCATGATTCCTCCCAACTGTCGAGCGCAACTGATGTCGGACTGGCCTTTCGCCTGATTTACACTGCAAGCGATTTACCGCGAGAGCAATAGCGAACAAAGCGGGAAACAGTTTCCTCTCTTCAAGGGGCAAAAATGATCTCATTTAAAATCCAGTTGAGATAGCCCGGTTGAGAAAAAGCTGATGAACTGTGAAGGTAGATGAATATTTATGCTTTCCAGGGTGGAAATCAGATACATTTGGCATCTAAATGCTTCCCAAGCGGCCGTACATTTCTCCGTTTACTGGTTCTCGTCGTGAAGCGCTTTCAAAATTCTCGTAAAAGTGGTCTGGGAAGTGAGCAGGGACCTCCTGTCCACGGATTGATTTAGAGGAAGCAGAACAAAAAAGCTCCTAGTGTGACGAAAGTGTGCTCTCCTGACAAGGTAGAGGGGGATGTCCTTTGGAAAGGAATGAAGTACGCAATGAATTAGTTGAGTTAGGATATACTTTTCCTTATTCAGTACTTTTTATCACTTATGATAACCAATTGATATATTTTTTTTCAAAAATGACGCGTATTGTATGTATTTTGATCTTCTTGGTTTTGCAGGCCTGTCCACAGTTCTCCACAGACATGGACTTCTTTTTCATTCAATAAAAAAAATAGCCCATGTTTCACGAGGTATTAAAGACTTAGTTACGGTAGTAAGTAATTTAACACCCCAATAGGGTAATATTAATAAATTAACTACACAATTAAGTTGAGTTACATAGTATTTCTTCTATGAATTTAACGCGCAATACACATTATGTAATCCAACTTAATTATATAGTTAACTAATTATAATCCTTTTATGATCCTTTGAATATATTTTTATGAGATCCTCTAAAAATATATGCTTGGGAGTGATAATTTTCTTTTGCTTCTATTATTCACATTTCGGCCTCAGAAAATGTCATTATCGACTTAATATGTTCATTTTAATATTTTAGATAACTTATAATTAATCAATAATGGCTTGTATTAACTCTAAAAATTACTTTTGATGGTAAAATAGTACAGTTCGAGTTAAAGTCTAACGTGACAGCTTTTGTTCTTCAAAACTAAAAAGTTATGGAAAAGCAACTAAAGTTTTCCCACATTACTTGCCTATACACCTTTCCATTTGCAAAGCATGTTCTTAAAAAGTAAATTTGTTCAAGGAATTAATATTTTCCGCTCCAAACTTTATCCACCTGTCAGAGAACTCTAGAATTTAAGGAGACTTATTTTGCCTCACTTTTCCTTTCATTTTTTTTTACTTTTCTCACCTTTAATATCGAGACCTCATAACTTAATAACAGGTTAAAGCTTTTATGTTAATTTTATATTATAACTCCTACATTTCAAGAATAGTTTCGTTATACCTTCTGAAATTTAGTGGGCGTCGTGTAAAAAAATGGCACACAGTCAAAGAATAAAAACGGCAGTCAATGGCGAAACCATGTCAACGGCGTTTCATTATTTGATGAATTAATTTTAAGGTGTGTGCATGTGCGTTGAATATCGCAATGACTGTTTAATTCATTAACAATTCAAAGATTGTGAGTTTCAGTAACACAAAGAAAATTAATCAAGCTTGTATTTTATTCTTGTTTAATAAATTGGTTACTGTGCAATTATTTAATGAGGAGCGATTGAAGGGTTTTATTCGAGGATATTTTTAACAGCATAATATTACAATTTCTTATGCCTACTTACGATTTTCAAAACAATTACAAATCACAAAGACGAAATATCACATCCTTTCTACCAAATAAAATTATGATGAATTAAGTTTAAATTATAATATAAAAAAACTTTTACTGTACATAAATGAAATAATAGGTTTACCCTCAAACTCAAGGATCGGTAAGGATCGGTTTTAAAACTTAAAGAAAAACACAGTGATTATATTTTTTAGCATTTCTGCACCTACTATGGATTATATCAATCAGTTTTGTTGAACCAATCTCTGCAACAAGAAGTTTTCATTAATTGGAAGAATATGTTTACAGTTCCCTTAAGGGCCTCACTCCACCCTGTATTATATGGATACGATGTAGACTTCCTTGATGGTGGACAGATGTTTTTATATAAACAGTTGATATAATATTTTTATAAAAGGAAGTATTGTTTATAAACTCACTCATCCAAAATATTAACTGAAAGCTAATGACAAAAAATATCCGTACTATAGGTAATCCCTTGCTAATGCAATACTACATAGTTATTAACATGGTGACGTAGAAATAATGTTTAAGAGATGAAAACTGTTAAAGAGAATCGCAGGCAGTCTGATGAGTATCCACTTCTATTGTTGACTGACAGCTAATTTAAGACCTGTTTTGTTTTACAACTTTAACTTGGGTCCTTTTGGCCAAGAAAAGTCAACGCAAGGAGTGGAAACCATGTATATTTAGCTCACCGCAACTTTCCTAGACAATTTCTTAAGATTTTTAGTCATGAAATCTTTCATTTTCAACAATTCATAGAAATTTATGCCAGCTTAGATGTAACGTATAATTTGTTAGGAGTGTAAACAGGTACCTTTATTTAGCTTACCATAATTAGCCCAGACAATTTCTTATGATTTAATTTTGTATATTCTTTAATTTTTCATCATTCATAGAAAAATATGCCAGCTAAGTTGTAACATATGACTTGCTTTCACAAATATTACTATTTACAAATTAAATTCTGTTATTCATTTAAAATTTTATGCTTGAAAGTGATGTTTTCGAATGGGTCATAGATCTTGGAAGCCATTTACCTTTTTATTTACTTTTTTATCCGTACTCCTCCCTTGCTCGTCCATTACTAGAACCTTTTACAGTTGTTATAAAATGCGTTTATTCAAGTTTTAACACTTACATATTCATAACTGTATGAATTTATTTAATTTCTAAGTGGAGTTGAAAAACGTTTCTCGAGTAAAATACATTATAATTAAAATGGATTGTTTATATTTATGCCTGCGTTGAAAAAGGGAAAGTGTGTTATACTTAGAATACGAATTTAATTTTGATTTTTTAGTAATTTTTTCTCATTTTAAAGCAAGACTGAGTGTATTAAGTACTTTCTTTCAAAATATGCCTTACACAAATCAGAATCCGATGGAGTGAAATAAGTAGTAAAGTAAATTTTAAAATTGCTATTTTTCTGGTGTATATGGTTACTATTTAAGTAACTTCGATTATGTTTTACGGTTTTAATACTTTAAAATTTTGATTATTTCATGCACATTTCATTCCAAGCGTGAGGGTATAATGGGTAATTGCTCAAAACTTACCTGTTTATGCAAAATAAATAAAAAATACTTTCATTTATGATTAAATAGAATGTTTCTATAAATGTTTTAATAATTTTTTAATCAGCTTATTAAAATAAAAAAAAATTCTACTTACTGTAAAAACTGAACGATAACAGCTGGGGATTTCTCTTTTTGATTGATGTTGATTTAATTTTTCTGAAAAATTTAATAAAAGGTTATCAATAACATATTTTTTCTACATTGATTTTAAACCACATTTTCAAGCAAAATATAAATTCCTCCTATAAGTTGATGTAACTTGTGTGAAATTTGAATTGATATATTTAGTTGAACTTAAATGTCTTTATCAAAATTTTATTTATATTTTTTATAACTTAATACGGCAAGTTATTTTTAGGTTTTAATTATAATTATTTTACCTCAATTCGTGCACTTTTAGGAACCCTTTTTGTAACATTTAACACCATCTAAACTCATTCAACATTAGGGATTATATAAAATAGCAATTGTTTTAATGTAAATAAGGTGTTTCGTAAGAGTCTGAAAAATACTCTAAAATAAAAAATGAGAAGAAGAACACAATTATTAAAACAAAGCAAGGTATTATTATAATGAAATTATAAAAATTTTAATAATACTTTTATTGAATTACAATAATTAATTAAAGTCACTCATGCTTCATTTTTCTTTTTCATGCAGTTTTTAATTGTAAATTTCTTTGAATGAAATAAGATGTTGTTACCAATAAAATCACTAGTCAAGTATTGCAAATATTCCTAATAAGATTAAAATGGTTTTATAATTAAAAATTATTGTATTTTCCAACTTTTATTTTAAAAATCAAGCAAATGCCATTTGAATGTTATTAGAATTGAATAAATAAATATATTATTACTGTAAAATTGACTAAAAAATTAACTTAACTTCATGAAATAATAAATCATGAATGGCCTTTTTAAAATCATAAAAAATATTATTAAATGAAATAAACGTTCTTTTTAACTTTCAATTAACCAGGCAGGGATTAAATTCAGGTTAATAATTTAGCATTCATACACTCTCACAGATAGCGGACAGGAGTTTGGAGTCACAGAAACATTTTAATTAATTATGACCAAACATTTTCGGACATTCCTCTTGACATTATGAGTTATTGCGGTCAAAACAAATTTAATCTTGATTTTAATACCCAACCTTCTCATTTCCTTTACGTTTTGATGTTCTTCATCATCTCTCGATATTGCTCTTTAGCATCTCTGAATATTGCTCTTCAACTTCCCTAATTATGGCTCTTCAATATCCCCGTATGTTGCTCTTCAGCAGGGGTCCCCAACCCTATGCCCGCGGGCACCATGGCGCCCGTCGCCCAACGATGAAATATTTCAGTTTTCCATTATTAGTATTCCTTTATTTTAAAAAAGAACATTAATATTAATTATATTAATGTGTCAAATTAATTCTTAAAATTTAATTTTTTGTGCATTAGTGTATTATTAATTATGTCTACCAACCATAAATTTATCACGAAAAAATAAATGGTGCCCTCCATTCGACCGATATTTTGGTATGTGCTCTTGGGTACAAAAAGGTTGGGGACCCCTGCTCTTCAGTATCTCTTCAGCAACCCTCAAAATCACCCTTCACACATCACCCCTCAATACTTCTCTTAATCTTATAGTATTGCTCCTAAATATCTGTATGTTGCTCTTCAGTATTCCTTTGTGTATTATTGAATAAATTATCTTCTTTTCCTGTTACTATTTATTTTCATGTTTTTTGTTCTTACTCAGTTTACTCACAAATTTTCTTTTCTTTTTTTAAAAAAAGAGGAGGCTACAAAATGTTATCTTGTTTTTGGTTTTTATAAGTCCCCGTTTCGGTCCATTTTTATGCCTACTCGTATACTTCTCTTCCATTTTGCTTGCTTCACATAGATTTTAAACTTTTAAGTTCATTATTGTGATTAATACCTTAACCACATTTTCGAGTTAGTTCACGTATAACCTCAAGTTACCGGGTTCACAAGTAACCAACCGACCATTGTGGTTTACAGTATAAATCATTCAGTTTTCCAATAACCAAAATCACACGTGCAGTAACCAACCTCTGTGGTTAAAATATGAAATTTTAAAACATTATCCTGGTGCTACAATGTCCATTCACGTATGAGCCGACTTTCAAAGAATTCTATAGTGACCACAACAAAGATTCTGGTTGATTTTACGGAAGCTTTTGAACTTAGAAGCGAAATTATTCAGGGATTCCCTACTCACGCCTTTGAGGTTTCCTCCAAACGATAAAAGTACCATTGATGAAGAGGTTTATCTAGTTCAAAGGCGCTATTTAAATACAAAGAAAACTTTGAAAAAGGGTCAGCTAAGAGCATCGGTCGGTGTCTTTATAGAGAACGGTGATTATCTTACTAAGATGGCAACACCGTTCGAAGAATTCATAATAAAGATTTACGCTGTGTTACATGTTGACATTAAGGACAAGATTCGGTTGACGGTTGAGTTAGCATAAAGGAGCTCGCTTTGCGTTTTTAGGATTTCGTTCTAGCTAGCTTCATGAAGAACACGTAATAGGTTTTGAAAGAAATTTGGAATATATGTGCATCGGTTTCTCTCTTGTGATGATATTTAATTTTGTATAAATTATTATACACAAAAATTAATGCATTAATTGATTGTATTACTATATTTTGTATGAACTTAAAAACTACGAGGAAAATCATTATTTTTGACCTTAACATAACAGAATATCTGCAAATCGCAGAGCTGCAAACCATGAAAAGTTTTATGACACATGTATTTCAGAACTTGCATAAAAAGTTTCAAAGCCATTTTCCAAGTAGGAAAAAAGCCTTATGGTTTCGAAAAATAGTTTTAAAACATAAATACAACATGTAAAAATATAAGTTGTTCCTCATAGACAAGTACATTATACTTTTAGGTAGAAACGTTTACTATAAATAAATTAAATAGAGCTCTCTGAAATTTTCTGAACACTTTTAGATAAATTCAAGGCATTGAAAGATACAATATTTTTTCATTGTTGTGATGATTTTTGGCTCACCATATCGTCTTAAAATGTGTTTTAGAGGTATTTACATATATAGTTTAGCTTTTCAGGTATAAAATATTAGGTATCTATACTAACTGAACTGGTATTACTCTGAATAATTTGCCTTCCTGAATAATTAAAGATGACTTTTAATTTACCCAAATATATATAGGTACTACGATTTACCCAAAAACGAACAAATAAGATTATGTGAAAATCTTCACTTCTCTTAAAGCAGTGAATGGCACATTTTCCACAGCGTGAAATACAAGATGAACGTTTCAAACTGTATTGTATAACATACGCAATTAACCTAAATTCTAGACACTCGACTCGTGAGATTCCGAATGAGGATTACGTTTTTAGAAACTGATGCTCAAGGGACAGTTATTTTATCCAGGAATGAAAATGGTATTTTGAACATTCCTCCAACCTCACCTTTTTTAACCCTCGTTCACTGACCAAAGGAATTCCGTAATTACTTTGAGACGCGCGAGAAAAAATTACCCCTCCACAGGGTCACTAAGAAGTTAAGTGGATTGAGTGTCATTTTCAGCTATCTTACTACAGTTATCATAGCTGTTAAATCTTCTTTGGTATGATTACATATATTTCGAGTATTTCCTCTCAAAAGAAGTTTCAAACAGTCTTAAGAGTTATCATCAAACACTTTTACTTGTCAAATGAATGCTTTAAAAAGGTCATTACCCATTAAATTATTTTCTTCGAATTTTAATACTTTTTCGTTTTTCCTTATAACTGAAGAGTTTTATGGGGTTTACTTTATGTGGTGCTAGAAGGTATTCTAAAAACCAAATTAAGGTGATTTAAAATAATTCATATAATTACCAATATGAAATATTATGCGATTATGTGAAATATTATGTAAAGAAACCATTTAAATAGAATTTTTAAAATTTTGCCCTCCATAATTTTTATTTTGAGCTTTTATCATAAAATTTCACATAGTTATTTTATTTTTTTTTCTTCGTTCTTTTAATTCATTCAAGCTATACCTTATTTTACATCTAAGAGAGATGGGGCCCTCCCTACACATTACATTTTACTACACATTAACTTCCATTATTCTACAAGTGGCGTGTGTAAAATATAATGTGTTTTGTGCAAAATACAATTGAGTTTTAAGATAGACCAATTTCGATCTTTTTGTTTCTACTCTTAAGCATTACCTCCGTTTTTATCCGCAACACTTAATCCCTACTATGCCAGACGTCTTTTTAAAGAACTAAATTAAAGCAATGTTATGAAGAGATGCTCATAATATCGTATACTAGGAGTTTGTTTTATAGCATTTAGAATTTGTAAAAAAGTTTCAGATATTCTCCATTTTAACAGTTGCTTGAATTACACTCCTCTGTTAAACAAGTAACAAAAACAACGTTTAATTTGCACTTAAAGCATACAAATTTGTTTCGGGGATACATGGATCCCCTTCGTTAGTGAAAAGATGGAAATGTTAAGCATGGCAATCAGTAAATATAAGAAAACACTGAAACACACAGTTACAGTGAATAAACCACAGGCTTAATCAAAAATTTAAAATATTTCAAAAAGAGGGGGATTAAGTCATCCAAATCTGTGAAGAACAAGGTGCATACGGCAAATCATTAACCAAGCAACTGGAGAAACGATTAATATAGTAACATTCAAAAATCTTTTCACTGACAAAGGGGATCCATGTATCCCCGAAACAAATTTGTATGTTTTAAGTTTTAAATTTCATGTGCAAATTAAATGTTGTTTTTGTTACTTGTTTACGACTTTGCACAGTTTGCTTTTATTTTTCACTCATCTGTTAATTGATAACTTTTATCAAACGTTTAGCAGAAAAAGGAATTTTTAATCCCCTTATTTTAATTTTGAGAACATTTGGAATTAAAAACAAGTAGTAGAAGTGAAGTTATCTTTTTTATCTCTAGAATTAAAGCATCTAAATTTTAGAGAGGTAGAATAATAAATTTTTCTGCGTATACTTTATTCAAAGTTTTATATAGTTATGTTATGTGTTTCATATATTTAAAATATTAATCACTTTGTTAAGTTCCTAAGTTTGAAGATAATTTTTCCATGATAATATCTTTAAAAAACCTGTGCATTTCTTTTTTCAGGTTGCTGCTACAATTCAAAAGTTTCAGCGGTTCCATTTAGTTTTTTGGTGCTGCGATCTATCGACAAATCATATAAAGTTAACTGTATACAGATAATTTTTAATATTACTGTAAATGTTTTCACGCCGATCACCCAAAGTATTTCATATTAGTAATACCTTATAAAATACAATAAATTCTAATTATTTTATATTTAGGATATAAATTGATACTAGGAATTTATATATATATCAAATCCTAAAAAAGGGGTTTCTTAAAAATGAGTTAAATATTAACCACTAATAAATCCTCATTTATTTAATAATTTGTATTTAAATTAATTTTATTAAACTATTTCGACTATTATTATAGGACACGAAAATGAAATTAACGAGAAGGTTGGTAAAAAAAAACCATCTAGTTACAATAAATGTCAATAGATTGCAGCACCAAAATGGCTGTCTCTCTTCAGTCCTTTTTAACATTAGAATATTTGGTACCTACGTATTATCCCGTCGACCATTCAGCGGCCGGCTAATTCAGCGGTACAGTAATAGTAATAAAAGTCAATGGGATTTGATAACGTTTTCGGATTAAACGTCACGGTCGACGGGATAATACGTAAGTACCGAATATATAATTAAAGTGTGCATTTCTTTATATTTAATGACTTCATTATGTTATTTACCCAATATAGATAAACATCATTCGAACTATTATTTTTCAAACTGGAAAAGTTTTTAAAAGTTGTGCCTAATGTAAACTAGAAGGTAATGTTACTTAAGAAGGTCAAGAAACTATACAACGGTTATGTATATTTATACCCATAAAAATGACTTGGTAGTGTACAAATATATGGGCCGTTTTCACCATGCACTTACATTTCAGAATTAAAAAATATTTTTTCGAACTAAATAATTTCTTAATGAAATGAACATACTAGGTGTTTTTAATTACGTGAAAAGTATATGGAAAAGCAATTGGTCATACACTGTTTCCTAAAATTAAGGATAAAATGATACTCTAAAACACCATGTCCCTGGTATCACACAAAAATAAATAATTGACTTAAACTATTATAATCCGATGCATTTTTAAAGAACACACATTTGTTTATCCTTTCTTCGTTTATAAATTTCAAACACAAGCAAACGATAAATCAGTCAGAACAAACCTAAATAGTGAAAATAGAAATATATATCGAATTAATATCACTTTCCAAATTAGCGGCTCAGCAATAGTCGAATCTCTTACCATATACTAGTATGGATACTAGTATGGATCCATACTAGTATGGATGTAACGGGAGTTGACATTTTAATAAAATAACAGAATAAAACATACTTGCGTTGTTGGAAACTGAAGCAAAGCTCCATATATCTTATTTACATCAATAGATAACTATATTCCAGGGCTTTAAGTTTCAAAAAAAGTTTATTTAATATTAAAAATTACATTAATTATTGACAATACTAACAACTTACCTTGACAACAGATTATTTCGTTGAAAACAAAAAAACGCCGAAGAATAAAAAAACGGTTAAAAGATTATTCTAAAGTGTAAATAAACAATCGTTTGAAATGTGTTTTGCCCTTTTTAAAGCATAATTATTATTATATTTTTAAAAATTAATTCGAACGTAATGAGAGTTGAAATAAAGTAAGGGGCAAATTATTTTATTGATTTGTAAAAATACTAAATTCAAGAAATATTTTTTACAATTATCACAATATTTTAATAGCTCATAGTTTTTATATTTATCGTTTTTTTCTTTCAGAAAGTAAATTAAGTTAAAAAAAAAACGATATTGAATTTCATGAAACTCGTTAGGGACAAGCGTTCTTGTCTAGTTTTGTATTTTAAATAATTTTACAGCTTTCTGATTAAAAGCTAGAAATATTTAATTTAGTCTACTTTACTTAAATCAAAGCTCAAACAGAAATTTTAATAATGATTAATTGTTTAACTTTCATGTTGTACCTTCGGGACAGCAAATGTAAGCAAATTTTAAAAATGACCTATACAATACTATCAACCTAAACAACATGGTTTCAACTTGTTTTTGGTACCCTTAGTCCTAATTTCGGACATACATTTTTAGGTAGAATTCGGATTTTGATGAACTTATTATAAAAAGGTTGTGTATATTAAATTTCCAGGTAAAAAAGGTCCCTGGGTTTTTGGTTGTTGATGAGCCGTACCAAAAATATAATAGTTTATTTCTTTTAGTTTTTATTATTTGCTAATATACAGCTACAAAAATTGCGAATATTCAGCTTTTTAAGAAAAAAAATTTCGTTGCTTTTATATTTTTCTCATATTTTCCCATTCTTATTCAAAGGCACTCCGGTATGAGACATGTCTCTCTATTCCACACATCTATGAACCATTGCACAACAGTCAGCTATTACTCTATTTAGCAAAGCTTATGTTTCCTTGACCAACCATTCGGTTTGAAAACTGAAATTTCGTTCTCTAAAAGTCAGTTCCCGGACTAAATCCCTAATTGTTTTTCCAATTATGCTCTACTTGACCTCAGATAGTTTGCCCGATATATTCCAGAGAGCTGCCAGAGCACATTGTCTACCTATCCTGACTTCAAATCAGGCTTTCGTGTTCGAGAGGCATTCAGCAACGAAAGATGCATTAAACGCGAACTAACAAAGTGTGCTGATTCCAATCAAACAGAGAGGGCTGGCGGTTCTTTCCTTGAGATTTCGAGTTCACTGGACTCCAACTGGTTTTAGTTCTCCTTTGTTAAAGCTGGCCATTTGTAAAGTATGGGGTATACACACGATTGAATTTTTAGAAATATTCTAGCCAGACGAGATTGAACAACACTAAAATGGGTAACCTATATTTTCTACGAAAAACAATCTGTGATGAGTGAATCGATTTCAAATGGTGAAATAAGATTTTTGGTGTGAATTGTAATAATTATAGGCTAGTGAAGCATATGTGTCTGGGTATGATTGTGTTGAATTGTTGGTTTGTCTAAATCGAGATTGAAACAGACACTTAGGAATTATTTGAAAATGTATCTTTTCAGAAAAGAGTATTTCAAATAAAGGGCCCACATTAATTCCGAAAACTTCAATCTGGTTAAAAATTGTTTAAATAAGTTCCATGTCATAGGTTCAGTCCAATAAAAAAATTATCAGAATTGAGAATAATTTTAAAAAGTATGTATTGGATTGATTTATTCAAAATATACCCAAAATTACTTTATACTGGTGCAGGGAAACTTGATTAATTTGATACTAAAGGGGCCATTTCAAATTTCTTTCTGTAAATTGGCGTATTTATCGAAAGTCAAACCTATAAGGAATTGACTATATTGGACCTTACATATCAAGGCCTAGAATAACAAACAAGAATAGCCACAAGTTTTTCATAACAAGGAGGAACTGAAGAGACGAAGATACGAACTATCAAAGGTTTTAAAACAGCGCAATAAAGCAGATTAAAAATTGCACAGTATTACAATTTAAGAAACAATATGATTATGATTACTTATATTACTATGATGATATATATATATTACTATATATTACTATGATATTACTATGATTACTTATATTATTATGATTAATTATGATTACTTATATCTGTACATATGAATAAGGCATTCCCTTTAGTTCCCCGGGCAGTTCAATTTATATATATATATCAAACTTAATAGAAATTCTGATCCCCATTAATTGGCACCTGACACCCGGGCCAGTTTAATCACTCGTTCTCATAGTGACACATATTTGCATTTTTCTTCGGGCTGTACTCATTTAGAAGATGACCACTCATGAACTTCCATTTAAATTCAGGATTTTCTTATATGGGAGAAATCGAATGAAGTTCATTGACATGATGGGAAAACGAGGCTAGTAAATTAAACGAAAAGAGATTGGTCAAAGATTTGATTTGTGTTAACAGTTTGAGTTTATGTAAAAACAAATCAGTAAGGGATAAAAGAGGCAGATAGGACCTAAAATGTATGCTTAGGTGGCTAAAAATTAAACAAATAGCATTGCTTACGTGAATTGTCTCAAAAACCTTAACTATTAAATATATATTTTATTCATTTAAAATTTTATGTACGGGAGACCGGGATTAGTGGCCATAGATTTTGGTATTTTTTTGTTTTTGTTTTATAGCTCCTTTTCTGTAATACTTATGTAATATGTATAATGCTGTGGATAGGTTAACCTTTGGACTAAATACGTACACCGGGTTCATAATTTTATTACGCGCTTAATTAACCTAAAAATTAGTTCAAAAATTAGTTCACGCACACACGGGGCGAGTTGGCATATTATATGGAGTCAGTTGGCTTAAGCTTAATTTGCATAGTAATACTTCGATAAAACACTGCAATTTTTGGAGGGAAATTTAATTCATTTTTGTTTCAAATTATTATACCGTATTTTTGGAGGTTTCTTTTAATTTAACGTTTCCGTGAAAGACTCTGTTGACGTTCTTGATCCGACAACATAGCTTTTTGATTCCTCATTTTTCAACCGCGCTTTCGATCCTTGATAAATGTGCTTGTTAAAATAGCATCACACCTTCTGTTCAGCCACAGTTGATATTGATGTCGTTGTAATAGCTATGCCATGCCAAATGCCCCCGTTCCAATGCCAACTAGCCCTACAGTGAAAAAAAATATTGATTCTAATCCCAGACATTTGAAACTTAAAGTTATGATACATGCATAGAACCGCAGTAAACCCTTCTATCGCAAACTGTCATCAGCTATGCTTTAATTCAATTTATAAGATCACCAAATAAAAAAAAAAATTAAAAATGAAATTTTTTACTCATCAGTGAGAAAAGCAATCAATCAGAGAGCTTTCCTTCATAAAGCTTCGAAACAGAGTGAAGTTATGGTGGAGTCTCCCCTATCAATATTTTATCTCCTTTTCACGTCTTATCGACTTCTAATATCCATATATAAGTGTAAATATAAAATAATTTAAATTTTCATTAAAAATTGTATCTCAAAAAATTGCTAAATAATGGGAATTTTTTTAAATAATAATAGCCAAAAAATTATATTAGAAAAATTTTTTCTCTTTTATTTTCTTCTTAAGTACCATGAAGTTTCAAATTTTAAATAATAAAAAACTTCTTAAGTTCAAAATCATTTTTTTAGTTAACAGTCGAAATAATAAAAATACGAAGATTAAGAAAAAATAAATTTAAAATAGAACGAATCTTCAGTTAAAAAAAAGTCATTTGTCAATAGAGTCAATCATTCACTGGATAAGTTAAATTATGGTATTTTTTTTTCTTCGTTTAAGCACATATGTGAAAAATAGAAAGACCAAGAAAATTATTCGAAAGTTTTTATTTGCAATGCATTTGGAGAAAACTGTCATCTAAAACTGGTGTTATTAAATTGTTGTCCAAAAATAATTCTGAAGTTTAAAAAGGGAAAAAAGCACGGAAATATATTTCTTTAGGTAATCTTTAACTCAATTTCGCTCTATTTAAAGGGCTTTATCAGTCTTTAAGGAGGTTATTTTTCTTTATTCATACACACGTGTAGAGCGAAGCTTGTACTGTTTCTCAAAAAAATATTTTTCTGCTAGACATTAGGTATTCCTCTAACGTTAATTACCATTTTTATGTCGAAGACTTTTCACTAAAACCCTTGTTTGAACTCATTTTTTTTGGGAACTAAAAATGAATTTTCTCTTGGTATTCATAACACTATTTGACTGGTGATGATGATGGTGATTCCGTTAGTAAGAATAGGCTCGTGACTTTCACAAAGGTGAAGGGTACACAAAATGTGATGACTAAGTATGGTGTGCTATCAAACATTTGTCCGATATCTGTTCTATTATCATGGGGTTTCACTTAGTATTGGTTGTTTCTCAGTACCACATTTTTTTTTAAATTTAACTGCAAATCTGAAAATGTAGAGAATAATGACTTAGCCACTTTTTTTCTTATCGAAAAATTAGTTCAAAAACATTTTAAGAAAAGAAGTTGTGATGTGGTGCATAGTTGTGCACTATAGCTGCACTATGTTGTGATAAACTTTCTAAAGTTACTTTCTAAATTTCAATTTAAAGTTACAGTATCCAAAGTTTAATATTTAAAAGAATTGTATTTCAAATAAAATATTTCTTTTGATTCCGCAACAAAATTGTGTGCTACATTACAAATAATAGAATTTGAATTAAATTTAAAATAAAATGTCTCCTTATGACACTTATATAAACATATTTCATAATTTTCTAAGTTTCGGAGGCCTTTTTTAAGTCGAAAACTCTTTATCTCGAATAATTTTACCCCTTCCTTCGTCATATCAAGATATATTTTTCCAGAGTATAAAAAAATAATTTTGCAAGTTTTAATCTTTCTTCCACTCTTCAAATTAGTAATTAGAAAGAAAAGAAGCGGAAACCCTTCTGATTTATAAAATGATAAAGATTTGTCTGAGTAAATGATACTACAAACCTAGATGATGCCTGCCCAAGATAATACATCTGTCTCAAGCTATGAGATGTTTTAAATTCAACAGCATTTCTCAGTTACTTGTTTTACCACTTAAGTACGTGTGTTCAGTTCATCTAGTGTTTTTACTAATCTTGAAATCTAGTCATGTTAAATACATTGTATCTTTTTTATTCAGGGGATTTTAAAAGGTGTTTGTGTGAATTTCGTTATTGAGAAAATAAGCAGGAAATGATTCTATATTTCTCCACGGAAGATTCTCAGCGGATTTTCCTAGTTTCCTTTTTATACAAAAACATTACTTGACCGCTATCTAAAAACAAATGGAAAATATATTTTCCTATTGGATTGGTTTCAAATTTTCAGTTTCATAGAATCTAAATGAGGAAAGAATCCATTTCTTTTTCTGAAATAAGGTGGTTATGGTTACTCATTATTTCAACTTATACTATAGAATTTTTTCAAGTTGACTTTTACTTTAACCAAATTAAATAATGCTTTCCTTAATTAAAAAATCGCCAAAAAAATTGCATAAAACACAAAAGCAACATGAATGAAAAAAATTAATAAAATCCATACTACACAATCCTGCAACAGTTCTAAGAAACCCGGTAACTACCAGCTAACTTATTTATTCATTACTAAGATTATTTTGGTAATTTCAAAACCATTACGGTGGTAAAATATGGCTAGGAAATTCAAAACGTTTGTGGAAATGGGGAAATTCCATGATGTAAAGTGCAGATTCAACAGTTTAAAGTTGAAGGAACCACCAAAAACAGTTGTAAACGTCACAAACTTTGACCTAAAAAAGTAACATTGAAAAGTAAGATTTCTGGGGACCAAGAAAATCTTTGATTCTTGCGACGTTCGATTTTCACTGTGTAAGCTCAACCAAACAACGTTTAGACTAGTCCGATTTTCACTGTGTAAGCTCAATCAAACAACGTTTAGACTAGTCCGATTTTCACTGTGTAAGCTCAATCAAACAACGTTTAGACTAGTCCGATTTTCACTGTGTAAGCTCAATCAAACAACGTTTAGACTAGTCCGATTTTCACTGTGTAAGCTCAATCAAACAACGTTTAGACTAGTCCGATTTTCACTGTGTAAGCTCAACCAAACAACGTTTAGACTAGTCCGATTTTCACTGTGTAAGCTCAATCAAACAACGTTTAGACTAGTCCGATTTTCACTGTGTAAGCTCAATCAAACAACGTTTAGACTAGTCCGATTTTCACTGTGTAAGCTCAACCAAACAACGTTTAGACTAGTCCGATTTTCACTGTGTAAGCTCAATCAAACAACGTTTAGACTAGTCCGATTTTCACTGTGTAAGCTCAATCAAACAACGTTTAGACTAGTCCGATTTTCACTGTGTAAGCTCAACCAAACAACGTTTAGACTAGTCCGATTTTCACTGTGTAAGCTCAATCAAACAACGTTTAGACTAGTCCGATTTTCACTGTGTAAGCTCAACCAAACAACGTTTAGACTAGTCCGATTTTCACTGTGTAAGCTCAATCAAACAACGTTTAGACTAGTCCGATTTTCACTGTGTAAGCTCAATCAAAAAACGTTTAGACTAGTCCGATTTTCACTGTGTAAGCTCAACCAAACAACGTTTAGACTAGTCCGATTTTCACTGTGTAAGCTCAATCAAACAACGTTTAGACTAGTCCGATTTTCACTGTGTAAGCTCAATCAAACAACGTTTAGACTAGTCCGATTTTCACTGTGTAAGCTCAATCAAACAACGTTTAGACTAGTCCCTAAAGTCAGCAATCACGCTGACCAAGTCCATTAGACATAACAGAAGACCATCCAAGCTTGTTTTCCGGGCAAAGCCTGAAGAGTGTGTTCAATCACCCATTGCCCACCTTTGTGTTTCCACTGTAGCAAAAGAGGTTAATTCTCCATGTTCTTGGGGTAGAGGAGAGACGATGCATATCACATTCCGTGACATTCTGAACGGAAACCTGAAGGGTGGACTTATCTGGACAGCTGGTGACTTATTTGGCTATTTCGTATCGCATGTTTTTATTGAATCGCTGATTTCAGATACGAGATACTATGTCCACTCCTAATGTTGACTGGTAGCTAATTTCTATACCGTTTGATTAATACGTATTAACAAGATGAAAAAACAGGTAAATAAGTAACCTTGAGATATTTTTGGTAACCAAAACGGATTGTTTTAATACGTATTCGAAATTTTTACAGGGCCCCTTTCTTTTATCAGTAAAATTTTATTCAGTAGAATAATATTCTTCTAGTAAAAAACTAAAATAGAAAGAAGGCAAAGGGGTTTTCTCAGAAAACTGAGATTCGCTTTTGATACACCTGGAATAAATTTTTATGATGTACCCTAAAATGTCAAATTCTAATTTTAATATGTGGAAAAGATATTGATTAAATGTTTATTTTTCTTGAAAAATTTGTAGAACCCCCTCGAATCATGTTGCCTCCATCTATTAACATTATTTTGGGCTAAAATTTTTATTGTCTTAACATAAACCCCGTAACCTCAGGATGCTCAGACAAGCACCGTTTTTATTCCGATTTTTTTTTATTGAATTTTCAAAATGTACTGACTTTTTGCCCACCCTGTATTTTAAATAATGGAGTTAAAAAAACACATACTGTTTTGAAACATCTAATGTGTTGTTCATGTTCATGTTCTCAAGTTTATGTTAAATTGGTACATTCCCTAGAGTAAAAGATATATTTGTAATTTTATCAAGGCTCAAGATTAACATGATTCAGGTCTTTTCAAGCACTGATTACTAAGGCATAGTGATAATCTGATAGATTTTATTGACTCATTGCAAATTTACTAGATGTTGCTATTTTGTGTGAGTGTATTTAGTTCCATGGCAAAGTTTCATATTATTTTTATTAGTCTTTATTTGTATTATGAAAAATATTTAGGCAAACATTTTGTTCCAGTTTAATAAATATATACTGTTAAAAAGCAATAGAGATACTGATCTATTAAATTATTTGTAGAATTCTTTAAACCTTTTTGCTAATAGACGACATTAGTCATTACGTCACTTGCTTGTTTGGAAACGTTGATTCCATCCGTGATTGGTTCCGTACGGATTTACTTCCAATCACGGAACCAATCACGGATAGAATCAACGTTTCCAAACAAGCAAGTGACGTCACACTAATGTCGTCTATTCATTTATAAGAAACTCAATAACACTTTGTTTAAAAAATTTTCAAAGTACTAAGCAAACAGCGCTATTGCACGTATATTTATTATAATTAGAGTCCGCTTTAATGGACCTAGTGATACTCTATATGAATATTATAGTTCATCTTAACAGAAAATTAAAATTTTTTGTATTTTTTATTTGATTTCTATATAAAAATAAAGTTTGATTCGAACTTTTATTTCAAATTACTTTTATTAATCCGTATCTTAACAACTGTTGTTACTTCAATCGTTCAAAGGCTTTTGAACCCTTAACCTTCAAACTATTAGCTCTGAATCTATTTTTGCGGGATTAAACTTTATTAGGGGTTGTTGGACCCGGATCTTTTTTTTATTTTGTGATTGAATTTGTTAAGACTTTAAGGATAAAGAAGATTTTAGTTAAGTTATAGATGGCATGATAATGAACTTATTTATCTCTCTTATGATGTGAACTAAATTTTGAAATTATTTCCTCTATCAAGTTTCCTGGCTATTTTTGAATGCTCAATGCTTACGGACTAATTAGTTTCAACTTCCTTTCAAAAACAGTTTGAACTTGATTAACTACTTGAAGAATTGATTATACATTTCATGACAAAACGGAAATACACCTACATCATATAGGTTGTCTTTTGTTCAGCTCAACAATAGAAGAGATAAGAAATCTTAAAGAAAAGTACTAAAATTGTAACACAAAGTGTTATATGCATACCTCAATGCATCAATCCCTGTATAATCGGGGCAATACCGACACTACGTTCGATGCCTACTAAAAAAGCTATGTCCCGAAGTGAATTCTCCCGTTGTCTGACAAGTCATTCAAATTCGAGTCGCGCCAATAATTATCATCCGCTCGAACGTGTCTCGAATGAATATTTGGTGCCTAAAATATTGGTGCCATCTAAATTTCAGTAAGTGCGCTGAAGTGCGAGTTGTGGTTCATTCACTTTCCCTGCATCCGCGGAAAGGTCGAAGAAGAAGCAGCTTTCACTCGAGGCACCTTGTAAATAAGGCTGCAAGAGGGCAGCAGGTGCGATTGGAGGGAAGTAAGCGAGCGGTTCTCTGCCGGCGTGTTTCACTTTTCAGGTCGACCGATCAAACGGCTGTGAGAGATGTACGCTGGAACTGTGATGGCGATTTCGGTGAGTGCTGCTCGGGTTTTTTTCTTGCAGGGGCTTATGTCCTTCTAAGGGGTTCTTCATATCGACCCACGATGTCTTATTTTACTGCACCAGTTTTGAATATTTAAGCGGAAATTGTGCGGTATATGTTAATTTCTGAGTAAATGTGAAAATTTTCCTTTCTTAATTTACCCCTTTCCCTGGTAACCCGGGGGTTCTTCGTAATAATTATTGTAATTAGTTTCTCCTTAATAAGGAAACTATTCGCCTTTTCAGGACTTATTCACCTCTTATTTCTCCCAAATTGCACGAACTATGCTCGTGCTTTCCGCGGGGTTATATCACAAACTATTTTTAACATTTTTCTTGTTTTGTGAACTTATCAGAACAATCAAATTTTGCAACCTTAAATATCCAGTTTGTTTTCTCGAAGAAACTCTCATGAATAATGCTTAACTATTTGAATATACAATCGGGTGAGGCAAAGTATGGCCAAGTGTTTTCAGTTGTGAAACTTAATTTAAATTTTCATACCTAAATTTTCAAGATTTTCATTGAGAGAAAGGATACCTACTTTTATAAATTTCATTACGTTAATTCAGATTTGGTTTAATTTGATTACTCTACTTAATAGCTTTTTTCAATTTCTCTCGATTGATATTGTCAAATTATTTTTAAAATGTGGTTATCAAATGTTTTGTCAATTAGTATACTGTGACAAAACATTAGATAACCAACATTAACTGAAAGAATCTCTATATATTGAGATTTTTTCAGTTAAAATGGGAAATTAAATAAACATACTGTTTTTGCACATTTTTAGGCTCTTATGTTTTAAACCAACTATAATGGGCTTTTTAATCATGTTGCCTTTAGTTGCATAACAATCATCGTTAAAAAAATTGGAAAGGAATCGTAAGGTTTCCCCCATTGTGTATTTATTCATATTGTATCTTGTGAGCTTAAGAATTCTATTGTTCAATGGGGAAAGATAAAGATCTCTTAACTCTAAATACCTCAATAAGGCAAACCGAATCGAATGAAATCTCAAACTTTAAATTTGAGTTAAAACTAATTCATAAATATGGATGAAACCTTTCTCTGCTAATTTAAGCATCAATATTTTTAATATATTTGTACTTAAAAACTCAAATAAAACTAATAGGGCATTGATTCAAGACGCCGTAGCATTACAATTTTTTTCATCTCTGAAACTAGTTTTAAAAATGTGAAGCTTTTTGATTTAATCGGATTAATATTTTCTTTTACTAGAAAACTTTACTTCCTTCTCTAGTAGATTAATTTTGTTTTTGATTCGTACGTCAAATGAAATGTTGAAGAATATATTGTATACGATTTCAACATATCAGACACCCTATAAAATCAAGAACTATAAAACTATCATGGAACAGGATCTGCCTATAATTTTCTCAGTGTTAAAGAATTAGCCCAAGGGTTAGTTCTCTACTTAACACCCAAGGCTAATAATACAATTCTTATGAACGTTCTGTAGTCTATCGAAATTTCGCTTTATTAGTGCTATCTTTCCTTTTAATTGAGTTTTAGACTTGTTTAGATTTTATGATAAAATTTTCCTATAATAGCTGTAATGTAATCATATTTTAAAATGTTCAGTAGGGTGGTTCAACAATACATGGTAAAAATAAAAGTTTCAAAAACAAACCGGGCCACCCCTCAATTTTTTTACACTTGTAGACAGTAATCTTCTGGGAAAATTTCAACTTCATATCTCAACTGCAAGGGGGTGCTCAAGCCCCCCGAACTTTATAAGTTTGTGAATTCTATTGTAACTTTCCAAAAATTGTTTTAAAAAACCAAAAAATACAAAATTTAGGTATGCATTTATATATATTACAATATCTTAACATAAGAATAAATCAATGTATAAAAGTACAAAGTTAAATTTTTTAGTATTTTGCCCCTTGTTAAAAAAAACTACACTATTGCGCAATTGCTAAGGGTTGGTTGTTTTTCCAAGTGGGGGCGAGCTACGATGGGGGAATTTCATTTAATCCTACACAAAACTGTTCAAAACTTTTCTCTCCATCAGTTGTTTACAAAAAACAACCTAAGATCCTGGGGTAGATAGACATTAAAGCCGCTGACATCTGACATGTAATAGGTGGCGAAAGACAAAAGGGACTGCATGCGTAATCCCAACCCCCTGGTTGACTGATTAGTGGCCAAGGGTTAAAAAGGTTCAATATCCCTTCAAGGTTATATCAAGGCATTTATTTGTCATTATGTCTATTTTAATCTTTCAAAGCATGAATATTAATTCCTGAGTGTGTACATGCCAGTGCGATTTAAATAGTCTTCCAAACTCTTCCGCGGGTGCTTCGAGGGTGCTAACACTTCAACCGCTTTCAGTAAAAATCATTGCTGCATATTTTTATTAAATCTGGGTCTTTGAAGGAAAGGGAAGGGTTAGGACCCTTAAAAGATGAAATGTCTAAAATACACAAGGAAAAAATAGTGTAAAATAACCTCGATAATTTTTAATGAATTTTTGCATTTTTAGGGGTAATAACCCCTTAAACCTATCCATTTGCTAAAAATTCTCATATTTTAGAAATTTCAAACTTTCTTGTCCCCTCAGGAATAATTCAAAGACAAAAGTAATGCTTTTAAACCCCGAAAATCGAATTGAAAGTCATTAAGTCATTGAAAAACGTAAAAAGGGGGAGGGACTGTTCCCCCGAAAATATGAGGCTGATCAGAAAAACGGGGGTGATACTCTGATTCAGGGGGTCATTTTACATAAGAATCTGCATAAATTGTTTCAGATGCATTTTGACCTCATTTTTTGTTGACCAGTGTTACTATTTGTGTCATTCCCTATGGGCCCGCTAATGTTAATATTAGGGTTCATTGAGCACCCTCTTAGAATTTGATTAGGAAGTTAAAATTTTTTCAGCACTATACTGTTGATAAGTCTAAAAAAGTTAGGGGGTGGCCCAGACTCTAGCTCAAAAAAAGTTTTTTTGAACCACCCTAATGTTCAGTCTGGGGTTACATTAGATTAGATTGATTTTAATTAAATAAGGTGCACCCCTTATTTGCATTTGTTTTGAAGTTGTAAGAATTATGATTTTTAAAGCTTTTTCGTTTTACTTCTGCTTTACAATAGCTAATTATCAAAAACTTGCTAGATTTTCTAACTAAAAAATGGAGAACGAGGCATAGGTTTTACATGTGCAAAAACTGTTGTAATTGAAAATAAGATTTCAATTATAGCTTCTCTGTTAAACTAAAATTGAGAAGTTTGAAAACTATACCTTATTATTATTAACTTAATTTTATTGATTTTTAACTCTCCATAACTCAGTAATCATTAAGGTGGTAATTAAAAATCTTATTGAATTTTAGAGTGATAATTCACAAGAATTATAATTATATCAGGAATGTTATTATAACAGGAATTAAGTTGGTATCAAAATGCCCTCAACTCACATGATAAATGTTATTTGGAACATGCAACACTAATGCCGGTGATGTGTTTGCGATACGCCCAGGAAAGTGTTTTCTTAAAATCTTCCTTGAGGGAATTTTTTTACACAACCACTTAACAGTTCTGACGTAAACATGCATTCAAAAGAGTTTACTTTTCATTCGTTTGATACATCTGTTTAATAAGTTAACTACCCATAAATTTTTAGTTTCTTAAACTAGACGTTTGGGATATTGTATAAAACCAATATGGAATAACTCTTCCTCGAAAAACCTTAAAATGGATTGGCCAGAATCTTCTGACGTCAACACAACGTCACAAAGCAAATTAAATGAAAGAATCGCCCCTTTCTTCAGCCTTGATTCCGAAACTTTTTTTCCTCAATTCACGGATGATGAACGCAAACACAAAGCGCTGGTCCTGATTGTCCGACGGAACTCTTGGACGTCTCTTCTGTAGACGTTGAGCATGGCGAAAATGATAGGGTTTCGAAGAGTTTCTAAGGGGTTGTATTTGGTTCAAATGAAGCTTAGAAGAGTGTTTCTGGTGAGTAAGTCTTCTATGTGATTGCAAAAACAAACGAGATTAGATGGCATTTAATCTCTGGTTAACTCGTTTTAAATATTTAAGGCATTCTCATTTCAAATCAATGTTGGTTGCTAAAGATTTTAGGCACTGAAGATAATTCGATCTAAACTCTTAAATATTCACTTTCTGGGCAAAGAAGCGCTTAAAATGATAGTAGGATGTTCATTTAATTTCGTGTGGAAGATGACGCAATTTAAGAATAAACTAAGAGTTTTAAAACAAAGTTCCCTATTTTAGTGTAATTTATTGATTAGCATTAGCCAGTTATATTTTCATTTAGTGAAACAATTTATAATCGTAGTATTAATAATGATGAAATTTTCAGTTTAAATGCATAAAGTTTATTACAGAGATTTTTCGGATTCGACTCTTTAGACTACATTTTCTAGGAGAAACTTTGACAGTTTCGATAAGAGTCCTCCAGCCGTCATGTTTACCCACAGATCAAATGATAACACTTAAGCATGTTGCGGTGAGAGTTGTGGGTAAACATGGCGGCTAGAGGACTCTTATCGAAGCTGTGCCGAAATGTTTAACTTTTGAACAATATGTTCCTCAATTTAAACCAGTTATGTTTAGCAGATAGAAATTGGTACTTTTTCTTGAAAATTTCATTTTTAACAATCAAATATTCAAAACTAGGAATAAGGGGTTAGAACTTGCATGTAATTGACAAAGATTTATGGAACTTCAGATGTTTTATGATTTAACCAGATTTTAATCTCTGGTTGAACATGTATTTTAAAAAACTTTATACGAATGTCTTGTCTTGCAGGTAGACACAATTTTTGGATCTATATCCTCTACTGTCAAGGCAGCCGTGGGCGTCAGCAACACAGTATGCATCCAAATGCCAAAGAGAGCAATAGTCTTTTACTTGAATCTCCAAAAAGAACTATTCCTGCTCCCCTTCAGAGTCTGCAACAAAGTCTACGAAGCCCTCGTCAAGAATCCCCTCTCGCTGCTCTTCAGGGTCTATGAAAGAACAACGGAGAAGGGGCCAGAACCTGTGGAGTTTCTGACAGGGGAGAAGAACCCCTCCACCGAGCAGATCCCCTCCATCGAGCAGATCCCCTCCACCGAGCAGATCCAGCGACAGTTCCTGGAGGTGCGAAAGGCTGCCATGAGGGTCATAAGGAAGGAGAACAGGACCAGATCGATGCTGCAAATGTACCGCAAGGAGCTCGCGCACTGGAATCTGGAGAACGAGAAGAAAACTGGCGAGTTGCAGAAATTTGGTATGGAAGAGACAGAGTTGCTTAAGGCAGTTGCTTCCGCCTTGAGGTACCTGAAATGCTTGAGGCAGAAACGGGAAAAAATGAGCGAAAACTTGGCCGAGAACATAAAGACCATGCTCGAAGAAGGCACCATCAGCCCAGAAACGCTACTGAAGTTGCAAAATAAGATTAAGACCGTTGATGTGGCCATAAAAGATAAAACAGGCGATTGCTTGAATTTACTCAAGCAGTTTGAATCCAGTGAGCCGCTGTTTACGGAATTGGACACGAAGTTCTCCGAATTGAACGGAAATGCTACTAAAAAAGACAGCGCTTATCCTCAAGAAATACCCAAGAAGATTATTGAGGTAATGTCCGAAGAAAACGCCTTTCTGAAGGAGAAGCTCTCGGCGTCCCATCAGACTTTGGAGAAGATCCTCGATTTATCGTCAAGCATTAGTGACACAGTCGCAGTCCTGTCCGATAAGGTGTCTGGGATGGGCCACCTTAATGAGGATTTCGATGACCTCCGTAGGACTTTAGATGAAGAGCGGGCTTTACTGCAGAAGGCTGAAGCTGACAGGGATGCCTTAAAGGAAAAGCTGGATACCTTAGAGACCATGATCAAAGAAGAGGAGACTTATCTGAGTGATATTGTCACGTGCGATTCGATGTGTGAGGATTCGGATTACTCTTCGATATCGGGAGCGTCTGAAGACTACCTGATGACCGAAAAGACGATCGTTGCGTGATGGTCCAAGTGCCAAATTGTTCCTCAAGCGGATTACTTAGTTGCTGCATTTACTGGTAAATTGAATTTTTTTTAATTCTAATGTACTTTCCACGTTCCTAAAAGCTTGAGTTAAGTATCTAAAAGCGTATACTATTAAATTTAAATTAGTCATAATAAAGTAGATTTAGTGTATTTTTGTACGTTTTTAAAATTTTAGTTGTATTTTTTTTTTTGGCGAGATGCGCTTAAAGAAACATGAAAATATTCAGAAACCTGTTTTAATTTCCCTATCCTGACCAGGATAAGAATGAAAAGATAAGAATATTAGGGAAAATATATAACGAAACTCTGAAAAATTTTATTATAACCTAATTTCAAAACTTTAATTCTCGTTCGTAATCTCGGGTAAATTTTTATTAAAAATATTTAAAACAAAGAAAAAATATTGGTCACTAAAGATTTAACTACATTTTCGTGCAAATTAAAATTATAATTTAAAAGTTTTTCATTTAATATTTAATAAATTTTCTCAAAGCTTTACCTAAAACTTTGGATTTATGCTTTGATTAAATATTCAAATTGGAAAAGATAGTGCATATTTGAAGGAGAAATTATCGCGTATGTAAAATGAGAATTTTCCTCCTTAATTTTAAGATTGTATAAATGAATAATATTTGTAATTGAATAAGGGGTTGGGTTTACTTTTTCAAACAAGTTTGTTTACACTGAACATTCAAAACGAGAATTGGTTGTAAAAGTTCAGTCCTTCAACCACGTCCACAAGCGGTGCGTTATTAAGACGTAGTGTGACTCGATCTATGCTTGTGTCGTAATTGAATTGCCGCGGGATATTGCTCAATACGAAGTATCAGAAAACTTAACGCTCTACTTGATTTTAAATTCTCCACTTGCCCTCAAACTTACTATTGTTGCTGAATTGTTATGTATCTCTTATATTGATGGTATGCTTTCGAAATTTATATTTTAAAATATTAAGTACTGGGATAGTAATCGTGTTTATGTGTATCATATAGGTTCATCTTTCGAAGGTAAAATAAGTTCTTGCTCATGCTAATAACTTCTAACTTAAGACTTTATTGCAATGCAGTTTTCAAAATACCTCATCGGTCATGTTTGATAAACATTAAAAGGATACATTTATCACTAGTTTCATGAAATCTAAACAAATTTTATTTGCATTTCTAACTTTTGTTAAGTATTCACCTGTTCCCTTGATGAAACGCCATTTACCAAATTTGCACAATGAAATGTTTTAATTGAACTAACATTTTATAAATGAGCGTAATGAAACTATTTTATTTCATATAAAACATTAATTCCAATCTTTACTGCCTCCACTTTTAATATAGTTTCTAGTTTTACATTAAAATATTATTCAATCATTGTTAAACAAATATTATCTAAAACACTTAAATTTCTATATAATTAAGTTTCATTAAAAATAAATCTGCATTAAAATAGATTAGATGACTTTGTGGGAGGCCAATGTAGCATCTAATATTGTCACAAGACCCCGGAAAATTTACCATTTGAAAAGAATATTCTATATCTATATGGTACGTCTTTAGCCTCTAAATCACTCCAACTTTTCAAAGAAAGAACCTAGTAAACACAATGCACAAGTTAATACAAGGTCAACTTTTAAAGGGTCGGAATAAAAAGAATCTTGACTGTATTGTGCGTTTAAGGAAAATGAAGCGTATTCGGTAATGAACTATTTCCTCCCATAAGCACATGATAGTCCTCAAGTACAATGAGTCTCTTCAAATTATGGTTATTTTCCTGTAATGATTTTGATAAGCTTGTGTTCTTTGAAATTACTTTTTGGATCTTCCTCTACTTGATAACAATTTAATGTTGCTGATTTTTTGCTAAATTTAATCGTAAGGAAACACTCGTGGGTTTTAAAGTTAATACACGTTTATTTTAGCAATAAAAATTTTCTCGTTTTGCAAGGCTTGAGTTTAAAATTATATAGCTTAGACCAAAAATATTTTCAAAGCAATGTGAATGAGTTGTGTTCAAGAAATTTACTGCATTATCGTTCTGAGAAATTTGAGCAATCTTTTTTAAATAGATTTAATGGAGGCATGCTTAATAGTTTAAATATTTTCCCAGAAAGAGTGTTTGATTAACTCGGAGTAAATGGTAGTTATCACACACACAGTCTGATGTTGTTCACGTGATAACAAGAACCGTAAAACGGAGCGATTCGGAACACAAACTTTCACCGTAAAAAGCAACACTTTTTTAAATAAAATATTTTGATTGGAATATCAAATTTGATTGCATTTAATAAAAGTTCTGTTCTTTCAGTTTTGAACAAAAGAAAACATTTAAAAAAATTAATCACTTTTTTATTAATGTTAAGTGATGTTCTGATTCACCCTGTAGTAAGGGGTGAATCGGAACACACTTGTCGTGTTGGGAGGCTGAGATCCCAAAAACTTAGTATCATCAATAGCATTTCAAACACAGTTATTTTCATTAATTAACTTCAGAAATGCTTTATTGTCACCTTTTTTCATAAAAGTAGAGATTAAAGTCAAAATAGTGAAAGAATTTTTCATAAATCCAGGGAATTAAATTTTTGGTTATAACATTGGGGGCGGTAGTTCCATAGCCCCCTTTCCCAAATCTCGCCCGTCTGATATAGGGACATTGCGCCATAAAACCCAAAACAACCAACCAACCCAAATCTCGCCCTTGATACGCGTAGCATACACTATCAAAATAGATAATGCATTTTCTGTATCAAATCTCAAAATAAGACATTGCATTGTAGCGTTTGTCTTGTTTTTCACAAAATTGCTAAATTATTTATAATACTAATTAAAAAACACTATTTGCATTTTGTTTGGCTAATTTCAATAGCTTATATATTAAAATATTAATACATGGACGAAATCATCGTGACAGTAATTTGCAAGGGAATTAAAAGCAAAAACAGTGTTCCGATTCACCCCGTTTTATGGTATTTCAATACAAACGTCCCCTTACTACTTTTCACACAATTCGACAGCTTATAACCAGATCCCCAATTACTTTATTTCTCTATTTAAAAATATATTTTCACTACTTTAAATTAGATCGAACTGTTGTAACATTTTCGGAAGTTTTATAAACTGTAACACTATTTAAATAAATGTCGCATCACAAATTCGAAATTCCTTTTGATAAGTAGTGGTAATTAAAATCCGAACTATAGATTATCACAAGGGTTGACCAGAAAGTTATTTCGTACCGTTTTGGTGCCCCTGCCCCCATCCCTTTAAATAATATTTATAGTACTGATATACCTTTGTAAGCTGAAGTCGATGAAACGAAGCCAATATAGTCATTAATAATGTAAAATACGACCGGTAACAAAGTTTATAGTGTTAAGCTAAGCTTTTGGATTTTTATTTTTTGGGATTGAGGTCCTAAAAAGCTAAAATTTTCTGAAGATAAATTATGTTCCTTTTTTAAATTATCCTTATAAATTCTCGGATGTCCGATATAGGGACCTTGCGCCATAAAACCCAAACCCTTATAAATTCTTTATTACTTTTCCCAGTCGCATAATGCTCAAATTAAAGATTTTTATTTCAATATCAAAAAAGTTGTATGAATGTGCGACCTCTGGACCCTTTTCCTTGATTCACCGCGTTAAAGGCTTTCGCATATTATTTCATCATTTAATACAAGATTTTGACAAAAAGTTGTATTAGTTTAACCAACATCTGGTTATTCTTCAAATATTTCTTTTAAGCTATTAAATTTGATCCACTTAAAGAGAAAATAGATGAAAATTCAAATACTAGTCTAAATTTTGATAATATGATTTCGAAACAAAGATATCGTAGATTCTAGGTCTTGACCACTAAAAACATTTCTCCGAATACTTTTCTAGCGTGAGGAATGTTTCCCATGCAGAAACACCAGAGTGAAATGCCCTCTTTTTTAAAAAAATGAGCGGTTTTCTCAGCGGTATCTACTTATGATCTGGCCATTGCAAAGTAAACCGGTTCCATGTTAGTCTTCGCGCTCTTCTGCGGCGTAATTATGTGGTACAAAAAGCATGGGAAAGTTTTTCCTCTTCCTGCTGAGACAGTTTAAAACCTTTGGACTAAAATTGTCTTGACTCCACGGAGCCAATTTTGTACTTCTGCATGAATTTGAGGGTTCCACGAATTGGCCAGAATTCCAATCTAGGTGTGTCGGAAGTATGCTCTTAAAATTACAAAAACTTGTTTATTAAGAATGATATCCTGGTTCTTTGTTTCCTCTTTTAAAGAAAATGGAAGGGGAAATTTTCTGGTGAGAAATTTGATTGTATATTAAGTGTTGAATGTAGCCTCGGGAAATCTAAAATTACATTCTCGAGAAAAGTTTTCATTTTCGCTTCTAACAAAAAGATAAAATCGAATTCCATCACTTGGAACTTGTATTAAATTTACGAGTTTTGGTATTTTTGGTTCGTTAGAATTCTATTCTTGAATCACGTTGAACTGATTGAAGGAATTGATGAATTCAAATGTTTTAGAAATAAATATTGGGGTAACTAAAAGAAAAATTGGAAGTGTTAAAATGCAGTTGCTTTTCTGTGTTAATGATGAATTTAACTATTTTTGCTGAATAATGGTTTCATAACTACTTAAGGAAACTATTTTGCAAATAATCAAGGATAAAGTATTTTAATACTCAGAATAAATTGTATAACTCCGTAAATTACTGAAACAACCACAAAATTCGTAGTTGATAAAACAATGATGGTCTCCTTAGGGGCCGTCCATAAATGACGTCACGCTCAGAGGGGGGGAGGGGGTTAATCAATTTGTGACAAGGGGGAGGGGGGGGGTTCAAAAGTTGTGACATCACATCTTCCAAAACTGAAAATCAACCAAAAATAACAAAAACAGAATTTTTTTCCTAAGATTTTTTATCCAAAAAAATTAATTTTTGATCGATTGAAAGCGTGACATGTGACATAGGGGGGGAGGGGGTATGGGGAAGTGTGACAGTTTGTGACATGGGGGGGAGGGGGTCAAAAATGGGCAAAAAAGTGTGACATCATTTATGGACGGCCCCTTATCGTTTTTACTGTTATTAGTGGAAAGTATTACATGTATTTAAAAAATTAAGCTTAATACATCTCCAAAATATGTAGATGTGAAGTGTTATAAGTTTAAATATCTTAATTGGGTGTATTGCAGGGAACAAGCATCATAAACCTTACTAGCCTATTTACTTGTAACACATTCTTTTTTGAAGAGTCGTTTCAAATTAATTCTATCTAATCAGCTTTGGATTAGAAAGCTTTAAGTAGTTTCTCACCTGCTTACTGAAAGTTAAAGATTAGGGTAATGGGAGATTAATGAGTAACGAGTTCGAAATAGGGTGTAAATTGTAATTCAATGTAGAGTTTAGAAAAGCTCTCACTTGCTCCTTTTTAAATTTTAAAAAGTACTTTTTTAAAATAGGAATACCTTGGTATATTACTGAAGAATTATTTTTGGCGAGTCTCTTAAACAAAGCTCGTATGATTTTAGATGTAAAAATTAAATTTAATCAAGAAATTTTATTTATCCCAAATAGGTCAAGCTTGATAATCTTAAGCGTGAAGAAAATTGTCTTTAATTACCATAAATTTATATTTTAATGAATAAAAATTTTTGAAAATAAATTTTTGCAATAGACGACAGAATTTTATCCAAAGAATCAAAACTGTTGTCTGGAGTCAAAGTTCATAAGTGCCATAGAATTATGAACCTGGTTTAAATAAAAATTTAAATTAATCCATTAAAGGTAACTAGAAAAAAGTATATTGAGTCATCAGAAATCTATTTCCCAACACCCAAGGCTTGCTTTTACGCGGTACCATTGACCTCGATCACTCCTGTAATAAACCCGATGGGAAACTATCCCTCAAGCGATCATTAGATCCATGCGGTATTGAAAATCTTCCTCCGTTCAAGACTCATCAAAGGAGGAAGTAACGAGGGGATGAGATAGGTGATCAAAAGGCGTTCTGTTTCATTAGGTTCTGTTCATCGGTTAATTAAGGAACGCCGGATGTTGTGAATAAGTCTCATCGAATAGTTTTTGGTCTTTAATGAAAATAAGTACCTATTAAAACGATTCGATGTGTAGTAGGAGACTATTTAATTTCATTGATGCATCGTAAAGGATTTTAATATTTCAAGTATTCATGTTTAAGGTGTTAGTTTAGTGATTATACTTTCTAATGCGGAATAATATTTGTCATTAAACCTATGCAAATTAATTTTAGAGGTGGAAATTTTCAAATTCTTGAAACCCATTTATACTACACAAGTGTCAGTTTTGTTAAGATTTCCAAAATTTGTTAGAGTTTGAGTGTTCAATTGGAAAGTTACCGATGGATTTTACAAATTAAGCATCCAAATATCCATGGGAAACACTTAAACAGTTCATAATATCACGAGGTTGTAAAATAAAAACGCGAAAGAAATGTGCAGAAAATTTTTGTCAAATTTTCTCAAAATGCATAATATGCTGTATTTTTTTAAGTTTACAGTTTAAAGTTGAATATGATTGTAACAAAAGTATAGTAATCCATCAGTGGTATAGTAGTAAAAACTTTTGGATTTATGTCTCATTTTCTTATAAAATTGCTTAAAAACCTTGTGTTCGATATTGTTTCAAGTAGAACACAAAATGTTTTTAAAATAAAAAGTAATGTCTCGCACACAAATGTATTCATATTAATTGTGTCGCAGTGTATTTTGTTAAGTCTTTAGTTCCTAAATTATTTACAAAAGTTGCACCACAATAAGTTATCTATAATATAGATAACTGAAGAGTAGTTCCTAAAAATTTAAATCGTACAAAAATTGATGAAGTATAGTACCTTGTAGGGTCAAACTTTAGTTTTTACTTCACTTGTTTCTTTTGCTCTTGCGTACTAACTTATCATAATCTTGCTAAAGTTTGATGTATAAAATTTTGACAATTTCTTTGTTTTTGCAGATTCGTGGCCTTCTGGATATCCGCCTTGATGGAAACCTTTTCGTTCATTGTTTAACTATTTATTTTGTGATTCAATTTCAGCCAAATGTTTTGAACTTTAGCATTTTGTATATTTAGATTTTAATGCTGTGATATAAATAAATGTATTAATTTTTATTTTTGTCCTTGACTGGCTTGAATTGGAGTGTGAAATTACATTTAATATGTGAAATTTGGGGTTGGTCAAGGAATTGAGTGCATCGATTAAAGAAATAATGAATTAAATGCGTCAATTATATTGACAAATAATGCGTAAATAAGATATGAAAACTTGTATGCACTGTTTAAATTAAACTTAAAACAAAAATATCTATCAAAATAAAACCTAAAACTAAATGTTACTAAAAAAAAATCTTTAACTAGCAAATGTATTGAGATGATGAGAAAATGTATTGAGATGATTAATCCAATAAATTATGCTGGTTTTGGCGAATCATGCAATTAAATTTTTAGCCCAACAATTACACTTGTTACTGTAAGGGAAAAATGGTAAAAGATTCTGAGGAAAACTTTGCTCAATGTTTAAAGGTTTACTAAAGGGTCAGAAATAGCTTTGATTAACAAGATTTAAGATCTTTCAAAAGAAATAGTGTATGTATATACCAAAGTAATATAATACTTACTGTGTGATCTAACATAAATTTTAAACAATTAAACTATATTTTGTTTATTAGCAAAGCAAAGTTGAAATGGTATAGTTCCTAGAAATGAATCTTAAATTGAGCAAAACTTTTTACCAAATGCATATTTTATGTAACCTGAATGAAAAAAGTGATGCTATTTAAATAAGATTTTTTGGAAAATTAACAGAATAATATAGGAAAGTCTACCTAGAACTATTTCTAGATTCCAAATCTTAAATTGCTCAACCATAATATCCAGTCACAATTACTAAAGTTTACTTAAAAGACTTGGTACCTACGGACACTGAATTTTAAAATTAGAGAATAAATGGAAATTTGAATTGGTAGTCTATATTGAATATAAACGGATGCTATCTAGTTGCAAACGTGATATCAGCTCTTGGAATAAATAAGGTTAGTAAATATAATAAATTCACTGTTTTTAGATGTTTGAATTTACTTTTAGGGGCATCTTTAGGGGCATCACATTATTTTTCTTCAGATTGAAAATTCCAGGTGATTTATGTTTTCCCAACCTTTTCCGGTTTATGACCCACCAAAGCATTTCTAAATTTTCCATGCCCCCATGTTTATTTTTTTCGTAAATCCTTCTTGAAAAGTAAATAAAACCTGATGGTCGAAGTCCCACTTGGGGTCATTTTGGTTAAAAATTTTTAAATTGCCCCCCCCCTATGGGCCCCCCCACGTTGGGAAACACTGAGGTAATGTAACAATAAAAAAAATTATTTTTAACCTTTTTTTTAAGTAACACTTCCTTTTTATGGGTGTCCACAGTTACAAGTGAGTCTGTCCGTAGGGAGAACTGGTTGTTGTACCCTAGTATCATCAAGTAATTAGTATCAAGTAATTAAAATTTTAAAAAATCCAATTTTGAAAATTTGAGCTAGTAAAAAATATCACCCTACTTACTATAGTTGACTATAGATTAGACACTAACAGCCATATTCACAACCATCAGCGTCAGTGTTAAATCTTTGGTCAAAGAAGGATTCCACCAATCAGAGTCGAGGAAAAGCTAATTTTTCTTTCCTTAGCTGCTGGTTAACTCTGACACTGATGACTGTGAATATGGCTGTTAATGTTCGAAATGTGATTTTACGTCTTAGAAAAGTTAGAACGTGATTTTTGTCCGAAGGTACATCAGTTTCCCCCTATAGTTTTCCCCCTTCCTTCATAAGTCTTGATTTAACAACTTACAAGTATGAAAATACTTTGTGCAAACTAAATGTGGTGTAAAAACAACGTATATAAGCACAAATCAGTTCATCAGTTTATGTATTTGTGTTTATATACGTTGTTTTTACACCTTAACTTCGTTATTATTTATAGTGTTCGGCACTAGTTAACTAGAACTAGTTGCAACTAGTAGTTTAACTACTTTTGGTTTAAACTAGTTTAACTATTAGTTGAGCTACTTTTTTTAATAACTACTAGTTGAAACTACTTTCAAATTTTCAACTACTTTAAAAAAAATTTTGTTTGAAATTTCAAAAATATTTAAAATTTTTATCAATATATACAAAAAATTACACTGCTATTTATAACTACAATGCCATGGTAGAGTACTCAAATACCATAACCAGAAGTAAAGGCCCGTTTTGAGCGAGGCATAAAGTTTTTTGTGATATACAGGGTGTCCCGTAAATGATGTGTCACACTTCTAGAGGGGATAGTAGACACCTAGACGAGTCAGAATCACATAGGATTTGGGGTCCCAGACCCAATCCCTGGGAGTTAAAAATGGAGCGACACCCCAAAACAATTATTGAAAAATTCAATTTGTAGAAGAACTGCTATTGGTAAAAATGTAATTATGGTCTTAAATTTTGCGGTTTATTATGATCTTCAAAATTATCTTGACAGTTTTCAATTTAAAATTATTTTTATTACGAAAAAAGTTAAAAAACAGCAAAAAATGTGAAAAATATGCCAAAACTTTATTTTGTTTTCCGAAATCCTTTCTTTCGATTTGATAATCTGAAAGAGCATAATTAATTAACCTTAAGTCCAAAGTTTCACGTAAATAGAATCAGTATTAAACGCTTGAGAGCCTGTTAAAGTTAGTTTTATGGGAGCAAAAACGGCTTCGGAAAACGAACGTTCAGGGACAATCTACAAGTTACGGATAGATGCTCGCCAAATTTCCCAACATTATTTGCGATACGAGATTCCTCGCCAACCTACGCTTCTACAGATAGTTCAAACTTCCTTGGCGATGTGTGGCCTTAGTTTTCGGATCGTCACTAGAAGTCTAAAAGGTAAATGTATTCAAGCTATCAAATCAGACACTCAAGAAAAAATTGTTACTATACCTAAGAAAATAAGCAATGTTTGTTTAGCAAAAGGGATAGTTACAACTTATTTTTTCTTATGTCTCTGTTTTGTTAAGTTCAATAAACATTTATCTTCTAGACTTCTGTGACGGTCTGAAATCGAAGGCAAAAATTTAAGTAAATTAATTAATTTACTAATTTTTTTCAAAATAATTCCCATCCCATAAAAAAGTGAACCACCATGCCAACTTTGAACACTTTTTGTAAACAGTTTTTGTCGTTATTTTTCATTATGCCCCTGCTTTAGGATAGGTCAGTCGGCGGATCCTCGATCGCTGGGTTCGTGATTTCGAATTGCGATACAAGATTGGTTTCTATTAATCGAGAAATGTCAATGGGAATAAGCAAAGTGTATGGGGGCTATCCACTCACCGTCCGATAAGCAATATCTTAGGTTTGTCATAACTTTCAATAACCTGCATTCTTTTATTTTGCAAATTTCTTATATCGGAAGTTGAGGGGAGACCCTGCAACCCGAAATCAGGAACCTAGCGATTGAGGATCCACCGACTGACGTATCCCCACTATGTACAAAAGATATTTTACGAACCATGTTTGTAAATAATAGATTCTTCTGTTTTTTTTACCTAAGTTATCAAATGTACAGTTTTTCTCATTAAACGCAATAAGTAGTAATGCTGTTTGCATGATTGATACATTTGTAAAACTAACACAACTATCGATTGAATAAAAAACTATTGATACTATCAGATAATTTCTAACAATTCATACTATTGATTTTTAAGATCGATAGTTCCTAAAAATCAGTAGTAAAATCATGTTTGTTCTTTATGTTCAAAAATTTTTTTAATTAAATTAATTGATCTCTTGTTTTCTAAAAATAATAAGAATTAAGAATCAACATTTACGCTTTTGAAATTTTCATCCCGCCAAATTGTTCAATTGGCGCATTTCAGATATTTTCATACTCATCTCCTGTCTCGCCAAATCGGGCGAGGAATGAAAGTTGGCAGACATCTATCCGTAACTTGTAGATTGTCCCTAAACGTTCGTTTTCCGAAGCCGTTTTTGCTCCCATAAAACTAACTTTAACAGGCTCTCAAGCGTTTAATACTGATGCTATTTACGTGAAACTTTGGACTTAAGGTTAATTAATTATGCTCTTTCAGATTATCAAATCGAAAGAAAGGATTTCGGAAAACAAAATAAAGTTTTGGCATATTTTTCACATTTTTTTGCTGTTTTTTAACTTTTTTCGTAATAAAAAAAATTTTAAATTGAAAACTGTCAAGATAATTTTGAAGATCATAATAAACCGCAAAATTTGAGACCATAATTACATTTTTACCAATAGCAGTTCTTCTACAAATTGAATTTTTCAATAATTGTTTTGGGGTGTCGCTCCATTTTTAACTCCCTGGGATTGGGTCTGGGACCCCTAAGTCCTATGTGATTCTGACTCGTCTAGGTGTCTACTATCCTCCCTAGAAGTGTGACACATCATTTACGGGACACCCTGTAGATAAGAAAGATGTATTAGAATTTGGGCAAAAAATAGGTTATGAAATTAAATAGACTAGTTAACTACTTTGGGAAATAGTTAACTACTAGTTGCAACTAGTCTCAGGAAAAAATAGTTAACTACTAGTTGCAACTAGATTTTCCCAGACTAGTTAGTAGTTGGTAGTTAACTACTTTTTGACCACTAGTTGCCGAACACTAATTATTTATACTTATTTCATCCTACAGAACAACTGGCTGAGTTGTGACCTTAAATTTAAAGATGTTTCATAGTTAATTTGGAAAGTTCTACAAAAGTTGCCTGAAAATATAAAAATGTGTATTTTGAAAAACAAATAATAATTTCTTTGCAGTCCTATGCTAAGTGGCAGCACCAGCTTTCCAAACGGCACCGCTGAAGGGCTCATTTATGATAAAAATCTTTTCCAGTTTTTCGATAGACGGCAGCACGAGCGTAGTAAATGGCACCGCTGAAAAGATACCATTGAGTGAATCCTTTCCAGTCCTTCACTAGACGGCAGCACCAGTTACGAAGTGGCACCGCTGCGCTGGAAGGATTCAATGCAGAGAAGAATCTATATTTTTAGACTTTTTTGCTTTACGAAACTGCCAAATAAATAAAATGCATACCCAATCTATGATTTTTCTCCTTTTAAAAATTAAAGCTTTCTATTAACAGCCTCTATTGATAATTATTGCTCCGGTTTTGAGAGGAGTAATTTAAAAATAAAAATTACATGAAAAGGTATAAGAATTTATAGCCTTTTTTACTGACAAGGTTTTTCTAGAAATCCATAAACTTAGTTTTCCCCCCTTTTCTAGAACATGTTGTAATCAATTTTATATTATAATCAATGTATTTGGCCGACCCCCATTTGAATTATAATGTTAAGAAAATATATAAAAAAAAAATTATACAATAGAGAGTGAGAGGTATTTTTTTCACTCCTAACAGTTACGTTATCAATAATTAACATGATTGAACATCACTTTAAATATAATAGTTGATGACTGCAATGATTTTGAGCAGTAGTAATAGTTTTACTGAATTTTCTGATTTATTTATTTTGTTTTATCAGTATCTTCCGCCGACTCCCTCAGACACATTCTCCAATCCCCAAGGGGTTTGCGACCCACTGATTGAGAACCCCTGGTTTGGAAGATCATAGCCATTATTATTATTCCACATCTAAAATTAAATAACTACCCATTTAAAATTTATTACCTAAAATCCCAATGTCAGGGCCGATTTACACGATGCCAGTAGTCGGTGCTAGTTGATCATTCCAGTAGCGGAACGCCAACGAATAAAGACGTGTAAATGGCTAAATAGAGCAAGAAATCATAAATAATAAAATAACAAAATATTGTTATTAATGCAAATTATTGTGAAATAAAAATTTCATAGCTCACTGAAAAGTTCTACTAGCATGCCCGACTGACATCGTGTAAATCCTCCCTCAATGCACATCAAACTTATTGAGAGTTCTTTTTTTATAGACGACATTAGTCAAAACGTCACTTGCTTGTTTGGAAACGTAGATTCCATCCGTGATTGGTTCCGTACGGATTGGTACGGATTTACCTCCAATCACGGATAGAATCAACGTTTCCAAACAAGCAAGTGACGTCACACTAATGTCGTCTATTCTTTCTAAACACAAAAACGAGAGGGTAAATCTATTTTCTATCATGTTCATCCATAATATCTCACTTGAAAGCAAATCTATTACAATGAACAACTAAACTTATTTGATGAAAACAAGCATAATTTATTACGCTTTTTAAGCTACCCTAAACTTTCCAGATCCCCCAATCGGCGATTCTCAAGGACACGCGATTTTGAATTTTAATTAGCTGTGCGCACGCAGCCCACACGTGGTGAAGTGAAGACACTTGCATTTTTATCATTTCGAACTTTTCAAGTGGTAGAAGGGAAAATCGCGGAAGTTATAAAATCGCGGTACTAATCACGAAGTTCTAATTTAAATTGTGATTAGATTGACTACGAATTTAGTTCTTGTGTTTCCTGTGGCTATGAAGAGGAGCTGTATTTCTGGCAAGTCAATTGTTTATTTAGATTTAAATGGGATTTGTTAAAATCTAACAACCAATTTGTCAAAATTTGATTTGGGTAATCAAAAAAGAAAAATCTGGCCTGGTGCCAAAAATGGAATGAATTTTCTTGCTCCTTAATTTAAGACATTGACAACACCAAATTTCGCCCAGGTCCGGTATGTTTGGATTTCTGAGTTACTAATTATTGTTTAGTTTAATCTAAACCTGGATTATCTAAAGTATTCTTGAAATTTCTATTTAGTGTATATCGTTTATTTATGTGGAATATTTGAGTATTTATATTTACTAAGAACATTTTCCTATTAAGGGTATTATCAAAATATTGTATTGTGATAAATGCTTTATATTAGGGTTAAGTATATTATACTTCTGTTAATTATTTAACATTTATATGGCGTGTATATTGACGAGGAATGTTCAAATGGGGAATACTTCCTGATTATGGTATGTGCAAATGGAAACCTAATTTATCGTTAGTTATGGGTTTGGTTAATATCAGTAAAATTTACTCTCGAAAGAATCTTGGTATTGTTGTTTGGAGTAGTGGTTGAACAAAATCATAAAATTTATTGTTGCACCATGTTAGTTATTAGTACTATTTTGCATAACTAAGTGATTTACATTGTGTTTTATACTATTTGCAACTGATTACGCCTGCATCAAGTTTTTCCATTTTATTTATTCACCGATTGAACTATTCAAAAAGTTTTCCGAAATTTCTTTATAGACCGTAGAAATTATAGTTTAGTGGTTAAGATTATTGTGATTAAAATGGGAACTTAAAACTGAACAAATAGTAATCAAACCAGGTGTTAGATTCAAAGGGAGAAGAAACAAATTACGATAGCTATGATCTTAAATGCAAGATTTTCCGTATATATAGCAATGAAAAATCTAGTAATTTTAATACATTGAAATAATTGTAAATATGTACAAAAATTAATTTAAAGTTCAACTGGCGCCAGTTAATTTCTCGAATTATTTCAATGAACCTATTGAAATTGTCCACATTGGCCTCCTTGCACGATTTCTTGTACATAGACAGCCAAATAAAATTCGAAATCCGTTTGCCGGTTGTGTGTTGGGAGAGTCGACTTAACATGGCGCCACGTTGACTCGATAGTGTTGCTGTAGCATCCTGTAATAGGATCCACGAAAATTATTTTGTGGTTTACCTTGAGATGGGGGCTTCTATCCTCTCCCTAACAGCCATATTCATAGCCATCAGCGTCGGTGTTAAATCCTTGGTCAAAGAAGGATTCCACCAATCAGAGTAAGCGAAAAGCTAATTTTTCTTTCTTTAGCTGCTAGTTAACACCGACGCTGATGGCTATGAATATGGCTATAAGTGTCATACGATTTCCAGCAATCACTATGGATTGTTCTCTCCTCCTCAATCCACGTTTTCACCAAATTTATTTATTTATTTCACCATACAGACTCAGTCCATTTACATGGGAAAGGAGAGAAAAAAAACACAAATACCGAAAAACAAAACACATATTCTAAGATACAAGAAGAAAAAGCATATGAACATCAAAATGCAAGTCAATTATTTAAAAAATTACTCTTTAATTTACTAAAATTGTCAAAAAATATGTCACTGATCTGGTAGACTATTAACTATTAATAAATTGCACAATTGTTTGCCTTTTTAAATAATTTTTTGAATAAAAAGTTTCAATTAAGGTTGTTTTATTTCTAGTTTGATATGGGGGGGTACATGTACTTTAAATAGGTTTAGTATAGTAGGACAATCAACATTATTGTGGAGAATATTGTAAAAGAACTTAAGTATAACTATAGATCTACGCCGTTCAAGTGAGATAGATTTCAAAATTAGATCTATTGAACTTAAAAAGGAAATAACGGAGGAAATTCTTTTGTATTTTTTCAATTAAATTAATAAGGGATGTGTGTAGGGTTCCAGACCACAGCGCTATACTCAGAGACCGGACGAACCAACAGGTTAAAAAGATTTAAAATAACAGACTCATTGCAGAAATTGCTGGTCGATCTCTAAAATTCCCAAGCACCTGTTGGCCTTCAAAGATATTGTTTGAATATGCAACTTAAAAATAAAACTAGATTCATAAATAATACAAAGATCCTTAATATTAGATCTTCTAGAAAGGATAACATTGTTTATTGTATAATTATGTAAATAATGAATTGATTTACGAGAAAAAGTAACACAACAAAACACTTGTCAATATTAAGTGAAAGCTTATTTTCGTGACACCAAGTATTTAAGTTATTGAGTTCAGATTGTAAATTGTTTAGGTCATGTCTTCTTCGGCTCTACAGCCCTTGATGGGCCTTGGCCTGCTGCACCAATCTACTCCAGGCAACTCTATTAAACGCCTTTTTTCTCCAGTTGGTTATTTTCATAGTTCTAAGATCTTTAGAACATCGTCCAACCATCTCATTTTGGGTCGTCCTCTAGGTCTATTTCCCATTGGCTTCCAATTTAAAGTCCTTTTTACTCTGTATTTGTCATCAGATCTTTCAATGTGACCCAACCAAGCCAATCTCTGTCCTTTAATAAAACGGGTTATAGTTTCATTTTTCACCAAGATCTCCAATTCTCTGTTTGTCCTAATTTGGAATCCATTATCATTCATAATTGGGCCATAAATTTTTCTGAGAATTTTCCGTTCAAAAATTTCCAAATTATTTAAATCTTTTTGAGATAAAGTCCAAGTTTCACAACCATAAGTTACAACTGGTCTAAGTATTGTCTTATACAATTTAAGCTTAATTTCCTTAGGTATCAACTTATTTCTAAAGAGATGCTGATACATGAAGTAACAACTGTTTCCCTTTTGTATTCGAGATTTAATTTCTTCACAGGGATTGTTAACAGTATTGATAACTGAACCTAGATAGGTAAAACTATCAACTGCCTCATATTTAAAATCATCTACTATCAAGAATTCCCTACGATCATTGGCAAATTTAGTTTTTTCCATGGTTTAGGTCATGTAATGAAGATATTTGTTTAAAGATTTTTAGATCATCAACAAAAAGTAAAGAAGACTGAAATATTGAAGTCACATCATTTACAAACAAATTAAAAAGTAGTGGACCCAGTATAGACCCTTTTGGCACACCTGAGGTACTATAATAAGCATCAGGAAAGGATGAGTTGAATTTAACACAAAGAGGCCTGTTTATTAGATGAGATTGTAACCAACAAAGCATATTTTGATCGAAACCAATTTTAAACAATTTTAAAAGCAAGACCTCAAAATCAACAGTATCAAAAGCTTTCATAAAGTCTGTATATATAACATCCAGCTGTTCATTAGCATTTAGGGCATTTGATATATTAGTATTTAAACATAAAAGATTTGTTGCAGTTGAACGTTTTTTAGTAAAACCATGCTGATTTGGTGAAATTATATTATAGGTTTGGGGAGATAATTTTTTGTGAATAACACTTTCAAATACTTTGGCGAAGCTGGAGATGATGGAGATAGCTCTGTAGTTCTTGATGTTAGATTTCTTACCTTTCTTAAAGATTGGTACAATTTTTGACATTTTCCAAATGTCCGGAAAAACACACTTACGTAAAGAGAGGTTAAACAATATCAATAATGGATAAGTAAAACTATCAATATTTGCTTTTACAAGAAAAGGAGGGATTAAATCGAGGCCTGATGAACCAGATCCCTTCATTCCATTTACACTAAATATAATATCACAAGAAACATAATCTACTTTTATCAAATCATTAGAATCTGCAGCAGCAGTAGAATCAATACTATGAGTAAACTCGTTAACGTTATTTGTGTATACACTAGAAAAGTAATTTTTGAAAACTTCAACTATTTCTTCATCACTTTTAAGTTCAGTATTATTAGAAAACATTTGTACATGATTATTTGCCTGTTTTTTTCTGTGATAAAAAGACCAAAAAGACCTGGGATTCATTTTTAAAGACTTTTCAATATGATTAATGTAATTTTTACGAGCATTTCGGATGTCTGCTTTAATACTTTTTCTAATAGATTTAAAACATTCGAGGTGATTGTAGTTTTTACATTTTTTAAACTTTTTAAAATACGAGTTTTTTAACTTAATATTATCAATAATAATTTTGGTAAACCAATTTGGATATTAGCTTTATAAGTAACTGTTTTTGGTACAGCAACATCTATAATATTATACAGAATGGAATAAAATTGATCTAGAGCTTTGTTGACACAGGAATATTGATTTAAGAAATTCCAATTGACAGAATACAAAAGCGTATACAACAATTCAAAGTTATAAGGGTGGCTCTGGTTCTATCCATAGAGGGTTCTAGAAACAGCTTCCCGGAGCCCCTCTCAACACCTCCAAAGACCCACTGGCCCTCCACATGGTGACCTCTATGGTACTTCCTTTTTCCGAATAGTGATTCGTCTATCTCTACCACCTTTCCTTCACCTCCAATTTTCTCAGACGAATTTTCTATAAACTCCAGGATAACTTCGTGTACCAATTGCCTCCAATTTGCCAACGTTGAGGAGGAGAAGTAAAAACTCGTTTGCAACAAAATTTCTTCGATGTTTATCTACTGAATCCGAACCAGGAGGTGAATCTGATTGACTTTTGTGTGTCGCACTTTCCCTTTTCCTATCTTTTGTAACACATCCATGCATATTCGTCGGATTTCGAGGGTTTGAGGGAACAGGGATGGTAATAACCTCAAAGGACGGAAAAAAGTTAGATTTAGACCGTGAATTTGGAAGTTGGGAAAAATATATTTTTAAAACACAATTATAGTCTTGATTATTTAAAGGATTAGAGATCTTATCAAATTATTTGTTCAGCTAGTCCGTGAGTATAACGTATAGAAGTCTGTAGGTATACCTTTGTATTGCAAATACACACAGGGTGTTTCAAAAAACCTGTAACGATAGGCTATTTCCTAAAATATTTCCCCTAGACCCATACTTCTAATGGAAGATTTTCTTCAAATGAGGTGAAGAATTATATGACACCAGTTTCAACTCCATGGGGGTCTATTTTAGAAGATGCAGAAAATAAATTTTTATACGGCCTCCGTAGATTGAAACCCCCAATGAGAAAACTTTTCTCAATTCATTCCTTAATCAGATACAAAAAAATTCATCTCGATATCTTCAAAATTCACCAAGATATTAAAAGCTGAAATTCGTGACTTACACCACTTTATCATACCTATGAGTGACATACTTTTACTGCAAAATAGGGGCCATCCACAAAATACAGTTGAAAATTTTAGAAACCAAACTACCTTTAAACTTTGATTTTTTTTGAGGTGACAAGGACTACATGAAAAACTCCTCCAATCAGCCATGGTGTTGAGCTCGCTCAACTACGCTAATCCAGATACCTGTCATTGCTACTCATATCAGCGATGCCTGCGTAATAGCCAGGAATGTGCCTAAGTTTAAATTTTTTCTTTTATAAAAGTTTTTTGACAAACATATTTTATTTTATTTATAAATTACATTTATAACTAATTTAATATTTATTCTCCATATGCATTTATGCCCATTTTTGATCAACCGTACATAAATATCTACAGAAACTATCACTAAACGCTGATAAATAAGTCGCACAGGTTCGAATGTATTTTTTATTATTAGAAAATAAGATAGATTTAAGGAAATTTACAATTTAATTACATTTAGAATAGGTATGAGACATTTACAACAGACGAGATTACAACCATAAAAAAGGAAAAAAATAAAGGTAACAAATAGAAAAATATACAAAGTATTTTTACAATAACTGCTCAAAGTGTTCACCCTCGACTCCAATGCAAAGTTGCATTCTTTTTACAATATTTTGATGGAGTTTATCCAATTCTTGCGAAGTAACACCACGACAAGCATCTTTTTTGTCAAAGGTCTTGTGAGTTTACTGGAGGTGTCAAGTAAACAGTTAAATCTGGCGATCGAGGAGGAAATTCTACTGGTCCTTTTAATCCAATCCATTTATTAGGAAACTCTTGATTAATCCACTGCCTTACCGCAGAAGAGGGGTGAGGTGGGGCTCCATCTAATTGAAACCACATCTCTCTCAGTACTGCTAAGGGCAGTTGTTCTAAAAAGTCAGTAACAACTCCCTTTAGAATGTCTAAAAATCGGACACCGTTCAATGTATGACAGTATAATACTGGACCAACAAGGGTATTTCGGAATATTCCGCACCAAACATTGACGGAATATTGCCACTGGTGTCGAACCTCACGAGTGGCATAGGGATTTCTGTCACACCAGAAGTGGTCATTTTGACGGTTAATTGAGCCGTCTTGCCTAAAGCAGCAGTGGCGGCTCGTGAGTTGATAAACTGGGGGTTCACACCCATTTTATAAAATTTAAAATTCACCCAAGATCTAGAAAGAGAAGGATGTTTTGCCAATGCATAAAAAAAATTATCTCTCTTAGGAGAGTAGTTTTAAATGCCTAAATTCTTCACTGCATGCGCTTATTATTTTGAAAAAATATGCATTTAATGGAAATAAACAAACACTTATGAATATATTCATTTCATTTTTTATAATACCACTAGCTGATATGCCCGGCCTTGCACGGGTGGATGGAGTGTATCAATTTTTAATTTTATATTTAAGTTTTCTCAAGTTACATGCCTAATTTTCTGTAACCGTAAGAACCAATCATCCCGTAATTTTCATATCCCACGGTGTTCCCAGTATTTTTTCATATCCCGGTGTTCCCGGTGCCTTTTCCCTCCCGGTTCCAACTGTGTAAATCTAACCTAACCCATCCAGTTCCGGTGTTGCACATTTAATTACGACAGTTACCAAATTATCCATTCTAAGTGAAAAAAAAATTATTACAGACATTTGAAATCCCCAAATTTGTATACCCCCTGTTAAAATTGAAAAAAAAAAAATCCCGCTAAACTACCCCAAAGAAACAAATTATAAGGTTAAATAACAATTGGTCTAGTGTTTCTATCATCAACTATCTAAAAAAAACCCTGCATTATGCAAACTTTACTTTCATTATTACTTTAACCAGTCTAATTCTTAAAACTTTCTGTTTCAACTTAAAGTTTCATGGAAAATGAAGTTTTTAATAAGAAAATACTGTTATAAAGATTTTTATAAGGACAGTTTTCAATATTTAAAATTATTTATAATCTTTATAAAGCAATTTTAGCCAAGTTGTATCTTTAAAAACTTTGTTTTGTGTTTAAAATTGCTTTTGTTGTATTATTTGCAACAATGCGAGTTAAACAGATATTCTTAAGAGGAGAAGTAAGGTGATTTTTGCAAAAAGGCCCAGAAGGTGATGAAGGGGTGGTTTTAGGAATTTGAAATTGGTTCCATTGCCTTTCCCCCGTCCCGATACGTATGTGTACCAAGTTTGGTTCGCTTCGGACAGGTAGTTTAAGAGTAATTGTGTCACATCTGATCCGTACACATCCAGGCAGGCAGGCAGGGACACCTTGATTATATATACGGAGATTGAGGGGAAAGTCATAATACGTATCCATAACATTATACCTAACAAACACCTTTTATAATTATTAATTATTAAAAATTAGTTGACATGAAGATTATAATTGTCTTTTCAAAAAGTGCTTTTCTCATTTTCTAATTAGCCGAAACAATCCAGACCACAAAAAAACCAAGCTGAGCTTCAAAAACGCAAGCCTCGGCACACAAAATCTGTGCTAGCGGGAATCCAAATTGCGAGGCCGTAAGTCGAAAATTCCCCCGGCAAGCAGTCGGGGTTTCTTCGGAATCTCAAATTTTTTACGCTCACACGTGCGAAAAAGAAAAGAAAAATAAGAGTTCATTCTTTTTTCGATTTCTTTCGCGTTTCCGGTAGTAAATTTTTCTTATTCAATAGAGAAGGGGGGGGAGAAACACAATTCTGAGTATAAAAAAGAAATTTAGAATATATTTCCATTAATATTTATTTATCTTTATATTCGATTTTTGTTTTACTTTTTCTGTGGGTGTTCACGTGCTCCTGTGTATATTAGTAAACTATCTTTAGTATCTTTAAGCCTGAAGCCATTCTTCTTAATATTTTGCTTACCTTTAAAGTTAAGTATCAGGTCTACCCGAAAGTTTTGTCCCGAAGTCGCCAGTCTATGTATTTAGTAATTTTTTGGTACTTTTCCATTACGCTCATCAGATATATACTACAACTTTCTTTAAATTTTATTTTTCCACGTAATGTCCGTCGTTTTTTATTACTTGTTCCCATCGTGAAGGTGACTTTTGGATTCCTATCTCAAAAAAGGTCTTATCTTTTGATGTAAAGAAATCCTGCACCGCATGATGGATTTCAGCTTCACTTTTGAAGCTTTTGCCATTTAAAAAATTCTGTAATGAAAGGAACAAATGAAAATCAGAAGGCTGCAAATCAGGAGAATAAGGTGGAGGAGGTAAAATTTCCCATCCAAGTTGTGCTACCTTTCTTCGAGTGGCTAGAGCCGTATGAGGACGGGCATTGTCATGATGTAATAACGCGTTCTTTTTTTTTTTGAACATCACGGGCCTTTTTTGTTGTATCGCTTTATTTAAGTCCTCCATTTGCTGGCAATATTTCTCAGAATTTATTTTTTCATTAGCTTTTAAGAGCTCGTAGTGGATAAGTCCCTGAACTTCCCACCAAACACTACACAAAGCATTCTTTTGCCTGCATTTAAGTTTGGTTTGGAAGTACTTGGGATAGGTTGTCCGGGAAGGCTGTATCCTCTTTTTCTGACGATATTTTCGTATGTAATCCACTTTTGTCTCCTGTTACTAAAGGGTCTAAAAATGGCTGGTTATTGTTTCTAGCTAGGAGAGATGTACATACTACAACCCTATCTAATAAATTTTTATCACTTAATTCATGCGGGACCCATCTTGAATATTTATGCACTAGTCCAAGTTTTTTTATGTGGGTTGATTTTTAGTTTGTTGAGATGACCCCAACTTCTCCGCTATCTTCGATGTAGTAAGAAAGGGATCTTCTTCAATAATATTTTTTAAAACATCATCATTAATAAAAGATGGTCGCCCAGGGCGAGGCTTATCACTTACATCATAATTTCCACTTTGGAAATTTTTGTACAATCTTCTGCATGTTTTCTCTGAAATAGTTTCACCAAAAACTTTTTTCAAATTTTCAAATGCCTCTGAAAATATCCGTCCTAGTGAAATTCATACAGAATGCAATGTCGAAAGTGTTCCTTATTAATATCCATCAAAAATCGCTTTTGAAAAAAAAAAGGTTATTTATTAAAAAAGGATCTTGAATTTCTTTAGTGAATATTTGCTTACGTAAATCATATATATGCGTATTTAAATCACACTGTATTCTTTTTTATGGTATTATATTTAAAAGTTCGTATATAATACGATGCGTAAAAAAATTCACTCTAACTGTCATAAAATTCAGACGCTCCCCCCATTTATTTATTGTGACATCATACAGCACTTGGGCGTGAAGAGACTCCAGGCATTAAGTTATGATTTTAAAAAATATTACTGAAATATTATTACAGCAATTACAAGAATATTATTATAGCAATTACTAAAATATAAAGACTTTATTAAACGTTGATTAATTGTTCCCAACCAGCACAGACGTTCAAGATACACCAATTTTTGTCATGTATGGCCAAATTTCGTTCACTTTGAGTTGCAGTTACGTAAACTTGACATATTTGGTATGAGCCGTGCTATGATACTAGGGTTAGGTAAATGTCATTTTTTAATTTTATGACCTAAAACACCATTTCAGTCTTTCCAAACTCTGAATTTTATTCATTAATAGTAATTCCATACTCAGAGAAAAGCATTTGAAAATCTGCTCGAGGTGCTGCATGTGCTTTACAGAATCTTCGCTAAATACCAAAATGTCGTCGTATTCCCAACACATATAAATACAAGATTGTATATACAAGAAACCTGAATAATTGAAATAGGGGATAGTAAATAATATAATAGAGCAAAGTAATAAGGAAATAATCCAAAAAGTAAAAAAAAAACATTGAATGATTATAATATCCCAAAGGAATCGAAGGCTCTTCCACACATTCCTGTTATAAATGAGCATAATATCCTTATGTGGATTATGCGCCATAAATCACTAACAAACCAACCTGTTATAAATGAGCATGGAATTTCAGTACAGATACGTAAGGAATAACATAATGATTGTCTTGTGTCTAGCGTATACCCGACCATGATGCCTTTTTGGGCATGATTATAAAGTTTAGATCTCTTCATCTTGGAAATTCCTACATATGCAATGATACCAAATTGCTTTAAGTGCTTAGCAGACGCCTTATGATCACAATATAATTCAAAAGGAGTTTTCTTAAATTTTTCATGACATTCTATTTCAATTACATGCAAAGTACCTCACTCATTCTGCCCAGAATTCCCTTGACATGCTCAAATAATCTTGTGTTTGGCGCGGAATGGCCGAGTACGGCCCTTGCCTTGCGCCATAAAATCTCACCAACTAACCAAAATGTCGTCAAAGCAAAGCATAAATCAAAACTATGCAAAACCTCGTTTATGAAACGTTGAAACGTTTGCGCTGCAGAGCATAAGACGACAAACATTGAATAATGGCGATTGAGATCATCGATTTCGTACTGGTGGAAAGTTTCGTTTCGCATCAATTTTAGAACGAATGCAGACTTTTTCCAAATGACCTCCCTTATTACACACATTACATTTCAACTTAGATTTTAGACGGCAATTTTTAGATTCATGATTAGAATTTCCTCAATATAAACAGACATTTTCTAGTCCCAGTTGTTTTAAATTCAAAGGTTGAGTTTTTATTCCTGGGTACTTTGCGCGTTCCCGTTCTATTTACGGACTACTTTTAGTAAGCTCTTCCATCTTGTCAAAATTTTAAACCACCGTCGCCATTTTTGAAAATTGAATATTACGTAAGACAGAATTTTGAACTATATTTTATTATATGTATCACATTAACTATGATCGATGAGGTTTATATATAAAAGATGATTACGTCACATATATGGTTACAGTTATTAAGCAAACAAACAAACATACAGATGCAACAGTTCTTTTAACATTATACATAATAGGGGTCCACGAAATTTATTTTGTGGTTTACCTTGAGATGGTGGTATCCCTCCTCTCCCAAAGTGTCATACGATTTCCAACAATCACAATGGATTGTTGTCTCCTCCTCAATCCACGTTTTCACCAAATTTATGAGGGTGCTTATGGTTCTATCCGGTACAGCTACCAGAAACAGCTTCCCGGAGCCCTCTCAACACCTCCAAAGACCCGCTGGCCCTCCACATGGTGGCCTCTGCGATACTTCCTTTCTCCAAATAGTGATTAGTCGATCTCTACCACCTTTCCTTCACCTCCAATTTTCTTAGATGAATTTTCTATAAACTCCAGGATAACTTCGTGAACCAATTGCCTCCAATTTGCCAACGTTGAGGACGAGAAGAAAAACTTTCTCTGCTATTTCGCTGGTCCTTCTTCCTTTGACGATAAATAAGTTTGCAGCAAAGTTTTTTCGATGTTCAATCTACTAAAGCCGAACCAGGTGTAGAATCTTAATTGTGATATTTTTAAGTATTTTTGTCAACCCCCATCTCTTTTACAATTCGAAAATCGGCTGTTAATTCTCTCTTGACACCGATGAGGAGGCGAGGACATATTGCCACGTTGTAGATCTTTCAGCCACTAAAAAGTGTTACCAGGTGCACCACGGGGAGGTATGAAGTTATACATTTCAATAAAATGCGTTTCAAAATTATGAAAGTGAATGCATTAAAAATTTTGATATTTTACCTATGGAAAGAGGATTCGAGTTCAGTAATTAATCGTTATTACAATGATATTGAACATTTATTTTTATATAATTTTATCTAGGAAGGTTAGGGAAAAAGATAATTGTAATAATGTTATAAATCATTATTAATATGATGATGGATATTTGTTTTCACATATTTTCCAGTATACTTTTTACTGGGATAAAAAATAAAGTTAGAATATTCCTTATAAAATACAAATACAGGAGAAATCTCGTGCGGAGCTCCACCCATTGCAAAGTTCACTGCAATCAGTTACCAGAGCCAATTTTGGGTCTGCCGAAGGATGATACAGTAGAGTAGTATTTACCAAGGCCTTCTTGATTGCACTAAAGCTTTCCTTAGCTCTCAGTCTTCCATTCGACTTTAGTTTTATCTTTCCCTTTTTTTACCTACTAGATACTTGTGTAAAGGAGACAAAATTTCAGCAATTACTATAGGTACAAATTGATGGTATAAAGGAGGGTGATCGTAAAGGCTAAACGTTAGTGCGTGTCCAATTGAGTGAAAAGCCAAAAGTTTAAAAAACAACAAGTTTATTAGTTATAAATCCTTTATAAAAAATGAATGCTCTGGAGGCTGGCGTAACGGAGTGCAGTGGAATAATTATGCCGATCCACCGTGTGGCACCACATCACTCCCCCACCAGTCTCCAGAGACGAAACAATCTGCAAACATTAGTATAAGAAACACATGAACATGAAAAAAAACATGACTACAATCTAAATCAAACTTTGCGACCGGAGCGGGTGTGTATTGTTGCTCAGGGCAAGAACTTGGTACATTACTGGTCGCAGAGTTCACCAGGAAAGCGGGTTTCAGTCTGTCTATACTGACTCTGACTTCCTTATTTTTCATCAATAGTGTGAAGAACTTCTCAGAACGCTTTACGACCTCAAAAGGTCCTAAGTAAGGCTGCGAAAGAGGTCTTCTCACGCAGTCCTGCCTTAAAAATACGTGCGTTGAAGTACTCAAGTCCTTGTGTACAAAAATTTTCTGAGGCCCGTCTTGACATTGGCTCCGGCTTTAGGTTTGCTACTCTTTCCCTGAATTGGCGAAGAAAGTCATCCTCTGTGACAGGTGGTTTTTCTTCTCGGAAAAACTGGCCAGGAAGACGCAGCGGGGAACCAAAAACCATCTCAGCTGGCGATGTAGAAAGGTCCTCTTTGACTGAGGCTCTAATCCCGAGCAGGATTGTGGGTAAGACCTCCGTCCACCTTGCAGTGGCGTGAGCCATGATGGCCGCCTTTAACTGCCTGTGGAATCTTTCAACAGCCCCGTTTGCCTGAGGGTGGTAGGCCGTCGTTCTGGTCCGGTGGGTTCCTAAAAACTGCGTAAATGCCTTAAAGAGATGTCCGTCGAAATTCCGGCCCTGGTCTGTCGTAATGAACTCCGGAGCTCCAAAACGGGAAATCCAGCCGTCGAAGAGGGTCTTGGCCACGGTTTCAGCCTTTTGGTCAGGTATGGGGAAAGCTTCGGGCCACCTAGAGAATCGGTCGATGACGGTCAGGAGATACTGGCATCCGTTGGAAGGTGGAAGAGGACCGACGATATCGCAGTTTAGGTGGGCAAACCTTGCGGATGGTAGCGGAAAGGTACCCAGGCTGCTCTTGGTGTGTCGGTGGACCTTCGATCGCTGGCAATCAAGGCACGTACGGGTCCACTTGGTGATGTCTCGTCTTAAGTCCTTCCAGATGAAGCGCTTGCGTATTAGATCCACGCTGGCCTTCACTCCAGGATGATGAAGTCGGTGGAGAGCTCTAAAAACAGATGTACGAAAGTTAATGGGAACATAAGGTCTTAAAATTCCAGTAGAAATGTCACAAAAAAGTTGAGGACCGTTAGGTTCAATTTGGAGAAGTTTAAAATCAAATTTAGGATCAGATTTTAGAAAATCAAGTTCCTTATCCTCGGCTTGTGAACTTGCAATGCCCTGATAATCAATAGAGCTAGGGACTTCGATGGTGGAAACTCTTGACAAGGCGTCAGCAACAGAATTGCTCTCCCCGCTCACATAACGGATATCCGTGGTGAACTGAGAGATAAATTCGAGGTGACGTCGTTGTCTTGGGGAACTGTTGTCGTTAACCTTGTGAAATGCAAAAGTAAAAGAGGCTTGTGATCGGTAAAAACTTTAAACTGCCTACCTTCTAACATATGTCGGAAGTGTTTTACCGAGCTGTAAATGGCCAGAAGCTCCCTGTCGTAGGTCGAATACTTTTTTTCAGTGTCGGTCAGCTTCCTTGAGAAGAACGATAAGGGTTCTGTCATCGTGCCGAGGGATTGCTGCAGGACTGCACCTATAGCGTAATCCGATGCGTCTACTGCGATGGATAGATCGGCATCCAACCTCGGGTAGGCTAGGATTGTAGCTTGAATGATGGAATCTTTACACCTTTCAAATGCTGACCTTGCTTCATCCGACCACTCGACTGCAGAATTGTCCTTCTTGATCTTTCCTTTACAGAGGTCGTGCAGGGGTGCTTGGTCATCGGCAGTATTTCTCAGGAACCGGTGATAAAAATTCAAGACAGCTAGAAATCTGCGTAATTCGCTTACGGTCTTGGGTAGTGGGTAGTTCCGTAGGATCTCGACCTTTTCGGGAAGTGGGGAAATTCCTTTGGACGAAACCAAGTGACCCAAAAATTCCAGCTGGTTTTGCCCGAAAAGACACTTTTCAGGGTTCAAAATGATACCAAAGCTGTTGAGACGCTTGAAGACTTCCTCTAGGTCCCTGAGATGTTGTTCCTCGGACTCCGACGCCAGTAACACGTCGTCTAGGTAGGCGTAGCAATTCAGACCTCTCAAGACGTTGTCGATGAACCGCTGGAAACTCTGAGCAGCATTCGACAATCCAAAGCACATCCGTAGATACTCAAAGGATCCAAATGGAGTGATGATCGCCGTTTTCTTGACGGCTTCCTCCTCCAAAGGCAGCTGATGGTAGGCCTTCACCAGATCGAGCTTGGAAAAAATGACTTTACCCTGCAATCCAAAAGTGAAATCATGCAAGTGAGGAATGGGGTACCGGTCGGGAATCGTTACTGCGTTTAGTCGACGATAGTCCCCACACAAGCGGTACTCTCCGTTCTTCTTTAGCACCATATGGATGGGAGATGACCAAGGGCTATTTGAAGGGCGGATAATGCCTTTGTCGAGCAAGGATTGAATCTCCTGCTTTGCTGCAATGAGCTTCTCAGGTGAAAGAGACCTTGAGGCCGAGGTGAGGCCTTGAGGTGAAAGGCCTTGGCAAACACTGGTGGTCCTTTAGTCAGGATGCAGTGGGTAACATCATGCTTCCCATGGTTCCTTCCGAGGAAGGCTGGATTTGTCAAGCTCGGGAACTGGTTCAGCAGCTTGTGATAAGGTGAAGAATTGCTCAGGGTCTTCAGTCCTAGGAATGGTCCGTGGGCGTTGGAACCTTTAACAGACATAGTTGTTAACCTGTCGATCAATAGATGGTTCTTAATGTCAACCAGCAGCCCAAAATGTTGAAGGAAGTCAGCCCCCAGGATGGACCTCTTGACATCAGCCAGGAAGAAGGACCAAGAGAATAACCTGCGTAAACCGAAATCCAGGGTTAGTTCCCTGCTGCCGTAGGTCGGGATCCGGGTCTCATTATAGCCGCGTAGAGAGAGAAATTTGGGTCGGATGCTTTACCGGTTGAACTCTTGTAAGGTAAAACGCTTACGCTCGCTCCCGTATCCACAAGAAACTTGGATCCGGTCTTCCGATCGTGGACGAATAGGCGAGCAAACTCCTGCTCATCCCCAGTTGCCGCCTTAACGGGGGATGCGTTTAGTTTACCTGAAAGGAGCAGGGTTTGATGCATTTGTTGGCATTATTACCGAAACGTGCATGATACCAACATACTCCCTGAGGCTGGGAATCCGATCGTCTTCTACCCCGACTCTTTGAATTGGGACGTCTCTGCCTCCTGTACCTACTACCGTCTCGCCTGCGAGTGAGTTGCTGCACCGTTTCCCGAAGGGCTGAGATCTCTTGCTGCAAGGAGTTTAAAGTTACGGCTGAAGCTGCGCATTCATGTACCTCCCCTGGAACATCTGAAACCTCTGCTATCTTATCTGCAATTTCCGCGAGTAATTCCAGAGAGTCACCACTTACAGCTAAGATTTGCTGCATACGAACCGGTAAACGCTGCATCCATAGGGACTTAATAACTTTGTTGTTGACCCTAGCGCCAGCCAAAGTTTTCATCTCCTGGAGGAGCCATGAGGGACGCCGATCTCCCAAACTGATATCCTGGAAAAGCGTTTTAAGTATAGCATCTTCCGATGGTAAGAAGGTTCCTAAAATTCTGGATTTTAAGTTCAGGTAGGAATCTTTTGTGATCGGAGCGCGAACTATGTCGGCAACATGAGCCAACACCTCAGCATCAAGGGATGACACGACGCAATGAAATTTTGTCTTGGCATCCGTGATCCCAGATACTTCGAAACCAGATTCGATTCGTAGGAACCAAAGATCCACGTCATTCTTCCAGAAAGGAGGAGCCCTAAATGCTAATTTAGAAATTTCGCCCGGAGAATCATTTCCGACGATCGATGCAGGTGAAATGCTCAAAGGTACTTTGGGAACAGTTTTCTGTTCATCACCCATTTTGGATGTGAGATCAAGGAGATCAAGAACAACTTAAGTTCAGTTTGAGGATCACTGATAGCAACGAAAAATAGGTAAAATCAAAACGATCGTTCCAGCTCCGGCCGAAAAGTGACTACGCCACACCAGCTCCAACTCCAGAAAAAAATGCATTCAAAAACAAACCAAATTTTGAATACCAAAATTTTGATTATTAAATTAAACAACGGGTCACCAGTTATAAAGGAGGGTGATCGTAAAGGCTAAACGTTAGTGCGTGTCCAATTGAGTGAAAAGCCAAAAGTTTAAAAAACAACAAGTTTATTAGTTATAAATCCTTTATAAAAAATGAATGCTCTGGAGGCTGGCGTAACGGAGTGCAGTGGAATAATTATGCCGATCCACCGTGCGGCACCACAATGGTACAAATTTACCATGCCTAGAAAACGGTGCATTTTGCTCACTGTTTCCTGTTTCAGAAAATTCTAGATAGCTAAAACCCTATCCTCAGTAAATTTACAACCCACATTGTTAATTTTATGACCTAAAAACACCATTTCAGTCTTTCCAAACTCTGATTTTTATTCATTAATAGTAATTCCATAGTCAGTCAGAGAAAAGCATTTGAAAATCTGCTCGAGGTGCTGCATGTGCTTTACAGAATCTTCGCTAAATACCAAAATGTCGTCGCATTCCCATCACATATAAATACAAGGTACATATACGTACAATACGCATATAAATACATATAGATACAAGAAACCTGAATAATTGAAGTAGGGGGAAAAATAAGAAAACATGCAAAAAGTGGGAAAAAAACCATTGAATGATTATAATATCCGAAAGAAATAGAAGGCTCTTCCATGGGGTGACAGATTCCTGTTATAAATGAGCATAATATTCTTATGTGGATCATGCGCCATAAATCACTAACAAACCAACCTGGTATAAATGAGCATGGAATTTCAGTACAGATACAAAAGGGATAACATAATGATTCTGTCTTATGTCTAGCGTATACCCGACCATGATACCTTTTTGGGCATGATTATGAAGTTTAGATCTCTTCACCTTGGGAATTCCTACATATGCAGTGATACCAAATTTCTTTAAGTGCTTAGCAGACGCCTTATGATCCCAATATAATTCAAAAAGAGTTTTCTTAAATTTTGCATGACAAATTCTATTTCAATTACATACGAAGTACGTCACTCATTCTGTCCAGAATTCCCTTGACATGCTTATAATAATCTTGTGCTTGGTGCGGAATGACCGAGTACGGCACCACTTTTTTAAATGCATATTCTATCCTTGTGTTTTAATTACATACTAAAGTATATAATGTCATCAAGTTTAGCCTAATCTTTTACAATGATAATAAACAGCAAGGTAAAATACGTCTCTGAAGTGTAGAGTCCGTAACATCCAAATACTGTCAAATGCCCCTTACAAAACAGAAATAAAAACCATGCAAAACCTCGTTAATGAAACATTGAAACGTTTGCGCTGCAGAGCACAAGACAACAAACATTGAATATGAAAATTCAAACAAGCCAAATGGCGTAATACATAATGGCAGTTTTTTTTCAATATCCTTTTGGTTAACCTTTATTTGGTGATAGCCCCAACAAGGTCAATTTTAGGAAAGGTGTTTTTACTTTTTAAGGCATAGGAAAAGTCCTGTAGGTGCGTTACGGGATATCTGTTCTACTTGGTGACACTGGTAATATACGAGTGATCTCTGAAAAACTCAATCTTCCTCGTGATTAGTCAATTTTGTTCATAATTGAAATTAAACTAGGTATGACTAAGGGCAAGATTTATCTATAGGCATCTGATTTAATTTGATCAAAAACAATTAAATCGTCAACATATCGAAAAGCTGAAACCAAATCCACATTCTCAATTTTACTTTCATAAAAATGCAGGTATAGATTAGCAAAAGCTGTTGAAAAACTATTTCCCATTGGGATATCAGGCCAATTTTTCAATAAAATTTAGAATAAGTGTGGAAAAATTGAAGCATTTTAAGCAAAAGTATTAAGATAAATGCTTCAATTTTTCCATACTTAATCTAAATTTTATTGAAAAATTGGCCTGATATTCGTAAACAGCACTAAAATATAGCTTACAGACATGTATCACATGCTTATACTACAAAATTTAAAAATTTTAAAAAATTTAAAATTTTTAAATTTTTTAAAAATTTAATTTTTTTAAATGAAATTTTTTCTCTTTTTAATTTAATTATTTTTTAGATGATTTGTCACTGAATATTATTAAAATATTTTCTGTTATATTGGATTGAATGATTTTACCTGCATTTTAATGTTCATTTTAATAAATTAATTAACTTATGATTTAATCATCAATTGTGTTTTTTTTTGTTATATAGCTATATAACTACAATATCTATGGAAAAATGACCTTGGCAAATGCTTCAAACGTTTTTAAGAAGAATTTTAAAAAAGGTCGATTTTTGAGGCCAGAAAAATTGAAAATTTGAAATAAATTAAACTTTTTATTGTCCGATTTTCTTTTAATTTTAGTATGTTATTATTTAAGTAATTTCTAAGAGATAACCGTTTGAATTACTTCTTTTGCATTTATTTTGTGGTTTTGAGCGATGTTTTATTTTTTTCGAATATCCAATTTTTCAAATAATTTTTAAAAATTTAAATTTTAATTTTTTTAATTTTAATTGGAATATTCGTATTCAGCACTGAAAAATAGCCTATAAACATGTATCACAAGTCTCGATTACTATTAATTGATTTTTTGAAATTTTTTTTCGGCCATTTTTTAAAAATTTAAAAAAAATTAAACTTCCCGCTGACCGATTTTGTCCGATTTTTAGTATGTTATTATTGAGGTCATTCCCAGGTGAAAACCGTTGAAAAACTAAATGTTGCAATTTTTTCCCGGTTAAGTCACAGATTGCCTGGACTAATGATATTATTAGATAATAACCCCTTCGACTTATAATAAAGCATTGATGAAATCATTAAAAAAACCTGTTCAACTTCACATTTTTTTGGTATTCTAAAGATTTAAAATTGATACAAGTTCCTTTCTACATTTATCTAACAGTTGCATCTAAACAATGTATGTACGTACAGATATGATTTACACAACCTTTAAAGTGGGTATTTTGAAAAAATCATAGTTAGTTTTTTTACAGTAGTATTTGTAAAATTATTAAAAAAATGTAAAATTTCTTTTGAAACAAAATTATCAGGCCTGCACTGATATATTTGAGGTTCAGATTATAAGCATACAAGAAATTTAAACTTTTTTCACAAATCAAAATTTGGTGAATGGCAATTATTAATCCTTATAAAAACTTGGTGAGTAGGTTAAAAATAAAATCAGCTACAATTACCTACTTATATATTTTATAAAAAATAAGTAAATACATCAAAAATCTGTTTTATAAAAGGACAACTCCATCTAATTATATATGTTTATGAACTTCAGAAAGATTATTAGTTCATAAAAAGGAAATATATCAACCATAAAATAAAAGTTCACAACTTTTTAGCTTAGAACAAAGGTACACAAGAGTTATAAGCAGGAGTGTCAAGCTTGCAGTCTGCATGTGACCCTCAATGATGTTTTTCATAACTCATAGCCACCAACTTAGCATTTATTTGAGCTACTAAACCCTGTATTCCAAGAAAAATTCAAAATATGTAGAAACCCCAATTTAAAGGGTTTAATTTTCCAAAATATTTTTGAGATAGAACTTCAAACCCTCTTTTAAAGGAGAGATCAAAAAATAGGTTTACATATACACATAGAGCCTAAATTTCAAAAGAAACATTGATATAGGGACCTTGCCGCCATAAAACCCAAATCAACCAATCATCAATACCAATAAACAGTAAGAAATATTCACCTTAAATAAGGCCAGTTTTTTATGATGCCTCAAAAATTTGCAAAAGTGAGGGATTTGCTTAATTTTATACTTTTTTGATACGTTATGGTTTAAAACTACCAAATTTTTGATTTTTAAAAATGTTTTAAATTGAAATTCAATATTTCTTTTGCAAAAACGCCAGAAAAGTCACGTTATCAGAAAACGGGGCTTCTATTAGATGTGACATCACAGCGCACGAAAACCATTGTTTACTGTTTTCACGTGATCAGAAAACGGGCTTCTATTGGATGTGACGTCACAACGCACGATTTGTGATTCGAAAGTGTTTTCGTGCCAAATCAAAAAACGAAATTTTAAAAATTTATATCTCAGAAACTAGGCTACGAAAATACTTGATGTAAACGTCATTCTTCATGTTTTTATCTACCATCTTAATAAAATTTAATCTCAAAACGTGAAAATATCTCATTAATGCGCTAGCATGAAATTGTTATCCTTCAGTTACTACAAGTTCCGTTTTTATATACAAATTCTCATAGCAGCTTTTGTATTTTTCAAACCCTTGACGAGCCACCAGATAGGCTTGATCTTTGATTAATGCGCTGGCATGAAATTGGTATCCTTCATATACGTCAAATTCCTTTTTTATATATAAATTCTCATAGCAGCTTTTGTATTTTTCAAATCCCTGACGAGCCACCAGATAGGCTTGATATTTAATTAATGCGCTGGTATGAAATTGGTATCCTTCATAAACGTCGTTTCTTTTTTATATATAAATTCTCATAGCAACTTTTGTATTTTTCAAATCTCTTACGAGCCACCAGATAGGTTTGATATTTGATTAATGCGCTGGCATGAAATTGGTATCCTTCAGATACGTCAAGTTCCTTTATATGTATATAAATTCTCATAGCAGCTTTTGTATTTTTCAAATCCCTGACGAGCCACCAGATAGGCTCGGATTTTATGAAATGGAATTTCATCCACTGAGTTTTTACTTTGCATTTTATCAGACTGTCGTGATTTTCTTGCACAATCATCCATTTCTTTTATGTACCAAACGGTGGAGATCGGCGAAAATACGTCCACCGCACCCAATCCATTGATTTGGAAATGACCTGTTTAAATGATCACGAACAGCGAGTCCGAAATGCGGAGTTGCCCCATCATGTTGGAACCACATTTTATGGCCTCAAACGTTTAGGAACTTCGTCAAGTAAGCCGGGAAGAACATGTTCTAAAAAGATCAGATTCTTCTCTGCGTTCAAGGTACGGCCCAATTAAGCAGTCACCGACCAAACCTACCCACACATTAACTGAGAACCAATGTCGTGATACGTGGTGCCGCACACCATGGGGGTTCTCTTGAGACCAAAAGTGCTTATTGTGTTGATTGAACACTTCTTCCTTATTAAATATGGCCTTAATCACCAAAAAGCACATAAGCTGGAAAATTAACATCTTTTTCACTTCTACGCAAAAAACCCACTTAACTATGGAAAAATTGACATTATTTTGACAGAACACATTTAACATAGAAAGAACTAACTAAAATTTTAAAAAACTCACTATATAGGAGAAAACCAATTAATTTTGAAAAAACCCAGTTTCATATGGGTTTTTTTTCAGGGCTTTATTGAAAAAACCCGAAAAAACGAGTTTTTGCCAACCCTGAAATTCTGTGCTATCAGTACGTACAACTTTCATATAGTACAGTTATTTCTGTTTTTCTTTCTCTGTTTCATGTTTTTATGGACCTCGCGCCATTAAACCCCAACCAACCAATAATGCCCTGTTTCTCCTCATAAAGGCTGGCGCTTTTTGTCCATTGTATGGACCATGCGCCATTAAACTCCAATAAACCAACTACCTCACCTCATAAAGGTTTTTGAATCTTTTGGGGCCCAAAACGTTAACTGTATCTGGGCACGTCAGCCCCCAGTTTCGTCACAGTTAAATTTACGTCTGGATCTTTGAACTCATCGAGCAGTTATTAATCTCGAAAAATCCACGCAGTTCCTCAAACTACCTAATGATGGTTTCTTTGACAGCTGTTCTTGCTTTCGGTATGGCTTTGTTGTTTCTTTTGATCTCTTCAGGGTGGCGTTTGAAGAAATAAATCAACCGTTTACACATTGGAAGGTAGTTTTTAACTTTGTGCAACTTTTCAAGACCTCTTGGATTGAGTTTTTCACATTTCCCCCCACGCATGGGAAACCCCAGTTTTGCCATATTGAAAATCCACGATTCCAACATAACTTCCTCATTCTTGGTGAGGATGGTCGGTGATCCACGATGATCCAAATACGAGACGGATCAAATTATCCACGATAATTCAAACGACAGACCAAATGTTGTAGGCAACATTAGCTCAGAGGGAACAGACTGTACGAACGAAAATCAAGAAAAGTTTATTTTCACACACAACGCTACAATATATACATATTCCTTTCCATCAATACACTTCAGTTCAAAACTCTATTAAATTATTATACAGAATAAGAGTAGATCTACGGTAGCTCCAACAGTCGGAGATGCTAATTTTCCTTTCCAACGGAGACTTGCCTTTTAATTTGTTGGATGGTTCCCCTGGGAATTCCCTATAGACGACTAGCCTTATTGAGAGACAGATTAACTGCATTTATTTCTTCAATAACTTCAGCTACGTCTTCTTCAGAGTACATAAACCGGAAATTAGAATTGTTTAATTCCACCTACAGTAGCTTTCTTCAGAGTTGTTTTTCCTGTCCTTATTCGGTTGCAAGTCATCATTATCCTTTCACCTCGACTCCTTTTACTTTTAGTACTCCTAGTAATCCTAAAAGGACTGAGATATTCTGAAGTAGATACTTATGCAATAGAAGTTGAATCTAGATTCATAGGCACAACCCTAAATCCAAATCCGGGGGATACCTGTCTGTCTTCCCTTCGAACTATTGGACACGGGATCTGTAAAAAATTCTAAGGAAGAGACTTCAATCCATCAATACAATAATTCTTATATTTATTTGTGATTTCTTCATAGAGCTATGATGGTTTGATTCCCGAAACCGGTCTAACTTTCTTAACTAATACTTTTGTGGAAATAGACATTTTTTCAAAAAACGGACACATTATAATCTCGTTTAAGCCCTATTTTTGTTGTTGCCAATCCCCGAGATCTAGCAGAGCTAGACCAAGTCCATAAGGTCAAACACTCTTATGAAGTCCAGCACTAACAATGGATTAGAAGATAGATCATTACAATTGAGCCCAAGGCCCTCCAAGATGTGATCTGGGGAAGCCGGCTCAGAGGTGCACTTTATACACTTTAAAACTTCATTCCTTCCGAAAAGTTCATGGACCTAAGATGTCCACTTCGGAGGCGGATGAGGACTGTTTGCCCCACAGAGTATAGAGCTTAACAGAGGGTCCATCTCCATAGACGCTAATGGCAACTTTTAAAGCATGGTTTTTCCCATAGAACGTGGCGCCCCTATGCGATAACGGTGGAACTAACCAGAGAACAGGACGACAGGGAAAAAGATTTCTTCTGTTTTCCCAGTTTTCAAACAGCTACGTGTGTCTTTTGAGCATGCGCTGGGGAAAGAGGAAATTTCTAACTTCGGCTTTTGAATTGGAAATCGCCTTTTACAGCGATTGATCTGAATAATTTCTAGACTTAGAAATTGAATTATCTTTGTAATTTTACTTTCACCAATTGAAGTTTTTGTTATCTATTTCTATCGCGAGTTTATCTTTTTTCATTAAACTAAAACAATGAGTTGATTAACTGAGTGATTATGATTTAAGTGCATTTTTTAGCATTTTGCAAACAAAATGCTATTTTTTTTTGGTTATTCAAAAGTAGTTAATTTATTAAACTTATTTCACATTAGATTATGCTATAGTATATTCAAAAACTGAACTGGATTGCAGGTGAGGTAGAATGAATATATGGTGATTTATAATATAAACAATTCTATTATCCATAAATAAAACAACACCATAAATTATACCCAAATATAATTTTTCTTAGGTGAAAAGATTGGAAGAAACATAGAAAATAATTACTTCATATTAATTTCAACACAGTGAATACAAGTAGTAATAAAAAATAGTTTATTGAACAGATATTTACAGATATTACAAAAAACTAGACAAATTTTATGTAAAGCATTTCTGATATCTTAAGAACCAATTAGTTGAAGGGATGTATGCAAAAATATATGACAAATTGAAATTAAATAAAATGACACAAGTGGGAAAAATCCCAGTTACAATATAACAGAATTTGACTAAGAAAAATGATTAGTAGTGATTTCTAAGTCATTGCAAATAAAGCATTTTTCCTTTTAAAAAATTAACAGGAAATTTCAATGATTTAGACATAGAAGTGCCTTGACTTCCTTCAGGGATTTTGCCAACCTATTCCACAATAGAATTTGAGATAGTAGATAATTTCTATATTTTTAAATGTTTTATCAGATTATTGTTTATTTTAGTATCTGACTTATGTAAAAGCTTTTGCTTTCACAGGCACACAATACTCAACCTAAGCTTAAAACCTCTTACATAAAAAACATAACTTTGAATAACAATAACTCAATAACAATTTTGACACTGCAGGGTAATATAATGCAATCATTCTTGATAGCTTTGAATTCAACCAATGCAGATTCAAAAGCCCCTGAAAATTGATGAATTTATCAGATTTTTTTCAAAATAAGTATTTTAAAGTGATTGCCTGCATTCCCAAACCATGCTTTGTTATAGTTTTTATTAAAACATATTTCAAAATTTCAACCATTACTTAGATTATACTACTTGAGAAAGGTAATTTAAACCTATTCAAATAATTAAAAACTGCAAAAAAGTTTATCATGGCTTCATTTAATATAGTTATCAATAAACTGAAGAATATACATACAATAAGGGAAAAGGATACAGACCTGATTTACAAGTCAACAGTAATTACCAGAGAAGCATAGTTCCAAATTAATTATAAAAACATGACTCAAAAAGCACGAATATAAGATTAAATAACATTTTCACAAATAAAGTAACTCATCAAAACTCAGTGATAAAGTAAATAATCAAAAGGTAAGAATAGCATTGAAACGTACTTGCAATTTATTAGATATTGGAAAGTTGCTTTATAAAAATAATAAACTGCATACTAATAAAAACTCAAGGAATGAATTCAGGAAACAAAGTAGTACTCGCAAACCATTTATAACATTAAATAACATATAATTGATCTTCAAATATATATGTATTACCAGACGATATTTAGTAAAAAAAATAAAGATTTCATTTACAGTTCTAAATAACTTTCGGATCATTGTAATGGAAATTCACCCATTTTGTTTACTTTTTTTCATTTGATAATTGGCAAATTTTTACTATAGTAATGTCTTAATCCTTTGCTTTTTTTATTTGATAAACAAATATTCTTAACATAATCTTGCTTTTTAAAACATTGATTTGAAAATTATTAAAAAGTCATTACCCACTTACAGTTTATCCTTTCCCAAACGAAAATCATCAAAACTGGAGGAAGTTGTTTACAATTCAACATAAACGTGTTCTAAAAGCAAAAGAAATACATTTTTAGAAAAGAAGCATTTTTATAATTAATCATAGGATTTAAAGTTATTGAATAAAACAATGTTAAATGAGACTTACTTGGAGAATGATGCAAAATAATAATATCTGCTAGAGCAATCACTGATGAGACCGAGACACTACAAATCATCCATGTTTATTTATGGGGAAATTTTACTACCGGCAGGGAAAGTTTAGGGAAAAGTTCCTTGATCTGGGGAAAAATAACAGTGATTGCGAAATTCCCATAAAAAGTTCCATATCCAATCAGAATCACTCGTTCCGACTTGTTCCCTCCCACTTGATATCGATATGATATCGATTGACAACTGGGACCATCAGCGCCACTATGCGATAACTGTGGAACTATTGTCTCCGAAAGAGTAAAATCGCCGCTTGGACCCTCTGTTAGAATCTATACTCTGTGGTTTGCCCCAACCTGTCACATTCCAGAGCCAACGATCCTCCCGGCCGGTGGCTCTCGTACCACTGATGTACTGGTGGAATAGACCAAGTGGTCTCGCAGCTCAACTTAGCTCGGGAGGATATCTCAATGTAAGGTAATAGGATCAGTTGGAATTGATGCCTCACTGGCTCCTGCTTTGGCCAACGTGTCTGCTATTTCGTTACCCTCAATATCTACATGTGAGGGAATCCACTATGTATGGATCTGTCGATCCAGGGAAGGTTGTCTTAGTTTTTCAAGGACAGACACTCCACTCCGTCTCACCTACTATCAGATAGAATCCAAATTTCATTAGAATCAGTGAGTGTCTCAAGGGAATCAAGGCCCTTCTTAAGAGAATCAATGTAGTGAGTCTACAGTAGTTTCATGTTTACAAATCCAAATTTCAGATAATACAAGTATGTGAATTAAATCAAAAGAAGAATTTAGCAAAGCTTGGTGTCAGATTGGCCGAGTAACATACGTCCGTAGTTTCTAATCTAAAATCTAACTTTATTTAACAAAACGGAAATATATACAAAAACAAAAGTACAAAGTGTTGCCACTCATAACAAAATAAATTAATAGGTTAAGAAGGTGCAGAATACGTGAAATTTACGAAAAACAAATACACAGATTACGTTCACTTTAAAGCAAAACCTTACACCTCCCCCCTTAAGAGTTTGATTGGGTATTCTTAATTACAAAGCAAACTTTAAAATCTTAAGTTTAGTTAAAATAACATAATCCTCATATCATTACGTATCAATTTACCAGATGAAATACTTTACTTTTTCCAAGACTAAACTAGATAAAATATTATTTGCATTACTGCTATTTACATATACCCTATCACTACATTAATCTTATCACAATAATAATTTACATATCTACTGGAAAGAAATCTTGTGTAAATCCCTTGGAAATTTAAAGCAAGTTTAATTCACAAAAATTTAGTTCATATAGTCCCTATCTTTCCAATGATTAGCTTGCAATCTCGACAACGAGTCAGCATTCAAATGTTCTTTCCCCTTTCGATAGGACACTACGGCATGAAACCGCTGCAGAGCGAGGGACCAACGTTGAAGTCGGGACTCTGTGAGGCACAGTCCGTAAGGAACTTCAAAGGGTTGTGGTCACTGACGATGACGATCTCCGACCCAAAAATATAATCTTCAAATTTTCGCAGGGCAAAAATGACGGCATACGCTTCCTTTTCAATAACAGCGTACTTTTCTTGAGCTTTGCTCAACTTCTTGCTGGCGAATGCGATAGGATGTTCTTCTCCACTTTCGTCTCTCTGGGCAAGGCAGGCTCCGACAGCATAAGATGACGCATCGGTATAAACGATGAAGGGCAGCTTGAAGTTGGGGGCATAACATGCAGGAGCACCACAAATAGCTTCTTTAAGCTTAATAAATGCATCTTCGTGCTCCGAAAGCCATCCTATTGCATCTGGTGATCTTCGCTTAGTAAGGTTAGTCAATGGAGCTGCAATTTCAGAAAACAGGGCACATAATTTCTGTAATAGGACAAGAGTCCAAGAATACTTCGAACATCCTTTTTGGTCTTGGGTGACTGCAAGTTCTTAATTGCTTCCACCTTTTCGGGGTCAGGCTCGTGTGATCCAGATCCAACAACATGCCCTAGGAATTTTATCTTTCCTTTAGCAAAATCACATTTCTTAAAATTCACTGTAAAGTTCGCTTCTTCCAGAGAGCTTAAGACATCTTCAAGATGTTTCATATGAGAGTTCCAGTCATCGGAGAATATAATGATGTCATCGATGTAGGAGTCCGCATAATCGCGATGCTTCATCAGCTGTTTGTTCATCGTGCGTTGAAAAGTAGCCGCCGCATTCCGAAGTCCGAACGGCATGACCGTGAAAGCATACTGGCCCCGATGGGTCACAAATGACGTTAGATGGCGACAACCAGGATCGAGCTTTATCTGCCAATATCCCTTGAGTAGGTCTATCAACGTAATGAACCTCGCTTTCGATACTCTGTAGATCATTTCTGTCGGTACCTTCATTGGGAAGGAGTCCATTTCTGTCTGTGCATTTAGGTATCTAAAATCCACACACATCCTCATCGAACCATCCTTCTTCGATACACATACTATTGGATGAGCGTATTCACTCTCCGAAGGTACAATGAGCCCTAGTTGTAACAACTCATCAATTTGACGGTCCACTTCTTCCCTTAGAGCTTCAGGTATTCTATACGGTTTTTGTCTCTTCGGTAGGCTTCCCGGCATCAATTTAATGCTGTGCTCACCTACTTTAGCAATTCTTGGGACCCCAGACTGCAGGTTTGTATGTCTTTGCAACATTTCCAGTATGGTTCTCTGTTTGGTCTTTTCCAAATGGCCCAGGTTCACCTCAATCTTATGATTAAATCTTAATTTTCTGGGAATGCTCTCTATTTCACCAAAATCATCATCAACTTCATAGATCACTCCAATATTATTAGTAGATACTTTAAATGGCCTTATCTTGTTAGCATGGACGTGTTTCGTATTTCCATCAGACATCTGTACTAGATAGCTGTAAGCAGTTTTCTTCTTCACAATCGTGACCGGTCCTGTCCATCTAGCATAGACCTTATGCTCACTATCAGGAATCAGTACTATCACTCTATCTCCTTCTTGAAATTCTTTGTGTCTTGTCTTACGATTCCGATAACAAGAGTAAGCTTCTTGTTTTCCCACTGCAGTAACTCCGGCGTGTTCAGCCGCTATCTCTAACTTAGCTTTTAATTCATTTAAGTAGTCCGTCACTGATTTTAACTGTCCAGTCGGGATCTGCATCTCGTTCGTCCAGGTTGACTTCAGAATTGACAGTGGTCCAGTTGGACATCGTCCGTACAACATCTGGAACGGGCTGACTCCAGTCGTAGCATTGGGAACTTCTCTATAAGCCCAAAGCAGGAAAGGTAGATGACTGTCCCAATCCATCCTGTGCTCCCTCATTGTATGATGAATCATGCTTTTCAGAACTGCGTTGAAACGCTCTACCAACCCGTTGGAACTGGGATGACATGGAGTCGAGAATCCGGGAGAGGAACCCAGTCTTTTCAAAAATTCCTGCGTCAACGCTGATGTGAAGTTGGTTCCCTGATCAGTTGCCACTACCTTAGGAATTCCTGTTCGTGAGAAGATTTGGAGTAAAGCTTCACAGGTAGATTTTGCATCCACTCTCCGTAATGGGATAGCTTCAGGCCAGCGGGTACATTGATCAACTGCACATAAAACATACTTGTACCCATGACTTGCGGGTTCCATAGGACCGATGAGGTCCACATTAATCACCGCAAATGGTTCAGCTGGTCGGGACACCGGAGTGATGGGCACATCGTCAAACGGCTTCCTTTTGGCTTGCAGCTGACAAGAACTGCAGTTTTCGCAGAACCTGTCAACATCACTCTTTACACCTGGCCAGTAAAAAGAGTAGCGTATACGATCTGCCGTTTTCTTTTTCCTCAGGTGTCCACCCCATAGGCTTGAATGAGCCAGGTTCAGGATCTGTTTTCGTCGATCTTTCGGGACAACCAGTTGCTTTACTTTTTCTCCTAAGATTCTATCAGTGTGATACAAAAAATCATCGATTATAGAGAATCCTTTCTTGTGGTTTTTCGCATCTTCCCAGCAGGCACTCAAGGAAGGGTCGATTATCTGTTCCTCCCGAAACTTCTGAGAGTCCGACATAGTACCCGTCCCTGATTGCATCGGATCCATGCCACCAACACTGCCTGACGTCTGAAAACATTCTACTAGTTCATCAAAACTGTCCCCAGAAGTAGCAGCCTCGCAATCTTCAGCGTTATGTGTTCCGACATCAACCTCCTCGTGAATCTCCTTTAGGTTACTTTTATCTAATGAAGCTCTTTCGCATTTGACAGGATTGCAGAGATTCAGTTCCTCTGAGACACGCAGGTTAAAATCTGTAACAGCACTGGGCGACAATAGTAAATCACTTGTTAATGTATCCACCATTGCAATTTTTTATTGTAGTTGTGAAATCCGTTATCAGTGAACTGTTGTGATCAAGGCTTTTCCGTATTCGATGAATTGAGCTTTAATTGAAAGCATTGAGCACTTGAGTATTAATTGAAATTCTTTTTTGAGAAAACTTGCCAGGTCCAGATTGCTCTTTGGGGTGTCACAGGAATCTAATAGTTGATCGTTGTCAGTATATATGTCCGTTTTGTCTGTTTCTTTTGGGGTGGCGGATTTGGAATAGCTGGGCACGGGCAGTAGTTTTAATGTCGTCAATTAAGTATTTTTGGAAAGTGTGAACAGTCGTAGTGTCATGTTTGAGATTATCACTAATTAAACAAAAACTTCCACTTTTGCATTGATCCTGATTACTTTCTTTGTAATAATATACAAAGGGATGAACTGTAGCTTGTTTCTTTTCCCAGTGGAAACTTTGTACTTCATCTTGAACTACAAACGTAAAATTTTCTGAAAAATCGCCCACTACAAGGCATTATGAATCTTGAAGACCTTTTTTCATGTCTTTTAGGAATTTAGATTGTGTTTTTGCCACAAAGTGGTGCTTCTTTAAAGCACATAACTTATCAACCAAGCATTCATAAAATTCTTCACTTGGTTTTATAACTGAAACCATTTCGGCACGATCAGTTGTAACCCATTGTTTGTAAGTTACATTATCTGTGATTTCATCGGAGTGAACGAGTTGTAAAAGCATTTCTAAAAGGCTACAATTATTGGGGCAATGAGTACATTCGCTAAACATGCATTCCATATTGTTTGAATCACACACCAGCATTTGAAGATTTTTGTAAACAAAATTTAGCTTTGCACCCTCAATCATTAATTTCACATTTTGGTGGTTAAACAAACACATACAGAGTGTCCCTGATGCCTCAGCAATCACACACCACCTTGGTTTCAGATCACAAATTTTTGAGCGACCGAGTGCTCCACCAGAGATACTCTAAAAAAGTGCAATTCTTGACAAATCGTTGATTTTGGGATTTTTTTAAGCAAAGAAAAACTAAGTCTCAGGTTTCAAATTTTGCGTGTAACTTGAATTACATTCGGACTATTTGTATAAAAATATGTGTTGTGTTGAAAGGTTTCCTTCCTATAAAAAAGTCCTCTTGAAAACAGACAAATTTTGTAGAAATCCTTAACTTCCAAATTTTGCGACATTTGGGGGCACCTTGTGAACGTCATACCTCGGCTTGTAGTAAAATCTCCTTCTTGAAACTTTTTGAGCTTAACACTAATATTATAGTACTGTACCATTTTAAAAATTTTAACTGGTCCCCCACCAAAGATATTTAACCCTCAAAATTGCAAATTTTCAAATTCTTCGACTTTAAGATTTTTTTAAATAAAGACAAATCGAGTCTCAGATCCAAAACTTCGCATATGATCTAAAATGTATTTGAACTATTAATAAAAAAAATATTGGTGCCTTGACACTTGACAGGTTTCCTTCCTATAAAAAAATCTTCTGTAAAAGTGGACAGATATTTTTAAAAAATTTTCAACTTTAAACTAAAATTTCACCCCTAAGGGTTTATTTCAGAAAAATATATTTGCTCTAGTCTTTTAGACCATTTTATTCTAAACAATTTTGCCTCAAACCCCATTTGATTTGGAGATTTTAAAGTGGAGATATTTCCAATCCCGTAAATGCTTAAATTAGCAAAAACCGCTAAAACGTCGAAATTTGCATGGCTGCGGCGGACAAGCTAAATAGGTTAAATTAAAAATAATGGTTCTTTTAGGTTAGGGTTTATGTACAAAAAAATTTCAGATTTTTTTAAAAATGGTCGAGCAACCAATTTTACTTTTTTTGGACCACTTGAAATGGAATGATCCAGCTTAAAGTTTTTCTTTGGTTTACTGCCTGGAATGAATAAGATTAGAAAATCGGTTTCTGATTTTAATCAAGTATTCGGATGTTAAAAATATCTTTTTAGTTAAAACTCTTCCATTCGGTTCTCCTTTCGTTCGTGCTGATCTTTCTCCTATAAAACTTTAATTTTGCATTCAAAATTATTTGGACATAGTTAATGTTCGGCAACTAATGGTCAAAAAATAGTTAACTATCAACTACTAACTAGTCTGGGAAAATCTAGTTACAACTAGTAGTTAACTATTTTTTTCCTGGGACTAGTTACAACTAGTAGTTAACTGTTTCCCAAAATAGTTAACTACTAGTTAACTAGTCTATTTAATTTCATAACCTATTTTTTGCCCAAATTCTAATACATCTTTCTTATCTATATCACAAAAAACGCGCAAAAAGAGCCTTTAATTCTGGTTATGGTATTTTGAGTATTCTACCATCTTAATTAAATTTGTTACAGTACAATTTTTTCTATATTTTGATAAAAATTTTAATAAGAATTTTTTTGAAAGTAGTTGAAATTTTTAAAGTAGTTTCAACTAGTAGTTATTAAAAAAAGTATTTCAACTAATAGTTGAACTAGTTTAAACCAAGAGTAGTTAAACTACTAGTTGATCAGTAGTTAACTACTAGTTGCAACTAGTTCTAGTTAATTAGTGCCGAACATTAGACATAATTCTAAACTCCACATGATGATTTTTATTCCACTTCCCCAAAGAGTTCCCAATTTCTCAATTTACTTCTGCGGTTTTACCCAGAGTGCCTAGTTTTACCAAGTTTGAGGCAATGATAGAATGAGAAGTTTACTTACGGCTCTTCTAAAATTTTCAGTGACAGCGCCCCTCGATTAAAACACATTTTCTAAATGAACGAAGTGGATTTTTGATAGAGAGTGGATGGTCAACTCTAAATTCTATTCGGGTTCGATGCATAAGAAAAATAGAGAAACCCTGGCGTAAGCCGTTATCAGTATAGTCCAGTAAATCTACTGAAAAAAAGGGTCAAACCGGGAAAAAATTGCAACATTTAGTTTTTCAACGGTTTTCACTTGGGAATGACCTCAATAATAACATACTAAAAATCGGACAAAATCGGTCCGCGGGAAGTTCAATTTTTTTTAAATTTTTAAAAAATGGCTAAAAAAAATTTCAAAAAATCAATTCATAGTAATCGAGACTTATGATACATGTTTATAGGCTATTTTTCAGTGCTGAATACGAATATTCCAATTAAAATTTTAAAAAATTAAAATTTCAATTTTTAAAAAATATTTTAAAAATTGGATATACGAAAAAAATAAAACACCGCTCAAAACCACAAAATAAATGCAAAAGAAGTAATTCAAACGGCTATCCCTTAGAAATGACTTAAATAATGACATACTAAAATTAAAAGAAAATCGGACAATAAAAAGTTTAATTTATTTCCAATTTTCAATTTTTCTGGCCCCAAAAACAGACCTTTTTTAAAATTCTTGTTAAAAACGTTTGAAGCGTTTGCCAAGATCATTTTTCCATGGATATTGTAGTTATATAGCTATATAACATAAAAAACACAATTGATGATTAAATCATAAGTTAATTAATTAATTTATTAAAATGAACATTAAAAATATAGGTAAAATCATTCAATCAAATATAACAGAAGATATTTTAATAATATTCAGTGAAAAATCATCTAAAAAATAATTAAATTAAAGAGACAAAATTTCATTTCAAAAAATGAAATTTTTAACAAATTTAAAAATTTTAAATTTTTTAAAATTTTTAAATTTTGTAGTATAGGCATGTGATACATGTCTGTAGGCTATATTTTAGTGCTGTTTACGAATATCAGGCCAACTGTAAACAGCACTAAAATATAGCCTACAGACATGTATCACATGCCTATGCTACAAAATTTAAAAATTTTAAAAAATTTTAAATTTTTAAATTTGTTAAAAATTTCATTTTTTGAAATGAAATTTTGTCTCTTTTTAATTTAATTATTTTTTAGATGATTTTTCACTATTATTAAAATATCTTCTGTTATATTTGATTGAATGATTTTACCTATATTTTTAATGTTCATTTTAATAAATTAATTAATTAACTTATGATTTAATCATCAATTGTGTTTTTTTATGTTATATAGCTATATAACTACAATATCCATGGAAAAATGACCTTGGCAAACGCTTCAAACGTTTTTAACAAGAATTTTAAAAAAGGTCGATTTTTGGGGCCAGAAAAATTGAAAATTGGAAATAAATTAAACTTTTTACTGTCCGATTTTCTTTTAATTTTAGTATGTCATTATTTAAGTCATTTCTAAGGGATAGCCGTTTGAATTACTTCTTTTGCATTTATTTTGTGGTTTTGAGCGATGTTTTATTTTTTTCATATATCCAATTTTTCAAATATTTTTTAAAAATAGAAATTTAATTTTTTAAAATTTTAATTGAAATATTCGTATTCAACACTGAAAAATAGCCTATAAACATGTATCATAAGTCTCGATTACTATTAATTAATTTTTTGAAATTTTTTTTCAGCCATTTTTTAAAAATTTAAAAAAAATTAAACTTCCCGCGGACCGATTTTGTCCGATTTTTAGTATGTTATTATTTAGGTCATTCCCAAGTGAAAACCGTTGAAAAACTAAATGTTGCAATTTTTTCCCGGTTGAGTCACAGATTGCCTGGACTAGTAAGTAGTGTTTTAACACGTTTTAGACATATGATACCGATACACAAAGCATTACTTCTTGAACCGGTTAAAAATTGATACATTTAGTTTTTCAACGGTTTTCACTTGGGAATGACCTCAATAATAACATACTAAAAATCGGACAAAATCGGATCGCGGAAAGTTTAATTTTTTTTTAATTTTTAAAAAATGGTCGAAATTTTTTTTCAAAAAATCAAGTAATAGTAATCGAGACTTATGATACATGTTCATTGGCTAGTTTTCAGTGCTGAATACGAATATTCCATTTAAAATTTTTAAAAATTAAAGTGTCAATTTTTAAAAATTATTTGAAAAATTGGATATTTGAAAAAAATAAAACATCGCTCAAAACCCCAAAATAACTGCAAAAGAAGTAATTCAAATTGTTTTCCCTTAGAATTGACTTAAATAATGACTTACTAAAATTGGAAGAAAATCTGACAGTAAAAAGTTTAATTTGTTTCAAAATTTCAATTTTTTTGGCCTCAAAAATCGACCTTTTTTAAAATTCTCGTTAAAAACGTTGTAGGCATTTGCAAAGGTCATTTTTCCATGGATATTGTAGTTATATAGCTATATAACATAAAAAAAGCCCAATGGATGATTAAATCATTAGTTAATTAATTTATTAAAATGACCATTAAAAATACAGGTAAAATCATTCAATCAAATATAACAGAAAATATTTTAACAATATTCAGTGATTAATTATCTAAAAAATAAATAAATTTGAAAGAGACAAAATATCCTTTAAAAAATTTAAATTTTTAACAAATTTAAAAATTTTAAATTTTTAAAAATTTTTAAATTTTGTAGTATAGGCATATGATACATGTCTATAGGCTATATTTTAGTGCTGTTTACGAATATCAGGCCAACTTTTCAATAAAATTTAGAATAAGTGTGGAAAAATTGAAGCGTTTTTCTTAATACTTTTGCTTTAAATGCTTCAATTTTTCCACACTTATTCTAAATTTTATTGAAAAGTTGGCCTGATATTCGTAAACAGCACTAAAATATAGCCTATAGACATGTATCATATGCCTGTACTACAAAATTTAAAAATTTTGAAAAATTTAAAATTTTTAAATTTGTTAAAAATTTAAATTTTTTAAAGGATATTTTGTCTCTTTCAAATTTATTTATTTTTTAGAAAATTAATCACTGAATATTGTTAAAATATTTTCTGTTATATTTGATTGAATGATTTTACCTGTATTTTTAATGGTCATTTTAATAAATTAATTAACTAATGATTTAATCATCCATTGGGCTTTTTTATGTTATATAGCTATATAACTACAATATCCATGGAAAAATGACCTTTGCAAATGCCTCAAACGTTTTTAACGAGAATTTTAAAAAAGGTCGATTTTTGAGGCCAAAAAAATTGAAATTTTGAAAAAAATTAAACTTTTTATTGTCCGATTTTCTTCCAATTTTAGTATGTCATTGTTTAAGTCATTTCTAAGGGAAAACTGTTTGAATTACTTCTTTTGCAGTTATTTTGTGGTTTTGAGCGATGTTTTATTTTTTTTTCAAATATCCAATTTTTCAAATAATTTTTAAAAATTGATATTTTAATTTTTAAAAATTTTAAATGGAATTTTCGTATTCAGCACTGAAAACTAGCCTATAAACATTTATCACAAGTCTCGATTACTATTAATTGATTTTTTGAAATTTTTTTTCGGCCATTTTTTAAAAATTTTAAAAAAATAAACTTCCCGCGATCCGATTTTGTCCGATTTTATGTATGTTATTATTGAGGTCATTCCCAAGTGAAAACCGTTGAAAAACCAAATGTATCAATTTTTTACCGGTTATGTCACAGATTGCCTGGACTACATATGCATACAAGGTGTTTCAAAAGTCCTTCTCTCGGCGTTTATTTGGAAACTAACGTTTCTTTAGGGTCATGGAAGTGAGGAAGAAAAATAAAAGTTAATAAAAATCTAAAGATAAAAAGAAAAACTTCAAGGAGAACATTGTAGGCAATATAATGAATTAATAATAACTCAATGACGAGAAAAATGGTTAAAATCATTTTTGAAACATAAACTAAAACACCTTTTTAAAAAGAGAAAAGTCAGTTGCTCTGTCGCCATCTGTATTTCTTTAATGAAAGCTTTTAACCTCCAAGATCCTTTGTGCATGTTACTTTTCCTGCCATGACCATGATGTATCCCTGTGAAAGTGCCGACCCATAGATTTTTGGTGTGGCGGAGGTCTCGGCTTAGGCCCCAAAATGATATCCCAAACATTTTTAGGAATTGATGAAAATAATGAATTTAATTTATGAATTATAAAATTTGAAAATTTATAAGTGAAAGAATTTTTAAAAACTAATGTATTTTATTTAAGTTTCTACACAAGGGAATAAATTAAACGAGACAGAACAAAAATTTCCATTTCTAAAATATGTGCTAATATTACAACAAAAACATTTCAGGAAAATGTCTTAATACTCAAGCAATAGTATTGTGCGTGGAAATTGCCTAAAAAATTTTGTGCCTGAAAAGAAAAAGTTCGCAAACTTGCCTGTTTCTATGATTTTTCAATTTAAATTTGTTATCATTAACTGAAAAAAGTACTATTTACATTTAAATGCTGAACAATTTGCAAATTGCAAACCTTTTCTTTCTTGAGGTCCGAAAAAGGACATTTTTCACTCGCAAGTATCACCTCAAATATATTAGTTTCATGATTTTCATTACATATGTGAATTCAACTATGTAATTAAAAATTTTGAAACCATCAGGTTTAGTTATTTGTAAGTACGAAGTAATCCTCAAAATCTTTACAAATCCAGTTAAATATTGATAATCTTTTTTCTTTTATCCAAAATTTCCGATTCATTACTTTTATTCGAAGTTTCCGGCCCGGTCTCGACCATTTCTCTCTCTTTTGATCATCTACTGAACATTTTCACTCTAAATTTAAAAGTTTACCAAAGGAATGCCCGGAGGTAGAGTAGTAAAATACAGTTATTGAACAGAAGGAATCGAACTTTGAGATTTACCAATGAAAAATTGGTGCAAGGATGCCTAAAAAGTGTGATTAATTTCATTACATTTAAGCTTCTAATATAAAATAATTTAATTTTTAGGTCTTAAACACAAGATAAATATCAAAATTAATTGCGTGTATTTTAAACGGAATAATTTCTTCCGGACTATACCGAATAGAGCATATTTAGCATAGTCATGGGCGTAGCCAGGTTTCATGTTAGGGGGGGGTGCAAGGATACTTAACTTTGCTCTTGATGTTGTGATTACCGACTAGGGGTGTATTTCTCACCTCCCATGGCGAGCACTTTTACACGTTAAATTTTAGCGTACTTATACAAAGGACATGAACTGTTGTACAACATAAAAATATGTGTAATGAATGTGAGCTTGAAAATGGGGGGTCCCCCAGAAATTTTTTTTTTGAAAATTCACCCCTCAAAGTAGTGTTTTATCTCAAGATTCAGACATTGTTCAGTTAACTTTGAAAGCAACCAAAAGTGCAAGAAAAGTAATTTAGATTTGTAGATTTCAGAAAAGTGGTTTTAAAAAAAATTTAAGAAACAGAGAATTTAGGGGGACAGCTGCCCCTCCCTGCACCCCCTGGCTACGCCCATGCATAATAGAGTAGCTAAAAAGTGGCAGTCGTTAGATTTTTTTTAAAAATGTTAACTTATCAAGAAGCCTACAAAACCTAATTACGTCATCCACTGTGACATTTGTAGAAAAGTATATAAGAACGGTCTAGATAACGTGACTAAACACAGTGTAAACTGTATTATTTTCAAAGGTCAGTACTGAATTATTTGTTTAGTGTATGGAAATGTAATGTTTAAATTAATAATAGATACTATAATACTTTGTGTGATTGATAAGATTATTAGTAAATTTTAAAAGTTTGAACCAAACTTTCATAATTTGATGATGGACGTGAATTTACTTCGTATGAAATGTGCAAGTGTATTGGAAACTATGATGTTGATTATAACCTTATTTCGTTGTTCTTTTTAATCGTTCTCGTTGATGGTAAACACTTGTTTTATATAAAAGACGTGATGGGACAAAGCTGCCTTTTGCTCAAAATTTCTTAATGATAGAGCTAGATTTCATATCAATCTGTTTATAGTTCTCAATGGGCTCAGTCTAAATTTAATCATGACAGTAATGCAATACTGCAATCGATTATAAAATAAAATTATCGACCAATTAGCTAGATATACAAAAACCAAATTTAAATTAATATGCTTTTGTCTGTGTTTCATATTCGCCATGAGGAAGCTGGTCTTTCTTGTTGTGTGGCTGGCCCATGCAACATCCCAGGGGATCGGAGAAAGGATGCTTAAACCAGGTAAATTTTATTGGTACTATTGCAATATGTGTTTTAAACCTAATACTAGGTAAAAAGAAATACTTTCCAATGTGTGGTAAACCAAAATTTGTAAAATTTTTAAAGATTATTTGCTTTCGTAATGGGGACGAAATATAGAAAATCTAGACTAGGGATGAAGAGTTAATCTGTAACATGGGGAAGTGCTTTAACAAATACGATCCTACTGTAGATTGTTTCGAGTTTCGAGGAACTAGATACAACTAGAGGACTAGATACAACAAATTCACAACTAGAACTAACAGTCATGCAAAATTATAATATGCGGAATAACAATGCAAAAAAAAAAAATAGGATTACCACAATCTATTCTAGATTCAGGTGTTGCGTAGAACGTAATGAGGGAAAACTGCGCTTCCACGTGTCGCTTTGCTACTGACCCAAACTGTCTTGCTAATGTAATTTTATCTTTCAGAATTGTAAGCCGAATTGGACAAGATAACTGAAGATTACCTGTCTTCATTAAGCCTAGCTCATTCCCGGACACCAACTCGCAGAAAAAGAGATCTTGACTCAAGCTACAAGTCGTTGATCACTGATGACAAAGGTAGGCTTATTGTTTACGATTTGGTAATGTTTTAAGTTGTAGGTATTCTTATGAATTCGATTAACATAGTCAACTGCGTATTAATGAAATTTTAAAATCTTTATATTATTACGATTGTGTTGTAAGCAAGAGCGTTATTTTTGAAAGTTTGGAACAGATTTGATGTAAACGGTTGACAACTTGGAGACTGCTTTTTAGCAGCGGGGCTATTCGGCCGATCTCCAGTTCTTGACTGGTATCCTTTTCGCCGTGGAGGACCCACCTACATCAAATCTGTTCCGAAAGTTTATACTGGCCGTAGAACTTTTACAATCTGCCGTTTTTGTAATATGTGCAGTGCAAAAGGTGTGAACATGGGCTCACCGAGTGCTTAGGGGATGCATGGAGGAATTTGCCCCTTTTGGTCAAGATTTGATATAATTTGCAAGAACTTTTTATAAATTAAACTTAATTCACAATTTAATGAATTTTATTTCTATGCTTTGATGAAAACTTTTTTAAATATTGCTTTTCCTCTTATCGAGTCCTGGACTACGTCCATGTGTAATAGGGTGGAGCGAAAAACACGAAATTTTGATTTTGGGTACCTCCAAAAAGTTGCCTTTTAGTGTCCAAAATATACCTGTAAAATTTTATGAATTTTGGAAAACTCCTTCAGGGCTCTACGAGGGCTTTTGTTTCAAAAATTGTTTTTTACTATAAATTTCACATTTTGCATTGTTTATCGTCAAATTTTTCTGGTATTTTTGTATTTTTAATATAAAATGTAACTTTCCAGGCCCGACAATACATTTTTTACCCAAAAAAGTTAATGAAAAGGCATAAATAAATGTATAATACATTGTTTTTTTTAATATACTGCCTGATGGGGGGAGGGGAGCAAAACACCTTTTTTACGAAACGACTAAAGCTCAAAGTTTGTGGTTGGTAGTTCTTATAACATTAACTGTAGGGAAATGTTTTAGTTTCAACAGTTGAAACTACTCGAAAGTACGGAATGGTGTTTGAATAGTACTATGACTAATATTGAGTCTGACAATAGAGAATCTATTCTAAATTTACTGGATGATGTAATTTTTATTGATGAACCAGCACCAATAGTCATAAATGGCAGTTTGATTTTCGAAAATGGATTTGAAACTGACAAGCTGAAGACTCCGATGGTGAGACTAGTTTTTAATGTTTGGTTCGAAAGTTAAACGTATCATGCTTCAGTTGTAAAGCTAGTTATAACAATTGGATTTTCTCATAAGGTAAATTTGTTTACAGTTGGAAGAAATCATTACGGAAGAGATATACGACGGAAGTATGCTATATACTTTGCAGTTACTTCATCAAAAGCTTCAAGCAATGAGCGCAAAACTTGCAGAATATGAAGAAGTTTTGAGTAAATCTCTTCGAGTTTCTGGTGATTATACAGTTTACGGTAAGTAATCTTAAATAAAAAGGTAAAGCAGAATTGATTAAAACTTAAGTCACTTAATAAGTAGTTGAGAAATGGTAGTGTAATGACTAATTATTAGTACACTTTGAAATCAAAGATTCACCTTACATAGGGTTGTTCTCTTGGGTAGTAAATTTTATAGGTGTATCTTCCAGTATGGTGCTCATTGCGAATGTTTATTTTCAGGTAGTTTGGAATTTCAAGAAGTATCTTTTGATTGTCAAGGAAAATCCTGTAATTTTGAAAGTTTGAACACTACAATTCTGAACGGCGAAGAAATCAGTGAATGGGGCCAACAACTTGACAGAGATCAAGTAATCAAGGGCCCAATATTTGCAGAGAAAATCCACGCGGATGACTTAATAGTCCATGGAATGATTGATGGAATTAAAAGTCAGAATCTAGTTACAAAATCTGGGAACCATATGATAACTGCTTCTAAAACATTTGAAGCGCTTGTTATTGCGAAGGATATGAAAGTGGATGGCTATGTTGATGGTGTGAGGATCTCTCCTCAGGATGTTTTTTTGACTACCGGATACCAAGAAGTTACTGGTAACTTGAATTTTGATGATATTGTTGTGTCGTGGATGGATGGAAATGGACTAATCAACGGGATAAACTTGAAAAGCTTTTATGAAGATGTTGTTCTTTCCGATCAACCTGCTACTATTACTGGCCAGAAGATATTTGAAAATGTTTTTGCTGAAGACTTAGTTATGATCAATCAATGGAGTTGATGTCGTTGATTTGTGGAAGAACGTGTTGTGGCTAGAGGGACAGCTAGAAATTACTGGTAAGAACTTAATTTTGGTAACCTTTTAAGTTTATAGAGAAGTTTTCAGTCTTGTATGTATTAAATTATGGCTTTTTTATTTCAGCTCGTATAAACTTTGGCTCTGTGTCAATCTTGAAGAATCTGTATGCTCTCAAAGGAATTAATGATATTCAAATAAATACCCGGTCCTCGTATCGTCGATTTTAACAGTACAGCAAACGTGACAGCGCACTATATACATTTGAACAGTCAACGAAAGTTAATGAACTTGTGGTTTTAGAATCTCTAAATGGAATCGGAACCTGTAAATATCCTGGTGAGTTTTAGCGACATTTTTTTAAATAAATGTCAGAAGTTTAAAAATGTTAATGGAATTAATATTAATGAATTTGTTCTAAACTTGTCTTTAAATGGCACCAGATTTTAAATTCCTTTGTCTTGTGTTAAATTTTTATAAAACCGGAAAACAGGATAAATCGAAACTCTTAGTTTTTATTTCCGTGAAAATTGGTCATGGTGAATTACCTAGAAATTACTGTTTTTATGTCATTAGCTATCAAAATTCTTAAAAAAAATTATGTATAATGTTATAACTATTTGATTCTAGGGAAGAGCTTCCTCAGTTGGATATACTGATAAAGACGGCTGACCACCCACAAGTAGTTACTGGTATGTTCTTAAAGATTTAAATTAATTTAAATTGTATATGTGGTGTATGTTATTGTGTACTGAATTTTTTAATTGTAGGTGTGAAGACTTTTGAAACAATTCATCTGGATGCTGATAGTTTTGTGACGGGAACTGTAGATGGAGTTGATCTTTCTATTTTCAAAGAAATGGCTTAGCACAGAAATCCTGAGATAAATCCCAATCGTAAGTTATTTGGGTTTTAATCTTGTATGTGACAGTTTAAAATAAGATTTGGGGAAGATATTAGTAATGAGTAAACCTGTAGCTGCAAGTTATAAACTATAGTTTTTTTATACTATGTGATGTGACTATTTTAGTGATTACTGGTTGGCCTTTTCAGTGGTTTAACTCTAAATTTCTGATATTAAAGACAACCGTTCTTATCAGCAGATAATTTTTAATTTACAAATAGCTTTGTAAATTGTTTACAGTAAACTGGAAAGTTTTTAAATTACGGCTATTTTGAGAGAATACAAGAACTTGTATGGCATGTAAGGAGGAAGCAGCCCTTTATTTAATTTATAATGTATGGCTGAAAGAGACGTTAAATTTACAGCAATGGGCGCCAGATACCCGTATTAACCTCCCGAGATAGCCATTGAATCCTATAGAAAATTTCGGGTGGTCAGGACTGAAAGGGTTAATATGGTCTGCTCTTAATGCTTAGTTATCTTGCGTTCGTATCGGGACCTTGTATTATAAAATCAAAACAAACCATCCTTTGTTACCAATATAAATTAAATGGATAGGATGATTGGGGTAAGGAAACGGGGTTTTAGTTTCCTTACTCTGACTACATGGCTTTCTATAAAATAAAAGAGAAAAATGAGTTTATTACATATTAAGAGTCTAAAGAGTTTTTCTTACAGGTACTTGGATATTTAAAAATCTGGTGATCAAGGGATCGCTATTTGCAAATAAAATATCCAGTCACGATCTCGCTGCTTTGTAAGAAAAGTCACTGAAGCTAGCTGACGAACATATTCCAGAGATAACTTTAAGAGACTGTATATGTAAGTATGCCTGTATGTGGCTATATATGTTGAATTGAAATTGTTTTTCATTGTATTGTAGCTGCTTAAAATTTTTTTTGCAAACTATTGGCTCTGAGGTGGTTTAACAAGTTGAGTTTGTTAAGGCGTTTCAGTTGTGTAAGCAATTAAATTTAAAATTGTAACAGGTTTTTTCTTGGAGTAAAGAAGGCGAGACTGGTTGGAAATGGCAAAGGATATCAAAGTGTTCCTAAAAAGTTTTGATAATAACTTTTGTTTAGGTTAGCTGAATAACGTTGGTAATTTGGAAGTAACTTTCTGTTTATGGGAAAATTCAATTTAAAAGTAATTTTGTTTGTGGCAATAGTTTTAACATAGGTTTCACCCATATCACAACGTTAATCAATCATCCAGTGTTGACTTCAAGGTGTTTAGGAGTGTTTCTAAAGCGTCAAGTTATTACAAAGTAAAAAAAATATTTCGACTGTTCTAAATCTTTCAGTAATTTTTTTTAGCTCGGAGGTTTTGCAGAAAAAAAAGGTACTAATATTATGGTAGCAATTACTTTAAAGAAAACTATTAAAGGAATTTTATAAAATATTTTTTTTTATTTTATAACACATTTTTTCCGTTATATGCCGAATAAAGAAATTCACACCACTTAGATACAACTAAAAATTCCAATTTTAAAGCATTCTGCTAGAATTTCTTAAGTAATGATAAACAGTTTATAATGTATTTATCATAAACTTTTTATAGTTATAGGTATAAATAATTATTTTAGTTTCTCTCAATATATCTATATCACAGAACATTTAATCAATAATAAAAAAACACATAGTTGTAAGAAAAGTTAAGTCATTGCTTAGTAAACGTTAAAAATAAAATGTAACTTTAAATTAATTTTTAATTAATAAAAAGCATAACTAATATATACGCTTGATTTTTTTACTACAATTACGAAAGTAAAGATGCGTCAATTTTTACGTACAACAAAAAATTATTTAAATTACAAATTTAATAAAAAAATATTTATTCAATTTAATTTAATTTAAACATAAGTAAAGTTAATATAAAATTCAGTTTCTTTTCACTTTTGAATAATGTTACCATTTTTTTAAATAACTTTTAAAACTTAAGTTAAATTTTTCATTCTTATTTATTTTAATTTTTAAATAATGTATAAAAGCGGTATGCGTACTCAAAAAAAAAAAAGACGTGACATCTTACTAATATTTTTTTATTGTAACCATTAAATAGTGGTAACTTATTTTATTAAAAACAGTCTCCTTAACTTTATAAACATACGCGTATTAAAACATTAATTGTTGGAAAAATCCATGAAAAGTTTAGTTACAGCCGTTTTAAGATTTTTCTTTTGCTTCTCTAATGAGTAAAATAGTTCCCAAATAATTATCGTAACTCAGTGCATCACTTACACTGCATTAAAAAATATTTATAATAAATTCAATATCCAATATTATTTTATCTCTCCAATAACATTTTAGAGGGGCATATAATACCAGTTTGTGCTAGTTAATTAAATGCGATCGTCCTTAATATCCATTTATAAGGGTCGGGCAAATTTCCCACGAGGGGTAGACAGGACATCGACCAGTGTTCTGGTGACGAGTATCCACCGGAATGGATCCCATCCGCGGCCCTCTGCCTCCCGAAGTGAAGTCCTCTGCCTTCCCATAGGATGAGGCAAATCACCAAATCTCGCCAAAGATGGCGTGCGCAAAATTTGAAACATTGAATCGCCGGAGATCGCGAAAGCACACACTTGCGCTCGATCCTGGATGCCGGTGCTCAAGGATCCCGGGCAGTGCTAAGTGCTAAGTGCTAAGTGCTAAGTGCTAAGTGCTAAGTGCTAAGTGCTAAGTGCTAAGTGCTAAGTGCTAAGTGCTAAGTGCTAAGTGCTAAGTGCTAAGTGCTAAGTGCTAAGTGCTAAGTGCTAAGTGCTAAGTGCTAAGTGCTAAGTGCTAAGTGCTAAGTGCTAAGTGCTAAGTGCTAAGTGCTAAGTGCTAAGTGCTAAGTGCTAAGTGCTAAGTGCTAAGTGCTAAGTGCTAAGTGCTAAGTGCTAAGTGCTAAGTGCTAAGTGCTAAGTGCTAAGTGCTAAGTGCTAAGTGCTAAGTGCTAAGTGCTAAGTGCTAAGTGCTAAGTGCTAAGTGCTAAGTGCTAAGTGCTAAGTGCTAAGTGCTAAGTGCTAAGTGCTAAGTGCTAAGTGCTAAGTGCTAAGTGCTAAGTGCTAAGTGCTAAGTGCTAAGTGCTAAGTGCTAAGTGCTAAGTGCTAAGTGCTAAGTGCTAAGTGCTAAGTGCTAAGTGCTAAGTGCTAAGTGCTAAGTGCTAAGTGCTAAGTGCTAAGTGCTAAGTGCTAAGTGCTAAGTGCTAAGTGCTAAGTGCTAAGTGCTAAGTGCTAAGTGCTAAGTGCTAAGTGCTAAGTGCTAAGTGCTAAGTGCTAAGTGCTAAGTGCTAAGTGCTAAGTGCTAAGTGCTAAGTGCTAAGTGCTAAGTGCTAAGTGCTAAGTGCTAAGTGCTAAGTGCTAAGTGCTAAGTGCTAAGTGCTAAGTGCTAAGTGCTAAGTGCTAAGTGCTAAGTGCTAAGTGCTAAGTGCTAAGTGCTAAGTGCTAAGTGCTAAGTGCTAAGTGCTAAGTGCTAAGTGCTAAGTGCTAAGTGCTAAGTGCTAAGTGCTAAGTGCTAAGTGCTAAGTGCTAAGTGCTAAGTGCTAAGTGCTAAGTGCTAAGTGCTAAGTGCTAAGTGCTAAGTGCTAAGTGCTAAGTGCTAAGTGCTAAGTGCTAAGTGCTAAGTGCTAAGTGCTAAGTGCTAAGTGCTAAGTGCTAAGTGCTAAGTGCTAAGTGCTAAGTGCTAAGTGCTAAGTGCTAAGTGCTAAGTGCTAAGTGCTAAGTGCTAAGTGCTAAGTGCTAAGTGCTAAGTGCTAAGTGCTAAGTGCTAAGTGCTAAGTGCTAAGTGCTAAGTGCTAAGTGCTAAGTGCTAAGTGCTAAGTGCTAAGTGCTAAGTGCTAAGTGCTAAGTGCTAAGTGCTAAGTGCTAAGTGCTAAGTGCTAAGTGCTAAGTGCTAAGTGCTAAGTGCTAAGTGCTAAGTGCTAAGTGCTAAGTGCTAAGTGCTAAGTGCTAAGTGCTAAGTGCTAAGTGCTAAGTGCTAAGTGCTAAGTGCTAAGTGCTAAGTGCTAAGTGCTAAGTGCTAAGTGCTAAGTGCTAAGTGCTAAGTGCTAAGTGCTAAGTGCTAAGTGCTAAGTGCTAAGTGCTAAGTGCTAAGTGCTAAGTGCTAAGTGCTAAGTGCTAAGTGCTAAGTGCTAAGTGCTAAGTGCTAAGTGCTAAGTGCTAAGTGCTAAGTGCTAAGTGCTAAGTGCTAAGTGCTAAGTGCTAAGTGCTAAGTGCTAAGTGCTAAGTGCTAAGTGCTAAGTGCTAAGTGCTAAGTGCTAAGTGCTAAGTGCTAAGTGCTAAGTGCTAAGTGCTAAGTGCTAAGTGCTAAGTGCTAAGTGCTAAGTGCTAAGTGCTAAGTGCTAAGTGCTAAGTGCTAAGTGCTAAGTGCTAAGTGCTAAGTGCTAAGTGCTAAGTGCTAAGTGCTAAGTGCTAAGTGCTAAGTGCTAAGTGCTAAGTGCTAAGTGCTAAGTGCTAAGTGCTAAGTGCTAAGTGCTAAGTGCTAAGTGCTAAGTGCTAAGTGCTAAGTGCTAAGTGCTAAGTGCTAAGTGCTAAGTGCTAAGTGCTAAGTGCTAAGTGCTAAGTGCTAAGTGCTAAGTGCTAAGTGCTAAGTGCTAAGTGCTAAGTGCTAAGTGCTAAGTGCTAAGTGCTAAGTGCTAAGTGCTAAGTGCTAAGTGCTAAGTGCTAAGTGCTAAGTGCTAAGTGCTAAGTGCTAAGTGCTAAGTGCTAAGTGCTAAGTGCTAAGTGCTAAGTGCTAAGTGCTAAGTGCTAAGTGCTAAGTGCTAAGTGCTAAGTGCTAAGTGCTAAGTGCTAAGTGCTAAGTGCTAAGTGCTAAGTGCTAAGTGCTAAGTGCTAAGTGCTAAGTGCTAAGTGCTAAGTGCTAAGTGCTAAGTGCTAAGTGCTAAGTGCTAAGTGCTAAGTGCTAAGTGCTAAGTGCTAAGTGCTAAGTGCTAAGTGCTAAGTGCTAAGTGCTAAGTGCTAAGTGCTAAGTGCTAAGTGCTAAGTGCTAAGTGCTAAGTGCTAAGTGCTAAGTGCTAAGTGCTAAGTGCTAAGTGCTAAGTGCTAAGTGCTAAGTGCTAAGTGCTAAGTGCTAAGTGCTAAGTGCTAAGTGCTAAGTGCTAAGTGCTAAGTGCTAAGTGCTAAGTGCTAAGTGCTAAGTGCTAAGTGCTAAGTGCTAAGTGCTAAGTGCTAAGTGCTAAGTGCTAAGTGCTAAGTGCTAAGTGCTAAGTGCTAAGTGCTAAGTGCTAAGTGCTAAGTGCTAAGTGCTAAGTGCTAAGTGCTAAGTGCTAAGTGCTAAGTGCTAAGGTTTCGGTCGCCTTCTCCCCCAACTCCAAAAAAGTGGTCTCAGCGCTACGCAGTCCGTTAGGATTTCGCGCGAAATCCCGCCGGATGCGGGCGCTTCGACCATAACTCCAAAAAAGTGGTCTCAGCGCTACGCAGTCCGTTAGGATTTCGCGCGAAATCCCGCCGGATGCGGGCGCTTCGACCATAACTCCAAAAAAGTGGTCTCAGCGCTACGCAGTCCGTTAGGATTTCGCGCGAAATCCCGCCGGATGCGGGCGCTTCGACCATAACTCCAAAAAAGTGGTCTCAGCGCTACGCAGTCCGTTAGGATTTCGCGCGAAATCCCGCCGGATGCGGGCGCTTCGACCATAACTCCAAAAAAGTGGTCTCAGCGCTACGCAGTCCGTTAGGATTTCGCGCGAAATCCCGCCGGATGCGGGCGCTTCGACCATAACTCCAAAAAAGTGGTCTCAGCGCTACGCAGTCCGTTAGGATTTCGCGCGAAATCCCGCCGGATGCGGGCGCTTCGACCATAACTCCAAAAAAGTGGTCTCAGCGCTACGCAGTCCGTTAGGATTTCGCGCGAAATCCCGCCGGATGCGGGCGCTTCGACCATAACTCCAAAAAAGTGGTCTCAGCGCTACGCAGTCCGTTAGGATTTCGCGCGAAATCCCGCCGGATGCGGGCGCTTCGACCATAACTCCAAAAAAGTGGTCTCAGCGCTACGCAGTCCGTTAGGATTTCGCGCGAAATCCCGCCGGATGCGGGCGCTTCGACCATAACTCCAAAAAAGTGGTCTCAGCGCTACGCAGTCCGTTAGGATTTCGCGCGAAATCCCGCCGGATGCGGGCGCTTCGACCATAACTCCAAAAAAGTGGTCTCAGCGCTACGCAGTCCGTTAGGATTTCGCGCGAAATCCCGCCGGATGCGGGCGCTTCGACCATAACTCCAAAAAAGTGGTCTCAGCGCTACGCAGTCCGTTAGGATTTCGCGCGAAATCCCGCCGGATGCGGGCGCTTCGACCATAACTCCAAAAAAGTGGTCTCAGCGCTACGCAGTCCGTTAGGATTTCGCGCGAAATCCCGCCGGATGCGGGCGCTTCGACCATAACTCCAAAAAAGTGGTCTCAGCGCTACGCAGTCCGTTAGGATTTCGCGCGAAATCCCGCCGGATGCGGGCGCTTCGACCATAACTCCAAAAAAGTGGTCTCAGCGCTACGCAGTCCGTTAGGATTTCGCGCGAAATCCCGCCGGATGCGGGCGCTTCGACCATAACTCCAAAAAAGTGGTCTCAGCGCTACGCAGTCCGTTAGGATTTCGCGCGAAATCCCGCCGGATGCGGGCGCTTCGACCATAACTCCAAAAAAGTGGTCTCAGCGCTACGCAGTCCGTTAGGATTTCGCGCGAAATCCCGCCGGATGCGGGCGCTTCGACCATAACTCCAAAAAAGTGGTCTCAGCGCTACGCAGTCCGTTAGGATTTCGCGCGAAATCCCGCCGGATGCGGGCGCTTCGACCATAACTCCAAAAAAGTGGTCTCAGCGCTACGCAGTCCGTTAGGATTTCGCGCGAAATCCCGCCGGATGCGGGCGCTTCGACCATAACTCCAAAAAAGTGGTCTCAGCGCTACGCAGTCCGTTAGGATTTCGCGCGAAATCCCGCCGGATGCGGGCGCTTCGACCATAACTCCAAAAAAGTGGTCTCAGCGCTACGCAGTCCGTTAGGATTTCGCGCGAAATCCCGCCGGATGCGGGCGCTTCGACCATAACTCCAAAAAAGTGGTCTCAGCGCTACGCAGTCCGTTAGGATTTCGCGCGAAATCCCGCCGGATGCGGGCGCTTCGACCATAACTCCAAAAAAGTGGTCTCAGCGCTACGCAGTCCGTTAGGATTTCGCGCGAAATCCCGCCGGATGCGGGCGCTTCGACCATAACTCCAAAAAAGTGGTCTCAGCGCTACGCAGTCCGTTAGGATTTCGCGCGAAATCCCGCCGGATGCGGGCGCTTCGACCATAACTCCAAAAAAGTGGTCTCAGCGCTACGCAGTCCGTTAGGATTTCGCGCGAAATCCCGCCGGATGCGGGCGCTTCGACCATAACTCCAAAAAAGTGGTCTCAGCGCTACGCAGTCCGTTAGGATTTCGCGCGAAATCCCGCCGGATGCGGGCGCTTCGACCATAACTCCAAAAAAGTGGTCTCAGCGCTACGCAGTCCGTTAGGATTTCGCGCGAAATCCCGCCGGATGCGGGCGCTTCGACCATAACTCCAAAAAAGTGGTCTCAGCGCTACGCAGTCCGTTAGGATTTCGCGCGAAATCCCGCCGGATGCGGGCGCTTCGACCATAACTCCAAAAAAGTGGTCTCAGCGCTACGCAGTCCGTTAGGATTTCGCGCGAAATCCCGCCGGATGCGGGCGCTTCGACCATAACTCCAAAAAAGTGGTCTCAGCGCTACGCAGTCCGTTAGGATTTCGCGCGAAATCCCGCCGGATGCGGGCGCTTCGACCATAACTCCAAAAAAGTGGTCTCAGCGCTACGCAGTCCGTTAGGATTTCGCGCGAAATCCCGCCGGATGCGGGCGCTTCGACCATAACTCCAAAAAAGTGGTCTCAGCGCTACGCAGTCCGTTAGGATTTCGCGCGAAATCCCGCCGGATGCGGGCGCTTCGACCATAACTCCAAAAAAGTGGTCTCAGCGCTACGCAGTCCGTTAGGATTTCGCGCGAAATCCCGCCGGATGCGGGCGCTTCGACCATAACTCCAAAAAAGTGGTCTCAGCGCTACGCAGTCCGTTAGGATTTCGCGCGAAATCCCGCCGGATGCGGGCGCTTCGACCATAACTCCAAAAAAGTGGTCTCAGCGCTACGCAGTCCGTTAGGATTTCGCGCGAAATCCCGCCGGATGCGGGCGCTTCGACCATAACTCCAAAAAAGTGGTCTCAGCGCTACGCAGTCCGTTAGGATTTCGCGCGAAATCCCGCCGGATGCGGGCGCTTCGACCATAACTCCAAAAAAGTGGTCTCAGCGCTACGCAGTCCGTTAGGATTTCGCGCGAAATCCCGCCGGATGCGGGCGCTTCGACCATAACTCCAAAAAAGTGGTCTCAGCGCTACGCAGTCCGTTAGGATTTCGCGCGAAATCCCGCCGGATGCGGGCGCTTCGACCATAACTCCAAAAAAGTGGTCTCAGCGCTACGCAGTCCGTTAGGATTTCGCGCGAAATCCCGCCGGATGCGGGCGCTTCGACCATAACTCCAAAAAAGTGGTCTCAGCGCTACGCAGTCCGTTAGGATTTCGCGCGAAATCCCGCCGGATGCGGGCGCTTCGACCATAACTCCAAAAAAGTGGTCTCAGCGCTACGCAGTCCGTTAGGATTTCGCGCGAAATCCCGCCGGATGCGGGCGCTTCGACCATAACTCCAAAAAAGTGGTCTCAGCGCTACGCAGTCCGTTAGGATTTCGCGCGAAATCCCGCCGGATGCGGGCGCTTCGACCATAACTCCAAAAAAGTGGTCTCAGCGCTACGCAGTCCGTTAGGATTTCGCGCGAAATCCCGCCGGATGCGGGCGCTTCGACCATAACTCCAAAAAAGTGGTCTCAGCGCTACGCAGTCCGTTAGGATTTCGCGCGAAATCCCGCCGGATGCGGGCGCTTCGACCATAACTCCAAAAAAGTGGTCTCAGCGCTACGCAGTCCGTTAGGATTTCGCGCGAAATCCCGCCGGATGCGGGCGCTTCGACCATAACTCCAAAAAAGTGGTCTCAGCGCTACGCAGTCCGTTAGGATTTCGCATTTTTTGAAAATCCAAAAATTGCATTAAATTAATAAAAAAAAATTAATTAATTAACTGCAGTTAATTAATTTGCATTAAATTAATGAAAAATTAATTAATTACAGTAATTAAATAATTTATCAAATAATAATTTAGCTTAATTCATTGAATACATGATGTTCTCTGAAAATTTTTACTATTCTCCATACCTTTCCATTTGCTCTTAGCTTTACATATTAGCAAAAATTAATTAATTAACTGCAATTAATTAATTTGCATTAAATTAATGAAAAATTAATTACAGTAATTAAATTATTTATCAAATAATAATTTAGCTTAATTCATTGATTACATGATGTTCTCTGAAAATTTTAACTATTCTCCATACCTTTCCATTTGCTCTTAGCTTTACATATTAGCATCACAAATTAAGCATCTTTTATACACTGCTGGCCAACCAAAATGGTACACCAAGAAGGAAAAGAGATATCAAAGCCAAATTTATTTCTGTGATTACACATAGTATCAATGTTAATTGAAAAAATACTGCCTTCCTTGAAGTGAGGGGGCCGAGAAAATCAGAAATTAGTTTTATCTCCATAGGTGTCCATTTCCGCCTCTACCTCTTTCTCTCTTCTTCAAGGAAGGCAGTATTTTTAATCAATTAAAATTGATACTATGAGTAATCACAGAAATAAATTTGGCTTTGATATCTCTTTTCCTTCTTGGTGTACCATTTTGGTTGGCCAGCAGTGTATTTGTTAACAAGCTTATATTTACCAGTACTTTTCTTCTAATGCGCTATGTTTGGTGCATGCACCAAGTTTTGTCTGTCTCTGCACAAAATGGTTTAGAGACTACTTCGAGGGGCTATTGAGGGCCATGGCCCCTTCTTTAGAATCGTTAGTGGTATTTGTGACGTATAGCAATTCCGCAGTGTATTTTATCATTTCAATGGACCTTCGGATGTTGATAAGAGAGCTAGATCTTAAAGTTTTGTACCTTATAATGTTATTCTAACAAATTGCTTCATTAAAAAATTCATTATTTTTCATTTTATAAATTTTAGTGGTATTTAAAATGTGTTGCTAATTCCATTTAAAAAAAATTTTGCTATTAAAATTTAGTTTGGGTAGGTTAAGGTTAAAGGACCATTTATTTGGGATATTTAGACATTTACTACGGTATTGTACGACAAACAATTTGGCAAAGTTTGACAGAACTAAATATATCTTACAAATATTTACCTATAAATATTCAAGAATTAGGTTGGTATCATATTTTTCCTTACAACCACAATACACTGAAATCAGTACACATATTGGCAAGCAAACGTCTCTTCTTCAATAAAATGGGGAATGTTTATCGTATTTAAAGAACGTATCATAAATAATTCATGCCTTAAAATTAAATTTGAATTCAAGGTCATCTAGAAATTTCTATATTATTTTATATTTAATTCTGAAATACAAATTCTTTTGTAAATGATTACCGAAAAGGCAAAAGGGACCTTGCTTAAATTTTTTAATTCATTAAATTCACAGGAAATTGAATGTATTATGATTTTTTCCTCTCTGGGTTTGACGCATAAATTTTAAAATAAGTTAGTTTCATTCCTGATCATTTTATATTGATTTCAGGTTTAATGCAAAAGGAATTCTCACAAAGATGTGGAGGAAGAGGACATATTCGACATATTCAATTAAATATATTTGAAGATTAACAATTATTATTTATTGTTACAAATGTTTTTGGTGAGTACTAGTTTTGTAAATCTATTCCTTGAGTTCTTATTACAGTATGCAAATTTTATAATACAACTTTCCAAAAGACAATAAATTGCAAGTACCTTTTAATGCTATTCTTACCTTTTAATGATTTATTATTATATCATTTGTGAAAACATTATTTTGTGTTCGTGCTTTTTGAGTTATGTATTTATAATAACTAAATTAAACTTACGTTTATCTTGTAGTTACTGTTGACTACTGTTGAATAAACAGAACTACTCTCCCTGGGTAGGTAGACCAAAAAACATTACTGTTCAAATATTCAGTTAATCAGCAATACTGTTTGAATTTAAGTTGTGTCTAGAGTTTAACATTCAAAATATGACTTGGTTTCAATACATTAATGTAATCTAAATTTGAATATTTCTAATAGCAGTAAGTAATTTAAAATAGTTTTAGTTTTATAACCTTGAAATATTCAATGTAATTTCTAATGCGTAAACGCAACCTAAGAAATGCAGGGTTTTTCACCTTAATATTGTACTTTACTTTGACAGTAATTAGTAACGAAAAGTAGGAAATGAGACTGGTTTTCATAAATTTAATTTCTAAGTCATCAGCATTTGGATATTACTTTTTATTTTACTTATCATAAGCATAAGCATTCTTTTTCGTTAATCACCCTCAATCATGCATTATCCTTACAGTCGATTTTTTAGAAGAATATATATTTGGGTAATAATTTTTCCTTTTAGTTGCTTTCCCTTGTTTTTAGTCTGAAAAATTTAAACATTTCTTAATTTCTTTTATCTAAACGAGTGTTTTAACCTTGGCGAAAAACAAAAATGTGTTTTAAGAATAAATGCTTAATGTAATTTAAAGATTGTTAAATAACGTGAGATAACTGCTTAAATTCGTTCGCCTTACCATAAAACTAGAACCAATTCGCATCGATTAATATTTAAAAGTCTTATATGACGTTTATTTTTATCCTCACAAGAAATCTGATGGTAATGCACAAAAAAATATTTAAATTCAGTTATTTTAAATGTAAAAATTAATATAGTTAAATAACAGTCCTTTTAATTACAAACCGATCAAGAGTACCTTGAACTTTTAAAGTTTGAGAATCAGCGCCCAAGCCCTTAAACATTGAAACTTGCAATTGTTTGTTGTCTCATCAGAAAAGACAAAACATTCACCTAAGCATTCACCAAGGGCTCCTTTCATTACAGTAGAATCGTGACCTAGATCGTCTTGCTGCGATAGCAAATTCACTGTTATTTTTAACATAGTCGACATAGGTCCGTCTTACCTACACATCTCTTCACATTCAAACATTTGTTGCTCTAGCGATCACAATGACGTTTTATATGGTGCAACAACAAAAGGAGAAAAGTCCGGTGCTAGTGCATGTGGAATTTGAAGTTTTCGGAGGAGTTCAAGGTAAGAACATATCTGTCCAAAACCTCTTTCATTGGTGTTCCAATGATCAACTTTTTCCGAATCAATATCTTTGTAGACCTTTGTTCCAAGTGTTACATCTGTCCCGTGCGAGGAACCAAATAGTTTTAATTTTATTTATTCAGTATATGCAATTTTTCCATTAAAGATATGAGCGTTAAGATGAGAATCATTAACATTTTATATTAAAGTCGAAAGAAGTAAAGAATGACACTCTGAAAGAAAATAGAAAAATTAAGGAATCATGAATTAAGATTGGAAAGCTGGTTATAGATGTTGAAATGTAACGTTATTGTTATTTTGTAATCTTCCGTAGTCTTGTTAACACAGCATTTTTAAAAAATAAATTATAATGAGAGAACGTGATCTCTTGTTTATTTGCGTATATACCTTTTAAAAAAAACTCCTGAGGGTATAATAACATGTTTAAGTCGTGGGAAAGACTATAAAGTGTTGAAGTGATATGAAAAGTATAGGCTTTGAGTTTTCTAATGGATTTACTATTTTATATATTGCTTGCTCACTAAGTGTAATAAGTAGAGAACGTATATTTTAACTATTTTTATTGTGTTTACAAATTCAAAAATATGTCCTACTGTGGGCCTTGCGCCATAAAAAAAACAGCCAACCCACAAATTCAAAAACTTAAAAGCTGATCTTAAAACACGAAGTGAAACATCATCAACAAATAAGGAAAACTATGGCTTTGTTTATTCTTAAGAGCTTTTCTTCAACATGCGTGCTATGAGAGTGAAACTACATATGAATTTTTCAACTATTTCTTTGCTAAAGTGAAGCGATATTTCCTGAAATTTTTTCCTATCAGTTTTCTTTTATTTCTTTATTAAATCAGTTATCAATTAAGTTACAAAAGTTTTCGGTTCAAAATAAACTTCTTTGATCAGACACACACGTACAGAATATAACTAATATGCCCAGGTTGCTTAGGTAAACTTATAACTAAAAAGGGTAAACTTTTGAAAAAAATACCTAGCTTGGTTTCAAAACAATTTGATAACAGTTGATCAATACTATTATGATACTAATGATCAATAATAAGGTAAAACCCTGGATTTTTTTTTAGGTATTTCATCCTTTAGATTGTAATCTCAATTCGTTATTTAAAACCTATCCAAATAAACTCAAAGAAATTTAATGCAGGAGTAAATAGATTAAATGAAAGCCGTTGCAGTAATTAGTCTATATCTAAAGATCACAAACTGAATTTCTCTGTAGGAATTCATCATGAAAATAGGATACTTAGAATAGTTCTCTTAACTTTAATATTTTTATAATTTATATAATCTGATATATTTTTTAATTCATTGATTTTAAAAATAAGTTTTAAATTATATTTTTTGTAAAAACTACTTTTAAATATTTTTATCTTTTTCAGGAGTTAATTTTACTAAGGTAAGTATACATAATTACACTAATTTCTTTTTAATCAACTTCTTTTTAACTTTATTTGTTTTGCATCGCATTTAGTTCACCAAAACACAAATGTAATTAGTTTTTATTGGTTAATATATAAAAAGAATTATTTATCTTTCTGCTCATAGAATTTTTCCTATTGGTGTTTAGTTTTTTTTATAATTTATGCATTAAATTTAAGGGCAGTAAAATTAACTTATTGTTGATATTTGAATGGATAATAATAGTAATAAGAGTTGTAAAAGGTGTAAGGAAAAATTCATTTTTTATAGTATTGTAAAGAAGTCTGTGACAGATTTAATCTGAAGGGATGGACTAAACTATCCCCATATGGGACTGTACAAGGAATTCTCCAGGGAGAAAAAGCAAATGTTGATGAAGTGTAAGTTCTTAATCGAGTATATTTCTTTCAGATCTAATTACTTTTTTAACTAATTTAAACAGTAGTAGAGAAGATCGGAGTGATAATGAAAATTTAACAGAATTTTTTCCACTTATTCTAACATTGATTACTTTTTAAAAATTTATGAAACTTTAAAGAATACCAATACTTTGCCCGTTGTAGTAAACAATGCTTCTCAATTTTGTAGAAATGAATAGTTTATTTCAGAAACATGTCCAACCCCACTTTTTTCAAAAATGGGTTATTGGTTTCATGAGATTCTGTTGGAGGTAAACGCACATTTTAGAGTAGAAACAATGAAAATAATAATGAAATTATAAAAGGCCGAAAACAAATTTTAAAAAATTAAATAATTGTAATCGAGACTTATGATGATACATGTTTATTGTTTATATGCTATTTTTGTGCTGAATACGAATATTCCATTTAAATTCAAAAAATTAAAGTATAGGTTAAAATTAATTTTAAAAATTTGATAACGCTGGTCTGCAACGAAAAAGCTGTTTAAAAGTTTTTATCAAATTCTTTGTATTTTGGTGTGCTGATAACGAAAAAAAAATTAAAAAATTCCTAGACGTCAAGATTTTTCACAAATTGCTAAATTATTTAAAATTTTTCCATTAAAATCAAATTTAAAGTTTACACAAAATTTTATTAATTCTGTAGCATAGGCATGTGGTACAAATCTAACACTATATTTTACTGCTGTTTACAAATATCAGGACAATTTTTTAATAGACTAATCATTTTCCTTATAACTTTTGCAGTTATTTTGTGGTTTTGAGCAATGTTTTAATTTTATCGATTATCTAATTTTTAAAATTAAATTTTTCAATTAATATGTATAATATATATTAATATATATTAATATTTTTTTTTTATTTAAACGGAGTATTTTTATTTAGCTGGGAAACATATACAATTAATCCTTCTCGATTACTATTTGATTTTTTGAAAAAAATTCGTCAATTTTTTAAATTTAAAAATTAAACTTCCCGTGAACCAATTTTGTCCGAATTTTAGTACGTTGTTATTGAGGTCATTCCCAAGTAAAATCCGTTTGAAAACCAAATGTTGCACTTTTTTACCGGTTAAGTAGTGAACCGGTAGTGAACAAATGTAGTGGTATATATGTTTATATCATAAATCAACAATGTGAACAGGTTTTATTTTCATATCTCCTGGAACTTGTTTTACAACAAAACTTACAATTTGATTTTCACAGTATTACAGCGGCAATTAATTTCAAAAGCTTTAAATAACAAATAATGCATTATTATATATTTTTATTATTAATTTTTATACCACTAAAAACCAGGTTGAGATTTTCATATCTCATTGTTTCTCTATCCGATTAATTAAAAAATTATCACAAATATTTTTATCTATTTTGTAATAAATTATACAATCATCAAAAAAATGAAAGATAAACTTTTGATACCTTGAAACATTGATATTTTCTCATAATTACTTGTAAATATAATCTGGGCAGTTAGTATTTAGTATTAATTAAAATACTTTGTTTAGACTAGTATTCACTTGAAATAAACAGCATTTTTCTATAACTAGACAGCAACTTAAGTTGACCCTATGACGTCATTAACAAGCAAAGTAGTTCCCATCGCGGTGTCTGAATTTTGAGTGAAATGAAGAACCTCAATTTTAAAACAAAATATGATTATATTTTGTTAAACCCACGTATATTGTGCATTTTCATCACGATTTGCGTACCGAAACTTCTCCTAGCAACCCAACAGGCTTTGTGTTTACCGATTTCTCCTTCCTCGTTTGTGACGTACTGGGTTCAAGAAACGTTGCTGTCGTGTATAGTTTAAATCTGAAAACATCGGATATATATCAAAAACTTGATATATATCCGATTTATATAAAAAATATCCGATATTTTGATATTTCTATAAATATCATATTTGCCAACCCGGCTAAAAACTTTCTACAAGGTAACATCAAAAATCTTATTGGTAAAAAAACTTTTAAAATTTTTTTTTGTTTAAAATTAATTTTTTTGTATCAGTAAAAGTTAATCTTAAACGAAATTTTATTACGCTCTGTTTATTTAAACTACGTATTCTCTAATTTTTATTTCATAAGTACAGTGTTTCCACCAAAAGATTTATTGATAAAATATTCCAGAACCGGTCATAGTTTTAATATAAATAATGTATGTGCACATAGAATGAAATTGTACAAATTATAGAAAACATTGAAAAAGCTCGTACTATTTTTTGAAGAAAAAAAGGCGTATTGGTACATATTTAAAAAAATTAGTGTAATTTTTTTAAATAAAGTATTTTTTTAAGCAAGGAAACAATTCATACCCTGATTTAAGTTTTTGTTTTTTAATCCTGCATAAATGCCAAACTATAACAAATCTCACTGGTTGTATATAACTTACATGGACTCTTAATTTCTTTTCTTCTTACAGGGCAATGTGGCTCCAGCATCAAGGAAGCCCAGGGTCTAAAATCGAGCATTGTGAATTGAGAAATTGGCAGCTAGTCGACAGATGTGACTATAGAAACTTCTATGTGCGCTTTTAGATTAAAAAATATTCTCTACATTTAATTTTTATCATACAAATGTCATCTTTCTCATTAAACTTCATCTTTTATAACTTTTGTAGAATTAATTTCTTAATATCTTTAAGGCAGTACATAAGGCACACATACCTCCTCCCTAAATACGAAGGCCAAACTGAGCAGGTTGTGTTAATGCAGATGTAATATTCTTCAGACTTAAGGGAAATTTCAGGTTTTTTTTATTTTTCTAAAAATGTTAGCTTCTTACAAATTAAAAAAAACACTTGCTCTACCTATTTTTCTTCCAAAATATTAAAATATTTTAAAAAGTAAATAAGATGTTTACAATTATAAATATCAATAGCTATTGTATATTTGTTGAGCTTTAAATCCTTAAATATGGCTCAAATGACGTTTGCACAGATTTCAGACTTTTTCTTTTAAGCCAATCTTATCCCTGACAACAGCATTGGTTTATTTAATTTAAACAAATCTACTGAACGAAATGCAGTTTCTTAAGTTCTTTGGGATTACTGCCAGAAATAAGATTAAGAACTTGAAGGCAATGAATTCCCTAACCAGTTACGTTCTTTTTTTTTCATGAATCTGGTTTTAAAAAATATATTTGGATCTCTTATACATGGCGAAAAAAAACCTAACTTTTTAAAGTTATAAAAAATATTATTTTCCACTTTAAGTACTATTTAACACTGAAAAGTTATAAATTGTTGAACCTATCATGATAATTCTTTTCAGCAATTACAGAAACAGAGATATTTGAACCAAAAGAATTTAAAGCGAACCAACATTTATAAAAACAAGTTAAAAAGCAATTTTTTTTAAAATTACTATATTTGCACACTGAAAACAAGTGATGCAGCATTTTTTGGGATCGGACCTTTAAGCTTCTACACACATGGCCTTCCCCTGGCTGGAATATTTAATTTTAGAAGAGATCAAAGATTACTCCTCTGTTGATTATCTTTCCTCTCCTTTCGTATCTATGGGCTATTTTAGACGATTCCCCTCAAATATCCAATACTCCGGGTAACGGCTCGTGAGCCGAACACTCTGATAAATTGATTTCAGTTCTTCATGCAAGATGGCGAAAGTAGGAGCAAATGTAAAGGAAGAAACCTATATTTTAAGCATTTAAATATTTACTTTGAAATGAACTCGAGCAGTGCAATTTTATATTCAGTAAAAAATGGATGTGTCGTCAATTTTAGAACCAGGGGTTTTCAGAACTCTAAAATGGTTGGATAAATCAGACGAGAATGTAACAAGTCATATAAAGACTTTTTAATAAATTATGCTCTAAAAATCTATTTAAAAATTGCAAAATTCCGTGTACGAACTGTCATTAAACCCGAGGAGTCAGTTAACCAATGGTTAGATAATCGAGGTTTAGTTGTAGAGTTGTTAGAATGTTTTACTAAACATAATTCATATTTTAAATAAAATAAGTATCATAGATAATACAAGGTAGAACTATTTCAAAGTAATTTTGAAAAAAAAAAATATTCCAAACATTAAAAAGGCCCTTAATTGAAGCAAAATACCTTAAACAGCCACCAACGATTATATAGTTTATAAAATTAAAACTTAAAGAGAAAACCTTTTTGTGATCTTCATTTTCAAAGTTATTTTACCACGTTTTTATTAGGTCGCTTTGTTGTCTGTCTGTCTGTCTGTCTGTCTATCTGTCTGTCTGTCTGTCTGTCTGTTCGGGTGGAATTTAGAAATCGATTTTTAACTAACTTCCCGAAGAGGTAGAGACTTGAAATTTTGAACATAGTTCAGATCTGGATGACAATGCGATATTATCTCGTTGTTTCGGTTACCTTTGCTTCCCCTGAACCCCCAGTGGGGCTTTCGGGTGGAATTTAGAAATCGATTTTGAATTAACTTCCCGATGAGGTGGAGACTTGAAATTTTGAACACAGTTCAGATCTGGATGACAATGCGATATTATCTCGTTGTTTTGGTTACCTTTGCTTCCCCTGAACCCCCAGGGGGGCTTTCGGGTGGAATTTAGAAATCGATTTTGAATTAACTTCCCGATGAGGTGGAGACTTGAAATTTGGAACACAGTTCATATCTGGATGACAATGCGATATTATGCCGTTGTTTCGGTTAAATTTGCTTCCCCTGAACCCCCAGGGGGGCTTATTTAGAAATCGATTTTCCCGATGAGGTAGAGACTTGAAATTTGGAACACAGTTCATATCTGGATGACAATGCGATATTATGCCGTTGTTTTGGTTAAATTTGCTTCCCCTGAACCCCCAGGGGGGCTTATTTAGAAATCGATTTTCCCGATGAGGTAGAGACTTGAAATTTGGAACACAGTTCATATCTGGATGACAATGCGATATTATGCCGTTGTTTCGGTTAAATTTGCTTCCCCTGAACCCCCAGGGGGGCTTATTTAGAAATCGATTTTCCCGATGAGGTAGAGACTTGAAATTTGGAACACAGTTCATATCTGGATGACAATGCGATACTATGCCGTTGTTTCGGTTAAATTTGCTTCCCCTAAACCCCCAGGGGGGGCTGATTTAGAAATCGATTTTGAACTAACTTCCCGATGAGGTGGAGACTTGAAATTTTGAACACAGAACTAAAAAGCATAAAATAATTTATTAAATAAAAAAAAAAACTTTTTAAAAACCACGTTTTTAAAATGCACTAAAAAGTATAAAATAATTTGCTTCTAACTCCTTGTAAAACGAAAAACGTGGGGCTCATGCAATAATATTTACAGCTAGTACTCTATTGGCCACTCTATTTACTAATATATCCACAATAAATAAAAAAATAAGAAACATAAAGAGTACGGAGAGAAGCTGTTAAATTAAATATCTAATGCATGAGCCCCACGTTTTTCGTTTTACAAGGAGTTAGAAGCAAATTATTTTATACTTTTTAGTGCATTTTAAAAACGTGGTTTTTAAAAATTTTTTTTTTTTTTTTTTAACAACTCTTGCTTAAACTTATTTCCCTACTCATAAGTGATTTGTATAAAAAAAGGATAATTTTTAATCGAAATTTATCTTGCATTATTATCTAAATTAGATTTATCTTACCATTATTTTTTTTTCTTAACTACGTACTTTACAACATCTTAAAAATGAGTAAAAAAAGGAAACAAAATGGATGAGAAAAATTTATTTCGATCTACTGTAAAATGAGGCTGAATTTATATTTTTAGATATTTTGTTTATTCTATGATGGTCGATATTCATTTCGACTTTGAGAAACGTGACAACCACAAAGCACCCGAGACAGAAGAATGACTTGGCAGAAGACCAAACATCACTGTTCAGTCGGGTTATTTTTTATCAATGTAGCAATAAAAATACTCAAAAAACTTAAGTAGGTTTTTGTTTTCTTAATTTTTAACACAGAAAAATGCGGAACTGATATATCTTGATGTATGTCAAGTTCATCGATTTTCCTGTATATTTTTGATTTCTTTCATCGAGTTCAAGTTTATTTTCACTTACTTGGTTACTCAGTGGGAAAAGAGCCAACTCTGGTTTCGTGTACTAGTAATGATCTTCACTCTAATTATTCCTACTCACATCATTACTTATGCAACTATAAGAATAATTTTGAGTTTAAAGTGTCATACAGTTGGTAGTCATTCAAAATATTTTGACGTATAGGTTTTATATTAATAAGTACTATTAAGTATTTCATGCATCTCCAACATAATTTGATCCAACGTCCACCTCTTTCTTGATATCCAACATCAGTCACAAATTTCAGACAAATTTAGATGAAGATTACAATTACTATGAAAAAAACATTTTAGTAATCCCGGGATATTATGATAAGATAAATAATTTTCCTGGGATCTCAGAATCTATTAATAACGTATAAAAGTGTTAAAAATTATAGTTTATATTGCTAGTACAAGTACAGTCAAACCTGGATACGTAGATTGAAAATCTAGACCCGACCCCTATATGTGTCTAAGCAGTCTAAATAGGATTAAGGGTGGAATGAAAATGCCTTCCAAGTGATTCCACTTATCCAGATTTGACTTCATACAAAAGTATTTAATATGGAAATTTTAGAAAACAAAATCTCTAACCTTCATTAATAAAGTTTGTTTCAATAAAGTATTTTTGCATACTTAAAAAAATGCTTAAATGTTATGTTATAGATTTGAGGAAGAAATCCAGGAGTTCAAATTGCATCACAGCATTTACGCATTCTTCAAAAGTTTCCACGTAATTGAAATCACAAAACACTCGCATAGAAAGAGGAAATGGAAACGCCACACATTTTTTTTAACATTTAACTCACGTCAGTTACTTGATCTTCTGGAGTTTTGAAATTGTAAAAAATTAAGTGCTCAGAATCCAACAGCTTAAAAAAAACATCAAAACTTTATTGACCCCAGCATTTAATTGAAGGGGTCCGTGTATCACAACTCAACGTCATCTAGCAGATTCTCTTGCAGCAATTAACGAGATGTGTTGGAACGCTTGGGAGCATTCTGCTTTTTACTGCAGTTTTTACCGGACATTCCCTACCACGTTAGTAAATTAGATGAAAGCAAAAAAGAAGATTCGGATCTTCGAGTTCAGCGAGTAACGTAACTCACAAAAACCCTTCCATCTGGTACCTTCCGTGAGTTTTTGCACGAAAATGTAGAAGTCTCATTAAAAAACAAATGGTCTGACATTTCATACACGCACAAGGCAGAATAAAGGATTACTCACACTGGGGTTTCCACTTCAGTCAAGTTCCTCCATCTCGTGTGTCGAGTTAAGTTATTAGTCACTAACGATCTATATAGTTACTAGGGCTCAAGCCTAAAGAATCTTTATTTTTAAAGAACTTTTACTACCAAAATATGGGAAAAAGTTAGTTGTAAATATAACATAATAATTCTTATTTATTTATTTTAATGATTGAAAGAAACGTGTTTTAGATTGACTTTGACATCTTTTGACTATATTGTTCTTTTTTAAACAAAAAATTAAAGATAAATTTATTATTTATTGAGAGGAAACTTGAGGTTCTCTATATTCGACCTAACCGCCATCTGTATCATAATTAATATCAATGTTTTTTTATTGTAACTAGACACTTTTTTTCACTAAAGAGGCAAGTCAAAAATTTGTTTCCAGAAATTTGGCGTTTTAATAAGCTGGTTTTCTCTTTGTAAATAAGTGTGATATTTTTGTCATAGTAGAAACACCTTGCTCATACACAGTTACTCTTCATTCCTCTAACAAAACCCTATGTGAAAAAGATATGTCCTGCTATGGTCCTGGCGGCATAAAAAGTCAACCAACCAACCTATACGAAAAAGCCAAAAAAAAAAAAAAATACACATACTCTGCCTGATTAATTGATTCATTTTATATTTGAGTTTCATAAAAAAAGTTAAAATTGTTACATTTTTCAAAGATTGCTCATTTAAGAGAAACTTCATTTATTGAACTAAAGTGTTGAAAACACTATTGAAGTTGTCTGGAACTAGTAAATAATTTTTTAGCAATTGAGGAAACCCAGACCTTTCTACGTAATTTGTGAAAATGCTTATGTGCGTTTAAATAATCCCTCACAACTCTTTTAACCTCCCCACACGATTCTTTATGACATTTTCAGAGTAGGCAGATCCTTTTTTTATCCGTATCCGTGAGTAAATGCGATTGCTCTATAAAATCCGTATTTTTTCAACCACAAAAGAGCATAAATAAACAAAATACGTCAATGCTCTGTTGACACAAAGATCTCTTAAAAATGCTCACAAAAGAAAGACGATAGAAAGAAAGACCTATGGAAGGACCACCCAGACTTTTTATATGAACTAGGTGTCCATTATGGAGTGGGCTTGATGTCTTTTAAGAAAGGAAAGCATTCATATATTATGACAATGTATTGTTAAAAGTGTCAAACTTCTTTGTGAAGCTTTTTCAAAACTGTAGATCTCCCGATGTGTACTTTGACACTTTGGGGTAAGCTGTGAAATTTTCCCTTCGTGGAAACTTTCAAATAGGTTTCAAGTTTCCCAAATTTGCGTTACTTTCTTTAAACGTTTTCTGCTTTCCCGAATGTTGGAGTTATGTAATAAAATTAACGGTATTGACTTCGATCCACGCAACGTCTGGAAGACGGGAAGGCTGCAAAAGAAGTTCAGAACCATCTATTTCTCCACGGTGATGAAAACGTAAGAATAGACGACATTAGTCATTACGTCACTTGCTTGTTTGGAAACGTTGATTCCATCCGTGATTGGTTCCGTACGGATCCGTACGGATTTACTTCCAATCACAGAACCAATCACGGATAGAATCAAATCAACGTTTCCAAACAAGCAAGTGACGTCACACTAATGTCGTCTATTGCTACAAATCCTATGGAGCAAGACATTTCAAAAGGTCGAGAAAAATATTGCTTTTACAGTTGAATAAAAAGAAAGTTGGAATTGAGAAACAAGATACGAAACAAGTAACTGGTTTAAGAAAACTCCCGGAATGATGATAAAATTACTATATATTTTTAAAGTGTGTTTAAATTACATTATAATTAAATATTTTAAGGCTAAATAATCTTTACTCCGTTGCTAAATTAATTAGAGCAAAAAGTTTAGATTAGTTTTTTTTCCTGGTTTCTAACGTAATTATCAAATATTAATGTTATCAAAGACAGTGGGGTAGCTATAAAAACATTTCAAAGATGGGTATTTTAATTTTTCGGGGGTATGGGGTGAATTTAGTTATTTTCTGATATTCTTTCATTTTTCTGATTTTTTCTATTTCTGATTTTCTTTTATTTTTCTGATCCAAAAAGGAACTCTTGTGACTTTCGGGGAGATATCTCAAAGAAATCGTGCAATTCCTATTTTTACTAGAGGTTAATTATACAGGGTGTTTCAAAAGTCTGCGCCACGGCTTTTTTTCGGAACCAACGTCTTGGGTCATGGAAGTAAGGTGTATCAATAGGTAAGTGACTACTGTCGTACCGCGAGGAGAAGAGCTATTGACGTCACACGATGATGCCGCGGTTGTTATAGAAACGGATTATCCCACTGAATTTTGGGGGTGATGGTAATTCACTTGGCGCTAAAATAAATGTTCCGAGCCAAATCTGAGTGGCTATCTTTCAGCTGTGTACTTCTTTCGATTCTAGAGTAACGGATTTTGGAATTTCCTCTCGCATTACATCTGATTTGATTAAATATTTCTAATCTCACCTTTTTCAACTGATCTGGTTTATTTTAACTGATCTGATCTTTTTCAACTGATCTTAAATATTTCACCGAATCTGACCTTTTTAATTTGATTTTATGTTAAGTGATTTACATCAATTTATCTGATTTTATTTTGGATATTTATAGTTACTTATAGTTATAGTAATATTCTTTCTTTTTAAACTCTTAAGTTGCTTATCATTTATCTTATCAAGTAGTTACCTTTAATTTTATTTGATCTGATCTACATCAACTAGTCTGATCTATTTCATATCTGATATGATCTGATGTGATTTTATAATTTTTTTTATTTATTTGCGCCTTAAATTTTTGCACCTTGTCCATTGATCTTTTTTTTTAAACTTTCAAGTTTTTTATTATTTATCTTATTATGTAGTTATAATTAATAAAATGACAACATTTAAAATTTAAAAGACTTTGAATTCTCAAGCACGTGCTATAGTTCACAATGTCACGGAATTTTTTGAAGAAGAAAAAGCACGCATTCTCTAAAAGTGCCTATTGCAAATGCCATCAAGAGAGAAGCCCAAGCAACAGGAGTTTCAGAGTCGTCAGTTAAGAGGACTTACAAAATATAGAAAGCGATTATTGGAAAAAAGATGGGTTCATCGAAGATATTGTAGACGAATTAGTGATTAATTTGTCGGACAGCGATTGAGAATCTTTGTCAAACTCTGACAGTGACTGCAGTTCTAGTGACAATGAATTGCATTAAATTGTATTTAAATGTTATAAAATATTTTTAAAAAAATTATAAATATTTCTGTATTTTGTGTCTTTACAAGTTTCTAACGCCTCATTTAAATTTCAAGTACGGTGATTAAATTATAAAATTATTAATTTAAGTGGTATGAGCTATTTTATATAAAACTAAATATAACTTATTCACTCAAAATAGCAATATAAACGCATACTAAACTCACAAAAATGTATCATGCTTAAAAGTATTTTCGATTTTTATTAACGAGGAATTTCAAAGATAATATATATTTTAATGTAGTTTAATAAAATATGATTATCTTATTTTCATTCGCGAAACGCGTTTTCTCATTCGCCAAATGTACGATTAAAAACCCAAATATTGCCGTTCAATTCTTACCAGCTTCCCTCTTCTTTTGGACTCGTCTACTCACGGCAACCCTGTTCAAAGCTCTTCTCCTCGCGGTACGACAGTATGCCAAATCCATTGAGACGGCTTACAGCACTCCTAGCAGCGTAATAAGAAAGTTAAGAACTAAAGGAGATAGAACGAAAACTTAAATAAGTAAATTGTTTGCAATATCATGACAAACGTACAGAAAAATGTTTCATGCTTAAATTATTCGCTTAATTAATCGAGGAGATATAAGCGTGTAAAAAACACTTTTTTAGGCCTCAAAAAAAGAAAGAGTTCCCAAATTAGCAATTTTTTCAGTGATTTGTAATTTTTTTTTTTAAATAAAGACAAATTTTTAATTAAAAAATCAAAGAAACTTGCCTATTTCCATGAAACTTTTTTCTGTGCGTTTATCACGGTATTGTAAACATTTTATTTTTATCTCCTTTTTGTTTGAATTAACTTTTTTCACTTTCTCATTTCGCCACTAGGGACTCTGTAAGCCGTCTCAATGGATTAGCTTAGTTCATTACAGCAAGAAATTTATCATTTAGTGAAATTAAATTAAAATATCAAAATCTGAAAATTTTAAATTATTTTTATCTCAATAGTTTAATAAAATATTTTAAAAGGACAATGAAAAGGTTCACTGCAAACGAGTGATCACCTTCAGAGACTGATTTCCGGGAGGGCTTCGGGGCACTTGCTCAGCCCCCCCCCCTTTTAAGGGGCCCTCAAAACACTTATAAAGCTAAGCATATGTGAAAAAGTTTAAAATAATTTATTAACAACACAAGGGATTTTTTAAAGTCAATATATTAAGCGTATAAAGCTTTTAAGTAAATACTTTTTACGCAGTATTTACACTAGCATTAAAGATGATTGATTGTTATTTTACGTCAAGTAAATTTGTTTAAAATACGTCGGGGCCCCAAAATAGATCTTTTGCTCTGGGCTCCAAAACTTGCAAGTCGGTCCCTGATCACTTCAAGTAGGGTTTGGCTGTAAGGACTGTCAGGGGCGTAGCCAGAGGGGGGGGATCTCGGGATACATCCCCCCCCCCCGAAATTCAGAAATTTACTTTTTTTTACCATAGAAAGGGGATAAGGAATATCCCCTCCCGAAATTCCAATATCGCCCTCCGAAATTTTTTTCTGGCTACGCCACTGGGGACTGTAGTATTCTAAACAATTATTAATAGATAGGATAAAGTCAATTAAAAAAACAAAGCATTAATTACTACCGTTACGATAATCTGATATAAAATTAAAATTTCAGGGGCCACTGAACACCTCTCTTCCTCAAAGGGGAGGAGGGGGATATCAAACCAGTTTCAGCCAACCGTCAAAATGAATGAAGCGTTGAGGGCAAAAAAAACTCGGAGTGTGTTTGGGCAAACGCTCTCCAATATCCTCGTGGGCGCTCTGACAGCTCTCGATTCAATTGTGGAGGGCATCGCAAAAAGGTCTACGTAATAAATGAGGAGCTCGGTAGGGGAGATCTGGAGTTATTGAACTCCAGGAGAATCGGGCTCCAGAAAAAGTGCGCTATTGCGCCAAAGCGGACAGAATCGGTCACTGCAAAGTGACGTCACGATCCTTCGTCTGCCGGCTCCGTCAGACCCGAGACACCGCGCCCAAGTGGAGGTCTTTTCTCGTTGGTTAGTATGGTGCAGCATGTTTTTAACCGACACGCGGGCTTTTAAATGTGGCTTTTTAATCGCTTAAGAACGTGGAGTAGCTCTTTAACCACGTGGGGGGAAAGTTGCAGCCCTTGTTCGTTGAGATTAAATTTGAGCTTTTTAGTGTTTTTTTACTCAAATCATTATTTTTGAACAAAAATTTAGGGGTCCTTATACCCGGCTTGCACACATATTCAATATGGTTATTTTTATTACATTAAGAATTATTAGCCCTTTCTATTTTAGTTGTATATGAGCGCATTTTGCCACAGCTTATTCTGATTGATTGTTTTTTATGCATCTTAATAAATTTCTCTTTTTTTTCCTCCTGTATTTTGTGTATAGCATCACAATTTTCTGCTCTCAAACATTTAGTAAAAAGTTAAAGTACTAGACTAATGTGGAAGCTAGGGACTACATCATTTGTTTGGGTAGCATGTATTGTATATTCATGATGGTAATTTAGGATCATAATCAGTTAATATACCCATAGTTAAAAAAACTGAAATGCCTTATTACAGTCCTCACACCCTAAAATAATAAAAAGCGTATGTTTAATATGCTGTACTTTATTTTCAACTAATACCATTTGTTTTTTGCTGAATAAAGATTTGAAATACTTAGTTAAAAAATTTTAAAAGCTTTTTTAAAGTGCACATCCGTTTTCAATACCTCAAACATTTTGGGAATCTTGAACTGTAATGACTATTTTGTGCTCCAGATAATAAGGAACTTTCATGATTTTTTAAATATTTTTATCTGATTCTCCATGAAAAGTTAGGCTGTCTGGCAAAATTTCAGATTGATTAAACAAATTTTTCAATTAAATGTTTTTTTAAATTGCCTTTTTGAAAGAGCGTGACATCAATATGCATGTTATGTGTAAACAAACACACTAGGCCCTAACAGCACAGCTCATACCAAATATGTCAAGTTTACGTAACTGCAATAAAAGTAAACGAAATTTGGCTATACATTACAAAAATTGGACGAATTTTGAACGTTTGACTGTTTGGGGCGCTACACTATTTGCCGTTCATTTTGGGTTGATTAAGTTTGATTGGGTTGATTATTTTTAAACTACTAGACTAGTTTTTTATCCCACTGTTCTTTTATGAATTGTAAAAACTATAGCACAACACACGCTAAAAGGCAATAATGTAAACAAACGAGAGCATGATGTATGTTAGAGTTCCTCGATTTTTAAATTAAAATTTAAAATTAAGGGAATTATTTGTCTAAAATTTCAACTTGATTTTCGGTATAAGCGTGGCTGCTTTTATCAAGAACACTTTGATTTCAATGAACACCTATTATTAAAAACTAAAAGATAATTTTTAAAAATCTTCTTTAATTTTCAAGTGAACCCCCACTAACGTTGCTGATATGTGAATAGTGTATATAATTTTTACTTTTTTTGTTTTACCGATACATTTGGCATAAAATGATCCATTCTGACGACAATAAGCTTGATTACTCAAAGAAGTAGAAATTAATCTTATCATCAAATGATAATCAAGATTTCTAAATCAGGTGATAGAGCATTATTCAACACTTATGTAAGGTAATTCGTATCATTCGGTTCAAACATTAAAAATGTCAATTCAAAATATCAGTATTCAAAATTTTGTTCCCAATTGAAAAATTAAATAACCATTTTATTGAAATAATTTTAATATTTAAAGATAGATTTTTCAAAAAGTAAACAATAACTGATTAACTTTCTTTAGCCTTGGAGGTAAATAAAGAGCAAAGAAACTTTTAACTGTATCTGTGTTGTTACAAATTTTGAAGGGTTTTTTTTAAAAACAAATCCTAGTACAAATGTCCCTGTCTCATCTCATCATCCTGGTAAAAATTAAAATGTTTATTTGATATTTTTGAAGACGAATGAGCAGATTATTACTTCAGGATCTTTTAATTAAAAGAATCAAGTATAAAACCGAAACTTTTGCTAAAACATTTTTATACATTTTTAATATCGATTGCTTTTTATATTTTCAAGAGGACATATTATAAATTATTGAGGGATGAGCTTATAAAGTGTTGCCTTTCATCATTTACTTTTGAGTAATATTCGATCATCTATTTTGATTATTTTACTCAAATATTACTTATGACGGAAAAACAATTCAATCGTACGTTGCCGGATTGTAAGCATGGAAACCGAATACCTTTTTTGTGAAGAATAAAATAGATCAATAAAATCCCATACAGCTCATTGATTTCGTTTAAGTTTGAAGTGTTTCAAAAGATATAAATCGTAGATAAATAGATGCTTTAAAAAGTTAAGGATTTCAATTAAAGCCATATTGCTTTCATTTTATTGAAAATATACACATTAACATATTCTATCATTTATCTCTTAGTAAGATAAGTGTTTCGTGTGTTTTTTAATCATACTGTTATTCATGATTGCGATCACTTGGTATTGTTGCGTTTAATAACTATGCTAGAAAACTCTTCACGCAGTATGTCTATTGTTGGCAGCTGCTTTTAAATATTTTGGTATTCCTACATGATTTTCACAAAATTAATCTGATATTAAATATGCGTTTTGTTAGAACTTTCTGAATCAAGTTTGATGATGTACGGGTATTATTGACTCTGGCCCGAATTTTGAACACATTTTGAATACGCATTCCAAAATTGAAATATATTGAAGTTTCTAACTAAAGAGCTATTATAAAGGATTTTCCTGGAAACATAACTAGAGGTGGCATTTGAAAAAAGAGGCCAGGGCCGTATTCAAGGGGGGTTGTTGGGGGTTGAATCCCCCCCCCCCGAAATTTTGATCTCTCTATTTGTATACTGTTTTTTTCCTTGAAAATTCTGCGGAGTTCAAGGAGCGATCCTTTTCGACCTAGGTCCTTTTTGAAACCTCTTAGAAATCTTTCAAAATATTGATTAGGGTGTTGCAACAAATTCATAACTCAAGAATCATGAATTTCCACGAGCCTTTCTATGTTTCATCTACAGACTGGATGAAACCTTGTATTGCAAACCATTATTTTCGAGTTAGAAACTGTCGGAGCAAAATGTGTTCTATTTTAATAAATGATACTTTTTTGTATTGCTCTGGGGGGACATTTCATTTAGAGTTTCAGAAGAGTACGAGCTCCTGTGTCATCTTATCGACATGAGGTTTTTGTTTGAGAGTGAGAAGACAATGAAGCGACTTTAATAAATGAACACTTGTCTCTCCTGGATATCTCTAATCACTGACATAAGTGTAAACAGAAAAAGAATTCGTGCGAAGATTTTGGTCACTTAATCGTTTGCTATGGCTTAAAATGGAAAATTATACATTTTCTGGGAAATATGTCTGGAAATCCCCCTTATGGTGTTACGCCCCTGATGTCTAAAACCCACGATCGTGTTGGCATAAGTCAATAACCCCATGATTTTTTTTCAGATACACTAACTGCAAGACAGTAGCTCATTTTCTCCGATGTCCATTTGTAATGGTGAAGTAAGCCCTGATTCGGATCAAAGCAAGAAACGAGGAGTTCAATTTGGATCTCAAGACATGGAGGAAGATATCGTCAGCGTCCGCTCTATGACCTTGACTGAGGCCACGCCGTTTGGAGACAACTCTTCAGAGGTAAGATTTAACGCTTTCTTGATGTATCTCTTCCTGGTGAAACTTTCTCACCATTACAACTCTAATGAACGACGGCCAAGTAATTTGGTGGAGGGGGAAATAAGAACATTTAGCGGTCATTCACGAATGACGTCGGAAAATATCATGGGTTTATTATACCCAATATGATTTTGTTGGGCCATAATGACACAAAACGTATGAGTATGAAACGTATGACATGAAACATAATATTGTTTGGGTTTCCCTCCCTCCATGGGCGGATTTATGGGAGGGCAATGCAATATTTTGTAAAAGTTAAAATTTTATAATGGTAAATCATACTTTCAGAACCATCAGGGACAAGTTTCCATCATGCCCCTCAGGGTTCCTCACCTAAATCCGTCCATGCCTCCCTCTTCTTATTCTTTCTTTCAATTTCATTCTCTTTCCATCCCTCTTTATTTATTTATTTATTTATTTATTTCACCCAAACAGACACAAAATCCAATTACATGGGAAAACAATGACAAAACACAGACTACATATGGAATAAGTTAATCTAAGATACAAATACCATATAAAATAGAAGGAGCAATATAAAATTAGAAAAAATCAATACAACAAAACTGAATTTAAGTACATCAAATAGAGGAAAAATTTCTTGGAACAAAAGAGGCATGGTAACTATCCAGGTCACTTTTTATCTTTGAGAAACTATCAAAAAAAATATCAGAGTTGTGAAGACTATTGACAAGTTTTATAAATTGTATTAAAGGTTGTTGTTTTAAGTAATTTATTGAGAGAAGAGGAACAAGGAAAGTTGTTTTATTTCTTATATTGTATTGTGGAACAATTAAACTGAATTCATGAAGAATTAAAGAACAGTCGATGTTATTGTGAAATATATTGTAAAAAAATTTAAATAAGGATATATGCCTTCTGTTCTCTAAAGGGAAACTATGTATAGGAGTACTAACTGTCTTTAAGTTAATAAAACGAAGAAATTTTTTATGCACTTTTTCTATTGAAATGATCAGAGATTTCGTTACAGGATTCCAAATGACACAGTTGTATTCCAAAATAGGGCGAACAATCGTATTAAATAAACTTTCAAGAACAAAACAGTCACTAAAATCGAAAGTAGTTCTCTTGAGTAATCCAAGGTTTTTGATAGCTTTAACAATAATGTTTTGTATATGTAAATTGAAGGTAAAAGAAGATTCGTAAGTTACTCCAAGATCTTTAATATTGTCCTTTCTAGCTAAATCACAATTGTTTATCTTGTAGTTGTATATTAGAGGATGAGTTTTCCTGGTAAAAGTAACAATGAAACATTTATCAATATTGAGATAAAGTTGATTTTGTTGACACCATTGGCTTAAATTATTTAGTTCAGTTTGTAAAGAGATTTGGTCCAAATGAGTTGTTATCGTATTAAAAATCTTTAAATCATCAGCAAACAGGAGAGATGATTGAAAAATACAGGAAATATCATTTATAAAAAGGTTAAATAGCAGAGGTCCCAAAATTGATCCCTGAGGTACTCCAGAAGTACTATGGAAACTGTTAGAATAAGTAGATTTGTATTTAATGTATAAAAGTCGTTCAGAGAGATATGAACTGATCCAAGAGAGAAGTCTGGGACAAAAACCTATTTTAGCTAGCTTTGAAAGTAATATTTTAAAATTCACTGTATCGAAGGCTTTCGCAAAATCAGTGTAGATCACATCAAGTTGTTTATTACTTTTTAGGGCTTTTATTATATTTATGTTAAGACAAAGCAAATTAGTAGCTGTAGAACGTTTCTTTATAAAACCATGCTGGTTAAGAGAAATTATATGCTTGGTCTGCAATGCTAATTTTGTGTGGATGACACTCTCGAAAATTTTGGCAAAACTGGAAAGTATTGTAATGGGTCTATAGTTTTTGATGTCTGATCTCTTGCCTTTTTTAAACACAGGTATAATTTTTGATTTTTTCCAAAGTTCAGGGAAAACACTAGAATTAAGAGACAGATTGAATAAGATTAACAAGGGATAAATCAGACTTGCAATATTGGCTTTAATTATAAAGGGTGGAATAAGATCAATACCAGGAGAACCTGAACCCTTCAGCTTTCTTACACTATCCTCAATATCCGACAAGGATATACTATGGATTCTGACCATATCAGTTGAATTAGGGCAAGGATCAAAATCACTCAAGTTGCATAAATCTTCATTATTTGTGTAGACACTGGAAAAATATTTTCTGAAGGCTTCTGCAATTTCTTCGTTAGTCTTTAGTTCAGAATTATTATAAGTCATATGACATGTACTATGAGGTTTATGTTTTAGGCGATAGTATGACCAAAATTCTTTGGGATTTAACTTTAAGGATTTCTCAATTGAATAAATGTGGTTTATGCGAGCTTGTCTAATGTCCAATTTGATATCTTTACGTAGAGATTTAAGAATTTCTAAATCAGAAATGCAATTGTATTTTTTATATTTTTTTAAAAAGAGATTTTTTAACTTAACATTATCCATGATTGATTTGGTAAACCAAATAGGAAATTTTCTTTTGAAAACAATTGATTTAGGCACACATATATCTAAGACATTGTATAAAACAGAGTAGAATTGGTCAACAGCTTTGTTTATGCAAGTATGTTGATTTAAAAAATTCCAGTCAGTTATAGATAAAAGATAGTGCAATAAATTAAAGTTGGCTTTCTTAAAATTATAAGATTTGATTTCAAGATCTTTTGACTCAGGCTTACAATATATGACCTTTTTAGTTTTAGTTAAATTAATTATTATAGATGGATGAAAGACATCTTCAGGCGTAATTGAGAAAACTGGTCGAGCTACAGAGATAGAAAAATGTTCAGCTCTAGACAATACAAGATCCAATATTCGACCCATATGGTTTTCAATCATGTTATATTGATTTAATTTGTGTAAAGTAAGAAAACCAATAAAATCCTGAGTAAAAACAGTAGAATCCACATGGTTGGGAGTTTTCCAATTAATAAAAGGCATGTTAAAATCACCGACCAAAATAATGTTCGAAACATTAAAAAAGTGAGTGTCAATTACATCATAAAATTCGTGAAACACATCAGGGTTTGTGGAGGGTGGAAAGTAAGCACAGCAAACATGAATGCCAATATAATTATTGAATCATTTAACCATGACCACCTAGACTCATAAGGCCAGAGAAGCCCGAAATCTTGAGTGACGTTCTGCCTACTATTTCGCGTCATCATCGCTTTTTGGACAACAGCGCAACTCCAGTCTGAAGAGTGCTTGAAAGATTTCTCTGGCCTTGTGTGTCTAGATGGCCATGTTCAATCTCTCATTCCAAAGTGTTAAGAAAATTAATACATGTCCGCATCCAAAGGGGTTAGGGGATCAAACCTCCCCCAAAAAAGTTTTCTTTATTGATATTGATGAATTACTTTTCCTTGGAAATCTGGGGCGTATAAATATAAGAGTGGTCCATACCACCATACCTTTTACTATCTACCTGTAAAAAATACCCAATAAAGTGGATTAAAACATATTTTTATGTTGGTATATGGACTGAAAAAACCTTAAGATAAATACGCAAGCTGTATACTCATGCTTTTCTTTCGCGTGTGATACATGACTTATAAAGATTGGAGATTTACTCAGCTTTACCTCCAGATGGGGTTCTGCTGAGATAATGCGAGAGGCCTGTATTAGGGGCCGGAATGAGCATTTTGTTGAGTATGGAAAAATGCTCTTAAAATAGCCATATGTGAAGATTCTCTTGTTTAGCCGTTGGTTCCTATTATGGATATGCGGATATCCGTATCAGCATTCATAACTGAAGACCTCCGCATTTTTTAAATCTACGAGAAAAAAGTGTTTGAAATAAGGCCGTCTCCTGTCCAAGGGGATTGGTCAGGCCCGTGACTAGACTTCAGTTTCAATAGAGATTTAAGTTCAATATTATTTTTACGCCCCCATCACGCGTACATTTTATGTTAAACGTAGATTGTTAGAACATTCATTCGCAGGTGAGATCTGAATACCGGTTAGTTGGAGGGTGTGGGGACATCCACCAAAAAGTTTTTTTTTTTTTTTTTTGAAATTTTTCCCTTTAAAAACTATTTTCAAGCTTAGAATTTCCAAAAACTTTCTGGGGGAGCGCCCGGAAATCCCTTTTCTTTCTTAAAACTCAGTATTACCCACAAAATTTTAAAATTTAATGCTCCAATATTAAAATCCCACACTTGAATCGAGACTAACTCTCTTTTACTGAAAGGAAAACTAAGAATCTCACTGTGTCACCTCATTTCTAACACTTTTATAATTACACTGAAAGATAAAACTGCTTTGTCAGATATAAAATGACGGTTTGAGTTGTGTGGATAAGCGCTACAGATAAAGTCACTCTCACCTAAAACTTTTTTTTTTCGTTACTCGTTTGGGTATTCTTTCTCAATGAATGTAGTATTTTGACAACTCTAAAAACCATGAGGAAATCAATGGTAAGAAACGATTTTACTATTCGAAACTATAGATCATTCGAATTACATTTGCAAAAAAAAATTCTGTTTTGAAAAAAAATATCTATCATTTTTATCTCATGATGATGGTAAGCGTATTACTTATAATTATTAAAAGATTTAAAAACAAATAAAAATTTTCCATTTTTAATGTAAAATTATATCATCATGATTATTTTAATCTATTTGGATTAAAGGAAGTGCAGGTTTTAAGGGTATTCAACATCCTGTAAACTGTTTGAAGACAATTACCCCCCCCTCCAAACCTCCAAAAAAAAAACTTTTTGAGGGGGTCCAAATTTTTAACTATTATTTTAATTTTTAACTATATTATTAACTTGTAGAAAAAAATTGACAAAAAATTGTATGAAATTAAGGAAAAGAGATCGACTTTTAAAATTAGTATTATATTAAGTTGTGTATGTAATTTGCATATATTTTAAAATAAGTTCAATATAATTTTTTCCTCATTTGTCTTGCATTTTTAAAATTAACTCGATCTCTTTAAAAATATATTTTTGTTTTTCTGGCACACTTAACTTTTTTCGAAAATAGCTCTTTAAATCTTTGTAGTTTAGATTTTTAAATCAAAAATTAATAATGGGTAATTTTAATTTTAAGTAGGGAAAATAATTTCAAATATTTTACAATCGATTCAAAAATAAAATTTTGTAAGAAGTAAATAAAACTTTTGTATTTACAAAAAAAATCCTATTTTATCTTAACACATAAACTTTAAAAAATAATAAAAATAATTATAATGGAATTGACATGATGCCAAAGAAATAGTATTCTGACAGTTTTCCGATAGACCCGATAGATATTTTATATTTCAAGAAATATATTACAAAAAATCCAAAAGTTTGAGGACAATTCTTTAGGGATATGAGTTATTACGGTCTAGTATTTTTGTAGGATGAACAAAAGGTGTTATTGGATGGATAATAATGTGTTACCTCCTGTGGACTAATCAGTGAATTGTCGTTGGCATTTACACTTGGACGTAGCAATCAAAACTAGAGGACGAGGGACCTTCAAATTTACCTTTTTAGTTTCTTATAGGATATAAAAATGTAATCATATTTTGAATGAAAACGTACATAAAAACACTCTATACAGTAATTCTTTAAAAAGTTATTTTTAATTTATTTTTAAATAATTTGATACTTTATTTTTATTCTAAAATGCTCCTCACGCATTCCTAATTAGAATAATCTAACCAAATTTTTAAAACATGTTTAATGAATGCAGTTTAATATGACTAAGGATTGGAACTTGGTTTTGATACCTTAGAAACAAAAAACACAAAAAAGTACCAAAAAGTACCTTTTTTTAAAGAAAGATTACATTTATTTTAACTAAAAGCTTCACAAGTAAAGAATGTATAAAGAATATAATAATTGATTTTATTTCAAAGTACTGTAGAAACATGAATTGATTGGATTTGAAGGAATTGAAGGAAACTGAATGCGTGAGGAGAAGGAGCATTTTTAAACTAAAAATTTAATTTGATTTAAAAATTAAAAATCACTTTTCTCTTTTGAGTTTTCAATTTAATTAGTGTTTTTAGGTGCATGTATTAAATTATGATAAAACGTTACGTTTGACTACGCATTATAAAATAATCATTAATTCCATGGTTTATTTTATTACTTATAAGGCCCCTGGTCCCCTTAAAAAGGATATCTGTTGAACGTTTTGGAAAATGTTGAGCTCTGCTTTTGCTTTATCTATTACCTTTTGATGCCGATAAACGCAAAGAACATTACATAAGTGCGAAAGAGTGAGCGAGAGTTTGACAGACTAAACGTAAGATAAAATTTCCGTGATCAGTTCTATTAAATACCTTAGGTTTCATTTCTCGAATTTAGTTTCTCTCCCTTAATTCTTTTTAAATTTCCATATTTTTACACATCTCAATAAGTTTCAATTTTCTGAGAATGAATGATATGATAGGGACAATAAAACAATCAGAAAAATTAATGAAAAATATTTACAATTATTCAATCCTTAAATGCGAATGAAGGAAATATCTAAATTATTTTAAAATAAATAATGAATAAAAAAGGGAAATGAATATGGAGTATTGCTGAGTTTTACTCCACAAGAAAACAAGGTAAATAGGGTGAAAAAATATTCCCATTTATGAGTCCCATTAACGTTTTACAACGATCATTATATTGAAAATGGTTCAAACAAGTGTAACAAATTTTAGAAATTCAAGATAAAAACTCCATTCAAGTGGCGCAATTTCCCCAATGTCCCCTACAAATCTGCGTGAGCGATCTTTATCTACCAGGTGTCACTTGGAACTTAAGTAACGGCTTTCCCACTTCACTTCAAAGAGAGCTTGCCTCTCCTCTGTGTATGGTGTGTTGATGTTTTGATGTCCGTGGTGTTGATGTTTCCGCTTGTCCGATTTCAAATTGTCAAGACGGAAGAGAAAAACGCAAAGTTTAGGAGCTTGACCGATGAGTATTGTATAAAGCCGGAAACTATTTGGCCTTTATTCTTTTGAATAGAATTTTACGCTCTCCTGCAGTTTCGAAGCACGTGTGAACCGGTATTTTTTTCTCGTCTCTCACCTTCTTCAAAACGCGGACATTTTCTTTAAAAAGCTCGAAATGTAAGTTGATATATTCTCTACTTCCATTTTCCTGTGCATTCGTGTAATATTTTGATGTTTCATTTACGTGTATAGTTAAAAAGTTTTTTCCCGCGTAAACTTATCATTCATTGATTCAAGTGGGAAAAATCGAATTATCCTATAATATACTGTTTCCCTCTTTTTAGTTGCTTCCCTGCTAATTCTTTTACCGTCTACTTTATTACTTTTATTAAAATTTTTCAAAGTGTCGTTATATTTGTATCTGGTTGTAAATATGTTATTTTGCTATTCTCCAAATTCAAAAACAATGACCAAAACAAGGGGATTGCTCCTGCTGCCATCTATAAGAGACTTACCTAAACAATCCTTCGTGTTTATTTTGCATTTCAAAACAAAAGTTAAGTTTCGTTTTATATCATTTTCTTCCGTTGAAAATAAGTTGCTACAAATTTTAAAAACAGTTAATAAAACAAGGAGATTTTGCTCTTGCTGAAATCTCTAGGTAGGTTATTGAAACAAACCTTCGTGTTGTTTATTTTGTAGTCTGTCCAGCTGAGCTCATTTTCTGTTTATTATGAGAGTGCATTTGGCCCATAGCCAAAAAACAGCAGAGCCCCTTGATCTGACATCTCACCTTATCATTCAGCAAAGTAACTTATCCTCTGTGTGAGGTTCTCTTCGTTCACTAATTACGCTGTCAAAGAGTCTTAATGGTCTGACAAAGCTCATTAAACATGAAGAGCAAATTCATGCTTGAGAAGCTCATAAACATGTGCTTCGAAATTGATCGATACGTTTGTTAATGATTTAAGGGTGTTTTTTTTCTTTTTGGATGTTCTTGTACACAGTAGACTCTGGATTTATCGGATTTATAGTCATGGTTAGGAAATGCCTCGCCCCGGATTTATAGGGGACTATCCCAAATTATCAATCTTAAGAAATTTTTAAATGATAAAAAATGAAATATTATATTGCAATAGTATTAATTATTTAAAAAAAAATTAATACAATTTTAATGTTGTTTAGATAAGTGCTATGAAATATAATTTATCGCACTTTGTTTCCATATTTATTCGCATTTCCCAAATATGAATTGATGTAAATTTTGATAAAAATTTTAAACAATAGAAAAGGGAAAATTTTACTACAATACGACATTAACTATTTATTTAATAAAAAAAATTATGATATTTGCATTAGTGCAGTAAAAATAAATGTATAGTATATCTCTGTATCTTGATTTATAAGCGAAATTCCGAAATGCAAATTGATGAATTTTTATAAATGTTAAAAGATATTTATATTTCAATACGACCTTAATTGATAGAAAAACTAACATAACTTTTAATGTTATGTAGATTAATGCAATCAAAAATAAGCATATTAATCTCACTGTTTCAAGATTAAAATTATTGTTTACATGTCAATATCTATCGTCAATTTTTACTTTCCCCATTCATATTTTAGTATAAAAATTAATTCATCCAATAATTAAAAGATGTTTTTTATTTATTGTGAAAGATTGTCGCTCGGATATTAAATTGAATTTTAATATCGAATTTTGTAAACTTAGCATTCTGTAACCTTTGGATTGTATTAAGAAGCCCACTAATTTTTCACATTAATTATACTAACCTTTTTCTAATAGCATATTTCTTCAAGTGAAGTTACAGTCTATTTTGTCTCAGCTTTTCTAAAACGTTAGCAAAGAAGGCATAAGGACAAGAAATGAAATAAAAAAATGGGTCTTCTTTAAAAACAACTAAGAAGTGAAGAAGAGTAATGGTGAAAAAAGAAAATGGTTTTATATGCCTGTAAATTCTTAAAACTATTGGGTAAGATAAAGGAGTTAAATATGCAGATAGCGATCGAATCAGCACATCACTATAGGCTTTTTTCTTTGCGTTGACTAGGAGTTTTTTTAATATTGTTAAAATTGTATTATGCGTATATATATATTATTTTTTAATAATAATAATAATAAATATTATTTTATATTTATTATCAGGGTTATTTTTACCTCTAAGAATAATATTTGATTATTTCATCTCTTGAAAAATTTCATGTTTCCTGACACGATGATTTATCTGTTAAAAAATAAAAAACTATAAACGCTTCTATAGTTGATACTCAGTCTTGTAGTTTGTGGTTAAAAGGAATTTTTAAACGTTTTTATGTGTATTCTCTGTTTAATGTGAGGACCTTTGGATTTAAATTTTAGTGCGTTAAATTTTAACAAGCATTTTGCAACCGTTACGAGAAAAATTAAATACCAGAGGAAGAAAAATTAATCTAAGTAAGAAATTGTGGCAGTAGAAATTCATCAATGGATGCAGGTTCATTAACCTTTGAAACAAACTCGCTTTAATGTTTCCGTAAATTAATAAACAATGAAATAATTTGAGAAAACAAAAAAATAACTACTAAATGTTATCATTTACCTAAAAATTCTCTATGCAAATTTTTTTGCAGCCGTGTCGCTAACCTTTAAGTGACGTTTGCAGAAAATTACGCGACAGAGCATCGCTTCTGCCACAGGTTTAGCTTCATTGTCTGAAAGAAGTAAACTTGGCAAGGTTTTAGGACTTTCGAGCCAAAAACGTTAACTTGAGGATACTCTTAATTCAGTGGTTCGTCTCTCTGCACACAGTCTTTAAAGCATCAAAGTCTTAAGTTTTTCTCGGTTTTTCTTTGGGGGTCATCATTTACCTCATAGATGACTAAAATGGTAAGTCATTGCCATTGAATTATTTTTCATGCTAAAGTCACAAATTTTCAAGTGTCCTTTGCAGTTTTTAAACACGATCGATTTGGTACTGGAAAATTTAAACCGGTGATTTTATGAAAGAAAAGTTTTAAAATTGCTCTTTTTGTTCCTCGAAGTTTTTGTATTTTTTCGACAAAAAAGTAAAATGTCATGATAATTCGGGATAACTAGTGTAATCAAATTCCGTTATAGTGAACCCTCCTGGGAAGAAATAAATTGTTCACTGTTAAATTGGCGGTACCGTCGGAGTCAATTATAACAGGAGTGCTCACTAGCGGAGTTCAAAAGTAGTTTTTAACCATCTCGTGAATAGATTACACCATACGTTAAACAAAATTGGTCTTACGATACTTTCAAAATATTTTGTACTTTGTTTTTTTTTTCTGAGTTATTGAGCCGAGGATTTTTCCCTTCTAATCTGGCACTTCACCTTTCTGGCTCTTCCAGTTATGCGGTTAAAACTGTAATTTCTAGTTCTATTTATTAATGTCTTAAGAAATTAATTCGCATGTTCTGCATGAATTTTATGCCTATATTCCGGTGGTTTGATACCTTTCGGATTATCGAGATATTATGTTGTGTTGCAAACAATTCCCCAAATTTAGTTATTGGAAGATTTCAAAGCGATGAATTTTTTTTTAATTTTCAAAATTCTTCTAAAACTAATCATACAGTTCAAATCAGTAAGTTTGCCTAGCACTCAAAAGTACGAAGGAAGTGTCATTCTCTCTCGCTCATTTCAAACAACGGCTTCGTGGTATGTTTGATTTAGAGATAATATTGAATAAATAAAACCCATACAAACTGAGCATACTCTTTTTAAGATACGGTAATTGTAAATTAAAGTTCCTTTTGAAATTTTCGATTCAGGACTTTACTGGACCAAATGTCATCAAATTTGGTAATGATAAGAAGTCATTAATTGTGTCTTCTACCAAAAAATATTTCGGGGACCACGTATAATATATATAAAAATAATGTATGTAAAAATAACGTAAAATATTTATAAAAAATATTTTTAAACAAAGTAAGACAGGTAAACATAGTTTTAAAATGTTTTTATTCGTTTATTAAACGCATCAACCGTATTACAAATCAGTAAAAACATGATTTCCGAGGTTCGCATACGATTTCGGAATTTTCTAAGTGGTTTTATGTTTGAATTCGGCCCTTATTTCGGCGTCGCGAAAATACCTGTCAATGTAAAAATCGGTTCGTAAATTACGGTCAAAAAAAATTATAGCTTTACCCATTCAAAAAAAATTGTTTCTTATTGACCGGTATTTTCGTATAACCCTTATTTCGTTTACCCGTATTGCATACAACTCCCATCACCGCTGGTATCAGGTTTTTTTTGACTAACTTATTTCTACGAGAAAAAAAGGCCACATGACATATTTCAACTTATTACGAAATTTGATTACATTTGGTCTAGTTTTCTTTTTTATGACTATTTCTAAGTGGAACTTGTAATTTTAATCACCCTGAAGTCAAACTGCATTATTCAGCAGGATGATTCCGCCGAGTAATGTTATTTAACTACTAGAAAATAACATAATGCAATGGTATCATTGTGATGTGATTTTTTTTACAAAAAATTTAGTATATTATCTCAATTCTTTGTTACTTAGAGGTAAGATAAAGTATGCGGTATTATTAGGCCGTTGGCTGTTATCCCCACCATCACATTCCTGTAATTATAATGAAATTTTTGTCCGCTTTTTTTTTGGTGGGCCAAGATTTTGGAACACTTTTTGGTGTCATCTTGGTTAGTACGTGGTAAGTACCAATTATTGTGTAAAATTAGTTTTTATTTTGAGCATATAAAATAGGGGCATAATGTTCACAGAAGATTTTTCAGAATTTCTTTGCTTCTAAGTCTCTAATTACTCTTCCTTCAGCATCCCTTTGCTCTTCTCCTCGCTCTGTTCTTCAGCATTCTTTGCTATACAACAGTGATACTCAACCTTTTCATACCCAAGGACCACTATGTCTTATCAAATCAGTGGCAGGCCACATGCACTGAATAATGAAAACCTGTATAGGCCTAATAGATACCTACTACTTATTAAATAAAGTACCAAACATAATATAGGGCACTGATTTTCTTCTTATTGTTTAGGTACACACTTGAGATTTCAAAAAGATATTGGATTCCTTTTTAATTTCTCCCACTAATACTTGATGGTCAATATTTCCCCAAAAGGTCAATATTTCGGGGACCACGTAAAATATCCCACGGATAACAAGTGGTCCGTGGACCATAGGTTGAGAATGACTGCTCTAGGGCATCTATTTTCTCTTAAGCATTTTTGATGCCTTTTCCTTTTGTGGTCCATGCATGACCTTTCCTTTTTTAATTGCAATTTTTGACCTGATATCTGTTTTTTTAATTGAATCATCAATTAGAAAAAGCAGGGTTGGCTGATTTATATCATGATATTTGATATAAATCATGATATTTATCCAATAACAAAATTAACAATTTTAAACTAAAACCTCCAAAATTCATTTTTGATTACTTTGTTGACATGTTAATAAGGTTATAAATTTTTTACCTTTAAATAAAAATTAAAAACCCTATAAAATTGAAAAATTATCAAGTTAAAATATATTTTATGAATCCTGATCAGATCTTAGCAACATAAATAGGTAAGCATAAAGAGTAATATATTTCAAAAGAAGTTTTTAATTTTTTTTTCTTTGGCATATTGCATGTAACAATGCTTAGAATTTTAATTTTAAATCTTATTGTTTCTATTCTATTATTTTAAAAGTAAATTACTACAATTTTTTAAAATCTATATTGTAATAATTGACACAATCATCATTTAAGGAAATGAAAGATAATTTAAATAAACTATTTATATGTTTGAAGTCATAAATGTAAAAATTGCCTTTCAATTTATTAATTACAGTGACGATAAACTTTATAAGTAAAAATATTTTTTTGAAGCAGAAATTAAATTATAATATATATGCATAAAGTTCTTGGTACATTGATATTTTCTCATAATTATTAGCAAACATGCTCTGGGTAATTAATATTTAATTAAAAATTATCTTAAGTAGTAATACATTGGTTTAGAATAGCATTCACTTCTAATAAACAGTATTTTTCTAGTTTAAATCTGAAAATATCGAATAAATATCAAAATATTGATATATACTCGATATATATAAAACATATCTGATATTTTGATATTTATATAATTATCATGATATTTACCAACCCTGAAAAAAGGGAATAAGTTCAAAAACCAAGTTTTGAGAAAATCGAAAAACTAAAAAAAAAAAAAAAAAAAAAAAAAATAGAATTTTCCCTCTATAACCTGGGTGTTCATAGTGTCTAAATGGAAAGTTGTGAGTAATCAAACATCAATATTTGATTCTTGCGAATTTCAATTATTCCTATTTCTTTCTTACTCATCCCAGCTCCCCAGTGACAAATTCAAAACTTTCTCTTTATTTTGTTTGTTTAGAAACACATATTACACATGAAATCAGGTTATTGACAAATTTGGACACATCATGAAAACTGAAACCGTGTTACCCTGTAACTCGAGCCTTATTTTGAATACCTTTTTCGCTTTCGTGTCAAAAATAAATTAAGCTTAGGAGCACAAAATGATAAGCTATCTTTATATCGCCAGCGACAGGTAGTGGCGGTGGTGTAACTACTTTCGTTTTTTAAAAAGGGAGACATTGATTATTTTAGTCGCTCATGTGGTTTTTCCAGTGAGTCATTCCCCTACTGTGACTATTTGACTCCCTTGAAAATATTAAGGACTTGACTTGTTTATTGATTGCCCTTGATCGCTTCTGTCAGTGTCAACTAAGTTGAGAGCTTTTAAGTGTCTTCTGATAAACATTCTGTATTTTAACTTTCGAACATTTAAAATTTTTCTTGTGTCTTCATAACGTTGGTACACAGTGTTCTGTGCTAAGTATAAAGTACTTTCAAACTTTTTTTGTGTGTGTAAGGATAGGGGTCGCATAAAAATATCTCAAAAATGCGTAAATAATTATAAAATACATTGTTTGGAATTCATGTATAAAATTTATGCTAATGAAATATCGCACAGAAAAAGTACCGCAAAAACTGGTTCAATTGAAATAAAGTTTTATATATTTTTATATTGTGGATGACTAGGGAATGAATGACCGATAGTTACAAACGTGCCCGCACCCTTTCATTTGCTCTCACTCTCCTAAGTTAGGAAATTAAGGAAATATAGATACTTGAAAGTTAGCTGACAGATGATGAATGTCTTTTTATGAAATTCGAAAAAATTATTGTTTCATACTTGCCAACTATTACGGAATGTCCGTAATTGTTACGGAAATTCGGTTTGTACTACGGAATTACGGATGAAGCTTAATTTTTACGCAATTCCGAAAATTTTCGAAGAAAAAATAATTTTTACGCTTTCTTCCGGACGTTTGCCTGTAAAGTTGGCTTTTTGACGGCGTGGACGCGGGCAGAAAACACAACTTGACAGACGGTTCGCGATCGCGTTTTTCTTACTTTGGGTCAATATCCTAGGCTTTAAATGCTCGTTTTGGGAGAAAGTGTTCACTTTTTGCAGTTCAAATGTGTCCAATATTTAGCTGGCAAATTAAAAAAAAATATTAGAGGAATTTCTTGTTGTTTGCAAGAAGGCAAATAGAAATTTATGGTTTGAACTTGAGGGTTCAAACAAAGAATTACAAGGTGTGCAGATAATAGGGTGTATGAAAAGTTTAAGGTAAATAATATTATTTAAGCATTATTTAATTTTTTTATAATAAATATAAATTATAAGTGGACCTTGATACCCAATCAACACTGAGGCACCATTACCTCTTATATTCAAAATATATTAAAAGTCATACATGTAATTTAAATTATTGACACCTTGGTAACTATTCAGTCAAGAAAACCTTTCAATGTAGAGAAAATAATTTTAATATAGGCGATACAACTATTAAATGATTTGGTATAATTGTTTCCTCATAATATTGTCCTCGCTGCATGGAAATTTTGTTTAGATAGTTTACTTTTTTTGTCTTTATAGTAAAATCATTTACTTTGCTTTCACAAATGAATAAAAATAGAGTCAATTTAATTATACTGTAGTTTAATTGTCTATTCTGTAAGTTGCCTTTTGTATGGATTTTGTGCTTTGCACGTTCATTTTATTGAGATATTGGGTTTCCTCTTTTTTGCCTTTTTGCCAATCACATCCCTGAAATTAAAGCATTTGTTTATTTTCAACTTAATTACAAATTTCTTTGATTCATGATTTTTTTTGATACTCTAATTTCACATTTAGTATACTTTTTTACCCCTTTTATATAACTTTGAATCATTTTTTCAAATTGTACTTTTGAGGAATGAGTCGCGAAAAATATTACTGATGACAGTTTTCAAAAGTTGGCAAGTATGTTGTTTGAAATTGGATCGATTTCGCGTTATATTTTCTGCGTTTCGAATCTTTCCTTTCTCAAAATTTAAAACATTTATTAACTCAATGATATGTTGGGTTTTTTTTCATGGGAAAAGGTGTACATTTTAAACTTAAGAATTTACATTCATTTCAGCATCAGTTATTGTACGCCGACTTCCTTAAATTTGGTACGAGGTTTTTCCTCAAATCTTACCAATAAGTATACATCAATTTTAAAAAATTCCCTCAAATAGTATTGAATTCAAAACTATTGTTCCAGATTAATGTTGTGACAGTAAAATTGCAGTATAACACATTTTCCCGTACCTATATTAATATCTTGCAATTTAATGTCAGTTCGGAGTATCTTAAATTTCAGAAAATGGCCCCAAATAAGTATTAGTTTTGCAGTTTTCCTATACAACCGTTACTTTTCTCATTCTAAATCTGAAAAGTGTGGAAATAACTAAGTGTTTAAAATTAAGTTAACATCTTCCGTGTCCCCAACTTAAATATTGAAAGTTCCTCAAATTACAATACATTTCCGAAATTCGCCTTCCTGTTTTTAAGCCTTCTATTCCAATCACTCCACTACAACAGCTAGCTCTCCTTGTCACTATTCTACCGTAAGAAAACAATTTTCCAGCATTGTCTTCCCACAACAGAAAGGAACTGCTTGTTACTTCCTTCGCCCAGTATAGAAACGTGATGTTCATATTCAACGGGATGAAAACACTTTCTGTTTGTGTCAGCTGGAACCGACACTCGTTCATGCGAATCAGAACACGAAAAATCAGTCAAGTCGATCGAATAATCCTCATTCATAGATCACTACTACCGAAAGTGTATTTCGGGAGGCTGCATTTTAATGAGGCTGACAATCGTACATCTCGTGAACCATCGCATGAAACTGAGCTCGACATTGTTCTTTAATAACGTTTATTTGATTGTTCCGAGTTCATGATCAGGAGGTGTAGAACAAGTTCGTCTTATTTGCAAAGGATACTGATCCATCTGCCTCGATATGAGGGGAAGAAACGGGAACTCTTCTTGGAATACCGAACCGCAGGTGATGTTTTGTTTGTATCGAAGGTTTTTCCTTTTTAATTGAAATTTTTGACGTATGTGGTTTTTTAATTGGATCGTCAGTTAGAAAAAGGAGTAAGTTTAAAAACCAAGTTTTGAGAAAAAAAAAATTTAAAAAAAATGTATAATTAATGGAATTTTTATTGTATAACCACCAAATTTTTACTGAAAATTCAAGGATCTTAATTATAAAACAGAACAATAATCGAAAAAGTATAAATATATTCAAAAATTGTACAGTTGAAAAAAGTTGATGGGCTTATCCTTTTTGAAACTTAAAAAATCTTAAAAACCTATTATTATTTTTGACAATTGAATTATATTTCTGCTAAGTTCACAGCACAAAAGGGAAAAATAGGGAGATTAAGAAAAAAAAATTAAAATTGTTATGAAACTGAGTCATTAAGGCAGTATCAATGGAGTAAGGAATATCAATGGAGTCCAAACATTCACTGGATAAAAAACGTACACATTTTTAAAATGAAAACAAATTTTGTCTCAGTTTCATGCCCAAAGAATAAAAAGAAAGACAAAATAACTTAAATTTCAAATTTAATAAAAGAATACAATGAATGGACATCGATAAAAAAAAAGCTTGAATATTTTTTTTGAACTCAAAGTTAATTTGCCCTTTTTTGGACTAAATCACTTTTCCAAACTGACGATCCAATTATGAAACTCGTAACTGCCTAGTGTTAAAAGAACGCCTTAGAAATTAGAAGTACAAAGAGATTAGATGAATTGCAGTTAAAGTCTTGAATGATATTTTTACGGATGCGTCAGTAAGACTTATTCAGCGTTTTCCTCATGGTTTTTTTTTAAACAGCGGAATTTCATCGGAGCACGTTTTCTAGCTTATTTAGCATCAGTGCTCCTGGGGAATATCAGTTGAGCAACGCCTGTTACAGTTATACTAATTCATTTTAGCATCTGAAATATTCTCATTTCAGTGAAACATTTAATAAATAATTACTGTACCTATAGGTTTTTAATTTGTCCCTTCAGTGAAAAACGCCACTAATTAATACTTTTTAGTTCTCAAAGTAAGTTAAGCTTTTTATTTATAACGCTGTGTTTTAAGTCATGTTTTTAAAGAATATATAATAACTTTTTATAATCACTTAATTTTAACTTCATCCCTATTTAAATTCGAACATTTGGGCATTTTTGTAATATATGTATATTTTACAGGTAATGTGATAAATCCGGGCATTAATAATAATCCCCGCGTATTTCGGACAAAGGGGTAAATACTCATTGATAAATGCCACTGAATTTATCACATTGCCCGCCTTCACTTCGGGCATTATTAATAATGCCCAGTTTATCACTTTGCCCGTAACATATTATATATGTTACGGGCAATATGATAAATCCGGGCATTATTAATAATGCCCGATGTGAGGCGGGCAATTTGATAAATTCAATGGCATTAACAATGAAATTTATCACTTTGCCCGTAACATATATACAATCCCTCAGTTGACCGATTTTCGAAAACATCAATTAATTGAAAAATGTATAGTTATTGTCATAGACTGTTTTCTTAGAACTTGAATCCTTCCACTAATCTTTATAGCTTTACGGTTTATAAGCCAAGTTTTTATACCCCCCTTTCACTACAGTGCTAATTTATTACAATGCCCAAGAAATAATACTCAAATTATTAAAAATTGATAATGGGTTAATGTAGTATATTTCATTTACCTGCCTTTGTCGGTAAGTATCATATCTGAACTTATAAGCCCGTGTTGAATTAATTAATTGTTTCAAAAATTTAGTTTTTTAATCTACATTTTCTATAAACCTTTCTGTGTTTCTGTGTGTGGTCTACGCATACGAAGGAAACGTATCCGTTATGGTTGTCGCCCAATTTATCTTTACGTGCGTGAACAGGTGTACTTAACCAGCAGCTGCTTTGTAAACTTGCATTCAACACTTCTAAGAAATGAAAACAGGTGATGAGAAGACACCCATCAAATTTGTAATAAATTGAGACAGCCTAATAATTTTAATCTTTTCTTTAAACGTTATGGTTTTGATACACGCGTACAAAAATCCCTTATTCGTTAAAATTTTTGAAATTTATCAAAACTTTTATGTTTTACTTGATTATAAAACGTTCTATAAAGAGAATATCAATACTCAGCTTTTGTGTTCCCTATGATATCCATGAATATAATATAGGGGGAAATATCGATAACTCAACCACTTTCTAAGTTTTGATGAGCGTATTTTTTTACCGTGCCTTTATTTTTTCACTATTAGTTCTTGTAATTTGTACCTCTGATTACATTTTGACAAAGAATGTAGAGACCATTTTTAAAATATTTCATTCATTTAAGAGGAAGAAGGAATCCTGCGACTTAGAGGAGAGAGTTATTTCACACTATCAAAATTTAATAAAGATTCCCTACCAAATCCTATTTTCAAGTTTCCTCTCCATGTTTCGAAATGTTTCTTTAAATATCTTGATCGTATATATCTTAAAATGATATCACCTTGAATCATTATTTTTTAAGTTTTCGTTTAAAGCGATACATGATAAAAGATAGGTGCGTAAATATACTCCTTGAGTAGTTTCTCCACACCCACGGAAGATGTTCTTTAAATATGTTTCTATTAGCTTAAAAAAATACCAACGAACTGGGAAAAAGCTAATGAATTCTGATATGAAACAGATATAGTGGATATGCTACAAGCTTTTTTTAAGCATGAGCATAATGCTAATGAATCCTATAAATTTCTCTATTACATTTTGTGAAAGATGGATGTGTCCCTAAAGGAGTCATTTCTTCATTGAATCCCCTGACTTGATAGACATCAAACAGACACAAAATAGGGAGAAATAAAAATTATGATATTTAATTTAATTTTTTGAAAATAGTTTATTTAATTGATATGAAATTTTCAATAAGGGATAAAATGTGACAACTTGACATAAAGGGTCGGTTTGACTTTGTTTTTATTGCTCAAAAGTACGCCTCGGACATGTCTGAGTCAAGTAGCCATCAAAGGAAGGCCCTCCTCATACGGGAGTGTTGGGGTAAAGCCCCCAAACCACACAAAGAACTACCCGCCCTTTTCTTGGTGTTATCTACCCTTTTTCTCCAGGAGGTTCTTTTGCGCCATAAAATCGAGTGCTGTGAAACTCTAATCTAAACCTACCCAATGTGAAAAAAGAGGCATAAAACTATTGAAAAGTGAGTTAATTTATCCAATTAACTATTATGACTAATAAAACTTTTCAAAACAAATTTTAGGCAAAAGTTCAAATGATTTTTGAAACTAACACAAAAAAATCATTGTACAGAAAAGTTGAGTTTCGTTACCCTTATGTTTTATTTTAGTCATTTATTTTTTTTGTAAATACGTTATTTATTAAACTCTCTGAAAAATATACTATAGTTCAAAACGTTTTTGGGAATACAAATATTACCACTTCTGTTACATTTTTCTTTTCTAGTGTATTGGTCTTTTCACAACTTCTTTTGAAATTAGCTCGCGTATATCATTTAAATTTAATAGCAGTTTTAATAATTTGTAGTAATAGCAGCAAGTAGTATGATACTGATAATCCCAACACCATTCAGCTATACAACTTAATGGTTTTGAGAAGAAAAAAAATTTGTTTACTCGAGAGGTAGTGTTGATTACTCGAGCATGCAGTCCATTCATTCATCATAGTTGGCACAACAGTTCTCTGCTAAATCTTTTGATTTCTTTGTTGGTTTTCTTTAAAGATATCCTGATGTTATCCATCTCGTAACTTTCAAAAGTGGAGTATTCTTTATTCCCCTTTCCATTACATTATTATTATTATTAAATATTGGAATATTTTTTATATTGCAGTGGCGTATATAGAAATTTATTTCGGGAGGGGCTCAAATAATCCTATAAAAAATTTAGACTTTATAGGCTAAATAGATATTTTTTTTGGGGAGATTTGTCATTTTTTGGACTTATTCCCTTTTTTAAACTGGCGATTCAATTTTTATGTTCGCTAAAAATGAAAACGTCTTTATATCCGATTAAATCTATGAAGGAAAATCTGACAAGCTATACAAATCCGAGTAACCGAGGAACATTTCCTAAAGGATGATGGATATGTTTGACTAATCTATCCTAACTCTGAGCGTTACGATTAAAGGGCGTAAAATGAAAAGCATCATTTTTATTAATGACACGATGTCCTCGGGGTAAGACAGTGTTATTTGTTGTCCTCTCATCCATCGAACAGCTGTTTCGTGTGATTAAAAAAAATGGACAGCATGAGCAATGAACGCCCACGAGATAGAAGGTGAACGGAGCACAGGAAACAGTTCATTAGCAATTGCAGCATCGGTCCGATCCGACCTACTTCTATATCCACTCCGGGTTGGACACATTAAATAAATAAAAAAGGTATCCCCAAAATTAAAGGATTGTGAGTCACGTGACCCGTTGCCACCTAGGCGGCTTTCCTCGCAGTCCAGACGGCCTGACTGATACTGCGCGAACTGTGCCTATCGATCCGGCAGTTCCCGACGGCCGGATTCTTGGGCTTGGTCCGACTTCCTCTCGAAACGTGACGGTTTTGCGGCCGGCCAGTGTGGTGTGCTAACCTGAGAGGCATGGTCAAGGTTTGAATCAGAGGAAGGAGCCGAGCGATAATTGTTGCTGCCAGCCGGAAGTGCCGAGTGTCTCCCGGATTTTGTTGGGGTTTTTTTGGTGGTTCGGAACGCGGAGGGGATTTTCCGATCAAGATGCTGACCAATTCCAAAACTCCATCTGGTACCCCCGTCAAGAAAGTGCCTCTGCATCTTCAGGTGAGTTTGATTTCCGCGGCTTGCTTGCGATGAGCAGACGGGAGGATGCGGACGAGATGAGATGAGGATGAAGGTCGATGACCCTGACACTGTTGCTCGCGGAAGGGGGTGATGAGAGGGAAATTATGGTTTGGGGAGAAATTATTTTGATTGTTAAAGTCTAATGTTATTCCACTTATCAGTTTGGATTTGTTCAAAAATTTTCCACTTTGACTTTCCACTTATGAACATCCACTTTTAGTATTATACGCTTTGAGTTGGAGATTATATTACTGTTAACATCTATTTATTATTGTTTTCTTCGATTAGTTTATTCCTTTAATTTACTATAAGCTAAGGAAAGGTAAAATATTTATTTACCATGAATGATACTTATTGGGTTTGAAAATTCGTGAATACCAGTTATTCGCTTAGTTTTCAGACTTTTTTACTTAATGATCTTATCCTTGGGTAATGAATGTTTCGTTGTACTTGCTCAAGCTTTTTATCAATTAATGCAGAAATTAATAGGATGCATTTTCCAATTTAGTATATGTTGTTTCTCATTGTGTTTTCACAATTCTACATTTTAAAGTAATTTTCTTTCGGGTGTTAATTTTTGTGACATCGTTTTGTAGTATAATTTTGCAAAAATACTACAATTTCTTGAACATCGGCGCCTTGAAAACTTTTATAATTTAAGATCTACTATTTATTCCCCACAGTTGAGAAAAGTTTTGAAAAATGAAATCTATTTGGGTAGAGAAGGTCGGGTGTCATTGAAAAATTATTTGGGTGTTGGAAAAGTAGGGCTACAAACTTTCGCTACTGTTTTTAGACACCTGGCAATAAAACTGTGGCGTTCTCATTTAGTTAAAAGTTAATCACAACTTAGTAACAAACGGTCGTTGCATCTAGTTCTTTTAGTTTTATATTACGATTTTGTTATTTTTTATGTCTGGGTTACTCTACTTTATACTTTATTACTTACTGTACAATATATTTAGACTTAGCAATACAGTGATGGAGGATCAACTCGTAGGATTTTAGTTTCAATATTGATTATTTGAGACGGATAATAGAAGGGATGCTGGGGGACTATGTTTAGTTTACAAATTTAAATAACTTGATTCTGAAAGATTTTTTATTTTAGCCCTACAAAATACATAGTTATTAAGTCTTACCATGCAATTTTATTATTATTGTTTTCCAAAATTAGGTTTTAAATAAAAATATACATCGTCTTTTAGGCAAGTAATATTATATGGAAACATTTTCAGTGCCAATTATCTTGTTTTAACTTGTTGTAAAAACTCGATGAAGCTTTCGTCCTCAAAAGATCCGTCTTAATGCGACTATAAAAAGGTTTTGAAGTGAGAACGCGTTGATTGTGGAAAAAAAAATAGAGGAAAGGAACCCTATATAAAAACCTCTGATCATGCAATATTGTTATTCATTTTTTCACACACACACACAAATTATTATTCTCTCTTTCGTTTTCTATTAATGTCCCTTCATTCTCCCTCATTCTTTTTTTTTCCTTTTCATATTTTAGTTCTCCATCATTCCTCTTATCATTCTCTAGGCTTAATATGGCTCCTCGTCATAAAAGCCAATTTTTTATTTCTCTTTCATTTTCCATCATTCTTCTTTCATGTTTTGTCCTTAACCATCTTTCCCCCTCCTTTTTGATCTCTCCTATGTTTCCGTCATTCTCTCTTTCGTTTTCTATCACTGTCCCTTCATTCTCTTTTCCCTCATTCCTCTTCCTTTTTGTCCTTTTAGTTCATTATCATTCTTTTTATCATCTCTTAGCTTGTTATGACTCATGTACCACAAAAGGGGGTCTGAAGGCTCTCTCCCAGAAAAATTTTAGAAATTCGCCGCTTGAAAATAGTGTATCAGCACATTTTGAGACTTTTTGAGTAACAAATGAAGACTGCTCTTGATGGATGGACTGCTCCCCGTAAGTCACAGAATTTCCAAGAAAAAAAACACAGTAAATTAAATAGACGTCAAAATTTTGGATCGGGATTTAGGGGTCTTCCCTAAGAAAGTTGTAAAATTTTAACTCATTCTGAGACCCTTTGGGTTACCCACAAAGAAAAATGTACATAAAAATTTCAGAAGGGGTGGGTTTGGGGGTCTTCCCCAAGAATATTTTTTTTAATTTGACATAGTTTTAATTGAGATTTTTTCTTCACAGAGTTCATCTTCAAGAATGCTGATTAAAGGTGGCAAGGTCGTCAATGATGACCTAATGTACAACGCTGATGTATACATTGAAGATGGAATTATTAAGTAATGTTTTCCATTAAAGTAACATTTTTCTTGCACGATGAACCATGGGCAATGTTTTATTCTGTTCTATATGTGAGCAGTTTTTTTATGTTTAACATATATTTTAGGCAAGTTGGAAAAGACCTTACTGTTCCAGGAGGAGTCAAAGTTATTGATGCTAAAGGGAAGATGGTCATTCCAGGTAGTTTCCCGGTTCTTTTATTTCATCCTGCTTAATAAACTTGTTTTCCCTAATTCTATAATAACAGAATCTCAAACGTGTGTTTTGAGTTGTTCACAATTTTCCAAAAAAAAAAAAAAAAAAACACATAGCCAATAAGTTACTTATAATAGTATTTGTTAAGGCTGTTGTATAATTTCTGTGTAAAAAGCACTCAAATGACATTAATGATAATGCTGTCATGAGGCCAAATTAAAAATTAAAATAAATTGATATGCATAGAAAATACAAATTAAAATAATTAACTGAAAGTAAGCTTTTCCTTGCTTTTCGATTGATATGCAGAAAAAACAACGTATCCGTGATAGGATGAGTTATTTTCACTAAAAATCGCGTTCTTCTATAATCACATCGACGTTCTTAACTTAAAAAGAGAGTTTTACAGGTAGCTCACATTTGAGAAAATTAGTTTATAACTAGTATTTCAAGACAAAAGGCACTTTTGAGTTAAGGTTATCTGTAGTATGTAGGACTAAAAGAGAGTATAAAGTTCAATAAAATTAAAATTTATGGATTATGTGAAAATTATTGAGAAAGAGAATCCTTAAGAAGTTCAATAATTAAAAAACTATATTTTGTAGTAAATTCTCATTTTTGGGGGAATGTGTTCTGGGGAAATATTGGGCCCTAGAACATTTTCTGCACACCTGGTATACCATACCTAAAATGATTACAAAAGTAAATTATATGGAAAATATGATATATTAAATATTCAGTTGTAACATATTTTTTAATCTTTACAGGAGGTATAGATACTCATGTCCACTTTGAATTCCCTTTTATGGGAACTGTTTCTGTCGATGACTTTTACACTGGTACAACAGCTGCACTTGCTGGTGGAACAACAATGATTAGTAAGTTCACATATATTACTTTGTAATTTGTGTGTGGGAGCTTTTTGCTAATGAATTGCAATAGTTTTCTTAAACAGAATAGATATTTTTTGATAGATATAAAATATAGATATTTGTTGTAAAATTGCTCTAATTATAATTTTGTTCTACTAGATTCAATAGTTCAATTTTGCAGTATACTTCCTTCTTTTTTGTTAAGTGTTATACAATCGTCAATATCATCAACTTCTTTAACCCAAAAATCTTTTTAAGAAAAAATTCTCCTAAACATTTTGAATTCCTCTTATGTTATTTTGTTTACAACAAGTACCATACCAGAACCCTAGGTATGACGAAATTTTGTCCAAACCAAATACAAAATTTTCCTTGAAAATCCATGCTTTTTCACTTAACATATTTTTCAGGAACCTAAAACAAGGGTGATGGGTGCCACTCTTCAGTCCTGCCAAAGGAAATAAGCCTTTTTTACACTTATAAAACTTTTACTTAAAATTTAAGGACCTATTTTCTTGTTTATCATGTAATATTTTATGGGATTTTCTGCAATTTAAAAAAAAATCTTCTAGACTGGGGGGAATGATTAAAAAGATAGTTCAAAGTTCAGTGTTGCAATTTTTGAAAGAGTGTCACCCATGCTAATATTGCAGAGTTTAATTACTATATGCTTTGAATAGTTTGGGATTGATTTAGACCGTTTTTATTTACAATATGTATTAAAATTTATTTACATACTTAAATTATAAATACATATTTTACTACACTACATATTTCACATTTATATCAAGATCAGCCATCATGATCTGTAATAAAAAAAATACCTACAACGTTAAAAGAAACAAATTCTATTACAATTGTTCAGCTGGTACCAAACAGTTTTAAGACCAGATTATCAAAGTTAGTGTTTGATAATTTGAAAATCAAGTGATAAAAATGACATAACTTTCTGTGTTAATTTTAATTAACATGGAAATCACAGCCCAAGTTATAACATTCGAGAAGGTCTTAAATACTTATCAATTAACAAGTTCATTCAAACCAAGTCAAGTGTTTACACCAGGTAGAACGAAGGAAGTGAAAATAGGAAGATCCTAAGATTATGAAAGGATCAAGTTTTACAATTTCAAGGAATAGAAAGAAGTGGCTTCAGAAAGAATGTTACATATTTAGGTGTTTTTCCATTAACCATTGTTTACTGTTTACTATTGTATTTATTGCTTAATAATTGTGTTACTTACTGCTAGTGATGAATGGGAACCAATAAATTAAATAAAGAGCTTATGAAATGTTGCTGAATGCAATGTGTGCAAAATGGAATGATTAAAAGATTAATTGTAAATACTATGAAATAAAAATATTACTTCTTAATAACTTATACCAATAACTGTACTGCTGCTATTAGTTATAGACCCAAAAGGTTGTTCTAAATTAGTCTTCTTTTTCAGTGGATTTTGTGGCTGATAAAGATTCTTCACTGTTAGAAGCATATGAAAAATGGAGAAGCATGGCTGATCCTAAAGTCACTTGTGATTATGGTCTGCATGTAATAGTGTCATCTTGGAATGAAAAAACTGAAGAGGAAATGGAAATTTTAACCAAAGAGAAAGGTAAAATATCAATCGAGGCATATTTTTTATCTTGGGCAATAGTTTAAGGATCGGGAATTATTGAAGATAATGGGCCATTTTAACCCTTTCATGACATAAGGCCTCAGACATTGAACCATTCCTACCAGAATACAACTGCACGAAGCACTTTCCTCACTGAACAAACTTTTTGCATGGCCTTAATTTTTTAAAAATCACCACATAAATAACATTTCTAGTTCAAGTGTTCCATTGAAGAATTTATCTTACAAAGCAATTACTTTGTTAAGTGTAATTATTTTTACTTGCCTGGGATAAATATTATTAGAAAAATACCTAATAATGGACAGATTTTGTCTCAACAACATATTGATAAAGATTATTAAAAGATATTTGCTGAAATACTTTGAAAGTAGATAGTTAGATATCTTTTAACAACTTTTCAAAATAATTTCAAGCTAAGTTATATCTATTGTAAGAATCATATTCTTTTTCTAAAAAAACTAATTATACAGGGTTTTTCAGATTAAATGTAAAAAATGATAGAGGGTGTTAGAGGGGTCTAGCTCTAGACTCTAGAGCTAGACCCCTCTAACACCCTCTATCATTTTTTACATTTAATCTGAAAAACCCTGTATTCTAGACAAACATATTTTGAACAGAAATGGAGGTGCAGATGCAGAGCTAGGACGTAATGTAGTGCCAGGCCACAAAAAAATTTCAAATTCAAAAAGCAATTTTCCCAAGGCCCATTTAACTAAACAAAACATAGCTTTTTGATCTTTTCAAACAATTATGATTTGTTAAGAGTCATTCCAGAAATGTAGGATTTTTTTCTTGTAATGTTATTTAGTATCATGATTTATTGTCTTTACTAACCTTTAATATCAGCGTTAGAAAAAAAAGCGTCAGGAAAAAAAAAACACTGGTCCTGCGGCCCAGTGCTTTGTCAATCTTACTGGTCTGCAACAAAAATCACTGGTCCGAGAAATTAAAAAGGACCGGTTTAAATATTATTATAAAGTAACTATTGCACTGTATGTGAGTACCAAATAGTAGTGTTAAAAATCAATACATATTTAATAATAGTTTTTTTTCACCGGGGGCTCCCCTATCCCATATCCCCACATTTCAGATTTTGTCAAAAATATGTACTTGCTTCACCAAATACAATCATCAAACGCACTAAAAATACTGCTATCCACTGAACAACTCGTCTAACTATTTTTACACGTGTTCAGGAAATCACTGGTCCGGCGGACCAGAGAATTTCTGATTCCACTGGTCCGAGCCATTTTTTAGCTGTCCCGGACCAGCAAATCACCCCAATTTCGAATGCTGTTTAATATATTCAATCAGCCCATTTAGGAAAAAAATTGGCCTTGATAAAAAAAAGTTTAAATGGAGAAAAAAAAAATTGAAAATAAATTTAAAAGTATGTGTTTGGCTGTCTGGAATGAATTTTCTTTTAAAGATGTTTAACTATTTAATGGTTTATTAACATTAAAAACGTTTTTGATATAATTGCCAAGATTACCAACAATGTATAACTGCCATCACTTAAATGTTTTCCAAAAAAAAAATTACATATTTTAATTTTAAATAAGTTTGTCCAGGTCCTGTTACTGAGTATGAAGTATTTCTATACTTGTCGAAAGATACCAATTCAGCTCTTAAATTAAGTTTACAAATGAGCAATAAGTCCCATTAGTTATTTGAGGAAATTTGACTAATACAACCACTACAGCTGAAATGTTTACATTTTTCACAAATGAGTGATTTTTTTTTCTATCCATAACCTCTGTTACCAACTTTTAAACATTTTAAAATCAAGATATTATAATTATGATAACTGTAAATATTAAAGAAAGACTTTGTATTACTTTCAAATAATTATGTAGTTAGATGAATTTAAATAAATTTGTCCTCAAAATATGTTTTACTAACTTTCAAAATGTAACCTCTGCTACTTTTCTGCAACCTCTGAATATAACCAAAAATTAAATATTGTAAGATTTTTGGCCTTTTAGTCTTAGTTTATGACATTCTATTAATACATTTTATTTAGAAACTTATAAGAAATCCCAGAATAGGATATAGCTTTAAAATGTAGAAAAAGAGTCTTCCATGATAAAGGAAGGGAAAACCTAAAAAACTTTAGTAAAAATTGCAAATATTATCAATTTTCCTTGAGATACTATGCCAAACTGATTAGGTGCTTCAAAGATAATTAAATCATATACTCTAATAAGTGATTTATGTGCTCTATAAATTTATTACAATATAAAAATTATTTTTGATTTAACACTAATATTATGACTAGTATAGAAAAGTTTGAGTTCATACCTTGCCATTTTGTCATGGAAGCTACTTTAATATTGATTCTTTTATTTTCCTCTATTACTTTTAGGCATTTTTCAATTTTAGCTTGGTTAAGAACATCAATTTAGTTCATGAGATCAATGTTTTTTACTGTCTATTGCTCTTATATAAAAAGGCAACTTTTTTATTAGTAACAGAGATTACAAGTATTGTCACCTACTTTAAACATATTTCAGAGTAAAAATATCAATCATTAAGCTCTGCTGCTATCTGTTTTATAAAGTTAAGAACTTAATGATTAATATTCATCAGAAGTAACAACTGAAAAGTTTAAAAAATTCACTTGTAAAAAGTTGGAAAACTGCAAGTAAATCTGTTATGACTCTACTTAAACAGGCCATGGGAAAATTGCTTTTTTGTAATGCCCTGATACTACATTATGTCCTTAACTCTTAAAGTGGTGCATTGCCAACCACAATTATCATTCAAAATATGTTTGTCTAGGTTCCCTTTATAATTATGATCTAATAATCAGTGGCGGCTCGTCTATAGGAGCACAGGAGCACGTGAACACCCACAGAAAAAGTAGAACAAAAATCGAATATAAAGATAAATAAATATCAATGGAAATATATTTTCAATTTCTTTTTTATACTCAGAATAAAAATTTACTACCGGAAACGCGAAAGAAATCGAAAAAAGAATGAACTCTTATTTTTCTTTCCTCTTCCGCACGTGCGAGCGTAAAAAATACAAGATTCCGAAGAAACCCCGACTGCTTGCCGGGGGAATATTGAGCTTACGTCCTCGCATTTTGGATTCCCGTGCGCAAGGGTTTCGTGTGCCGAGGCCTTCGCTTTTGAGGCACAGCTTTCCTTTCAGTGGCGGATCCAGCGGGGGGGGGGGGGGGGGGCACCGTCATTTTTTAAGGAAGTTAGATTTATGTATATTGATCAACCATCCCTTCTCTTTCTAGATATTTTGGAAATTTTAATTTTTATATGTGTGAACACCCTATTAATTAACTCACGAGCCGCCACTGCTAATAATGATTATTAATAAAATGAATTTGACAAATAATGTATGTGTTGCATTTTTATCCTAATGTTCATTATTTTCCATACAGGAGTAAACTCTTTTAAAATGTTTATGGCTTATGAAGATATGCAAATGTGTGATAAGGATCTTTTAAAAATATTCGAGTCTTGTGGAAAATTAGGAGCTCTAGCTCAAGTGCATGCAGAAAACGGTGATGTAATTGCTATGGTATGTTATCATATTAGTTGTATTTAATGTATCTAACTTAGATGAAAGATAACTAAATATTTTCTTCTTTTTAGGCAATTTTATTATTGAGTAATATAACTTGATTAAAAAATTCTATTAACTTTTACTTATAAATAAACTGCAATATACTTTAATTTAACATGTAAAAAAGTTATAATCTAACATTTAGTATTTCTTCACAATGTCACAAAGTGTATGTACTTTTCTTAACACTTTATTACATTTACAGTATATTTTATTCATAATTTTTAAGTTAAATAAGTTATGGTTCATGAGGTTTTATATATACTAACACTAATTCATCATTACAAGAAAAATTCACATTTTTTATAAATTTCTTTCATATTTGTGTAGGCAAACAATTTTTAAATTAGCTGTAAAAAAAGTTTCATTCAATCGTTAAAATTAAAGTTTCTATTTTACAGAATCAGAATAAACTTCTGAAATTAGGAATCACTGGTCCAGAGGGTCATTTGTACAGCAGACCAGAAGAGGTAAGATACTAGTTGTGTAAACATAAACTGAAATTTACATTTGAATTAAAAGCCACTGGAAACCATAAGTTGTTTTTTTCCCTATCATAGTAAAATTCACAATTCTCATACAAACATTTTTACCTTTATTTTACAGGTTGAAGCTGAAGCCACTAATAGAGCTATTGTTCTTGCAAATAGTGTTCATTGTCCACTTTATGTTGTCCATGTAATGAGTAAATCTGCTGGTGATATCATCGCCAAAAAAAGGCAAGAAGGTATGGTAAATTCCATTCTGTTAAAAACCTCTCTCCTGTCTTCAAACAAATTTGCTTGACACTCAACATTATTTCTAAGCTTCCTCTGTATGAGTATTTTTAAATGAGAAGTGTTAGATAACTTACTCATAGAATTCTAATTTTTTGCACTTAATTTCAGAATTTAGTGAACAATGTAAATCTCGGGTAAAATTAGGGTCTTCCCCCCCCCCCAAATAAATTTTGGCAATTTCCCCTGTTATGTGACTTGCCTCGTATTCAAGGTTTTTATATTATATTTAACTAAGAGGCTATTAGGAACATTTCCATACTTTAAATATCTTTCCATAGGGGAAAAATCTCAGAAATAACTGGTGTAAAAAAAATGTTTAAAGATTTTTTCACAGTATCACGTGCTCTCTTATCCTTTATGAAAATTGGGCAATGTTATTAATAAAAATACTCTTTCAATGCTCCCATTTTAATCAAATGTAGTATGGCCCAGGAGCATAGCCAGAGGGCAGGAAGGGACAACTGAAAATTAATCTCTTGAATTTTATGTGTTTGTAGATTATTTGTCTTATCATTATATATGAATGCTATGAATCTAAATTTAAATACATTTCTTTATTTTGTGGCAAAAGTGTACTCAATGAGGTGTTTGGGGCTTCCATAAATGATGCTGCTCCTTTTCTTTGTATTTTTACCCTTCTTATGTCACTAACACCCATATTCAACGCCATCAGCATCGGTGTTAACCAGCAGCTAAGGAAAGAAAAATTAGCTTTTCGCTGACTCTGATTGGTGAAATCCTTCTTTGACCAAGGATTTAACACAGATACTGATGGTTGTGAATATGGCTGTAATTGTTGCATTTCATTACACCTTCTCCTATGTCATTCACCCACCAAAATGTTTGCACAGTATCGGGTGCTCTCTTATCCTTTATGAAAATTGGGCAACAATATTAATAAAAATACTCTTTCAATGCTCATTGTTGGAAAGACCCCACTTTTTTATTCAAGCTGAGAAGTGCATCCTAACTTATAATTTCAAAGTATGCTCTCATTTTGTTAATTATAATAACAATGTTCAAATATTAAAGACAACTCTTTTTTCAATAAAACAACCTAGTAGAATTTTTGTTTATCTATGAAAATCATATGGAACTCTGTTATCAATGTAGGGTTTGTGCCCTTTTACCCCCTTTACACTATTTTTAGGGAAAAATTGATCTTGTACCCTATATTTCCACTCATTGAACATCTTACGATATGATTTTCATGGATGAAAAAATATTCTACAAGGTGTTATATTGAAAAGAAAACCCCAGTTTTTTCCTTAATTTTTTCACAGCAGTGTAGTTATCATTCAAGTGGTTGATCAAGGATAACAGTGTGATGTCCCAATACTTCTACTAATAAGTTGCTCTCCCCCTTGTCACAAATTGTCACTATCAATAAACCCTCTTCAAACATGACATTTGTGAACTGTCCCTTGTACCAATGCACTTAAATTTTACAAATGTCATTACTTTTAATACTTTTATAGGATGTAACGTCTATGGTGAAGCTATTGCAGCTGCATTAGGCACTGATGGTTTTCATTACTTCAGAAAGTGCTGGCATCACGCAGCTGCATTTGTGATGTCTCCACCTCTTCGTCCTGATCCAACAACACCTGCTCATTTGATGCATCTTTTATCAAGGTAATAATATTACAAGTTTTTTTTTTTTTCAGTAATCTTTACAATATGCACATCTTGTGATCAAACCCATGTTTAGGGTTTTTGCTGCCCTGTGCTACAATTCTCTTGCCACCCCCTTACTTCAACTTTCTTTTCTTTTTAGAAAAAGATACTTTTTTACCCTGATATTTTATCAGAAGTCACTGTTTTCAATTGTAATTGATTTTAAGTTTTTCAACAAATAAGTATGAATCCAGTTCATATTTAATTTCTGTTTATTCCCAAGCTGTAAGAAAAACTATCCTTTCATTAACAAATTTAAAACCTTGGTTTACTTGGACAAAAAAAGACATCTGCTTGCTAGCCCTTAACTAGACTTTTGTTTCAGGGAGGTGGCATACTAGTACTTTTAGATAATAATTTCCACTCTCATACATAGGGTAAACATGGCTTTCCAGATCTAGGTAAAAGAAAAAGGAAGTAAAGGTATTACTTAAAGCTTGTTGTATTAAGTTTTTAAATTTGGACCGACAACCATAAGTCTCATGCTAAAAATGGAGGGTTTGGGGCTTTCTCCCAGAATTTTTTCAGATAAAAATAATGTCTCAACTCATTTTTGAACATCTTTAGACCCTTTGAGGGACTCCCCCTCCTTCCCAAGCTGTAAAAATTTCAGGAAAAAACTAGTAAAAAAGTAATCATCCAAATTTCCCTCAGAAATTACCTTCCTGTAAATTTTTGCCACCCTGTGCTATGGCACATGTCTAAAATACGGCCATGCTTGCAATTAATAAAATCTCTCCAAGGCTGTAAGCATAGAGGTATCCTTTCATGTGTGTATAAACGAGGGAAGATCTTTTGTGGAAATGGCAGTTATTAATTCCTGTGCACATTAAGTATTAGCACTACTTTAATGTGACTTAAAAAAAATGGAGTTGTAATCATATATTCAATCTTTAATTTATTATTATTCACCCAAGAAACTTTATAATTGAAAGAGAAATTCACCTCAATATTTTAAACATGTCTTTAATCAGTTGTATTGTTTTCAGTGGGGCTCTACAAGCTACTGGATCTGATAATTGTACCTTCAATTCAGCTCAAAAGGAAATGGGAGTTAAAGATTTCACCAAGATTCCTAATGGGGTGAATGGGGTCGAGGACAGATTGAGTGTTGTTTGGGAAAAGGGTGTTGTAAGTAAACATATCTCTTATTTTGTTAATTTTTTTATCTGGTTACACTTGCTATTCCCTCTACTTTAATTTCTGTAATAAATGTATACTTACTTACATTTATGTCTGTAAGTGACATGTATACTCTAAAATAAATTGTTTCCTTGTAGCATTAATTTTAAATACTTTTAAATACTTCCTTGAAAAATTAAATACTTAAAAGATTCTCATTCTTTCCAGATGTCAGGATTGTTAGATCCTTGCAAATTTGTTGCTGTGACTAGTACAAATGCGGCCAAGATATTTAACTTATATCCTCAAAAGGTAAGTTTATTTCTTAATTTACTTTGACTTTTTATATGGTCTGAATATGTGTATAGTATATCTTTGCTTGCATTACAGGGCAGAATACAAGTGGGATCTGATGCTGATATTGTTGTATGGGACCCTCATGCTAGTCGAGTTATTTCTGCTAAAACTCATCATCAAAATGTGGATTTTAATATTTTTGAGGGAATGGAAGTTAGAGGAGTACCCTTGTATGTTATTTCCAGGGGAAAGTTGGTTGTTGAGGAAGGAAAGGTATGTTTTCCTTCCTTAAATTTATTCTGATAAATTACCTTTTAAATGTATGATTGATATTTTTAATGCTCTTTCTAAAAGAGAGCATCATTAAGGTGTAATAAATGTGCTCTTTAAATTTATCACAAGTATGATTTTCACTATTTCCATTAAACTGGTAAATTTTTGAGAATTCTCTCTGTAAAAATTTAAAATTCATTAATATCTGATTAATAAAAGATGTATTATTTGATGTAAGTTGAGCAGTTCTAATTGTGCATTCTTTTAAAATGAAAAATTATATTTGTTTACCCTAAGAAAATAATGTTTATTTTTGTGTTTTCACATATGAAGTAGGTTTTTTTACTTTCACAATAATTTTTCTTATAGGTACAAGTTAGCCAAGGAGCTGGACGCTTCATTCCTACTCCTCCATTTTCTCCTTATCTTTTTGCTACTTTACAGCAAAAAGAAGTATGTATATTTTTTTGTGCTTTCTTTTAAGTTAAAAACAACACTACTTTTATGACATGTTATTTCTGCTATTATAAGCTGGTTGTTCATTAGTAGTATTGTTTAGGCTCTCTTTATTGATTTCTATGTTCGTTCAAAGACATGTGTTTTATATTTTACAAAAGTACATAATGTTTAATAAATTCTTTTAGTTGTACCCTTCACCAGTGCCCAGAGGCGATGTTGACGCTGTAGATGGAGATATGCCTGACACTCCTGTAAGTGCATCGATTCCACGAGAATTTGTTAGTGCTAAAAAGAGTTCTGAGTTCCACTCTAGACCTCCTACAAGAAGTGGAGGGAGAAATTTACAAGATTCTTCGTTTAGTCTTTCAGGTAAATCCTTGGAAGTTTAGAAATTTCTGTTATGATCAAACAGAGTGTTGTTAATTTATAATTTAGTTGTTGAATATTCCTCTACTATCCACTTGCATTTTATGGAATTGATTTTATTTATAGATGAATATCTTTCAAAATAATTTCATTGATTTCAGGAGCTCAAATTGATGATGCAAAAGGAACACGTTGTGGAATCAGGGTGAATAATCCCCCTGGAGGTCATTCGACAGGATTGTGGTAATTTAAAAGCTTTTCAAGGCATCTACTTTTGAGTTTAACCATTAAAAAGTTTGCAAAAACATTAAACAACCATAGCTCTGTGTTTCATCTAACTTTGCTATGTTATTAGTTCCTAGATTTTTTTTAAATTAAATGATTAATGGTATAGCAAATGTTAAGCATTTTATTTCATTTCATTGAATTTAACTTTTATACTTGTGCATTGTTTCATTATAAATTTGTAAAAATATAAGATTTCAGCATTCATTTGTAGTTTAATATTCATAACCTTTTAATATATTTTCTGCTGTTAATATAAGCTTAATAGTTGTGATATAACTATAAAAGTGGTTTGATTTTTAAAATATCAGCTGTTGTAAAATATTGGTTGTAAGGTATATTTCATATTGTGTTTCAAAACTTTCATGTTCTCCTGTTATGTTTTTGTATTATGGATAAAAATGTGTTGCATTTTCAAATACTTTAAATTGTTATATGCTTTAAATTTTGCCTCATGTTAAATATTAATATCTAAATTTCCAAAAAGTTACTAGGGAATAATGAGTCTTTTCATGTTCAAAATTTTCATCGACTACATTATCATGTATTCTCATATGAAAATGAGATTTTCTGGTGCTTTGTATCATGGAGAAAGCATACCGTTATCTTACATATTTTATGAATTCACCCTCTTATGTTCTGTTAATATGCACAAATTGAAATAATTTTTTTTCTCAAAATAAACAAGTAACTTTCAAGTCAAAATGACTTTTGTGATATCCCATTTTAAAAGATTTTAATTTAGAATAGTTTAGAAAATTTTACAAGCCTAAAAGTATTAAAAGCAAGTACTTAGTTATTGACAATTTTTTTAATAAAAAACTGTATTCAATGAATGGTTAAGTTCTGAATAAAACTATGTTAATTTCCTGGTGATTGCATGTGCATGTTAACCTAGCTAACATATTGGACCAAGAGTTAGCTAGAATTATCCTTAAAATCTTCATTTTTTAAAATTACTCAACATTAGCGCAACATTGTGAATAAATATCAAAAATTATGAAAAAAAAAGTTTTAATTGTTTTTCTAATTGTATATTAATTTGTGTTGGTTTAAATTGAACTTTCCATAAATATGATTAAAGGAACCTACTGAATTTGTAATTTGTTGTGATGTTTTCAAAGTGATTTTAGTACACTGTTAATAAGTTGAAATTATTCAAGTATTTCAAACACCCTGTTTTAAAATGAGGTGCTTAGAAAATTTTATATGTTGTTCAAAAACTCGTAAAATGTTTTGAGGTAAATTGTTTCATTAAAAAATTCTTAAATTTTCTAATTACATTGAATGCTTTGCATTTTTAATATGTGAATGCCTTCTTCAATTGCTAATGCTACACACTTTTAAAGTAGTGAAATTAGTGATATGATTTTTGTCTTTCTATAAATGTATAACTCTCGATGCGTATTGAAATTGTTTTGATGTGAAAAAAATGACTATTGTGTGGTTGAGCATATCATTTGTACTTTTTAGTATCAAAAGCAATTTCAACATTATTTAAGTGTGCATATGTTTCTTGTATAACTGTGTTGCTTTTTGAATTTTTGTACTTTGAAGTTATAATAAAGCACCATGCAAATAGACTGTTGCTTTGCTTTTCACCAAATAAAGCTAGAAAAATTGCACGTAGTTTGAAAATAAACCATAATGTTTTTATCATCAGAAAAAGTTAAAACTTTACTTCACTAATATCAATTTCTATCACATTACCACTTTAATTTCAAAGTAAGAACATTTTCCAAAGCAAACTATATTTAACCCCCCTTTGGTTACATCCCTTCATTCCCCAACCGGTGTTTGGCAGTTTTATTCTGGCATTTTAATCAGTAAAACTTTTTTTGGAAAATTGTTTTAGAACTAATTAAACATTCCAGAGTCCATGTATTACTGTGTGTTTTGGATGACTCAGTTGATGGTTTCAATGAATGACAGTAGTTTTATAGGTTCAGTACTAAATTAAAACAGATTTTCTTTCTAAAAAATATTTTTAAAAAATTATCTTTATATTCTGCAACCAAACAGTAACAATGATATATGCCTCACTTTCCTGATGGCTGGCTCAATTGGTAGTTTGTTACTTAGCAACAGAGAACCTGGTGGTCATGATGGCATTTTGAGGGTTCTATTCCAACTTTGAAAATTCACTTAAGCTCTAGAATTACACTTAATTCTTATTTTAAATTAAAATGCTTTAACATCAAAAAACAAATAAGTCAATGGTGTGTGTGTTCCCTGATGGCTCAGTTGGTAGAGTCTAACTCAATGACATTCAGGTAGTCCTGGGTTATATTCCAGCTTTAGGTATTCCCCTTTTGCTTAATTATTAAATGAAATTTAAATAAAATATTTTGTAACCATAAATAAACTATTACATCAGGCTTTTCAGTGTCATGAGTTGGTGGAGCTGTGGCTGGTGTGCCTAACCAGGGGTGCTACTGAACTCAAAATCCCAGAAAACTATTAAGAGTAGCGAAACCTTTTTTCCGGAATGCTCCAAAATCCGGAACGGAACTTCGGAATAAATCCCAAACGTGGATTGTACCCCGTCATCTTACAGAGTGATATTTATGTTGGTATTTTTATCATTCTTGAATTTGTATATTAACCCAAATTTAAGACTAAACCAGTGGTTGTAGGGATATATGGCATGGTTGGTAAATGCACTGCCATCTCGTCCTGAAGGTTGCGGGTTCGATCCTCGGAAGTTTTATTCTTTTTAAATAGTGAAGTATCAAGTTCAAATTAATTATAGAACTTGACCGGTTGCAGGAACGAATGGCTTGGTGTGTTAGCGCATCAGTGATGAACCGTAATGCTCTGAGTCGGAAGGACCGTGGATCGAACCCCGTCATCTACAGAGTGGTATTTATTTTTGTATATTTACCCCATTCCTCTGAATTTGTATATTAACATTAAATTAAAGACGTAAACCAGTGGTTGCAGGGATATATGGCACAGTTGGTAAATGCACTGCCATCTCGTCCTGAAGGTTGCGGGTTCGATCCTCGAAATTTTATTATTTTTAAAATGGTTAAGTATCAAGTTCAAATTAATTATAGAACTTGACCGGTTGCAGGAACGAATGGCTTGGTGTGTTAGCGCATCAGTGATGAACCGTAATGCTCTGAGTCGGAAGGACCGTGTATCGAACCCCGTCATCTACAGAGTGGTATTTATTTTTGTATATTTACCCCATTCCTCTGAATTTGTATATTAACATTAAATTAAAGACGTAAACCAGTGGTTGCAGGGATATAAGGCACAGTTGGTAAACGCACTGTCATCTCGTCCTGAAGGTTGCGGGTTCGATCCTCGAAATTTTATTTTTTTTTAATGTTTAAGTATCAAGTTCAAATTAATTATAGAACCTGACCGGTTGCAGGAACGGATGGCTTGGTGGGTTCGCCCGCCAGTATCCCATCCAAAAGGCCCTCAGATCGAATCTGAGCCTTCTCAGCGGGTATAGCACTCGGAAATAAATCCAGTTGGGTATTTATAAATTTAGTTCCTGCTTTTTCAAGGGGGGTTTTATTGTTTTTTTCTTGAACTCTTAACTGTAACCGTATCAGTCAGATTCTTGAAAAATAGTACTATTTTTGTAAGACTTTCATATTTATTTTGTATAATCCAAGCCTCTATCCCTTCTGTCTTCGACGGAAACTGAATAATTTGAGAAACTTTTAATTGCTTTATTGACTAATAACCGATAAAGGTGGAGTTGACCGTCCCAATCCCCGACCAACCACCCCCGCGATTTCTTTTACCTTGACATATTTTTTCTTATTTTATAAGTGGTGACTGAAAAGCACAGGTACCGTTAGATGAGATGGAAAGATGCTCGACTTAAGATATTTTACCCAATTTCTTAAGTGGTGACCATGAAATTCTTTAAAAAATGTTGGTAAGTCCTTATTTTTCTGTATCAACCTTGTCCTGCACCTCTTGAAACGATTAGATGAAATATTGATCTAACGTAGAAACTCACCTTTTGAAATGTTATATCAAAAGAAAAAAAATCCTACATGTTCCTCTTGTTCCCACTAGACGTTATTCCAGAAGGAAGGAGAGAGAAATCCTTACCACACAATCGCATAGTGTTATTTCAATCCGAAGATGATAAAAGAAGAGGAGGTCCAGCATGGAAGAGGGGGTCTTCCTCCAGAAAGCTTTTGTTAATTTCCCAAAAAAATATTGTTTTACCTCATTTTTTGATACTGGGACCCCGTGTGATAAGGTTGACCCCCATAACACAAAGGAGACATTTCACGGTATACCTCCCCCCGAAACTTCAAACTTCTCTTTTTTCGCCATAGAAACTACTCCATAACATGATAAAGAGGAAAATGGGTGGTAATTCGGGGGTCCTCTTCGAAATTAATTTTGAATTTTAGATTGCTAAAACGTTTTCTGAAGCTACATTTGGGTTTCTCAAGCGGGTCACACAAAAGGACTCCGAGGAACGGAAATCCCCACGATAAATATCTGATAGAAGGTTCAGAGAGGTGACAGCTGACCAGAGGAAAGATCAGTTGGGCGAAGCCTTTATTAGTTACCATGAATAACGATCAGCATGACATCCTTTAGAGAAGGTATTAGTTAATAAAGAGACAACACTTCATTAATAAGTATTCATTAAGCCCTGAGAGATTCAGATAGGTCAAAACGTAAGGAAGAGTTTCCAAATTATTAATCAGTCCCTGAAAGAGAACGTGTCAGGTTAAATATCCAACGGAAGTCAATACAAAGTCTACAGATAGAACAGTATATTTCCCAGGAGACTGCCCAGGTACGGTAAGGTGGAGGTGGGAGGGAAGGATGCTCACTTAAAAACTTTTTCCAAATATTTTTAGTGGTGACTGAATTTCCTTAGTAAAAGTCATTTGAAAATTCTCAAGTATTAGGAAATAATCTTACGATTGTCATGTAGGAAATTAACTTCCTTGCAGAATGTGGTACTACGTAATTGAGTTAAGAACCAATGATAGGACCGGATTCTTCATATAAGATGTTATTACTGTTGCGGCCCTGCATTTATTTCTTTTCTTAGACTTGATTTTGCGCTTTTTGTTAAGCTCAAGATTTCCAAAAGTTTCGATAAAACCCGGAATTCCGGGATTCATGCTGTTAAAAAACGGATTTCCGGGTCTACCCCGGAAAATTAGCACCCCAATCTTTCTATTTTTTTTCCTTGAAAATTCTGACGTTTACAAGAATCGGTTCCCTTTGAATGTCCATAAAGGGTTTCAAAATCAGATAAAACACTATAGTATGTGTAAATAAAATAGGCGGATCGCTACTAGTCATTTCCCTTTGCATTTCTATTGAGTTTCCATGGTGACGAACCGCCAATTTGAATTACACAGACTATAGTTTATAGGAGAAATTTCAGAAAAAATTCTGGGAAGGACCCCCAGCCCCCCTCGAAATTTTGACGATTGTATATAATATTTTTCTTTTAAAAATTCTGTTGTTGACAAGGAGCTGTTCTCTTTGGATGTAACCCAAAAGGGTCTCAAAATGAGCTTAAACACTACTTTTAGAGGGATATTCTTTAACATTTTCTGAGGGTGACCCCAGACCAGACCCCCCACTTTTACTTGGAGTAATTGTAAAATTTTGACCAGAATGTGCAAAATAATTCAAATAGTATTTTTAAGTGATAAAAAAGTAACGTATAAAAGTGTTGGTTACATTAGATATTAGAACAATGGTTCCCAACCGGTCCGAAGAGTGGTCCGTGGTTAGAAGTGGTCCGTGGAGAGACCCGGAAACACACACAAAAAATTTCCAATAAATAATAGAAATTTGAATGAATTGAACAAGAAAAGATTGAATTATATACTTTCGGATGTTTAATTTGTGGGGATAACAGTCACCACTAAGTTAATAACAAGTCTTTATTCTACTATGAATATTTAAAGTGAATTTAAGAGGTCGGAAAAAAGTTTGACGCAATTTTGTGGGTTCCGAAAAGATTTACTTATTTTACAACAAGAATTACTAATTCTCGTGAGATGTAATTAAATGTTTCTTAAAATGTAGTTTGATTTCATAGCAATAAAATTTTTCGACTTAAAGGTCCGCGGACTTCTTCGAGTTGGGAACCGCTGCCTTAAAACACGTTGAGTCAAAACAAAAGTCTGGTTACGGCCCGGCCCTGGGAGAAAAAGTTACTTAGCTTAAAATTTTTTCGTAATTTTAAAAGTGGTGAATATAAAAATTACATAAAACAATAATCCATGCTAAATCAAGTAATCCTTCTTGTCAATAAAAATAACCAAGCATCTGTATTTATTTTTTCATGTTTATTTTGTATAATTCAAGTTTATATCCCTTTTGTCTTCGACAGAAACTAAATTATGAACTTAAGAATCTTGAAATGTTGAGGAAGGAAATTCATCTAGAAACTTTTGTTTGCTTTATCGATTAGTAACTTTGGTTTGGTTACAATAATCCATTAATTAGCATTTAGATAGTTTAATATGAAATAGTACATAGTAAATTTTAAGCAGGGGTGGATTCAAAGGGAGATTCCCACAATAGTAAAAATGCTCTGAATGACTTCTGATACGAAAATTTTTTTGATAAGATTTTTGAAGCTGTGAAATGCTTCAAATGGCCTGTCAAAGTACCTTTATGGTTATTTGATGGTCGAAATAAGACGTTTAAAAAGTCCTTGTGTCTCCCAGGAGTCAATCCTGATGGATAAGCCCCTGATTTTAAGCTCAAAGATGCATTTATATTACGAGGTGGTCGCCGCAATATAACTAAAGGATTTTCTGAGATTTGTAGTAACTAATAACTTCATCATGCATTTTTTTTCTTGCGGCGTCCCTGATTTATAAATGTAACTTAATTAGCGTAAAATTTAATTCGACAACTCGAAAAAATAACTTCTTTTGATAGTTGAAACATTTTTTGAAAAAAAAAATGGATTTTTTAAGGGGATCCCGAAATTTCTATAAAAGGGCATTTGAACCTTAATTTGATAGTTTACTGTTATAGAAATAAATATTTAAAATAAATTTTGAAATTATTAAAACTTTATTTCTAGAGTACTTTACAATGGTTTTTGAATTTTAGCATAATTTGTTTAAATTCTTAAGAAATTCAAAAGACTGCAATTAAATTTTTTAACTTGTGAAAAAATATTTAACAAATTACCTTAACAAATTCGGTCCAGAATGAGATAAAATTCAAAAAGTTAATAATTTTTTTTTGTAATTTTGAGCGTTTTGAAAGTAATTTTGTGAAGCTTTATTTTTTTAAAACTGTTTTAAACCTAATGTCTTCCATTAGACTTTTCACATTCATCAGGTGTTGGCAAGATGCACTGTTGTTTTTTCCAATAAACTTCGAGCGAAAATTAAGTTATTTATTAAAAATATCTCTTAAAAAAACTCACCCAAATTCGCCAGTGCATTTGTTATGAAAAGCATGATCCTTGATGCGCAAATGAAGCAGTCATTAATGACGAGGGATGGGTGGATGTTAATTATTTTCCGTCCTTAACATTTTTCCAGGACGAAAATCCGAGAGAGAGAGTCAAGACAGAAAAACTTTTATACATGAAAATGAAACCGACAAATGGAGGGTTCAGAATAGAAGTGAACCAAGTCCACTTTAGCTACTTTTGAGCTACAGAGGTTTAAAGTTCAAGCTACATAGGAAAATTAATGTTAACAGTTTTTAAAATTAACATTTTTTGCGGATATTATCAGAACTAGGACTTGGTTCTTTATTGCACTGAAATTTTACATAGTTGGTGCATGTTATAGCGTTGCTAACTCAAAAATGACAAAAAGTGGACTTGGTCCACTTTAATTCTGAGCCCTCCAAATAAAAAGCAGAATTTTCTTTTAAGCTTAATAAATGACAATAAATCGTCAAGAATTTGACAATGAATAGGTTAAGACAGTTTGTGAAGAAATAAATTACCTCCGAAATTTTAATTTTTATGCTTTCTAATGAAAACGCATTGTGCTAAAATTAAAATACAGGGTGATTCAATGCACAAAAAATGACAGAGATGTAAACAACCCAAAGACAATTTAGAATCACCCAGGAAAGGGGACCCTCGAAGTAATCCTGAGGCGCTAGAGCGCGGACGAAAGTTACCATAAGCAATGCAATATGGGTTATTGTGGGTAAACGGTTGGAAGTAGAAATTAAATTACAGTACCAATTATCCCGTTTGAGAGTAAAATGCTGGTACTATTTATTTTTCCACGGATTATTTAATTAAATATAGTATAGTCGAAATTTCACTATTCAGTTAGCCTCTAGCAATTTAGCTAGAAAAATAAAAAAAAGTAATTTTAATATGCTGATAAATAATTAACAAAACCGCTTTGGCCAGTACAACAGTCCCAATTTTAGTTACCAAGAAAGGAACTAAAAATAAAATAATTTCAAAACTATTTGTTTTAAAATTGAATTAAATTATATCAAGCTCTGGAACTATAATCATGAATTTTCTAATGTAGAAATTTAAAGAGAAACAATTCGATTATTGTTGCGAAATTCAAAAGGTTTTTAATGAAATAAACAGTCATAATGTATTATAACTATTTGGCTACGTAGTTTGGGTTATTCTTAAATCTAGGAATAATTTAAAATGCAATCATTTACAATATTTCTAAAACTTTTTCAGCATTTTATTTCGCTATTTAGATGGTTGTGAAGATCAAATATAAACCATCTAAGAAAAGTATTACAATGAGATTTTTAAGAATAAGAACACATATACAAAAACATGAGAGATTTGAAACAATTCCACATTCCTGAAGATCTTACCACCTCTACAAATGAAAAGGAAAATAATTTCCAGCTAAAACAGTGTCTTAGTAATATAGCTTACACCTTATTTATCCCTTTGAAATTTTAAAATATAAGAACAGAAAAGTTCCGTGGATTTTTGCAAATATGCATATTAAAATCTTAATTTAAAAAAAATACATGGGATTTAAAGCAAAGAAAATTTCAAGGTGGATATAATTAAGAATAAAAAGTATTATGATTTTAACACGTCAAAAAACATTACATTGTATTTGTTTATAGTTTTAGTAATATAACACTTTTTGTTACAAAAATAGAAGAAAGGATAATTAGTAACTAAAAGTTTTCCGGTATACTCCATAATATTTTCATTTTGATTACCTGTTGCGTAGTATATTGTCAAAATTAGGATTGAAAGTTTTGGTTTCAAAGCTGCGAACTAGATTTTTTTAAAGATATTCTTCTTGCTTTGATCCAATACTGTTGAACACCTGTTTTGAAGTAACTTAAATCATGATTGATGTCTTTTGAACATCATAAAGATTCTCTCTTTTTGCAAGGTACTTTGAAAAAATTTGCTTGATTTTTACAGCGATTCTGATTTTAAACAAAAAGACTAATTCAATTAGTATTCAACCTTTGAAAGTTTATCTTTATAACATTATTTCGTTTCAATTCTCATTCCTTGTAAAGATTCCTCTATAAAGAGGTTTTTTTTCGTTAAAGTCCTGTAAAATTACTAATATATTAAGTAACCTTTATAACATTAGGTCTTGGAAAGCTTTTAAAGTGAGTATTGAGCTGTTTTTCTAATAATTTTATCAACTAAGAAGTTATAACAAAAATTTCTAATTATAAAAAGTTTTTAAAAAAATAATATTCAAACACACACGCACATTCATTTACTCCAACTTTCTGGACAACCTTGCTTGTTTTTACTTGGTAGTAAGGAAATTTTATGTTGCCTTAATATTTTGGACGGGTCCCAATTTGAGCAAACCATTCTAACGTCATAAACTAAGCAAAAAATAGTTTATGTGTATGAAAAACAATTTCTATGTCCATAACAAGTCAACTTTTAACTCAGCATTAACAAATATTTCTTTAAGCGTAAAGCATAAAAAATATTAATTTTAAAATACATTAATCAAAAATTACTTCAAATTTAAAGCACTTTGGTTGAAAACATCTATTACTTATTAACTAAGAATAATTTGTATTCATCATTATAAGATAATAACAAGTTTATATGCACCGGAAGGGTCAGAGCTTGTACAGATTCATTTTTCCCCAGTCATTTTTATATATAAGTACTTTTTTCATCATGCGAATTTCACTTGTTTAAATGAATTACATAGTTGAATTCAATTTTACGTTTCATAACATTTTTTACAGCAGCTCTACATTTTATGAAAAGATGGAATTACTTTGCATTCCAATTGCTATCCAATGGTTGGGCACTTGAAATGGTCGAAATCTGATTTTATCTGTCTTAGAAAAATTAAAACGATATTTTTGTCAACAATCTCTCCTACAATTAGAAAATTATTACTGCTTTTTCTGTAGCTAATAAGAGTTCTTACATGTTATGTTTCTTTTAGGAGAGTTGGATATTAAAAATAGATGAACTAGATTAAATAATAAACACGAAATAACTTTATACCTCATTGCTTTATAAAAAATTGAAACTAAACTTTTAAACATCGCAACCCACTTTTTAAAAATTGAATCGGTTGCGACCCACCTCATCTCTTTCTTTTAGTTAAAATATTTAATTTTATTTCACACTAACTTGACTATATATATGAAGGAAACTTTAAATCAGTGTTTCTCAACCTTTTTCAGCGCGAGCAATGTTTTAATATAGAATACTGAGCCTAACATTAAAAAGGGAAACCATGGGTCCTCCATCAGAAAACTTTTTGAAATTTGACTCTTTAAACAGCATTTCAACTCGTTTTTTATTATCTGGGGGTACTTAACAATTTTTAAAAATTTTATTACAATTAAATTTTACAACAATTACATTTTTCATAAAGAAAATTCCCAAAATTGTAATTTGGCCACGGCAGGGCGTGCGCCCCACGTTTAGAAACACTGATCTAAATTAATTTTTTGGAATAAATATTCTGCATCACCAGTATATTAATATGATACAAGTGTTTTTTACTATCTGGTAAGATCTTCAATATAAGATAAGTCAAGATCACATTCGTAAAAGTTATAAAAACACATACCTATATTTAGACATAAATTCAAAATCTTGTATAGCGGCTCGTCGCGACCAATGGGCTTCGTCTTACAGTTTGAGAACCTCTCCATCTGCAGTAATACTACATATTTTGATTAAAAGACGGAAATTTTAAGGTATTTTGAATTACAGTATTGGAGGCAGCAAACTAAAATCCCAATCTCCTTCATTTCATTTTAAACTAAATCAATTTTGAGTCTCACCCCCAGTATAAAATAATGAATATTTGAAACATCAAGTATTTAAAAACCTACAATACATATTGCGCATATTTGCAGTTGTGTCTCAAAGAAACCAAAATTTTTTTAAATAAAAAGTAATGCAGTCAAAACCCAGAACATGACGAACCTCACTAAAGCATAAGTAAATTTCATTAAATTAGCACATGAATGATGAATTAAGAAAAATTTAGGGCCCCCTGAAAAGTTAAAAATATACAGGTAACAAGAAAAAACGCTTCCCTTCTTAATAATTCCCTATATTAACAATAATCTTAAATATTGAGGGGGATCGATACTATATTCGGGTTCGCCCGCAGCTTCTGGATATCTTGTCTTGAAAGAAATTTAAATAAGCTATACGAACTATTTTAATATTGAAAAAAGGCATGTGTAAAGTTTATTACATAAGACAAAGCTTTTTTTTCCTTGTTTAATATCACTAACAAAAATGTATAGAATCAGTCGTAGATTGAGAGAACACTATTAAGTATATTGATAAAATTTAGGAATATTTTTACATAGTAACAAATAAATTGAGCTCAAACATGTATTTAAGTACCTTGAAAGCAGTGCTGTAGCTGTAAAAAATACTGGGGGGAACTCTCCTTCTTATAGGGTATGCGTCTTGGTTGACAGAAGCCAAAAATGGCCAGTTTAAGTTACTTAGCCAGCTTTTATTTTTTGAAAAGCAGACATTTAAAAAAATATACTATAAATGGGAATTGGCTGTAAACCACCTTTTTTACACTAAAAGCTCAGCTGTAACTACGGATGTGATCGATATAATTGGCATTTTGGTCGAAGCGGAAAAAATAGATCATAACAAAAATTTGTTTCACTTTTAAAACAGATTTGTGCAAAACTATACTTCCAAGTATTTAAATATTTTTACACAAAAAACAAAGACCCCCTATATACCCCAACAACATCACTGCTTGAAAATGCGTATTTTTAGTAGCTGATTTACGAAATTGAGGCCTTATAATTTTGGTATTCCTACAACCTTTGTCTTGATATTTTATTCGCAATAAACTTTAAAGTACAATTGCCAAAGGCATTATGAGGATAGGCAAATTTACAGTAGGGTATGGGACCAAGGCTTCTCCACCTTTTCAGAATATGGATATTCCATTTTTCTCAGCGGTAAATGATGTTCCCAGAACCATTAAGGACAGTGGCATAGCCAGAAAAAATTCGGAGGATACTGGATTTTGAAGGATATGGGGTAAATTAAGTTTTTCCCTATGGTAAAAAAAAGTAGTTTCTGAATTTCAGGAGGGATATATCCCCAAATTGCAGCATACCCCCAGGGTCTCCATCCTAAATCCGCCCATGATAAAATTATCACATGTATTAAAATGCAAGCATAATGACGAAATGAAAATGCAAGCATAATGACAAAGCTAGCTAATTTTACAAAATTAGTCATATTAATACTTGAAACTAAAGAAATCATACACTTTAAAGTTCAGCAAATAGGAATGAGCAGCTTTAATATTTAACCAAAAATACTAGTTCCTAAAACATACAAATTATTTACTTTCAAAATGTGTATGAAAATACCTTTCGTTTTTGCTATGCATAGAACATTATTTTAAGAAAGCTAAAATATTTTAATATGGAAACTTTTTATTGAAAATACAAAAGTATATATTTGAAGTACCATGACCAGAAAAACAATTACTAAGTTTTCCAACAATAATTTATTTACATAATTATCCAGCCAGGTTTTTCAGAACCAATGCATATACTTTCAGGTCAACTTAACAAAATTAGTCCGATTGTATAAGTATATATTTTTCACACCTTGTCAATAGTATTTCCCTATACTTTATAAGAACAAGGAAAGTTATAAAAGTAAAATTACAAAATAGTCTTTATCAATAACCATATGAATGTTAAGACCACTTAATCTTTTCAATTTATACACAGTCATGTGTAAGAATGTCGCATCACACTTATTTACAATAGTAAAAACTCACACGTGAACTCTCACATCTTGCATCACACACAAAAATAAGTGTTACTTAAAGTTGCTATAAGAAATGAGATTTAGAAGTTGAATTCGAACATCCTCTCAAAATATAAATGAGACTGTCCCAAACCAATGTTAGGACCTGCACTCTTTGTACTTTTTAGGCTCTGTTTCAACCCAACCAAGATGAGTGAAGATTTAGAAATTTACACTTTGTACTTTTGGGTCTTTTCAACATCAATCATAGAAAGTCTCAAAAACTAAAAGATATTAACCACCAAATATTATACATTAGGGGTACTACAGAAACTAAACTTTTCTAACAAATATTGATAAAATATGTAGATAGTCATGGTACAAGTTAACTGTCCAAAATTTACATTTCTGCTGATTTTAACACTTTTTAGAATAATCCTATTGCTGACCAGAGATTTAAGAGTGAAGAATAAAAAATATATGGTGGAGGAAGTTAGCTAAATACTTTGACAAAAATTTTGCAACAGACATTTATATCAATAAAATAAGTCTATGCAAATAAATTGCAAATTTCATACAAGACAAATGTTTGGGAAATCAAAGTTATCTTCTTTGCAAGCTTCCGTATATTGCTTGGCAATTTTAGTTGGTTACTTCTTGTTATAAACAATTTTTAATTATTACCAAAACATCATTGCATGCACCAAATAGAATTGCACTAATAAAACCTTGCCAGTTAACAAGTTTAATATCTCAAGTGACCTAAACTACTAAAAATATTTTTAATGCATACAATGATGAGATAATGCCAATCATAAGAAAAAAACGAAGCTAAGTCAATGAGTGGGTATCTTTCTTTAAAAATTCAATACTTTCATGTTTCACACACTGCAGAAGAATTTTAATATACTATAACCCTTCATTTCCACTCTCCTCCAACCTAATACTAAATCACAAGAGGAATTTTTTACCTTTTGAAATCAAGTATAAGTACAAATGCTTAGTTTTCATAGTCAGAAAATAATTGTAAAAAGTAATTTGCTGTTCCCATGCAAATAAAACAAAAACAAATTGGTCATAAATGTTACTGTTAATTTATTTGTTTGTTACTCTGAATTTTGATTATGATTAGTATATTGCAGGGGTTTCCAACAGCAGCCCTTGGTGTCCTTTAGTCTACCTTACAAAGCCTCCTGAAGATAACAATTTCAATAAGGTGGCCATGCCCCAAAAGTAACTTCAAAACACTTTTTAGCATATTAAAATTTTGTGGGACGACTCCCAATGAAGACTAATTTTAGTAAAGTAAGAACCATACTTGTATATATGTTACGGGCAATGTGATAAATCCGGGCATTATTAATAATGCCCGGGCAATGTGATAAATTGAATGGAATTTATCCATGAAATTTATCACTTTGCCCGCCTCCACTTCGGGCATTATTAATAATGCCCGATTAATCACTTCGTCCATAACATATACATGAAAATTTTCTGCAAAAAACTACAAAAAACAATTTTTTTAGAAATTTTTCTGCAGAATTTATTTTTGATCGATAAATTTTTCTCTGCTAATCCCTGTCTTAGGATTTTCCCAATTTTTGCCCTTTTATTGAGTGAAATTTGGCTTTTTTGTAAGTCTTTTTCAAATTCGCTGGAGAGTCTTCACGCGCGCTCACCCGGTAAGTTTGCTTCTTCTCGAGTTCCGATCGCAATGCAGAAAAAACAATTTTACCGTGATTGGACCTGTGATTCATCATCGCGTCTCCCTCAATCTCGATGATGTTTTTAAGGCTTGTTAACACTGAAAAGCTTCTCCTAGCGTTTCAATCGTAGCAACTCGAGCTTATTTCAATTCAGCCTTATCACATCCTGCTGAAAATGTTGATGGAAATATAGAAATATTTTTTTAAGCTATAATCAAAATATTAGATCTGAAATTGATTCCAAACATAAATTTTAAATAAAATAGTATGGGAAAAAGGTACAAGACAGTCAGGTAACACAGATAAAAATGATTATGGTACCAATTTGAATACTTAAAAAAGAATGTTAAGATTTCAAAATGTGCAAAAAGAAAATTTTTTGTAAAAAATTTAAATTTGCAGAAAGGTTTTCATTTTATACAAGTATGGTAAGAACTTATAAACCTTCTAAATTTTTCTTTAAGTAAATATGTACTTAGTAATTAGTTTGTTCATTAAGTTAGGGTTTTTTTTTAACAATTTGGCTTCTTGGGATCATTTTCACTTGCCAACTCTATTGTAACCACTGCCAAATCATGATTCAATTAGTTATATTTAACGGCATCTCCAATATTTTTTATTGGGATTTTGGGAATTCTTACTTCAAAATCATTCCTTTAGGATTAATGTACACAATACATTCAGTAACAAATAGGGATTTAAATCAGGCCTAGCAAGAACCCAGGAAAAACCTAAGTTTTTGGAAAAGTACATTCTTTCATTTTTGTCAAAGTAAATTGGGTTTTATCAACATTTGAATAGATTTTTAAAATTAGAACGGTGCTATTCAAGTTTACCACAAAAGAACTGAGATTTTCTGAAAAAATCTATCACAGGTCTTATTCTTTAATCAAGAATGGGCAGCTGCATAAACAGTTTAAAAAGATCACGAAAAGAGAAAGGTATGGTAAGGATCAACAGCTGTCTGTATTTGTTTTATTAATATTGTTTGAAATAAAGTGGTGGTTGATTCAAACTGAATTCTTAAAATCATCCAAAAAAAAACACAAATTAAATGAAACAAATTCTTAAAGTTACTTCAAAACAGCTGCATTATTAATCAAACCATTAATAATCTCTGAATGTCAGCAAATAAAATAAAGGACAGTCTCGACTACACAAATTTTTATAGATAAATATAACATTGGGGTCACTAAATTGCAACTACAATTTTGGATGCCGTATTTCATTAAACTTTTTGCTTATAGTAGTATTTGCAAATTGGACAAAAGTTTTTTTCAAAAGACCAAATAGTGGGTTTATTTTATAAAATTCATTAAGTCCAATCTAAATATCTTTTGAATACAACATTCTAAATACTCCCAAGTTTATCAAGCTCTAACGTGATGAAGGATACAGCAGAACAGTGTAGTAATGGGCAGCAAAATGAACTAAGCAAGCTGTCAGTAAAAAGGTAACACAAATATAAATCCATTTTAAGTACCACACAAAAACACTTTCCAACTCCATATAAAAAATATCAAATGCAAAAAAAATAGGAAAATCATCCAATCATTATCATACTCATAAAAACATACAATTATCAAAACACCCTGTAAGAATAACTCCATAAGTTTTTTTGCATGAAAATCCTCTGTAATATACAACAAAAACCTTTTTGTCGTAATGAGGAATTTCAATACCATGTCTCATTAGTGTGCATTTAAATGTCATGAACTCCAGACTTTAATATTGGATTCACTTAAAATGATTGGAAAGACAATACGATATTGAAATAAAAGTATGCAATTTTTCATTTTGACTTATAACACAATAGGAAGACAATTATGACTAATTCATAAAGGAATCTTCAATTTCAGTACTTTTAACAGAAAAAAATCACGGCTGTTCTTTTCGAAACATCTACTTAGAATTCAAACATTTTCTTTAAGTTGAAGAGAGTACGTAAGGACATTATCACAATACATTTACGAAAAATAATTTTTTTCAAATTTCATAATTCCCCCCTCCCCCCCAAAAAAAGGAAGAGTTGACATGCTTTAAGTATTTGGAAAAGCAATTAATTGTGTACTTTGCCAAATTTTCCTCTTTGTCAGGTCTGAAAGGGGACATCCATAAATTACTTGAAGCGTTTTTCCCCAAACTCTCCACATGAGGTTTTCTCTATCATTTTTAAATAAAATAATTTCTTTGATATGTAGACTCGTTTGTTTTGTCTTATCGGCATGAAGACTGACTAGCTAAAAATTTGCTGTTTTGACTAAGGTGCATATTTTTCCTAAACTGGTGCTAAAAAGGTAAAAGAAAATTATGTATTATTCTCTAAACTAAAAGTTGACATGAGATTTTAATTAACTCCCTGTTGATTTTACAGGACCCCCTCCCCCTTTTTTGACATCACGTAATTTAAGAATGTCCCCAAACCAAAGAAATGACAACAGATAAAATAGTTAAAAAAAAACATAAAATAAAGATTTCCACAGTTTAAAACTTTAAACTGAATTATAAATATCTTTTCATAACATCTATAGTTAACAATATTTTGAAGCATAAAATTTTAAGAAATATTAATTTAAAAATTTGGGTGACAGACTTGACAAGGGAAAAAAATCCTTACCTCAAAGTCAGCACATCCTTCTAAAATCATGAATTCTTTATCATTGAAGAAAAAAAAGATTAGGAAAATAGTCTGGTTTTCTTAAATATTATCATTAAAAGCTAGGGTTGCTATTTTTTCAGTTAAATTGTAAAACTTTTTAAAACCATGAGATGGTTGGGGGTTGAAGATCAAGCAAGAAATTATATTTAATATTTAGCTTCAATAGAAAAGACCAGAAGTAATTATCAAAATCAATAGGTATGGAATGCAACTATTTAATATCAATAAACTTTTTCTTTAAAAAAAAAATAACAGAAATGACATTTTGTTTGATAAAACTAAAAAGAAATAAATAGTTAAAATATATTGATTCAAATTTTCAAACATTTGTCTTAAAAAACTTAACAGTTTTTAAAATCACATAAATGTTAGAGGCATTTCATTTGCTTTTCTTAACTAATGCATGACTCAAATAAAACTTCTAACAATTACAATAAATTTTCACAATTTTCTTCCCAGACATTAATTAGTATATTCAAATAAATTTTGAATATGACCCATGAATTTTAAATTCACATAATGAAAGCTGATTTGAGATGACTGGAGGAAGCTAAATGTAGCAAAATGTTTACAGAATATTCTTGCTGACGAATTCAATTCGCAAAACTCTAACACAAAATATAGTATATTTAATGAGTATTAATTATTACTATGCTTGACAAGAATTCTTCAAAAAGTAAGAGGAAAGGGGCTTAATAAAATGATAATCAACTGCGTTACAAGATGGACATGTTATACTACGACTGTAATCACTGAAGAATTGTAGTCTACGATCAGGCGACATAATTAACTCATGGCAGTGATTACATCTCAAGCGCTCTTGACAGCAAGGTGTAGCAGCAATAACATCATAAGAATACATAGTACCAAGAATCAAGTCACGTCCATCCCACCTTTCTGGGCAAAATTTGCAGTGCAGGATGCAATTCCAGCCTTCTAAACATGCCATGCACACAGCATTTAGAAAGTGAACTTGATTATCAATTTTGACAGGTACAGAACCATTGGAATATTGGCGAGGGGAAGTGAAGAAAGTCCCATCAATCAATGGATAGCGATCAAATATAATCATTTGATTGAAACAAAATATACAGTTAACACCGGAAGTCTTATTTGCACTTAGAGTAGACAAAATGAAGCAGCGGATCTCATCATTCCCTTGGTTTCCTTCATCTTCAATTTTGATGTGATAGGAGTTAATTTTGTTGCGGGGCAAGGAATTGAATGAGGAATAATCTTGCCTGCGGCTGAAGAGGCTCCCACTGATGTGGCGTTCTTTGCGTTCTTGGGGGTACCCTTTGACACCCCAGGTAGGGGACAGCGGGCAGTCCGAGGCTGAGTTGGGAGGGCTGCCCGAAGTGGAACTCATGCTGGAGATACTTGAGCTTCGAATACGACTGACAGGAACTTGGGGACCGATTGTCACGCTGGGCTTGGTTGTGGGGACACTTCCAGCAATGGTCAGGCAGGGCTTGTCATTTTTCTTCTTGCGGTGACGCTTCCTTTTCAATTGCTCGTCAATAGGAGCGGCCGGCGGAGTCCAGTCCAGATCTTTACGCAAGTGACCCTTCGCGCATTTGCACCCGCATGCCTTGTATGCCAGGTCGTACCCTTTTTTAGTCCACAGGTTCTGGAGGCGCTGTTTTTCGCTCCAGCTGCGCGCTCGCCCGGTGGAGCGCAGGAATGTCAACACCGTGTACTCCCACTGATCGAAGCATAACTTGTGCATGTACAGGCCCTCCACGCAGCTCTCGTTGTTGCAGATCACTTTGACAGCGTCGGAGAGGTTCTCCAGACTGATGGGCTCGCCGACGTGACACACCGTAGGGACGCAGCATATGGTCATTGTCGCTGGATCGAAGTTCTCGAATATGGCTTGACACTGCTGCATGTTGACTCAATTCCACAGCCAAATGCAAGAGGGGACAGAAAAAGTTTTACTAAGTTCAATGGATAATCAAAGCAGTTTTCTAACGGAGTAAGTCATCCGGACACCCTCGGCGAGGATAACGGAGAGCGACAACATCGGAGTTTCGGTTTTTGAATCGAACCGCTCGTGCGGCTGGTTCCGCGTCTGGTTCAGCTCCTGAAGTAGAGTGGGAGGAGCTCGACCCAACACCCAACAGTGGCGGCAAATCCGAGCCACCCAATTGGCTCATCGACTGGGCAGGGTAAATCATAACATTGCGACGGCGCATGCGTCGCCGGCAGGTTGGGCTTCCATTCCATATTGAAAACCGTAAACATTACTTCTCGTCTTCTCGTATTCTTTGAATCGCCGAATAAAATCATTGAATGAAGATCGAACGCTTCATATTCGGGGACTTTTCCTAAGAATAGAAGAATTTAATCGAAATACTGACCTGTCGTGGTTGTCACTGTCATTTAGGGGCTGATTTTACACCTGCGCAAAGACCGCGGTAGGAAAAGAAAGCGACCGACACGTGCGCTCAGTTTTGACCTTGGGCGACTGGCTGAATCAGTAAACACAAGTTGGCTGCGTCCCAGCAAAGAGGCGCATGGGGACCAACGACTGATCTAAAGCGGGCTAGTTTTTCTTACTGAACTGGGGGGGGGGGATTATTATCATTACTGGGTGGGGGAGAAGCATCCTTTTTTACAATATGCTTGCGTGCAGTCAGAATATTTCTCTCTTTCGTAATTATTTAATCTTAGAAACAAGGCAGAAAATACTTACTGGAAATATTACGCGAGTTTAATATGAGATTTGCGTAACTACCAGGAAATTTAAATCAATTAAAAATGGTTGGAAGTATGTAATTAAGCAATAATCTTGAGGATTTGCGATTGCGAAGGCCAGTTGAGTTGAATTCCACTGTATTAAATAAATCGAGTTCGTCTTTTAAACAAATTAAAAGCACCAGGGCATCGATTTAAAACATGTTTATGGTCATGGAATCCACACCATCGAAATATTTTCATGTTTTTTTATGACAGGGATTGAAAAAATTGATTGATGATTCAGATGTTATCGTTAGCGTAGTAAAAATGTGATTTTTAATCATAGGCAAAACATTCATATTAAAAAAACAAAACAAATAATGTCAAAACCCAGTAGTCACCAAATAATATAAGGAATATTCTTAAAGTGTCATCTGAATAGAGAAGTCCAAAAGAAGTGGTTTTCCCCCTATTATTTATTTTAGTAAGCTTTTCTTTTACTTTGTATTCAGATTTTTTCCGTTAACGAGATAGCCAAGAGCGCTTGTCAACAAACGTGCTCGTGCACCGGTAACTTAGAGATAAAAATATCGAAGTAGTTTTTCACCAACTGCAAATGCAGATATGAAAACGTTTTCAGCTGTAGAGATAGAGATACTGATGTGAAAAATTGTATCATTAATAATTTTACAGTAATGTAAACAATAATAAAGGAGAATCCTCGTAGGTTAAAATAAATTAACTAAAAAAATATCAGTTGCTCTATCTTTTTTCTGATTTGGGAAATCTCTTTTTGAGCAAAATTTCCGATGCATGTGATATCACTATTGGATGATTTATATCACTTGATATAAATCATCCAACAGAATATATTTACTAAACAGTCATTATTATAAATTAAAATTTGTACTTAAAGTTTATTCTTGCGTTCTTGAGTATTACCTCAGTGACTAGTTAACAAGTAATGTTTACAAATTAATTAAGCTTGATTAAATTACAAAACATAAGAATCTGTACATAATCCTGTTTTAAAAAGAAAAAGTTTTCTTTTACTTCTGAATTTTAAAAACTTACAAATTTTAAACTCATAGTTTCATAGTAATTACGTTTTTTTTTTTCAACATGAAGCATGACAATTGTCCTCCTGAATATAGTATTTTCACTTTGTTTTACAAATATTATTGTATAAATTAATATTGTACAATAATGTTTTACAATTGTACAGTAATATTTTATACAATAGTATTGTATAAATTTAAAGGTACAAGTACTTTTAAAACAATAAATCATGTTTTAATCTTATAAAAATTCCTTTATAATTTCGCAAAAATATCATCTAATTTAATAAATTGCATAGCATAAGTTATCTATTTATTTATATTGAACCCTACTATTTTACTTTAAATTAAAAAATAAATCACTTGATTTAAAACCACATACATATACAATTTCTATTATTATAAGTAGTACGTTATTGTTATACATATTATGCAATATAAGCTATATGCAGACTCTTACACGCATTAAATGCAGTTAAAATATCATATTCTCTAAAATATCAATATGACCTAATACTCAATTGTAAGATTGTTATGCTTTTCTTTATTTAAAGAAATAAATCGAGGATGAATTATGAATTTGATTAGTTCTAAAATTGAAATTAATACTATTTTTAATTTTAGTTATAGAAATAGTATAAATCAAATGAAATACATTCCTAAAATTAAAATTAATATTAATTTACATTACATTATTAATTCTATTATTATAATTTTAATAATAGAAAGTTAGTTATTTTAAAATCTTACAAGTATTATATTAATTTTCTATAAATTTTAAGTACTAGAGTATAAATAATAAATTTCAGAGAAAAATTTATGTAAAACATTAACCCATAAATTTATTTAGATTTTTATCTCGTTCGGGAAAACTTTGCAATATTTCCCTAGAACAACGATACCAGTTTTTAAAGTTATACTCATTGGGGGGGAAATTCCAATTTATAAGTGTTAAGAAGAAAATTTAACTTCTAAGTTAAGCAAAAACTTAAAATTTCTTTAACGACGAAATCTATTTGTTGAAAATCATTGACTGCACCAACATTGATTAAAAATGTACAATAATTTCATTCTAAATTTAAATAAATATGAAAATATAATTTAATAATGTGATTCATTGCAAAAAATGTGATTTCTAATTCAAAACACTTACCTAATGTAGAGGAAAGACGTGGATAAAATTCTAAATTATGGGATCCTACTTAAAAAATAACATAAATCAATGTTTTTACAATCATTTTCATCATGATGGGAAAAATATCTGTTCAAAAAATGTTCAATTTCATTAATAAATTTTGGGTACCATAAATATGATCACAAACACAAATATTAGAACTATTGTAGAAATATTTCATTCTAAAAATATCTCTTTTTCTCTTACGACCAATAATGTCAGGGATGAAATTATTTGCAAACGCTTTTACATTTTCACCGTCTATTTAAGAGTAAATAATAAGATTCTACCAGTATCTCAAAATGACTGCCATCTTTTTTTCTAAATTGAATTGTATTTCTTTCAGTTTTGATAAAGTAGAATACTATGGTACAAGAAAAAAATGTTTTTAAGAAATACAGATTGTGTTTGAATTTACCTACATTGACCAACGTATATAAACAAGAGTGTAAAAATGAAAAATAAATTATTATTTTTATCGGAATTTGAGAAGCGAGAGTAAAAACTAAGATTTTAAATATATTTATGGCTGTAATCGATACAGCGTGACCTTTCAGATTTCCCCAATGCATCTGCTTCGTTAACAGAGTGTAAACCCACTTGGGGGTGGCTTTTGATACGTACATTAGCGTTAATTTTCACGAATAATGGCATCCATCAGAATTGATAAATGCCTACACTGTAAAAAATACGTTACATTTACAGAAAAAAAACTATCAACCAGGACGCCAGTTTATATATCCATTTATTTCAAAGATATCTTTTGTGATGTTTTAGACTTTCAATTCTTAATGGTGTAATTTTGTCAATGTTATAGAATTTTAACAGTTTTAGCAGTTTAATTTCAGGAATTAGCAGATAAAACCTGTTCATTTAACCCAGTATTTATTAGATTTTTTTGTCTTTTTTTTAATAATTAAATACCTACTGTTATATTTTACATCCAACGGTAAGACAGAAAGAAAGGAGCATTACTAATTATGCTGATCGGTCTTTGTAGGAAAAACCAATAAAGGCATATTAGTTGCTTTATTATGCAGACGTTGTTAATTATTTGACTGGTGAGATATGGGCATTAAAACCAGTTTGGGAACTACCAACACAAATAAAATAAAACAGAAAAAAAACTTTTTTTTTCTTAAGAGCAGATTTTTTCCAGCAAAAAATATGGGTAATTTCTGAAAGATTTACAGATACTTTTACAGTGTACAAAAAGAATATGCCCAAATTGAGCGTTTGAATGATTATTCAAGGAACTCTTAATAAACAAAAATATCAAAAACTAATTATTATTATTAGAACCTTATTCTTGGAAAATGAGTATAATATTTGCTGCTATTTTTAATTTTTATTAATGTTTTTATTTATTATCTCTATGTGAGTTAAGACTTTTCAGAAAAAAATATATCGTACGCAGATGATACTGTTTTGGTTTACTCAGCTCAAAATCATATTACATTAGAAAGAAATATAAACTCAGATTTAACAAAATTAAATGATTAGTTTCAAAGTAATGATACTTTAATAAATAGTAATGAAACAAAATATATAAATTTTAGTTTATTCTCTAGGAATAGCCAAGACCTAATTATTAAATATCATAAATGTTTAAATACCTTGAATTGTAATTGTTTAAATCTTGAAAGAGAGCAAAGTACCTAGGATTAAATATTGATCAAAATTTAATATTTAACACACAGTATTTAATAAATAAACTCCGATATAACTTATATTTATTTTATCATCTAAAAAATTACGCAGACAGATCCTTTTTGAATATTTTATACAGCTCATGGATTCAATCCAAGTTACAATATGGAATTATTTTTGGGTCGATGATTATGTAACAAATCTAGTTCCACTAATGAATTTACAAAAACGAATATTCAAATATATTAATGATCAACAGCATAATAATTTTCTATCATTAAAAAAATACATTGCTTTAGATTATTAATTTTTATTCATGATGATATAAATTCATTTGAAAGTAAGATTAATTTAAATAACTTTAGAAAACACCTTTATTAAAAATTCCCAAACCATATAAAGAAATAATGAATAAAAGTTTTTTGTATCAAGGTCCACTGCTATATAATAAACTCCCAAATTATTTAACTTCAATTGCATACAAGATATCTTTTAAGAAGGATTTGTTTTTATTCCTATCATACAGTCCTGATTTTCTATCTATTTTTTTTTTGTTTGTAATGAATAAAAAATCATTGGTATGTTAAGTTATACCATACAGAGCCAAAAAAAAATGTTAATTTATATTTGTGCTCTGTCTTATGCCAGTTAACTCTTAACTTTATTATTTCTCTTGAAAATGTATAATGTATATTTATGTATTTTTGTTGTAGTTTGATTTCAAATTTAGTGTAAAAATTGTGTTTTATTGTATTTACTATTGTTTTTTTTTCTTTTGGTTTTTGCTTGTATGTATTTAATATGTTCAATGCTTTCACTTGGAAGGGCGCTTGGCCCCTTAGTGGACAATATGTGTGTATATTTTTTTTCTTTCTTCTCTATTTCCTTTTGTGTATTTAATATTATTGTTAAATTTACGTAAAATATAAGTTAATTGATGTAAGGAAAATTTGTAAAATGAAAAACGTATAGTGATGTCTTTTAAAAAAATCCACACCAAATTGTATCCTAAAAACAACCCATAGAGATTTTTAAATTAAATAAGTCAAATGAGTTTAACTTCTCATACACCCTGTCTCTCTATGTAAGTCTCTCTATGTCTTACAGAGGCAGGGATGTAAAACATGTCAAAAGGGATTATTTATTTATTTTTTAAATAAGCAGATAATGTAGATTTTTGGCAAAAAAATGTGCTTTAGTTTTACAGATTTTGATGTTATATGTTATAAATACTTAAAAGCATTTTCACTATTTTTATGGTAAACCAATCCTATCAGAATAAACTATCAAAAGTTTAGCTCAGTCCGCCATTTAAAGTCCTTACTGTAGCCTTTAAAATCTGAGGGAAAAAAACATGTGGGAGTTGAAAAACCCATTGTTTTCTTTTTTATAAATTGAATAATATATTCAGATATATTATTCATAATATTCAGATAAATATTCAGATACTGCATTTATCAAATTGGGATTATATTGATTTTATGTTTCCGTTTAGATTCAGCTTTAGTCATTCAAATTAACCAGTCGTTTGAAAAATCAAGTTTTTTCCTATTTTATAGTACTTTTGGTAAAACTAAAACATGTATGTTTGAAATAACCAGGACGTGCTTTTATAATTCATATATCATATTCGAAACATATTTTTGGCGGAAAATGGTCATATTTTATTCTTGCGCCATAAAACAATAGCCAAACCAATCCAAACTTATTTCGTTCAGAATAAACCATTATTTTTTTGTTGTCTTTCAAACATGGGTATACTAGAAATGTAAAGTTATTGAATTCAGTTTATAAACTATTCATACTTTATTTAAATTATGACTCTTGAAAGAACCCAATTCTTTCTCAAAGTATTTTCTGCAAAAATAAAGTTTTATACCGTTTTATATTAGAATTAATATTTATTCAACATAAAAAATAAAACATGCCAATAAACTTTAAAATTTAACATTTTAGTAGTTCAAATAATAAACTTAATATTTTCGTATGAAATATGTTTCAAGAAATTATATTTAAAAATCTACAAGTAAACTTATTCGCAAGCTGCTTAGGATATAATTAAAACTAATTTAAAAAAACTAGCTAACTAAAATTTAACCAGTGTTCTAAAATTTAAAAAAGGTTTTCTGAAAAAAAAATAATGTTAAAGTTTTAGAAATTTATCGTTAAACTGTATGAGGGATTTATAAATATGTGTTAATTAAACTGTAAAAGGTGTAGTAAAATAAAATCTTGGAATAAGATGCATCTATAAAATATTAAATTTATATTTCATGTTGAAAAATATTATATCTGTGAAAAAAAGGGTTTCAATTCTATAATTTTATATTTTAGGTGTAATCTAAAATACTCATAATAACTGAAATACATACACTGATGAAAAGTAAAGAAACAGTTTTCATTTCTTTTTATACTTATAATGAAATTTAAATCTTAATGCTACTTCAAATACATTATAACTATGAAAAGAATCAGTTTTATAGAAATAAGTTTTAAAGAATAGTTTTTTATAAGGGGGCTACCTATAACTAACATATTAAATTGAAATTAGGACAAGAAAGTGAGAAGTGATAAGAGTATTTAAAATTAAACAATTAGTTCAGTTTTAACCGAACTAATTGTTTAATTTTGAAGGAACCAATATAGAAAATGCAGATTATTCAATTAAAAACGGTTTAGTGATACATATTGAGCTTTATTAAGTATAAGAAGAGATAAATAAAAATTAAAAAGTTTCTATATTTCGAGGTATGGTCTCAAATCCTTTTCAAATTTAAATGCAATATTATGCAATTTTTTAATACAACCAAAAATTCTTTTAATATACATTTATGAAGGGATTTTTTCAAGCAAAATATGCTAATTATTTTAAGTTTTATTATGTGAAACTTAAATAGCTAAAATAAAGCCTATTATTTTATGTAACTTTGAATTTTTGACATAGTACCTACCAAAAGAATATTGATAAAATAATATCTTAGTTTTATTCATTAATTATTTATAATATAAATTGTTTTATTACAAGTACAATTTCTTTCTCACTGTTGTTGTTAAATATCAAGACTTCTTAATGCGGAATTCAAGAACGATCTATTTTGACAATGACATACTTTCATTATAGGAGCATAATGAAAAAAAATTAGTCATTAGTTTCTTTTCATCAAAAACCAGAAAATCAATTTATTATTTTTATTTAAACGGATGTATATTTTCAGTTTGCATGAATTATTAGATTTTCTAATTTAATCAATAACATGTTTAGAATTTTTTTATTAGCTTATTTAAGTTTAAATTCTTTTTTCTAAAATATTACCTATTTTAGTTACTTTGTTGTAGTTTCTATGACATTTCCTATTAAAATAAATAATAATACAGATTAAGAGAAGGGAATAATCAGGAAAACTTTGAAAAGTTGTCCTGATTCCCGCATTTTTAGATATCTTTTTCATAAAATTATATTGTTCATAAAAATTGTAATATATTATATAAAAACATGTTATCAAAATTTCCAATTGAAACAAAGAGCATTTTCTTTTTCAAATGAAACTTTTATAGCATTTGAGTGTTTGTCACTGACTTATTGTATAGATACATTCTACGGTATAAAAGAGAAAGCATTTCCATATTATAAGATAGATTTTTTTTAGAGAAATATAGCATAGAGAAATACAGGCACATTAAGAGTGTTTTTTAGAAAATGGTCAATGGTCATACGTTAATTTATGAATTACTTCGACATTATACTGATTTATAATTGATTCTAATGAAATTTGATAAACACACTTTTTAGTTGATATGATTAGCTTTTGCATCTTTATGATCTTTAATGTTTAAAGAAAACTTCATCGCAATTGAGAACGGTAAGAAATTTAAAGTCATAATTTTAGCAAGATAAAATAATTTTCCAAAGCTTCAAAAACAAGTCGGGTTTGCCTCTAACTTAAAAATTTTGAGTTCCAACGCTTATGTAGCCATATTCAAAATATTAAGATCGTATTCGGAAGAACCTAAGTAAGTCGTCGTATTTATGAACTGCATACTGCACTCGAGCAAGTTGCATTGTTGAAAAAGAAAATGAATGAGGGAAGTTCAGATGGTTCAGAGATAATGCAAAGGGCAATTGTCTCAGAGAAAGCCATAAAACTGTCTAGGGATGTAAACAGTGAGATAATTCCTTCCTATTCTTACCTGGATATGAATGAATAAACCACTTTTGTGAGATTTCAAATGAACACTCGTAAAGTTATAAACATGTGAGAAGTTTTGATTAGAATTGAATTACATTTCAGAATGGAATATGTTGATTATATCAATAATATAAGTTAATAAATACCTAACACAAGTAAGAGAGAATAAGAGACATTTGGGGTTCTTTATAAAATATAGCACACCAAACATCTATGTCATATTTTGACGTAGCGTAATGAAATTGAATCGTCAGTTACAAGAAGGGAATAAGTCCAAAAACGAAGTTTTGAGAAAATCGAAAAAAACTGTATAAGTAATGGAATTTTTATCCTGCAGCCACCAAATTTTTACAGGAAATTCATGGCACTGTTACAATCATCGAAAAAATTATAAGTGTATTTAAAAATGTTTTACAGTTAAAAAAGAGGATGGACTTATTCCCTTCTTCAACCTTATGAAATTTCGGCTGAACAAAAATCTTAAAAATCACTTAAATTAACAATTAAATTATATCTCTGCTTAGTTCACAGTACAAAAGTGAAAGATAGAAAGACTAAGACGAATAAAATTAAAAATTATTATGAAACTGCGTCATTAAGGCGCTATCAATGGAGTAAGTGAATATCTATGGAGTCAAACATTCATTGGTTAAAAAAAAGAAAACACGCTTTTAAATTAAAATCAAATTTTATTTTGGCTAAGTTTACAAGTCAAAGAATAAGAAAAGAAAGACAAATTAAGTTAAATTTCAAATTTAATCAAATAATAAAATGAATGGATATCGATTTCGCAAATTCAAGGGGCTATATCTGCCGATAGGGGGTAGTTATTTTCCCCTCTTTGCACTCATGTGTAGAGCGGAGCCTGGAGATATTTTTCAGCACAAAAAGTCAATTTGTCATTTTTTGGACTTATTCCCTTTTTAAAGTGACGATTCAATTAATATTTAGGCAATGGCAATGCAATGCAAAAGTTGAACAGAGAGGAGGATTTCCAAGAGCTGAAAAAGGAAAGGACAGCAAATGAAATAATTTGACAGAATCCCCCCTTCAGTTTTTCTCTCCATAGCTGCGATGCATATTTCCTTTGGCCCCCTCCCAACATTTCCACGGTTGGTGGTTGTGGCCCTGACCCTATACCTGCGTTTAGCAAAATCTTTCCAGACGCTAGACAGAAAGAGTTTCCACTCTTCCTAACGTATACAGAGAGCTGCCAATTGCATCCCTCCAAAATTAGCAATAGGAAAGGCGAATGTTTTTCGCTTCTCTTTTTTGGTAGGTTAACGACCCATGGAGTGAGTTTGGCTTCTCCGCTTATCATCATGAGTGCAGCTGATTTGTGATAGACACTGGAAAGAATGTAAAGTAGGGAAACTGACTGCAGATGCATATGCAGATGTCGCGAATTCTTTCCAATCAGCGTTTCCTGTGCTCGGACAAAGAGATGGAGCTGTCGCTGCTGGGAAGAGGAAGATGAAGTATGCCATAGTAGCGAAGGACTCAGAGGTTACTGAGTACCACACTTAGAGGTCCTTTTGCTGAGATGCCTAGAGATAATAGGAGTTCTCCAACTCTTTTCCACTGAGACACCCTTTTGGGGCTAAAAACTTTTCGCGGAACTCCCGGGTAAAAGAAAACAGCTGGGTGGTAAAGTCCGATGTATTTTTGAAATATGCTTTTTGTAGTAAAGTTTTTCAGTTTTCATTCGAAAAAATTAACTATAATGTAGATGTAGGTGATAATTTTTAACTATGAAGAGGGAAAAGAGAAAGAAGAGAAAAGGAGGAGACAGAAAAGGCGTCAAAAAAATCCATAGTGAAATTTTGTTGGTCATTCAAAAATTCAAATCTTTCTTCCTTTTCTCTCCTTCTTCCTTCTCTCCCCTATTTTTAAGTGCAAGAAAGGGTCACTTTCAATCCGCGCATATAAGGAAGGACCCTAGGGGGCCAGTTAGAGGGGGGCAAACTGTCTCTGATCGCATTGAAAACATTCTTTACCGTTGAAATTATAGAATATTCTAAATAAGTATGTAGGGGGGCATATTACCCAAATCCGTCGATGCCTAAGCCCCCGAGCCCAAAATCTCTGGAACCGCTACTGCCCATTCTACTAATTAGAGAAGGCCCGATTTTGAAAGAAAGGAAGAAGGAAAAACTTTGTAATTGTAAAGTTCTTTCAAAAAAAAAGGTAGGGCAGCAGTTTTGGTCTACAAGAAATGGGACTACCAACCCTAGGTTATACGAACAGCAGAGGTCACGAACCTTCTAAAAGCTGCCTAGCCTGGGGGTCGCCGAAAACATCTCAGAAAGAGGACAAGAGAGGAGGGCTGCCTGTGAAAAACACGCCATGCCATTCCTGACACGTACCGACCTTCTTTGAGTCGAAAGAAATAATCTGTCATAGGCGACACAGGATGCCGATTGCAAGAAGGGAAGCAGATGAAATATTGAGAGAGCTCGGCCACCTGATAAGGGATAAATGTTTTCCTCCCTTTTTTCGAGCCGAAGATATCTCAAAAATGTCGTAAGGCGGTTGTTGAGGGAAATAATTGCTCCTTGTTGCTCGAGTAAAAGTAGGTGAGGGGAACAGTTTTGCTTTTGTTTTTATGGAAAAGGTGTCCATCCTAAAAAATGTCCATTGCCACATATCAAATTTTGCAAGAACTAGGCTAGTCCAGGCCAACTGCTATCTGTGGAGCCGGAAGGCATCAGAACGGTGTTCTGGAAAATAGTTGGTCCCTCTTCCATTTAATTTCTTTGTGTATCTTCACCTTTTCATTTAATGTATATCACTTTTTTTTATTACCTCCCTCTTCCATCTCCATCTTTCAGTCTTTTATTTTCTCTCTCTCTTTTTCAGTTCTAATATACAGTTATCATTCGCATTATTCCAAGTAAGGAAATGATAAAAACGAAAATACCCTATACTAGTATAATACACATACTGCAAACATAGAGCTAATCGAGAGAGCTATCTTCTAGTACGAGAAAAAAAGCACGATCCCCAATCATGAAAAACTAGGAGAAACCGTAGGATTATTTGAATGTTGATGTTTTATATATATTGATGATAATGAAAATAATGTTCCAAGAAAGGTTCATTCTATGAACAGAGAGAAAGCAATCTTAAAATATAGCAATTTCTGTATAAATAAAATGTAAGCTTCTTCGATCCATCATCCAAAGACATTTCTCTAAGTAAAATTACAGTTATCCATACCATATCAAGGTCGCGGTCTCCCAATGAGAAATGAACAATTCTTTGTTTGATTGGAAAGAACTGGATTGTTTTCAGATTTATAAACTTGCTTATATTTTCTTTAATATCAGAAGAAAGCGTTCCTTTTTCATTCATACTAGCTTGTAAAATCATAGTGGCATTAGTTTTTTATGGGCTATTATATAGAAACTAATTGAAGCTATTTATACCTCATTAATTCAAGATGAAAATACATATCAGGTAACAAGCAAGATTTATTACCCATGTTTTATGATTTAAAGTAGTACAGTAGGAAAATTTGCCCTTTACATTTTTAGTATAATGGAATAATGGAATTGAATTGTTGGAATTTTTAGTATGCTTGAATTACATTCGACAATCGTTTTTACAGCACTCAAATAGTTCGTAAAATTGAAAAAAAAAACCAGTAAGGTGTATATAATTTTAATACGTGTTTATATAATTGTTTATACGGGTTTATATAATTTTAATACGTAAATTTAACACTTGGTATACTCTAAAGTTACAAATTTCTTGTGCATAATTTCATGTAAGAAAATGTAACACACCCACACAAATGTATTTTGCATAAAATTCACTTCACAAATTTTTATGTATCGGATATACAAAAAGTTTGTAAACTATTTGTGCATTAGATTTCTTTATTTAAGAAAATAATAAATTGTGTCTTACTTTATTAAAAATATCTGTTAAATATACTTATCTTTTTTTTAAATCTAAACCATGAATTGGAGAACCTGGTTTAATAAAATATTACTTTTTTAAAAGCTTCGTAATCAAAACAGTTTGAGAGAAACAAAAAAAAGCAATGTTCATTTAACCCAGGTTTCTGTATAAAATTCAGTTGATCATATTTTTTAATGAGAATATACAGAACATGTAAAATACAAGCACAATCAGTTTTTTTTACTAATGATGCAGCCAAAGGAAGCCAAACTGTACACAATACAACTACAACAAATTTGCTTTCCTGCTACAAATGAGTCATAGTAGTGAAAAACATTTACAGAAATTAGCTACGTTCATCTACTACTTTTGTATTTCTAGGAAAACGATCTACAGAAATTTTTATAAAGGGAGTTTCTCTTTCTTTGTTACAATAAATTTATATTTGAAACGAATATTAACATCCTTGGTATATTTGATGAATTGTCTACATTGTGGAGAAAAATTCACTTTTGAAAAAAAAACACCATCGATGGTGTTTTTTTAAACACCATCGACTTCCTAATAATTATACCATTTAAACTTTACACCATACAGTCTTTAAGGTTTATTTACTTTAATTTGAATTACTTTTGTGTTAAGAATTAAATTCTCATCCATATCAGTCCACTTTTTCTTTAAACTCAACGAGTATTTCACTTATTTCACCAGATTCCATTGGGCCAAAGCTACCCCAACGTAATAAAAATTCATTAATAGTCAAACCACAAAGTGAAACAAAATAATTACAATGAAAGTAGTTACAAGACTTTATAATTAATTGAAAAATATGACCTATTTGTTTGTAATAATTGTTCTTTATCCCACTTCCGAAGAAAAGTTGTGATTTAACAAAAATGGAATTTTTGATACTACCTAAGTTGGAAGCCTCCTAGTGATCGTATTTTAAGAATTTCCAGACGCCACTTTGAAAATGTCATGACAACAATTCTACCTATTTTTCCTAGCATTGACTAAGTGATAATCACATTCTTTTATATACAGCATTTAGAATCTCTTTCCGATGGTTTGGCCAAAGTTTTGGTTTCCCCATTTTACTATATTCAATGAACTCAATCGGTAGGTGCCTTTTTATTAAACTGACTCCTCAGTTTATTTATATATCATATATCATTATCACGATTCAATATACTAATATCATTATTATAATATTATATTGACTCATTATGTTTTAAACAAATCAATATCAATTCAATTTAATCAATATCAATATTATGTCATATTATTAATAATTATATATCATTAAAATTCAAAACAGGGCCATAATATGCACAGACAATACTTGAATCGCCAGTTTGAAAAAGGGAATAAGTCCAAAAAATGGCAAATTGACTTTTTGTGCGCAAAAAATCTCTAGGCTTCGCTCTACACATGAGTGTAAAGAGGCAAAAATAACAACATCTTATCGGTAGATATAGCCAATATAGCCCTCGAAATTGGCGAAATCGATGTCCATTCATTGTATTTTTCGATTAATTTTGAAATTTAATTTAATTTGCCTTTTTTTCTTATCCTTTGTGCTGTAAAGAAAGCTGAAATAAATTTTATTTTTAATTTAAAAGCGTTTTCACTTTTTTTTATCCAGTGAATATATTTGACTCCGTTGATAGTGCCTTGAGAACTCAGTTTCATAATACTTTTTACCTTCATTTGTCTTTCTATTTTTCACTTTTACAGTGTAAACTAAGCAAAAATATAGATTAATTGTCGAATAAAGGGATTTTTTTTTAAAAAAATTCAGCTGAAATTTCATAAGGTTGAAAAAGTGAACAAGTCCATCAACTTTTTTCAACTGTAAAATATTCATGAATAAACTTATAAATTATAAATGGGGTCCTGAATTTCCAGTGCAAATTTTTTGGTTATACAACGAAAATTCCATTACTTATGCAGGGTTTTTTTTTTTTTTCGATTTTCTCAATACTTGGTTTTTGGACTTATTCCCTTTTTCAAACTGACTGATTCAGATGTGTTTTATAAAGTTAAGTTACTTGTAACTATTCATTCAACCCGAGTTATTCATTCCACGAGTTTGAGTATAGTTCCCAGTTTTTAATCAATTCCCTATCGTTTTGGACGATTGACATGATTATAAAATGTAAACGCATATGAAAAACATCCCTCTAATAATTTTCTTCCAATATAAATACTCCATAAAAGGAAAGCACAAAAACAAATAAGCTGCACCGGCACGTGGATTTATGACGATCCCTTTCCTCATTTTTGAGTTAGAGTGACTTAAAAATTAGGAATTTTGAAACAAAGCACGTATTGCAGAAATTTAATTTCTCCACCTCAAACTTACAAATCAATTTTCTTCCCCTTTGTTCCATCTTCACATTTCCAAGAAACATACCGTGACCTAATTCGAATCACATAATTTTTACGAGGAAATATATTTTCATTTATCTGATCACTTCTAGAAGCAGCGAAATCAAAAAGTATTTGCCCAAAGCTTTGAAAACAAGGTCACCGGTGTACCCTCAATTTTGTTTCCAAATCTTGTCCATGAGAAAGCTAAACAAAAGGGGACACCCACATTCCAAAAACCACTTTTTTTAAACTATATATTTAAGAGGATTGGAGACTTTTTGTACTAAAGTAAACGATGCAAAAAAATTGGTTATGATTTTGTAATGGGAAGTTTATCGTTTTATCATTTTTGAGGGTGATACATAAAAAAGCGAACTAAACTTTTTGATGTTATTGATATCTATAAATAACACGAAATATATTTTAATCGGTATTAACCTTAAACTACATTCATTAAATATGCGCTAAAAATTGTTATATTTCACTAGTTGGGAATGCGCAAGGAACGTTTTTAACTAAAATATGAAATTAAAATATTTTGTATCGCCAAATTTACTATTAAATATTATGCTTTTTTACTCATTCGAATTCGAATGAGTAAAAACGCATAATATCATTAAGTCATTAATATCATTAAACCCGTTTGAAATAAACTATTTCCTTCTAGAAATCACACCCCTCCTTAAAAAATTTGTTTGGAGAATATATTGCCATTGAAAAACAAAATAATTTCTAATTACTACTTTCATCTTTTCCAAAAGATGTCCCTTTTAGCTCACTTAAATGTTCGTAAACTAACAAAAAAAAATCTATATATTTTTTTTAGATCAGACAAGGATTAAAATTTTCAAACTAAGTATGATTTGTTTCCTCTTCTTTTACAGAAATTGCAATCCTGGAAGTAAAGACACTGAAAAAGTACTAGAAACAGAAATGTGTTTACTCTTGTTCTAAAAAGTTTTTACTCTACAAATTTGGGTTAAACCATTATTAACATTCGATTGTTAAATACACAAAAGAGAATTATTTCGGACCGAGAGTAAACGACCTTTAGTTTTTTTAATAAAATACGGGATTAATATAAAAATAAAAGTAAAGGATAAGATTAACCGTTCGTTAATCTATTAAACATTAAAACCTTTCTCAAATCTAAACAAATGAATTCCCTGTTTAGAACCCCACAATTTCCAAGGTTTTCCACTCAATTTACTTAATTACTACTAAATTGTTACTCAACTGCACTCGAGAACACGCTTTTGTCCTTTCGCAGTTTCAAGGTTTTAGCGGACGCTACCCGAATCACGACTCCCCAGACAGCCACTGTAGTGGAAAACCGATAACAAAACACACCAGTACGAAAAACAGGTTTTTCAGAAAGTAAGGCAGGAAGAGTGGAGAGCTAAGCTCTTTTTAAATGATCTCCCCAATCTCACGGAAGTTACACACGTGATGTAAATAAACATTGAGTCAGATTCGAGGGAATACCTACCCTTCGCCTCCAAACGTAAACGATCCGATCCGTCAACAGATCAATTGCAAAGCATTACTTAACACACTTGCATCATTCGATAAGAGTTTTTAGTTTGCACGTCTCGCTAGTTTTTGTTTCCAGATTTCATCTCCGCACACATATCGGAAATAAATTGTAAATATGCAAAAAATATGCCCCTCTGTAAAAAAGAGGGGCTTTAACAAAGAAGTTAGGGAAGTTATAATGTAAAACCCTTACTGGGAGTTCTATTCAGAGGGAAGAATGTCTGGGTTTTCTTTGAGAAAACTTGCCAGACGTATGAAAAAATAAACGTAAAAACTCACAGTTAAAGATGTCATAGCTAGGTTCAAATATTTTTTGATGAGAAAACATTGAATTTAATTTGATCGCCTAGTTCAATTAGAAAAGTTCGAATAACGAGGGGATAGTGTTCCCCCCTAGTGAATAAAAGAGGGAAAGAAAGTAAAAAGGAGAGAGAAAAAGGAAAACACAAATTTTTCGGTCATTCAAAATGTTCATTATTTCTCCCCCCTTTTCTTTTTACTCCTTTCTCTCTCACTTTTTCCCCCTTCTTTTCCTCTTTTTTTCTGGCACAAGGGGAGCACTTTCCTGAGTCCCCCCTTTGGATCCGCGCTTAAAGTCAAATACGTATTTTGTTTTTGTTCTATTATACACCAATTAATCCAAGTAAATTAAGTTCACGGTGTATCAATTGCAATTCATTAAAACCCTTTCACACTCTAAACGAGTCCAGAGATTTAAGGAATTCTATAGATTTCCAAGAATAAACACTCCCCAAATATCCATCCACAAATAGTTATGCAAAATTCAGTTAAAATTACAAAATGGACATATTTAAGAGCTTTCTCAAAAATCCCTTATCCCAAATCCTCTTTTCCCTTCGTTAACCCAACCTAACAAAACGAAATGACATGACATCGCGTAACTATTACCAACCCCGGCCATACCCACCCACACCGTATAGCGACCAAAATCAATATTTCAAACGAGAGTTGTGTTCAGCTTTCCACGGGACTGGGGAGCTCCCCCCACTGCAAAAGAATGAGCTGCTCCAACAAGGATTCTGACCTTGACCTTGAATCTGAAGACTTCCTCACACACAGCGCCGCTTTACTAGTAGCTGTAGAAGCGTGGTGCTGGAACACGTGGAGGGACCGTATATAAAGTGAAGGTTGCACTGGAGGTATTTAGTGTTAGCGATTATCGTCTCAAGTTTAATGAATATCAATGGCATTGGCGGAGTGACTTCACAAATGTCATTTATTTTGTGATTAAAATTAATATAATTATTCATTCATATATGCTAATGGCTAATGTAGTTTTAGGGTACTGATCACCACTACCCCCAAAATTTAGGGGTGATGCCCCCCTCGCCCCCCTTATATACGCCCTTGTATTCAGCCCTTGTAATGTTCAGCTTACTATTTCTTTATAATTAATTAACTTTGGTTAGATGCATGGGAGAATAAGTAACATTACCTTTCTGATTAAAATAAATAAAACTATTTATCAATTTATAGCATTAATGTAATTTTCGGGTATTGATGTAGTGTGCGGGGTACCTTTTTTTAGTTGATTTTGGTTAGATGCCGATACTAAAATTGATCACTGATCAACGATGATCAAACAATTAATCAACATTTATCAACCAATTAAACCAAAATCCAACTAACTAAAAAGTGATTGACCCAACACCGCGGTCGAATATTTCCCATGATATAATTAATAAAATAAAACTAATAGAAGACATAAATAAGCAAATAAGACAAAATCATTTATGAAAGGTGCGAAAAGTGTTGTAAAATATGTAATTTTATGAAAAGGGGGAAATTTCACAATTCACATGTATTATAACGTTAGTCTTTAATAAAAATAACTTTTCTTTGTATCTGACGCATATAAAATAAATGAAGCTATCTATTAATTTTTACGATCGTTAAATGGTTAAACATATAGAAATAATTGTATCAAATATCATGCATGGATACCAGTTTGTAAATGTGTACTGTAGTAATTTTATATAATGCCATATTATAAAAAGTACAGGGTGTCCATAAAATAACAACCGATTCAAGGGCCTCTAGCAACCAAACCGTTCATTGGAATTGAATGAAATTCTGGTGGAAGACATTTTGAGGGATGCAAACAAGAATGGTAGGGGGTGGAACAGTCTCCACAAACAAGTTGAGGTGGAATGGACTATAGTCACATTTTCTTTATGATTCACTAGTCCAGCTCCTACGAGTCCAACACTTTAAAATACACAAATATCAGTATCAAATACGCGAGTCCAGTTTATTATTATCATTTTGTAACGTAAAAATAATTAAGTTAAGATTTAGGTATTACTTTTTATTCATTAATTCCAGCTAAAAAAAACTACGATAACTTAATTAAACAGACAAACGGTCGTAATAATAATAATACGTAGTAGTAAGTATTAAAAAAATAATATACGATTTTTATTTGAATAACAGTTATATTATATATTAAATATTCTAGATATATGGAATGGATCTAATTTATGCAACTTATCTTAATAGTTGTTTGCAATATAATATGTTATTTTATACATAACATTATAGTATTTAAATATATATTATACATTATTTAACACTTATACATTATACTTATACATTATTTATTATAAATAAATAAAATTTTAATTCATATTACAAAAATACTGAAGTTAAAAAATAAGAATTAAGAGTCCTCCTCCCAAAAAAAGCAACTCAGACTCACGATAAAAAAAAATCCAGATGGCGTCACGAAAGAGCTGTCAAAATAGCGTGGCATGGGTTCCCATCGCGAGGGGGTAATCTTTGGCAAGAAATTTCTCGCGCGGTCCTGGTCATTACCGGTCTGATTTTAAGGTTGGCGATAAATTCTATCGCCATTGAGCGGAGAGGAGCGCGCGCGGAGATAAGCCAAGAAAAGGGGGCATCGCAGGTGGCCTAGAGACCATAGAGAGCGATATCAAGATCTATATCTCCTCTTTCAGTACTAGACCATATGGGTTCACAAATCGCAAATTTTGAACTAATAAAAATATTGAAATAATTCTAACGGATTTGGAATCGTTGGAAAATTCTAGCACAGTTTCATATAAAATTCAAAGGTTTTTTTTATTATTCTGTGAAAAATATATTTTTTTCTTACTCCTTTTACGAGTTGTTATTTTTTTCTATTTGATGATCTTCTTTCACCGGGGATTGGGTTGACACGAAAACCGAAGGACGATCTCCGGAAACCTTCCGAGGCCGGAAGGGTTATGTTTTCATACCTCAGAAAGATCGGAAGACATCCTCAGTGGAAAAGGCGTCAAAACCATTAAAAAACTCAATTTTATGTATGATAGCTATATTTTTGTGGTGTATACTTGGTTCGATTTAAACTAAATATGCTAACTGTTAAAAACTTTAAATATTATAATCCATCACGATACATAGCAGTCGTTATTTGAAAAATACTAAGGACATTTGAAAAATACTAACTACTATTTTACGGAATTTAATTTAATTTTTTAAAGAAATAAATTTCTCCCCAATCCTTTTTTACCTCATATTCGTATATCACCGCCTTCAAATTTATATAGTAGTTACTTAAATTTTAAACATGATTAGAAGCACGATATCCACTAGGGTGTCCCAAAAAAACGTGACTTTTGAAATGTTTAACTCTCACCCCCCAAAAATGTTCTTTATGTGAATATAAGACACTGTGAATTTTTCTAGAATTTTTGAACGCTCTGGCGCATGCGCTCTCAAGAAACATGGAACACCTCCATAAAACCGGCCAGTTACTAACGAACCAATAAATTTCTACTTAGGAAAGTCTTACGAAAAATGTTCTTTTTAAAATTTTCAAAGCATTAATACAATTTCTTGAGCACGCGTGCGCCAGCGCGATTCAGAGAGTCTTCCGAACCCTTCCGCGGGTGCTTCGGGAGCGATAACTCCTCAATCGCTTTTCCTAAAAATCATTGCTGCATATCATTATTAAATTTGGGTTTTTGGGGAACGGTTAGGACCCTTTAAAAATGAATTGCTTCAAAAATAAGTTAAATAAATACGGTATAACAAATCCTACCATTTTTAGCGATTTTTTTGGGTCTTTAGGGGGTTACCCCTTAAACCTATCCATTTGTTCCAAATTTTCATATTTTATTAATTTGAATCTTTCTTGTCTCCTTGGGGGCAATTTGAAGACTAAAGCAATGCTTTTTGACCCTGAAAATCGAGTTCAAAGTTATAAAGTCGTCGAAAAACGTAAAAAGGGGGAGGGGCTGTTCCCCGAAAATATGAGGCTGATGGAGAGAAACGGGGGCCGGATTCGGATTCAGGGGGTCATTTTACATAAGAATCTGCTTTCAAAGTTTCTGTGGCATAGTGTAATCGCATAGTGTAATACATAAGGTAAAAGTATCGAAAAATATCGCACGTTTCTTGATTTTAATAATAATTTGTATTACTTCCTACCCAGATAATTAATACCGAATTGGTTTAAAACAATATAAATTGCTCTAATAAATGAAAATAATGACATTTGAACATTAATGGTTATTTAAAAAAAAATTAGAAAAAATGTTAAATTTTACCCTTTTTTTGGCCATTTTTTGAAAATTCAATGACCTTGGGGGACCTCTAAATATTTTTCAAAAATTCTAAAAAAATTCACAGTGTCTTATATTCACATAAAGAACATTTTTGGGGGGTGAGAGTTAAACATTTCAAAAGTCGCGTTTTTTTGGGACACCCTAATATCCACTTTGTAAATACCTAAAATTGAAATGTGATGAAAAGGTGAAAGCTTTAAATTATACAGAAATTTAAGATGCGATCCCGAAGATAGATATATTTGGAAAAAAAAATACTATATGATACATAAAAATAAATATACGTATAAAAATACTATCACGATTATAAACTGCAGATCTAAGGGATGCCAAAGTGTGTGATGATTGCGTATGCGTTTTTAGAAAAAAAAACACCCTTTCTCTATAGGAGGCTCTATGGATCACGCCTTTTCTAACGGCGTGAAACACTAACAGCCATATTCACAGCCATCAGCGTCGGTGTTAACCAGCAGCTAAAGAAAGCAAAATTAGCTTTTCGCTGTCTCTGATTGGTGGAATCCTTCTTTGACCAAGGATTTAACACTGACGCCGATGTCTATGAATATGACTGTTAGTCTCGTTTAAAAAACGTTCATTTACTAAAGGACTGAATAATTTCTACAAAGGAAAGTCTTATAATAAAAAAAATTCATTTTTCAACACATGAATTGAGTGTGCCAACGTGATACGTAGATCCTTCCTAACCCTTTCCGCGGGTGCTTCGGGGGCGATAACTCTTTCGATGATGACTATTGGACGATGACTCTTTTCCTAAAAATTATTACTGCATATGACATCAAATTTGGGTTCTTGGGGAAGTTAAGAGGGTCCGTCAGCATTTCGATTTGCGCCTTTTCCCACTAGATGGCACTGAAACTCACACAGTCACACGATCGAAAGTCAGCCAAGAACATAGCCGAATTAACGAGGGAAGCCATGGGAAGCGATATGCGCCAAATACTGGCACGACTGGTTCAAAGAGAGGAGAGAGCGGTTCTAAGAAAAAGGAGACGGGGAAAGATGAGATGTCCGAGAGGAGAGCGTTGGTTGACATTGACATCCAGGGGTTTCGCAAACGGTAAACTGCTGCATTTCCATCTGGGCGCGTTTTCAAAGATGTAGATCAGGGGTTCTCAAACTTTTGAACATCGCGACCCACTTTTTATGAACAGAATCTATCGCGACCCACCTCATCTTTAATTAAGGTATAATTTTTTTCAGACCAGCAACAGGGCATAGTGTGAAACTTATCTTATGATAATAATTAACTCAAAGACCTAGAACTAAAAATAAAAGTGATAGCACTGTTAATTATATAAAAAAATTAAGCCAAGTGGATTTTAATCCAGTTTTTGGAAGGAGGCTGGGGCCAGGTTGGAAGAGAGGTCCCTATTATTTCAGGACAAGGAAGCGGTCTTTATTTTCTTAGCCACTGTACTGCATTTCAAATTTCAATAGAAAACGCTGTTTTTCGTTTCTAAGAAATATTGTTTCGAAATGAATTGAGGGGTGTCTCAAAAACTCTTTCTTATTTTATTCAGCTGTGACAAGAAGTTGAATTTTTAGTAATCTTAAAAGTTGATGTTTTCTATTAAAAGTCAATAAAGAAAAGTTATAAAAGAATATTTAAACTATATTTTTTACTTCAAAATAAAAAGGATTTCAATTCGTATTTTCTGATAAACTGTTCATTTAAAAAATTTTCTTTTTAAAATCAATTCACAAAGATTTTAGTAACGTTTTCAAACTTCAAACGTTTTATTCTTATAATGAAGGGTGTATTCCAGGGGTCGGCAACCTGCGGCTCTTTTGGAGTAAAGTTGCGGCTCTCCAGTTCCATACGAAAATATTAATAATTTATTATCAAAACCCTTAAATATAAGTAAAAAAAATATTTTTAAATACCTAATTTTTCAATAGCTTTTATTTTCATAATCTAATAACAAATCGCTTGTGTGAAAAAATTGAATCTTTTAAAATTTCTGTGGGGGGTTATGAGTCAAGGGGGTTATTTAAAAAATTAAATTGTTCTTTTTTTTCCCTAAATTGGTGAGAGAGGGAAGAAGGTTATTTACATGTTGTTAAGGTACTAGTGTATTTTAAAAAAATTCAGAAGATATATAAATTTTTGACCCCTATATAAACCCTATACATCTTTTAATACTTAATATTAATTAAAGATGGGTCTTCCTCCAGAAAATAGGGAGTTCGGCGGTCCTCCCCCGAAATTTGTTAAAATTTTAGTATGCTAAAAAGTGTTCTGAAGCTATTTTTTGGGGAGTTTTCAGGGAGCTTCGCGGGCTGCACAAAATGACCCGGCGGGTCGCATGCGGCCCGCGGTCCGCCTGTTGGAAATCCCTGGGTTATAATATTCAGTTTACCTGCAAGGCCCTTTGTTTTCAATCTTTTTTATGACGGCACACATGAAGTTAGAATTACAGGCGCCCTGGACATGTAAAGTTGTATGATAAAAAATATGTTTAAAAAATTTAACGAGATGGCTAAATCAGTTTTAGTTCATCTAAACTGCATCAAAATCACCTGAAAAGTCCACTTTAAGAAAAAAATTTAAAGGTCTTTTAAGGTTATAAGCTTTTTGAGTTTGATTTCTAGTAATCCTGAAAAATTCAATTATACCCATACCGTGATGATTGATAATAATGCAACTTTAATTCTTGAATTTTTATTTTGATTAAATTCGAGTCAAAGAGGCAAAAATATAAACGTGCTGAACTTTTGCTCATCACGAGGCACAAGTTTGCTAAAAAGTTCTGTCAGAAATATCGTGATTTCCCTAAGGATATTATTCCGATCGCAATTTTTAGAGTCAAAAATTAGCGTACTATCATAGATGCATAAATTTTTTAAATTATACACTTTTGAAAGTTTTATCCTTTTATATTCGGTAAATATAAGAGTAGAAAGTCTTGAGGTATCGAAAGTCGGTGTCATAAGTTAATTTAAATTTTGAACACCTTATTCAAACCTTTATTAGTGTTTTACTTTAGACTTCCCTAGACCCAAACCAGAACTTGCTGCTATAGTTCTGGACCGTAGAAATACACTAGTTTCACTGTTTCAGAATTGAAAACAAAGGACGGATCTGTCACGTACATTTTTGTACATTTCGGTAGATATAAGATCCCCATGCAAGGAGGATTGAAGGAACCGGTTTGGGGGGTTGGGGTAAGCTCGCAACGATGCCATCTGTAAAAAACCGCATATCTGGAAGCGCCCATCTCACCGAAATTCACCTCGCTCGCTACACGCATTTTGTTCGATCGCCTGCCCGAAAGACTATTTGGTCGACACAACAGGACATTTCTCCAAAAAGGAAATTTTGTCGATAAGGATAAGACGTTATAGCGAACGGGACATTTCACTGATAAAATATTAGTCGTTGAAACGCCCTGTAAGCAAAACTGGTAGCTTTTAGAATTATTTCGCTATATATAATATAATATAGTAAAATAAGCAACTATAAATCAGAAGTCTTAAGATGTTGAGAAATATGTGTTGGAGGGGCTGGGTAGTAAATGTGTGCCCCTCCCGAAAAAAATTTCTATACTATATGCCACTGCGCCCATCTCACAAAAATTCACCTCGATACACACATTTTGTTTGAACGCCTGCCTCATAAAAGAAAGACTATTCGGTTGACAGGACATTTCTCCGAACAGGAAATTGGTACTACTGGAGAAGAGGTTCACGGGCCTCGTCGTCCGTCTGTGCTTACGCGCTTTGCAATTAGCAGCCCGCTCCGCGAGAACAGAAAATTTTGCCGATAGGCAGTGGTGTAACTAGAGATGACCCATGGGGGGTGTTACTCCGAACAGTCAACCCCTCCAACATATTACTCCCTTTTGAAAAGTGTCTCATAATATATATATTTTTTTTTGCAAAACTTCCGAATGGAAAACTTCATCTAAGAGGCTTAACTTTCAAGGGAAAAACACAGTATAACAGACGTAAAAATTTTAGAGGGGGATTTGGGGGTTCTCCTCCAAAATTTTTTAAAAATTGGTCTCTCAATGTAGTGTTGAAATTCATTTTGAGACCCTTTTGGGTTAGTTCCTAAAAGAGTTCCTTGTGAACCGCCCACCTTGTGAAGGGAAAATTTTTCAGTTTTTTATGTTTTAGAAACCGTCGATGTAATAAAATATTAGTCGGTTAAACTCCCTGTCAGCAAAACTGGTAGCTTTTCGAATTTTTCTGAAATATAATATAGCGAAACAAGCAACTAATCAGAAGTCTTTAGATGTTGAGAAAATGTTTATTTACATTGATTTGTGAAGAAAAAGCTTCCTCCCTCTTTTTTTTTTGGCAAAAAAAGTTTTAAATATATATTTCCAATAAAATCAAGTATTCCAAAAATAACAGCTGATTTAAAAGAGAATATTTACATTATGTGAGAACTATTGGTAGAGTAAAATATTTACACAAATTTACAAATAGTAGTATAACTGAAAGCCAGTATGAAATATTCATTACATGAAGTAAAAAAGACAATAATTCAAAATTCAATTGATGGAAAAGTTTAGCAATTTCAGGGAATACAATCATATTCGAGCAAAATTACCCAGTATTTCTCTCTTTTTGTTGATGTTTATTCACATTTTGGAGATAAAACTTCATTTTCTTTTTGCGGCAAAAAATAATTATAAATATATATTTGCAGTGAAATCAAATACTCCACAAATAACAGTCAATTTAAAAGAGGATATTTACATATTATGTGGTAGAGTAAAATATTATTTACACAAATTTAGAAATAGCAGTTAAAACTGAAACCAGTAAGAAATATTCATTACATGAAGTAAAAAAGGCAATAATTCAAATTTTATGGATTTTCAGATTAGCAATTTCAGATAATACACTGACCAGTCAACCAAAATTACAAAATAATTTTCTATTTTTTGTCAAAACTCAAATGATTATGAATTTTAATGACGGACGTACAGAAAATGTTTATTCACATTGATGTTCTCTTTTTTTTTTGGCAAAAGATAATCATAAATATATATATTTGCAGTCAAATCAAATACTCCACATATAACAGTTGATTCAAAAGATGGGATTTACATTATGTGGGCAGGCCCGTGCTGGGCCGCCGGGACATATCCCGGTGCGCCCTCCAGCCTGGAAATTTTGGCGCCCTCCTATTCCGAAACTGATAAGGCTTTGAGTGTTTTGACTGTAGGCTACCACTCTATAGGCTACTACTTAATAGAGGTGGGCGCCTTTAATCAAAACAGCAATACTTTTGAGAGTGTTAAGTCAAGATATTGTGTTTTTTGCACTAGGGGAACCCTAAGCGAAAAAAAAAGTACTAATACATACCTTGATAGTGGAAAACTATAGGCGGTGTTTTCAGGGCGCCCTTTTAAGCTACGGCGAAATTTTAAAAATTCCGCTTTAATTTTACTGCGGTGATTTTTCATGGCGATTTCGCTCTTTGTTTCGCCCTTTCACCCTTTGTCCACCGCCCTCTGAAGGTACCCAGCACGGGCCTGTATGTGGGAACTATTGTTAGAGTAAAATATTTAAAAAATAACATAAGTTTGCTGTATAACTGGCAGCCGGTAAGAAATATTCATTACATGAAGTAAAAACAAGAAACAATTCAAAATTATATTATATTCATATCTAGATTAGCAGTTTCAGAGCATACACTCAAATGTCGAGCAAATATTTCTACCACATTATTTTTCACTAACCCCAAATGTATAATATAGTATATAAATTATTACTCACAGTAAAGCAAATATTCATATATTCCATTACTCAAATGAAAATATTTATAATTTTCTTTTTTTTTTAACTAGCAGTAAATAAATTAGTAAAAAATAAAACTATAAGAAGCAGTTCAATATTATTTACTGGCATCCAAAGGATATTTTGACTGTCCACAGTAATAGACTGCAGGAAATGAAATATAAAAGAAACTGCATGTCGCATTGCATAAAATTGAAGCAATTTTAAACTATAATGAATAGAAAAGAATCGGGTTACACAAAATACTGAACAAATGTAAACAGCTTATACACAAGAAATGCATAATCGGCAATATACAATAAAGTATGGACTAAATATCCAAGATAATATGATAAGTAAAATAATCCATTGATTAAAATAAAAAATGATCAGCTATCAAAGTTCATGGACACGCATATGATTAAAAAGAGAACTTAATGAATTTGGGAAAGTTTAAATTTCTATAGAACAAGAAGCAATATGGAAGCAGAGGAAGGTAATGAGAGATGGAGGATGAACTAGTCAGCTGACAGGAGCGGCAATTGAGGGAACATGGGTTCATTCTTCAATAATATTCCATAATTTTGCTAGGTTACTTGCAAAATAAACGAGATAAAAGAACAGTAGATGGGGTTTTGATGATGAAATACTGTGAATATACATGGATGATTTTTCTGTTGTTTTTTTTTTGCGTGGACACTAGAGCAGAAGCAGGAATTATTTTCAACATTTAAGGTGAAGAAGCAATATGACAGCGGAGGAAGGTAATGAGAGGTGGAGGGTCAGCTGAGAGGAGCAGCAATTGAGGAAAGATGGGTTCATTCTTCAAAAATACCATAATTTTGCTAGATTACTTGCAAAATAAACGAGATGAAAGAACAATAGATGGGGTTTTGGTGATGAAATACTGTGAATATACATGGATGATTTTTCTGTTGTTTTCTTGTGCGTGGACACTAGAGCAGAAGCAGGAATTATTTTCAACATTTAAGGTGAAGAAGCAATATGACAGCGGAGGAAGGTAATGAGAGGTGGAGGGTCAGCTGAGAGGAGCAGCAATTGAGGAAAGATGGGTTCATTCTTCAAAAATACCATAATTTTACTTGATTACTTGCAAAATAAACGAGATAAAAGAACAATAGATGGGGTTTTGGTGATGAAATACTGTGAATATACATGGATGATTTTTCTGTTGTTTTCTTGTGCGTGGACACTAGAGCAGAAGCAGGAATTATTTTCAACATTTAAGGTGAAGAAGCAATATGACAGCGGAGGAAGGTAATGAGAGGTGGAGGGTCAGCTGAGAGGAGCAGCAATTGAGGAAAGATGGGTTCATTCTTCAAAAATACCATAATTTTACTTGATTACTTGCAAAATAAACGAGATGAAAGAACAATAGATGGGGTTTTGGTGATGAAATACTGTGAATATACATGGATGATTTTTCTGTTGTTTTCTTGTGCGTGGACACTAGAGCAGAAGCAGGAATTATTTTCAACATTTAAGGTGAAGAAGCAATATGACAGCGGAGGAAGGTAATGAGAGGTGGAGGGTCAGCTGAGAGGAGCAGCAATTGAGGAAAGATGGGTTCATTCTTCAAAAATACCATAATTTTACTTGATTACTTGCAAAATAAACGAGATGAAAGAACAATAGATGGGGTTTTGGTGATGAAATACTGTGAATATACATGGATGATTTTTCTGTTGTTTTCTTGTGCGTGGACACTAGAGCAGAAGCAGGAATTATTTTCAACATTTAAGGTGAAGAAGCAATATGACAGCGGAGGAAGGTAATGAGAGGTGGAGGGTCAGCTGAGAGGAGCAGCAATTGAGGAAAGATGGGTTCATTCTTCAAAAATACCATAATTTTACTTGATTACTTGCAAAATAAACGAGATGAAAGAACAATAGATGGGGTTTTGGTGATGAAATACTGTGAATATACATGGATGATTTTTCTGTTGTTTTCTTGTGCGTGGACACTAGAGCAGAAGCAGGAATTATTTTCAACATTTAAGGTGAAGAAGCAATATGACAGCGGAGGAAGGTAATGAGAGGTGGAGGGTCAGCTGAGAGGAGCAGCAATTGAGGAAAGATGGGTTCATTCTTCAAAAATACCATAATTTTACTTGATTACTTGCAAAATAAACGAGATAAAAGAACAATAGATGGGGTTTTGGTGATGAAATACTGTGAATATACATGGATGATTTTTCTGTTGTTTTCTTGTGCGTGGACACTAGAGCAGAAGCAGGAATTATTTTCAACATGTAAAGTGAAGAAGCAATATGACAGCGGATGAAGGTAATGAGAGGTGGAGGGTCAGCTGAGAGGAGCAGCAATTGAGGAAAGATGGGTTCATTCTTCAAAATTATTAAACTTCTTCCATAATTTTGCTTGATTACTTGCAAAGTAAACGAGATAAAAGAACAGTAGATGGGGTTTTGAAGATGAAATACTGTGAATATACATAAATGATTTTTCTGTTGTTTTCTTGTGCATGGACACTACAGCAGAAACTGGAATTCTTTTCAACATGTAAGGTGAAGAAGCAATATGGCAGCAGAGGAAGGTAATGAGAGGTGGAGAGTCAGCTGAGAGGAGCAGCAGTTGAGGAAAGATGGGTTCATTCTTCAAAAATATTATTCTTCCATAATTTTGCTTGATTACTTGCAAAATAAACGAGATAAAAGAATAGGAGATGGGGTTTTGATGATGCTGATGAAATACTGTGAATATACATAGATGATTTTTCTGTTGTTCTCTTGTGCATGGACACTACAGCAGAAGCTGGAATTATTTTCAACATGTAAGGTGAAGAAGCAATATGGCAGCAGAGGAAGGTAATGAGAGATGGAGGGTCAGCTGAGAGGAGCAGCAATTGAGGAAAGATGGGTTCATTCTTCAAAATTATTAAACTTCTTCCATAATTTTGCTTGATTACTTGCAAAATAAACGAGATAAAAGAACAGTAGATGGGGTTTTGAAGATGAAATACTGTGAATATACATAAATGATTTTTCTGTTGTTTTCTTGTGCATGGACACTACAGCAGAAACTGGAATTCTTTTCAACATGTCAGGTGAAGTAGCAATATGGCAGCAGAGGAAGGTATTGAGAGATGGAGGGTCAGCTGAGAGGAGCAGCAATTGAGGAAAGATGGGTTCATTCTTCAAAATTATTAAACTTCTTCCATAATTTTGCTTGATTACTTGCAAAATAAACGAGATAAAAGAACAGTAGATGGGGTTTTGAAGATGAAATACTGTGAATATACATAAATGATTTTTCTGTTGTTTTCTTGTGCATGGACACTACAGCAGAAACTGGAATTCTTTTCAACATGTAAGGTGAAGAAGCAATATGGCAGCAGAGGAAGGTAATGAGAGGTGGAGAGTCAGCTGAGAGGAGCAGCAGTTGAGGAAAGATGGGTTCATTCTTCAAAAATATTATTCTTCCATAATTTTGCTTGATTACTTGCAAAATAAACGAGATAAAAGAATAGGAGATGGGGTTTTGATGATGCTGATGAAATACTGTGAATATACATAGATGATTTTTCTGTTGTTCTCTTGTGCATGGACACTACAGCAGAAGCTGGAATTATTTTCAACATGTAAGGTGAAGAAGCAATATGGCAGCAGAGGTAGGTAATGAGAGATGGAGGGTCAGCTGAGAGGAGCAGCAATTGAGGAAAGATGGGTTCATTCTTCAAAATTATTAAACTTCTTCCATAATTTTGCTTGATTACTTGCAAAATAAACGAGATAAAAGAACAGTAGATGGGGTTTTGATGATGCTGATGAAATACTGTGAATATACATAAATGATTTTTCTGTTGTTTTCTTGTGCATGGACACTACAGCAGAAACTGGAATTCTTTTCAACATGTAAGGTGAAGAAGCAATATGGCAGCAGAGGAAGGTAATGAGAGGTGGAGGGTCAGCTGAGAGGAGCAGCAGTTGAGGAAAGATGGGTTCATTCTTCAAAAATATTATTCTTCCATAATTTTGCTTGATTACTTGCAAAATAAACGAGATAAAAGAACAGTAGATGGGGTTTTGATGATGCTGATGAAATACTGTGAATATACATAGATGATTTTTCTGTTGTTTTCTTGTGCATGGACACTACAGCAGAAGCTGGAATTATTTTCAACATGTAAGGTGAAGAAGCAATATGGCAGCAGAGGAAGGTAATGAGAGATGAACTGGACAACTGTTTGAAATGTAGAAATTAGGCTGGATGGATTCATTCTTGAATGAGATTAATTTTTCCTCTTCAATCTATTTTACTAGCGTTCTTGCAGTGTAACCCCATCTCGATGATATATTAGAGTACCAGATAGGTTTGATGATGAAATGTAGGGTACATACAAGTATGAATTTCTTGTTGATGGGTGCAGCAGAGATGCTATCAAACAGGGCATGTCAAGGATGATGAGGAATAAATGATGGAGGTGAACTGTCCAAATGTTTTTGGTCTATATCTATAAATAATATAAATATAAATATCTATAAGTCTAAAATATCCCTGCTCCTGCGTATCCTCTTTGGCCTTTGAGACAGGATATCTTTTGTTCGGGCTCGCTCTTCTGAAATGTTCCGACTCTAACCGCCTATCTGGTTCGAGACTTCACGGAACCAACACGTGACCTACAACTGAGCTTGCAATTGGTTACCACAGATACTACACTAGTAGATCTACTAGTGTAGTATCTGTGGTAACCAATCGCAAGCTCAGTAGGTCACGTGTTGATTCCGTGTGACGTCAGACGGTTAGAGTCCATTCTGAAAATTCATTAATTTAATAAGTCAATTCCATATAAATACACATTATTTGAGTAGACTGAGATATATTTACACAGAATAAGATTTTTTGAAATCACGTTTGTGTTCTAAGAATTAATTTGTTTTCATATTTTATAAGAAGTTTTATTTTAAAAGTTAAAATAAGAAAGTATTGATTTTTCCCATACAATGCCCGAAATACGCGGGGATTTTTAATAATGTCCGAATTTATCACATTGCCCGTAACATAAATAATACATAACTACAAATGAAATGAAATGAAAATTTAATTATTAATTATTTCTAATGTTATTACAAATATATGGATAAATGATACTTTGGATTAACAGTACGCATATCTCCCCTAGTGGATTTATGGCAACGTTTCACAAATTATGCATAAAAACATTAAAAATTACTAAAACAACACTTTTGGTATAGATATTTTAATTGTTATTCATTTTGATATTTCATTGGTTTTGGTGATTTATAAGAACACTTGACAGTTGCGTCTGGTTAATCCTAAAGTACAAGATATAGTAAATAGATATAAATGAAATAATCTATACAGGGTGTTTCAAAAGTCCGTTTCACGGCTTTTATTTGGAACCAACGTATCCTAGGGTCCTGGAAGTAAGGTATACCCCTAGGTAAGTGACCATGGAGAATCCATTGAAAGGACATACAGAACCCCTAGCGGCGAAATAAAAAAGTTAAAAAAATTAATTAAAAAACTAAAGGAGATAGAGCAAAGACCTCAGTGAGAGTATTGTTGCCACTTTTATAAGTAGCTCACTGAAAAAAATATCATGAAAATATCTTTTTAGATAAATGAATTAAAACTTTAATCAAAAAATCAAAAAAACTTGCAAATTTTTGAACTTTTTCCTTTTTGATGACTGAAAAAGTGCTATTTTCACATGCTAATATCTCCGCGAATATTCACGATATTTTCATGAAATTTTTTTCAGTGAGTTACTTATAAAAGTGGCAACAATACTCTCACTGAGGTCTTTGCTCTATCTCCTTTAGTTTTTTAATTAATTTTTTTAACTTTTTTATTTTGCCGCTAGGGGTTCTGTATGTCCTTTCAATGGATTCTCCATGGTCACTTACCTAGGGGTATACCTTACTTCCAGGACCCTAGGATACGTTGGTTCCAAATAAAAGCCGTGAAACGGACTTTTGAAACACCCTGTATACGTATAGCAGTGGTGGATCCAGGGGGTGGCACTCTGGAAAGTGCCCCCCCTTGAACCCAAAAAATCACTCATTAGTACCAAAAAAAAGTCCCAAAATGAGTTAAAAGTTAAAACCCTACTTTTGCTGGTCAAATTTACAAAATTTGGAGAGGACCCTCATAACCCCAGCAGTACCAAAAGGGGATCTTGAGTGATACTTTATAGAAAAATGCCAAAATTTTGATATTTTTTTCCTAAAGATAAAGGTGATGGTCTGAAAAAGTGCCCTCCCCATGGAGCCGTGCTGGATCCGAACCTGATATATAGATATAATAAAGTAAAGATACAAGCTACTCGCATTTATATTGTGGATTGGTTAGTACATAATATATTTTCCGGTCTGTGTGCTTGATCTCAAGGATCCGCTTGCATCTATATTAAAGCGCAAAGGGGCTTACGATTTTGGGGGCTAAAGTTCATTAAGTTGTGAACCAAATATATAAACACTCAAATAGCACTTCAAATTTGTATTGAAAACTTGCAAATGTGCGAATATTTTCTTTTTTTGAGGCCTGAAAAGTACTTTTTAAATTGCTAATGTCTCCTCGAATATTGAAAATACTAAATTCATGAGTTTTTTTGGCAGCTCGTTATTTAGGATATTGCCAACAATGTTTCATTGAAATTTTTCTTTTTATCTTTAGTTTTTTTTATTAACTTTTTATTTTTCTTATTTCGGTTGAAATTCGGTGAAATTTCGGCTAAATTGAAAAAAAAATCAAATTAGGTAATTAAAAATTGAGTTTTAAATAATTTGTGTTCCCCTTGTTTGGGTTCCATAAAAAATATCCCTTGTAAGCCACTTAATTTTGTAGGGAAACTTATTAATTACCCAGGCCAAAATATCGCAAAAAAAATATAAAGTCTATCATTGCCTCAAACTTGGTAAAACTAGGCACTCTGGGTAAAACCGCAGAAGTAAATTGAGAAATTGGGAACTTTTTGAGGAAGTGGAATAAAAATCGTCATGAGGAGTTAAAATCTCAGTAGCCATTCCTACCTACTGATAGTGAGAACTATCGCAGCGGCGACGGAACGCTGGAACTATCCCAATCCAATTCCCATTCAGGGAGGAGGGAACTGTAGGGTTGCTAACATTTTGCATCACCTGGCAGTTCAGATTTTGTTCGCCAAAGGTATCGCCAATATAGCGTATATTTTCGCCACGGAATGTATGAAAATACAGCGCTGAAGACTGTTGTTGAAATAGGTAGCACCTTTCACAACCTTCTTAAATGTTCCTAAAGTCAAAATAATGTTTTTATATTCATGAATTATTTTGAAAACCAATAAAAATTAACAGAAGATGTAGGTGTCGCTAAGTGTCGCTAGGTGTCGCTACCTCCCAATGGTTCGAAATTGGTTTCGTTTTAACAGACGGGTTCACTAAGAGGTGGTTTTATAAATATTACACCAAGTTTGACACCCTTTCTCTAACTTTAATAAAAAATAAGGCACTTTTATTTGATTTTAAAAAAAGAATGAGGGTTATAGGGACTATCTATTTGTAACACTTTGGGGCTAGAAAATTAACATTGCGGGTATAGGAGCGCTTGGGGTGCCATCTATCGACAGAAAGGGGAACCGTGTAAGTGACGGACCCTCTTAAAAATTTTAAATTGTCAAGGAAATTTTTCTAAGCAGCCGATCGAAAACTCATTCAATAGATCCCGGAACATATGTATCAAGTTTCATAGCATCATTGAAAATGCAAGTTGCACCTTGGACTACACTGTAAAAAATTCCCGTAAAATTTTCGGTTTTAAACTGGCAGCTAGGTTGGTTGTGGAAAACCGTAAAAATTACAAAGTAAATCCGTAAAAACAATGGCGTTTTACCATTTTAATTCATGTAAATCCGTAAGAACAACGGCTTTTCACCATTTTAACCCATGATTTTGGTTTTGAAAGGTAAACACCGTTGTTTTTACGGATTTACTCCGTAATTTTTACGGTTTTCCACAACCAACCCATCTGCCAGTTTTTTTACAGTGTACAATAAAGGTGATATTTTGCTAAACTTCGGGTTGTACCGATTGGACTGCAAAATCCTAACCTAAAGAAGACCTAAAAACCAAAACATTTGCGTTCCACTGTTTACGCCCCCCATTTCACACCCCAGTGTGAAGCTGGAGGAGAGAGACGGGTTTGAAACACAACACCATCACCCCCTGGCGATTCTTTCCCCCACTGACCGAACGCAGCGAGAAAAAGAGTGAGAGGCTTGCTTGAGAGGACTCCTTCTCTTCCTGGGAAAAAAACCTACCATATTTCCGTGATTCCACATACGCTTATTCCGTCCCTTGTTTGATAAGTTGATCGTAAAAAATGAATAGAGTAGTAACTTTCATTAAAAAACAATTCCAAATAATATATCCGTTTTAACTAGATTGTAAGATTTACCTGTACTTTTAACAATCATTATAATTATTAATCTATTCAACTTACTCTGTAATCTGGATTGATATTTGTTTAGGCTATATAAATACAGTGTGTCAACTTTCAAAAACCTTACTTTGTTTATTGGGTATTTTCCCTCATAATTAGGACAAATTTACAATAGGGCCCCACCAGTCAGGCATTTCTAGAAAAGTTAAAACGTTGTTTTTGGAATTTTACATCCACACTGACGCTATAAATAAGCAATTAAAAAAATTTCATGTACATGAATCCACTCCGGATCCCCAAGTCGGAAGGAAGGGAACCAGAACCATTGATTGGCTTGTTGGTTTGTTTATTCAAGTGTTATAGGCTATAGGCTTGTAACATGAGTGATGATTCACATTCTGAGATCGTGAGAACACATGAATACGGGTACGGAAAGAGTGAAAGTATTGCCCCCTCACCCTGTGACACATAAGAAAAGAGGTATTCAAACATTTTCCGACGAGTAAGAAGTAATAAATATTCTCTGTGTTCAGGGGTTTTCAAATATCTTTTACGAGAGAAAGATGTCCTCGTTCGAATTATGAAATTACGGATTCAATTTGTAATTTTATTAATATTTTTTTTATTTTTTACTGAGTGTGTTCAAATACTAGTACTTTTAATTTTTAAAAATTATGGTCAATCACAGGCTTGAAGCCAAGCAAGATTTTTTCATTTATATGGTGACTTCTCGATTTTCAAGAAAATTTACATTTCCCTTTCAATTATTTACCCCTGTATTCTTTCCCATTGAACTTGATGGATTCTCTTCCATTCCCTTCAAATCTATTCTTATCAATCATGCAGCAGAAATAATATTGGCATCTACCAACATAAAAGGAAAAACACATATACTCTGTTTTCTATTCACAAGTCTCTGTAGACCTGACTATATTTGCTGTAGAAAAAGTACCCTTGGCCTTCATGTCACGTTGACCGAAAAGAACAATTGATAAGGGTCAAAAACACTAAAACATTAGTGCATAAAATTTCAAGAAAGAACAGTTCTCTATAAGAAAATGTTTAGGTAATTTCATTAAAATCATAAAAATTACTTTTGGAGGATTCATAATGAAATTCAAGTAGTATTAAGTTCAGTTTTTTTTCTTATTTTAAAGAGAATATACATGTATAGCAACATAGCAAGCTCGGGTTGATAACTTAATTATTACTTAAATGTCATTATTATTAAAATACTAATTTAACTTTGGATTTGTGTTTCTCCGAAGTTAAATGAAGAAATTTCATAACTCATAAACATCGTAACCTAAACTTGAAAAGTTTTTTATTTATTGATTGTTTAAGAATCGAACTTTTTTCGGAGTGTAATCATTTTTTGAAATTTGAATATACAGGGATGAGATTGTGAAAAAAGCAAAAAGTCTGAAAACTGTGAGGACGACATTTGATCTCCAATCGAGAATAAATCAGAAAACTAATAATAATTAGTTAACATTAAGTTCAACAATAAATTCTTACACTTTAAAATTAAAAGTTTTAATCTGTTAAGCTGTTATATTAAATTGGCTTAAATGTGAAAATTTACCATATAAAAGAGCCTCATCATAAGTCAAGAACATCAACTTGAATTTAGAAAAATGAAATTCCCAGTCAAAAATTTCAGTTCATAAGCTGATTTTTTTTAAAGTAAAAAGTTTGAAATTTCAAAATTTCCAAAAAAAAGTCTGAAAATCCTCCAAAAGTCTGAAAAATCTCATCCCTGAATATAATATCCGGTATTGGCATTTCATTTGTCCTTTTTAAGTTTTTTTAATTGAGATTGCTAACTTTGGAAATATATATAAATTAAGTAATAATGTCATATTATTATGTAAACTAAGAAAATGCGATCATCACCAAACTTCTATCAAGAAGTTCTACAGATCTACATTTTTGACAAGACTACCGAAAGACGTGAAAAGGAAAAAAAACACATCTGCGTTCAATTACGACCACCTCCTCAGGTCTTGTAAAAACAACACTGTCAACCCCCAGTCCCCCTTTTACGACTCTCACCCCGCGGACCGGACGGAGCGAGAGAGGTCATCAATCACACTAGTTGGGTTTAGGGTTGCTCTATTTCTATGTTTCGATGAGAGAAATTTTATTTGTTTTTCAATTTTAAAATATATATTTAATTTTTTTGCAAAGAATATGATGATTTTTCGATTCTTAAAAGCATTAGAATTCCCAACAACTAATTTTCGTGTCATTTTTTAAAAAATATCTTAGTGAATTTCCTGTTCAAAAGGTGATTAAGCTGTTCATGACACTTTCAAAAATTGATTTAAAATATTAATAATGCGATTTCAGCTATTAAAAGTAGTTACCGGGATTTATCTTTTTCTGCTCTTGCACATGCAGCAAAAATTGATAATGTACGATCAAAATTGAAAGCTGCAATACAAAAAGAAATTTTCCCATAGGATAACATGGGGAGCGTTCAAGGTCGCGTATCAGGGAAGAGGACTCTTAAGTTAAATAGTGTTTTATTTATCAAAATATTAAGGCTATTTTTTCTTTCTTTTAATTTTAATTTCCCTAATTATAGGGGTATTTTCTTTTTATGTAATCTCTGTATGTATTCACTGTTTCTGTGCCTGCTTTGAATATTTTTTCTTTTGTTTTGAAATAAATAAATGGCCATATACGTAACCTATGTACCACTTGGAAGGGCACCTGCGTGTGTCCCTTTGTGGTCTATATAAGTTTATAATTTGAAATAAAATTTATTATTATTAATTTAGGGTCAAATTTTCAATGTCTATGATTCAAGGATTGAAAAATAACTAAATTTTATTTTAAGGTGTGTAATAATTCATTAAAATAAATTTCATTCCTACAAATATATTTAAATAAATATCAATATTTGGAAAACATAACAACAAATAAATTGAGTGTAAAATCTATTTAATTTTTTTTTTCATTAAAACATTAGAATTTAGAAAAATCTGGGTTACATTGGCATTTGATCGAACAGAGAATAAAAATACAAAGAATGCAATCAATCGATTGATACAATAATTAAATATGAATGGATTGTTTACATAATATAGCAATTCAATCAAAATCTGTTGTAATTGATTTTTTAATTGTTCGACCAACAAATTAAAAAATTAAATGATGAAATGCTAAGCATCATTGTTTGGATTTGAATTTTTTTTCTTCTGTTCATAATCTCAAGCACAATAAAAGTTCTTATAGTATGTTGCAACAGGAAAATGTTTTACAGAAGTGTTAAATTTTTTGTTTCATCACAAACTTCCTTTCCAAACTTTGGTATTTATTCAAAATTGTATTATTTTGGAATTCAAAATTTTTATTTTTACGTAGTTAGGACGTAAATATAATTTTCATAAAAATATCTTTGAAAATTACTTAGCATTCAAAATTAAGTTAGACATTGAAAAACATAATTGTCGCAGTAAAAGTTAGAGCTAACTTTATGATATAGTATAGAAGGAGGAAAACAAGTGATTTAATGTATCAAAATTCAATCTTACCTTTTCGACTTAAAAAATCTCCAAAATCAAAAATATTTTTTTAAAAATAAACTTACTTTACATATTTTAATGTCAAAAATACACAAGAATCTCACGAAATTTAGAAAAAATAGTTTTGAGTCAATAACTCAACTTATAGTCTGTTCATTTAGAATTGGCGCCTGAGACGAAATGTATTAGAAGCAGTTACTATTGTAATCGAAAGCATTTTATTCTGCAATGACAGGGCAGCCGAAACAGAAGTAGTTAAAATACTGCAAAAAATCGGTCACTGAAGTTGTGTGATGACCGTTATGAAGCGTTATTGAGCGTTTTTGATCCTGTTTCAGGCGCGTGAGGATATTAATAGTGTTTATCGCTGATTTATAAGAAACTAGTAATTAAAACAAATAAAAGATCCTTTTGGTTTTTCTAGGAAACGCCCAGTATAGAAGCTTCAAATCTTTAATCGCATCCTTTTAAGTAGATGACTACTTATAGTGCTCTAAAGACAGTCACTCCAGGAAGTATTCGTACACCCAACAAATTTGCATTAGTATACCTATTACGGCTAAATTCCTCGTGCAAAATCCAAGCAAAAATTATCCTAACATAGTATGTTATTCGTCATCATAATCTACTAAAAAAATATCAAAACAGTTAGAAAAAAATATTTTAAAAAAATGAAGCGACTTGAAAGCCCAAACAAATATTTGTACAGCCATAGACTTAACATGGATCATTGCATTTCTGAAAAGCATATTTTGTTCCTAATCCTAATTTAAAAGCACGTGCATGCAATTTTTTTTCTTGAGGTTCATAATACCAAAAGCTTTCAAATCACTTCATTTTTTAAATAATTTTTTTCTAACTGTTTTGATATTTTTTTTGGTAGATTATAATGAAGAATAACATACAATGTTAGGATAATTTTTGTTCGGATTTTGCACGTGTAATTCAGCCGCAATAGGAGGTATACTAGTGCAAATTTGTTGGGTGTACGTCCTGTTTTTCATATTAAGGACATTTTTACACGAAGTTTTCTAATGGCATACTAATGTAATCTCCTCTTATAATAAGCTTCTTCAACCAAACAAAATCTCATCTTACTAAGCACTAAGCTTATCTAGAATTTATCAAGGGCATGTAAGATGTTTTTGAAAATGATTCCAAAATAAGAGACTCGAGTTTCAAGATATTAAGGAATATAAAAATTGTACGGACTTTTTGCGCACGTGCCGTCACGTAAAGTGATGTTATACTTACAGATAAGGATAAGTTCTTATCAATAATGTTGGGTGACTTTCTGATAGAATAAAAAAACATTATATTGTGCATTGTTAGGAAGCTCCTGTGAAAAGTTTTTCTTGTGATAATTGTTTAGACGAGTTTTGTTTTCTAATCAATAAAATCGGTCAGAGGCCCAAGCTAACACATTAAGGTGAATAGATTGAGAGAAGGGACACATTAAAACAACAAACATTTCTATAGCTTATATTCAATTTAAAATTTTGAAAAATTATCAAAAGATAGCTGTATTAGTACCATTTTTTACCTGAATTTTCAGAGCAGTGGGTCCATTGGAACCCTTGCTTTAGAAGGTGAAAAGTAAAATTTCTTCGTGTGAAAATTCAATCAAGAAACTGATGGTATGGTAGATGGGGCACAATTGAACTGTTTAAATGTGCCTTCTAGTTTCTTTTCTTGATTTTGAAAGCATTTTTAGACATTAAATGCAGTATTTTAAATTCGTTTTACCTTTTGCGACAATTGCCTTACCTTAAATCTAGGAGAATCTCAGATAGATAAGGGATTTTCATAGAAGTTCTATTATTTACTTTAAAGGAGCGAATAACTATTAAGTACCTAATACAAAAATGAAAAGTTAATTATGTTTAATATAAGTGACATTATTTGTGATAATTTTATTTTTCTAGCAATCACACTCGCACAAATACACAATAAATCTTAAGTATGATAATTTTAATAATTTCTATTTTTGACCAGATTCAACTTTTTTTAAACTATTGTATTCAAAATAAATTACAATTAAAAATTAACATTTGATGGGCACCGCCTGATCGGCCAGTAGGTCTGGGTAGAACTTGATTTGATTGAAAAACTAACATTGTATCTCATTTTGTATATAAAATATTTATATTGATAAAAATATTCAACACAATGTTTATTAAACTTAACTCCTTTAACAATTTTCGAGGAAAAGTTGGTTTTATATTTAAAATATTTTTATTATTTTTCACAAATAGATTTATTTTATTTCTTACATCAGGTATCGCTTGGTACATGTTGGTGATGGTGACCATTTAGATTGATATTTACAATGCTTACAATAAACAAATAACAAATGGGAAAAAAGGAATAATTTATAAAAAGAAATATGTGTAATTTGATGTGGCAAACAGGGTGTCTTTAAATAAATTATATTTTCAGACCCAACATAAAAAAATAAATTATCAGATACAGCAAAGATTGTTAATTTTAGAAAAGGAGTATTGAGGAAAGGAGTTGAGAGTTGGAGTTTCCATTGTTAATTTTATTTTAAAGAAAAAGATTTCAATGTTTTCAATCGAAAATAAATATTCCCTTAATTTCTTTTTGAATAAATATTTAGATGGACAGTTTTGAATTTGAATGGGTAATGAATTACAAAATTTAGGTGCTAAAAGAAAAACTTTTTTTGGCATTGGGACGTTATACTAAATTTCGTTGATTCTTCTTGGGTTTGGGTTTCTACGTTTGCTACATAAATTTGGATTACAATGTAAGCTAAGACAAATTTTCTAAAAGAAAAGATGGTGAATAGCGAAAATATTCAAAAACTTAAAAGGGTTTAGGTTAATTGTATTCTGATAATTAGATACAAGTTTTAATAATCTCTTTTGGAGTTTATTAATTACTTTTAAACTGACAAAATAGCCTCCTTCCAGCTTCCAGTACCATTAAGTCATACTAGTTAATTGATATTATAGCATATATGATAGCTATTTATGCACATCCCTTAATTTTTCATTAACTTTAAAACTGGGACACGTTTTCTTTTTTATTTTCAAAGTTTCAGACTTGAAAATTTTAGCAGCTTCCATACCTGACTAATATTATTTTATACTAAAAAGCTAGTAATGTGTTTTATTCACAATAAAATATGTGCAATTACGCTAGTTTTCAAAACTATAGAAAAATTATCTATTTAGAATATTAAATAGCAATAAAATATCTATACAACAAATCATAATAGTGGAATTAGTTTCACTAGAGTGAATTAATTTTATTTAAAGGACAGGATAACTGGATAAAGCACCGGAAATCTACAAAAAAGCTCTTCTCTATTCAAAACTTATCTTAAATGTTTATAAAATCATTATAAATCAAAATATCATTACGTCAACTAGTTTTCTGACGAGAAATAAATTTACAAAACCATATTTTAAAACTCCAAAATAATTGGATGAAATTTCAAACATAGTACTCGAGAATTATTTTCTGCTGGATCCTACACTGAGCTAATAAGAACAACTGTTGCCGTTTGTTTTCATCCAAAAAAACTTGAGAACTCATTTGATAGATAAAAGATATCATTCGGGTGTAATTGGATATAGCTTTATCTGATATTTATAGAGCAACGAACCTCCTGAAATATCTGTCAAGTTTAACCGCTGAAAGATAACTTCTCTTCATGTCTCGATGCCGATGATCCCGAATGTTGTAGATTAAAAACAATGCAAATCCAAAAATATACAGGGTGTTATAATTTGAAGCCAACGTAGAAGTAAGGTGTACCACCTGGTAAGTGACCGCGTTGAGACTTACACGACACTAAAAGAAGTTGGTTCCAAATAAAAGCTGTGAAAGGGACTTTTGAAACATCCTATATAGCCGAGAAATTTTGGAATGATTATCAATATTAAAAAAACTTTTATGAAATCCTACAGAAACTTTAAATAATGTCAAAAAACACGACATGGTCGTTCTAATTGGAGATTTGAATGCAAAGGTTGGAAAAAAGGTTTCGAATGATGAGCGATATATGGGCAACGAGACAAGTGGTGTACGAAACGAAAATGAAGTTTTCGTGACATTGTGAAATGAATAGCATAGCTTACTAATAGGTGGAAGTGTATTCAAACATAAAGAGATACACAAACTTACATGGGTATCACCTAGTGGTAATATCAAAAACCATATTGATCATGTTGCAATAAAGAGTAAATTTTCGAGATCCATATTAAACGTTAGAGTCAAACGAGGTGCTAATGTTGGCTCTGATCATTACATGTTAATGATGAAGCTAAAACTTAAGTTGTGTAGAACCGACAACCATAGAAAAACCAAAGGACGTATTAATTACGATATAGCAAAATTAAAGGCGAAGGAAATTAGGGAGAAATTCGCACTTGAATTAAAAATAGATTTACAGCGTTGGATAAGGAGGAACCAACCCCAGAAGGTACTAAGGAAAAAACAGTGGATGAGAAATAGAAAAATTTAGTCAGATTTTTAATGAGACTGCTGGTGAAGTGATAGGGAAAAGAAAAACTGTAAAAACAAGGAATGGCTTACAGCTGAAATCTGGAAAAGAATTGATAAAAGAAGACAACTCAAAATCATTAGAGATAGTACCAAATATGAAAGACTGTACAGAGTTTATTCAGAACAGTACAAAGAAATGGACCAGGACGTAAAAAGGTCCGCAAGGGCTGATAAGAGAAGATTTTTCGATGATATGGCAAAAGATGCACAAGAAGCTGATGCTGATAGAAACCAAACAAGAACACTTTATAAAATAATAAGACAAATTAGTGGCAAAAAGAAAATATTAAACCATCCAATAAAAAGTATAAATGGGAAAATTCTTACATCAGACGCCGAAATCAAAGATAGATGGAGAGAGCATTTTGAAGAGGTTTTAAATGTTCGGCAAAATTGATTCTCAAACTCTCTGCCGAATGCCAAGAGACACATTTAGTACAGCCCAAAATTTAAACATTCCTGCTGAACCGATATCGCTGGACGAGATCAAAAGTGATCTGTGAGCACAAAAATCAAATAAGGCTTGCGGAAATGATAATATTGCAGTCGAACTGCTTAAGGCTGATTAAAACGTGTCAGTTTAGTATTTACATAAACTATACAATTTAATATGGGAAATTGAAAAAATCCCAGAACGCTGGAAAAAGGCAGTAATAATAAAGATACCCAAAAAGGGAGATCTTTCCAATTGTGACAATTGGCGAGGGATAAGCTTGCTATCAATTCCCTCTTAAGTATTTGGAAAAATTCTTGTCAACAGATTAAAGAGTGAAGTTGAAAATACACTGAGAAAAGAGCAGATGGGCTTTCGTACTGGTGGCAGTACAGTTCATCACATATACCTTCACTCTTCTTCGTAACATAATCGAACAGTGTCTAGAATATAATGCAACACTGTACCTGAATTTCATTGATTTCAGCAAGGCTTTTGACTCAATCAACAGAAATATGTTATGGCAAGTCTTGAACGTTTATGGCTTCTCTCAAAAATACATAAACATTATTAAAGAATTATACAACAACAGCCGAGCAGCAGTTGAAGTAGAGGGGAAATTAACTGATTTCTTTCTTGTTGAAACAGGTGTCAAACAATGCTGTGTCCTGTCTGGTCTCCTATTCATTATTACAGTTGATTGGATAATGAGAGAAACTATCAAAGAGAAAAGATTAGGAATTTAAGGTGGATTTTTTCTTCTACTTTAGAATGTTTAGACTTTGCAGACGACATCGTATTGTTATCATCCAGATTTAACGACCTGCAGCAAAAAACAGATAACTTGCAAAAACTGCTAAAAATATGGGGTTACATATTAATAAGTCTGAAACCAAAACCCTGAGAATAAATAACAAAACAAGCAATGAATTGCTTTTGGAAAGCTATCCTATTGAAGACGTAAGTTCTTTTTTATATCTTGGAGCAAATCTAAAAGTGCCCAAGGAGGAACAGATGAAGACATTCATGATAGAATCTCAAAAGCTCGGAATTGTTTTAAAAGCTTATAGGCCAGTCACTAACGACATCGAATCGGGCAAAAAATCGCGTAGTTCCAATTTTTTTCTTATGTTGTTAGGACCCATACCAGGAGTTTGTAACCAATTTTGCAGCTTCGAAAGCCCTGTGCTAACTGCACAATCCTCGAAAAACCTCAAAAATTTCAGACTTTTTTCAGTTTTTGGCTCATAACTCATACAAAATACATCCCCCGGAAAAAGTGTCAATTATCATTTTTAAAGTACATAAAATTTGCAACAATTTAAGACCATTCCAAGGTTTTTAAGTCCAATAGATTCCAAGTTGCATCTCTTCAAAAATGAGCAATTTTTTCCCAAAAAATCAAAAATTTGAGTGCAAGTCGTCTTTATAGCAACAAATTGGCTATAAAACATATCTAAGAGGGAAGTAAGGGTAATTAATCTTCAGTGCAGTTATTTAGCTTTAATTTAAGCCCAGAATGAAGTCTATAGGCCCCATAGTTCTTACTTTATCTTAAAAAAAACAAAAATTGGGAAAATAGGAGTGGAACCTGGCGATTTGTGGGTATAGTAAAAAAGAAGAAAAGTCGTATAAAATAATGTAACTTTATGAAAATTCGTATTTATTGATTTAAAATATTTCATTTTACCACATACATATATTAATTAATTAATTATATATTATTAATAATTTTTAATTTAATTAATTATAGTATATATTGAATTTAAACAAACGGTTCAAAGGAAATCTCGGCTTGTTTCTCCTCCAAAGGTGCAGAAATGTCGATGTCTTCATTTTTTTCGGATCTTGTCTTCATAGTTTTCTACCTCAATTGTGGGAATATTGTGGCATGACTTTCCCCGATAGAACTTTTAGATTACCCAACATTTACATTTTAATTTTTCTTGCCAGGATAAGGCTAAAGTGGTGTAGAAATGGGTGAATGCCTGAAGGAATAATTCAAATCCAGGGCAGAATGGTATATTATTTACTACATATTTGTTTAATATCTCCATACGTTTCCATGTTACAGAAAAATACTGCCATCATAACTGAAATTGTTTGGGGTGTTAAAGTTAAATGCCATATGGCACAAGAATTGGAAATAAGTCAAAGAAATCACTTGGATATATGTGGAATAGTTGGTTTTAGAAAAATACAAGGCATGTTCTTTGGCATCAGGCTCTATTAAAGTGCAAAACTAGCAGGTTCAAGTAGGTCCTCTCTCCATATTTCAAAGGCTTTGTATTTTACAGACTTTGTTTTGTGAATAAAATATGCGACAAAAGCAAAAATCAGGATATTACTCAGCTTTCACTCCAACTTCAGAACTGAAACTATCTCTGTATGCTTTGGTTTCTGATTTATGGCGCAAGTCCCTTTTCGTATGGTGAATGGAGACTATAGATGATCTGTTACCGAAATTAATCCTTCACGTCAAATTTATTGTATCTTCTTACCATTAGCTAAACATTTATCTACTTTGGAAGGAACTTTTAATGTGGCAGATGTATCATCCATTTGACGGCTTACCCAGAGAAGGGCGCTTAAAGGAGTACAGATACAGAATTGATACGTCTGTTTTAGGCTTCTTAATTTAGTGACATAATGTTTGAAGAGTTCACACTGGGTATCAAGGTGTTCCAGGAGAAAATTTTCTGTCCAACGACAGCAACAAGCAACACCTGATCGACTCCATCCGTGTTCTGGAAAACGAGTTACCGAGGATGCATAGAGTACTTAGACTTAGAGTATAGTCGTAAGGACGCTTCTCTCGACAAGCGCAGTTCTTATAAAAATGTCTTCATTGTTAGTATGTATGTAGACCTGTGGGCTTTCCTGAATGGATTGGGCTTGATAGTGGAAAACATGCTTTTCAAGAATGGTAAGGGTAAATCAAGTTGTATGTAGTTTCCTTTGAATATAGTTTCATCACACAAAGCTGTTATTCTCCCCTGGATTTGAATTATTCCTTCAGGCGTTCACCCATTTGGGGACGTCCATGAGGTCAAAAAAAGAGGGGGGAGGGGGTCCAGCAAAATCTCACCATGGGTGAGGGGGGAGTCTAATAAAATCTCACGTTACTATTTTTATTATTGGAAAGTCCGTCTTTTTTTTATCTTTTTAGCACAGTTTTAGGAAAAATGCGTAGATTAGTGAAAAAAGCGAATCATTATAGCCAGTCAGTCGTGATTATAACAATTTAAGACCAATAATTTTTTATTTCAACATGTATTTAAGCATTAAAACTTTTGCAATGTATGTATTCAAGGTCATGCCGATAGGACGAAACAAGCATGGCTAGAAAATATAAAATAAATTGATTTATTTAAAAGCTATGCAGAAAATCTCACGTGAGAATCAGAGGGGGAGAGTGTCCAGCAAAATCTCATTAAGGGGGAGGGAGGGGACCAAAATTTCGAAAAAAACACCTCACGTTATTTATGGACGTCCCCTTTCTACACCACTTTAGCCTTATCCTGGCAAGAAAAATTAAAATGTAAATGTTGGGTAATCTAAAAGTTCTATCGGGAAAGTCATGCCACAATATTCCCACAATTGAGGTAGAAAACTATGAAGACAAGATCCGAAAAAAATGAAGACATCGACATTTCTGCACCTTTGGAGGAGAAACAAGCCTGTAGAGATTTCCTTTGAACCATTTGTTTGAATTCAATATATACTATAATTAATTAAATTAAAAATTATTAGTAATATATAATTATTTAATTAATATATGTATGTGGTAAAATGAAATATTTTAAATCAATAAATACGAATTTTCATAAAGATACATTATTTTATACGACTTTTCTTCTTTTTTACTATACCCACAAATCGCCAGGTTCCACTCCTATTTTCCCAATTTTTGTTTTTTTTTAAGATAAAGTAAGAACTATGGGGCCTATAGACTTCATTCTGGGCTTAAATTAAAGCTAAATAACTGCACTGAAGATTAATTACCCTTACTTCCCTCTTAGATATGTTTTATAGCCGATTTGTTGCTATAAAGACGACTTGCACTCAAATTTTTGATTTTTTGGGAAAAAATTGCTCATTTTTGAAGAGATGCAACTTGGAATCTATTGGACTTAAAAACCTTGGAATGGTCTTAAATTGTTGCAAATTTTATGTACTTTAAAAATGATAGTTGAAACTTTTTCCGGGGGATGTATTTTGTATGAGTTATGAGCCAAAAACTGAAAAAAGTCTGAAATTTTTGAGGTTTTTCGAGGATTGTGCAGTTAGCACAGGGCTTTCGAAGCTGCAAAATTGGTTACAAACTCCTGGTATGGGTCCTAACAACATAAGAAAAAATTTGGAACTACGCGATTTTTTGCCCGATTCGTCCTTTTTTATGTCGTTAGTGACTGGCCTATTAAACAAAGTTTGAAGATCTAGTAACATAGAATTAAGAGTAAAACTAAACCTTTTTAAATCTCTAGTTAATCTGTTCTCTTATATGGTTCTGAAACTTGGAAGTTAACAATAACCCAAACGAAGAAACTAAATGCATTTCAAAATAAATGTTTAAGGATAATCATGAAGATATTTTGGCCAGCACATACAATAACTAATGAAGAACTTCTACAGAGAACTAGGTTAAAATCCATTGAACAAGACATTAAAGTAAGAAGATGGCGTTTTACATGGCGGACATATCTTACGAATGGATCCAAGTGAAATACCCAGTGTTGATGGTCAAGCTATGGGCAGAGGCAAGGAGAGCTGCGGGGGACAGGAGGGGTTGGAAGACGAAATTAAATAGGCATGAAAAGAAGTGATGATGATGATCAATATTAAAGGGGGGTTTGGCTTATATGCAGCTGAGCCAATCTTGCAAAATGTAGCATGCATTTTCCGGTTGAACAGAATTTAAATATCGCATCTTAATCGATAAGTTAAGAATTCTTGTATGTGATGCGAAAGATAAACAAATTCTTTAAGAGAAATGGGTTGAAAAACCAGAAAAATTTAAGAAATATTAACATAAATAAATTTTAAACACATACTTTTAAGTATGTATTGATGCATATCGAAGATTTCTTATAATTGAAAATTTTTGCACATGATGCACCCTCAAACTTTTGAGGAGTTTTATCTAGAATGATAGCATTTAAAATATTACACAGATTTCAATAAAACTGATACCAAAATAATACACGTATTTGAATTTTACAAAACTTTTTATGAAAAAGGAACAAAAACCCATGAGATAGTCTCACCCAGTATTTTCATATCTTATCTATCTGCAAGCTAGACATTTTCGGATTTTTATGTTTCTACTTATAGAAGAAAAGAAGAAAAAACAAACCTTCAAGTTACTTTTTAAGAAGCTTTCCACTTACACTGTCGCAGTTTTCTTAACGGTAATCAGAAACGTAAATCAAACGTTAAAGTAAGTCCGAAGAAGAGAAAGAATAGAAACACAAAGGGTGTCATTTTTTTGTCAAAGAGAAAATAATGGATTTATACAAAAATAAAAGTCAATTAAATTCTGTGAGAACCTCTAAAATTATTAAAATTCTTAGAATTTTTTAGTGTTCGGCACTAGTTAACTAGAACTAGTTGCAACTAGTAGTTAACTACCGATCAACTAGTAGTTTAACTACTTTTAGTTTAAAGTAGTTAAAACTATTAGTTTAACTACTTTTTTAATTAACTACTAGTTAAAACTACTTTCAAATTTTTAACTACTTGAAAAACATCTTTATTTAAAATTTAAAACGATATTTAAAATTTTTATCAAAGGTAGAGTACTTCAAATATCATAACCAGAAATAAAGACCATTTTTGCGCGAAGTATGAATGTTTTTTGTGATATAGATAAGAAAGATGTATTAGAATTTTGCCAAAAAGTATGTTTGAAATTAAATAGACTAGTTAACTAGTAGTTAACTACTTTGGGAAATAGTTAACTACTAGTTGCAACTAGTCCCAGGAAAAAATAGTTAACTACTAGTTACAACTACAATTTCCCAAACTAGTTAGTAGTTGGTAGTTAACTATTTTTTTACCACTAGTTGCCGAACATTAGAATTTTTATATTATACTAAGTTCCTTACAAGCACAACCAATTGGTAGCAGACCTTGAAATCAGGCGCAGATCCAACAAGGTTCCAAGGGGAGGGCACTTTTTGAGGATCACCTTTACCAGCGTTAGAAATAGGAAAAAAAAAAAAACCTCACTGGTTCAGCCGACCACTATTTTGCCAAACTTACTGGTTCTCAACTAAAATAACTGGTCCGCTTATTTAAAAGGACAGGTTTCAATTTTTTTAAAGTAAATATTGCACTTAAAGTGAATAACAATAGCTAATTTTAAAATACTAATCTAACTAACAGACTAACTAAGTAAGCAAATAAGTTTGAAAATATCTTATTTATTAAGTGCTTTTCTTGATTAAATTTTACCATTGTACTAATTGACATAAAATTTCTAATTAGTTTCGGGCCAATTTCGAACGCTTACCTTTACCTTTAGAAGAAAAATAGTCAAATTGTTTTTTTTTTTTTAGTTTGTCTCAGTAGGATCACCCTAGGAGTATTTCGTATTCCCCCGTTTGATTAAAATTTAATTCAGGGAAACAATATTTCTTAAACTATTATTACAATCAGAACTTTGCAATAAAACATTGAAAAACCTTGTAAAATTTTTACAGAACTATGTTAGTGAGATCTGAGGGGCCATCCTCCAGAAAATGTTTGGGAATTTGACCCTAAAAACTCATTTTTTATCAGCATATATGCGTTAGATTAACATACAACCGAAGTCAAATCAGTTGAAATGCGTTAGATTAACATACAACCGAAGTCGAATCAGACGAAAACTGATTTTGAAAATTGGTCGTAAACGTTTGAATAACCTGGAGAAAATTCCTAATCCCCCAAAACTAAAAAGGGAAAGGAAGAGTAAAAGAAAAAGAGGATACAACCCTTTTTTTAAGTTTAAGTGTACACTTTTCCCGGGGAGAGAAAGGGGTAAAATGTGAAATACAATGAGCAAATAGAAATATATTTAGATGACTGAAAAAGTATCAATAACCCGGGAAAAGTGTACCCTTAAACTTAAAAAAGGGGGGAAAGGAGAGAAGGGTGTAAATGGAGAAAAAGAAAGTATATTTTGATTTAGAATTACTGAAAAGTTCGAGCAACTAGGGGATGTCCCCTTAGAGTAAAAAAAGGAGAAAATAAAGTAAAATGGAGGGAGAAAAAGGAAAAAATTGATCTATAGTACATTTTGAATGACCGAAAAATAATTTCAGGTCATTCAAAATTTAATTTATTTCTTCTTTTTCTTTCCCTTTTTACACCTTTATCTCTCACCTTTTCCCTTCTTTCTCTCTCTTTTTGGCCCAAGGGGCCCAATGGTCGAAATGTGATCTTATCAGTCATAGAAAAATTAAAACGTGATTTTTATCCGAAGGTACAACAGACTCTCCTATACAAAAAAATTCAAGGACACCAACATCTTTTTAAAACTTTTTTTATAAAAAACAAATAATGAAATTTTTTTCCCTCGTTGACATAGTCATTCATAATTTTATGCAAGAAGTTCTTAACATCTTTTAGAAAAGATATTTCATACCCTTCCTTATTGCTTCAAACAAAAAAAATTTACACCCATCAAAGTTCTATTTACTATTTTACTCCAAACTTCAACAGCGTCAAACATAATACATAGAAATGAGGAGGAGGAGGAATAATAGTTCGTTAAAATCCGAGAGGGTCTGGTTGAGATTTTTTAGTTGATTTGAAATGGAATGACATTCATAACTCCCAATTTCTTTCCTGGAAATCCCACAATAAGCATTTCGATTACTTAAATTTATTCAGAATTTTTATATGAATTATTAATTTAATTTACATAATTGTTTTTTAACACTAGAGTGGATTCAGAAAATATTAACGATTTCAGTAAAAAAATCCTTTCAATTTACTTTAAAGCTATTTTAGTGTCGCCCTCTTTTAGAGAAACTTGCAGCAAAAGTAAATTTTGTTCAAACATTTCTTACAGAAAATAGCAATCGACATTTTGTTTTTTTAAATTTAATAAAGTTTCAAAAGAAATATTTTCAATTACTAAAGATTTAGAACGGTCTTCGTTTACGTATTTTTTAGATAATATTTCTTTTTTCGAAAATACCTCTACAGAAACATTTCACCTTAGTGCCTATAGATGTCGCTACGATTTGGTACAGCTGACTATCAGTAAACATTTTCTCTAACCTTTTACTTCCATCTTCTGCCACTAATTTTATGTACTACAAAATAAATTTATTCTTCAAGTGTTCGTTTTTAAAGTATTGCAACCATTTAAGGAGCTGAATTTATAAAAAATATAAAATAGAATGTAATGAAGGAGAAAATTCTTCTAAAAAAATATGACAGGACCAAGTGAGCCCTTACCTCACCCCCCCCCAAAAAAAAAGAAATACAAGAGATGTCGTTGAACAATAAATTAACTCATTAATTATTAAAATGAATGGTAAATTAATTGTTTTGTGGGAGGAAGGGGTCCTGTGTGGCACATTGTGCTAAGGGAAGAGTAGTGACCAATTTTGAGACAAAAAGTTTTAAAATTGTTATGTTAGTGCTTTTTATTGGTTTATCAGAAGGAGTTTATTCTCAATTTGAAATTGTCTGAATTTTGCAGACTTTCTCTGTGAAAGATCTATATCAGGTATGGGCAACCTTTTCGAATCCGCGGGCCAGACTCAAAGATTATAATGACCTGGAGGGCCAAAGAGTAGATAATAGGTAATATTTTTTAGGTAAAAAATGAGGCTTTCTATTTTATACGTTATGGGCAAAGTGATTAATCGGGCATTATTTATAATGCCCGAAGTGGAGGCGGGCAAAGTGATAAATTTCATTCATAAATTCCACTGAATTTATCACATTGCCTGGGCATTATTAATAATGCCCCGGATTTATCACTTTGCCCGTAACATATATATTTATGAAATTTAATTCTAAAGTTAAAAATTAATCTGGACTTGTACAATATCTAGATTACATATAATAATTATAATGAAGTTTCATTAATCTGGACCAGGCGCGGATCCAGCACGGCTCCAAGGGGGGGGGGGGCACTTTTTCAGACCATCATTATCTTTTGAGAAAAATGTCAAAATTTTGGGAATTTTAAAGTATAATTATAATGTTTAAGTTACAACGTGGACTAGAATGTAGAGGGGCACGCTTATATACGCCTCCCAAAAACAAAATATAGTTGTAAACAGCACATTTTAACTGCTAAAATTAAGTTCTTTTCGGGGAAAGTTCCGTATCCCTTCTTTTGCACTTGTTGACGAAAACCAAAGTGATTTTTGAGTACAATTTTTAAAATGTTCCGCGGGCCGGACCAAATGACGTGGCGGGCCGGAGGTTGCCCACCGTTGGTCTATATGGTTCTTAAGTGTAATAGGAAGTTTTCAAGAACATTTTTTTAATAATGCAGTTTTTGAAAACCTTGAAGCTAATCAAATACTAAAAAATAATTGATTAAACTTGGAAAAGTTCCCACTAAGGATTTTCATGAAGTTTTGCCATAAGGATTTTTAATGAATTGCTGCCAGAATACTTAACAAGCCCAAACTTCTTCTTGTTACTTTGTGTTTAGAACATTAACTCAAACACTAAGTGTTGCAGTTGGAAAAAAAAATATTTGAGTGGAATCACAAATTTTTTCGCCAGAAACTAAAAAGTTGAAGGTACAGTATACCTCTCAATCTGAGCATTGCTTGCATACAAAATTAATTATTCATCAGAGTCTATATCTCTGAAAAGAGTTTAACTATTTTGTACAGTGTATTTCATACACATTCAGGAACTTTTCAACATAAGAAATAAAAAAAAAATTCTCCCATTCTTCATAGATATATAAATCCCAGCCCAAACCATTGACCAGCCAATACCTTATACTTTTACTTCCTTTCTGCTCTGAAATGTTTTCTTTCGCTCTGAAAAAACAGTTTCTTGAGCCAGGGGGATGTTCTGGCCTGTCAAAAGTATTGGCCATAACATACACTAAAACAATATTTTCAAAATATAATATGCTAATTAATTTTCCTCAAAATTTAAACTTAAGTGCATAATAAAATCATTAAACACCCTAACATAATTAACATTGACTCAAAACCCAAAAGCTTTTCTCCTAACTAATAAAAAAAATTCTAGGGACCTAAAACTTAAAAAAATGCAGTAATATTTTATGGAAATTTTCAAGAGAGAAAATTTTCAAGATCTAATTAAGTACTGAGCTATGGATAAAAAATTTATTCAAGTTCTACTATGATTAGCTTTTGCATGATATAATGATTTGATTCCTTGGGGAAAGATAAGGATCAAATATTGGAGCAATGCAGCCTGGGCAACCTACAAAAAAAATTTTCAAACTAACAGATCACAGAAATTTTTATTTAAAAATTAAATGAAATTGAAAAATTGCTTTACCTTGTTCAAATAAATAAATTAACCTATCAATCAGTATCAAGCTTTCAACTACTGGAGCTGTCATTAGCCTTATAGAATAAAATATAAGAACTTTTTTCCATTCCTGTAAACATTTTTGAGTTTCCACTGATGAATAAACATCAACAGGTAGAGAGAGGCCTACCCTACTGAGTGCTTTTTCTGCATAGCTGAAAATAAAAGAGTTTTAATAATATTAATTTAAAAAATTGAAATTCACAGCATTACAAGTAGATTTGATTGCATTAGACTAGTAATTGATTGTCTTAGATGAAGCCTGTGATGTACAGCCTTCATGGCATCTTAAACTTATTCTATCATAGTAATGATTCAATTTTTTACTTATATATCTACTTATTGTTCAATTATAAATTCTCTAAACATAGATAAATATCTATGCTTAGCTTTTAGTTTAAAACCTAAGAGTTAAAAATAAATATTGTATGCATAAAAGTATGAAACAAGTTTCCAACTAAATATCTGGCCATATCTCGGCAACCAGACCAATAGTTAACTAGCAGTCAAAAAAGGATTCTGCCATCTGATTCAAGAATTCCTTCTTTGACTGCTGGTTAACTGTTGGTCAGGTAACAGAGAGTAGGGGAGTCAGAAATAATGTTTAGCTGTCATATAATATAGAGTGATAAGGAGTATCGAACAAGCAAGAACAGTATGTGCTATTATGTATGTAATAGAAATAAAAGTGTTTTTTAAAGCTTTGTTTTTATTTTTGCATTATATGCTTAAATTTTCACAACTATTTTAGTAAAAAATTCACTTTGTAAAATGAATACTACTTAAAAGTTTACTTACACATCAAAGCTTAATAGCTCAGCATGTTTAACCCCTCTCAAACCAAGGTGTTTCGAATTAGGATAGCTTTGAAGAATACATTTTTCTAATGTAGCCCTATAGCAATGAATTTTTAATGTTGGGGCATGTTCTGGAAAAAATTATTTTAAAAATTATTAATTATATTCAAATAATTAAAAATTATTTTAATATAATTTAGACAATGATGATAAATTTACAAAAGATCTTTTTAAAATATATTATATAACTGAATATCAAACCCTTAAGTAACTATTGACATTTTCAATCAAAATTAAATAATACAAAATGCTAAAATACATGCATTTCACTTCCCTCCAATAATGTGTCCTATTAGCTTTTCAGATTAATTTAAACATTATGCACAAAAATATTCCTATCTAGATATTATGTTCAACTAAGGTTCATATACTTTTGACTTTTCAAAGGTGAGGAAAAAAAGATTAAAAATTAGTTTGGATGATTAGCACAATCTGATGAAAGAAGACTTGAATATCTAATTTACAAGTAGATTAACTTTTAACTGATATTATTACTATTATTACATTAAATTTATATTGATATGCTTATCTTTAGGGTACACACAAATAGTTACCTAATGTTACTAATATACTGCCATAAGTATATCATAACTTTTAAGAAAATCTTAGTCATTAGTACTCTTACCTATGAGTCGTTGAGTGAATATTTCCAAAGCATGACAAGCTAATTCCTTTGCTTCATAGCTTAAGTGATAAGAAGGTAGGGTCTTCACATAATTACTCAGAGGAAAACCTTCACAATCACTACATAAAGGAAAAGGAATATAAACATTACTTAATAAGCATACACAGAACCAATTTCCAGAAGTGCAGAAAATTTTTCAGGACCCAATATTTCTCTAGAACAAAATTAATCTTGTCATAAATTGCCTAAAAATGTCTATATTTTGATCAAAATTTCTCCAAAAATATCCTCACATTTTCATTCCAGTTTATGTTACAACTCTAAGTACAATAAAATGTAGTCTTCTTAATTACTGAACTTTTTTAAGGTTCAATAATTGTCAAATACTCTGTAAATTTTCATTTTAATAGACTTTACTCCATGGGTTTTTTTTAAATTTGAGCTACAGTAAAACCTCTTAAACTAAAGTTAATCAGTCAAAAACATTAATGGAGATTCAACAAGAACACGGTCTTTAGTGAAAATCACTGATCCTGTCACGGATAAATTTTTTTCTTGTATATAAATTGAAATGCAAGAGAAAGCCAACTTTCAGGTATTTCACCACGGAAGTTTTTTTTTTTTGCATGGATCTGTAGTTTTACACTCTGCATCCTTAATTCAATAGTTTTTATCTAATTTTTGTCCAATTTGGATGGTATGATATTGTCACTAGCCAAAATATTTGTTACTAAATAACAACTGGATTTTTGTAGGGTTTTTTTTTCATAAACTTGGGCAAAAATTTCCCCGTAGCTGCCTGAATTTTCTCTAAACCTCGTTCAGACATATTCTGCACCCCTGTAAATTTCAATCTCAGAAAGAATCTAACCTTACTTACTCAGCAGAATCAATTTTCATATAACAACATCCTACTGACAGAACAACTTGTGATTGATCACATTTCACAAAAGTTTTTAAGATAGTTTCACACAAATTACCACAGGTATGTAGTCCAAGTAAGCCAAAATTGTCCTAGGTAAAGAAAAAATAAGAAATTACTTAACACATTATAAGTTGTTATATTTTTTTTAAATCAGCAATTTATTATGAAGTTTCCTAACAAAAATAGATAATATTACCATTTTGAATGTAGAGCAGAGTTTTTTCAAACAATTGATTACTTTAGTTATGCTAACTAGTATATTATATTACTGGAAACACTAAAAATTTAACATAAATATTACTATATAATACCAAATCAACCCCTTTTTTTAACTTTCTCTACTTTAATAATCAACTAATGCATGAAAATTGTCACATTGAGTTCTACTTTAGAATATAATAAACTGATTAATAAATTGGCCTTTTCATCATAAATAATACAATTGCAGTAGGATATGTTTGAGGTATAAACAACTCTTGAAATATCATAATCAGATTACATAAAATGAAAAAAATCTTCATATTAAAAGTATTACCAACATAAATTTATATACTCAAAATTTCAACTCAGTTTTATCTAAAATTAAAATTCTTTAAATATATAGTAAAATTTAAATGTATGTTGAAAACACACAAACTTTTTCATACCAAATCGTTTGCAGACATGCGACTCCATGCTTCTTTCAAGACCTATAGGAATAAATATAATATAGTTTACATACATGGGCGGATTTAAGGGAGTGCATGGGGGTGCGTTGCACCCTAACTTTTTGAGAAAATTCAATTTTTATAGGGAAAATCATGTTTTCAAAGCCCTCAGGGACAGTTTGCACCCCCATGTTTTCCACTACGCACCCCCAGGGTTCACCACCTAAATCCGCCCATAAGCCAGCTCTTGGACTATAAGGGATCCTATTTTATTTCGCGATATTGAAATGAAATGGCTAAATGGTCAAAATACGATGGGTTTTCGTTAATTTCTCTGGAATTAAGCAAGATAGAGCTGAGAATTTACAAAATTTGAATTTTCGGGACCGAATTGCTCCAGGAAAGTGTTACTGCACTATCCTGAGCGTCCTTGGAAAAGGAGCCAATGGTCCGGAAGCATTTTGGCAGGGAAAAAGTAGGAATTTTAATTTTGACTCAACCCCTAATGCGATACATGGTTAAATTCCTTAGTTTTAGGGTACACATATACCAAAATTTCAGAAGCCTGGAGCAAGCGGTTCGGCTGTAATCCGGTAAAAACGGATTAGGAAATATCGTTTTTTCAGGAAAAACTCCCGAAATAATTATCTCACACTTAATGATTTACATTTTCGTAATCTGTAAAAAATTCTCGATTTATACATATAAGGCATTTAGGGTGGGGTCTAATTTTTTCCAAAACTCTACTAACATGGCTAGCCCTCAAAAATGGATTATTAGGCATTAAATGTAAGTAAGCCCCGATCCTGTTTTAAAGATCCTGGATGACATAAAACTCCCCATGAAAACCTGTAATTCTGGAAAAACTTTGCCATAACAATTAGTTACAATAAAAAAAATACAAAAAAATTAATATTAATATTTTCTTATTTATAAGCTTTTTTTTGGACTTGTGTTTTTTTCGTCGAAATCTGAACTTTTTTCAAAGTCCAATTACTGCCTTAATTACCAACCCATTTTTACCAAAATCGAATATGAGGTATATGGCAGGGTATATTTTAAGATTTCAATTTCAAAACACAATTTCGATTTTTTATTTTGAGTAAAAATTGCGGGTGCGACATTGGTGCGACTATACGCACGGGTCCAGGGACTGCCGCTTTTTTTTTTCAAATTAAATTTTTGTGGTTTTTTTTTTCATTTTTGGTGTAAATGTTTTCTCAAATGTACATATTTTGAGAGTTGGGTGACCAGATATTTCGCTTTTTGCCACACTATCTCCCTATTCTTTCAAAAGTTCTTAAAATTAGTTAGCTCAAATAGTCTACTCCGGCTTAATGTGATCACATTTGCCCAAGATCAGAGTGATAATCAGATACGGTTGATAATAATAAGTGGTTCTGTACTAAAAAGTGACAAACACTGTGACAGTGTATCCTGCCCTCATCAAATTGGAAAAATCAACTTTTTAGGCAAGAGCCCGAAGAATAATTGAAAACTAATTAACTTTCAGGAGAATTTCGGACCATGAGCACGATATCAGAACTTCTGCATGATCAGAAAACATCCTGTAATAATTATAGGGCCATCTAAAAATTAAAATTCCAGGCATTTGTTAAGTATTGAAAAATATTTTTCAAGGATATTCCAAGGCATCAAATTTAAATTTTGAAATTCAAAGACTTATAAGGTATTTAAGGCAACAACCTGAAACCGTTGAAAAGCAAGCTTTTTAACCAAGAATATCTCTCGGTATAAGTCAAGTTTGTTTTTCCCAAATTGCAGTAAAAAAAGATGACTTTACAGTCCAAGTCATGGTTGAAACTTCACCAATTATTGGCAATTCCTTAATTGCTGAACTTGAAAGTAGGTTTATTTTATGGTATAGGATTATTTTTTGAAAAATAGGATATATAGGATGGTTTTTTCATGTTTTTTGAAAATATAGGACGATTCTACCCCTGCAACTACAATTTCCCAGACTAGTTAGTAGTTGGTAGTTAACTATTTTTTGACCACTAGTTGCCGAACACTATCAAACGGTTAGTGACATTATGATGAGGGGTTCTGAGGGAAAATTTTGGTAAATTCGACCCTAAATAACTCACAATCGCTTCATTAACGGGGGTTTTCTTTATCATGACCTAAAATGGTTGTGGTACTAATATCTCTTTGATCTGTTTAAAATATTTTCATGTAACTCTTTTCGCCATGTCTGTCATCATATCCCACACCATTTTTTTACTGAAGTTTTCATTCTATCTCCTTTAGCTTTTTAAATAACTTTCTTGTTCCAACGCTGTAAGCCATCTCAATGGATTCAGCATAGTCACTTACCTAGGGATACAGTTAACTTCCATGACCCTAAGAGACATTAGTTCCAAATAAAAGCCTTGAAACGAACTTTTGAAACACCCTGTATCATGGGCGGATTTTTGGGGGGTGCAACGCATCCCCAAGTTTTTCAGCATGACTTTTTTTACGCTTTTAAAATTTGGTGCTAAAGTATGAAAATGATCAATTTTGCGAAAAATTTTTTTAAATAAAATAAATGTTGTTGAATCAGAGGAATTTTTCTTACTTGGATCTTTGTGAATTACCAAAGTTTTAGCGGATTAATTTTTAAAAAGTGGTTAATTTAAAAAAAATATGGTAAAAAATCCCCTAGAACCTCGGTAAAGGGTTTAGCAGGGCCGTATCCATAGGGGGAGTCTAGGGGTTCAAACCCCTCCCAAAATTTTGACATCAATTTTTATACTGTGTTTTTCATTGAAAATTCTGCAAATTTATAAGGAGCAATTCTCTTCGGTTGTTACCCAAAGGGTCTGAAAATGAATAAAAACACTAATTTTAGAGGCAAACTTTCAAAATTTTTGTGGGGGAGAACCCCCAGACCCCCCATATTTACTTCAAGTTCACATTACAAAATTTGTAATTTAAGGGATCTTAAACTTAACACATAAATGTACTCGATTGAGGTTACCTTGAACTAATGTTGAGTCAAAACCCCTCCCTAAACAAAAGTCTAGTCATGGTTTAGGGCTGCACCCCTAGGATTTAACTCCTAAATTCAACTCCTTTATTCAATGTAGGTAAGTCCAAGGTACACCTGGTAGTGCGTACCTTGGACGTGTTTCAAAAAACCTTAGTTTATTTTTTATTTAATAACTAACTAACTCCCTGGCATTACAGCCCGTGCTGAACTATGGCCTCTCTAACAATTTTCCTCCAAACCATTCTGTCTCTATTTTTTATTTAATACAAGCCTTCTTTTAAGAAACTTGAATTCCCTGATGAGATTAAATTGTGTGAAGACTAATTGAAATGCTCTCCAAACTGACTCAGTCTCATCATATTTGGTTGCTTAGGCTTACTCCCAATTATTTTTTAATGTACTTATTCAGTGATTCATAATGCTATTGTATTTGGCAGTTTTGAATGGTTTAAAAGCCTCTTTGTTGAGGGGTTGCTTTTTTGCAGTTAGGGGATTAAATATTACCACTGTCATCATTTTCTTTACCAAAAATTCTATTCAGAGATATGACTTTCATAATCATCCATGAGTATTACTGCTGGAGCGAGTACCTTGGACAGGTCCAAGGAAAACTGCTTTTCTCAGGTCCAAGGTACATTACTTGATCATTTACTGAAAAATGTCTAATCACCATGCTCAGTTTCAGTTAATTCCTACCCCCTTTTTAAGAACTTAATATTATAGCTGAAGCAATACACTTTAAGATATAAAATTCACAGTAAAACAGAATCTCTATCTTTTGAACTATAACTTAGAAACCAAACTTTCAAAAGTTTTCCAAGAGAAGTTTTCCAAGAAAGAAACCAAGTTTTTCAGCATGACTTTTTTTACGCTTTTAAAATTTGGTGCTAAAGTATGAAAATGATCAATTTTGCGAAAAATTTTTTTAAATAAAATAAATGTTGTTGAATCAGAGGAATTTTTCTTACTTGGATCTTTGTGAATTACCAAAGTTTTAGCGGATTAATTTTTAAAAAGTGGTTAATTTAAAAAAAATATGGTAAAAAATCCCCTAGAACCTCGGTAAAGGGTTTAGCAGGGCCGTATCCATAGGGGGAGTCTAGGGGTTCAAACCCCTCCCAAAATTTTGACATCAATTTTTATACTGTGTTTTTCATTGAAAATTCTGCAAATTTATAAGGAGCAATTCTCTTCGGTTGTTACCCAAAGGGTCTGAAAATGAATAAAAACACTAATTTTAGAGGCAAACTTTCAAAATTTTTGTGGGGGAGAACCCCCAGACCCCCCATATTTACTTCAAGTTCACATTACAAAATTTGTAATTTAAGGGATCTTAAACTTAACACATAAATGTACTCGATTGAGGTTACCTTGAACTAATGTTGAGTCAAAACCCCTCCCTAAACAAAAGTCTAGTCATGGTTTAGGGCTGCACCCCTAGGATTTAACTCCTAAATTCAACTCCTTTATTCAATGTAGGTAAGTCCAAGGTACACCTGGTAGTGCGTACCTTGGACGTGTTTCAAAAAACCTTAGTTTATTTTTTATTTAATAACTAACTAACTCCCTGGCATTACAGCCCGTGCTGAACTATGGCCTCTCTAACAATTTTCCTCCAAACCATTCTGTCTCTATTTTTTATTTAATACAAGCCTTCTTTTAAGAAACTTGAATTCCCTGATGAGATTAAATTGTGTGAAGACTAATTGAAATGCTCTCCAAACTGACTCAGTCTCATCATATTTGGTTGCTTAGGCTTACTCCCAATTATTTTTTAATGTACTTATTCAGTGATTCATAATGCTATTGTATTTGGCAGTTTTGAATGGTTTAAAAGCCTCTTTGTTGAGGGGTTGCTTTTTTGCAGTTAGGGGATTAAATATTACCACTGTCATCATTTTCTTTACCAAAAATTCTATTCAGAGATATGACTTTCATAATCATCCATGAGTATTACTGCTGGAGCGAGTACCTTGGACAGGTCCAAGGAAAACTGCTTTTCTCAGGTCCAAGGTACATTACTTGATCATTTACTGAAAAATGTCTAATCACCATGCTCAGTTTCAGTTAATTCCTACCCCCTTTTTAAGAACTTAATATTATAGCTGAAGCAATACACTTTAAGATATAAAATTCACAGTAAAACAGAATCTCTATCTTTTGAACTATAACTTAGAAACCAAACTTTAAAAATTTATTTTTGATGGGTGATATCAGTTTTTAACCACTATTATGTATCTTTATTAATTTTTTAAAAAAGTAATTTAGCTAGACCGAGAGCTCAGGTTGTAAGGATGCTAACTACATGTGTAGTATACTACAAAATGTTAAGCTAAAATCAGTGTAGGACTGAGGTACACTTAGGTCAAAGGTACACAAAATTTTATATTACCCTTAAACATCACATTAGTGCAATATAGACTTAAAGTAAAATTCTGTATCTTAAATACTTTACTTTTATATCAATTCACTACTAGATTTAATTATATTTTGCAAGTAGTCAAATCAATCTGATTTTACTTAGAAGATATTCTTTTAATTAAAAGCAAATTTAAGAAATTTGTTGAAGACTGGTTAATATACAGTGAAAATTATAAGAAAGTTTAACAATTTGTAAATTTAAACTTTATGAAAAGTTTAGAAAAGGTCAAAAATCGTAACTTTCAATTTAATACAAAATAAAAATTGAAAATTTGCTGATATGACTATGGGAAATTAGGAATTGGAAGTCAAAAAAAACCCCTCATAAAAAGACTGTTACTTTATATTTCAGTACATGCTTCAAAAGTAAATAACCATTAATACCTTTTCTAGAGATGATTCTGAAGATGAAAGAGACACAGAATGATTCAGATGATGGGGTAGAGATTCATCAACCAATGAAGCAGTTTTTTCTAATGTCTGAGATCTTCGCAAAGAAGAAAATGCCTTAACCAATAAAGAACATGAATTGGGTTTAGATAATATAAAAGAAAATAACATAACATAAGATAGAATTTAACACTTTATCTAAAAGCTTCTTATTAAAAGTGTTTTATGATTTAATATCAAATTCCCCAACCATTTTAAATTAACACATACCTGTTTGTCAAATTTTTCAGCACCAGATACATGACAACCATTGGCCTCTATTGTAGCAACTTTCAAGTTGTAACACAGAGCTAAAAATCTAGAGAGGTGGCCTTGACCAGAACCTACATCAACTATGTGCTTTATGTTTAAATTTTTTAATACAACATCAGTAGTCTGAAAAATAATACAGTTTAGATAAAACTACATAAGATAACCCAAACAAAGATATTAAATATTTAAAGTTACTAATAAAGTATTTTATCATAGCATGGAGAACACATTAAAAATTAAATAAAAATTTAAAAATCATAGTTTTTGCTATTAACTTCTATTGTATTAACTTTAAAAACTGCATATTTAACTTTTATTTCCTCTTCTAAAAATGTATGAAAGATGATACATATATTCAATACTCATGTAAAATAGCTTGTAATTAATAGGTAAATAATTCAAATTACCTGAGCCATACGAAATATTTCATGTTGTTTTTTTGGTTTTACATGCCTTCTACAAAAATCTGGAATACTTTTGTGCTGACCAGATTTATTTTCAAATTCAGATGAAGAAAGTTTCCATTCATCACTTTCTACTTTAAGGACAAATAAGTTAATCATAAAGAATGGCAAAAAAATTATTGTTTTCTTATAAATAAACAAATACTTACCATTGGAATTGATACAAGAGTGTTTACTTTCAATTTTATAATTCTCTAAGACAAAATTTTCAATTTTTTTGGGTGATTTTATTGATTTCCTAGATACTGTCAGAGCAAATGCACTAGCACGAAAGGCTAACAGACTTAAAGGCCACGTCTGCTTGTATCTAAATCAAATACAAAAGAATTTCATAAGTTAAGTGAAATAAACATTAAAAGTTACAGGAAAAAAAACTTAGTGATCTAAGACTTGTTACAAATATGAAATAAAATTTTTCCCTTGAAAGTACTAAATTAACAAAAAAAACCCCACATTGTACAACTTACAGTAACCTGAATTCCTATAAAGAAATTAATTAAATTTATAATCAAATTAAGTTTTCATGTAGAGTAATGGTAAGCAGTTCATTAGAGAACTCGTAAACCTCTACTTTATACACAATAATAGACTGAATTCTTGAAAAGAAATTACATCATTTCCTGTTAATTATACAGTAACCTATAACAACTTTATATGTAAAGATCAAAATACAATGAAACATGTATACTCCATTCCACCATGAGATGGCACTGAAGGAAAGGCTACGAGGACCGGATTACACCCGTCGAGCAGTGCTGAAATTGGACAAAAATATTTGGGGGGACTTACCTTTTTACACAATAGATGATTGATGGAGGGTAAAATATGACTAATTTTTGGTACCTACTCGAATTGATAATCAAATTATATAGATTAAATAAAATTGCATAGTTAGGGGAAAGGGGGGCCTAATGGGACATTTTTTAAATGCTAGAATAAAAGCACAAATGCAGTTATTATAATTTTTATAACCTTAAAACTATGTAACATTTAATTCTTTACAAATATTGATGGAAAGTAAACAAAAAAAAAACATTATTCAACTTTGTGTTCCCATGAAGTGGCGGATCCAGGATATGGTTTGTGGGGGCTAAAAATTTGTTAATCGAATTGAATCATCTTGCTCAACCTAATGTTAAAAAAGTTGTGAATAATCGAGTTCCAAGTACGAAAAGGGGGGGTCTGGGGGTTCTCCCCCAGAAAATTTTTGGAAATTAGACTCTTAAAACAGGGTTTTAACTCATTTTTTGTACAGCAAATCGTGAGTAATAGAAATTAAAAACTTAAAGGGGGTCTGGGGTCAGTGGCGGATTAATGCAATTTTGTGGGAGGGGGCGGTTAGATGAAAAAAGATGACATTTAGATGAAATTTTTAAAAAATAATATCCTTAAAACTAGCACTGTTAAGCTGTTCTAACTACTGTTAAGCTGTTCTAACTACTATCAAGCTTAAAATAGTGGAGAAATGGGTACTTTAATTTTAAAGAATTTGGACGTAAAAAATTTGTTTACAGTATATAGAAATCCAAGTAAAAAGGGGGTCTGGGGGGTCCTCCCCCAGAAAATTTTTTGGAAATTTGAACCTTAAAAACAGCATTTAACTCGTTTTTATCCACTTAGTGTGATTTTCGAAGGGAAGGCCGGGCCCCTTTACCCCCCCCCTTTATGGACGCCTCTGGCCCATAGCATGGCACTGTGGGGATTCTCCCTAAATTTTTTAAAGTTTAATAAGCCCAAAAAGTGTTTTTCAGACACTTGAGGGGTATAGACGTCCTCTGTGTAGGCTTATCATAATTATAAGACCTAAAAAGTTTTAGGTTAGGCCCAATGGGGGGTCCGGACCAGGGTACCTCCCCTCGGATACGCTCTTTAATAAGAACTACTATCTTATCATTATAGAAAACGATTTAAACTACTCTGTAGGCAAAGAAAGAAGAGGGGGGTCCGGGGGTCCTCCCCCGGGAATTTTTTGAATTTTAGCATGCCAAAAAGTGTTCTGAAAGTACTTTTAGGGGATTTTTCTCGGGGGGGGGGGCGGTCGCCCCCCCCCTTTAATCCGCCCCTGTCTGGGGTCCTCCCCAAAGTTTTCGGAAATTTTACCCTAAAAATCCGAAGACGAATATATTTGCATATCGGAATACGGGGAGACTGCTGGCACGATGATTGGCGGATCCGAACACTCATTCAAATGGGAATTTAGGCAGAAGAAATAAATTTGCTTTCGTATTTATATCTACCCTTAAATTTATATATTTTTTTTCGTGGAAAGAAATATTTTAGAGGACGGTAAAAATATTTCGGGGGACGGTCCAATCATTTGGGGGGACGGCGTCCCCCCGCGTCCCCCTCCAATTTCAGCACTGCCGTCGAGGTTACAATAAACAAATAGGTCGCCAGAAGTAACGTAATTCGCTGATTTTGGCGAGAATGAATTCGCTGATTTTGGCGATGCGCTCAAAAATTTCTTTCTCCGTCTTGATTCTATATGCTTACTCCTTTGAGCACTGATTTGAAAAATAAATGTTTTCGTGCCTCAATCATTTTACATATTTTTATCCGTTATTATTCTTTTTATTTTTTTTAATAATGCAAATAATATTCATAATTACACTTTAAATATCGGTAATATTTGCGATCTTTAAGTGTAATGAAGCATAAAATAGTGGATTTATTTGAATACTTAATAATTTATAAAATGATATCCAAACCTATCGCTATCATTCATGATTTAGTTTAGATAGTGTACCTTGATTTTTGAAAAAAAAATTAATTTCATTGCTTGAAATATTCAAATTGACAATTTTTGTTTGCGAAAATTTTAGTTTATGACATATGCTGTAATTAAATATACAGATATTTTATACTTCTTATTAAGTATAAACTTCAATCAAAAATAAATTATGTAATAATTTAAGTAAATTTCTTGCCTTATAACAAAAGTTGCCAAACTTACACTTTTATTCACATTAAAGCTTTAATATTTTTTATTCAGTAACTTAAGCTAATGTACTAAAGCCATGTTAAATTTTTTTCCAATTTTAATTTTCTTTTCTCTTACCTTTGGGGAGGATTGCCTGCTAAAATGTGATCGAAGCAAGCACAAGCTTGTTTCCAAATTACATGAACATATATATATATAAACATTTATAAACAGTGGAGAAAGATAAAAATAATTGTTTCTAAATGAAGTTTTATTATTTTTTCAGAAACTCAGCCAATTAAATAATTCTTTTAACTAAATTTTATGTTATCCCTGAAAAAATATTCAAAATTAATAGGATCCCTATTTATTGGTAATAGTCATTAATTTGCAACTAATTCAGTTTTTAAGATAGTAAAAAAGATAATTATAAACTTTTAGAAAAAAAACATTTAAAATTAACTTCAATTCCTATTTCTCCCTATCACTCATTTTCTGTGCTTCAATTGTATTTTATCATTTAACAGATAGTAAACAAATATATTTAAAAAATTGTAAAAAAAAGTTTTGAAAACTTTATGAAAATTTAACCAGTAAACTAATTAAATAAACAGTCAACTATAAAGTATAAGTAACTTTAAAAAAATATAATAACAGAGAAATTAAAATGTATTTCGTTGAAAAATGCATGCAAAAATGAATTTTAAAAATACTGTAAAATCTTATTAACATGTTTTTATTACAGTTTAGCTTACAAAATTTCAATGAAATGCAAAATACATAACACAAACACATTTCAAGCATAGGATTAAAGGAATATAAAATTACCTTAAATTTGAAACTACATGTAAAAAGTAATTTTAAAATATTACTTTCAAAATTTGGCTTACATATATTAAGCTAGCATATTCAAGAGGATTAGTGAAAAAAATATATATGAAGATAACTTGAAAGTATAAGGTTTAATTAAGGATAATGTAATATAAAAATTAAAGTTTTAAAAAAAAGATCAAGTATATTTAAAAATTACTTCACAAATCTCAAAAACTTATTTTTATAAAAATTTAGCTAGCAAAATAACAAAATAAATAATCAACTTTTATTAACATTAATTTTTTGGGGAAGTATTAGAACAAAGAATCAGTAGATGCATAAAGTTGAAGAACAGATGGCAAAATAAATTTTTTAAGAGATCTTAAAAATTTGGTTTAAAAAAAATTTTGCTTGCAATATATTAGGATAGTAAGTTTACCAACCATAAAATAATTTGAAAACATAGAAGTAAAACTATGTATTAAGATTTCAAGAAAACTTACCATTTAAAATTATTTTTAAAACTTGTTTGTGAAAAATTAGCAAGCAAAATTACACAATAAGCACAGAGAACAAACAAAAAAATTGGAAAAATTCAAATGTTGTAAAATATAAATAAAAATTATCTTTTGGTTTCATATACATCATTCATCAGGATACATCCATAAATTACGTGAGGTCAAAAAGGGGGTAGGGGTTTGGAAAAATCTCACCAAGGGGGGATCAATTAAAATCTCTCTTCAACATTTTAAGTTAGAAATTAGACGATTTTCTTTTTTTTTTAAGTATGAGAAAGGAAAATCATTTTTAAAAATTTGTGGTAAAACTCACATGGGGGGAGGGGGGGTCCAGATTTTGGAATAAACACCTCACATAATTTATGGATGCCCCCTCACTCACTTTCTTCACTTTCAGACGAATCACTTTCTGTTTCCCCACTAAATGATATAATCAGGTCCTTCTTTTCCCACACTTGATCAACAAGCCCATCTAACTGCCACAGTTCATCCTCTCTCTTAGTTACATGATCAATACAGTTTTTCCAATTCTCCGCTGAGACATCCTTGATTGCTTTATTAAGCAAGCCCTTCACATCATTCAGTTTGAATGTCCTATTCTCTCTCGCTACTTCCCCTTTGACTTGGCTCCAAATCATTTCTATGGGATTTAGTTCACAGTGATAAGGGGGAAGTCTTAAAATTTCGTGCCCATATTCTTGGGCAATTTCTTCCTCTCTGTAAGCGTTGTACATATGTTTGACTTCCCCCACTTTTTGTAAAAGTTCTAATTTCAGCATGTCATTGCTCCAGTCCACATTCTTTTCAGAGAGCCAGTCTTGTATTTTTTTTTTATTCCAGGAAGTAGAAGGGATCTTTTCTTTCTTAACTGAATGATATGGGGCATTGTCCATCACTATCACACTTTTTGGCTTCAATTTGTCCATAATTTGCTTGAACCAATTCTCAAAATGGTTTCCGTCCATTTCTTCGTGGTAGTCCCCTGACTTCTTTCCCACGAAGATGTCTGCAGCATCTTTCACAAATCCTTCATTACTTCCTATATGTGTCACTATCAACCTCCTCCCTTTACCTTTGGGTGCCGTCAAACTGACTGTCAAGTTGGTCGATGAGGCTTGATAGCTACTTTTGATAGTAGTGTCCTGCCACACTCGGGTTTGGGTGTGTCCCTCATTGACCCATGTCTCATCCAAGTAATACACATTGACATTTTTATCTTTCAGCTCACGGATTCTCCTGAGGTATTTTCTCCTCCACAAAATGATATCATTTCTTTCAAGAAGGACTGCCTGCCTCGTGCGTTTCTGGAAAGAAAATCCAATATCCTTCAAAATCCTGTAGAGAGTTGTCCGGGCAATGTTTTTGGAAAATATTTCTGAATCATCATTCACCTCCAATAGCAATTTATCTAACGTAGGGATTTCATTCCTTCGGAAGAAGTTATGGATCTTTCTCCGAATGCAGGATAACGTAAAGTTATATACTTGTAAAGCCTCATTCGCTTCCCTCCAGGTCTTTTTTTGCCGGGAGTAGGATTATCACAAGGGCTGGACTTCTTTTCCTTTTTCATCCGGAAAACAGTCCTTTTGGAGACCCCAGTCAGCTGAGCAGTTCTTTCAGCGATTTCTGTAACCGTATCATCAGGGTGGTCCTCTCGAAGACGTGCATAAACATTCAGAATGTTTCTCCGGCCAGCACTTCGTACTGTCTTCCCACGAAGTGATGGTGTAAACAGCGTGCTTGGTGACAATCCATTAGCTGCCATGTTCGATATTCCAAGCAAAAATGGAAAAACCAAAGAAATAGAACAAGAGAAATACGAATTGTTCAAGGTGAAATTAAATAAAATAACAACAGAAAAAAGCAAATTAAATTGCACAAGAAAACGGATTCAAATAGCACAAGAAAATACAAGTACTAGTACAAGAATAACTAGTACAAGAAAAAACGATAAAAATAGCAATTAAAAAACGATAAAAATACAATAAATGACAAAAAAATACAAATAGAACTGACTAAAAAAAACTAAAAAGTACTAGAAAAAACGATAAAAATGGCACAAGAAAAAATTATAAAAAATAGCCCAAGAGAATACTTGTAAAATAAAACTAAAAAGTAATTAGAAAACGATAGAAATTGCACAAAAAAATGTTAAAAAAAACACAAAAAATACTAGTAAAATGAAACTAAATAAAGTACAAGAATATAGGAAAAGAAAAATAAACGATTAAAATAGTGAAAGAAAAATTGATCAAATAGTACAAGAAAATAAATGGAAAAGGTCAAGAAAAAGACGAATAAATACAATGAATAGCAGGAGCAAAATCAGCGACGATCGAACAGCAGAAGACACGCAAAGCGAATGTGTAGAATTGGCGGGAGAAAGGCTCGTCAGGAATGCGAGAAACCGGTTCCGAAAGCCAAACTTGTGTTGCATCATGTTGCTCTTTCGAAAACATGGATTATAGTATTCATTCGCTTCGTTCAGAAACATTTTTTCATATGATTAAGTAGATGTTTAAACTAAAACCACAATTTATTACATCTAGCATGCTTTTTTGCGCATTCATTGGCTTATTTTTTATCTGAAATTCCGAAAAAAGAAAAGGACTATTTCTTAGTGCGGATTGTTACGCTTTCTGCCTTTCTCTTCAGTGCCATCTCATGGTGGAATAGAGTGTAAGTATAATTTTATAAGAACCTAAATAAATATTTTCATAGGCAGGTTATTTACATAGGCAGTTTGAATATGTGAGATTAAATTTGTAAGCTTTAAAAAAGAAATTTCACTTAAATAAGTAAACATTGTAAAATTATTTATAAAAAAGAGGGATACACATAACTATTAGTGTATATTTTGTATGCAGGTTTAAAAAGCATTGAATAAAAAAGGAAAGTTACTGGTACCATAGGAAAATATCATTATAGAAATAATTTTAACTACAGTTAAATTTGTGTTGTATACAAGTTTCACTGTAGTTAAAATGATTTCTACTAAAGAAAAAACTTGAATAAACAGATAATATTTATTCTTACTTTATACTTTTTTCAGAATTCAAAAATTCTTCAAGATCTTCTATTTCAAAGTTAGAAAGTACTTCAGTCCATTTAGATGGAAATTTAGACCATAAATCTTCAACAAAGAAATCCTAAAATTAAGAAAAACATATTAATGTTACAATTCCATCCAGAGAAATCAAAGTAAAAATAGTTGTTTTCTATTAACTTAACAAGGGAAGATTTACTGGGGTCATAGAGAGTCAACGCTCCCAACTATTTTAGGTTCTGTTATTCAGGTTATTCTGTTTTTCCCAAGTAATAAAGAATATTTCTCCACACATTAAGGACAGTATGCCCACCAAAAAGCCTCCAACATGCCCCTCCTTAGGAGGGTATACCTCGTAAATCTGCTTATGTTACTTAAGCTTATAACCAGAATTATTTAGGTAACAACGGTTTAACATTTCTTGCACGGAATCATAGAATGGGGGATAAGAGATTTGTAAAAACAGGAGCACAGTAGAACAACAATTATCTGAAGCAATATGGATTGGACAAATTCAAAAATAATATATTCTATTAATTGGATCCTAATAGGGATATAAGGCAACTTTGGTTCTTAGGTATTATCCCCATCCCTCTGACTATCAGTTTCAGCTGCACAGTAAGTGGGATTTGACTATACATTTTCGTTTTCAGTGGCACAGTGGGCAGGATAGTACAGAAGTACCACCACAATTTTTAAAAAAAATACAGTAAACTCTTGATAAGACAAACTCCATTACACTGATAACCACTAATTTCCAAAAAAATATTTTTCTTCTAGACATTATGCATTTTTCTAATGTTTATTTCCATTCTTATGGCAAAGACTTTTCACACTAACATTTAGTAAGACAAAATTTTTTTGGAACAAAAATGAATTTATAAATGATATCACACTAATTTCAACATTTTTGACCCACCTCCTCCCCTATGTCACAAAGTGTCACACTTCACTATAGCCCCACCCTCTTTGTCATATGTCACACTCTGCTACCAATAATAAATTTAGAATAAAGTTGGTGATAATCTGGGACCAATGTTTTTCTTCATGTTTAAGTGGACACCACCTTAGTTTTTTATTGATTTTTAATGTGTGATGTCACTATTCTTAAAACCCCCCTCTTCCTCTTGTCACTAAGTGTTACAGATCAATGAACCCCCTCTCTCCTCTCCAAGCCTGACATCATTTATGAACGGCCCCATGACTTTCAAGAAGGTCTTGGGTACCCAATAATATGCTGTTATCAAGTACACGCATGACATCAGTTCTATTAATTTTCTGACTTAGTGTCTATTTCATACAAGATCGAGATTTTCAGTTCGGTTGAATGAAGCTACCAATCACTGGATCCAAACCGGTGGCCATTATGAAAACCAACTGGTTTTTATAATGCATATTTAAAAATCTGATGCTCAATGGATTAAAAAAAAACAATTGATTTTTATGATACATTCAAATATCTAGTCTAGTTCTACATGAATAGACGACATTAGTCATTACGTCACTTGCTTGTTTGGAAACGTTGATTCCATCCGTGATTGGTTCCGTACGGATCCGTACGGATTTACTTCCAATCACGGAACCAATCACGGATAGAATCAACGTTTCCAAACAAGCAAGTGACGTCACACTAATGTCGTCTATTAAAAAAACAAATGTTTTTTTTATAAAAAAAAACCAAGGAAGTCTTTTTAAGAGCATTAAAAAACTAAGTGGTTCTTCTAATGCAAATTTAAAAATCCGTTGCTTAGTTGATTAAAAAAAAAACAATTGGTTTTTATTATGCATTCAAATATCTAGTTCTTAATGAATTAAAAAAACAAATGGGTTTTTTATAAAAAAAAACAATGATCCAATAAGGTTTTCATTTAATTATGAATAACAATTATCAAAATTTAATAGAATTTTTACTAACCAAAATATAAGCTTCAGTTAGAAAGGATGTTTCTTTTAAAAATCGAGTAAGGAAATCGGCATGCTGTTTGACATTTTCAAAGTTAGATTGGTTGCAAAAATAAATATCGGGATTGCATTTATCCATATTGACAAGTAGTAAAAAATTACAATCACTGAACTTCTTTTCTCATAAAATGAACTTTGTTGCGAAAGGTAGAAAAACCACTGAAAATTATCAACATCAAAGTTTTAAAGTAGATTTTTCAGAAAATCGTTCTTGTTGGTTTTTAGAGACATTTGCTAACAAGAAAATCGTAGAATAAAGAGTTTCAATAAGATTGTTGACACATCCTAAAGCATGTTTTCAAAATGTAAATAAATAAAGCTGTGTGTTGCCACGGAAAGTAAAGAGTACTCCAGTGCTCTGTGCTCCAGTGGTCACGTTTTATTACACACAGAAAAGTCAACCTGATGGTCTGTTCTTCACTCTATGACACTGAGCTATAAACAAACTGGAGTGACAACCTCTGATGATATAACATGCGACCGAACGTGCCGGCGCGGATGGTCACAATTGCCCGGTTCGCTTGAGCGAACCGGGCAAAACAAACGAATTTCTCCATAGACTAACATTGTGTGCGTTGAACTATTTCTAGAAAACCTCCTTTTTTAAAAATATTTTGAGCAACATTTAGAATGGTCGAATCATGCTGTGCATACAACTGTGCCAACAGATGGGGAAAACTAAAAGAAGATGGAAATCTTTTCCGCGCAGACACAAACTTCGATAAGGTGTGATGAGGTTTCGGCACGCTCAGTTGTCACTCCAGTTTGTTTATAGCTCAGTGCTCTATGATGGTTCTTCCATCATCATCTGGGACTCAAAATCCCGAGAGATGGCGCTTTATTGAGCAGAAATTAAGAGCCCCTGAGTCACCCCTGAGTGAATCAAATTCGGATTTCTCTCTAGTCTCTAGCACTCATTCCTCAATCAAAGTATTTTTGTTGTAGGGGTACAACAGGGCAGGCAAAAAGTCAGAGTACACTTTGAAAACTCAAAGCAAAAACCAGAGAAACATTCAACCAACCAACTTTGAAAAATTCCATAAAAATCGGAATAAAAAACGGTCTTCAGTCTCAGCATGCTGAAGTCATGGGGATTTTGTTAAGACAATAAAAAATATTTAGTTCAAAATATTGTAAATAGATGGAGCCAACCCATGGGCGTAGCCAGGGGGGTGCAGGGAGGGGCAGCTGCCCCCCCCCCTAAGTTCTCAGTTTGTTAAATTTCTTTGAAAAACTTTATTAAAGCAACAGTGTATTTAAAGCAATAGTACATAATTTTACTTGAAAATTGGCCCAAAGAGTCTCAAAATGAGCTAAAACACTACTTTGAGGGCGAATTTTAAATTTTCTGGGGGAGGACCCCCAGACCCTCCATTTTTAAGCTCACATTCATTACCCACCCATATTTTTACTTAGGTGTGCTAAAGTTCAAATCCTTTGTATAAGTACCCTAAAATTTAGCGTGTAAAAGTACTCGCCATGGGGTATGGGGGACCTGGGAAATAATGTTGAGTCAACCCCTGGCAGTGGCGGATCCACGGGGGGGGTGATTGGGGTGATCACCCCCCCCAACAAAGTGACCTCGCCGAATTTCCGGCCGAAAATCACATCCCCGATAACATAGCGATAAACTTGACTTGTGAATAATCTCTACTGAGAAGCCGCTGTCACCATCTGAGCGAGTATTTCTTCCGGTTTCTCGCAGTGCCCCTTTTCGGCAATAGTAGCAACTCGTTAAATGATAACTTCAATGCATCGATCACTTTTCAGAGGAGCTCCCTTCCCTAGCCCTGATAAAAGGGTTGACAGAGGGTCCGCGCTAGGGGTTCGGTACTCTTTGGTCACCGGAAATTTCAGCCGGTGTTAAAGAAATCTGTATCCGGGTGAATTGGACCTCATATCGAGGCTGATTACTGGTATAATTGCACACAAAAACCAGAGCGGGCAGCTTGTTTGTATATTTTCTAATCTCACTGTTTCTCAACATCTATTTAAGGGCTAATCAAAGCTTTTTCAGAGCGATTGACAATCCCATATTGGGAGGGGATAACAGCTATTTGTTGGCAGTGGGATAGTCAAAACTTGTGGGCGGAGCATGTCGTACATATGCCAAGCTGTACTAGTAAAAAGTTTAGTTGATTTTCTTTCCAACGTTTGACTTGTCTCGTTTTTTTACACTGATTTTCTGTTTTATTAAAACTTGGCGTTTTACTATCACAAAAAATGGATTCCGGAAATAGTGAACATGGTCGTGCTCAGAAACAAACAGGCTTTGGCTTTACGGTAATTTTACTTTTAGTTTCTTTTCTGTCTCTCTAATTTTTCTTTATTTTGGTCTGTCTTGTTATATATTAGTGTATACTTTATGCATTTAAGTTGAAGTTCCATTTTAAAAAGGGAAAATGAATTAATTGCATTTAATGGTTTACAATTAAATTAGTAGAAAGTGAAACTTTCCACCAAATATATTTTATGTGTCTTCCTCTTACGAATGAACTCTAACCGCCTATCTGGTTCGAGACTTCACGGAACCAACACGTGACCTACAACTGAGCTTGCAATTGGTTACCACAGATACTGCACTAGTAGATCTACTAGTGTAGTATCTGTGGTAACCAATGGACTCTAACCGCCTATCTGGTTTGAGACTTCACGGAACCAACACGTGACCTACTACTGAGCTTGCAATTGGTTACCACAGATACTACTCTAGTAGATCTACTAGTGTAGTATCTGTGGTAACCAATCGCAAGCTCAGTAGGTCACGTGTTGGTTCCGTGTGACGTCAGACGGTTAGAGTCCATTGAATGTAAAAGTGAAAATTGATTGTAATGTCGAATGCGCATATAGGTAAAATCACCCCCCCCAAACCAAGTCTCTGGATCCGCCACTGACCCCTGGTCACTAGTATTCGCAATATCAGGAGCACAGGTAAGTATCCTTGCCCCCCCTAACATGAAACCTGGCTACGCCCATGAGCCAACCTAATTCCCCAATGTAGCTTTTTAGGTGATAGCTTTAGCTTAGGTTCTAAAAACCACAGAGTTCTAATTTGGCGAGAGTTTTAAGCTGCCGGCATACGTTCCAGAAGCTAGTGTGGCGCCCTCACATTATAACAGCCTCGTGGACCCTCTGTTAGGATATTTCTCTGTGCTAAAAACTTCGTATAGAGAAGTTGTTAGTAATAAAAATACAAGTACAAAAGGGGGGGGCCTGGGGGTCCTCCCCCGGAAAATTTTTGGAAGTTTGACTAAAAAAACCTAGGTTTATAACTAGTTTTGGTCGAATTTTGGATGTACATTTTTATGAACTTAAAGTTTTTAAGATAGAGTTCCAAGTACAAAAGGGAATCAGGGGTCCTTCCCCAGAAAAGTTTTGGAACTTTAACCCCTAAAAAGAGGGTTTGATCTTGTTTTTGAAACACTCTTTTGGCAAGATTTGGATTTTGATGAACTTATTATAATAAAGTTGTTAATAATAAAATTCCAAGTACAAAAGGGGGGCTTGGGGGTCCTCCCCCAGAAAATTTTTTGAAATTTATTGACCCTAAAATACAGTGTTTTAACTTGTTTTGGTACACCTAGTCCGAATTTCGGGGGGGGGGGGCCAGGGCCCCCTCGGCCCCCCCCTTATATACGCCACTGAATCGAGTACTACACGGAATCAGTGTATCAGATCACGGAACTGTGAATCACATACCATTTCATATAAGAAACAAAAGAGCCTCACTCTCACAGGAGCCTCACCCCTTTGCCTTAAATCCTGGGTCGTGGGGGAATTATTTTTTCATATTTAATTTTTCTTTAAAGTAAAGGATGTTTTCTATCTTATCAAATTATCAATTCTTCTTTTCAATGCAATTTGTGAGTCATTCTGACGGACATCATAGTAATTTATTTTTTATATCGAACATGGAACTGATTGGTTCGTATGCACTGATATCATCGAGCCCCCTAGAAAGATCAAAACCAATCAAATGAGCGTCTCCAATGATCCTATCCCCCAGGATCCGGATTCCCGAACAGAGATAGTAGTGTTTGATATTAAGGTGACGAAATGCGCATTTAGGAATCCTACTTGTCAAGATATTGGGTGCAGAGGTGTGATCGATTCGTCGGAAGTATGTCCACCCAAAACTTTCTATAGCAGGCCTGCCCAGCATATATGACCCTCCAATCCTCTTTTCACGGCCTTGAATGATTATAAATTTTTAAAAATTTAGGAAAATTCAACTAAAAGGTCAATTTTCGTAAGGTTTTGCATAAGAATTCGAAAATTCAAAATATTCATTTTACGAATAAAAACTATCAAAATTAAAAATGTAGAATTTTCATTAAATTTTCAATGTAAAATCTTTAATTCGATAACTAACAGAAAAAATGTCTGATTTTTTCCAGTAAAGACGCAAATTGATCCTGAAGGATGTAAACCCTCGTAATCTGTTATGAATTATTTAACATTACCAAGATCAGTAATTTATGTTTCAAAAAGGAGCCTGAAAGGATGCATACAGAAAGAGAAAATATACACTTTTAAATTTCACAATTCAAGTAATTAAAATTTTTTATTGATCATTAAAATTGCCTCTTTCAGACATTATACATTCTAATAAAATCTCTAGAGATATATGTTAATGATATACACTGCATGCAAGATTATAAAAATGCTAAGGAAATTAGTTAAAAACAATAAGTATTTTTACTTTAACAGTATACGTTCTATAATATCAGTAACAATAGAGTAGATATGAGTAATTTTTATGAATGATTTTTAACCTTTTAGACTACATATTTCATTCTACATATTCATTGATTTTTAGGTTCTCTTTCTTGTGCCCGAGGCCTTTCCGAGGCGGGAGGCCTTCGGCGGTCGCCCACGCCGCCGACGCCTAGCTCCGCTACTGGTTGTTGAATCCTGTTTTTGATTGTCCGCAGTCAAATGGTCAAGAACAGGATGGTTCTTTCCAATCGGAACAGGGATTGGGTTATCCAGAGTTGAAGTGCACCTAACAGGGTAGTTTTGTGTAACCGGGATCACTGAAACTGGAACCGAGTGTTCAGGAATCCGAATGCCCTGTCCATCTGTAGTTGATTCCGATTTTTGGTTGTCCGCAGTCAAATGGTCAAGAACAGGATGGTTCTTTCCAATCGGAACAGGGATTGGGTTATCCAGAGTTGAAGCGCGCCTAACAGGGTAGTTTTGTGTAACTGGGATCACTGAAACTGGAACCGAGTGTTCAGGAATCCGAATGCCCTGTCCATCTGTAGTTGATTCCGATTTTTGGTTGTCCGCAGTCAAATGGTCAAGAACAGGATGGTTCTTTCCAATCGGAACTGGGATTGGGTTATCCAGAGTTGAAGCGCACCTAACAGGGTAGTTTTGTGTAACCGGGATCACTGAAACTGGAACCGAGTGTTCCGGAATCCGAATGCCCTGTCCATCTGTAGTTGTTGATTCCGATTTTTGGTTGTCCGCAGTCAAATGGTCAAGAACAGGATGGTTCTTTCCAATCGGAACAGGGATTGGGTTATCCAGAGTTGAAGCGCACCTAACAGGGTAGTTTTGTGTAACCGGGATCACTGAAACTGGAACCGAGTGTTCCGGAATCCGAATGCCCTGTCCATCTGTAGTTGTTGATTCCGATTTTTGGTTGTCCGCAGTCAAATGGTGAAGAACAGGATGGTTCTTTCCAATTGGAACAGTGATTGGGTTATCCAGAGTTGAAGCGCACCTTACAGGGTAGTTATGTGTAACCGGGATCACTGAAACTGGAAGCGGGTGTTCCCAAATCCGAAAGCCGTAGACGTAATGTGCTATAGCCGTAGACTGATCTGGTGTGGGGTTGGTCGGAGCCCGAAAGTCAGAACCAGGATGATTCTGTTCAACTGGAGCCACCGAATCGGATGTTAGGTTATCTGTTCTAGATGAAGGAAATATCACCTTTCCACGCTTGCAAATATTCAAGAGCTTAGGTAAGAGCGTTGGGTACTCGCTTGGTTCAAGCAATTTTAATGCTTCTATTTTTAAACGCTCTATTTCGTCCTCGTTGCTTGGTGCCCCTCTACTTTCATGTTCATATATCATGCCAAGTAATCGTTCGAATCTAGAGATATCAAGCGTGAAATACATTTCAAACCAAAATGAGAAATTCTTGTAAAATCGGAATGGAAAAGCAACGCCCGAGTTTTGACATTCCATCTGATACAGGTTTTCTCTTCTTCTGACAATTTCTAATAAGCAATTACCAACAATCTGCTTTTCTTTATGTTGGTGAAGTCCCAGATTCACAAACTGCAGCATTTTAGCAAAAACAAGTCCAAAAGTTCTGCCATCGAGATGTATATAAGCACTTTCAAGGAAAACTAATTCCAAATTATTGCTTTTCCCTATTGATATTAAAAGTCTAAAAAGCCTTCTCGTTAAGTCGTAACAATCCAGTGTTGATGCAAATATTCCGAGTGATCTAACATGCCAATCACATACAAGTGGTACTCTTAGAAGTACCTGAAACTCCCTCTGAAAATAATGGAATTTGAAATCAGGGAGGACATTCATGGCATCGATCACTATTTGCGCCTCTTCCATGGATAAAGGATATTCGAATCAAGACGACACTTGATGGGGGAGAAGACCTTGCAGCTTCAATCTCTCCTGCTAAAAAGGCATTGGGTTGGAAGAGGTTTGCAAGGGGCTTGAATTGAGTTAATAAGGTAGAGACATTTGCTTGCTCTCTGGGAGCCGTTTCTTCTTCTACTTCTTCCTATTGACTTGATTGGTTGGTTGGTGACTAGTAACAAATTAGTTGATGACGAAACCCCACGCGCACGGAGCTAAAGTCTTGTATAGGGGGTATGGGGAAAATTAACTATAGATATGAGGTGGGTCTCGTTAGATTTTGTTTATAAAAAGTGGGTCGTGGTGTTGGAAAGTTTGAGAACCCCTGCTTTAATGTATAGGATTTTTAGAACATTTATAGGAAGAACTTATCTTGTTGTACTTTATGTTAAGATTTTGTTGATAATACTGATTTCCAAGTAAAACAACGAGCGCTTAGTGTTTTAACGCACAACTAAATTAGTGTTTCAACTTATTTTTGGACATTTGATCTTCCAATGACAACAGAAGAGGACCGCTCCTTGTACGGCACAGAATCTTCAAGGTAAAAACTAGAAATAGTTTATCAAAATTTCAGGACAGTGTTGTAACAGTGAACCCCCTATCTCTTTCTCCCTCCCTCGTTGTGTTCGGGGCTTTGAAAAGAATTGAAGGAGCTAACTTCAACTCTTACAGTCATATTCATAGCCATCAGCGTCGAGGTTAACCAGCGGTTAAAGAAAGAAAAAGTAGCTTTCCGTTGACTCTGATTGGTGGAATTCTTCTTTGACCAAGGATTTAACACTGACGCTGATGGCTGTGAATATGGCTGTAAATATGTTCGAAGACTAGATCTCCGAGCTGATTATGTCAACTGATCCAACACTCTTCATTCCTTTAAGGCTCATTTAGACTCATCACTTTCGGTGTTCATTTCGGAGGAATCATCCAAAATGACAAGTGTAAATTTTCATTTCACTCTTCACGCCTCTAATTTTCCATAGTATCGTTTACATTGTTGCACTTTCACTGTTCAATGCTCCCACACTCATTTTCAGTCACTCATTTACATTTCAAATAAAGTGCTAGAGGTTAAGCGTGGAAATAAATTAAAGAGGAAAAGACAAAATCAAGGGTCCTGACTCTGGGAGTGCTTCATTGTTTCAAACATTTCCCCGAAATGGTATTGAGGAGTGAGTTTATCCAAATTTTAGTCTGCCTTTTTTATTTTGAATGGGCCGCGGAGTTACAGCACCCCCAACCAAAATTTCCCAAAATTCCATTTTTATAGAGCTTCAAACTATTTCTAAAAAGATGCAATTTTTCACTTTATTCTTACCTTTGATCGCTTTTCAATTTAAAACTCTCTGTTATTATAGTCATATATCTGTAGTCATCATTTCTCTTTAAGCACAGCAGTCAAAACACACTCCGCTGTCTCGCCAACAATTTCTTTCTGGGTCGATCAGCATCAGCACCCGGAAATATACCGAACGAGGTATCAAAACTTTGCTCTATCATATCAAATCAAATTATCAAGAATTTAGCACGCGAATCTGTTAAGGAGGAGAGGTGCTGATGCTGATGTTTCAGCAGCCCTGACCCTGTCGCAGAGTAAAATAATGATAGTTTCTTTGCGAGCGTAGTAGTCCAGTAAATCTACTGAAAAAAAGGGTCAAACCGGGAAAAAATTGCAACATTTAGTTTTTCAACGGTTTTCACTTGGGAATGACCTCAATAATAACATACTAAAAATCGGACAAAATCGGTCCGCGGGAAGTTTAATTTTTTTTAAATTTTTAAAAACTGGCCGAAAAAAAAATTTCAAAAAATCAATTAATAGTAATCGAGACTTATGATACATGTTTATTGGATATTTTTCAGTGCTGAATACGAATATTCCAATTAAAATTTTTAAAAATTAAAATTTCAATTTTTAAAAATTATTTGAAAAATTGGATATTCGAAAAAAATAAAACATCGCTCAAAACCACAAAATAAATTAAAAAGAAGTAGTGCAAACGTTTATCCCTTAGAAATGACTTAAATAATGGCTTACTAAAATTAAAAGAAAATCGGACAGTAAAAAGTTTAATTTATTTCAAATTTTCAATTTTTCTGGCCTCAAAAATCGACCTTTTTTTAAAATTCTTGTTAAAAACGTTTGAAGCGTTTGCCAAGGTCATTTTTCCATGGATATTGTAGTTATATAGCTATATAACATAAAAAAACCACAATTGATGATTAAATCATAAGTTAATTAATTAATTTATTAAAATGAACATTAAAAATACAGGTAAAATCATTCAATCAAATATAACAGAAAATATTTTAATAATATTCAGTGACAAATCATCTAAAAAATAATTAAATTAAAAATAGACAAATTTCATTTAAAAAAATTAAATTTTTAACAAATTTAAAAATTTTAAATTTTTTAAAATTTTTAAATTTTGTAGTATAGGCATGTGATACATGTCTGTAGGCTATATTTTAGTGCTTTTTACGAATATCAGGCCAACTTTTCAATAAAATTTAGAATAAGTGTGGAAAAATTGAAGCATTTATCTTAATACTTTTGCTTAAAATGCTTCAATTTTTCCACACTTATTCTAAATTTTATTGAAAAGTTGGCCTGATATTCGTAAAAAGCACTAAAATATAGCCTACAGACATGTATCACATGCCTATACTACAAAATTTAAAAATTTTAAAAAATTTAAAATTTTTAAATTTGTTAAACATTTAATTTTTTTAAATGAAATTTTGTCTATTTTTAATTTAATTATTTTTTAGATGATTTGTCACTGAATATTATTAAAATATTTTCTCTTATATTTGATTGAATGATTTTACCTGTATTTTTAATGTTCATTTTAATAAATTAATTAATTAACTTATGATTTAATCATCAATTGTGGTTTTTTTATGTTATATAGCTATATAACTACAATATCCATGGAAAAATGACCTTGGCAAACGCTTCAAACGTTTTTAACAAGAATTTTAAAAAAGGTCGATTTTTGAGGCCAGAAAAATTGAAAATTTGAAATAAATTAAACTTTTTATTGTCCGATTTTCTTTTAATTTTAGTAAGCCATTATTTAAGTCATTTCTAAGGGATAAACGTTTGAATTACTTCTTTTTAATTTATTTTGTGGTTTTGAGCGATGTTTTATTTTTTTTCGAATATCCAATTTTTCAAATAATTTTTAAAAATTGAAATTTTAATTTTTAAAAATTTTTATTGGAATATTCGTATTCAGCACTGAAAAATAGCCAATAAACATGTATCATAAGTCTCGATTACTATTAATTGATTTTTTGAAATTTTTTTTCGGCCATTTTTTAAAAAATTAATAAAAATTAAACTTCCCGCGGACCGATTTTGTCCGATTTATAGTATGTTATTATTGAGGTCATTCCCAAGTGAAAACCGTTGAAAAACTAAATGTTGCAATTTTTTCCCGGTTAAGTCACAGATTGCCTGGACTATAGTGAAAACGGATGTAAGAAGAAAAATATCCGATTTCTACTAATAATAAATCACATTGGCTTTTCAGCTTTTCTTACTTAAACTTAACACTCTTTGCATTTTCTATTTATATAGCTTCTTTTTTTCTTTTGAAGAGTGAGAAACAATTCTATTCATCTGTTTCGGCTATTCACATTTTTATTTCTAACTTCTTTTAAAACAGTAATAAATAATTCTATTCAGCTAATTTGACATATTAGTGTAATATATCTTTTTTTCCGTACTTTATTATTCACGAATGTCATTATTTTTTTACTTCAAATTTGATTTTGGATAATGTAATTTTTCAGTCATTCTAGTAGCGTGCAAGAGAGGAACTCATCGTATATGGATGGTATAATGTGTAAGATTTTAATTTTAAAGTTTTATTAAGTAAAAGGTGTGTTCTGTTCTTTTAGCGTATCTGTTGTGAATTTTAATTTCAAAATATAGAAAATAGAGTAAGTAAAAGAAAGTGTGATTTTGTTCTTCGATCTTGTAAATGAGGAAATCAAAAAAGAAACGATGATGCTTGGTGATAACATCTATAGGCGTCTTTTCGTATGATTTCTGTTAACTCTATCAAAGTTTTTCAGAGTTTTATTTGGAATTTTATCGTTTAAAATCTGACCTAAAATACGGTGTCAACTTGGTGAAGCAGCACCCCCAATAACACTGGGCAACAGTGAAAATGTAAAATTGATGAAAATGTAAAATTATATGTATAATTTCAGCCTGCTAAACACGAATATGACAATAAAAATTCGATCTTGGTTCTGGTTTTTTCGTAAAGTTTAAATTTTACTATGTATGACAGAAGCACAAGAATTCATTTAAATTGCCTTTTAAGTGATGCTTATCACTTTAATTCTTAAAGAAATAACCACGCAAACATGAAATAGTCTTGCCAAAATATAATTGAAAGGTTTGTTAGCTCCACAGAGTACTAGAACAGAGAGTCCACGGCCATAGGCACTAATGGAAATCGAAAATCATGACATCTTGTTACAGGTTGGGAGAATTGTGGCGCTGAGATCGCACTAAACTCACTAGCGTCTGGATCCAGTCTGAATCGTTCGCCGGCTGCCTATGGGAGATCGAAAACACCTTTTTGCGCATGCGCTGAGTTCTAATTTGGCAAGAGATTTAAGCGGCCGGCATACGTTCCAAAATCTAGTGTGGCGCCCTCACATCAGTAACGCATTTGAAAATAGCCTCGTGGACCCTCTGTTAGGATATTTCTCTGTGGTTAGCTCTTTTGATTATACTCACGTCTAGAATTGATCTAAAATACGACCAAAAGTTGGTTACAACTGCAAGCATAGACTATCAGACTTTGTTCTGGTTTACTATGCTAAATCTCACTTATATACACTTAGAAATACTCCCCGGGCTTGTCCCTAAATTATCTAGTTATAGGATGTGTGGCTTTTAAGATATATTTACCGTTTCAATCTCTGATAAAAAGCCAATTTGTGTTGTAAAGTTGAACTTTGATTTACTCTGATCAAATGCTCCCAAAATAGTTTTTAAAAAGCTTTTAGATGACATTTAATGTATTGAGCTGGTAAGATAAGATATCTTAAGTGTGTAGAAAGGGTATTTAGATTGTTTACAATGTTCATGGCATTTGTTCTTCAAAAGTTGAACGCAGTTTTGTTTTATTGAATACAGAGTTATAACCGACTGTTTCATTATCAAAGAAACAACCAGATTTTTAAAATTCCTGTTGAAAGTATCGGTTTAAGTACTCCTTGAAGTCAGCACAGACCACTCAAGTCATATTTCATAAACTAAATACGGTTTAGGAGCTTCTGAATGTGTTTATAAGTATCTTCCATGGCGCGCAACCTATTTAAAGGGAATGGAAGGGAGTTTACGACTATTTCGAAGCAAAATCATTATTTGACCTAATTTGACAATTTTTTTGCAAAGATGCAATTTGTTTACATGGTCTGAGACCATTTTTATGCTATCAAACCTTCTGTATACATGCGAAACACAATGCTATAATTTCCATCAAAATAACGATAAAAGTTTGTATGACAGCGACAAAAAATTTGTATTTTAACATGTTTTCTGCATGTGTTGTATGCTTGAAGACATTCTAAACAAATATTACTCATATTCATGCCTAAATTATAAATTTATCCTGAGCAATGTTTTAAAAATTGCAATATTTCTGCACTAATCACAGTATATCATGACCCCTCTGTATTTCTGAAACAAGAACCAACCCAGAATTTTTATTGTGATATTCGTGTTTAGCACGTCAAAATCAATAGGAAATGGCTGTTTTTATTATTTTTACACGAACTTTGTCAAAAATTGTTGCCCAGTGTAATTTTAGCTGCGAGCCGCCACTGCTATAAACGTTCTTCTTTCGACATTTGTCAAACTGAGAGTAAGGGAAAATAAATTTAAGCCTAATCAATTTTGAATTGCTTCAGTAAATCCTATATTTTTACCTCTTAACACTAACACTTATGATTGGTTTCATATTTGAATCGTTAGTTTGGAAAGGAGTCCAAAAACCAAGTTTTGAGAATTTTAAAAACTATATAAGTAATGGATGGTTGGTTGGTTGGTGTTACATATATTTTCCGGTATGTGTGCTTGATCTCAAGGATCCGCTTATACACCTTCGTCAAGACAGACACAACAGAATTTTTACTGACACAAAGAAGGAAAATACACCCACAGGGGCGAGGTGAGAATCGAACTCACGACGGAGTAGTGCGCAGACTGCTGGCGTGAAAGGCAGAGAGCAAACCTAACGGGCCATCCGTCCCCCTATAAGTAATGGAGTTATTATGTAACCACAAAAATTTGACCCTATTTAACAAAACAGAAAATCATCGATAAAAAATGTAAGTATATTCACACACGCAAAAATATTGTACAGTTGAAAAAAGTTGATTGACTTATTCCCGTTTCAAACTTATAAATTGCAGATGAAAAATATTAAAAATCACGTAAATTGACAATTAAATTATATTTTCTGCTTAGTTCACAGCACAAAAGTGTGAAATAAAAAGACTGAGGCTCTAAGTCAGTTTGATGAATATCAATAATCTAGCATTCACTGGATAAAAAGGTAAAAACACATTTAAATTGAAAAAATGCTTCCCCAGAATGACTAGCTTCATTTCAGAGTGAAATAGGTAACTCTGTTCCTTCTGATAACTTGATTATACAACACTGTAACAACAATACTGTAACCATTTAGATTTACTATCAAAATGTAAGGGGTATGCGAACCAAATTTTGTGATATTTTTGAGACCTCTTACCGAAAATTTTGATTTAATAGTTTTTTCCGAAACTTGGCTAAATGAGTTCTTGGATAGTGATCTTTTTTATCTTAGATATGTTTTCAGAAAAGACCGTGATTCCCAGGAAACTAATCACTGTCGTGGTGGTGTATTGATTGCGGTGAAAGTGTTTTAAGGCAAGGCTTTTGTCAAATATTCCATTTTCAGGCGAGGCTGTTTGGGTCAAGTTGTTTGTTAATAAATTTTACTAGCTTAATTGTGTGTTGTTCGTATTTTCCTCCTTCTTCAAGTAATGTTTCTTTATAGCTTTACGATGTAGTAATTGACGAGCATTTTTTTAATGTTTCAAATTTTATAATTATTGGTGATTTTAATTTACCTCTAATAGACTGGCTAATCTATGATTGTAATGACACTTTTTTTTCTTACTAATGATTTTATGGGTTTTATCAATTTTCATAAATTTAAGCAGTATAACATTATTAAAAATCATATGGGAAGAATATTGGATCCTGTTTTAGTTAGGTCTGAAAGTTATTGTGTTTCTGTGCATAAACCTATTCTTTTGGTGACCGTTGAGGATGTTTTTCACCCTGATTTAATTGTTGAATTAAATAAAACTGGAAGGGACCTAAATTTAAAGTCTGGTTCAAAACCTTCTGAAATTAAATTGTATAATTTTAAGAGAGCCAATTTTGAATTATTGTATATGCTTTTGTCAAATATTGACTGGAATTTTTTAAATCTATATGCTTGTGTTAACTAGCAATTTTACTGAATTTTTTATAATGTACTTTACATATCGGTACCTAAGACAATTGTTCGAAATAGAAAATATCCTACTTGGTTCACAAGAAATATCATGGAAAATATTAAGTTGAAGGATATGTATTTGAAAAAGTATAAAAAGTTTAAAGAATTAAGACACAATATAAGCTTATAACTCTACTTTGTTCAACAATTTTTTTGCTTATCCTTACTTTTAAACTCTCAAAATTCGTTTGGTTTGAAGGCATTATCTATCCATTGAACCCAATTTCTAGCAGTTATAGTTAGGACTAGTTAAAGTAAACAACTGCAATTCAATGCATAAAGAAATTCTAATTCGAAATATAGGACAGATATATTACTTTAATTCAGCTAAACCGATTAAAATAAAGCACCCTTGTCAACTTTCCTTTAAATTTCTTTAAACATTAAAAATTTTTAAAAACTTTAATAAAAAATTATTACAACCCAAAAACTTGTTTAATCCCTATATATTTTGACGATTAAGTGGCTTATCCCCAATTGCCACGTTATACATATATTGATGACAGTAATCCAATGTCATTTTAGATTATCTCCCTGCACAACGGACAAAACCGTTTTCATGTCAAATATCAACTTTTAAGTATTCCTCAAACTTTCCAGTTCGGCTACGATAGAACAAACACTCAAGTTTAACATTTTCATTTAACACTTTTATTTTTCCTAATAAAAAGTAAAACTAAGTGAAATATTTCTGGCAAAAAATTCGAGAAAATAGAAACAACCCAAGTTTACTACTCAGAACCTTAAATCACATCTCTGGTTTCCCAGCCCTTTGTATCGTCTTCCGTTTAGGCGTGCCTGGGGCCTCCTTCCCTTTCTTGGACTTCAGCTTCAATGGACTCGCAGGTAGTTGCGGAGGAGCAGCCAACTCACCACCTGCTTTAGATCGAAGTCGACGTGACAACAAATTCTCTTCTTTTCCATCTTGAGGATCTGGTTGAGACACTTCGTCACTTGCATCAGGTTCGGTCTTCGAGTCTTTTCGGCGGGTTATTCTGGTAGACTGAGTGGAATCTTTTACGAGAGAACTTTGTTCCTTTCCCCCTTCGTCTTTGACAGGGCTGGGATTTTTTTTGGTATCCTTTTTAGCAGAGGGCTTCTTCTTGGAAGAGACTTCCCCACATTCAGCACTCTTTTCTGGACTAGGTTTCTCTTCTGAAGAGGCTTTTGCACTTGCAGTTCCTTTCTTTTTAGTACCAGGTCTTTTACTATCGCTGGCCAGCTCTTCGACATCAGCGTCTTTACTATCGTTGGCCTTCTCTTCGACATCAGCGTCTTTACTATCGTTGGCCAGCTCTTCGACAACAGCGTCTTTACTATCGTTGGCCTGCTCTTCGACATCAGCGTCTTTACTATCGGTGGCCTGCTCTTCGACATCAGCGTCTTTACTATCGGTGGCCTGCTCTTCGACATCAGCGTCTTTACTATCGGTGGCCTGCTCTTCGACATCAGCGTCTTTACTATCGCTGGCCTGCTCTTCGACATCAGCGTCTTTACTATCGGTGGCCTGCTCTTCGACATCAGCGTCTTTACTATCGCTGGCCTTCCCTTCTACACTAGAATCCTTAGTCTCGCTAATCCTTTCAGTATTAGGTTCCTTTTCAGAAGCAGTTTTCCTTTCAGTACTCTTTTCTTTACTTGGCTCCATTTTAGACGAGCTTTCTTCAGCGATGTTGCTACTTTTTGCGTCGGAGGATTCATCAACATCATTTGTTTCTTTGGAATGAAGTTCAGGTTTATCTGCTACGGAACTTTGACCTCCACTTGCTGAAGGTGTGGGTTTGCTCACGCAACTTTTTTCTTTAGTATCCTTTCCCTTGGGCGACCCATCTTTCCTTACCATCATATCTATAGCTCTGAATCTCATACCATCACCAGTCACGTGAGAGTCACGTCGCTCTTGTCCGCTCTTCCTTGAATCTTCCACCACTTCCCTAGAACGATCTTTTGAAATTATTTCACCCGAATTTATAGGCGTAAAGGGAGATAATTCACTTCGCACAATACGACCTTGACGCTCCTCAGATCTTGAGACTTCAACTGCCGATTCAACCTCTTTTCTTCTAGTCAAGTCTTTTCCAGTCTTTTCACTTTCAGAAGCCTCTTCCCACCCAGCTACGTTTTCATCAATATATTTTATGTCTGAAACCTCTGGGGGCACGGATTCCCTGACGTCGGTGACTAGAGCCGCCGCCTGATCCATCGCAGAGATCGCCTTGACACGGCATGTCACACTGTTGAGACTAGGCTGTAGATCCCGACACACTTTCATGACAACCAGCCTCTTTATATCGAACCCTGTTCTTTTCTCTGCATCTGCAGTCGTCATTCGGCACTGGATGACCAGGAAGCCATCCTGGGTCATGTGGGCAGTCAGAGAGGACTTTTTCACGGTGGAGGGTAGGAGGTAGTCGCTGGAATCCTCACGGCTGCACATCAAAGGGCAGTGGTTCTCCAGAATGACCCGTGGCACCTTATTTCCGGGCATCTTAGAAAGGCGATGACTCATTGCGTCTACCGCTTTCATGCCATGCTTGACAACCACTCTCATCTCGTGTTCCTTGGGAAAGGTGATTGTGATATCGGAAGTATCGATGTACCCGACGTAGAGAATGAGCCTGTACTCCGTCGCATCGCCTTCCATCGGGCGTCGGATATTCGGGATTCTATTATAGTCCTCCAGTTGCGGGGAAATCGCGCAAGGCTGACCGGTGGCACGAATTGCAGCCATGGCTATGCGCTTGACGTATTCACTCATGGTGGGTTCTTAGAGCTAGTTTTGAAAGAAGCACGAAATGTATGATGCCGGGGTATTTATAAGGTTGCTTAGCTGCATGGTGATTGGCTTTATTGTAATGCCAATTTGCATGTGGTCAGCAATACCTTCATTTGATTTTTTTTTGAATGCGCGTTACAGCTAGGAGAGTTTGTATGCGTCGAGTGTTCGTTTTCGAGAAAAAAAGGGGAGATTTAAAATCCTTTGATAGATATCAGCACAGGGGCAATATTGCAGTATTTTTCATGTCATTCTGATCGATAAATTAGGTTATTTTCAACAAATTTACCCCTCTAACTTATTTTAACCTCTGAACTCAACATGTCATCTGATCTAGAATGTTTCAAATGCATTAGGCAAATTGTTAAATTATTAGAAATCCGAAAAGCCCGCAGGGAGCATATCAACTCAATGCAGAAATCTTTTACACTGAATCCCAAAGCCTTTTGGTGTTATTATACAGGGTGATTCAGATAAGTGTTTCATAACTTCTAGGGGAGGTAGGGTACATCAAGACGAACAAAATTCGGTATAGGTTAGGGGGTCACAAGTGGGGTCTAAGGGGTAAAATTAAGCAAAAAACCTCGCATATCTAGGCAGAAAGAGATACAATTGTTCGAATCCGGCATTTTTTACATTCAACCAATTCAAATTTTTCATGTAAAAACGAGATGCAAGTGTTTATTCTAATCAAAAACAGACCAATAAATGAAACAGGCATGCGTTGTAAGTTGATAGACCGCAGTAGAAAGTGTCACGACACAAGGTCACGACAAAAACATCTTAATACCAGAGTTTTGTTGGTTGTTTGGTTGTTTAGAGTTATATGGCGTAAAGAACTGAAGGGTCCAAGGGACAATTGTAACTTTAATCTATACCAACAACGCATGCCTCATTCAATTATTGGTCTGTTTTTAATTAGAATAAACACTTGCATCTCGTTTTTACATGAAAAATTTGAATTGGTTGAATGTAAAAAATGCCGGTATCGAACAATTGTATCTCTTTCTGCCCAGATATGCGAGGTTTTTTTTGCTAATTTTCACCCGTGATTTTCACCCCTTAGACCCCACTTGCGACCCCCTAACCTATACCGATTCTTGTTCGTCTTGATGTACCCTACCTCCCCTAGAAGTTATGAAACACTTATCTGAATCACCCTGTAGACAGAAGCACCAAACTAATGGTTCAAACCAAACTATTTACAAGAATATAGAACTTAGGGAACGTACCCATACTACGTGACCTATTTTTTACTATTTTTGACCCCCCCCCCCTTGGTGACCATCCGTAGTATATGCCAAGACCCCCCCCCTTCCCCCTCTAGTTTTCACGTAGTAGTTCATAAATACGGTTTTCAATCATTTTTAGCAAATAGAAAGTTAAAAAAAGTTAATTTGGCTTAATATTTGTCTTTATTAATACAGCGCTTGCCTCGTGGCGCCAAGAGGGCGTGCATACAAGTGGAAAGTATATTATCAAGAAGAAAAAACATATGTAAAAGTTATTGTAACAGTAACTTAATTTACAAAACTTCTTTTATTTACTTTTTTCTTTATTTTTTGACTACGTGACAAAACCCTAAGCCCCCTCCCTCCCCCCTGTGACCAAGCGTGGCATTTTGAAGACCCCCTCCCCCCTTAAATAAGGTCACGTAGTATGGGTACGTTCCCTTAATGACAATAGAGAAATTGCCGAGGCCTTTAAGGATTATTTTTCTGGTGTTTACACAGATAGTGTTGGTGTTGATGGATTCTGTCGCACGGATTGTTCTGCTCCTGGTGAAAATTCTATGGATATGTTTAGGGTTGACAATATTTCTCTAGTTGAGATTGAGGGAGGGGGAGCCATTGGCAAACTGAAGGGCTCTAGTTCTGTTGGTTTTGATACGATTCCACCTTTTGTTATTAGGCAAATATGGAGAGCCTGATGTATCCTTTACTTGTTTTATTTAATTTATCCCTAAGTACTGGTATTTTTCCCGACATTTGGAAAAAAACTAAAATTATCCCCATTTTCAAAAAAGGCAGCAAGTCAGACATTATAAGTTACAGACCCATTGCAATTATTTCTAGTTTCGCAAAAATATTTGAAAGAATAATTCATACTAAGCTAGCATTACAGACAAATCCTTTAATTTACACATGTCAGCATGGTTTCATTAAAAAAAGATCTACAGCTACCAATCTACTTTGTTTAAATATACATATGGCTAGTGACTATTGTTTGTCCTATTTTGGAGTACAACTGTGTCATTTGGAATCCCGTAGTCAAATCACAGGTTTTGTCTATAGAAAAAATTCAAAAAAGGTTTTTAAGTTACATCTACTTTAAATCTAATATTAATATTCAGTATATAAGCCTAGAATCCAGACGGTACCTTTCTTTATTCAATTTTTTTTACAATGTTATAAACAACGAAATTGATTGCTCCCTTATTTTACATGAGTTCAAATTAATTGTTCCCCAGCGTACAACCAGACAAAGAAAGGTTTTTTTTTATGTTTCCTTATCATCACAAAGAAATACTTAATGGATCAACCCATTATTCAGTTTTTGGCAATTGTCAACAGTCTTCCTGATACTGATATTTTTTTTGATACCTACAATTAAATTAGAGCAGATCTTGTTGTTTATATGAACGGTTGACTTTAAAAGTTTTCACTTTTTTGTACCTTTTGATGTCTGTAATTGTATTTGAATGTTCCATTGTATTGTGTAGTTTGTGCCCACCTTAACTGGAAGTTTTTCTTGTGTGTGGGTTAATAAAATTATTATTATTATATCGAGTGATATATATCGGCCAACCCTGAATATAACTGAATAAACTTGGTTTGAAAGTGGAGATTACCCCAACGGCCTCAATTAGCCCCCACACCCGAAGCTACTTGGCATACCCTATCTAACATTAAGGCCAATGTGGCCAATAATATCAAGTCAATAAGGGGGACGGATGGCCTGTTCGGTTTGCTCTCTGCCTTTCACGCCAGCAGTCTGCGCACTGCTCTGTCGTGAGTTCGATTCTCACCTCGCCCCTGGGTGTATTTTCCTTCTTTGTGTCAGTAAAAATTCTGTTGTGTCTGTCTTACTTGACGAAGGTGTATAAGCGGAACCTTGCGATCAAGCACACATACCTGAAAATATATGTACTGTCGTACCGCGAGGAGAAGAGCTTTGAACAGGGTTGCCGTGAGTAGACGAGTCCAAAAGAAGAGGGAAGCTGGTATGAATTGAACGGCAATATTTGGGTTTTTAAGCGTACATTTGGCGAATGAGAAAACGCGTTTCGCGAATGAAAATAAGATAATCATATTTTATTAAACTACATTAAAATATAGATTATCTTTGAAATTTCTAGTTAATAAAAATCGAAAATACCTTTAGGCATGAAGCATTTTTGTATGTTTAGTATGCTTTTATATTGCTATTTTGAGTGAATTAGTTATATTTAGTTTTATATAAAATAGCTCATATCACTTAAATTAATAATTTTATAATTTAATCACCATAATTGAAATTTAAATGAGGCGTTAGAAACTTGTAAAGAGACAAAATATAGAAATATTTATTAATTTTTTAAAAAATATTTTATAACATTTAAATACAATCTAATGCAATTCATTGTCACTAGAAATGCAGTAACTGTCAGTGTTTGACAAAGATTCTGAATCGCTGTCCGACAAAATTAATCACTAATTCGATCACTAATTCGTCCACAACAACTTCGATCAACCCATCTTTTTCCAATAATCGCTTTCTATATTATGTACAGTCCGAAAAAAAACCGTTACAGAGACGATTGTGAACGATCGGATGGGGTTAGCGTCAGAAAGATAATTTAAACGCCAATTTTCATTAATTAACGTCAACTTTAAAAGAAGATATGATTAAATCAAATAAAATTAAAGGTAACTACTTGATAGGATAAATGATAAACAACTTGAGAGTTTAAAAAGAAAGATTAATGAACACGGTAACTATAAATAATAAAAAAATATAAAATATCCAAAATAAAATCATATAAATTGATGTAAGTCACATAAAATAATATCAAATTAAATAGATCAGATTCGGTGAAATATTTAAGATCAGTTGAAAAAGATCAGATCAGTTAAAATATATCGGATCAGTTAAAATAGATCAGATCAGTTAAAATAGATCAGATCAGTTGAAATAGATAAGATCAGTTGAAAAAGGTCAGATTAGAAATATTTAATCAAATCAGATGTAATGCGAAACGAAATTCCAAAATTCGTTACTCTAGAATCGAAAGAGTACACAGCTGAAAGATACCCACTCAGATTTGGCTCGGAACATTTATTTTAGCGCCAAGTGAATTACCATCACCCCCAAAATTCAGTGGAATAATCCGTTTCTATAACAACCTCAGCATCATCGTATGACGTCAATAGCTCTTCTCCTCGCGGTACGACAGTAACACCAACTTACTATAATAACACATAAATAATAATTACATGTAATTATTAGAGAAAAGTGGCCGCGGTGGTGTAGTGGTCAGCGTGCCTGGCTACGAGCATTACCGACCCGGGTTCGATGCCTTGCGGATTCTGCTTGGGTAGCTGGTCATGGGTCCACTCAGCCCTTCATCCATTCGGGGTCGATAAAATGAGCACCAAGCTTGCTTGGGGAATCAACTGGGGGCCCAGCGTCGGGCTAGCCACCCGGCCTGGACACAAGCTAAGTAATTAGCACCCCAGGCCCGAAGGCTATGGAAACGGAGATGGGCACCGCCTGATGGGCCACTAGGCCCGGGCAGACTTTGATTGATTGATGATTAGAGAAAATATTAACTTTTTAGAAATTTAGGAAGAAATATTTGAACCTAAGCGTATCAAATTGTTTGATTGTGGGAGCAACAATGAGGTCCACAATCAAAAGGGGGTCTGGGGGTCCTCCCCCAGAGAAATTTTTGAAATTTGACTCTTAAAAACAGGTTTTTAACTATTTTTTTTTTCGTTAATCTGGGATAAATTGCAATTACAACATAATTTCCTAAGGAAATTCTTAAATTCAAAAAACTTTTCGTGACCCACCAAAAACTGACTGGCGACCCACCAGTGGGTCGCGACCCACAGTTTGAGAACCTCTGCAATAAAGCATATCTATAATATAGGCATCATAGGAGCATGAGCGGATTAACAAAAGGTCATGGAGGTGATATGCCCCCAAACTTTTCAGGATATTCATAAAAACAGGGAAATTAGGAAGAGGGAGGATTTATGGGGCAAGTACTTGGTGGGTCATACTGTCTGATTGCATTGAAATTCTTTCACCTTCACCATTAAAAAATATAATATCGCCGCTCCGGTGCAACAATGACGCAAATGCAACTTGGTAAATATTTACCGTTTGGTAGCTTGGCAACAAGTTAGATTGGTAGCCAAATCAAAGTCGAGCCAAGAAACAACGGTGTGATCTTTCGCGATCGCCGCTAAAAAAAAGTTGCCAAAAAATCATGGTTTAATTGGCATATCGATTATCTAACTTCCTTCACCGAAGTTAAGCACCTTCGGGTGCTGTCAGTTTTTGGGAGGGTGACCAACTGACCATATCAATCATCGGTGCGTTTTCTTTCGTTTCTTGCTCACATTTGGTTTTATTTTTTAGAAGATCTACCTGTTATCAGAAATATTCTACCCTAAATAATGAATGAGTATATATATATTATTAAATTACGATTTTTTTATCGCCGATTTCAGAGGTACAATATTTCTTAGGCAAATTCTCAATAAAAACTTTTTCCTATCATTTATCGGGGCATTCTTTTGAGAATTATGCCAATATGCTAATGACAAATATTTTTTATAATGGTGCACTGGAACTATAATAAGTCTTTGAAATTAAACTCTGACGATCCGATCAGAGAACAATTTTAATTTATTAAATATATAATTAATTTGATAGAACCGATGGGGGTAGTGCTGAGATTGTAGGGTTCCACGGGTTACGCAATCCCCCAAAATATATGGATTTTAACCAAAAAATTAGAAATGATAACAATTGTAAGTTCCTCCAAATACATGGTCATGAAATAACGACCCTACTTTAAAATTAATACAGTTTGTAGATCTCTTATATGAAGTATTTCTAGATGCAAACTTAATTTCACTTCCAAAAGGAATAAATAAAATAAGAGAAATAAATAATTTGTGCCCCGACATTTACTCAGAAAACAGACTGAAAACAATAAAGCCAAGACCCAAAAAATTCCATCTGCTCGCGAGGCGTTTGAAATCTGCAATCCTTCCTATTTATATTAAAGCATTGTTTTAATAGTTTAAACATAGAATACACAGCTGCATAACCAGCACAAAAACAAAAGATTTAAAAAAAATTAAAGTGGTTAGATACAAATACTACTGAGATTTTTCAATATTTTTTCATTCGACACCACTGCGAGGTCCGATGGTTGGTGGTGGTCACCTTCCCAAATACTGACTGCGCCTGAAGGTGCTTAACTTTAGAGAAGAATATTAGGAGGCGTGCGATACTGGTTAGGCCATGATTTAAGCGTTTAGGCATTTCAAGCCGTTTTTGGCGATTTATCTTTGCGACAATTAAAATGATCACCTAAAGTCTGTCTGTCCTCGCTTGGCACATGTGGCAAACCTAAAATCACTACCCACGGCAGGAAAAGCAGTGGCGAGTGCAGGGTATCGGGTATCTAATAGAAGTGAGATAACCATCTTAATGGCTTTTTCGCCACTGTTTTTTCTGCTGTGGGTACTGATTTTAGGTTTGCCACTCGTGCCAAGCGAGGACAGACAGACTTTAAGATTGACTCGACTTTTTCGACTTCGCGCGATATCGTGGCCAATCTAGAAGCCTTGCTGCCAAGCTCCCGTGTAGTAGAAATTTCAATTTTTACATTTGCGTCATTGTTGCACCGGAGAGGCGATATCCTAAATAAGTTGGGGGCATTATCCTTAAGCCTCCCCTATAAGCCCCCAACGTAAAGGGATGTTTTCAATACAATTAGGAACAGCATGATCATTACACCATCTCCAAACTCTCTACTTTGCCCTCCCAGCCCAGGGTCTTCCCCCAATCTGATAATTTATATGGGGGGCTTAGAAATAATTTTGAGCCCCCAAAACAATAGTCCCAGCTACGAGCCTGGATCTTTTATTTAATGAATGAATGACGTTGTATCGAAAATTCTTGGACAGTTCCATTTCCGTAAAATTTGATTGAATCAATCCCTCCCGCAAGCAAACGGTCGCAGGCAGGCAGGGGCGCCCGCGTCGCCGTTTGACCTTCACGGCCGCATCGATTCCTTTCATTCGCAAGCTCGAAGCAAGGAAGGAACATGGCGACGACGCTGTTCCCGCCGAGCGCCGAAGCGTCCGCCCGCGCGCACGTCCGCTCGCTGGCCGAGTTCCGCAGCCTGCACCGCCGCTCCACCGAAGAGCCCGACGCCTTCTGGGGCGCCCTGGCCGCCGAGCTGCGGTGGCTCGGGGCGGCCCCTTCGCGCTCCCTCCGCCGCTTCAACTTCGACGCCCGCAAAGGGCCCGTCTTCGTCAAGTGGTTCGAGGGCGCCAAGACCAACATCGCCGTCAACTGCCTCGACCGCAACGTGGAAAGGGGCCTGGGGAGCAAGGTGGCTTTTCTGTGGTGAGTGCAAACAACTACTTCGCATGGTTAGAGAGAAATAAAAGCGTTTAATGGGTTTGGAAAAATAGAGGAGTTAAGTCATTCATAAATGAGCGCATGTAAACAATGGCGTAGGCAGGGGGGATTTGCGAGTATAATAACCCCCCAGAAATTCAGGAAAATTCTTTCTTTTTGCCACAGAATAGGACTACATTTTCCCTATATCGGACGGGTTTGAAAAATTATTTCTAAGCCCCTCCCCATACATGATAAGATTGGGGGAAGACCCTGGGCTGGGAGGGCAAAGTAGAGAGTTAGGAGAAGGCCATGCTGTCCCTAATTGTATTGAAAACATCCCTTTACGTGGGGGGCTTAAGGATAATGCCCCCAACTAATTCATAAATGAGTGCATGTAAACAATGGTGTAGCCACGGGGGATTTGTGAGTATAATAACCCCCCCAGAAATTCAGAAAAAAATCTCTTTTTTTTACCACAGAATAGGACTAAATTTCCCCATATCCCCTGAAAATCCAATATCTCCCTCCGAAATTTTCTTCTGGCAATGCCACTCACTGCCATATAAAGCTGATAAATAAACAACGAAATATGCTTTATTTCTGCATATGATAAAAAACACTCTATTGCTTAGATTTTTTTTAACTTATTGAACAAGGAAACTCGAAAATGCTTTATTTGCGACTAATGCAACTACAAAGATGAAAATTGCTTTTATCAAAGAGAATCATACATAAAACGCGCCTCTTCCCTCAAATTTTTGCATGGTTCCTCAGTAGTTAAGAGAACAGATGAAGAGTTGAAAAAAAGAGAGAAACATTATTAGTTTATAGATTCAAAAAGTTTCTTTCGAACTCTAAAATACCTCGTATTGAGTGACTTCATGTACATTTAAACTAATTATTATTTCTTTAAATCAGCTAATTTAGTCTAGATGTTACTTTTAAATCCTTCAGACCATTTATTTAAGGTTTTTTAGGTAAAAGATTAATAAAATTTTATAAATCAGGTTTTTTAGCGTTTATTTTCTAAAAACTTGAAAAAGGAATTATTTCGGTTATACTTAAAAAAAAATAGAATTCAATTGTTTTCAATGCTATACTGTTCAGTTCTGGGAAATTGTATGAGTTGCACGAACATTGCACTAATTGATTTAGCAAAACAAACGAACATTCCTCTGATCATTACCTAATCAAAATGGAAACGAACCAGTTGTTTTACCAACCTCGAATAGTTGACCTCGTTTTGTTTATGTTCGAAAGATGTAGCCCAACAATGTGTTTACAAACAATTAGTTATTCTAGTGAAAATTAGGAAAAGTTCAAGGTTAAAATGATGAGGAAAATTACCTAAGTCAAATAATGTACCGAAAATACTAACTTTCCTGTAACATGTGTATTCTTCCAGTAAAACTCTATCTACAGGAACACGTTTTTCTTATATATTTACCATTGACTGTAGCTACTTTATGAAAAACATCAAACACATTTTTAAAAATGATTAGTAATATTTTAATGGTCATTAAAAAGTTATGAAATAAATTTTAGAAAATTATAAAAAAACTATTTTACATTCAAGATTTTCATGTTATGATTTTATGAGGCCAAAAGGTACCTACATATACATAATGAAATACTCAAGGGAAATAAGAATTTTCGGTATAAAAGATAATTTGTTTTTATTGATTAGAAATTAATTAACTAATACATATTTTCAATTCATTACAGGTATAGACCTTAAACTTTTTTTTGCGAATTTTGTTTCCGTGGTTCCCCTCTCAGAACCAACGTATTTTTCCTACATACGATTTGTTCAATTTTACATTATTTAACTTCGAATTTTATATACAGTTTCAATTTCTCCTAATAAATCTCTTAACTAAATTCCAAATGGTATTCAACAATTTTCCCAGTAATATTACTTCTTCGGCAAAATAAAGATATTTTCCTGAAAGCTTTGTTATGCTTGTTTTTTCTCTCTTCAAATTTCAACCTTTTCGTGTAAAAGTTTTATATACATCAAATACCTGTCCTATTCTATCCGGTCATTGTTTTATCACCCAGTCTGTGTTTGCATTTCCCTTTACTTCTAATACCCAGCACCTTAGATCACTCAGACTGTTGATTCGGCTGAAAAATATCCTTTGTTTTGTTACTTAAATCGGAAATACTTTACAGTAATGCTGCAGTCAAACACAAACGTCAAACTGGCGGAAAAAGATCAGTCTTCGTTTTTGTAGCGCCCACGCTTTTATCAAATCAAGCACTTGATACTACTCTCCAACTCTCTTAACTCTTTGAGGATGAATACATTGAAATGATGAATTGATTGAATCCAACTTGAAACACTTTTTTCAGTGGCTTTTGCTTAAAAGTTTCCATAGTTTAAATTATTAGATGTAGAAAGATTTTACTGTACATAAAATAAGTGGAAAGTTTATCCAGAAAAAGATTTGAACTCAATATTCTTCAAGCAGTTGGTGATAAACAAATTAAAAGAGAATCAAATTATTCCTGCTAAAAGGACTCATTGATAAAAGAATTTTCTTAATTTTGATACATTTCTTTTTATTGGTAAGCGTCTTAAATTGGAAAATATTATTCTAACAAATTTACTTGTAATCCTTCCGAATTTATCTAATTATTCTAAAAGCGTTAAATTATTTAACTATATAATTATAATAATTATAACTTATTTACAAGGTACAACACCGAAAAGTTCCTCCTAAAAACACTTCCTTCAATCTAACAATTCAATATTGAAGTTTTTAAGTGCTCTACAATGTAGTTTTATGAAAATAGCTTTTAAGAAATTCATAAATATATACCCTTTAACTAAGGTGAAAATGTATAATCAATTTTTAAAAATTAACATCCAAAATATTTTAAGCAAAATTTAATTGGTTGAATCAAATGCTCTCAATGATAAAGAGATAAGTCCAATATACAGTTCTTAAGAAACCATGTGCCCAGATCGATTTAGGAGAACAGCGAGTTATCGATTTATGCATTGGAGTTCTAGAGCTCACATGATATGGTGGCCTACATGATTTTTTAAAAAAAGTGTGAGAAAAAGAAATTATTTTAAAGATGATATGCTAATTGAATTTTAAGTTTGAAAAAGGGAAGAAGTCCAAAAAATGGCAAATATACTTTTTATGCTCAAAAAAAAATCTCCAAGCTTTTGCTCTACACATGAGTGGAAAGGGGAAAAAACTACACCTAGACATACCCTTTGAATTTGGCGAAATCGATGTCCATTCATTTATATTTCATTTATTTGAAATTTAAGTTAATTTGTCTTTCTTTTCTCATTCTTTGTAAGCCAAAATAATATTTGTTTCTAATTAAAAGTGTTTTTACCTTTTTATCCAGTGAATGTTAGACTCCATTGATATTCACTTACTCCATGGATACTGCCTTAGGGACTCAGTTTCATAATAGTTTTTAATTTTATTTGTCTTAGTCTTTCTATTTTTCCCTTTTGTGCAGTCAACTAAGCAGAAATATAATTTAATTGAGTCAATTGAAGTGGTTTTTAAGATTTTTTCATTCATAAGTTTGAAAAAAGAGAGTTAGTCCATCAAATTTTTTTCGGCTATGAAATATTTTGGGGAATATATTTATATTTTTTCTATGATTGTTCTGTATTCTAAATAGGTTCCTTGAATTTCATTAAAAATTAGGGGGTTGTACAACGAAAATTCCATTACTTATAGTACTGGGTTTTTTTTTTTTTCGTTTTTCTGACGATTCAATTATGTATGTATGCAAAAGATCTAAAAGCAAAGTTCGTCTTTTCAAAACATAAAAAACATAATCTATCTTCGTAAACTTAACATCTTTTAAAGTATATTTTTATCCAACTTATTTCGTGTTACTAATTTAAATCTTGGGGTTTTTTTTTGTTATTTGTTATATTAGAGTACAAACTTTTTTTACAAAAAGTTTTTCTTTTACATTATCCGAAACGCAGAAATTTTTCAATCCAGCCTTTCGAACAAAAAGTGTGGGGGACCCCTGCTCTTTTAAAGTTTTTTTTTTTCTTATAAAATCAGAAAGTAGAATAAAAAAAACCGTATAATTTGCAGATTTCATCCAATAGAATAAGAAAATCGCACCCGAAACACTCATTAAAAAGATATTTGGTGGATTGAAAGTTCAGGAAACAGTTTTACTAACTTTTGCCTTGTTTTCTATCAAAACTAGAACAGTTCCTAAAACGTACTAATGAACCCTAAGTAAACTGACAGAAAAGTAAATTATACTCATTTGAAACCCTAATTTGTGATCTTAAAAAACAATCAGTCCTCTATTTTGGGAGCTACTGTTACTGATGAAAGTTAATGGTAACTGAACTGAACTGAAGTTAATGGTAACTGGTAACTAGTGTAGAATTTAATCCGAATCTAATCCCAAGTTGGTTACTTAATTTAATTAAAATTAAGTGTTCCAACAATCCAATCAAACATTTTTTTATTATTTATACTTGATAAAAAACAGAGCATAAAAATTATTATTCAACAAGGGGAAAACTCGTTTAGGCGAAAGAAAATAGGTAAAAAAAAATTTACGATAAATTTCTTTATGGGAATCGAGGAATTGTTGGTATTATATTAGAAACCAAAATTTTTAAAATTACAAATATTTTTATTACGGTGTAAGAAGAGTATCATGCAATAAAAAACATTACGGCTGATTAAAATATTTAATTGTTTTGAATTACAGGGATCCGGATACTGAAAATTTAATAAAAAAATTATTTTGGATAGATATTAAGGGAAATAAATAAAAATGACCCGTATTCTTTTTTTAGATGATGAAATTTAATTAGAGCGAAGAGAAGTTGTTTAGATAATTCTTTTATATGCATTTTCTAAATTTTACATTACTCAATAAAAGTACTTAAATATTTTATTTTATTTACTTTTTGCAACAAATGAGAATTATAATGTGTAAGAAGACTGTTACAAGATATAGAGTGGAATTTAATACTAAATGTAGAATTTGACGGCGGCGTTAAATTGAAATGAATGAGTTTCGTTTTATTTAGGTTTAAAGTTAAATCGTTAAAAAAATCCAATTGCAATCAAATCAGATTTAATCTGTGAATTAACTCATAAACATCTATACAGGAGTACAACAAAACAGAATCATCAGCATAAGTTGCAATTTTACCATTAAGATTCAGTTTACAAAAATCATTATTAAAATAATAAACAATGACGGACCTAAAATTTGGGTACCATCATTAAAAAACAATTATCTCCGATTATTTTTGACACACATATTCGTTTTTCAATTTAAAGAGGAGTTAAAGGATGTAAAAACGAGAAATTATTTAAAACTCAATCTGTTAAAATGGGGACGTTTTTTGCGATTCTCTAAATTCATTCTTGGATTAAAACTTAGTATTCATTGTTACACCGCTTTTGTCCATTATTTAATTTAGAAGACGTCAAACTAAAGGATATGTTCTAATGCAGTGTGGTCCAACCCGTGGCACGCGGGCCACAAGTGGCACTCTAAAAAATATTCGTGGCACTCGGCCTCAAAATTAAATTCGTATTCTAACTATGTAGAATATAATCCACATTTCAATTTTTATTGCAGAAAAGTGTTAAAAGAGTCTAATTTTCAAAAAAATTTCAGGGGAGAACCCCTGACACCCCTTGGAAGTTATTTTTGGTTTAAAATTCACTTTGGGCTTCAGTTAGAACAGTGTGGTCCAACCCGCGGCCCTCGAAGAAATTTTCATGGCCACAAAATGTAATAAGTTTTATAAAGTAAAGTAACTAATCAAAAAGTAATTTTTATTTCAGAAATTTGTTAAAAAAACCGATTTTATGGGTCGAATTTTCAAAAAAAAAAAAAAAAAAAAAATTTGGGCTAATTAAAAATTAGACTTATTTTCCTTTTAACAAAAAAATAATCGATTAGGGAAAAAAACCCAAGAAATAATTTGTTAAATTTTAATTTCATGAATTTGAACATCAAGTAAATTAGTGTTTAAGTTGTGGCACAAAATAATCCCCTTCAGTAAATAAAAAAAATATGTTAATGAGACCCAGTCAATATTTTTGCATTCCATTTTAAATGTAGGAAAGATATTTCTTAAGTAAAATGTGTCTTAGTAAGTATTTGTAGTTGAAGTAAATGATCCAGTGTTGAAATATAAGCTTGATTTGCCTGTTTTAAAATAGTAAAATGTAAATTTTCCTGTCTCTGGCACTCGCCTCCTCATGAAAATTTTAATTGGCACTCGGGTACCTAAAGGTTGGACCACACTGTTCTAATGGAATGTTTTGAACGATTAGAATTTGATACATTAGAAAGAGTGAAAATTTTTCAGATTTTCGAAATATAAGTGCCGTTTACATGGGAAAAATGCTACCCGGGTAAAAAGTGGGTTGAAGGGAATTTCCAACTCTACCCGGGTAACGAAATTTGAAGGCGTTTACATGAGACGAGACATGATCTAACCCGGCTTTTTCTCGGTCACGTGGTAAGAAAAGTGATCTGCCTGTTTCCATGGTTTCCAAGTTTGTTAACAAATATCTCATTTTTGTTTTTGAAAGAGAGCATCAGAATGAATTTTAAAAGAGCGTTGGCGATATATGCAAAAAATCAACGGATGATAGCAGATTTGCTTACCGAAGACCTGCGAAGATGTATGAAAGCAATCTTGTATTATTTGTTGAATATTTTGTTTATTTACTAGTAACACTTATACAATTATACAAAATTGTGTTGGCAACATTGTTTCAATTCCATCAATGTTTATTGTTTTGATTTCCGTTTTTCATCATGTTTGTAAGTTGTGCTTGTCTTAAAAAATAAATGGATGTTTATTAAACTTAACGTTTTATCTTCACATTTCAAACTGCATTTGCTACTTTCTACATTATTGATGTCCATTACAAATTATATCAAAACAATCAACAGAGCACACACAAACAATTAAATGGCGGACTACACAACACGCAAGGTAGTGTGGGATGGGACACGAAATGCATCATGGGAAAGGAGGGTACTACCCGGCAATTGACTAGGATTGAATCCTACCCGGCTTTTTCCTATCTTTTTCCCTTCGTAGGGAATGCCGGGTAGAAAAGAGGAGTAAGAGCCGCCTTTTACCCGGGTAATTGGCTCATGTAAACGGCACTATTGTCTTTTATTCAATTTAGAAGTTCTCCAACTAAACGTAAGACCTTTTTTAATAAATTTAAATGAAAACAAAATTAAGCACGGTATTTTTATTTATTTGTGGAAAGTATTAAGGCATAATAAAACCAACGACGATGTTGGAATGAAAAAATTCCATAAAAAGTAATGTAAAATAACGCCATAATAAATAGTAGTGTAATATTTATGAAAGAATTTGTAATTAGGAATTTTCACGGTGGAACGAAAATGCCATGAAATTCGATGACCAGAAATTCGAAATGAATAGATCGAGAAGAATAGGGAATTCTCCTTTCCCTGAAAATTGATCGCTGGACCAGTAATTGAAAAATTCCAGCCGACTGCAGTTATTAAAGCCTTTCTTCAGCACTACATTACGAGTTTTATCTCCATTTTCCCATCTAAAACTTGGTCTAACTGTCTGCAGGTATTTTTATTAATTTAGTAATAAAGCTGCGTAAAGATGAGCGAGAAAGAAAATAGGAAATATCTTGGAGAATTAAACAAAATCTAGCTATGTTTTGTTAAAACCTTCTTTTTAGTCTTTTCCAAAGGATTCCCAAAGAGGTAAATAGGCGAAGGCGAGCAATAGACGAATCTAGGACTCTAGTCTAATGAGGCCCGAGGTCCCAAAAAGTTTGTATTGACGAGTATTTTCGAAAGTAAAAAAAGAATGAAATTGTGATCTTGAATTATCGTCATAAGTATTTTTATATTACCATCTTTTATTGAAAATAAGGAGCTATGGTTCGAATTGATAAAGATATTCTACCTATTTATTAAAAACTGGTAAAGGGTATAACCTTGGGAGGGCCTGCAGCCCAATAACCTCTGGATTCGCCCCTGAAAGTTCGATAATAATTGCTGAATTTTTAAGTCTTGTGATACACCTTCAGGACGGATTGAAGTTAATGAATTTTATCAACTTAATTTGGGATAAATAAGACTATTATTCTGCCGTCCTAAGCTAGAACGTCCTAAGTCCATTTTTTCACTTTTTTAGATAAGGACGTGGTAGATCTCGGTCACGCGCATCTTTTGAGCTAGTCTAGAAAGTCCTGTGGCCATGAATAAGCCATAAAAATTTACTTTGTCCTATGTCCATTTCACTATATTTGCTGGTCATCGTAAGCTAGAATGTCCTATGTCCACGAAATTCAGGGACATAGGACTTTATAGCTTAGTAGAAGTGACATGAGTTTCGTGGGTAGCACTAGGATATTCATGTGGTGTTCACTCGATGACGTCACAGTATAACGGAGGATACCAACCCGTACACGGCAGAGTACTTGGTATAAAAACTCGATTATCTCAAAACTTGAAAAATGGACTTAGGACGTTCTAGCTTAGGACGGCAGTATTGATAAATGATTGCTGAAATATTTTTGTGGGGGAGGGGTTCATATTTTTAAAATTGTAGGTAGATTTTAGTCATCACAAGGGTAACGGTTTTTTTACTTGTTGTATCAAAGTAGTGTATAATTAAATATAATGTATTAGTTTTTCTTTAATTTTTGTAGTTTGTAGGATTTAAGTAAAAATATTTCAGGGAAGGAAATGAACTTCATGATACCAAAAGAATCACATACAAAGAGCTATTGGATGAAGTTTGTAAATTTGCCAATGTTCTGAAGAAAAAAGGTAAGTTTAATTCATTAATTGTGGTATGTTAGGATAGGTCATTTTTCAGAAAACTTTTTTTACTTAAAATTTCTTTGTGAGTATTTTAAATTTGTTACTTTAAAATTGAGAAAGCGGTGTTACTGTAGCCATCTTGATATTCCAAATATAATGTAACGAAACTACAAATTAATTATAGATTCTAGAAGTTTTTGTTTCTTAAACTGAACAATAAATCTTAATTTAAGTAGCTTGACCGAAATGATTATTACTTTATGAAAAAAATCTCCCAAATATTAAAATATAACTGGCTATAATAGGCCGTGAATATTTATCAACTTACAAGAAAAATTAAAACAAGTGCTGTCAATTTAATTTTCTCTTAGGGTTAAAGAAGGGAGATAGAGTTGCTATCTACATGCCAATGATTCTAGAATTAGTAGTTTCCATGCTAGCTTGCGTGCGCCTTGGTTTAATTCATTCCATTGTTGTAAGTAGCCCGTTAAATTTATATTTTAATATTAATAAAGTCGTACTTGTTTTATTTTCAAGGAAATTTGTAGTTTTTTCACAATCACAAATCGATAAACTTTGAAACACAAATTCACAAAGGTTCACAAATTTATCTATTAATATTAAAAAAGATAGAATTAAATTGCCTTTTAAATTTAGTCACTCATTAAGATGATATTTTTGATTAAAGCTTAGCCTATAAGCTAAAACTTTGGTGCCCTTTAAGAAGGAAATTTTATAACTTCCACTTAGTACTTCGAAAGAGAAGTACTCTTTATTTTAGTCTCTATTGAAAACTTAAAATGTAAAAAAAAAATTAAAGGTTCCAATACAAATTTATATCTACTACGTAATTAACAAATATGGAAAAAGTTGTGGGGTTCCTTATTGTAAAGAAAACCTTTATAAAAAAATTTGAAAATTAAGTTTAAAACCAAATTTAATATAGTTAAAATTTTTAAAGATATCTCAAAATTTTATTAAGAACTTTAGTAAACTTACACAAAGTGTCTAAAAGTTCATTATAAGACATGTAAACAAGAGTTTTATTTTTAAAAAAAATTGTTTGGTCATAAAAACTCAAAATGGTTTCTACAATCCCCCATGCACATCTGTGGTCTTAAAGAAAATGAGACTTGTTCCAAAAAGTTACAATAGCCCATACTATTATGGAAGTTTTAATAAATCATTTAATACCAAAACATCATGATATAATAATTTATGCTGAATGAATGTATGAATTTAAGCATGTTATTCTGTATGAATGTAATTTAAGCATATTTAATTTTAGAACATTTTGTCGAAAAAAAATATTAGTATACTTGTTCAATCATAAAAAGTGCTTACATCTGGTTTGTTAAAACGAGCATAGATGGCAGCACCACATTTTAACTCAGCGGTGCCCCTTAGCAAAAGGAGCGGCACTTTTCTACTATTGAAGTAAATCTTATTAATTAATATTTTATCTCATCTGAAGTCCACAAAATAGTTTGTGAGTTTTTAGTTTTATTTAATTCTTAAAACTTTGAAAAATCATAGAAGCTGTGTATTGATACAGATTAATACAGATTAAATTTGAAAGGAAAACAGTCTACGAATAGTTTGCGCTTTTATTATTTATACACTAAATGTTATGTAGATTAAATTAGTAACACTTTTGTGTGAATATAGATATTTAATATGCTGACCGAAATAAATAGAGACGGAATGCTCAGCTCATGCTTCGTTTTGTATATTCCCACACAACACAGAAAGGTCCAGTAGATGTGTAATGGACGTCAAGCATGGATATAAGAACATCCAGAAATAATCTAATAACGATCCAGAAAACGTGCAGAAAACGTTAGAATGTCCTCTATAGACAATCCAGAAGACATCTAATGGATATCCATTGGATGTTCTCATCGACGTTAAATGGATGAGTTTTTGGATCTTTTTGGATCATCCATAAAACGTCCAGAAACGTCTAGTTTTTGGATCATCCAGAAACATCTAGTTTACATCCATTGGACGTTAACTGGATGAGTTTTTGGATCATCCAGAAACGTCTAGTTGATGGATCATCCAGAAACGTCTAGTTCATATCCATTGGACGTCCAAATGGATGTGAACTGGATGAGTCTTTGGATGTTTTTGGATCATCCATAAAACGTCCAGGAAATGTCACCAAAAGACCATGGTCTCTGAATTGAATTTGAAAATAACTGCAGATATTTTCAAATTCAATACATTTAAACTAATGCTTTTATATGTATATATTAATTTTATATACTTTTTGATGCTGCATATTAATCTTTTTTTCTTAGCAAATATACTATTGAGTTTAATAACTATTCCTTACTTTTATTTCACATTTTTATACATTCTTCTTAGTGTTCTTCTCCCACATGGGAATATTTAATAAATTGGGCAATTGCTCATGTATTCATCTTTTTTTCTATACTTTTCATAGCAATTAAACTATGAGTTTGCAACAAAGTTTACTTACCTGGTTATTTGCAGCTCCAAATAATATTTGACAGCAATTTTGATTCAAAGCAGCCCTTTTATAACTTCAAAATTTGATGTCAAATTCACAAATACTTTTAATTTTAGTACATAATAAAAACTGCAAGTGAGTTATATGCTAGAATTTCAAATTTGGCTTCATTAATACAATAAATTGTGCAATTTTTAGTTTTAAAACTGTGAAATTGTTTTCTTTAAAATAGGAATTTAAATATAAACTTCTTAAAATCATTTTGTGCAAAAAAAAAAAAAAAAAAACAGTAGATTTCTGATGCTTTTTGAATGAAGAATGAATACTGTGTGATAACAATCGTCTATAATCTCTTTTATCTTACATAAAATATACTAAATATTAACTACTGAGATATTAAACAGTGAACATCTTTATTCTAAACAACCTTTAGAAAATAAAGTTAATATAGTAATTTGTTTCAAAGTAACAATGCAATATCAAATCAATCAGTCTAAAAGAATACATTTTATTTGAGTTTGAAACCCTATACAAGATAAAAACAAAAACAAATAATGCAAACAATCTATATCTGAATTAAAATAGTTAAAATTTCCAAACTTTATATTGGCAATTTTTAGCCATCATTTTCATTCATTTAATGGAATACTCTAAATTAGAATGTCGAGAAATATGCTTTACAAAAATTTAAAAATATTGATGAAATATTAGTTTAGTCTGTCTTTCTTCATTAGGCAGTTGGGAACAGGGAAATCCAAGTTTAATAGGGTTGTGGGAGCCCCAATCAGTTTACTTATCTCTTTATATGTTTTTGTGAACTAAAATTTGTCTTTTTCCCCAGAAAATTTATCTCAAGAAACTTATTTATAAATATGTACAACATATCTGGAGAAAAAACTTGCATTCTAATTATACTGAAATCCCTTATTACTTTTTACCATGAAAAAAACCCATTTACTTTTTTGCTGCACAGCCAATCTAATCGCTCGGAAACCGTGGAAACATTGTTAATCCTGGAGGCTTCAACAGTCGTTTAACTAGGTTGTCAACCTGGTTGACAACATTGCAATGTTTACAAACTAGTTACCAATAAGTGGTGAAAAGACCACTGAGAACTATAGGTAAATAAAAAATATAATTTTAGCATGTAAAAATTAATTAAAAAAAAAGACACATTTAAAGTGCAGGTGTTCAATTCCGTTAACGGTCCTGCTAAATACCGCCAAGCTCTTTTAGACACCAAAAAATAAAAACATTGCTTAATAATTTCGAACTCATAGATTAAAATGTTCAGTTAAGTGAATAACTGTTCAGTTATATCAATTAAAACCATAAAAATTTGTTGATATTTGAATATATGCCATTCAAAACCGCTTGCCGATATTAAGCAGGACTGTTATCAAAAGCATTCATTCGATAATTTTAAGTTTATGTTTGCAATTTGGTTGTGAACAGTCTTCAACCAGGTTAACAAAACCAAGTTAATTTTTTAAATAGCATTAACTTACATAGTAAAAGCATTAACACATCCATTTCAAAATCAAATGATAAAAATATATTTTCAGGCTCGTAGAACTATTGATTTTGGAATACTGATAGAATGAGCAAACGGGCATTGTTTGGGTCGACATGTTTAGTGAGTATCCCAACATCAGCTAATCGCTGTTGTAGTTTTCAGTTGTGTGTTTTGCTAATACACCAGATGACTGCCTAAGAATTTTATGCCAAGACCTTAAAGTTATTAGCAGTAACCCAATTTTATGGCTTCAAGAAAAGTTTTTAAGATCAAAGTCAATCTTAAAAACATTTTGATTGCCGAAGATTGAAAAAATTTTGTATCGAGGGAATGGAAGATTTTATGGGTGCCAAATCAGAGTATATCTTCAAATCTGGTACTTAACTTGAAATTCTGTCCCGTGAAAATCCTCATGTTATATCGCCCACCACTACTAGCACTTGAAAATAACTTTTTTTGGTGCATAATTCTTACGCGACCATTTGGTGTAAAAGTAAAAACCCTGACTAAACACAACAACAGCAATCAGCCGTTGGTGGGATACACATGCTTTTTGAGTTGGGATGATGGCCCTATCATCCCAAACAAAACTGCTTACTGCTATGGGGGTGTGCACGCATGCTCCATCTAAATTATATTCCTAGGTCTATGCGTAGAACACTTGCATATCCTAAGAAATTGAAAGAGAACACTAAATTTACAATACTCATCTTCTAAATGCATCATAAATAAGTCTTGCAAATCCTCTAAAATAAATTCAGAGGCTTTTTAAATGGTGCCACACTAATGCGCCAGCTGGTCTGTGGGAGCGACTCGCTGTCAGCACATATGTAAGCCGTTTGTCCCGAAATTATTAAGGCACTGGACTGTGTTTACACAGTCGACCAAAAACTTATGATCGGAAACAGTCATGCACGAAGAGTTTGCTGGAACTAGAGGGGAACTCGCCTTGCTAGCTGAGGCGAGGTCTAGCATTTGACTGGAATGTCCATCCAGCTGTGGGTCACACAGTTAGAGGGTGCTCGCCAAGCTGATCGGTGATATTGCTGTCGGATTCCAGAACTCAGAAGTTTAGTTCTGTGCTGGGGGACGTAGGATGTCTGCGACACAAGCAACCAGAGCAGCGAAGGAAACTGGCAAGACCGGGGAGAGAAGCGAAGAACTGGTGGGCTACCCGTCACAGGAGAAGCTGGAGATCTTTGCTGAAGAGAGTAAGCGACAGAGGGTTGACCTGTTGAAAAGTATTAACGTTAGAGGAATTTCAGATATATATTTTACTACTGAATAAATAACTTAAAACAGAAGAATATACAAAAAGTACAATGACAAAACTGGGAATCTGAAAAATCAAATTACTCAATTTTTACAAGTTTAAGTTAAGGTGTTCTTATAAATCTGTATTCATTTGATTCAGAACAGAATTGGATTCTATATAGCCCAACCCTTTTTATAGAGTTTTCGTTTTTATCTCGTCATCTGTTAACTTACTTTTTAAATCAAAACGATCGTTTATAAAAATACTGAAGCTATAAACCACAAATACAAGTTAAACAACAACAGTGTTTGAAACGAGTTCTTCCGGCTGGGCCGGAACGAACTTAAATAAATAAAAAAAAATTATTTTTTCTACATATTGAGACAAATGATAATGAAATAGAAAGGTTAAAAATTTGCTTACCTTTAATTCATGCACGTCAAGACATACCGCTTCCGCTCGCGTATTACAGCCCAACTTAGGCCGTTTCGTCTTCTTCCTCATTAAAGATGATTGTATATCAGAGTTTAAAAAACAATATTTAACAGAAACAAGAAAAATAATTATTTAAATACAGGCCTCCCTCGCATTTGGAATCACGTTCCGCTCGGGCTCGCTTTTTGCTTCCATGTTTCGTCATGTAAATAAAATGGCGAGAGCCGATGCCACTCAGTCTGATAGAAATTATTGGATATCCATTGGATGTCTATTGGATGTTTTTTCTGGATGATCTATAAAACGTAATTTATGGATATCTAATAGACGTCCAAAAAATGACAAGAACTAGATCATCCAAAAGTTACGTCCACTAGATGTCTATTAGAGGTATCTTTTGGACATGGATGTTCTTGGACTTATTTTGGAAGTATTTGGACGAGAAATAGACCTTTTCTGGACGTTTGTGCTGTGTGGGTTGGTTTGGCAGATTTACCACATCCTTTGAGGTATGATATACAAAATAACATAAAACAGTTATTAATATGTTATTAAATATTCCAATTTTATTACTGTTTGAAATTATGAATTATCAGCTTCATTTTCACTGCATTTTTTTTCGGTCGTTACATTTTTACATTGGAATGTAACCTTTTTCAGAATATAAAATGTAGATTTAGACGTAATACAACGATATCGCGAACATCGATTAATGTAAGACACATCTTTTGGGCTTTTTAATAAATTTTGTTTACTTAGAATGAAATAAACCTGTAAAAAGAAGCTGCTCTCTTTCTTTAATATTAAAGGACCAAAAGGTCAAAAACACATAAAAATAGAATTATCTGAATATACAAATTATTCAATCATAGCACAAAAATTAACTTCCTATTGATAACTTCCATGGAGAGAAATATTTTTTCAACCAATGGCGGGTACCTCGATTAATGGCGCGAAATATGAACTTCCATAATGAACTCCCTAAATATTACATATTAATAAGTACAAAATTTCCTAAAATATGATGCCGTCCCTGAGGGAATGATAAACTTACAAAAACAGACAAGAATAATTAATAAAGTAAGGTTAAGTGAAAAGCACATCCTTCAATTCTTCGTTTTTCAGTGCCGCTTATCAAATCTTAAATGACGCTCAAAGCAGGAAAACCAGTCTATTGTAAGTAATTCAACAAAATACTTATAATAGCCATTGATGGATAATGGATATTATAATATTTTTAATTTCGCAAAATATTAACTTTTGATTATAACTTTAACTTTTCTTATGAGATATTAAAAAGCCATATTCATTTTAATTTCAGTTTGGTGGTTACTCCGCTGAATCTTTAGCTGAAAGGATTCTAGATGCAAAATCATCCGTGCTTATTACTGCAGGTAAGAATAACCTTCTTATATTTCAACATTATAACATACAAAAAGGCATAACAAAAACACCATTGAAGAATATTATTCTTTAACATCCATACCAGTAGTACAGCATTATGCTGGATATCACTGAAATCAATTGGAAACAAAATCGTTGTAGAAATACGAGGTAGAATTATTTAAAGAAAAAATACTAAAGTACTCAAAGGAAGTTCTTCTCAGTGCGAAGCTGTTGTTCTATTTCCGTTCCCTAAAACTGTTTTAAGAGAAACATCTGTTTAGCAACTGTCTTTAGAAATGCGTCCTCATTCTTTTAGATGGTGGCTACCGAGGACAAAAACTCGTCAACTTAAAGCAAATTGCAGAAAAGGCTATCGATATTTGCAACCAAAAGTGAGTTTATGAAATACGTATTCGCATCGACTGAACTCCTTCAAATTTTAATTATTCACACTCAATAAACTTACTTTTTTTACAGTTCACATAAACTTAAAGCTGTTATCGTCGTCAATCACTTACAATCACTCAACGGTGGAAAAGGAAAAAGTTCTATTGAGGTTTATTTTTGATCAATCAAAAATCATTAAAAATTTTAAAACATTATAACATAAAAAACCTATGGTTTTATTGTTGACACATAACTTTTTAAAAATATTTGATCCTAGTCAAATATTATTCATCCATTCAACTTTTAAAATCAGATTTTTTGAATAGAAAAGCAACAACTCTATTCAAATGTATAATTTAGATAAATTTAATGAAACACACAGGGGAACTGGAGCATAAAGGATATTGTGACTTTTTGGCATGAGGAAATGAAAGATGTGCCTTCCCAATGTGAACCAGAATGGGTAGATGCTGAAGATCCATTGTTTATTCTCTACACTAGGTAAGCTATTTTTCTAAACATAAAGGGTATTTTTTTAAAAAGAGAGTCGTATCATTTATAGAACAACGCTGAAATAAATATGAGGTGTTAATTTTAAAAGACCAAGTCTATGGTAAAAAAAACATAACCTAGTCCAGGGGTAGTTCCTAAACTTTCGAACATCGCGACACACTTTTTATGAACAGAATCTAACGCGACCCATCTCATCTTTAGTTAAGGTATTTAATTTTTTTTAGAAACTAACTTGACTAACAAAGAACATATGCATCCAATTTTTTCAAGCCCACATTTTTCTCATAATTACATGCATGGGTTATATGTAGCGCTTTCGAAAATTAAGAGTTAGTTATTTGAACGTTTCTCGTCAAACGAACGTTGATCGTCTCGTTTTTTAGTAATCTGGGGGTAATTTGCAGTTAAGCATTTCTTACGAAAATTACCAAAATTTTTAATTTCTTTCCCTCACGCTTAGAAAAATTTATTAAATGATTTTTTAAAAAATTTTATATTATATGAATGGATATTTTGCATCATGCACATTAAAGTGACACAAGTTTTATTTACTTGTCTTTTGCTTTTCAGCCCACATCACATCACACATTTACACATTTTTTTCACATTTTTAACGAAAATTCAAAACCTTGCGGGGACCTACCAAAAAAGGACTCGTGGTCCACAGTTTGAGAACCTCTGTTCTAGTCCATAAAATAAGTTTCCCAGTAAGCACGAACTTTTCTTAAAAATATATGTTTGAAATGAAGTACCTTATTTAAAAAGTTGTTTAAATTTAATCGGAAAGTAAAAAGAACGAGAGAGAGCGTCCACCGAGAGAGAGACCACTTTCATCATTTAATTTTTTTTTCTCAATACATTTATTGGGTTATGTATTATTGATCAGATTCTCTTTCAGCGGCTCAACTGGAAAACCTAAAGGAATTCTTCATACTACTGCTGGTTACATGATATATGCTTATACAACTTTCAAGTATGTCTTCGATTATCACGAAAGTGACATCTACTTTTGCACTGCGGATATAGGATGGATTACTGGTCACACTTACGTGACATATGGACCTCTATTGAACGCGGCCACTTCTGTTATAGTAAGTATTTTTGTCAGGGGATGGTGAGAAAAACTATTTTTTTTTACCGTTCAAAGCAACTAAAACTCATCTGCACAATTTGGTTAACATTAAAGCCATCTAGAATAAAATTAAAAGGTATAACCAGGTATTATAATTGGACTTCAACTTTAACAATTATAACTATAACGTATAATGAGCTGACATATAAGGTTGTCCTTAAGCATATCCAATATATCTTTTGATACAATTTTATTTGAGAAAACATATTGACCATGCACTCTTAAATAAAAAGAAACAAGTGGAACAGGATAATTGCTTTACTTTTCTATCTCTTTACTTTCAGTTTGAAGGGGTTCCATTTTATCCAGACCCATCACGGTTTTGGAATATAATAGATAAATACAAAGTGAATATTTTTTACACGGCTCCCACAGCAATCAGAGCTCTAATGCGCTTTAGTGATGAATTCGTGACCAAGTAAGCTTGCTACAAAGTAAATCAACTTTATCAAACAAAGAATTCCAAACCTTTTCAAACAATTACTTATTTTTCTTTAGGTCTAGTCGTGAAAGCCTTCGACTGCTGGGAAGCGTAGGAGAACCAATTAATCCTGAAGCATGGTTGTGGTACTATAAAGTAGTTGGGAACAGCCATTGCCCCATTGTTGATACATTCTGGCAGACAGAAACGGTAATATTCGTTATAATATAATCAATATTTACTTACTTAGTGGATTTAGTTGCACACTATCACCTCCTCTTTTTCTCTCTGATATCCTCTCACTATCATTTTTCGTCTCCCTTTATTCTGTTTCCCTCTCCGATTCCTACATAAGAGGCAAAGAAATTATCCTTGATATAAACACTAATCATAGTCTAAACCTACACTACACAATAAAAATCACAAATTTTTGAGAAAACCTTTAGAGGGCAAGTTCCCAAAAATGTATTTCAACTACATATTCTAAACAAATTTGGTAGTGATTTTTTAGAGTTCTTTATAATTAAAAATTATTACTCGAATACAAATATAATTTTACTGTTTGACTTGTAAAAAACTATTATTTTGGTTCACTTTGTCATGAAAAAGGCCTTGGGTGGTCAGGGGGGCAATGCCCCCCCCTCCTGCAACTTTTTGAGAAAATCGTTTTTGTAAGGGAAAATAATGTTTCCAAAACCATCAGGGACAGCTTGCCCCCCAATTTTTGCAGTTTGCCCTCCCAGAGTCCTCCACCTAAATCCGCCCATGAAGAAGGCTCACAAAGGAGTGTAAATAGCTGCCTCCTAGGTCTAAAAAATCAATAGAGAATTTTTTCAAACTTAAATTTGATCTATCAACAAGTTTAGGTCCCATTAAGAAATTTAAAAAATGTTTATCTTAAGAATATTTTCTTTAAATATCACAAACTACAACTTAAACAAGGCTCCTAGATGAAGGCCTTTTTTAAGACTTTTTTTCTTCTTAGGGAGGAATAGTAATTACTCCACTTCCCGGATGTACACCTTTGAAACCAGGATCTGCAGTAAGTATTTGATTACATAGTTAGAAACAAGAAAACTGCTTACATAATCTTGAATAGCCTGCCTTAAGCTGAAAATAACCTCAAATAGAAAAATTAATGTCTACTCTTTAAAATTATTCAATGACTTATTTTTATGATTGACATTCCTGTATTTTAGACTTTTCCATTTTTTGGAGTTGAAGCCAAGTTGCTTACAGAGGAAGGAAAAGAGATTCAAGGAGAAGGAGAAGGGTACTTGGTAAATCAATAGGAAAATATTTTAACAAATCTTTAACTCAAAGAAAGTGTTTTTCATGACGCATTTAATGATTTACTATGAGTAGAAGATTGAACCAATTAAATTTATTACCTTAATTCCATATCCATTTCTTAGAGGAATATATTTTCAAAGTATGGAAAGGAAAAGTATCCTTTATAAAATCATTTTTCTTAGGTGTTTGAGAAACCATGGCCTGGGATGATGAGGAGTGTGTATGGATCACAAGAGCGTTATGAGACAACCTATTTTAAAAAGTTCCCGGGTTACTACTGCACTGGAGATGGTAAGTTATAAGTAATCTAGATTAAAATACAGCAAAAATTAGCAAACAGCAGTTACCTATAGCATGGAGATCTATGTACAGTATTTACAGTTCTGGCTTTACTCTGTACGAGGTTACGCCAAATTTGGCGATATTTGATCGTTTCTTTTGCATTATGCAATCTAACCAACCAACAGATCATACTTCAATTTGGAAAGATTTAGGGATCTGCTCGTTCAACATCTTTTAAAAGATTCACCATAAGTGCCTTCTCCTGCGAGCAAATGATATGGTATAACTCATCAGTGGCATAGCCAGAGGGGGGGGATATATCCCCACTGAAACTAAGAAATTTTCCTTTTTTGATTGTAGGAAAGGACTAAAACTAACCCATATCCCCGTCCGAAAATTTTTTCATGGCTATGCCACTGTAACTCATAGGTTTTATAAGCTAACACAGTTATAGATATCCCACATATACTGAGGATTTTCTAAATACACTTGTTTTAGGAGCCAAAAGAGATGCTGATGGTTACCTGTGGGTGACTGGTCGAGTGGATGACATGTTAAATGTGTCTGGACATCTGCTATCAACAGCTGCAGTTGAATCTGCTCTTATTACTCACCCGTTGGTATCTGAAACAGCAGTGGTTTCTACACCTCACCCAATAAAAGGAGAATGCCTGTATTGTTTCATAACTTTAAAAGAGGTATCGGAATGTTTTCCTTTTTTAAGACATTTATTTGCTACACCAGTTTTAACACAACAGCTCCTTTATTAGAATTAATTAAGGTGTTTGAAGATAAGGTTTCCATATGTTTAACATACATAAATCAACAAAATTATTTGTTTAAAAAGGAAAACATTTGTAAATTAAAAAAAAAACAACTTCCCTTTGTTTCTTTTAGGGGAAAGAATTCAATGAGACAGTTGGAAAGGAACTTAAGGAAAAAGGTATAAAACTTTAATATATGTAGTTCAAAAGATTTTTTCATTGATGCATAATAAATTAAATTTAACCATTCTATCATTTACAGTTCGATATTGGATTGGCCCTTTTGCTACACCTGAGTATCTGCATATAACTTCTGGATTACCGAAAACAAGATCTGGAAAAATTATGAGAAGAGTTCTGAGAAAAATTGCAGTAAATGATAGAGATTTAGGTGACCTATCATCAATAGCTGATGATACCTTGATTGAAAAATTATTTCAAACTCGTCCACTAGTTGAATAAATCTAAGAGCCAAATAGGGGTTTCCAAAAGACGCACCTTTTCATTATTAACAAAAATAATAAGCATCAGGTGGATGGACTATAGCCTTTCACCATCCACCAAAAATAAAGAAATTTTTTCAATTTTTTTTTGTAGAAGCAGAGTCAAATGTGGCTAAATGCTTAAGGGAATAAATTAGGTGTCAAAACCATTATGTGCTCATACCTTAGGTAAAGATGAATGAAATAGGTGTATTATCAATACACAATAGCTTTAAGTGTAGTGTTAAATGAATGGGATGTATTGCATTGCTAAGGTCTTCACATCTGGCTACAAGAATCAGCTTCCTACTCTACACATATCATGAACTGTTTATTAGATGTGTTCCTGCATATATGTGCCATTATTGAAATAATTGTGAAATTATATGATTAACTTAGATGTACTTATATGCTGGTGGATAACTTTGACTTCTTATTCAATTGTTCTTGTTATATTTTTGATCACTAGAATCTTAAATATGCCTTTGAGTTTTAGAAATATTTTTGCAGAGAGAAAAATTAATTTCCTTTGACCAAATCATGGTGATTCAAAATTCATAACATAAAAAAACATTTTTATAAATAAGAGAGCATAAGTTAATTTGCTAAAGTAACATTCCATTTTCATCCGTTTATACAGATTGTTTACTTTTTATGACATATTTTGCATATGAATATAGTATTATGAATAGTGAACTTTATAATGAAATGTTGAATTGTTATTGCTGGAATATAGTTAAGTTAGAAAACCTAACAGAAATGTTTTGAATTTTTAGTGAAAAGTTTTGCCCATTTTATGGATATAACTATTATGCTGTGATCTTTGATGATTGATTTTCTATACCACACAGTAGCCATTAAAATATGGTGAAAATACATATCATAGAAATGTGTCTTCATTGATGACCTTAACATCAAAAATGCCTGATCTGATATATTAGATTGCAAATGAGCTGTATTTATTATGTTGAAAAATAAAAAAAATATGCATTGTGCAGCTGAATTGTTAATACAGAAAATCTACATGTTTTCAGTAATAAAAAATTAAATACCTTATTACATGCCTACACAACTGTAACAGTGACATTAAGATGACAACTTAATTAGTTGCCATACCAAAAAAAAAAATATTTGGTATGATCTCACAGATAAAAAGATTGATCATAATGCATTTTTACTTATTCAAAACATTTTGAGATTAATTTATTTTTCATTCATAACATAAAATATAATTTTTAATTGAGTAATTAAGAAAAACGATTTACATATTATGGATGTTCAAACATTTTTCAAGTTTATGCGCTATATATTCAATGAAACATATTCATTTTTGTCAGTTAAAAGTTCTTATCATTATTTTTGTAAACTTCCTTTTCAATCATATGCATTTGTAAATCAGTAAACTAAACACATCAACACTTTTTCATATGCAAAAACTCATCTTTAAATTTTCAGAATACTTTTAGACCCATCAAAACACACGAACACGTTTCAATAAAAAGTAGGTGCTTTTTACATTCAAGAGTATTACAGTACTTTATATAAATAAATTTACCCAATATGTAAAAGAGGGAAACAATAATTATTAAAAAAATATGTAATTATAAAATTGTTCTTAAATCAGAAAATAAATAAGACAAACAAGACATGGGTTAAAAAATAAGCAAATATGAAATTAAAGTCATTAAAAAACAAATAATAAAACTAAAGGTAACAAAATCTTAAAAGAAGGATTGATTGAAGAAACTTAAGCAACAATTGATTAAAAAGATTGGCGAAACACTTTAAAGCAGGGGTTCCCAAACTTTTGAACATCATAATCTACTTTTTATTCAGTCTAATGTGACTCATCTCATCTTTAGGTAAGGTATTTAAATTTTTAGACACTAATTTGACTAGAAAAGAAAATTTAAATCAATATTTTTCAACCTTTTTCACGCCTTACTCCCCAGTCCATCTAGTTTTACTATGCTCCCTAACAGGGCCACAACAAGACTTAGTTGGGTTTGTCCTCAACTATTTTTCTTGCAATAATTACTTAATTAATTAAATGCAGCAATTTTGAAAATTAAGAGGTAGGATTTGAACTTCAGTGCAACAAAGTTTTAAATTTTGTATGCAACACCGAGTCTTATATTAAGAAAGGAATCCTTCCCCAGAAAGATTTTTGAAATTTTACTACGTTTCAAACTTGTTTTTTAGTAGTAATCTGAAGAAATAAAAACTATGAAAGACATATATTCAAAATCTTGTAGCAACCCTGTGACCCACCAAAAATTGACTTGCGCCCCACAGTTTGGGAACCTCTGCTTTAAAACACAAATGGTTATAGAAACTAAACGAGACTATGCACCAAACAATTAATCTTTAAATGTATATATTAATTTATTTGGAAAAGATGCCATATATAATATATTATTTTGTCAACAAATACATAAATAGTTTGCAGATATACAAAATATTATTTACATATTAGTAATAAATGGAGCATAAAAAAACTTCCCACTTGATTTGAACTTCAAATGCCTTATGATGTATCAAAAAATAATACAAATCACTTTTGGTCCCAAATAGTTAACTTTCCCTTGTAGAAAAGCAAGTTTTCGGTGGGTAATGGAAGTTCTACATCGCAACCTGGGCGATTGGGAGGAAAAGCAGTCACACGGCCAACATCAGAATTGGGTATCACAGGCTAGGAAGTAATATAATAAAACTTAAATCAAAATATAATAAAATTTTATGCAAAAACAAACAGAACTAAAATCAGCGTCTTAATGTGATCTCTGATGATTGCTAAGTCACTTTTAAATTTTTTAACCACATGAAAAAATTTAAACTCTACATAGTACTTTTACTATTTCAGTTAAAGAATGAAAGTAATACCTTAAAACTTACTTGAAATTCTGAAATAAATTGCAATAGACTAAGGCATAATTTTCGGTTGGAAGCAGTCAGTTTCTTGAGGCTATCAAATCAAAAAATAATACACGCAATCAAATTTAGGTACAAGATAAAAAAAATATATAAAAAAATACAGATAAAGTTCAGATAAAAGTGTGTAGATTTTAATAGATAACATTAATTTAGCAATAGCAATAGCAATTTTAAGAAAAAGCAATAGAGATGAAATATGCAAATTCTACAAACAGCTAAAAGTTGAAAGACAATTCACAATTGTATAAAGATTTTGCATATTTAATATGACAGTTAACTTTGCTGTGGAGCATTAAAATTTATAAGTATGCTTAATATCAGAAAATAGAGAAAGAACAAAAAATTTGCAACATTGAATTCCCAAGACAGAAAAGGTTAAAACCATTAAATATAACTTGTCATGTTAATAAAGTGTATTTTTTTTTCTTTAAAATAGTACCAAGCTTTTTAAGGCATCATAATTTGATGTATACTAAGAATATGTTGTATACTAAGAATATGTTGTATTTTATTAATAAGACTGAATAAGCAAAGTTAATGAAAACATGAAAAATACATAAATAGGTAATATACTTATGAAACTAATACCTTAATATTGCTATTAGAAAAGGTTGCTGTTTTCAAGAGAAATAGTTTCAAATTAGAAATAATTTAAATGTCAAAACAAAACTCCTGAAAAATAAATAATTTACAATAAGAATTTCTTTACAAAATTCAAGAGGTAAAACTTACCTTTCTTGGTTATAGAACTTTTGTTCTTGTAATCTTTGACACACTTTTTCGTTGAGAGTTCCATTAAACAGAGGAATTCCAAATGAGCAGTCTAAAATTATCCAATCATTTTCTATATCCAGTGAAGGTGCAGGTTTATTAGAACTGTGGCTTGTTAGTTGAAGTGTAAGATGACTAGAGGGATTAGATGACTCATTACATATACTTCCATTATAAATTAATGAATTTATATTAGTGTTTTCTTCTTTTATAGAATATGATCCTTGTTTCTTTACATTTATCCCATTACAGCTAGTTTTCATCATAGTTACATAGCCACAATTATTTCTTAAATCCAGTTCTTCTGCTAAAGTTTTAAGAGCTGAATGCTTCAGCCATATAGATTCTTCTGGGTTTAAATCTGAAATACAAAACAATCTTTCATTAAATATGTGATATTTTTAATTTTTAAAAAATTGGTGCTTTGACAGTTTCTTATTAACTCAAACAAATGTACAATAACTGTTGGGTATGACATATTTAGTTCTTAGCACATTTCACAGCATAAATTTAAATAGATGTATTCTAAAGGGGCACAGGTGGATATCAAAACACAGAAGACACCTCTATTAAGGTATGACAACTGCTTTGAGGAAATTTTGGTTTTAAGGAATACTTAGAATTAAATAACACAATTTTTAAAACTTTATATCCACTACTCTGTAATATTACTGTCATGAAATATTTTGAAATTATGCGATTTAATTCTCAACCTATAGCTATCTATAGTCTCAAGAGTAGGGGTCTCTCAACTTCAGCCCAGCGAGGCCCTCTCATCCGGACATGCATACCTTTCTATCTACCAAAAAGAAATTATGGAAATTTATACATGTATCTTGTGGTGTACTCAATTCAATAAAAGCTAAAAGATGTTCAAAAACAACTAGAGGGATTAGATGACTCATTACATATACTTCCATTATAAATTAATGAATTTATATTAGTGTTTTCTAACTAACAACAAGTAGCGTGATAAAAACGAGTACATCAACAGGCTATCAAAAACAACACAGGCGACAGCCTGCGGTTTTTTTTAATATCTCAAAACCAAAATTCAGTTTTTAAAAGTAGCAAAATTTCTTTATTTAAATTTGAAACAATAAAAAAAAAACATTTCCTTCAAAAAAAACCCCTGCTTTAGAGGAATGGTTCAACTGATGCTCAGCCATAAGTGGTCAATGTGTGGGTGAGTTCTTTGGAAACGATGGGTGCAAATTATAGCAGTTCACATCAACAAAAACGAATAGAGATTTATACAGCAAAACACATTGCAGGATATGGGATAAATAACTGCATAAAAATATTAAAAATTGTTAATTGTTGTATGATGCCTTTTGAGGCTGTGGGTTTTTTCGAGTTGGGAACAACTGTTCTAGAGTAAAAACTAGAGAATAGCCCATTGTGGAAATGAAAAGAATATTTAAGTTACCTTAAGTAAATGAACTTAAGAATTTAGATTTTCATTATGAATGATAATGAAAAAAATTAGATTTTTACCTTCAATTTCATTAATTGATTCATGAATAGGGAAGGGAAGGTAATGGAATTCAGCAACACTCCCTTGTGCCTGAAAAATAATACATTGTTTTAATACATACAATTCATGGTAAAAAAAGAAAATACCTGAAATCTATTTATTACCAAAATTAAAAAACAACTAATCATTCAATAATATATTAAATGTTATTTTTTACAAACATTTAAAATAAAGGTGGTTTTGATTGTTAAATGTCTATATGCCATCATAACTACAAGACACAAATACAGAATTTTTAAACAAAATATTTTACACCCATAATTATTAAATATTTATCAGTTTTTCTTACAAATATAAAAGAGTGCATAAGATTTGCAATCTGGATAATTTTCTTCACTTTTCAGATGAAAATTTTAACTTAAATGTTGTTCCAGTTTTTAATGAACAAATTATAAGAAAAATTTATATTTGTATGCTTTTAGAAAAAGATTTTATTTTCTTACTGACGGTAAATACTGTACAAAACATCTAAAAGTAAAAGATGAACTTTTAAACTAATGCACAGTTAAGACATACCTGGACTAAAACTGCAGAATGGCACAAAGCATCATTAAGAATGGGCAATGAATTCGACATTGGAACAGTACTAGCATCATGAGACCACGTTGTTACAAGAAGCTTCTCATAATCCTAAATATTGGCAAACAAAATATTTATTAACAAAAGGATTTCAAAAAGCATAGTTTTATTTATTTGTTAAAAAAGGTATAAATATAGATAAAACATTTCTTACCCTAAAAACTTTTGGTAAAATTCTAAGTCTTGTACCTTTGGTTAATAATATTGATGGAGGACCACATTTCGTAAGGGAGTATAAAAACAGTTTAAACCATACTGAGCTAACCTATCAATTAAAGTTTATTGGTCAAATGACAAGAAAATAATGCTTATATAATACAGATTAGAAAATAATCAATAAATACAATTCATCTTGATAATTCTGATTCTAATGATTCTGATTGGAATTTCTACCAATGTTGCTTTTTGCCAGTTATAAACAAATCATAAATAAGAGATATCAAAAGGCAATACACTGGTTTTTTAACAAAATTTACCTTAAAGTAGTAGCTACACTGTCTTTATAATATCCTTTGTAGATATCTTAAGCTTGCATATCAAGCTTAAAGTTTTGGAAAATTCTTAAAAATTAGTTATTTTTAGGATTAAAAAAATTACTATGTGTGAATAAAATTAACTTAACTGTATACAACAATTTTCTTTTTCTATGGTTAAAATAAGTCAAAGAATTTACATAAAAAAGTATTTTTTGTTTTCTTTCTTTTGATAAGTTTTTTTAAACAATGGTCCTTAATTAGTTTAGACTCTGACCAATTTTTAGCTTTGCAGCAAGTGAGACTTTGTATTTTGGAATATTAGTATCTGAGTACAAGGAGTTAGGAAAAGGTATAGTTTTTGTTGTTTTGCAGAGAGCAATGGAGTTTCTCTTATTTTTACAGTTGGCAATTCCCAATCCTGATTAGTATACAGTAAAACCTCTAGTTTCCTTTCCATTAAAAAAAAAATAGATTTTTAAGAACAGGGTTGCTCAGACAGGGTAACCTTAAATTCAGAACAGGATTGCTTTACAACTTAATCAAAACATTTTTCAAACTATTATAGAACAGGAAAAAAAGCTCTAAAACAATCAATTCTTGAACCATATATAGAATAAAGAAACATTGTATTAAAATAAAAAGAAAACATGTGTTCACTTTTTTTTTGCCATACTCTGCTTTTGTTCAGAAACATTCTATTCTTATACATGTTAACCAGATTATAACAAAGATTACTAACTCTCGAGAGATATAATTACTTCTTTCAAAAATGGAATTGCATTTCAGAGCATCTGCATCATATAAAATATCATGGAAAATTTGGGAACATGAGCTTGAATTATGAAATTTTGTGTTTTAAAAGCCTGGTCCATAAAGGCTATAATTAGGCTTTGTGGCCTGTGGACTTCTTTGAGTTGGGTTCTATACTCTGTGTAAATAGAATCGGCGGTTGACCTTGAGTTTTTTCTCAATGTATTTCTTCTGCGTTGCCATGGTAAAGAATGACGTTTAACCGCCTATTTTATTTACACAGACTATAGTGTTAACATTGAATTTGAGTGTGGCGGAACGAATTTATTGAAACAGCAGGAAAAACTTTTTGTGAATAGCTGGGAGGGGTTTCGGGAATTCACTGGTTGTTGTAAAATGTAAATGTATTAGTCGTAATGCTATCTGAATATATCAATGATTTATGCAAATTAGTTAATATGGCAGTGATAATTGCTTAATGTTTAAGAAAAATGCAAGTAACACTCAGGATTCCAAAATGAGGAGGAAGGGTTACAAAAAACACATTGAACAGATTAACCTAACCAATCAATAAAAAGAAACACATCACTTCATGTTTGTAAGGTAGCAAAGACTGGCACAAAAATAAACATCCAAATTCAGTTTTGCTAGTAGAAAAAACTTGATTGAACCGGAAAATGTTCACCTACTTAAATATACAAAAAGGTGTGAAAGTTACAATTTCCACAGATGGAATGAATGTTAAAAGATCTTGTCAGTTGAAAGAAAAAAAAATAGAATAATTAGAAAGAAAAGTTGTTATGTAGATAATACAACAAAAAGTGCTCATGCATGATTTGATTATTCAGCACTTTTTTCAAGAAAAAGTATTTGGAGGCTTTAAAAAAATCTGACATATCAAGGTTTTGTTTAAAAACTCTTTTACATAGGAGTTGAAATTAACATTACAGACATACTTAATTTCAAGGGGGGGATATTTTTTAGAGATATAAAAGTTTTAGAGATAACAAGGGATAGTATACTTAAATCAATTCTTAACTGAAAAATGCACAGCTGCTCTGATGAAATGATAACTAACTGATAAATTTATCATTTAAATTCATTACTTAAATGAAAAAAAAAAATGATAGGTTTCAGATTCACTTTGATGGAAGATATCAATCAGCATGGAACATGGTTTTAAAAAGTGCAATTTAAAATACTTAATGCTGAAATTCAGATGTACTTCTGGTATAGGAGGCCCAAGGTGAGGTGGATTGCAGCTACTAACAGGCCTAATTTCATTTGTTAAAGGAGCCATTGATATCAGCAAACTGAAGGAAACATAGTACAAGTTTCAGTCATCCAAGTTAAACAGTATATATCTTTTTTTATATTCAAGTTATATGGTAACTGAATTTGATTCTTTTATAATGAATTATTAAAGATAATCAGTATAAGTTACATCAAATACCATTATAGGGAAAAAATGAAATCAGCTTTAAATTTAATAATTTTAATGGTCAAATATTTTCCAAAGTTTCAGGAAAAATATCCCCATTTAACCATACATGTGTTAAAGATGTTTTAGTCTCAAGATGTTGATAGCTTCTATGATGAAATAAAGATGTAGTAAGTTCAGTTATACTTACCAATAGTTTTTGTTCAACAGGCGAGAACAAGTATCCTGATCTAAATTTTGTAAACTTTCACACCGAAGTAAATCAAGACCTAAACCAGTGGAACTATTCTCTCTATCTTCAAGACGACACACTAAATCTGGGTTACGACGAAGAAACATGATAGTATCTCTAAGTGTTAAAGCATGATCAAAGTATCTCCTGGCTTCACCTTCTCCTACATCAGCCACCTAAATTAAAAATAAATTTTTTATTTAAATAAAAATACTACTACTAAAATGTTAGTAAGATACAAGTATAATACAAATTATGTTTCTTCTTCACTGCTTTATTGTATGTCTTACTGTAATACTTTTAAAATAAATAGTAAAATAGTTTAGACTTAAAATGAAGTAAGACATAACATCTATATAAAACACAGTGACATTTCATAATTACCTTTTCAAGTTCAATCAAAAAACTGTCAAGAGATTCATCAGACAACTTTCCCACTTCAAACATAGTAACGGCATGACTCTTTAAGCCCTTAAAAACATATATTTATATATATCATGTAAGGATTCTGGGAAAAGATTTTTTTTGCTAAAACACCGTTGAAATAACTCATCTGCGATCCTATAAAAGTTCCAATAAATATTATTCATCATGATAAAGCATAGAAACACAGCATATTACAGTTTTAAATTTTACTACATTATATATCTCAATCAGACAGTATATAAACTAAAATAAAATTGAACTTGTTAATTAGGAACTGGGAATAATAAAATGACAGTCCAGTTTTAGCATGCAGGTATGAATCTATTATTTTATTGAAAACTGTTATGACCAATCTTGGGTTTAAGCTAAAATACATAATTGAGAACAGAATAAATTAACAATGATGACATTTTGAGTTAAATTACTTACGGGAGAAAGATTCCCCATCATAAGAAATGCAGTCAGGGTAGAGTCAAACAAAAAGCCAATCCGCTTTTGAGAAGCATTAGAAAAAGCTGCTGAAACTAAAATAATTAAGAAAATTAACTTTTTATATAGATTAAGTACATCTTTTATTACAACATTCAATTTGGTGGGTATAAAACCTCAGTTAATGAAATATCTTCAAGACAACAAATATTTAATACAATAAAAATTAAAAGACATTAAGGTTAAACAAATAGCTTTTATAAAACACTTTAGGGGAAATGGGGGAATTTGTGCCTTCAAAAACTGGTCGTTAGAGGAGGTGGTTGCTCAGTGAGGTTTTACTGTACATAGTATTCAGCAATAATCAACAAAACTATTTATTGAATACAAACTATCAATCTTTTGGAACTGGGTTAAATTGAGGGTTGAAGTTTTTAAATAGTGTTCTTTGTAGCTGAACAAAATTACACCTCAAAATATTAATATAAATATAAGGAATAAAAAAGGTAAGACAAACATTTAACTTTAGCTTGACTTACCAACTGCATGGTTATTTGTTTCACCGGAAAGAGATTCATTGCCCATACCATCTAGTACACTTGATAGGCGGTCAGTACTTTCATTTTTAAATAACCTGCAAGAAAATTTCCTTTAAAACAAAGTTTAAAAAAGAAACAAATGTTTTTAACTGAATCCCATCTCCAGTCCAATCACTAATTTTTTCACATCAAAAGGTAAAAAATGATTCCATAAGTGAATATTTTACGAAAATTTAATATATTTTACTTTGGACTTCTAGTACTTTCTTTCAGCCAAGATGGATCCATTTGAGACAAGTCTTCTGAGCATTTCTTTCGTGCAAATCCTAAGCGACAGTACATTGAAACAGCATTCTAAAACAAGAATTAATAAATGCAATAATTAAATAACGAAGTTAATAAAATTAAAATTCTTCGAGTATATTTAGAGCAGCAATGTGAAAAATACCGTAAAACAGGGTAACTTTGGCCCAACCATCAGAGAGATTCTACATGCTGTATCTACATAAAAGAATGTGATTACCACTTATTCAATGCTAGGGAGAATAGGTTAAATTGTTGTCATGACTTTTTCAAAGTGGTGTCTTGGTGAATTCCTAAAATACGATCACTACTAGGCTTCCAACTTGGGTAGTTTCAAAATGTTGATTTTTGTAACCTTACAGCTTTTCTTTGGAAAGGCAATATAAAGAACATGATTCAAAACAGCAAGGTCATATTTTTCAATCAATTATAGTCTTCTAACTATTTTCAATGTCAATATTTTTTCTCATTTGTGGTTTGTTTATTAAGGAATTTTTATTACGTTGGGGTAACTTTGGTCCAATGGTACCTGGTGAAAAAACTGAAATACCCATTGAGTGGAAAGAAAAAGACTAATCTGGATAAAAAAAACTAATTCTTAACACAAAAAATATTCAAAATATAACTAAAATCATTAAAGACTACATGGTGTACATGGTATCTTAATTGTGAAACATTAAGGTAAGGTGTTCAAAGAATATCAGTTTATGCTTCTAAAAGTGGTTTTCTCCATAATTTAGGCAATCAATGAATCAAAATATTTACCAAGGGTGTAAAAATAATGTTTACTGTTCATCTATGTCTTTTCTTTGAATGATTCCCTTGGTAACTTTAGAATGCAATCAGTCTTGTATAAGAAAACATGTTTATTTATTGATTTTCTAACAAATCAAGCTTGAAATTAACTTGGAATAGATTATTATTATAGATAGATAATTATTTTTAGATTATTATTAGATTTTATGTTGCTTTAAAGTAAAAAAACCAACTTCATTTGGACCAAAGTTATCCCATTTTACGGTAATAAGTGTCAAATTTATTAAATAAAATAACACGAGTAATGAACGAGTCGTTCTTATATACAAAAAAATTACACCACAGGCCCAAAAAATAGGAAGCAGAAACTGAGCCTGTGATATTGGCAAGCATGAGAAAAGAGGTAATATGCAATACATTCAACATACCTTAACAAGCTCAAGATCAACTTGAAGAATGTTGGCGAGCTACAAAAATCAAAAATAAATTATTAAGTTATATTCTGGTAACACTTCAAATGCATTTGAATTATACAGTTTTACTAACCTCTGACACTGTTGTATGCTCATCAATAGAAACAAAAATTTTATACAACAGAGTCTCTAAATAGTCTCCTAACACTCGATTCATCACAAATCCTTCAAGAGGAGGAACTGAAAATAAAAAAAAACTCATAGTTTTGGGTAGGTAAGCTGTACTGGCATATGTACTACAGTAACATTTAGTTTAATAAGATAAAAGTACATCAGATAAATGAATTATGATATGCTTGTGTGTATATGATAGAGTGGTTTATCATAAAACAACATCTTATACACATAAGTATATCATGGGGCTTATTTCCACTAATACTAAATTTCCCAAAATGAATACATGTACCCTGCCAGATTGTAAATAAAATTTTATCACAAAATAATTTAAAAAGTATAAACAATTTTTACCCTTTAAGAGTTTCATTTTACCAATTTGATGTAATCAAACCCAGTAGCCATTGATGAAAGATAAAAAAAAATGCAAAAATGAAACTGGTTTTAATTACACTTGAGAAAATTATAAGGATATATTTCTATCTCCAAGGAAAAAAACTTATCTAAGTCAGTTAAAATATAATCCAAAATTTGTAGAGAACATTTATTTAAATTCTGTTCAAATCATTGAATTACAGCAAATTTCCACCTAATCCACTAAGTAATTTGAATACATTTTCAGTATATCTTAATTTTTATAGATATCTTGAAAGTTAAAAAGTAAATATGACCTTTGAGTAATACGAACTCGAATACGAATTATACTTGAGTATAATGAACGTTTGAGCAGGCTCAACATGTATTCACTGGAAAAAAGAAGAGAGAGGGGGGATTTGATTCAGCTATTCAAGTTGGTAAAGGGCAATTCCATGAAACATGGGACACAGAGTTGAAATCCTTTTTTAAAGGAAAAAACCTCATGTTAACCCTATATATTTTAAAATATGGTTACATTTAATTGAAAAAGGTTTTGGAATATTATTACACACAGTTCTGCAACAGTAAAAAATTATTTTTTGTTTTATGAGAAAAAATCTTCCAAAATGCATGGTTTTTCTAATTTTTTCAGCAAGAATTTAGTGCAATTCAAAGCTCTGTGTAACTTTAAGTATTAGAATATGTTTAATTTTTATACTTGCATTCTAAAGAGTTTTCAATAAATAAACAGATAACATAATTTATTTTACAGATTGTTTTATAAAAAAAATTTAGTAGAGCTTTTACAGAAGGTAGTTCAGAGATGTAACGTGAGTCACAAAACTAGGTAACGTGAGTCACACGTTTAATTGCAACTTATGTTAATTATAATCATATTAGATTTGTTATATTGATGATTTTTGAAAGCCTCAAATGTTCTGAATATTTTGATGTATTTATTAATTTTTATAATATTTTATAAGGGGAGAAAATTGAGCTTTTTCAACAATTCAAAAAAACGATGTCCTTTTTTAGGTAACGTGAGTCACGCTGTTAAAAACACTGCTGTGCTTTTTATTATCAATTTTTTTAACTGATGGAAGATTTATTTTGTTTTATAGGGCTGATTTATTTAATAATATGGCTTTTTAATGACAAAAATTGAATATTTTCATTACTTAAATAGCAATTAGAAAATCAAAATATGTGTCTGAACGTAACGTGAGTCACATGGAATTGCCCTAAAGCAAGGGGATACGGAGGGCTTAAGTTTCAGCAAGGATAACAGAACAAGGGGCCATGGGTATAAACTAAATAAGACATGTCAATCGGGATTTAAGGAAGTACTACTACTTCAATAGGGTAATTGACATATGGAACGCGTTGCCAGAAAATATAGTTTATTCAAAGGGAGTGTTTGAGTTTAAGAGGCAACTGGATAGGCTGTGGGAATTGGGGAATTCATAATCATAGGACCAGCCTTGTTGGGCTATGAGCCTGTAGCTGGTCGTCAGTTTTGTATTTGTATTTGTATAAATGCATTTAATACAACAGAATATAAAACAACTTGTATTCTTGGTTACAATTAATTACATTTATAGTCTAATTTTATGCATGCACCCAATGCATTTATGACGTATTCCAATGTACATACCACAAACAAGATCATCATCTTCAATTGGAACATCAAGATACACTAATCCTCGCCTATACAGTTCTAAAAAAACCCACCACAATAAGCATAAATTAGAAATTAAATTTCCTCTGTAAAATTAGAAGAAAAAATAAATTTTGCTTATATGTTGAAAATAGTATTAACATTAATTAATAAACTATTAAACAAAATTAATTAAAATTGGCCAATTAAAGATATTTCAAGATTCTAAAATTCACAGAAAGTATTTAAGAACAAGTTGGTGCTGAAGCTTTGAAACAATTGAAATTTTCCAGGTTCTAATAGTTTTCATAGTAGCAAAGATAACATGGAACAGATACATAATTTTATTAATTTTAGTTAAAAAATAAATTTCAAAGAAACTCACAGGCCAAAACCTTATTGAATACAATTATTAAAAATGAATGATTATGGAAGAAGTCAATTTAACAGCTATTTTCAAATTCAGAATCATGAGTTGAAAATAATACATTACAGCTAATTTAAGACCACTATTTTCTATTAAAAACTATTAGCTTTTAATAATAACTGGGATAAGATTGGCAAAAAAGCAAAAAGTCTGAAAACTCTCATCCCTGTAATAATGATGTTTTTTTTACACAGTTGAATTAGTCACCCTCCCCTAAAGATTTGAACTACTATAAGGTTTTACAAGGAACATACATTATATTCTATCACACAATAAATTTATTAAGTAAATCAGAATACTTTAAACATAAAAACATGCAAGTAAGAATTTTAAAAAGACAAAATCTTTATACCTTTTACATTTTTAACATTTAAATCACCAGCTTTTTGAGCTCCATCATCAATTATTTTATCTATAATTACTTTTTCATTTTGAGGAATGATCTAAAAAATTTCACAGATTAAATATAATAGAAAATAAAACCTTTTAATCAAATTCTTGTATTAAATTTGTGAAATAATAAAAAAGAATCAAAATAACAACACTATAAAGAAAACATTATAAAAGCACCTCACTTAAAAACTTGCTTGCTTGTAAATATAAGAAAAAAAAATAGATTCTCTAAGAAATTATATAAGTTAAATCAGATAGAAAATTTTAGGAACCTTTATGACATGGTTGGCATAGCAAATAATGAATAATTTGACCCATTACTTCAGTTAGCCTTTTAATGCATTAACATTAACTGGTTAATGTAAAACTAGTATTGTAATAACTACCAGTAAATTATCTAAGAAAATGGAAGTTAAAATGATTAGTTCATACAATATGCCTTATTAACTTTTTAATAAAAAGGATTTCCTTTCTGTATTTTTAAAATATTATGTTAAAATAAAAACCTACTTACAATTCATCAGATTATTTTGTCCTTTAAGAGGAATATGCAATAATAGTAACTCATGGAATCATGTAACTACAATATAACAGACACCAAAATTTTATTAATTTAAACACTCATAAATTTTGTTTGCTTTAAAAGAATAAGGCAGGCTATTAAAGTAAGATGGTGCTCTAAGAATGATTAATACTAAAGATATGGCTCACTCAGTTCAAGATAGAACACAAGGGTATATTTGATATAATATAAAGCCTTAATATATTTACCTTAATATCATCTTCAGTTACATAGCCTACAAACACCATCCACCAAGGTTCTATAGCTAATGAATACACAGGTTTAGGGGGCAGCAAATCACGAATAGGTTTACGACGAAAAAATTTCTGCAAAAGTGATATAAGTAAACAGGGTTAGATAAAATAGAACAGACAAAACTAACATTAAAATATAACAAAAATAAACTTTACAATGTATAATCAAAATTGAGTATGGGTGTATGGGTTTTAAAAGAACTTTTAGAGAGTAGTACTTTCTAAAAGTTTAGGTATCACAAAAACAAGAAATACAAGAATATTAAATAAATTACCAAACCTTAGATGAGCGGCACTGATTCATAAGCTCAATATATTGATTTCTTCCTATTCCTAATAATCTAAGGCCTAAAAGAAATCAGTATTTTTCAAATTGAGAAAAAAAAGTCAAGAAAAATAAACTTAATGAAACAATTGAATCTAAGTCACATACAGTCAGCAGCTGTAAAATTAGGAAGAGAGTCATAACTTTTTTCTTGTTCCATAAGATCCTAAAAAAATACAATTGTATTAGACAAAACAGGTAAAATTTTTATGAATAATTTATTTAATTGGATATATACCTACCTGCATTATGGATATATAATACTGGAATGGAGTAATACGCATTCCAGTCACTATGAAATCTGACAGATGGTAAGGATACAGCATCAAATGTTCACGACTGTAGCGAAGAAGTTCTTCATAATATCCCCTTTCATCTTTCTTAACACTTCGCACTACATTTAAAAGTTTAAAAAATTAATTAGGTACTTTAACTACAAATAACAATAAAAACTTGTAAGTCTTATAGTTTTTTATTGGGTTCAATTCCATTATCTGTCCCGTTAAAAATTTGCTATCTATTTTAAATGCTAAAGATTAGAACAGGTTTAATTCCAACTGATTAAAATATGCAGCAATATATGTAATAAAACAATGTAAATTTGGCAATATTTGAACATTTAACATCTACAATATTTTGGCCTTTTTTAACAGAACAGATAATAGAATTGAACCTTTTATTGTAAATGACATTAATGGTTAGGTAGTTATCATAAAAGGAAATATTCTGTGGTCTTACAACTAGTCTTATGAGTGGAGTGCATGGGGCAGACTTGTTCATACCCCATCACTTCAAAACAAAAGTTAATAGGGTTGATATCTTAACAACTTGTTCTGTCTTTACAACCCACATTTTTATGGATTTGTGTACATCTTTAAATAACAAATCACAATTTTGCATTTTTGACAAGTTTTCATTAACAAGGATAGGGCAGTAGATCAAACACTCAAATAAATATTGATTAAGAAATGAGGACACAGCAAACTGTTAAGAAAATGGAATAGGTTAGAAAATGTATAGCTTCATGTGAGGTAAAACTATTTGGTTTGAAAATATTTTTACAACCGTATCTCATAAATTTATTTCTTATCCTTTTTTCGGTTTTATTTTATTCTTGATTCACTTTTGTGAAATAAAATAATAGTTTACTTATCAAAACATCCCACATTAAACATCCCACTATCTCAATTTCCTCCATAATTTTCCTGCTTTCAGTTAGTTCTCCACAGTATGTTTTACCTATTTACTTAGTTCTTCAAACTTTATGAAAAATACAACTACCAGTGTGCTTTTTAGTTGAAACTTCTTGATTTTATTTACGTTAAGGCTCATTTACACTGGAGTGATCTTCACCAAGGAATCACTCATTACTGAAGTAAATCAGAAGAGTGAAGAGACAATTTAAACATGTCATTTGAATGATTCCTCTAAAGTGAAGAACACATGGGAATGAACATTGAAAGTGAAGTCTAAATGAGCCATCACATTAATTTACTCAGTAGCATTAGTCAATCTTGCATGTTGCTCCTGGTTCAATTTTTTATTTTTCTATTATATATTATTACTCTCAATTTTGACCTGTTGATTCTTTTTAAGTATTTATATCTATTAATATTATTTCTTATTCCAAAGATATAAAGTATAGGTTTATGTGAGTCACCAAGAGTTTATATCTAAATTTTAAGTAAGGATCAACAGAAACATTTCATTTTCATAATATGGAAAAGAAAATAATAAGAGGCAACTTTTACTATACTTGAAAAGAAAAAGTTGATATCAATATTTCTTTACTGAAACAAACTATATAAGATTGTGTTTTACATGTGAAACCTTAGAAGAGTAGAGGGAACAGAACATTAAAAGCTTAAGGGTCAATGCAAAACTAAACATAGACTTATTCTAAGTTAGGTAGATCTTACACTTTTTAAAATTTTTTAACTTAAAATTGTAAGCTGAAATCCTAGAAACTGTTCACCTAAGCGGAAAATAATTTTTAAAGAAGACACATCCAAAATCCTAATTGCTGGAATATTTATAGCAGTCTTCACAGTTCACAATTTAATAATTCAAATTAATTTCTTTCTGCATTTTTTTTCTTGTTTTCAAATTACAAATCTAAAAAAAACCTTCTCTAAAACTAATGAAAAAAAAATTGTAAGAAGAAATTGCTAGGTCTTGGCCAGGCAGTCATAAGTAAGTTGTCAAATTGACCCTTTGACCAAAAAGAGACCCCTGGCCCAGAATAACAGCAAAAACTTCAAAAAAGGTTTTTTACCAAGACTTACCAAGATTGCCACGGAACCTAAGTTGATTTTTAATGCTGAAGTTAATAACATGCTTTTCATATTCCTTAGGTGACTCTCCAAGAATCTGTTAAGTAATTAATATGTTATTAATGTTTTGGAAAGCATTCAAACATTTTAATTAGTAACAAGAAGTAAGGAACAGGGACATATATGAGGGGGTATTTTGGGACATAACCTCCATCTAAATTAAATCTGATTTTCTTTCCTTGACCACAGGGGGGAAAAGGACAAAAACTACCCATACCCATGCTATCTTCCTAAATGTTTTGCTGGGTTATAGCAATAGTAATCAGTGGCGGATCTAGAACATGAGTAAGGGGGGGGCTAACTTAATCTGATTGAGGATGATAATGAAGTAACAAGCCGTGCTTTTTACAATATTCATTAATGTCTTAAATATTGTGGGCAGTGTTGATTGTAAATGACTAGTATTGTTAAATATAACTTAATTAATTAGTAATTAAATTAGTTAATCATTAAATATATCCAAATAATAAGGGTGTGTCAACCGGGAGGGTTTTTTTCCGATGATGTGAGTCAAATATTTTTTTCCAAGAATATAGATCAAATGTGAATTTTCGTGCACTTAAATTTCAATGTTTAGTGAATAATACATCCATCCCGAGGCATAAGGGGGGTTTGGGGGAACCTCCCCCAAGAAAAATTTTTAAAATTTGACCCTAAAAAGTTGTGTTTTGACTCATTTTTGGTCATTTGGGACTCTTTGAGTGTCACCCGAAAAAGATGATTTCTTGTACTCGTTTTCAAAGGAAAAAACTGTAAGATATAAGAATTTCATGGGGGTGGTTTGAACCCCCTAACCCCGTCTCTATTTTAACAGAGTAAATGTTTTGTAAGAGACTTATTGCATTAGACCTTTTTAAAAAGTGAATCTTATAAAAACCAGGGAGTTAAAGATCTTGCAGAGGGGCTAAAGCTCATAACCTTTAAGATGTGAAACAAATCTATAAAAATGTAAGGGGCTAAGTATTTTGGAGGTTATGCTTTGTAAGGCTTAGAAAGCTCATTGGAATCTACAAGTTCTGAATCGCATTTATATTAAAGTGCTGAAAGCTAAAGATCTTGGAGGGGGCTAACGCTTTTAGGCTAAAGCTCATTAAATTGCGAATTAAATACTATAAAACATCGCAGGGAGGCTAATTCTTTATGGGGGCTAAAACTCATTGGCCCCTTTAAATTGTGAATTGAATCTACAAAAACTCAGGGCCTTGTAGGAGCTAAAGATTATGGAAAGATGCATAAGGGTTAAAGCTTATTAAATAGTGAACCAAATATATTTAAAAACGCAAGAGGGCTAAAAGCTTTGTAAAGGCTATTAAAGATCATGGAGGGGGCTAATGTTTCATAGGGCTAAAGCTCATTAATTTGTAACAAACATAAAAACGCAAGGAGGCTAATGCTTTTAGGGGCTAAGCTCATTGGATAGACCCTTTAAATTACGAATCAAACCTTCAAACATGCAGGGGGCTAATAATTTGTAAACCTCTAGAAATCCTTAAATAGTGAATGGAGTTTATAAAAATGCAGGGGCTAAAGATCTTGGAAGGGGCTTAATGCTTTGTAGACCCTTTGAATTGTAAAAAAAGGCTACAAAAAACTGAAAAAAGTTTAAAATTTTGAAAATTTAAACAAAATTTTCTAAAAACTTAATTTTTTTTTTCGAAAAAGTTCAATTTTATGTAGTGTAAACTTAAGTCCCAAGGGGGGGGCTATAGCCCCTATAGCCCCCCCCATAAATCCGCCACTGATAGTAATGATTTATCTCTCATCACAGGAGGTTCCAAATTTAAACTTCAATAGGCTCTTCTTATTGAAAATGTTTAATCAACATATGTAAATATTTATATAACTAAGAAACAATAGGTACAATTTAGGATGCTGTGTTTCAATTTGCAAAAAACCTTTAAACTCAATATGCATTTATAAGGACCATGAGACTTAGGAGGTCAATTCAGCTTATTAAATTTACAGTACTTCTTTGATTAACCAGGCATAAATCTTGCATTAGACATAAAAAAATTTAAAGCACTATTGTTAGTTGAGATAAATTTTGGTTGTGTTTGATTTTTAAGCAGTTTATCAGAGCATTTGTTGCTAGCAAAAGGCTAATCAGAAGTACCAAATTTACATTTATGTAAGAAAATTACATAGAGGCAAATGGTGTGTTGAAATGAAATCATAGAAATTGGTAGCAATCTTCCTAAAAAAAATTCCTTCCTAAATAAGAGTTGGTACCTCAATATTATTATTTTATCTATCGAATGGTTAATGCGTGAATGGAAGTTTTACTCAACACATGATATTTTTTTACAAGAAAGTAAACGGTAAGCATAATAACTAGAGTTTAATATTGAAATTATTTAAAATATCTAAGAACACAAGAACCAATGGTTATTATCAATAATCAAGAATTCTATCAAATCGAGTTCTTCAACACTTGTACTCAAAAGAAAACAAATTGAAAAAGGAACTTTAAATCCTTTTTTGTATTTATAATCAAAGAATGGAACGAAATCTAATGATCTCTACTCTATAACTCACTTGTCTGATTGAAGGAGGTAGCTTCAGAAAAGGGCATTTCTGTCGTATATATACCTCAATATCAACACTCATATTTTCAGTTTGTTCCTAATACCATTCCTGCAAATCAGTTTAAATAATTGGATGTCATCACACTGTCTTAAGTTTTTATCATGGTTTTTATTTCCTATGCCTGTTTGTTCACAACCCACAACAAAGACTTCGATGCCGAAATCTGAAATAAAAACTCTGTTAAAAAGTATTTCTGATAAATTTTCTATCCTTTCTATTTTTCCCCATAAAAATATTTCAATAATCTTTCACAGAATCTAAATTTTATTGAATTTTTTCAAAGATATGCATATTTGAAAACTACTTCAATCATTCATATCATCGGTTACTTCCAAGCTGTGTAATACGCAGGAAAAATAATTTCTCATAAAAGAGTTTGCTTGTATCCGTTACAGATGGAGCCACCACATTCTCAATTAGAGGCACTATGAGAGGTGACTATTCTAAAAAAAAAAGACAGACCCGCCAAATTTCGATGATCTAGTAAAATCTTAAAAAAATATATACATCCTAATACTTTTGGGATTAGGGATACATAGGGTGGTCTCACTCTCCTCCTAAATTTGTATAGGATATTGTTAATTTTATTATTTTAATGTTTAATTTAAATTATGTCCCCCCGAAGTCTAGTTTCTCTAGCTTGCACACAATGCTTAACTATAATAGTGACCCGGGTTTAAGTTTACTATTACAACTTACTGCAGGCCAAAATTTTTGAATTGAATTTTGAATTGAATTTTTTTTTGCTCATGACTCTGAGAAAAAAATATAAATAATTTAATAAAAGAAGCAGGATCCCATACATAACATAAGTGGTAAACCCCAAGAAACCGGGCCTGTGCGGATGACCCTTGCCTTATACATTTTTTAAAAACATACTGATAGTAAAGATTCACAAAAAGTAATACCCACTTGGTAACAATTAAATTTAAGAAATCATTCAAGACTACTTATCGGGCCACAAAAAGAGGGCTGGCGGACCACATGCGGTCCGCCGATCGTTAATGCAGACCTTCTCAAACCTCTGTCTTCCAACTAAATCGGAATAATACAATTATTGTTTATAAAATATTATGTTATGCGTGGGTAAGAATCCAAAGGATACGGGTAGTTTTACATGCAGCGATTCAATGCAGTGATAATGGGGAAAACTGTCGAAAATTTCCTATCGCTTTGCGCTTTCTTTCATTATCGATTTAGAATCTTGTCCTGCCATTAGTTCTTAGTATCATGACTTAGTAGTTACGTCATCATTTGTAAGGAATACATAGGGAAATTTTGACCAGTCACATCGCTCGAATCGCTGCATGTAAAACCACCCTACAACCTACAAGTGACAATCGATATGGAAAAAGTTTGCTATGCCTGTGATGGTGAATTAAGTATAGATTTATTCCTTATTACTCTTAAATTTAAGAGTTTTACTCATCTACGGCCCTCATGTGTGGGATCAGGGGTGGACTGACCCTTGAATTTAGGAATCTTGTACATACTCGTATAACTGCAATTAGGCACAGGACTGGCATTAGGCACATGCTACCCGTTCTGTAGTCCAGACTGGCAAAGTACAGTCGTCCTGAAGTTTCCATTTTTACAGTCCATAGACATAAGCTCCTACAAAAGGAATCCTAGAGAAGGCCAGAGCCCACACCGGACAGTCGCGCCAATGATGATATTTTACTTACTTTTACATAATACACATAGAATAATACTTTAGATTAAAAATAATTCTGAAGGAAGGTGTAAAATTGACATAGGGTCCCAATACTCTTTATGCGGCCCTCCTCATTATCTTCCTTTTAAACTATGTATAAATTGTCTAAGAGTTCCAGCTGTTTCAAAAGGATAAAAAAGGAATCTTGTTAAAAATTTCATTTTTTTCCCTAACTTGTAACTTTGTTATACTATTTGGGACGATGTAACAGTATTTCATTCGGACAACCCATTTAGTAGAACAATTACTTTGCTTGAACATGCGCTTCTTTAAAAGGACTAATTTATAAATAGATGGTTACGCTTGTCCCATGTGTGATTAAATAGCTGAATTGGGTTGTAACCTTCAACCATCCATCGTTTGTTCATTTTTTCTCACTCATACCAATGAGGCTCTTGATTAAGGGACTCTAGAGCCGACCTTTTAACACAAGACTCCTACGCAAGTTTTGCATCGAAGACAGCATGTGAAACTCTTTTGTTACAAGAGAGAGGGTCGAATCTACTAAGTGGGGACCTAGTCTTGGTAAGTCATTCGTGCCTACATTTACGTATGTAAAATGTGGTAAGTTAAATTATGAAAACTATGAATGAGAGATATGTTAATAAGTCGATATTGGTTTCCTTCTTCTCTAGCATCTGGAAACATTTGAGCCCCAAGGTTAAATGACGGGAGCATGTGGATTTTTTGTGTTTATTTGATAATGTTGACTGACGCATTTTGTGTGCTTTTAAGGTTATTGATGAGATTTTATTAATACTGCCCTTAAAATTAATTTTATTAATGCTCTCGTAATTACCTTTCTTCCTCTTATTTATTTTCATGGACTTAAATATTTCTGTTTTTCATTTTAAAGAGATCAAATATAAGGAATTCACTAAAAAAACCATTAACAGATTAGTTTACATTTCTCTTACACATGTGTAAATAATTTTTACATTTTGAATGCTATGTACTGGAAGAACGTCCTTACATGTTATAAAAACGTTAACTTTTAAAATTTATATTTACTTGAAAAGCAAAATAAAAGTAAATAAATATCAGCATCAGAGTTGCCTAAAGAGAGAAGGGGAATACTTGGTTTAAGGACTTGAAATCTACCTTCTCGAATTTTGAATGACTTTAGCATATTTCCGCAAGAATTCTTTTTAAGCTTTTTAAAAATTATTTACTTTTATTATCGTCTATTTCAATTGAAAAACGTTATAACAAAGGTATTTCCTCCGTCAACTTTTATTTTAAATATTTTAACTTTGATCTTTCTTTAATATGTTTGATTGATGTATTCATGATGTTGATCGATGTATTGTTTGATAAAATACTAAAAATTTTCATTCAAGGGAGCAACATGAAAATATTATCTGTTATTGCGCTGTTATATTGTTTTGCACTTGTTCGAATGGACGTTGTAGATCCATGGTGGATTAAAGTGGCTCAGAAACAAGGGTAAGAAAAATAAAAAATATATATTAACCTTTTGGCAATTACTAGATGTGCAAAATAGTAAGATGTGACTGGTACTGGTACCATAATTTATAAACTACATTTATTAGGATGTTTCGCCCGTGCATACTTATTGAGAGACTTGTAAACTTACTAGTATCTTCTATCGTAATATATTTATATCATTGAAAATTTTCTGAGTTGCTTTCTGTACCCATTGTAACAAAATCAAGTGAGCCACATTATCTTTTCAACCATTAAAATAATATAATAAAAAATATAACAATATAAAAAAAAACATCTAAAAATGCAAATTTCATTAGGATGACCTAAAACTTTTACACGTTGCTCTATAACGCGAAAATACGAATTTTCGACTTGACTTTGTTAGGATGATCACAGCAAGCAGCTCAGATAAATTTTAATGATTTAATTTAAACGATAGGAGTACTAGCAATTGACGAGTCTCCCAATAAACATGCACGGGCGCAATATTCTAACCAACCCAGTTTTTAAATTCAACGAATTTTTCGTACACCCCTTGTAAAATTCTGAAATTAATATTTTATTAATAAAGAAAATATATTATTTATATATTATTTCTAACCAGACCTATGGTGTGTGCTGAGGAGCATGTTGAAGACATCAATAGAGTATTTTCTACCCCTTGGACTGGCGGAAACTTATGCGGTTACGAATCGTTAGTATCTTTTTAAGATTAAATGATTTTGAAATTGGCTAAAGTTAAAACTGTTGAGTTACAGAATACAGCTCTAGAATACCACATAACTAACATTAAACTGTTTTCCGATGTTAGAATAGTTCATTATTCTTGCTGTCCTGGATACGGAACAGCTGTTAGAGAGCGAGGCTGCCCTGTGGGTAAGTTCCTAGTTTCATTAAGGATGCTATCACTTGTGTACATTCTTATGTATTTTATTAATGTATTTATTAATTATTAGAAAACGTTATTTTTGTAGGAAAATAGTTTTATTTTCTGAACTCCTAAACAAAAAAGATGTTAAATTTTAATGGCAACTTTTTAAAATCTTCGTTTTACAAAATTATCTTGCCTTTTATTTATTAAAAAGTCAATACTGAGTTCAGATAATATCATTTCGTGGGAGAAGTAAAAACAGCAAGATCTTAGTAGATTTTTAAAGATATTCAAATACTGCCTTCTGCTTGTTTTAAAGTTTAGGTTTACGAGTTAAAATATCGTTGGTAAACGTTTTAAAATGCTTGAAATAAACGACATTCGAGATTTTTATTGAAGATGATTCGAGAAGTTATTGAACTCTTTGTGAATCTAATAATCAAATTTAAGATTATTGGAAATCATTGATACATACCTTCATCAAAAATATAATCATTGAATATTTTGGTATTCATTTTTATCTACTTTAAAAAAATTGAAGAAAAAGTTGAGTAATTGGGGGATTACTTGGAAAGGTTTTTTAAAATTTAATTTGTAATGTTTTTATATGCGTTTCATATTTCTTGCAACTTTTAGCCTTATATTTTTAATAATAGTAAAACCCCTTAAAAACCTGGTTGAAACGGCGAAGGATATGGGAGCCAAGCAGTTCATCAAACACGCCGAGCAATCGGGCATTCTTCCACTGCTCACCACTAGTGGAGCTTACACAGTGTTCATCGCGAAAGACAAGGCATTCAAAGCTCTTACCAAAGAGCAGGAGAAACAGCTGAATTCAAGCAAGAAATCAAGAAGCAGAACCCCTGTGTTGCTGTATACCTTGGTGGAAGGTCGAAAGACAGCAGAAGAATTGCCAGAATTACTTCCAACACTGTACCGAGAAGGGGCAGCTACTGTTACTCGCCATCCATCTGGTGTAAGTTCTACGTTAATTGTAAGAGGTTAAAAGTGTTAAGTTAGTGTTAGACTCATCTTTGAGAACGTTGCAGCCTAGAAATGGCCTATAGAGTTTAGAACTACGATTTCCTTAGAGGTGCTCCAGAAAACGATGGTTTTTTTTTGGTAAGAAAGCTGTGAATTATTGATTAAAGTATCATTATTTAATATTAAATTTAGTTAATTACTTGTCAAAAACTATCTATCAGTAGTCATATTTTTACATGGATTTCAGTGCTGTGGGAAAATTCTTTATTCCAAACAACTGAAGTGAGATAAAAACTTTTCAAATTGCCATATTATTTTTCATGAATATCCCCTTTTCTATTAAAAAATAATCTTGATTTCATGTAAATTACAATGTTACTGGTAATATGTATTTGTATAAGGGATATTTTAACTTCTATACTTTGTCCTTGTCCCACAGTAATTTCTAATACAACGAGTAGACAATAAAGTGTTTTGTGTATCAAAACTTTCAAAAAAATTATTTCGTTTCAGCTAATATCCATAAATTGCATACCTCTTATAAACACCAACATCGAAGCGACAAATGGGATTATTCATGTGACAGAATCATTGCTACTCCCCACCGGTCGTAGCACTGTCAATGATCTCTTGACTCGCACATCATCTCTTAGCACTACAGCAGCTATGGTAACCAAAGCGCAACTTACCAATGAGTTAAGAGATAAAAAACGCATCACATTGTTTGCCCCTACTAATGAAGCTTGGGAAGCCTTACCACCATACTTTTTGGAATCAATAATGGAAGATACAAATGCAGTCAAAGGTAAAAAAATTCTGTTTTGTTAGATCTCTAAAAATGTTTCAATACAATTTTTTTTATCCAGGTTTCTAAAAATTTGATTAATTTCACTTAAAGAGTTAAATTGTTGCGGAAAGCACCTGCGTAAAAATTCTCCGAGTGGTGTGTTGCGGAAAAGTCCTTTTAAAGAATTTCTGCAAATGTTGTTTTCCTACAAGATAACATCTTGTAGGAAATTGTTTCCATTTTTTAGAAAATTTTAAAAGTGCTTTTTTAAATAATAAAAGGCATAAAATCATTAATGCCATTAATATATTCATATTGGTTTTAAAAACTTGACATGAAATTTTAAGATGAACATAAATTTATAACTTATTATTATGAAAATATGTTATATTTCCATATGAGTTGAAAACTATTTTATATACGAAGCCAGCACATAAAATTTATAAATAAAACATTATATTTATAAAACATTATTATTTTTTTTGGAAATTTTTCATTTTTTAGAAATTTTATTCTTTTTATTTTTTTGATAAAAGGCATTAAATTATTAATACCATTAATGTTGGTTTTAAAAACGTGACATGAAGTTTTAAGATGAATACAAATTTATAATTTATTCGTATAATAATTATTCGATACATTCTTATAATTCACGATTGAACTGTAAAATGTAGTCTAACTAACTATAAGAATACCTTTGATTGAAAATACAAAATTAAATTAGTAAAGAATAAATTAATTACAAAGTTGAAAAATATTCACCATCGGAGAAAAAAGCAAAAATAGGTCATAAATTTAATTTATTGAGTTAAAATGAATAGCAAAATTTGTATTTCCATTTAACGGTATGAATTTACGATTATGAATATAATTATGAATAATAACAGAAAAACTCAAATATTTGTAACCAGTAGTTCATTTCAACTAAATTTATTTATGACATTTAATTTTTCCATTTAGTCCTACTGCAATTTCATATTGTTGATTCTGAATGGTGTAGCGCTATTTTATCTGGGAAAACAACGCTCACGACTGTAGAAGGCAGTTCTTTAGAAATGACTTGCAACTCAACGGGGAATTATATTAATGAAGTACAAATAGTGCAAGGTGATTTCACTGCCAGAAACGGATTTTTGCATCAAATCAATGAAGTGATGATTCCTGACAGAGGTACGATCTTCTTTCTATGTAAAACAGTGAAGTTATATTGTTCTCGCAAAGTAGACGTGTCAAACACATTTCAATAGCAGGCCATTCAATATGTGAATATTCACGAAGACTATTACATGTATTAATTTCTTAAAATTTATTTTAATATTGGAAAAGCTTAATCAATTTAGTGGCTTCAGTTATTGATATACAGCTGATAGTTTCTTCTTAGTTTAACCAAGAAGATATTATATGATCTTTTCTCATGAGGTTTAAAAATATATAATACTTTTAAAAAATGCTTTCAATACTTTTTCGGTAGTTTTGTAATAGCAAGCCACATTTTGAATATACCTTTAGCTCGGATACCCTGTATTAATTTCTTAGAAATAATTTTTCTGACGAATTTACATTACTTTTCCCGCAATATTTAAAATTTTTAAGAATTCTACTCTATTCCCATTTGAAATAAATCGTATACTATAATTTAGAGAAACTGTTGTATTTTGTAGCTCGATCATTGATTGATTTCTTGGAAACAAGGAATTTGACACTTTTCTTGAAGCTTCTTGAATTTAGTGGGATGCTTCCGATCCTTAAGAGACAAGATGTCTACACAGTATTTGCACCGACAAACGAAGCGTTTGAAGGTATGGAATAGTGATGTTGCTGTATGTTATTATATAAAAATGTGGTAAACTTGAAGTCATCAGCGAATTCTTTTGTAAATATTCCGTTTCATAATTTCAAGGAAAATTAACTTACAACTTTGATGAAGAATAAAACCCCCTAACTATTTTTATGATTTTTTACCTAAGAGGAAATTTGAAAAAGCTATCAACTAGTAAAATAGTTAGTAATTTTTGTAATGGTAAGCCGGGTAAGCCAAACTTCGCTTTAATTAACCTGGATATATATGGAAACTCTGTAATAAAAGTGAAAATTTAATATGTGCTTGGTATGCATTAAAATACAATTAGTACCTAAAACTACTTACTAGTTTTATTTTTAAATATGGAAAGCATTTATCAATGCAGTATTACTTAGCTTTTGTGAAGTTGTGTACGTATGTCTTGAATTCAGTGAAAACCGTAAGATTTGAGGCTTTAAAATCTTAACGAGGTCAAAGGTAAGGGTGTCTTAAGTTATGAGATTAAGTTAACACATGAAGGGCTAAAAAGAAATATTACAGGCAGCAAAAAAAAAACCTTTACGAATTACGGAAGGAGCACAGGATTCCGTGTGTGTAGTATAAATAAACAGATTTTACAAAACTTTTCATACCAATATTAAAAATATAAGCATTTAATGTGTTTATTTTTGTTATAGATTTATCAAATGAAACAATATTGGCTTTGTTCAGTCAAGCATCGCTTGCGAGGTCGGTTATAAGTTTTCACATTGCGTCTGGACGGCAACTCACTACCAATGTTATTGATGGGCAGACTTTAGTAACTATGAAGGGACCCGAACCTCATTTAAGGTTAAAAATTCATAAAAAGGTAAAAATTTCCAATACATTAAGATAGCTTAAACAGTTCCACTCACATGTATTGTTATGACTAACAAACATATATCAGTTTCAGTCAAGCAAATTTAATGCACATATATGTGCATTAAATTTGCTTCACTCACACAAAAACGAATTTTATAAATCTGTTCCTTAGTTTTCTATATAATACCTTTCATATATACTATCAAAGAAGTATACATTTCAAGATATTTAAACTTTAAAACTGCATAGAATAGTGCAATTGCGCCAATACTGCAAGTAAGCAAAAATGATACGGACGAAGTTATCTGTTTGTAATTTTAAATAAGTACTAATAGTTATCTTTGTATTCTCAAAGTAATTAGTAGATTTTTTTTTAGATCATGTAATAGGTTACATTGTAATTATCACAGATTTATAGTTTCATGGTTTTAGAGAATGACAGTAGAAACTGCCTTCATAACAGAACCTGATTTGGAAGCACGGAATGGCCTGCTCCATGTTATAGACAAAGTACTCATTCCACCATCTTCAACACTATTAGATGAACTAAAAAATGGAAATTTCAGGTAGGTAGAAAAGCCGACCCAACTTTCAAAAGAATTATTTAAAGTCACATGAAGATTATCCTAAGTAAGAGCAATAATTTCCGGTTCTCTCTGCCGCATTTTTAATTACAAAATCTCAGTTCAAAATACAATAATGGCTTTGACCAATGCTAAAATATACAAAATAAAAAAATAAACTAAAAAAATTCAAATTCAAAAATTTAATAAAAAAGATGACGCGTTAATGATGGGAGATGATTTTTATGGGGAGCACCGAGAGAAAGAATAGTATAAGAACTTCTATCCAACAGTTTAAACTAGCTTTCATTTTCACATTGAAAGATAATTTTTCTCAAGATATTATTCGTGCAATAATTGAATGATTAAACAAATAAGAAATAGGATTACGCAAACTATTTCTTCATCTTAAAACAAAATCATTTGGCCTTGGTCCTATTCAAGGGTTCTAAATCAATCAAACACAAAATTTAATTTATTATTAATTAATTATTTATATACCTCTATATTTTATGTGTCAATGAAATTTTTTGATTAAATCCAATATTTATCCTTGAAAAACCCTTCAATTTCAGCATTTTCATTGGGTTGCTAAATCAAACGGAACCAAATTTATTGAAACTTCTAGATAATACAACATCTGCATTTACTTTGTTTGCACCAAGGGACAATGATTTAAATGAAAACTTACCACCAGGCATGCTTCAACGCTTACTCTCAGACCCTCCTCTTCTTAATAAAGTAAGTTAAACTAATAATTTACATAATCGGTCGACAAAAATGCATAATAATAATTTATGTAACTTTGTTCTGCTAAATATTTTTCCACTGTGTTCTACTAGTTTAGAAGAGTTGACAAAGGTATTTAAACTTATAATAATTGTTTAAGTTTTGGAAATGCATACTTTCTTTAAGAAATAATTTTTTAAACTTCTATTTGTAATGGGACGTCTATTTCGTTTCAGACAATGGCACGGCATATTCTACCAACTTTTGTTGTTAGCAGCAGTTTGGAGCCTCTCCTCAGTTATTCTTACAAAACAATTAATGGTGAAGAAATAACAGTTACAAGAGAAAGTGATGGTACAGTCACTGTTGCAAATTTGGCTGAAATCACCGTTCGAGATGTTTCGACGATCAATGGAGTGTTACACGAGATATCAAGAATGATCCAACAGTGAACAAACTGTAAAAGAAAGGGATTTCTGAAGTAGGAAACTTTGTAAAATGTGAAAAGTGGATCTACAATGTACATGAAATTTGTTGTGAAACGAAAATATCCGTATTCACATTAGTTTCCACTTAATTAAGTACTATATTGATTTCTAACTTAATCAAGATGTTTTTAAAACTATTTAATGTGGAATGTATCAGGAATATTAATGTATATTAAAGGTTTAGTTTTATTTATGTGCATTTACTTATGCATAGTATACAACTACACTTGAATTTTAAAATCCATACCGCCTATTTTTAAACACAAAGTTATCTAAAAACATTTTTCAGACCAAACTCTTAATCAATGTGACTTGGCCTCACATAAATTTAGAGTAAGACACAGGGGCGGATCCAGGGGGGCTCTGGGGGCCATGCCCCCCCCCCGAGAAACCCTAAAAATAGCTTAAAAAACACTTTCTTAATGCTAAAATTCAAAAAGATTTCTGGGGGAGAACCCCCAGACCTCCCTTTAATATTTTTACATGTGACATACATCTGATTTAGAGTGTTTTTCCTTTGAAAATTCTTCCGCTTAAAAGAAGCTGTTCTCTTTTGGGAAGTTTTAAAATAGATGAATACTATAGTTTAAAAGGGCGCATTTGCAAAAATTTTCTGGGAGAGGACCCCCAGCCCTTTTCAAAATTTGGCATCTATTTATAATTTCATCCTTGAAAATTCTATGGTTTACATGCTTTCAAAATGAGCTGAAACTTTATTTTTAGAGGCAAATTTTCTAAATTTTTCTCGGGGGTTACCCCCAGACCCCCTATTAATTTCTCATGGTTACTTATTTACTGTTTCTCTCCTCTCCTTCTAGGAGTACAAGAAGTTGCCCTCTTTAGGTTTTATCCAATGGGTACAAATGTACAAAAATGAGTGAAAAATCTTCCATTTGAAGCCAAATATCACAAAATTTTTTGTGGGAGGATCCCCAAACCCCCCCTTTTGATTTCGAGCTAACATTATCTGATGAAATCTTTTTAACTTTAACAAAGTTTCGCATTTTACTTATGTTATACTCGGAAAAAAATTGGGAGCCAAACACCTCGCGAAACATAAGTATTGTTATGCCCCTACCAAAAAGGTTTCGCCCCCCACTTTTTAAAACAATGGCACGGGCCCTGGATATCCTCTAAGTTACTATAAACCTCTAAAAAGCTGCTTAAAAGCAAGCACTCTTCAAAAAAATTTCTGAGGCACTGAAAATTTCGAATGTAATACCCTCCGACTTTGGTATGGCCCCCCCCCCCCCCGAAAATCTGGTCTGGATCCGCCCTTGGTAAGACAAACAAAACCATCTAATTATACAGGATAATTCAAAACTTATAGGATAGGCAAAAATGTTAAGGGGAGTAGACTACCGAAACACAATTCCAGCAGCGCTACTGACTTGACTTCAACTCAAAATCCTGGAAAACTATTAGAGCAACAAACTTTTTATACAGAATTCCTAATTCTGGAATGCTTTAAAATCTGGAACGTTGACAGATTAAAAGAAATTATTGTTCTTAAGGTATTTTTTCCGTAAACTGCACGTCCGATGAACTCATGAGACGGAGTCAGGAATGTCGCTACAACCCGGCCGTAAGTAAAAGATTCGCGATAGTAGCTTTGTCATCAAAAAATTTCTTTCAGAATGAGGTAGCTATATAATTGCGCTTAGAACCGATGGTGGGACTGGATTTTTCATAAAAGGTATTGTTAAAGCTAGCTGTAGCCTGTAGCCCTGCTAATAATTGGAACTAATATTGTGCTTTCATGTTAAGCTTGAGATTTTCAAAAATTTATATGAAACCCAGAAATTTGGGTTTCATGCTGTTAAAAACCTGGATTTCCGGGGCAATCCGGAAAAGTAGCACCACAATTCAGAATCATGTGGGAAGGGGGTAACTGCAGGTATTTAAAAGGTACTAGAGCAGAAAAAAAATTGCTAACAGCAATAAAAAATGGGTTGTTATTATATCAAACTGTTCAATTTTAATTCTTAAGAGGTTGTTTTCAAAGGGCAAAAATAATAGCTTTTTACTGCCATATTTTTGATACTTGGATTGTGAAGACGAACTTTTAAGGACCAAAACTTTTACACAGTTTTATAAAAAGTTAAAACAAGGTAATGGGTAATGGAATTTTATTTCTACCCACAATTATTAACAAAATAACTTATTTTTCATTGCTATTTGCAACTTTTAAATGCGCTTTAGTCCCTCAGGATATATTCAGGGATCCCCTTTCCTTGATTCTGAATTTAGTACTTTGGGTAGTCTACCCTCTAGCATTTTTGCCCAAAAGTTTTGAATCACACTGTATTAAAGAGACCTTAAATTTTATATAAAATTTGGGCACCGCTGGAATGAGAGTCCTCCATTTAGCGACTTGCGTTGCGGTCGCCAAGTTAGCGGTACGGAAGTTAGGGAACGTACCCATACTACGTGACCTATTTTTTACTACTTTTGACCCCCCTCCCCCCCCCCCTTGGTGACCACCCGTAGTATATGCCTAGACCCCCCTCTCCCTCTAGTTTTCACATAGTAGTTCATAAATACGGTTTTCAATCATTTTTAGCAAACAGCAAGTTAAAAAAAAGTTTATTTGGCTTAATTTGTCTTTATTAATACAGATTTTGCCTCGTGACGCCAAGAGTGTGTGCATAAAAGTGGAAAATATATTATCAAGAAGAAAAAACTTATGTAAAAATTATTGTAACAGTAACTTAATTTACAAAAACAAGTCTGTTTTTCTTTATTTTTTGACTACGTGACGAAACCCTTAGCCCCCCCTCCCCCCTGTGACCAAGCGTAGTATTTTGAAGACCCCCCTCCCCCCTAAACAGGTCACGTAGTATGGGTACGTTCCCTTAGCGGCATGATTAGTTATAGTGTACAGTTGGCGATCGCGGCGCAATCGCCAAATGGAGGACTCTTATTCCAGCTGATCCAAAATTTGCATGAAAGTTGTCAGTAATTATAGTTAACTGAGAAATATTTTGAAATGTAATCAGTGAAAGAGTTTTTGGGTCATCCAAAGAAACCAGGTCTGGCACCAAAAATGGCAATAAAATAGTAGATTCTGGAAACCCAGTTCTACAGAATTTGAATTGCTTATTAGCTAATAAATGACATTGGCAACACCAAATTTCGCCAAAAATTTCACCCAAGCACGTTTTCTTTGGATTTACCAGTCTTTAAAATCATATGGAAAATAGAATGTTACACTTCTATGTTTTTGTCAATACACATTCTTGTTCTTTTCAATTTAAGTTTATTGGCACTCAATTTTTCCCCAATATTTTATTAGAACAGATTTAAAACATATCAACAATGGTGGCCAACAACTAGAGCAGTTGCCAACTTGGCGACTGCTCTATATCAGCAGCAGATCTCCTGTTCTTGTCAACCTATCGCCTTTTTCGACATGGAGGCCCTGCTTTAAATCTGTGCCCTTTTATTTTCTACATTTTGGTATTCTAAGTTTTCTTATGAAATTATTTTAGAGGCTGACAATAAAACTGTAGTTGTTTTAATACTAAGAATTATATATTAGGACTGTAAATTTAGTTTGCCTTATTTTACAAATCCCTAGTTCTACTTTTAAAATACCAAATACAAGCATTTATTTAAATTAAGAATAAAAGCTAAAACTATACTAAAGCAATACTAACCCTTCTCTCTCCTCCCCCTTAAATCCATTACTGTTATTAGTGTTGCATCAACACTAAGACTAAACTAAAGAGGTCTACCAGACCGTAATGCAGGATCTTTTATGCTCTAGATTTGATTTAACTAATAACTCTTAAACTCACAAATAAACTTCATAACTAAATAACTGAAAATTCAATTCAATAACTTCTAAATATTCATACTTCACTTACTAAATATTCAAAATCAAAATTATACACTTCAATAATTTCACTTGTTCTCGGTTTCATGCTTTAAAGACTTACCTGGGTAGTGTGCAGCGCCTTCTCGTGCATTTCCTGGATCTTGGGTTGCTGCTGTGGTGTTAGTAACAAGGATTACCCCTTTTTTAAACTTAACTAAACTTTAATAATCATCACCACAGCACACACACCACACATACACAAAAAGCGAACCGCTACATTGGAGAGCTAAAGCCAATCTCCCTATTCCATATTGCGCCCCTCAACCAGGGGCAAACCATAAAAATTCATTTCTCGCACTTGAGAAAAGGAGCCTTCTGGATGGCTAGCGCCCCAATGCTTCATATTAATTAATAAAATATTATATAAAATACTAAACATGCTAAATAGCTCTAAATATATAAAATACAGCACAAACAGAAAACATAAAGCAACTAAACGTGAAAATATCTCGCAATTCTCAACACTCCCACCTTTTTGTTTCCTTAGGGCAAACAAAAACTACCACAATCTCACATAATTGTGTATTGGGAGCATTGGCACACTTCAAGTGGGTACAACCTTCGCACAGGGCGAGTAAGAAGACCATTTTTGGTCTTTACCACTACCACTCGCACACGGCCATCTCTCCCGGTGCACAGTTCTTGCACACGAGCGATGGGCCAGTTCACTCTCTTAACGTTTTCGAAGCCTACTAGTACCACATCACCAACTTTTAATTGGCAGTCATTTTGTCCATGTCTTTGGACCAACTGGCTGAGGTACTCCTTGCGGAACCGGCTTCGAAACTGCTCTCGAAGCTCTTGGCAGAAACGTTGTCGCACAAGCAGTTTGTTTCGGTCCAGCACGTCAAGGTCTCCCGTGCTGGAAACCCTGATGTCTTGTAAAAACATCGATGGTGTGAGAGTTTGTAGATCCTCACAGTCATCAGAGATGTACGTGAGAGGCCGACTGTTTATTACAGCCTCTACGTCGCACAGGATGGTGAGTAATTCCTCGTAACTCACCGAAGACTGCCCCAAGACCCTTAGGAGCAGATTCTTGGTGGTGCGCACTAGACGCTCCCACCACGCTGCGGTGGGCGGAATGAACTTCCAAGTGATGGGAGTCAGCGTCTCCTGGGATACTACCTTTTCCCAGTTGACTTTTCTTAGCAACGCTGACACACCGACAAAGTTGGTACCGTTGTCGGAATACACCACCGAAGGTCGACCTCTACGTGCGATGAAGCGACGAAATGAAGGAAGCACTCCGTGCTTAATGAGGTCACTATCTCAAGGTGCACATCTCTATACACGGCGCACGTAAACAACACTACCCAGGATTTACTCTTATTTTTGAGAATCAGAGGGCCACATAGATCTATGCCTGTCACTTCAAAGGCACAAGCATTTTTTACTCTGCCTAAAGGCAAGTGTATAGGTGCTGTAGTAAGAGATTTAGCTGCAAATCTTTTGCACCGCCCACACTGCTTTACAACTGATCTAATAGTGCGCCTAGCACCATTGATATTGATCCAGAATTCCTCTCTCAGCATAACACTGAGTGCTTGAATACCTGCATGAGAATTCTTGTAATGGTATTCTCTAATTAAACAATTCACAATATAATGCTTGGAGGGTAACAAAATTGGATAACGAAAAGCATACGAATCATCTCTCTCGATGATTTTAGTTTTGACTCTTAAAAGGCCCCTCTGATCTCGTATGGTCAAAAGACCTTGGACTGACTCTCCAGTCTCCAGGAAACTTTCTGCCTGAACAAGTGAAAGAAGTGTCATTTTAGCATCTTCTTAACTCTGAAGCGGATAAGAAAGAATCTGGGTTTACTAACTTCTTTTGGCACTTTTTAATAAATCTCTTCACCCAACCTAAAACCCGAACCATTTTGGAAAATTTAGAGATTTTTTCGTACCACTTAACTTCCTCAACTTTTTTATTTACTCAACTAAAGATTCATTTGGCTTAACTTCTAATTTCGGCCAGCTATCACTAGGGCCTTTTAGCCAAACAGGCCCACTCCACCAGTCCATCTCGGACAATCGATGGGGGGAACAACAGCGGGAAGGCAAGTCAGCCGGATTTAAATGACTCTGTACAAATGACCACTGATTTGCGTCTATGATAGAACAAATTTCCTTTACGCGATTGCCCACAAAAGTTCCCCACGAATTATTCCTTTTTATCCACGATAGCGCTGTCGTGGAATCACTATCCCTCGTATGTCGTGGAACTTTTATCCCTCTAAAGCTAACGCTTCTGTAACATATCTAGAAAGGCGCCCACCTAAAACACAAGCCATAAGTTCTAGGCATGGAATAGTCATCCCTTTTAAAGGCGAGACTCATGATTTGGCCATTACAAAACTAACTTTTGTCTCCTCTGCATTTTCACATCGTAAAAATATTACTGTAGCGTATGCATTTTGGCTAGCGAGCGTCACAGAATACATATGAAGAGACCAATCTTCCTTATTACCGAATCCCATTCTTCGAGGTATTTCCAATTCGACCACCTCCTCTAATTCTCTAAACCACTTTTGAAAATTATTTATTATATCACCAGTTAAAGGAGCATCCCAATCTGATTTAAGAGCCCAGGCCTCCCGAATTAACAACTTCGCAGGTAATAATACTGGTGACAATAATCCTAGGGGGTCAAACAAACTATGTTATCGATAACATATCTCGTTTTGTGGGAGATTCACTTAATCTATCACTATCAATTTGAATTGGAATGGAAAGGGTATCTTTTACTTTATCCCACTTTAACCCTAACACTTAAGCAGGATTCACCAATTCTCCCTCGCTAAAATCTTCTTTGCACTCTTTCGGTATTTCTTTCAAGGGTCTGAATTATTCCCATGATCTTAAATCCATTTTGGCTTCAGCCATTATACTAATGGATGATTTCACAAACTCAACAAGTTCCTTTTCATCATCTAATGAAACTACGCAATTATCAATGTAAAATGACTTTTCTAATTTTTGCGCAATAGGTTTCAGTTCTTCCGAAACTTGTGATAAATGAGCTGATATAACCGCCCCTAACAAAAATGGACTAGATTTTATTCCAAAAACTACTCTTTTATGGCGGAAAACCTTAATTTTATTATCTACCTCCCACCATAAAAACTTCAAGAAATCCCTGTCTTCTTTTAATTCTATCTTCTGTCTTTGCAAGATGCGTCAAGTAACGGATGATGCGGTAAGTAATGACCCTTATTAATATCATCATCCGTGATTTCTTCTATCACCCCTTCTTCTAACCATTCTTTAAGGATTGTGTCATATGCTTCAAATTTATCTAAAGACTTAAGCTTACGGGTCACACTAAACAACCTTTTTTCTGCTAGATGGTGATTAGAGGGCAATTGTTCGTTACAACCTAGCCAGGGTAACCCTACACAATACCTAGCCTCCTCATTTCTCGAGAGAGAATTTAGAAATTTCTCTCGGGCTAATTCTTCTTCGGCAGCATTGGATACACTTTTACTTTCATCTTTAATCCCTATGGTCTCCAAGCTCCAAAGATCGGAAATCTTAAAATTGTGAGTAGCTAAACTAGCTAAACTCTCACCTAAAGATGTAACTCCTCTGTGTTGAGCAAATTCTTCAGAGGCACCATAAACCACCCAGCCTAATTTAGTACCAATAGCTGTTAAGCCCCCGTTTAATTGCCTAACTTGGCCTGTTATAATTTTCCCATAAATGTCGCTGCTTATGAGTATTTGGATTTTGGGGCACCCTTCTCCAATATCCGACAGCCAAATGTTGTTTCTTTTTAATTCTCTTAAAATGGGACCCTTATTTACCCGAGGTATGTCCCCACAAATCACTTTTTGATCTAAAAATTCAAATTCTGAATTGGGAGATTTACTTGGACTAGCCGAACTCAATTGTACTTTATATTTATTATGTAACCGCGGCTCCATTTTGCTCCCACCAAATAATGTTAGAGAAACATTTTCTCTAGATACAACCGGCTATCTTAATTCTGTTGCTAAAGACTCTAAAATGTAAGATTTTTGGGAGCCACAATCCAGAAGTGCCCTAACATCTTTATAACCCTTTACACCAGCCACTCTTACCCACAAAGTCATCAAAGCTACTTCAGAGGTACAACTTTGACGAGCAGTGCCGGTGTGTGAATTCTCTGACACCGGTTTAACTGGGGTCTCTACTTTACTTAATTCAGGGCACACAAAAATGTGATGCGCTTTCCCACATGAAAAACACTTAACAAATTTCTTACAAAATTTTGCCACATGATTTGGCTCTACACATTTAAAACAAAATCTATTATCTCTAACTTTTTCTATCCTTTCATTAAGGGACAAAGAACGAGCCTGAAAACAACTTTTACTATTACGGGCTTTACCGCAAAAAATACAAGGGGTGTCTTTGGTAGCTAAAAAACCCGAAGCAGTAGGTACTTTTGCCTGTCTTTTAACTCTAGTATATCTATCACTTTGTTCACCCCTAACGGCCTCTCTAGAACTGCCCATAACATCATACCCACTCCGAGCTAGCTTTAATCTCTCCTCACCCTCTACTTCCCCCTTGCCCCCTTCAGAAACTTCATCAGGTTGGTAAGGCGTGAAAGATCTGTTCCCTCTTCCCTCGGAATGCTAAAGAATGCGCTCCTTTGCCAGGCCCTCAGCACCTCTTCTGAGAGGCTCGATTCTACCATTGGAAATAACCAAGCTGAGTTTTCACTCAATTCTAAACCTAAAGATTCCAAAGCTCTCAGCTGCGCTTCTATCTTATCATATAACTTTTTAAGCGGTAATTTATCCCGATTATTAGCTCTAACATTAGAAATAATTAATTTAATCAATTCCCTGACATAAACTTCAATCAATAGTTCGGGATTAGCAAATCTTTCTTTTAAACCTAACAACGCTTTTTCATAATTTTCCGTTGTCACCGGATAACTATCTAAAAATTCTTTTGCCCTCGACCCAGTTTTCATACATTGAATTAAGTAGGAAAATTTATCACACTCATACAAATCAGGGTCATTATGAATCTTCCCAAACTGTGCCCAAAATGGCAACCAATTTATTAATTCCCCGTTAAATTTCTTTAATTCTATTTTGGGGAGCTTATACTGCTTATTTCTATTATACTAGCGCTACTGTTACTAGCTTTAATATCAGCATCAGCATGACTGCTATGATTAGACCTCGACTCAGAAACTGAAAGTATTTCATCATTAACTTTCAATTTCTCATTTATTTCACGCGATAATGTTATAAACTCATCAGAATACACTTCGCGATTTTCTATCTCTTTGTTTATATCATCCTCAGATGTTTTATCATCTGAGGCCATTAAATCAAGAATTTTCTCATCTAAAGCTTTAATTTCTAAATTAACATTTTGTAATTTAGTAAACTTATCACTCAATATATCGGCTGAGAAGTTTTCTTTTTCTAATTCTAATTTCAAAGCATTAGCAGTGCTTGTAAAAGAAGTACGTAACCCAGCCCTTTTAAGCTTTAAACTTTTAACAGTTTCCATGTTTAACTAAACATTAAACTAAAAATAAATCAAATCTTAAACATGTCCTGTCGCGGACGCCATTTAATGTTGCATCAACACTAAGACTAAACTAAAGAGGTCTACCAGACCGTAATGCAGGATCTTTTAGGCTCTAGATTTGATTTAACTAAGAACTCTTAAACTCACAAATAAACTTCATAACTAAATAACTAAAAATTCACTTCAATAACTTCTAAATATTCACACTTCACTTACTAAATATTCAAAATCATACACTTCAATAATTTCACTTGTTCTCAGTTTCATGCTTCCTAAAAACCTTAGAGAACCTGGTACTTACGTATTATCCCGTCGACCGTGACGCTTAATCCTAAACGTTATCAAATCCCATTGACTTTACTCCCAGGTAGCACACTATATCAATATATATCCCTACGATATCAACCGATGACTTAAGTCATAAGTTGATATAAATTTATGTAAAATGATATAGCTGTGCTGCCTGGGCTATTACTGTGCCGCTGAATTAGACGGCCGCTGAACGGTCGACGGGATAATACGTAAGTACCGAGAACCTAGACTTACCTGGGTAGTGTGCAGCGCCTTCTCGTGCATTTCCTGGATCTTGGGTTGCTGCTGTGGTGTTAGGAACAAGGATTACCCCTTTTTTTAAACTTAACTAAACTTTAATAATCATCACCACAGCACACACACCACACATACACAAAAAGCGAACCGCTACATTCGAGAGCGAAAGCCAATCTCCCTATCCCATATTGCGCCCCTCAACCAGGGGCAAACCATAAAAATTCATTTCTCGCACTTGAGAAAAGGAGCCTTCTGAATGGCTAGCGCCACCTATTGCTTCATATTCATTAATAAAATATTATATAAAATACTAAATATGCTAAATAGCTCTAAATATGTAAAATATAGCGAAAACATAAAACAACTAAACATGAAAATATCTCAATTCCCAACAATTAGAAACAAAAACGAAAAGTGGTTGTATGAGCGATCACGATCAGTAAGCAAAAGAACTGGCTTAGGATTACATACATAAAATCACAACATGGAAATGAAACCGATAGTTGATTATCGGAGAGTCGGAGACATGTTCCAGCTCCAGCCGATAGAAATGAAACCTGCGAAAAACAAGATATGAATTTCAAAATCTAAATAAACAAACCGAAAAACCGAACTTAAAAAGTTGAGTTGAGCTCTACTGCGTTTATACATAAATTCAAATAAACACTGCCAGTAATTTTCAGTACTTGATGTTTTTCTTAAAAAAACGATAATGATATCAGTTATTTTTATTTTTTAAGAACACATAAGTCATATAGTATTTAAATTATCTCTGTGGCTATTGAAACTCGCACAAACATATTAATAGTTAACTTTTAAGCTTTTAAGTGAGGTAAAAACTGTTTCTTTAAAGTAGCAAAATTCTACATTACGTTTCAACCTTCAGCATTTGTTTATTTTCAAACTGTGGAAACTTTGGTTTTTGTGAGATTTCAAAATTTGAAAGAGTTAGGTTAGTTAATTAACTCTAGTGTATTAATATATTATTATGTGTATCATAAACAGTTTCTAATCGGTGACTTTTAATTGCTTGACTTTGAGGACTTTATTTTTAAAATATTACTCTCATTTTGTCTAGTATTAAATTGATAGGAATTACCTAAAATCAAGTTTCGGTTGGTGTATTAATGATGAAGTTTCCAAAAGCAAAACCTCTTAATTTCCTCCTCTGTTTTTGAACTTTTACTAATATTTAAATGTTTCAAAATATTAGGTGTTTAAAAACTGGAGTTTATCTGAATATTTTATCTTAAATGTAACACATGCTAGCAGGTTTAAACAATGTTAGTATTTTATTGATTATTCAGATCTTTGGAACAGCTTCAGAAAGAGTCCTCCAGTTGCCATGTGCAATGCCGTAGCTAGAAAAAAAATTCAGAGGGGGATATTAGAATTTCAGGAGGGGATATAGGGTACATTTATTCCTTTTCTATGGGCAAGAAAGGTAGTTTTCTGAATTTTGGGGAGGGATTTATCCCCAAATCCCCCCCTCTGGCTACGCTCCTGGCCATGTGTAACCAAAGCTCAACAGCAACATGCTTAAGTGTTACATCATTTGAGCTAAAGGTAAACATGGCTGCTGGAGGACTGTTTCTAAGGCTGTTCTGGATCTTTTTTGTATAAACTATAGAGTTGAATGGTATTCTTAAATGTTTTATGTAAGAAAGTACAATAATAAATTGAGGACTATCATATTTTTGGATTTTAAAGTTGAGAACTATAATTGTTTTCTATTTTGCTTATTTTATGTACATAGTTTTTCAGAATGGCTTCAAATAGTGCTGCAGATAAAGAACTTCAAGAATTTCTTCAAGTAGAAAGAGTGAAAACTCAATTTCATGAACAAGTAAAAATATTTTTCTTCTCCTTCAGTTCTTTCCAAATAAAAAGAAACATTACATTATTTGATTCTTATGTATTATCCTATTGACCGCCAGTTTATGCAGCACAGTTAATGGGCTTTAATAACACATGACGGGAAGAATGAGGGATTATAAAGCAAAAGCTTCGTCTTTCTTGATAAAAGGTCAGACCTCAACAAATCCATCGATAAAAAGCTCTGTTAACGGCAGCTATATGCCTCTTCATTTCAGGCATGATCTCATTATTGTGATTCATTCCTTCAAATTTAATGAAAAAATCCTTACAAAGCAAGTTTCTTAATATGATAACTTTATTCAAGATAGATATTTCTATTTAATCCAAAAAAATATTACAATGCAACTTGAATAATTTTAAATGGAAGAGACCTCTGAAAAAGTTTTTTATTTTTGATTCTTACGTATTGACCGTTGATTCCCATTGACCGGCTGCTGAATTTGAAAACATTATCAAAGCCCATTGACTGTTCTTTAGCTGTGCCGCTGAACGGTTGATTGTATAATACACAAGTACTGTTTTTTAAAACTTTGTATTAAAAAAGTAAAATTCCCAGAGATGCAAATCAAAATTAGGTACTTACGTATTATACCGTCGACCGTTCAGAGGTTGCTAATTCAGCGGCACAGTAATAGTAAAGTCAATGGGATTTGATAACGTTTTCGGATTAAGCGTCACGGTTGACGGTATAATGCGTAAGTACCCTAAATTATTATGCTAGTGATGAGTAATATGAGGAGGGAATCGGAATCCTCACACTTGCGTAGAATTGTAGATGATTCATCCAAGAAGGCAAATGGTTTTTTTTCCTTTGCTAAGATTTTATTTACTCCTAGTTTGTTCCATAACTTAGCGGAATAGCTTTTGCTTTTTCCTAAGCCCATTTTTGTATTTTTATTTTCTCACTTTTCCGACTCTTCCAAGAAGGTCTGATCTTTATCCTTTTCTTCTTTCTTTGTTTTTTTATGTAAATGTTTTATTTGCGGAACTGAAATCAAAGATAAAAGTATCCGATTTTGAATGAATCTGCATTAATGAAGACCACATATCTTGCTCTGTGTGCACATGTGACTTCATGGTGTGAAAGATGGTGGTCGGGAGATCTGCCGGACATTCCTGTCATGATTTTTTTGTCCATATTTTTACATTTTTAGGAATTTTCCAGATTTTTAATAAAGGTTGAAACATTTAATACTGTGTAAAATTTAGGGTGTTGAGCAGTGAGGTGGGTGTTACGGGTGGGTGTTTTTTAGTGTGGGGGGCTTGATTACAGATGGGCGGCGTCACGGGTTGGCATCTCTGAATTCATATACGTGAGTACTGTAAAATCTTAAGCAATTAATCATGCATCTGGCTAATAAGTAAGTATCTTAAAGAATTATCTAAGTTGCGATTGTACTTGAATACCAAATCTTGATCTCTCTCTCTAAAATGCTGAGATTACTTACTTAGAAATACCCAACAAACACCTGTGGACCAAAGCCAGATGAGTGAATTACTGTGTGTCAAACAAACACATTTTTTTGAAAATTTCCTTGTTACAAGCAGCCACATATATTCATGTACAGGGGGCCAAAACAAACAGTCATGCTGAAACAGGGATTCTAACCCTGTCCACTAGGGTGTATCGAAAAAAACTTTTTTTCGATTTTCATCACGCCTTAGCAAAAAAAAGTTGTCTAAGGTGACACATAATACCTGCGAATTTTTCAGAATTTTTGGGGGGTGTCTTTAGGTTCCGCCAGGCCCCCGAAGGTTCCCATGTTAATCCTATGGAGCGCGCAAGCCTAAAAGGCCGATCGCCCCTCATTTCTACCCTAATCACACGACGAATGTCTTCACTCGAGTTATCGACTCTATATGATCTAGGCTATCCGACAAACCTTGAATAATAGCCTAAATATCTATATTTCATTGATTATTTGAACAAGGATATGCGCGATTTTCAACGAAATTTGAGCACACAAAAAACGTAATATAGATATTTAGGCTGTTATTAAAGTTTTGTCGGGTAGCATACTTCATATTGGGTCGATAACTCGAGTGAAGACATTCGTCGTGTGATTAGGGTAGAAATGAGGGGCGATCGGCCTTTTAGGCTTGCACGCTCCATAGGATTAACATGGGAACCTTCGGGGGCCTGGCGGAACCTAAAGACACCCCCCAAAAATTCGCAGGTATTATGTGTCACCTTAGATAACTTTTTTTTGCTAAGGCGTGATGAAAATCGAAAAAAGTTTTTTTCGATACACCCTACTGTCCACTAAGAGACAAGCCACACCGAGAACCCAGTGGCGAGTGCAATAAAAAAGTCGTAAAGATTGTTATCTAAGATAGGGGACACTAATGGAGTGTCGAGGGGGCGATCCACTAGATTACTCCCGTAGCGGAAGAAAACGGGCGTCATTCTTTCACTTCCAATCGTTATCTTTTGACGCGCTTGAGTGAGGATTTCAACCGCTCTTTTGCAGGAGTAGTCTATTGCATCGTTCCCTCGAGTCTCCATTAGTCCCCCTTGTCTTAGATAACAATCTTTACGACTTTTTTTATTGCTCCTGCCACTGGGTTCTCGGTGTGGCTTGTCTCTAACTCTTGTGTATTATTAAAAATATTTATTATTTATTAAGTAGAACTAAATTACAAAACTTAACCGCTTTTTATGTGTTTAAAAGTAGGTATTATGAATTAACATGAATGTCTAGTCTATGGTGCATATTATGTAAACTTTTAGCTTACTTTTTAATTCTTCAGTACCATATATTTATTTAATAACTCGTAGTTTACTTTGGAGACTTAAAGCTTTATTTGGTACATGCATATTAGCTAGTTGACCATGCTACAAAATTAAAAAATGTTGCCAAAGAGAACACTTAAAAGCGCCAACACTGGAATATCACATATATGTTATTAATTAAATAAATAAATTTTAAATTACCATGGAATAAACTACAGAATATCATAATTACAAAAATAATTGTAAATAACCAATTCAGTGGAAACTATATACTGTACTAAAATGTTTCTTGATAATAGAGAAATAAGCAGAACGCAAACGAACGAAATAGTTCAATGTCTGAATATCTAATGAAATGACGCAATTTTTTTTAGAAATGTAAATTTTGATTTTGGGTCACAATTTTCATAAAATATTACATAGCTTCGATTTTGCGGTGTAGTACATTCATTAAAAATTGAACCCACTAGCCCAGTGGTTCTTAAACTTTCAATCGCTGCTGCTCCCCTTTATATATCAGCCTGACATCACGGACCCCCAAGATTTTGAACACCTTGACTCCCAACCTTAGCACATGGATGAGTGATTTCTAAGACTGCCTCTGCTACTTATACAAACTTTTTTAACACTTAATTTTTTACTTTAAAAAAACATAAAACAGCTGCATTTCTTTTGCAAGTGCTGTTATATCAAGCAGAAACTCCAACCTCCAATGAAGATTTTCCGTAGTACTGCAATGAACCCCTTATACAGGGTGTTCCAAAACGACCGCATAAACTATGCATAGCTAGATTCCTCGTTGGGAGTACATAAAAAATGCCCAAAGAAGTGCCCCTCTACGATCCATAGTTTTCGGGTTATAGGAAAAACAAAGTATGGCTGTTACCCCACTTGGCGGCCATAGAACCGGACCCCCACGTCCGATCCAGCGGCCGGGGTATTCCATATTGAGCCAACCACGTACATTAGCTCAGAAATGTGCCGGAGCCTCATCATGCTGAAACCAAAGTCCCTGTACTGCCGCTAAAAGTATGTCATCGAGGAACTCGGTTAAGACCTCATTGAGAAACACCAAGTATGACTGTCCCGAGAGCCGTTCAGGCAACAGATATGGTCCAAGCAGTCGATCCCCGAGTATGCCGGCCCATACGTTAAGAGACCAACGTTCCTGATGTTTCTGCTGCCGGATTGACCTGGGACCAAAGGGGTAACAGCCATACTTTGTTTTTCCTATAACTCGAAAACTATGGATCGTAGAGGGGCATTTCTTTGGGCAGTTTTTATGTACTCCTTACGAGGAATCTGGCTATGCATAGTTTATGCGGTCGTTTTGGGACACCCTGTATAGAAATCCAAAATCATGCCTCCCCCTAATTGGCCAATTTAGGCATTTTTTTACCCAAAATGGACCTTGCTGCACCGATATTTCCGTAATCCGTAGTATGGAAAAAAATAAAAGTTGAAACTAAAGAGAATCCTTAGTACTTAGAGTCTCTGTATCAGGTGTAATAATTGAAATCTGCAGTCTCATTTTTGGTTCTACTCATAGCTTTTTTTAATGGATTACTATGGTCAAAATTTTTACTCGTGATTAAAAAATGAGTAAGTAAGTACAAATAAGCTAAATTTGAATCTTAAAAATCATTGCTGAAAGATCATTATTTGATGAACTTAGATCTACTTTTGATTTTCCTTTAGCATATGGTTGGTTTATATATACAGCTACTAAATTTCATTTATTTTATGATAGATTTTTTGTTCTTTTCAAAATCCGAGGTGTGACTCACACTGCCCTTCTCTGTAGTGTGAGTCACAACTCGAGTGTGTTTTGTGAAAAATAAAATGGAAGAAAAATCATTTTATGCTTTTCTGTTATTGCACAACACATTTTTCTATATCAATGGGGGGCAGTAGCTGTGCGGAGCGGCTAGAGCGGGCTCCCATCAAAAAACGGTAAAAGCTAAAAAATTTTTTAATTACCATTTTGTGCAGAAAAATTGCATTTTCATGTACCGTTTCTCAAAGGGTTAGCTCAGTTTTTCTTCCACTCATAGTGACGTCATTGTCAAGTAAGGTTGTAATAAATAATGAATAGAAATAAATGATTACGTTCAGGGATTTTATGTGATGACTTTTATTTCCTTTCCAAGAATCTGGATGTATTTATTATTGATTCATCATTTGATTTTGTACTAAGCAAGTCCTATAATTTTCATCATTTTGAATCCTGAAATTTTGGCCATTGCAATCTGTTATGAATCTTTAAAAACTCTTGGTTGATAACCACTCTGTATTGAGTAGACTAGCATTAAAGCCATCTTTTGGTGACGTTTTCGGCGAAAAAGTCGATTGGATGATACATAAATACTCTTTTTTATAATGATGTCTATAAATGAGAAAGATTTCTTGATAAAAGGATTTCTTTATTAGATACTGAACCGCCTCCAAAAAATGTTCTTACAGAACTCATTTACATAAAAAGGTCAATAATAAACTTTGTATCATTTAATTAATTGAATTTTTAAATTGAATTTCTTGTAAGAGTTAGTATATTCCTCTAGTTTTTTAAGTGCAAGCTTACTTTAATATCTATTTCTTTATTTTTTGCTAAATAAATACTAACAATAAGCAGCTAAAATGTTTGAATTTAAGATTTAGCATTATTAACTTTTCTAACACAGAAACTTGATCCTTGTATGTTCATAGAATCATTTATCATCATTTTGTAATAGAAGAATATTTCTTATTCCGTTTAATTTTCTTGCTGAATTTGTTTCAATCAGTTTAAAAGGTTTTAAAATTATATTTATTGTAGGTTCATCAAATCAACGATGTATGCTGGGATAAATGCGTGGATAAGTTAAGTTCAAGAATAGAAGGTCGTACTCAAGCTTGCTTAATAAATTGTGTTGAAAGGTTTATCGATACTTCTTTACTACTTACAAATCGTCTTGCTCAAAAGCTACAACATGGAAGATCCGGCTATTAGAGACTGTTAGAAATTAGGACTTTTTTTGAAATATTTATTTTGAAATTCCTTTTCTATGAGAAACTTATGTGTTCCTTGTGTACTACTACTAAGCAAGTGTATAAGTGTAAAATTAAAGAGAATTTTTTTACTTGAAGTTTTTACCTTTTATTTCTTGATTCTTTAAACTTTCTTTTCTCCCTATAATGAAAACTTAGCATGACCTAAAATGAAATAAGATCTTACATCACATAAGAACTATTAAAATCTAAAATGTTTATTTCTTTGTAAAAAAAGATTTAATTTGTTTAGTTTTAGGATTTTTCTGTACTTTACTCTTGTTCTTGTTGGTTTTTAGGTAGCCCCTGATGTAAATAGTGTGTTCATCTGTTTGAATACAAAAAGATGGGATAACGGACTGGGACTGGGATAACGTGAATGTTCTTTAATCTTTAAATTTCATCTTGGCCCCTTTTTATCTTTACATAAATTAATGTTATTAAAGCATTGGCAACTTCTTTAAACAAATGTATTTTTTATATAAACATATAAAACATTGCATGGGTGCCACTCTTAAGTCCTGGGGATGGAATTCCAGTCTTAAAAGTTCTGTGAATGGAATTCCATCTCTGGTTATTTAGGAAACGTAAAATTGGCAGAGATTTCATTACTTCCAGTGCATGTGTTGCCAAGAAATGGTAATTTTTTTTTACACAGGTACAGTTTACTTTAACTTAAATTTTAAGTACCTATTTAATTGTTCATATCATATTTTATAAGTTTTTATGCAATTTAAAAAAAAATCTACTAGACTGGGTGGAAAGGTTTTAAAAGATGGTTCAAAGTTAAGTCTTGCAATTTTTGAATAGTGGCACCCACAAACATTGACTTTTTCACCTGAATTAGAACTAAAAAACTAAACATTTTTTATTTCAAGCTTTGAGCATTTAGAAGTTTTTTCTCACTTCAGCTTTCAATTATCAAAGTTGCACTAAATTTAAAAAGCATTGTTTTATTTGCTATTATAGTTTAAAGTAAGAGAGAAGTTGTGGTATAAACTCATTTTGTTTGTATTTATGCTTTAAGTTTTTTATTACCTTCAGTTTACATAAAACTTTGCATTAAGTATTCAAACTTTTTTACTTTTAAAAAAGTCAGTTTTGCTGCAAAAAAGCCATCCATAAATTTTTCTTCTGTGAAGTTATTTAACAGTATTGTGTTTGAAACAATATTCAAAAGAATTTTTTTTCTAGTCTCTAAAGGAACATTTAATTTTTAATTTGTCAAAATAGTACATTCATAACACTGCTTCAAAATCAATATTTTTAAAGCAAATCAATGTTTGAACATTCATGCAAACATACACTGTAGATAGCATCATTTATGTGTTCACATCACAAATATTATTAAGAATGCTGTACTCAGCAATTAACTTCTTTAACTCACTACCAATTGAAGAAAGTAATATTCTGTTTTGATTTCATGAAAGAAGCAAAGATTATTTTCAGCTTAGGGCCCAACATTGAACAATAGTTTACATGTATTTAAACTGAAGCACTGTAATAATTAATCAACTCATTACTTTCAGTTATTAAAATACTTTTACAAAACATTACATTCATTCTTCAAATGTGAATATGCACTTTTAAAAATGCTTTGCCAAAAGGACTTCAATAGACCATGAAAAGAACAACTCTTCACTGCAGGATCTTGACTCTACTGCTTTCAGAGTTGGCTGTTAAATCCATTTTTATTTTTGATAAGATACTTAAGTGATGAAAGTTCTGCTATGGTCCTATGTATCCCCATAGCCTCCCATCAGCTGAATCTTGTATTAACTAGAAATAACCATTGATATAAGGATTTAAAAAAATAAGCAATGCAGTGTGTGGATTATTACTTTTTTTTACATTATTTTATATATTAATGCTTCAGTTCAATGTTTCACACTTCAACAGTTCATGCAGATAAAATAAACTCCACCCACTTTTTTCGTCATTGCGCATGTGCACTTTGGAAACAAAAATGTTGATCTTTTCATCTTTATTTTGATTTTTGTGATTGTTTCCAAATTTTAGTTTTCCAATTTCAATATAGGTGTCTCTTGCAGTAACAAAGTGATTGGTCCCCTGATCTCTTTAAAACTATTTTTTAGTTAATTTGTCATGCATTTTATTGACCTTTTATTTTCTAAGAAATCGAGCCTTTGGAATTACTTCCCAGGAACATAGCCTAGAAGCGATGTGTACCCCTATGATGAAAATTAGAAAATTTCCTTTTTTCCATCATAAAAAAAGACTAAATTCACCCCATGTCTCCCTGAAATTCCAATATCCCCTCAAAATATTTTTTATTGTCTACACTGTTCCCATGTCTCCTTTTCTATAGTTAAGTTTTGAAATGTCACATTTTTTGAGCAGTGGCTAGTACTTTTCATTGCACTCCTATAGAGCATTTTCAATCACATGACTCGGACCTAACAACGGCCTTAGCAACGTTGTTATTCGTCCAAGTGACGTCATGTGCGAATGCTTCTATTTCCCGCCCCTAACAACAGCCATAGCAACGTTGTTTATTCGTCCAAGTGACGTCATGTGCGAATGCTCTATAGCTAAAACAACTGCTATCTATTGGATATTATAATAAAATAAAAGTTGTGAGTGATACTACTGTCCTGATTAATGATGTCAGACTATTTCCAACTCCTTTTTTTTGAAATTTGCACCACTAAACATGAGTTTTAAAGAGTAATGTTAGTAAAGTATTAAACATTATAAATAGATCTTCTAATTTTTTGTATAATCATCTTTCTAGTTGAGGAAGGAGTTTGGAATATGCACTTTAAGTAAATTTTTCCAACTTTAAAAATGGTCTTACAAACTTTGAAATTTAAGTATGAATTTCAAGGAGAAATGTTTGCTGCTACAGATCGATGTGTTTTTTCTATTGCCCATTTTTATTTAACATAAGTCAAGTAAATAATAGATTTTTTGGAATAAGCAGTGCTATAAAATGTTTTATCATTAAATTTGGGCTTTATGTGTAAAAAGTGTAACTTCACAATTTAGGGGTTCACTAAAATGTGATATGGAAGAGAAATAAATTTCTCTTGAAAATTAAGGTGGTGTAATATTATAGTGACCTGATCTGGCTCTTTTGCCATTAAGCATAGCCCCAAACCTTCCACTTTTTCCGTATTTGTTCCGATTTTCAAGTCTTGTTACGAAAATAAAGTCTTTTATTAAATTGTTCCGAATTCGCGTAAATTATCGAAAATTCGGAGCATTTCAATAAAAGATTGTTCTTTTGTAGCAAGACTTGAATTACGGAAAAATTGAAACGGTTGGCAACTATGCATTACATAACAAACTAAATACGTTGTGAGTTAAATGAAGTATACTGACCTGAGAATCGGCTCTTAAATTCTTAAGAGCATCAGTTTCTTTAGAGGTTTCTTGCTTTTCATGGGAGCCGCAGCACACAATCTCAGAGTCTTAGTAATGTTATCAGAGTTGTTCTTCGCATACCTCATCTTAACCCTTTGGCATCGAGGCGGTTCTATAGGGGCTGATGGAGGTTGTCGTCGGGAATCGTTTTGGTCATCAACGACTTCCATGGCTCTTGAAGATTACTGCGGTGTCTGCAATTTCTAAAATAAAAAGGTTTACAATACATCTTGTGTATGCAAAAGACATTTAAAAAATACACCTTCAGTTGAATGTTAAAGAAGCAATTACTAATATTGAGTGGTTCACAAGTAATTTGGGATACTTATTGAAAAGCAAGCCCCTTTTTCATTTGAGGCTTGTGTTCAAAAGTGTTGTGTTACAGGAGAACCACAAAATCCATCATCAGAGGGAAAAGATGATTTTATTTCGCTATGCTCTTATATAATTAAAATACGAAAAGGATTGAATCATGTTTTTAATAAAAAATTTTTCATAGTTTGTAAAGATATTACCTTGGAATGTGATTTTTACCCTTATTTCTTATTTTATGGGGATCCCATAACTTAACGCATGTTTTATTTCAGCAGTATTATCCGTCTTAAAGCTTTATCAATTAAAAGAAAATGATCTTTTTCTAAAATTTTGAGCTGAAGATGCTTCTTTCCGAATGATAATTATTCTAAATGGTCGAGAAAAGGTCTTATCTTTCAAGTGTCGCTTAGATTTTAAAATCTACAAGACTAACGGAATTAAAAATAAAAACACACACAAAAATAACAAAAAGTATTAAATGCGAAGATGAACTATGAGTTTTTTAGTAGATTTAACAATGCTTCCCATACATTGCTTAATGTTAACTTTATAATATGAATTTAAATAAAAGGGTACCAAATGTGTTTTTCCGTATTTAGGATAAGTTTCATTCCCTAGGTTTACCTGGACTTACCACACAATCGAAATTATTTAAGTTATAGACAGGTTACTTAGTGAGGTATTTTAATTCCAATTACTAGAGAATTTTTATCCCTTTTTCTCTGTATGTGAAACAAACAAAAACCATAATTATATTCAAAGATTTTTTTATCAGTCTCTTTTTAAAAATCTTTCGAAAGAGTTTTGTGGTTAATCCATTAGGAATTCAATCAATTTATTTAAGTGTATCTTAAAGAAGCAAAACAAAATAGAAAACTGGAATTTTTACCCCCCCCCCCTATTAACAGTTTGAAATATGAGAATTGGTAATAATTTTATTCTGTAATATGAAGTTATAATTTCAAAATTCCTCAATATGTTTACATTACCATTTGTATAACGTTTCTTACTTACATACGTATCAATATTAAATATATTTACATATTCCTTTTAACGTTGCAAATAGTTAAGATATGAAGAAAGGAATATTAATATTAACTTATTAACCACAACATAAACTCTCATAAAAATAATTTCTTATGCTATAATGTAAATTTGAGCTAATAATGCAAAAGAAAAATTCTTAAGTTTTATAAAACTGGACTCTTTAAATATAAACATTAAAAAACTGTTTTAATATTTTTAAAAATTTATTTTACGACAAATTAGTAAATGAATGATATAATTATTAGAGTATAACATAATTATTCATACTTGAATATTTAAGAAACATTAAAATAAGTACTAACTATCAAATTTGTATGATATCAAAGGTAAGAAATCCAAGGGCATAATAACGGTTACATTTCTTCACGATGTAAGAAAATCCTTATAATGCATAAATAAATACAGTTATTATTTTAATATACCTACCAAATCCTATTAGCTAAATAATACTCCAGAATAAAAATATTGATGCAGTAAATAAAATAATTGACAATGAAACTTTCAAAAATAACATTTTAGCAATTTAATTTTTTTATATTTACAATTCAAGTAACATATTTAATAATCTCAATTCTAAATATACTTTCAAATGATACTATCTAAATAAATTTAAACATCTGTATCAATATTATTAATATAAGTAAATGTAATTAATATTAATATAAAATATATCGATACAGAATATTATTAATACTGTTACGGGCAATGTGATAAATCCGGGCATTATTAATAATGCCCGGGCAATGTGATAAATTCAGTGGAATTTATGAATGAAATTCATCACTTTGCCCACCTCCGGGCATTATTAATAATGCCCGATTAATCACTTTGCCCATAACAATACTATAAATGAAAAATCAATTGTTTTGCTTTTATATTTTTCACTGCTTTTACTAAACATTAACATTATTAATAGTGACAACCATTGTTTTAATGTTTCTACAAATGCTACCAAATTAATTTCATATGAGGAATCAAAATATCGTTCGCGTGAGTGAAAATAATTAACAGCAATGCTCTAATATAACAGTATTGTAACAACCGAACAATTTCATGAGCTATAGACGCAGAAACCCTCCATAATTTAGACATCCATATCCCACAACATCCCCTCAAAGTGATCAAACGAACGACACTGCACAGACACCCGAGTAATCATGGAAAACCTGAGCTACAACGCCGAACAGCAATCACTCATACCAAGCGGCGGCCATGCAGGGAAAACAAGATCACAACACCAAACGAATCTCCCATAAAGAGAACAAAGGAACCAACACAAACCCAAGCGTCTCCCTCAACACAGCTGCATCTCCATATTGCGAGTAATGCGAGGAAGTCTAAAAAAAGGGAACTCACCTTCCTTCCCGGGAAGAGGGGCAGCCACTGCTAGAGAGGGGAGCTGCGCAAGTGCGGTGACGTCACGCAGAGACGCCACAGGTAGGAGCCCCTTACCGGCCATCGATCCCACCATGGATAGGCTGTAAAACGCGCCAAATGGATCATGTGATCAGCGGGGTTGTTGTTCTCTTTGGCGCGAGTTTCCCGAATTGTCAGGACGAATATGTTAGTTTGAAATTATTATGAAGTGTAACTATGAATGAAATTATGATTATGACCTTAGGTCATTCATTTGAGAGAGGAGCTTCGGTCCCCCCTAATGTTTTACCTAGGAAAAAAAATTACAAACGTAGTATTAAACATCATTGACCATCACTTAGTGTACCATACCAGAGAGTGGAGAACTACCATGCCAGCCTACAAAATGGAAAAAGTGACCAGTTCTTCAAATTGGCAAAGACAGACCACTAGTGTAACCAAGAGTAATTTCTGATTAGATGATATGTCAGCCAATAAGAGTGGAAAGTAACCAGTGGTCAAGGGTAGCATAATGTTATAAAAACTGACCAAGACCACTAGTGCATCAGAGAGTGATTAGATACCTGTCAGTAGAAAAGTGACCAGTGGTCAAGAGTAGCTTGATTTTAAATATAATCGACCAAGTCAGACCACTGGTGTACCAGAGAGGATTAGATGCCATTTTAGCCATCAACAAAGGGAAGTGACCAGTGGTCAAGGGCTCGAAACGAAATCCAGATTATTCTAAAGGAACCAGACATGTAAAAGAAACTCACTGCATGCCCCACCAAGCTAGCGAATAATCGCCAAATAATTCTATTTGGCACGCTTTTTGCTTCTACCCATAGTGGGATGGATTCGTATGCTTACCGGCCTCAGCATCCGAGGGCCAGGGATGGCGGATAGGGGATCGGCCTCTTGCTGAGGTTTCGGCGCTGCAACGAACGCGGACGATCGAGATGTTCGTTGTCGTTGAAACCTGAGCGCGATGGCCGGCCGCGCTGGATCGATGGAGTCTGGAGTCGAACCCGCATTGGTTGGTAAGGCGCTCTGGGCCCCCCATCACCTGTACCGTGTGGTGGGATGACTGTGTTTATGTTTTTCGTTCCGGCATTCCTCAGCATCCTTTGGCTGGGTGCTGAATGGTTTGGTTAAGACTTGATCGATTTAAGTTATATAAATTTATATTGCTTATTTTTTTTTTCATTTTATTTAATCTCATCGCATGGTTATAGTGTGTTTCATTTTTGGTTGGTTTAGTATTATTACTTGGCCCCCTACATTGCTTTTGGTTTGTGTTATTTATCCTCCCCAATTGCTCTTTTAATACATAATGCTCTATCACTCTTTTTAAGCAATTCAAGTCATTTCTCTTTCAACACTCAAACATACTATGAATCAGAATACATATCTTCCAGGCATCTATTTTTAATCATTAAGCACACAAATTATTCCTTTAATGTTACCAAACGCAAAGTTTGGGGATCACTCAAATTTTGAAAAGCATCCTATTGTTTTCATCTAACTTTTACTCTGTAAAACTTTAGTATGAATTAATAAAGTTTAGAAGTAAGATTCATACCTAATCCCACACTCATATCTTACTGCTATTAGTTTCTTAAATATTGTTTTTCTGTCTTACTTTTGTTTCCTGTACATTACTTTCTTAGCATTAATAGCCTTAAAGCAGTAAAAACAACTTAAACTTATCCGAGTTACTTTCCTTTTTTAACTTTAGCACCTTGTTCATAACTGTTTTGGCACTAATAGCTTTTCTTAATTGTTTCATAGTTATATTCATAAAAAAGAAAGATTTTCATATTTCATGGAAAAATAAAGTTATTAAATATAAAGAAATAAGAATAACTTCAAATTCCACAACCACATATTAAAGCTAGAAGCGTAAGTAGTTTCTTAAAGATTGTTTTTCTTTTAACTTTTGTCCTATGTATGTATACAGCCTTTTAGGCATAAAACACAAAAAAAGAGCTGGCAAAGTTTTTTCACCTCACTACAATGCATGAGAAGTTTCAGAATAGTGAAATAAGAATGATACAGCCTTTTTAGGCATAAAACACAAAAAAAGAGCTGGCAAAGTTTTTTCACCTCTCTACAATGCATGAGAAGTTTCAGGATAGTGAAATAAGAATATTAACATGATGCGAGTTAAGCTTTTCATGCATATACTGTTTTAAAAAAGGGGCTTTTCAACAACTACTTTTTATCTAAAATAATTTTAATTTTTTAGATCACTTAAAAAGGCAATATTTTATGTTTCCTATAAAAAAAACCCCATAGAAATTTATTAAACTAAAGGACTTGAGAAAGAAAAAAAACACTTCCCGATTCCTCAATATAAATTGTACCTAGTTCGTAGTGACTTAAAGATTGTTTTCCCGTCTAACTTTTGTTCCCTGTACATTACTTTCTTAGCATTAAGAGCCTAAAGGCAGAAAAAACAAATCAAAAATGCTTGCGAAGTTCTGCTTCCTTCTTAACCAATAACCACACGCATGATAATTGTTAGAATACCAACATGACAATACTCACGTTTTTGCATACGTATGTTTAAATAAGGCTTACACCTCATTTTAATTAGAATAATCTTTATTTTCTAATATATTCGTTTGCATAATTTTTTTTTTCAATTTTCCCCTTAAAACAATAAGAATTGATAAACTAATGATTTTGCAGAAGGAATTCTTTCTTTTTCTAATTCCACATCAATATATTCTATGCAAAATGCAAATTGTATTTAGCCTGTAGTAGTGTTCGGCAACTAGTGGTCAAAAAATAGTTAACTACCAACTACTAACTAGTCTGGGAAATTGTAGTTGTAACTAGTAGTTAACTATTTTTTCCTGGGATTAGTTGCAACTAGTAGTTAACTATTTCCCAAAGTAGTTAACTACTAGTTAACTAGTTTATGTAATTTCATTACCTACTTTTTGACAAAATTCTAATACATCTTTCTTATCTATGTCACAAAAAAACGTTTATGCTTCGCGCAATAATGGTCTTTATTTCTGGTTATGATATTTGAGTACTCTACCTTTGATAAAAATTTTAAATATCTTTTTAAATTTTAAATAAAACATTTTTTAAGTAGTTGAAAATTTGAAAGAAGTTTTAACTAGCAGTTAATTAAAAAAGTAGTTAAACTAATAGTTGAACTACTTTAAACTAATAGTTGAACTACTTTAAACTAAAAGTAGTTAAACTACTAGTTGCAACTAGTTCTAGTTAACTAGTGCCGAACACTAGCCTGTAGTGTCTTAAAAACTGTTTTCCCCTTCTAACTTGGCTCCCTGTACATTACTTTCATAGCATTAATAGCCTAAAGGCAGAAAAAACAACTAAAATTTATGTTTCCTTCACCATATATAGAGGAGATGAGGATATTATGGAATAGTCGGGTAATATGGAATACCGAAGCGAAGTTTCAGCCCTCACGAACTGCTATCACGTGAGAATACCATTAAAGACTTAAGAAAGACTCCCATGATGCAATGCATAGAGTTAACTTCTTGTTGTCGTTACAGTCGGTGCAAAACAAAGTGTGTTTTGGGATTTTCGAAAGTTTTTGCCGGTAAAGGTTCAAACATTTTAACCTACCAGTAATTATGAGACTTAAATTCTGTTGCTAAGCATAATGTGCACTAAAAGAATAATAGTTTCTTATGCTGTAGTTGTTTTTTAGCTATCAGTCTTTTATCCGACAGTCAAATGGTTCATAATCCAAGATGGCGTGTCGGGTATTATGGAATCAAGGTTGTTAAAGTTACTTTTAAAAAGTATTTGAGTACAAATACAAGTATTTCAGAAAAAGTAACTAAATATTAAATACAAATACAGTAAAAAAGTAACTAAATAGAGTACATGAAAAGTATTTAAGAAGACCTTCAGTTACTTTACCAGCAAAATTTTAATTTATAAAATTTAAATTTATAAAATAATTTTTGAAAATTTAAATCAATAAAATCAATTTTAAAAATTTAAATAATTATTTTAATTAATAAAATTTATTTTTAAATTAGCTTTAAAAATTTAAATAATTATTTTAATTAATAAAATTTATTTTTAAATTAATTTTTAAAAAATTAAAAATAATTTTAATAAGAAAATAAAATTTGAATTAAAATTTATTTAAAAGTATGCCTCCCCATGGGGAGGCAACATTTCTTTAAAAGAGCTGAAAAACCTCTCCCCAGGTATTATATAAAATCAAATATGTAATTATAATCAAACAATAATTAAGGTTTTTGAGCTTTCAAAGTTAGCATACCCGTTTTGGGGTACTCTCCCCTATGGATTTAAATTCCTAAAGCCACGACCAACAATCCCGAAAAATGAATAAATAAATAATTTTTGAAACTACTTTATACAAATTATATTTAAACTTCAAAATATATAGTTTGAAATAAATATGAAATAGGTGTTTAAATATATGAATTACAACAAAATTTATTTACTACATAAAAACGAATATTTAAGTTTTAGCTGTTTTTTTATTATTATCATGGAAGGATTTAGTTTTTATTACCAAAATGCAATCAATATTAAAAAAAGGTAAAGGATGGTAATATTTTTTCGGGGGGGGGCTTAGTTTTTCTTCATAAATACAGTTGTGGAGGTTCCTTAAAACTGTTTTCATGAAATTAAACTTATGGAACAAAAAATAAAATACACTTAAATAGTATTTTGACAATACTTATAATAAATAAAAATTGTACCCCAATTTGATTTTTTTTGTATATGTGTAATTTAGAAAATTTTATTTTTTTAATTAGTTAATTTTTTTAAATCAGAATATCTTGTTAAAAAAACTCTATACAAATGGTAAAGAAAATTCCGGTTATTAAAAACAAAATTATTGCATGGGTAAAGCTATATAATTTTGTTTGTTTCTTCACTGGAATTAACCGAACGGTTTCTATTTTACATTGACCGGAATTTTCGCACTTATGAAACGTACACTAAAAAAAGTTCAAAAATGGAACATATTCTATAAGAACAACTACTACAAACGAATTTATAAAAGTAAGGGGAGAAAGAAAGTTGTAAACTTTCAAAATAATACTTTCATAGAATCTTGTAAGCATACTACATTAACATTAGTTTGTGTTTGAGATTAAGATGTTTTAAAAAAAAAGGCCTTTTGAGCAAAAACTGGAGAATTTTCAAGTCGCATGTCATATACAAATATCAAATCAAAACATAAAAATCAATTGTAATTATCTAGATCAGAAGTTCTCAAACTGTGGGTCGCGACCCACTGGTGGGGCGCCAGTCAGTTTTTGGTGGGTCGCGACAAGTTTTTGAATTCAAGAATTTCCTTAGGAAATGATGTAGTAATTGAAATTTATCCAAGATTACCAAAAAAATGAATTTAAAACCCTGTTTTTACGAGTCAAATTTCAAAAATTTCTCTGGGGGAGGTCCCCCAGACCCCCCTTCTGACTCTGGAGCTCATCGTTGCTCCCAAATTTAGAAAATTGGATGCACATAGATTCATTTCTTTTTAAATACCTAAAAAGTTAAAATAATCTCGAATGTAATTTATTATTTTAAGAAAACAGTATAGATGGCTAAAACACACACGTGCAAAGCTAAAGACATGTAAGAGATATGGGAGGGAAGATTAACTGAAGATGAGGTGGGTCGCGTTAGAGTTTATTTATAAAAAGTGGGTCGTGATGTTGGAAAGTTTGAGAACCCCTGATCTAGGTAAAAATATAAAGAAAACATAAATCCTTAATCCCTTCACTCTACTTTAAAAAAAAATATAGATAAACAACCTAGCTCTTTTCGGACATTATACTTCTAAGCAGTTGATCTTTTTAAATAAATATATACTTCTTCTATCCAGGAGGCAGGAAACTAGCAGCCTTTCGAGAGCACAAACAAAAAGGGACTGAAGGAGGCTCTGGTAAAATTTGATTGCCCCTGAAAATGTGCCCTCCCTCCCTTTGGTTCGTGGAAGGTGGGGTGGGAAAACAAGAAACTACGAATAATTAGAGGCCATAAAAGTATAAAACGGTGCCATATCGACTATTCCATCTCCTGCACTGCAATTCGACCTGCGAGGCGGCCACCCAGCCCATAGAACACACAAGCGCCCGCTCCTCGTCAAGCGTCAACTACCATCGTCAACACAGGGGGGCTATAAATATTAGAGGATTATCAGCGCTGTCGCCGTCTACGGGTGTCCGGTTGGGCAGTCGGCCACCACCGAGGACGCTTTTTCCCCTCGGGCTATGCTGAAGCAGGAAGAAGTGTTTTGTTCCCCTCTCCAATGTTGGATTCCGTTTTTTAAATTCTGGGTTTAGAAAGTAACTGAAGTACAGCATAGGTATTTAAATAACAAAGAGTTAGTTACTTTTAAATTTTTGTAGTTAATCCCAGTTTGATACTAAAAAAGTAACTAATGTAACTAAATACTTTTAAAGTATTTAAAAAGTATTTCCGTTACTAAGTATTTAAATACTTAACAACCTTGTATGGAATACTAGGTATTCCATAATAATCCCCTTCATGCCATCAACTAAAGAACTGGAAAACAAAGATGCTGAATGTATCTTTTGTAACAGAAAATTCTCCAAAGATCAACGAGGAGAAATTTGGATTTAATGCATTAGCTGTTCTCTATGGGCTCATCTTGACTGTACCCGAGCAGAGAAAGAAGATTATGTTTGTGACTTTTGTAAATAGACTCAACAATAAAACTATTTGAAAGTAATTATATAAATATTGTGTTTATAGTTAAAAAATTACTATGTTCTCCGAAGTCTGTTCAGTTTTTCAATAGTTGTGAACAACTATTCCATATTACCCTCCATTCGTTACTTTTTTTTTAAGTAGGTACCATTTTTCATAACAACAAAATAATTAATGTTTTATTTCACCATTGACACTTCACTATCATTAGTTGTAGTATGTACTTGAAACGATTTTGTGGCCTTTTCTTTAAAACCAGTAGGATTATTCTTAAAGATATAAAGGGTATTCCATAATACCCTCCTCTCCTCTACCATATGAATGAGAGTTTTTTAGAATAACATAAGAATGTTAAAAGGATGAGATATTTTTATGCATAGGTTTAAAAAAGGTTTTTGACAACTACTTTTTAATAAGATGTGATTTCTTAATACACTGCTGGCCAACCAAAATGGTACACCAAGAAGGAAAAAATATATCAAAGCCAAATTTATTTCTGTGATTACACATAGTATCAATGTTAATTGATTAAAAATATAGCCTTCCTTGAAGTGAGGGGGCCGAGAAAATCAGAAATTAGTGTTGTCTCCATAGGTGTCCATTTCCGCCTCTATCCGCCATGTTATTGAGGGACAAGGACTTTAAATGGGCTGTTGGGGATTGTCAGGCCATGGTGCCTCCCCAGGTATGCAAAGTTCATCTGGTGTACCCTCAGACGTTGCATACCGGGCTAGGTGCTTTCTCCTCATTTAGAGGACATGTTTTATGGACGTTGGTTCTGAAGAACGGGCTGGCCAGGGAAAACATGCAACTTAGTGGGATAAGAAGAAGGCTTGGGCATTGCGTACAACATGTGGGTGTGCATTTTTCTCTGGAAAATTGTCCGCCACCACGGCCTGAAGATAAAGGTGGAGAGTAGGCTAAAAAAAAACAATGATACAGCTCTGGCTGGTAAATGTATCGGTAATTCATAGTGAGGAGGTAGGGGAGTGGAATTCATGTCATTTTCAGTACAGTGGATAGTCCATTTGGCACGCATAGCTTCAATAATCTTTCATTCTTCAACACCAGGTTTGGTGTTGGCAATAGTGCGCCAAATGATGAAAATGGACATCTTAATGACATGAAAATGTGTTCCTGAGCAATTTACGCTTTTCCTCGCAGCATCCGGATGATTGGATATGAGTTTGGAGACACCGTAGGGAGAGGGCGCTCAGCTGTTGATTTTGATGTGGTCAAACTTTTTTGTACGCAGGGTAACAGAGTGAGGGGCCATATTATTCCTCTTCTGCACCTCCTTAGTACGAATTACCGATACATTTACCAGCCAGAGCTGCATCATTGGGGTTTTTTAGCCTACACTCTTAAAACTGTGCCGGATGTCTATACGGCATTTTCAGTTCCTGAAGATTAAGGTGTAGAGTATACTCTCCACCTTAATCTTCCGGCCGTGGTGGCGGACAATTTTCTAGAGAAAAATGCACACCCACATGTCGAACGCAATGCCCAAGCCTTCTTCTTATCCTACCAAGTTGCTTGTTTTCCCTGGCAAGCCCGTTCTTCATAACCAACGTCCATAAAACATGTTCTCTAAATGAGGAGAAAGCACCTAGCCCGGTATACAACGTCCGAGGGTACACCAGATGAACTTTGCATACCTGGGGAGGCACCATGGCCTGACAATCCCCAACAGCCCATTTAAAGCCCTTGTCTCTCAATAACATGGCGGGTAGAGGCGGAAATGGACACCTATGGAGACAACACTAATTTCTGATTTTCTCGGCCCCCTCACTTCAAGGAAGGCTGTATTTTTAATCAATTAACATTGATACTATGTGTAATCACAGAAATAAATTTGGCTTTGATATATCTCTTTTCCTTCTTTGTGTACCAATTTGGTTGGCTAGCAGTGTATATAGATAGGTTCTTTTAATAGGACGATTTTTAATGTTTTCTTTAGAAAAGACAAATAAGAATTTATTAAACCAATGAACATTTAGATGCAAGATTACTTTCCACTTCATTCCACAACTATTTTGCATGTAACTTGTAATCTCTTGAAGATTGCTTTCCGTATATTTTTAACTTTTGAAAGTAAAGTATTAACTGAAGGAATTATTCAAATTTATTATTTTTATGGCAATGAGCGTATGCGTCAAAAATGGAAAATTTTACACACTTTTATTTTGTTAAGTCTAACTTATAACATGATAAAACTTGACTTTGACATTTTAATAAAATTCTAAAATAAAAACACTTTTAAATAGCTTGAAACTAAAATAAATGCAGCCTCAAAATATATCATAACTTAAAAATATTTCAAAGAACATAAATTTCTAATTTGAACAATAAAGTTTTTGCAACTGACTTATGTAAGAAAAAATACTTTATTTTAAGAGCTTATTTAGACAGAAAACAGAAGCAGTCTAAAAGCAGATTTTTTTTGTACAAAGAGAAATGGATAGGAATAGTTCTTGAACTAATTTAACATTTATTTAGAAATTATTTTCATTTTCGAACAAATTATAAGTATGTAACTCGTGAAATTTTAATTTAATACCTCCCCACCTTATCTGGCGTCAGTTTGATGTTGGCCAAAGACTCGGTCAGTTTCAGGTTTTTTCTGGCGATTGTCTTGGCTTTTCTTTTTGTCGTGTCCAGCTGCAGAATCTGCGCCATCTGTTCGTCGTCCATGTTTGATCCAGAAGCAATGTCCTTGATATCGAAATTGGTCTGTGCATCGGTTGGAATATCGATACTTGAATCATGAGAAGAAACCTGAGGCACCTGCGGGTCGCTTTTCTTTTTTCTCTGTTGCTTCTTGGGAGTCTTTCTTTTTTTACGTTGATTCATTTTCAATGTTGTTTGCAAATCAGGGTTCTTCAATCGACAGAATTTGCAGAAATATTTATCGATGAATTTGGAGGTTTCTTCGTTCATGTCGATGCAAGCCCCGTGATACCACTCTCCGCACTCATCACAGGCTATCATGAAAACGTTTTTTTGGTACTTGGATCGACAAATACAGTACACATTCGCTTCGACGCACCCTACTGGACTGTAGCACTGTCGTTTGACCGGTTTTGGTGGCAAATCATGTCTTTTGGCCGTCAGTTTGATATTGGCCAACGACTCGGTCAGTTTCAGGTTTTTTCTGGCGATTGTCTTGGCTTTTCTTTTTGTCGTGTCCAGCTGCAGAATCTGCGCCATCTGTTCGTCGTCCATGTTTGATCCAGAAGCAATGTCCTTGATATCGAAATTGGTCTGTGCATCGGTTGAAATATCGATACTTGAATCATGAGAAGAAACCTGAGGCACCTGCGGGTCGCTTTTCTTTTTTCTCTGTTGCTTCTTGGGAGTCTTTCTTTTTTTACGTTGATTCATTTTCAATGTTGTTTGCAAATCAGGGTTCTTCAATCGACAGAATTTGCAGAAATATTTATCGATGAATTTGGAGGTTTCTTCGTTCATGTCGATGCAAGCCCCGTGATACCACTCTCCGCACTCATCACAGGCTATCATGAAAACGTTTTTTTGGTACTTGGATCGACAAATACAGTACACATTCGCTTCGACGCACCCTACTGGACTGTAGCACTGTCGTTTGACCGGTTTTGGTGGCAAATCATGTCTTTTGGCCGTCAGTTTGATATTGGCCAACGACTCGGTCAGTTTCAGGTTTTTTCTGGCGATTGTCTTGGCTTTTCTTTTTGTCGTGTCCAGCTGCAGAATCTGCGCCATCTGTTCGTCGTCCATGTTTGATCCAGAAGCAATGTCCTTGATATCGAAATTGGTCTGTGCATCGGTTGAAATATCGATACTTGAATCATGAGAAGAAACCTGAGGCACCTGCGGGTCGCTTTTCTTTTTTCTCTGTTGCTTCTTGGGAGTCTTTCTTTTTTTACGTTGATTCATTTTCAATGTTGTTTGCAAATCAGGGTTCTTCAATCGACAGAATTTGCAGAAATATTTATCGATGAATTTGGAGGTTTCTTCGTTCATGTCGATGCAAGCCCCGTGATACCACTCTCCGCACTCATCACAGGCTATCATGAAAACGTTTTTTTGGTACTTGGATCGACAAATACAGTACATAGCTTCATCATCATTCATGTTGACGTCGAAATAAACGTTTTATTTTCCAGAAGATTGTTGGTTGGTTGGTTGGTTGATTTACTGGTTTTTTGCTTGAGGATGTCCTCTACTTCTACCAGTGTTCCTTTTTATTTATTTTTTTCCGAAATTCGGATTGATTTATGTTTTGAAAAAATTTCATTTGATATATTTGCTTTCCTTATTCCTCCAGAAGATTGTTTGTCAACATTTAAATCAAATTAAGTGATGCCAATATTCAGTTCCGAAAGTTTTGCAGGAGATGCTCTTTTGATGTGTCAAATGGTGGTTGGTTGGTTGGTTGGTTTTACTGGTTTTTGCTCACGATTTCTCGTCTCATATACCAGTGTTCTTTTATTGCTTAAAAGTCTTTTTCTCCTTTACTCTGTGCTTATGTGTCTCTCCCTTTATTCTTTCTCTTTCACCATCCTTTGGTGTTCTTCATAAAGTTCAAAAGTGCGTTTGCCCTGTTCTTCAAAACTGGTAATCCATTTGTATGAGATTGAGATAGGAATAATTCCCATCTTGTTTCGAAGAATTTCTCTCTCTTTTTCGTGTAATTTGCAGGATAGTAGGATGTGTTCCATATCCTCTTCACAATGTCCCCATATACAGCTAGGGTCATTTGAAGAGAAGATTAAAATATTGAACACTAAATAGGAAGCATGAAAATGCAAGTCAATATGGGAAGGCACTCTCAAGCTCAGATTCAGGGGGGCTACTGGTCAATTGCACCCCCTTGAGCTCGGGCTAGGTGTACCAAAACGAGTTAAAACCCGGTTTTATGGGTCAAATTTCCAAAATTTTCTGGGGTAGAACCCCTAAACCACCTTTTGTATTTATATCATTATTATTTAGAATATTTATATTAAGTTCTTCAAGATGCAAATACTATCTTAAAATGTATTAAAAAGCTTTATTGAACCCGTTAGGGGCCATCCATAAATGACGGGACTCTCGGAGGGGGAGGTATTCAATTTGTGAGGGGCAAAAGTTATGGCATAACATCCTGCAGCTAAAAACCAACAAAAAATAAAAAACAATTTATTTTTTCTAAAATACTTTTTTCAAAACAAACCAATTTAAACCCCATGAATGAAAAATAGAAATAAAACTATATGGTGGGGTAAAATTAAGCTTAAATAAAACAGTTGGTTTTTGGGCATTTCCAACCGTATATTAGGACATATTGTTGGTTTAAGAGCGTGACATGTGACATTGGGGGAGAGGAGGGGTTCGAAAATTGGCAAAAAAAGTGTGACATCTTTTATGGATGGTCTCTTAAATATGCGTGAGAGAGACCTTAAGAATATTTTTGAGTCCTCTCCCCCGGTGCAAAAATCTAGATTTTGGCTTGATAAAGCTTGATAAGAGTCTAAATCTCTTTTAGACTTTAAGAGGAAATTTGAGCTGCTACCCAAATAAATTTCTATATGCTCCACTGGAGTGATGAAAAGAGAGGGAGACCTTTGGGGCAATCAGCCTTGGTCAACCCCTTGACCATCTAGAGAAGAGATGACCGCTCATCTCTAGGATCTCTCTCAGAGTATTGGACCTTAAATTCCGTCTTAAAAGTTCAAAAATAAGTCGAAAGACTACATTTTAAGGTATAATTTTTAAAACATTTCTGGGGGAGGACCCCCCTTCCTTCTCTGGGGCGTCAATAAAATAATCGGATGGAGAGGCCTCAGGAAAAATATGGGAATCTAAACCCTTCCCGATAAACAAAAGTCTGGTTGTACGACTCTGTAGACGACCTAAAATAAGTTTTTAGGGTAAAATTTTCAAAATTCTTCTGGGGGAGAACCCCCAACCATCCTAAAATGTGGTTGCCCCCCCCCCTTAGGATCAGGCTGGATCCGCCACTGCATGTAACAAAAATTTAGCCGGTTCTTCACAGTAGAATCTTCGAGGAGGAAGCTCCAATGTTCAAACGACCAGATGACGTATAATCCACCATCCACCTACAGCCAGCCGACGGATTTTTTCTTCGAGATATTGGGTTAACTATAATGTAAAAAAAATTTAGCCGGGAGGAAATGACTGAAAATTTCATTTTTTTTTCTGCCGAATGGTATGATTCTTCGAGGAGGAAGCTCCAATGTTAAAACGTTTGGGGGCTACCCACCGCTCAACCCACCCACGGAACGGCACATAGGGAACGGCAGCTGACGTTCACGAGGCTTTAAGATATAACTCTCTGAAGCATTCCACAAATTATCGCTTATGGGGAAATTGGTCACCGACAATGTCACTGGCTCCCGTACCAGGGCCGTAACCAGACTTTTGTTTCGGGGGGGGGGTTGACTCAAATATTTTCTGAGGTACCTCCTTACGGGTATTTCATACATTAAGTTTTAGATGACAACACTGGATTGAAATTTTGATGCACTAAATTTCAAAATTGCATAAACAATGTGAATTCCAAGTAAAAGGGGGCCTGGGGGTCCTCCCCCATAAAAATTTTGGAAATTTGCCCCTCAAAAGAGTGTTTTAGCTCATTTTGAGACCCTTTCATTACACCATGGAACCCATCTTCCCATGCCGGGAATCGAACCCGGGCCGCCTGGGTGAAAGCCAGGAATCCTAACCACTAGACCACAAAATGGGTGTGAACCTCCAGTTTATCAACTCACGAGCCGCCATTGTGCTACACTACCACCAAACTTCTCACACTCACACACGAAAAGTGAAGGTCCCCTCTGTACTTGGGTTAGTTCAATGTTTACTACCTGGGGCCGCCCTAAAGCCACAGACCACAGCACCTAAACCACTGACCTAAACTCTTTTACTGGCCTTTCAACAGTATTAAAACATTTTTTACAACTTTGTATGGCAACACTACGAATTGTTTTGTTTACATATTCTTTATTATTTACCTCGAAATTTATCTGAGTTTTAAGTTTTAGATTTAAATTAGTTAAATGTTATGGTGGTAACAAATCTTGGAACTCTTAATTATTTATCCTAACCACATTCTTATGCTCAATGGTGAGTTTCAAGGGAAATTTGGAATTCCCGGAGATAGGATTTATTATTTCTGGAAAATTATTTGATTCGGACTTTCTCAGTCGATTACCTTAAAAATCTTAGTTTTAATTTGAAAAGTTGATTAGTACTTTAGGATTAGCCAGGCAAAACTTTCTTCAATTGGATTGTATTGGCAACACTATTATTTACAAATAAAAATATTACAAAAATTAAAAGAAACTGTGCTAGAAGAGCTATTTTAATGGTGTTTTATTTTGATATTTGATTATTTTTGACGATTTAGCATAAAATTTGACGCTGGTTCATGCAAGAATGCTGGGCCTGGTGCCAAAAATGGCAATAAAATAGTGAATTCTGGCATCCCAGTTCTTTAAATTAAGTTGAATTGCTTACTCGCCAATAAACGGCATTGGCTACAGCAAATTTCGCCAGATATGTCGCCTAGGCCCGGCGTTTTTTCATTTATCTTTGACGCTTGTGCCCAGGTAATCCTAAAGTCACCTGGCACCATAAGTGTAAATGAATTAGTTTTTTGGTACTTAGGTATTAGGTATTATCCCGTCGACCGTGACGCTTAATCTGAAAACGTTATGAAATCCCATTGACTTTACTATTGCTGTGCCGCTGAATTAGATGGCCGCTGAACGGTCGACGGTATAATATGTAAGTACCAGTTTTTTTTATGCTACGCATGTCTGGCACTTCTGCCATTAATCGACGATGGGTATATGAAATACGAAATAGTGGATTCTTGTACAAGCCAATTCTGTATAGTTGAATTGTTTAGAAAAACAAATGGGAGTTTTCCTGTGTATGCATCCATCTTTTTTGGCGCAAAATAAATTCTTGTCAAAATGATGCTAAAACACGGGTTTGAAAATATGACCATCCAATTAAATGGCAGATTTTTAACCACCTAATAAGGTGAAGGTCGTTTTTAAGATCATTATAAGATATTATTCAGTGGTATGTCCAAACAGTGGCGGATCTAGAACATGAGCAAGGGGGGGGGGCTAACTTAATCTGATTGAGGATGATAATGAAGTAACAAGCCGTGCTTTTGCAATATTCATTAATGTCTTAAATATTGAGGGCGGTCGCAGTGTTGATTGTAAATGACTAGTATTGTTAAATATAACTAATTAATTAGTAATTAAATTAGTTAATCATTAAATATATCAAAATAATAAGGGTGTGTGTGTCAACCGGGAGGGGTTTTTTAAGATGATTTGAGTCAAATATTTTTTTCCAAGAATATAGATCAAATGTGAATTTTCGTGCACTTAATTTCAATGTTTAGTGAATAATACATCCATCCCGAGGCATAAGGGGGTTTGGGGGAACCTCCCCCAAGAAAATTTTTGAAAATTTGACCCTAAAATGTTGTGTTTTGACTCATTTTTGGTCATTTGGGACTCTTTGAGTGTCACACGAAAAAGATGATTTCTTGTACTCGTTTTCAAAGGAAAAAACTGTAAGATATAAGAATTTCATGGGGGTGGTTTGAACCCCCTAACCCCGTCTCTATTTTAACAGAGTAAATGTTTTGTAAGAGACATAGCACATTAGACCCTTTTAAAAGGTGAATCTTATAAAAACCAAGGAGATAAAGATCTTGCAGAGGGGCTAAAGCTCATAACCTTTAAGATGTGAAAAAAATCTATAAAAATGTAAGGGGCTAAGTATTTTGGAGGTTATGCTTTGTAAGGCTTAGAAAGCTCATTGAAATCTACAAGTTCTGAATCGCATTTATATTAAAGTGCTGAAAGCTAAAAAGATCTTGGAAGGGGCTAACGCTTTTAGGCTAAAGCTCATTAAATTGCAAACTAAACACTATAAAACATCTCAAGGAGGCTAATTCTTTATGGGGGCTAAAACTCATTGGCCCCTTTAAATTGTGAATTGAATCTACAAAAACTCAGGGCTAAAAGCCTTGTAGGAGCTAAAGATCATGGAAGGATTCATAAGGGTTAAAGCTCATTAAATAGTGAACCAAATATATTTAAAAACGCAAGAGGGCTAAAAGCTTTGTAAAGGCTATTAAAGAGCATGGAGGGAGCTAATGTTTCATAGGCTAAAGCTCATAAATTTGTGTAACAAACATAAAAACGCAAGGAGGCTAATGCTTTTAGGGGCAAAGCTCATTGGATAGACCCTTTAAATTACGAATCAAACCTTCAAACATGCAGGGGGCTAATAATTTGTAAGGGCTAAAACCTCTAGAAATCCTTAAATAGTGAATGGAGTTTATAAAAATGCAGGGGGCTAAAGATCTTGGAAGGGGCTTAATGCTTTGTAGACCCTTTAAATTGTAAAAAAGGCTACAAAAAACTGAAAAAAGTTTAAAATTTTGAAAATTTAAACAAAATTTTCTAAAAACTTAATTTTTTTTCGAAAAAGTTCAATTTTATGTAGTGTAAACTTAAGTCCCAAGGGGGGGGCTATAGCCCCTATAGCCCCCCCTCATAGATCCGCCACTGTGTCCAAAGTAATTTTACTACCTTTTTGTGGTACCTTCACAAATTCACCATTTGATAAATAGGTAGTTTCACAAATTCAGTTTTAGGATAAAAAGTACCTTCACAAAATACATTTTTTAAAAAAAGTTCTCTAATAAGCTTGCTATATTCTCTTAATTATTAAATATTTAGCCATTCCAGACTAAATTTTCTTTTGATTTTTATGTTTAAAGACAATGTACACATGATTTTATACTTAAATTTTCACAATTTGCAGAATATTTTCACAAATTATTACTCAATTTTCACAAAATAGGTACCTCTTAAAAAAACCTGGACAGACCCCTGTTATATTTAAATTTTGTATTCCGTTTACTAATGGTAGGTCATTACCTTTAATATGATAAATAGAGGGGTCAGGGGGTCCTCCCCCAGAAAATTTTGTAAATTTCTCTTTCAAAAAGTGTTTCAGCTCATTTTTAGACAATTGGGATGGACTGACGTTTTCCTAAGCAACAGAATTTTTTAAAGGGAAAAAACTGTACAAAACTTTGAGAAGGGGTTGAACTTTATGAACACCCTGAAACGCACGGCACACCCTTCTGGAATGATTAAATTAAAACCATTGTTTTTAATTTTTAAATAACAAGTTATGAATGAGTAATAATTTGGCCTACCAATTAAGAACTTTTGAAAGATTACCCCTTGAAAAAATCCTTTTTTTTTTCTTCATTTTTCTCGTTTGATGAAATTTAGTCGAAAAAGCAGGACATTTAGGCGGGACATCTGGTCATTAAATTTCCTGAATACAGAGACATGAAAATCGCAATCAAACTCATTAAGCATCAAAACAATAAATGAAAAAAATTACTATGGCTCTATGAAACACAATTTAAAAGTGTGATAATTAGGGTGCCGTGGCTGAAACCAAAAAGGGGTTCACAAATAGAGACAGAACAGTGTTTTGGCCACTTGACTTGCCTCCTGTTTTGGTTACTCCGACGAAGAAAATTCACTCAAAGTCAAAGACCAATGACTACCACTTACTTCTCTTTTGAGTAGAAAAATATTATTTGTTGATTTCGGTGGAGCACGGTGCATTTTTTAAGCTAAAACTTTGTGAAAAATTCAAGAGTGAAAATACTCCTGGCTAGTTTTTCTGATTTTCAAGGAGTGAAATACCCTCTCAGAGGAGTTAAAAATATCTCTGGGTGGGATAATACATAAGTACCAAATATTTGTTATCTTAGAAAATGAAACTTTGAGTGCAGAAAAGCATTTGATAACGGAATAGAACACAGGAAAATTTTCTCTGCTAAAAGATTTTAGCAGGATTAAGAGTTGATCCTGGGGCCTAACCGCGATCTCATCGCCTATAGTTGCTATCGACAATAGGCGAGATGATGGAATAGGCGAGAACACGTTTTTCTCTATGCGAGACCTTCCCAAAACGCGCTTTTGGCCCGACCGCGAACCGGTTGTAGAAAAGGATTTACTGATGCCCCTTGCTTTCGTGTCGAGAAGGGAGCTGGCCAATCAAAAGAGAGCATCCTATTCGAAGGTTGTATTCATCCGCATGAGCTGCAATATCGTCAGCCATCTTGTATTAAGTTTCGAACCGTATTCAGATTTCTTTTACACTTTTGGTGGTCTGTTAAATAGTTCCAAAAAATATAAAACAGCTATTAATTTCCAAAGCAAGTCCTCAGACATTAATATAGTACGAAAGTAATGGATATTAGTGTTTATAAAAATTTGTAGGATCAGTGTATAATTACTTGTGACGTTTTTCCATAGATGGCTCCACTATCACACTAATGAATAAATCAATTTATAAATGGAAGGGCTATACTTTTCAATTTGATATCGTTTCTTAAGGGGACTCAGTACCAAAATTTGGTCAAAATATCGAATTAGAGATTTTGCAATCAAAGTGAAGATATTACCCTTAGAATTATTCCTACCAAGTTTCATAATGATATGGGGATTCTAAGTTTAAAAATTTTGAGATTTCTGAGGCCTAGATAGGCTTAAGAAGCCTAGTTTTCTATCTTTAAACGGCTTTTTCACAAAACAAGGTTTTTAATGTTTAAAATCTAAAGGCTTTTTTTCTAATCATCCAAACCACTTCAAACTTTGTAGTCATTATCAGTAACACCTGCTTAACATCTTCAGGCATGGATTTTATAATATATTTATTACAATTTTTTTTACGGAGCATTAAAGTGGAAATTTAGGGTATTTTTTCGAAAAAAATGCCAAATTTCAGAGTTTTTTTTATTTTTCAGAAACTTTTATAGATAATCAAATTTCCATGTCTACAAATGACTATATATGTTTGATTTATGTTCAGAAAAAAAATCAAGTCAAAATAACATATAATAAGGGAGGAGTTACAATTTAAATGTAGGGTAATTTCGGGTAATTTTTGTAATTCTTTTAAAAAATAAATTTTTGAACTCGCATTTTTGGCTAAATATGAATTAGTATGAAGTAAATACATAATTTAAAACCTTAAAAGATAATAAAATCCAGTTATTAGAGAAAAAAAAATTTTGGTACCAAGTCCCCTTAATCGTGTTAAAGTTTCTGAATGCATCCCTAAAGTCCCAGCCATAATGAAAAATTGTCTTCGGATTTAGAAAATGCAAACAAAACACTACACTGCATCACTACGCTTCCCAAAGTAAACCGTGCGCAGACATAGAGAAAGAGTTCTTAAATAAAATACTTTAAAAAGTACAATCGAAGATTTTTAAGCATACCTCAAAGAATGATAAGATTAAAAACTAAAATAAACGTCATAATATAAGGAAATAATAGCAAAAAAACAATACATAGCGTATACGATAATTGCGAAAAGACCTTTACGAGTGCTCCGAAGCAGTCGCTTCGGAGGCGAGGGAAAATTGGACGTAGGCGAGGTTTCGATAAGTAGACGAATGCTTCGCGGTTCGACCATTTGCCAAACTATCGTGATGTGACGTCATGAGCTCGCCTAGACTGGTTTCGTCTACAGGCGATGGGATCGCGGTTAGGCCCCTGTATTCATTTTCAACTTTAAAATAACAAGAAACAATTTAAAAATTTTTAGAGGGAAAATTAAGGAATGTAAACTAGATTTTACTTGTGTAAAGAAAAATAGTACATGAAATGGACCTATTCTCTATTTTTTATAATATTTTATTGCAGGCGAGGTTTTTAGCTCAAGTAATAGTGTTGGGTTCTCAAGTTATTGGTCGTGCTTTTGCAAGAGCATTCCGTGAAGAGTATGCAGCTTCCCAGGCTGCTGCAAGGCGTAGTGGGCATGGTGATCCAAGAGTTCAAGCTGATACTAATATAAAAATGAACATGACTCTAGATGTAAGTATAATTTTAATAATAACTTATATAAATGTTTGCTTGTTAATCTGAAAAACCTATAGTTTGCACTGCCATATTACCTTTTCAGAAGTTAAAAATTTATTAAAAATGTAAAAGCTCATTGCTTGCTATGATTGTATATTTAACTTCCAGCAATCCAAGTTTGTATTCCTTTAATAGTTAAAGTCAGAGTCAAATTACAAAATCTACTGTTGAATTGAAGAGTAGAGACATTTGTTTTTAGAGAGGAGCCAGATTTACTGTAGTTAAAGCCTTATCCTTGAATATTTGGTTTTATGATGGTAACTTGGGGGGGGTCTCAAAATTTCAAAAATAAATTAAATGCAATAAAATATAATATTAAAAACCCCCCAATCTTTAAAAGTCTCCACTAAAATTTCAAGCTTCTAAATAACCTTAATGTGAAGGGAATTTTCAATTTTTAAAATGAAAAATGTTTTATTGATTGATTTTTACAAAATTCTGCTGTTAAATTTGAAGTTATCAAAATTTGTAGATTTATAAAAAGTGATTAATCTCACGTTGTTTAGTGGTTACAACTAGCTGAACTTTTGAGAAATAATATTTATAAAAAATAGTCATTGCATTGATGTTGAAATGCCAAATTGTTGCCAATCAAAATGACAAATGATATTATCTTCAATGATTTAGAAATTATTTTGCATAAATGATTGCTTACCCATTTTTTAAAGCACCAGTCACCCATATTTCTGAAAGCTTGAGGTGAAAATGGCAACAGAAGAGCATACAATTTTAGAGTTAAGAAATTCATACAAACTTAATTGAATATTTAGTTATTAATCCATTTGCATTAATAAAGGTGAGAAAATTTGGAATTTAAAATAATTTTAGTGAAATTAAGCCCTACTTGCAAAAATAGTCCAATCGTACTTATTCCCCCCCCCCCCCACTGACCCTATACCACTGACCATGGATTGATTGAGTTTCATTTTTTGTATATTTCTATATAGCAAATTATATGATTTCTTACAGGAGGCCAAAGACATATTAAATATAAAGACGTTAGATGAAGAGACAATAAAAAAACAATATGAACATTTATTTTCAATGAATGATAAGTCAAAAGGTGGAAGTCTTTATTTACAAAGTAAGGTGAGTGTTATCATTTCAATAGTGATTAATGTTTGATCCACTGTGAATGTTTCAACACTGTAAATGTGTTTGATTAGATGCTTTTTTAGGGCTTAGTAATAATCTTTTTATAAGAAATTTTAAAAATATATTGTTGCTCTTTTATTCACAGCATTTAATTATTATTGAGTTACCATTACTATTCAAATGTATACATTCCATCTTAACTAATAGCTTAATTAAAAAAAAATCAAGTCTCTTTAAGTTTTTATGCATAATCACAATTATCTTTTTAAAAATTGTACATGTTACGGCCAATACCATCACCTGGCCAAAATCCCCCTGACTTGAGGAAGCTATTATCTCTGAGAGTGATTAACATCTGGTTCAGAGCAAGTTCTCAGCTAAACAAAAAATTATAAAGTAGTGGCTGGTTGTAGATTCTGGAAAGCCCTATACTACTTGTAGTGTTCGGCAACTAGTGGTCAAAAAGTAGTTAACTACCAACTACTAACTAGTCTGTGAGCATCTAGCTGCAACTAGTAGTTAACTATTTTTTCCTGGAACTAGTTGCAACTAGTAGTTAACTATTTCCCAAAGTAGTTAACTACTAGTTAACTAGTCTATTTAATTTCATAACCTATTTTTTGCCCAAATTCTAACAATTTTTCTTATCTATGCCACAAAAAACTTTATGCTTCGCTCGAAACGGGCCTTTATTTCTGGTTATGGTATTTGAGTACTCTACCATGACATTGTAGTTATAAATAGCAGTGTAATTTTTTGTATATTTTGATAAAAATTCTAAATATTTTTGAAATTTTAAACAAAATTTTTTTTTAAAGTAGTTGAAAATTTGAAAGTAGTTTCAACTAGTAGTTATTAAAAAAAGTAGTTCAACTACTAGTTAAACTAGTTTAAACAAAAAGTAGTTAAACTACTAGTTAACTACTAGTTGATCGGTAGTTAACTACTAGTTGCAACTTGTTCTAGTTAACTAGTGCCGAACACTAACTACTTGCAGTTAGAATAAGTGCATCAAGGTTACATGATTTCACCACTTTTCCCATCTTCCTTCCCTTTTCCACTTGTGAGATGTGTGATGACCTCATAGCCCCCTTTGATGTCAATATTGTTGTTGCCAAGAAAATGAGGCACAAACATGACCTTAATATTCTTATTCTAGACACAAGGAGTATAACAATGTTGATCTAACCCAGGGTTTCCCAAACTTTTTCCTGCATCGACCCCTTGGGAGTAGTTCACCCAAGCCATCGACTTGGGTTAGGAAGACAAACAAGGTGTCATTTTTCATGTCATGAAGTATTCTTTAAATGAGAAAAATTCCGAGTCCTTAGGGGGTTGTCTTCATATTAAACGAAACACTAACTTTTTTTTCCTATGGGGACGACCCCCCATTATTATGTGTTTTTCTGAAAGAGCATCCCCATAAACCCCCAAATACCAAGGTTCATCCATTTAAGTATCCAAATAGAAGCATAATAAATTTTTGAAATGTCAACCATTCAATGTGAAATTTGTCAAAATGTTTTTGGTGTAAAAATATGAAACTTTGAATTTAGATCAAATTTGTGTCCCCAAACAAAATAATTATGCTTTTATAGCGATATTTTATGGTTATTAGATAGATAATTAACATCTAATTTTGACCCAAAAATTAAATTTTAAAATCTTTTAATATTTTTATGGTAATCGATTCTGGTAGTAATTTTATGTGGAAAACCAAAATTTCAGTCGATTTCCTTTAATAGTTTTGGAAAAAAACCGAATTAAACTAAATTCCCACTCTTTAAGGGACCGTATACCGCTGCCAAATGTATACCGGCGAATGCTTTTTCTGGAAACAGTCGCCTTATTTTAATCACCATAACTTAAATTAAAACTTAAATTTGATATAAAATTTCAATAAATTACTTATAAACTTTTCAATAAACATTAAAGTGGTGAGTGAAAGTCTTACTATCCCACCGATTTTAAGAAATAGTGTTTACAGAAAATTAACCCTTTTCACTCTGGAGACGATCCCCAAAACGTAAAAGCTTTATTTACTGCACGATTTAAATGAAACTTGGTATTTGGGGGTTTATAAGGATGCTCTTTCAGAAAATCGCATAATAATTGGGGGTCCCCATAGGAAAAAAAAGTTAGTGTTTCGTTTAATATGAAGACGACCCCCTAAGGACTCGAAATTTTTCTCATTAAAAGAATACTTCATGACATGAAAAATGACACCTTGTTTGTCTTCCTAACCCAAGTGGTTCGTCAGAAATCTCAACTGAGTCGGGTTTTTTTTCCCCCAACTGTACTGTTCAACCTGAAAAATTCATTGGTGAACAATATAAGACCACATAAAGCATTAATCACTCAAAACTTTGATATCAAAATAAGTATGTAAAGAAAGTTCAAAGGATCAGGAAAAATCTTTGAATCATCCACAGCATTACATTTTACAATAAGATAGCAAAATTTTATCAAAATAAAAAAAAAACACTGCAAAGAAGAAAGAAATTTTGAAGCACTCGAAATAAACTAAATTACTATAAAAGTAAATAATTTTAATTATTAAATTCAGAAACAAATTTATTAAAATTATCATTATTACAATGCAATTATGGGTAATTACGAATAGATTCAATGGGAAGGGTGTGCCTGATGCTGGACTGCCAAAGAGGGTATTTGGTTTAAAATTACTTATTATTGTTTTTTGCAGTTGATATAATTTAATCTACGAATAAATTGCAATTTTTTTGCTTTAAAAAAGATTCAATAAGTTTAAACTGCTTTATAGCTTTTTAAAATAACATTCTGATGTTATACTCGGGATTACCACGTTTCCGAAAAAAATGACAAAACAAAATGTGGCTATAGTGCTTTGAAATGACTGCTGATGATTTATTAAAAATTTAATTTTTTGTTTTAAAAAACTTTTTAACTTTTATAACAATTTCTAAAATAGTATTATGTATAAAAACCACAGGGTTGGTAAGTTTCAGCCGCTAGTAGAAAAACGCAGTTATGAAAAAAATTAGATTTTTGCCAGCAAAAGTATTTTTGACCCATAATCATAATCTTTAAACTTCTTTTATAAAAGACAGATATATCTGTTAAAAATGAAACAATAAATGAAATTATCAAATAATATCCCTATCTTGCACATACGAGTCATATTTGAATTTTTATTACATAAAAATATCTGTCTGGCTGAATTATCGACCTTATTGAAAATGTTACATTCAAGTTTAAAAACCAAGTCTTTTTACACCGCATAAAAAATTTGATTTTCCGATTTTATCACAACATTATTAGTTCAAGATTTTATTAGTAACTCACAAGCTGGTTTTTTTGTCTTTTCTGCACTTTTCTTTTTTTATGACTGTTTTACTTTCATCAACCCCCTACCGACCCCTAAAACTTCGTCGACTCCCCATCAACCCCCTTTAAACCTTCATCGAACCCCAGGGGGTTGGTACCGACCACTTTGGGAAACCCTGATCTAACCCAGGGGTTTCCAACTTCCAAGTACTCGAGGGCCGCAATCGAAATCACAAGTCATGTGGCGGGCCGCAAAGTAATCTGGCTCTTTTTTTTATCCATGATTCATTTTTCGGGGGTCGAGTTTTTAATCTGGAACTTTTCCAGCGAAAGAGGGGCAAAGGTTATTTACGTGTTGTGAATGTAGTACTCTATTTTCAAAAATTTTAGAGGATTTTTAAATTTTTGACCCTAAAAATCTTTTAATACTGAATATTAATTAAAGAGGGGTCTTCCCACATAAAAATTTTGTAAATTTTCCTAAAAATAGTGTTTCATCTAATTTTTGGGTACTCCATTTTGTTCCTCCTCCTGATAAAAGTTGATCTAAGCTTTTATAACCCCTCAGGGGGAATTTCAAGGTATGCATTCTCCCCCTCGAAACCTCAAACTTTTAATTTTTCACCATAGAAAACGATCGACCAAAGCTGTTCCATAATATGAAAGGGAAATAGGGGGGGTTCAGGGGCCCTCCCTCGAAAAATTTAAAAAAAAAAGTGTTCTAAAGCTACTTTTTTGGGGGGTGTTAGGGAGCTTCGCGGGCCGCACAAAAATGACCCGGCGGGCCGCCAGTTGGAAACCCCTGATCTAACTAATGGATCTTGCATTGTGAACTTAATTGATTATATTGAGATTTTTAACTTTCCTAATTGTCTTAGTGTATTGTTTTCACTGTATTTCAATGCATCTTAGTTATTCCATTCAACATCCATTATTCAGCAGGCGGCAACCACTGGCCTGCTAAGAGGATGGGGTGGATATAAAACTTCCCAAGTGCAGTTCTTCTCTACAGTTGCAAACAATGAAATATTTTCAGACTTTTCTAAAGAACGGTTCATTAAAAACTCCAGCAATATGAAAGCTTCATGTAAGATACAAATAAAATCAAAGAAAGAGGCTGCTGTGTTAGTACCTTTGGGCAGAGTAAAAGGCGTACCTTCTGTATTACTAACGATGCGATCTTCAACTGTTGGGAGGAATAAGGGTGATGCTAGTTTTCCTGGAGGAATGAGAGAAATATCGGATAAGGACGTTATTGACATTGCAATACGAGAAACGGAAGAAGAAATTGGTTTAAAGTCTAATATTGATGTATGGACTACCATGCCATCTTTTCCATCAAGAACAGGGGAAATTAAAGTTACCCCTGTTGTAGCCAATATAGGTGAAATAGATTTAGATAGTTGTATTATTAACAAAGATGAAGTTGAATATGTGTTTGCGTTACCACTAGAAGCCTTGTGTGATCCCATGAATTTGCACTACACGCAGTATAAAAGTGGCTATGTTTTGCCAGTGTATATTGTGAATGGTTTTAAAGTTTGGGGTTTGACAGCTGGTGTGTTGCATTATTTGTTGAGATTACTTTTACCTGAATCATATAATTTCAAGATAAAAAGTAAACCTGATAAATTGAAAATTCCATCCCACAAATGATTGTTTCTAGTGAATTGATATATTTTTATAAAATACTATACTGATTTTAGTCATTTCACACAATTTATTGTGTTACTTAATATTTTTTTTAAATAGAAAGTTATCTATAAACTTTTTATTTTGTTTTTTTTGATTGTATTCACAGTTTAACTTATTAGCTTTCTACTTCTTTAAAGTGTTTTTTTTTCTGCAATTTCAAAAGAGTTTGTTATTTTTGTTACCTTTTATTTTGAAATTATGTAAATAAACAATTAAGAATATGGAGGATTTCAACCTTTTCTATACATTATTTGAACCCGAAATCTTTATTCTAATTTTTATGACCATGTAAAAGTTTTTAATTTATATCGTCGGCTTACAGTCGAAAGGCACTAAGTCACTTTTGGAAGATATTTTGAAAGCGGTGGAATGTCGCCAACGAACGAGCGGACTCTTGGCGCATCTCTAAAATCTCGTCAAACTGTTTTAAACCGGAAAGAATTCATACAGTAAAAAGCTCAAATGTTGGTTTGCGATTAATAATTTATTAAATTGAAATTATTTGATCATAATTGAGTTATTTTAGATTTATAAAAGATTTTATAATTCTATTTTTCAAAGGTTTTATAATATTTTATTTTTTCATACACTATAACTTGAATGGCAACGGTAAAATGATCGCCAAATTTGGCATAACCTCGTATGGAGTAGTTGAGCAAAAAGTGACTTAGTGCCTTTCGACTGTAAGTCGACGATATTATTACTTCCTCATTAAGCTATTAACCATGGTTACAGAAATCCTGACTTATGTTAAATGTTTAAAAGGCCACATAGTTCAGTATTTAGTGTTTAAGTTACTTTTTAACAAGAGTTCTTATGTTAGTGAAATGGAAATTGACATCTATAGCTTTTGGTTTAGGAATTGTGTATCACTCAACTGTTTCAGAAGATACTCTGTTTATAAGCTTTTTGTTTATTTCAAACACTAATATAATCATTATAATCTGTCATTCATAAGCAATTTCAGTTGGTTATATTAGAGTGAATTTTGTGTGTGTAATAGTAGACATTTTTTTCCTAAACCTTAGCATGCCATATTAAAAAATAGCTTGTTTTGTAAAAAGGTACCATTACCCTTAAAGTAGCTAAGCTTTTTAATAAATTTTAGAAATTTTATACTGATGGTACTTTTTATTACAGGTAGTACGAGCTAAAGAAAGACTAGATGAGGAAATGAAAATTATAAACCAAGAAAATCAGAAAACATAACAATATAAAATAACTTATAATAACCCACCTATTTCTTGTATTATAGTAGTTGCATTGTAAAAATAAACAATATTTCTTCGGTAATTTAAGAGTGAAAAGTTTTAATTATGGATTCAGAATTTCACATAAAATGTTAAATCTACCAAACTTTAGTCACTTCTATTTTATTAAAAGAATTTAAGATATGGCATGTCTAAGAGGGTCTTCAGGCTCCCCCAATTCTCTCCTCAGTTTATTAAAGAATGATTCTAGATGTGTTTTTAAATTTATTAAATAACATTATAGACTTCATCAGTTTTTCTAAATATATCTTTATTTTGAAATAGTATATCTTTTACTAAGCCTAACTTTCTTTTCTTTTTAAGTATTGTTACTTATTAGTTCATAAATCACTCAATACCTACATAATTCCTTCCAAGTGAAAGTCCATTGAGTAACTCATTCTTAGTTATTGGATTTAAATAAATATTTTAGAGGTTGCTTTCATAAATAAAGAATTGTTACATTAGTAATTTTCCTACCTAAGCATTTACATACAGGATGAGTGAAAAATAAAGAGCACTGCATTGAGGTTAGCATTGCTAGGTCATTAAAATATTGTATGTCTGTCCCGGCTAGGCACAAGTGGTAAACCCAAACGGGGAAGGCCCATTCTCTTCCAGGGTTGGATAGGTATGGAGAGAGCGCCAAACTGGTTTCTTCGTGCCAAGTACTCCACCTCCCTTCCCTCTCCTTCGAAGGAGTCGGGGGTGCTTAAGTAGCCAAGCCAGCTACCCTGATTTCCCGCACCCCTAAAAAAACCTTGGATTTTCCGCGTTTGGGTTTGCCACTCGTGCCTAGCCGGGGCAGACAAACTTTACAGGGGTGCTACTGACTTCAGTTCAAAATCCCGGAAAACTATTAGAGAAAAACCTATTATCCGGAATCCCAAATTCCTGAACGTTTAGATTTGAAAAAAAATTTCCTGGTTCTAGAGGTATTCTTCCCACACAACTTACGGCACACCTGATGAACCAAAAAGACAAAACGGTCGAGAATGTTTTACCTACAGCTGTAAGTAAAAGCGACTCGATCGTAGCTTTCTTTTAGAATGAAGTAGTTACTACGTAAATTCTGCTTGGAACTGAAGGTGGGACTGGATTCTTCATAAAAGATGGTGTTAATGCTGCAGCTCTGCACTTATTTTTTAAATTGGACCTAATTTATAATTTTTGAATCATTCAATAAAACCAGAATTCCTGGATTCATGTTGTTATAAAACCGGATTTCCAAGGCTACCCCGGAAAATTAGCACCCCTGAAAATAATTTAGACCAAGTTAGGGTTTTTGATTTTTCTAATTATTTGTATAATAGTTGGTTCTGAATTTAAGAATTTGAAGAAATACTACATTTAGTTTTTACTGTATTATTAAATTATTAAAAATAATAGCATAGTACTTACTGGAAATTATGCTAAAAAAAATTAAAGGATGCACTGAAGTCAATTCTCCTTAGGCCTAGGGAGACTTGGCCCCACTGTCATAAAAGTGTGATAAAGTAATTATTGAAATGAAAAATGCAGGTTTGCAATTTTGTTTTCTTGTGACAACAGAAAATTTTCATTCGTTTAGTGAGATGTATCATCATTGCTTGTTTTCATATTAGAAAGCAGAGGCCATTTTACACAAAAATGAATTCTAAAAACTAATTATGGTGCCTAAATCATGTTTAATTATTTATTAGTAAAATTTTAAAAAGTCAATAAAAAAACTACCCAGCATTGGGTCAAGGCTCCTTAATTAGCTTTGCTTCTTTAACCCTAATTTTTTTACCAACCTCTATAAAAGGTATGTTGCAAAAAAAGTGACTAAAATATATGTCGGGTAAAAGTGACATTTTTTGAATTCCAAAATCTCTAAAAATTTACTAATAAGGTGCAAAATCAACCATGAGTAAATTGCTTTAAAATTGTTTATTTTATAATGGCTTCCCCCTCAAAAATGCAGTTGTATAATTGGTCAACAAGTAATATGAATACCATTTCCTTAAAATTTTCCTTTCATAGGAATCCTCTCAGGTCAAGTCTTCCTAATTCACCCTACAATAAATTGGACATAATACCAGAACTAGCAACTCAGTTTTACAAAAAATATGAAATTAATCAGAATGCCTACAAACCATATATAACACCAGTATGTTGTTCATGACCACCCCCACAGGAGTATACATTTCAAAAAAGCATTTGAAACTCATGGTAGAAGATGGTAGCAAATTTGTTAAGCAACCATTGTCAATTCCTGATTTAAGTAAAAAACATCCTTCCTACTCAGAATCTTCCATTCAGCTCTCAATCAACTAAATCATATGAAGTCAATATACTTTAACATAAATTGCTTATAAAAGTGCCATTTTTCCCAATTTTTACTTGTTTAAAATAAATCCCATGGCCTATCAATGCTAACCCTGCAAATCAGCTTAATAAATTTTAAGTTGTTCTGGGGTTGTTATTTTTTGCTCTATGTATTTTTTCTTATCTCCATCATAGTATTATATCAGTAAATAAAATGTCAAGTTTGAATTCACTGCTCTTTAAAGCTTGATAAGAACAAATTTGCATGGGGCTGCTAAACTTTCAACCTTAGAGTATTGCATATCAGCCAACACTATTAAAATTGATATTATAGTAAGAAAATTTATCCGGTATATAAAGAATGAGATGCTATGACTTTAACCATTTCAATCCTAGTCTGCCACTGAATTCTATAAAAAATTTGGGGCGACTAGGAGAAAGAAAGGGTTAAAAAATAAATAATGTTAAAATTCATTTATGTTTAAAATTTTATTATAAATATTTATCACGATAAATATTAAATACTGTACTAATGACGTTACACTGATCTATATTTTTGATGGGTAGCTTCCTATTTTCTTATTTATTTTTCATAAGTAGAACTGTAAATAATATTTCCAAAATTACTGAATTTATATATATGTATATATATATTTAAGAAAAAAGTTTGAAATAAATTGCTGTTAAAACAAGGGAAATGTAAAAACCTGTCAATGTTTATTACCTATGTACAAATATAACAACTGTGTTTAAATAAAACCAAAGCATGTCCTAACAAATAAAAATTTAAAACATAACATACAAGAAGCATTAAGACTTTCGAAACATCAAAGTGCAAGACAAAGCAGGGAAGTTTTCAGGTCTTCAGACTAAAAACCCAGATTAAAGAAGTCTGGAGTAATTAGAATCCAAGTTAATACAATTTAGTAATATATCACAAAAAAGTGCTTGTTTACATAGTTACTTATTTTAGTCAAGTATACATAAAAGCAATAAATTTTGGCACATGAACAGTATTGAAGATTGGGCTTCTTTTATCTCTCTCTTATTTAAAAGTAGATATTAGCAACAAATTGTTTTTTAACATTGTCCCAAAAAGTAAACACTTTGGTGCTGATAACTATATGGCACTTTCAAAAAATTAGTTTTAAAATATGAACAATCTGATAACATCAACCATGTAAACAATAAATAACTTTCAATGCATATAAATTAACCATCACCCATTTCAAGAATAAATAAAATAAATAACTAAGATTGCACATTTCCATATGTTCCAGGTGGTGGACGATATAATTTTGGTAAGGTCATGAGTTGAAGGCTGTTGAAAGCATACTTTTTGGTGCCTGTGTTCTTTAAAGTGTTTTCACGCCGTGTGCCCTCACTAGAATTATAAGCATTAGTGAAAATCTTATTTTTTTATTACAGAATGAGTAATCAACAAACACAATTTTAAGTTTTCAAATAGTTTTATGATAGAAATATACTGTTAAAAACAGTATCAATTCAAGTAAAAAATATATTAAGGTTGAAAACAATCACATCAACTTAAAAAATAATTTCTTATGGGAGAACTTTATTTTTACTATTTAGACAAACAAGGAAAATTCAATTACAAAAATTTTTAAATTTACTAGCTTTAACTTTAAAAAACTACTTGCCTTCTCATGCATTCCAAAACTCGAGGCATCTCTTTATCATCCAAATTGAAATCTTTTACCAGTACCATAGCCTGTTCTAGAGTAACTGACATAGATGTTCGATCTTTGGCACTTTTGCAACTAGTAAATCTTATCCCCCCAAGGTACTTGCATATCTGCAACATAAATGAAATAAGATGTAATTACTTTTTATGTTTTATTAAAAAATCTGAAGAGTAGATGATATTTAATTTTTGAAAATCCTTAATATGAGCTATATAAAATTAATTCAGGTCTTAGATCCCCAAAAGTTACTTTCTATAATTTCAATAGTCAACATTTTTTTTACTAGTTTCTTGCTTGCTTTAATCCAGAATGTAATTTACAATGGATGCATAGCATACATTTTATTTAAAGAAAAAACCCATTTTAGTAAAACTTCTAACTAATCTGCTCTGTAGTCCAAATACCCATTCTTCATACATGTCCTTTCAAACATTTTCTAAATTCGTATAGATATCAAATTAACAGACTTTTAAGTTTTAATCAGTTTAAATTCATGAAATTCTTTGATTTTAAAGCACTTATAAGTACCTCAGAGGAGATATGAATTATTTCAACATTCTTGCTTTTCTTGGTAAAGATTTGGTTATGAAGTTGTTCTAATAAACCGGATATGTGACTTTCTGCAAAATGAAAGCCTAAAACATAAAATTTATAACAATTATTCTTAATGTTTCTATAAATCATTGGAAACATAGTTAAGGAAAATGTTAGACAAGTAAGAAAACAAACTAAAATTTACCATGTCCTTTGAGAGCTTTAGCAGTTCTCTGGAATCTACTAAAATGTTCTTTTAATAAGCTCAAACTATCTTGGTTAATTTTGTCTTGAAGAGATGTATCTCCAAATCTTAAAAAAATACATACAAGCTGAATGTTTAAATGCTAAAAATATTCATATTAACAAACTATGTAATGAGATCTAGAAACATTAACAGTAAACACTGTTGATTGAATATTTAAAAATATTTTGTATTTTACTTATTGTACATAGAGAACTTAGTTATTCCTGGAAATTTGTGGAGGTTTACTGCTAATTACCAAAATGAGGAGCACATAAAGATAAATACAGTTTGGCTTAAAAACTGGACTAATAAGATACAAACAGAGAATATAAAAGCTGTGAACAGAGCAAAAGACATAAAACTACCCCCATGCAAGAATTCTGAGAAAGGCTGAAGGCTTTTAATAAATATTTCGCCTAAAAGTACTATTCAATGGTCCAACTGTTTGACAGTTTATAGTACTTTTGAAGACAGTAGTGGGGATAATTTGCTTGGATGCAAAAGTCAAGAAACCAGGAGTTCACTAAATTTAAGTAGAGTAATTTTAAGGTAAATATATATTATGAGAAAAAGTGAGCATACGTTATGAATAAACTCACATCAATTATCAAAATAATTATTGCTTAGTCATTAACATTTTATTATTATTTAATAAAGGTAAATTTTATAACAGCATATAGACAATTTTAATATTAAAAATACATACTTTTCTGCTAGAGTGGCTTGTTCATTGATGCCAATATTGAAGAAAACAGAACTAACAGTGAATCTGTATCCCCCATTGCATTCTGATGATAATAAACTCATTACTGATGGAGGTGCAGGAATGAAAACCCGTAAAAACAATCTGCAAAATTATACCAATTTAGCTACATGCTACATAGTCTAAAGTTTGAAATTATTTATAGGTTCTTAAACTGAAATATCATAAGGCATAAACTGTTCATTGTGCAATTCAAGGCTTAGGTACAAGAGCCAGGAATCTCCAGTTTCAAATTGTAAGTTTATTTAGGTGATTTATTTGTGATATTTTAAATGCTGGCATGCTTTTAGGTATGATATTAGGGTTGTAAATTTCTGGAGAGGTATGGGATTCGGGGCTGCTCTATCTTAGAGACAAATAATATAGCAATCCGTATATTTGTACTGTGAACAAGAAACATAGGAAAATAAAATTTTTTACTTACAATTTAAAATAGAATTAGTCAATAGCTTGTCTGTTCAAAATGTTTTTAGGGTTTCTCTTTATTTGTATTATCAAGATTAAGATAATAAAGTAACAAAGTTCCTTATAAGGTCCTTCATGTTTATATTCCTTATAAGGTGTTGGATTTTTTTACCTCATTTATCTTCAATATAAAAAGTTTAAATATAGATGAAGAGCAAAATTTTAAGCAACCCATTCAACAAAATGATTCAACAACACCTAGAGGTTCTATCTGTTAGAAAAGGTATAATGCTAAATTGGTGTTTTTCCCAATTAAGAAATTTGCTGTGAATGAGGAGTTACCTGGCTTTTGCCCAAAGTGTTGAATTTTTACAAAGGTATTTTCCAATAAATGGCAAGGAATAAATAAAATCAATAACTTACCTACTTCCTTCTATCCGTGGCTGAGGATTGCACACTGCAGTGGAAGGTTCTAACCAAAATGATACTCTTCGAAGGTCATCAATACCCACAACCATATCTTCAAGTGCTCCCATTTCATCTCCGTAACAGCTTAAAAGACCTTCAAAATGGCACAAAACTCCGACAGTTCGTAACATATGCATAAACATTGTATCTGGATTTCTACACCAAAGCCGAGTCATCAATCCTGTTATAAGACTAGTTAGCTGAAAAAAAAATATGTCTTATTATTCTATAGATAGGAAATCAGAGAGAGAGAGAGAGTAGGAAATTTTCAAATTACTTTCCTAGCAAGAATTTATCAAATTTTATAGAGTTATTCAAACATTTTGTAATAGTTAAAGCTTTTGACTTTCTAGCCATATTGACACCATGAAATTTACAAATGCAAATATTTCAAATTAAATTCTTCTCATGTATAGAATAAAACTGAAATGATTGAGAGAGACAAGGTTCCTTAAGTAGTATACAATCCAAAATTAGAAATCCTGATTATGCTACTTGAGACAATTTCATAATTGTTTATTGTTAGGTTTTCCCTTCATTTTGGTTATTAGAAGTCATTTTTAATGAGGTTTCCAATACATCAAAATATTTCACGCGCCTTTATGATGATTTATTTTTATTATAGATCTATTATTTCATTTTTAAGTTCTATTAAATATCTTTTCCCACAAAAATTGAAAGTTGATGCCCTAATTTAAAAAGTTCTTAGCAATACTTAACATTTTACTTACATAATACAACATTACACAACTAAATTTCATTTATATATTACATTAATTTAAATAATGAATAACTTACAGCTTGAGAAAAAACAATATCTCTCCTGTGTCTAACTTTTTGGCTCATTGGTAAACACTTAGTGGATTCCTAAAAAATATAAATGGAAAATATTTTTTTAAAAAATTTTAATATAATATAATACTTAAAAATTTCAATGTAAAATTTTTAAAATTTGTTTAAGTTTAATTAATGTTTAAAAATATAACATATTTAGAAAAAAAATAGTACTCAGAATGTTTTAATTTATAAAAAAGTAAATGCTTCATTTTGATATCCTAAATAAAAATAAAATCTATAGAAAAATCCTTACTTTAAGAGAAACAATAGCATAAGTCAATCTTGCAGTTTTTAAAAGACAGTTAACAGCTTGCCGCAGCTTCTTAATACTAGGCATTAATTCTTCAGTCCAACTTGGAGCTCTTTCTAATGATTCAACACTTTCAACATTATCTTTGCCTTCAGAAACAAATGATTGCACTTTGGAAGCCATGCACATTATGCTAGCTTTTATGTTCAGATGAGTCAAATCCTACAACATTAAAATCAACAGAATTACAGGGCATATTTTGTAGAGCATTTATGTTTTACTTATAATTACTCACAGAAATTATAATTAAGTGATAAGTACAGGGCTTAGGTTTATTTTAGCCTTAAACTATGACTCATTTATGATAAGGCTAAGAAGTAATTTAATTCACCCCATTGTAAACAACAAAGTGTTTAAGATTGAATATTTTTTTGCTTCATTAAATAAAAATATTTCAAAATATCTACCATTGGTTCAATTTCTTCAACACTGTCCACATTATCAGCAGAGTTTTCCTTTGATTTAACAAGCTCATTAACTTTTCCACTTTCATCAACATGTCTTGCAGAAATTTCTTCTTCAGATGTCACATCGGAACTTTTTGTGGCTTCAGAATTTGTATTAGAATCAGAAGCAACAGCACATTTTACTGGTACACTTCTAATGGAATCCCAAGATGACAAAACATCTTCAACCAAATGAGGTGTGCAGACTCTTGTTAGCTGATCTCCCTATCAGAGAAATCAAGAACATAATAACGCAATGCTAATGATAAAATATTATAAAGTTTAATTATCATGAATTATACATCTTAAATGAGAATAAGTACTTAACAGATATTTCATAAACATATCATAAAGATTAAAGTATCCCAATTTTTATAACTCTCAAGGAAGATACATTTTTTTACTTTAATATAATTCAATAAAATTTATTTTCTAAACTACTTGTCAGATTGAATAGAATTGTTTCTAGAATACAAATTCAGTCAAACCTCGATAAGTAAAATCACTCAACTTTTTATTCCACTTATCCAGTGAATTCACTTACCCAGTTAGGACTGTATTTTTATTTCATGGATTACAAAAGAAAACTTTTAAGCTAGAAGTACTCAAATAGAGCAAGTGTAGCTTCTTTGGGTGATAAAATGATAAACTAAAGGTTAGACAACACATATTTTCAATAAACAAGCTGAAGGAGATTTGTGGGAGAAAATAAAGCAATTTTAAGATAACAATAAGTTTGCTTTAAATGATTTCAATCAACTTTTAACTCATCATGTATGATAAGTATTTTATGAATATTTACCTTACTGCTAAGAGAGTTGAGAACAGCTTGAAGAGTATTTCTGCATTTTTTATCACACAAAGCGATAATTTTTTGAAGATCAGCCTCTATTTCTTCTTGAAGATTCTCTATTCTACTAATTGCTTCAGCTGATCGGGAAATAGGATCAGGACCGAGAATGGCACTTCCGTTGTCACCATTACTGTTAAATTAAAAGAACAAATTTAATTTTTTTTACAATAATAATTAACTCCAAGTAATAAAAAATAAAATATACCTGAACAGTGGATAGTAACTTTTCAGTTGGTTCAGGAGTCTGAGTAAACCACCTTGCCGAAATCGGCGTGAATAGGCAGAAAACGCTCCCACAGTAACAATATCATACACACCAGCTAAAATTTAAAACTTAGTTTTAAACCAATAAACGTTTTCAAAACATAAAGAGTCACCAGAAAACTTACTTTTTCGTGTTGTAACATTTTGAACCCACATTCTCTGAACGTGTAAATTGACTGGAACAAATTCAAAATTTGTATCTTTTTTCTTCATTGAAGGCTTAAAAGATGTGCCTTTTAACTTGAGCAAAAAATCAACTACCTCATTGTAATGATTTATCAATCGAAGATGTCCATCAGATGCAGCTAAATATTTTTGTTGCCATTCCAAAGGAAGAAGCTGAAAAAAAAATAATACTTAGTTTCAACCCCTCAGCCTAACCAAATCTTTGATACCCAGTCAAGCAAAATATCATTTATACAGGAAAATACTCCTTACAGTTATACTTTCAGTTATAGTTATTTATTTTCTTCTTATATTTTAAAAAGAAATTTGAACTATTTCACCATGCCTTGTAGAAAAGTTATCATCAAATTTCAAACATTTATGGTGTTATCATACAATTTTTTTAAGGATAATGAATATCAAACATTAAATAAACCACATGATAATACTAGAAATATTTCTAACCAGTACTTTTAAATACAGTACTTATAAAAGATATAATTACATGTTCTAATTGAATAAGAGTTTCATTAAGCTTCTTTTCTTCATTAATCCAGAGCTCCCTGAAAGTAATATTCAATAATCTATAGAAATTTTAAATACTACATGCAACTTTAAAGTAGTTTAATAAACAAGATAAATTGTTGTTTACTATGGAAATACTTAAGTACAGATTTTCATAAACCTTAAAAGGAAAAAAACCACAAGATTGAACACCAGAAAAATTGTATTTAAACATCAGTACTGAACTGATGCATAAAATACTAAATACAAGAGCTATTAGAAAATTCAATAGGAAACTAAATATTCCCCCATACATAAATTTTAATGATATTTAAAGATAATTTCTACTGATTTAAAAAAAGTGATCAAGATGTGAACTTTAGGATTAATTTACTTTAATAAAATTATAATATTATTCAAATAACATTAATTGGAAACATGATATGTATTTCAATAAAATTTATGTGTCTATTTTTCTTTACAGACGTTGATTTGAATATTCAATTGAAATAACTGTAATGTACATCAAAACCAATGACCCTGGTTTAGTAGGAAAGGTAAATAGAAAATAAATATGCATTTTAAAATAGTTTTAAAACTTTAATCAACAGATTTGATAAAACCTTGTTTCTTTTGTACTAGCAATCAAAAAAGTATAGTTGCTTAAATTTACATGGCAATACTAAAATTTATAACACATTCCAGGATTTTGATTTTTGTAATATTCTGAATGCAAGAGATAATACCTATGAAACCAATTTCCATCAAAACCAATATAAACACTAAAAAATCTTAATATCAAAAGCATAGGATGAAAAAACTTCAAGAGACAAAAGACACTTACAATAACATACAAGGAACAGTCACAGACAATTTACTTTCCGACATTATTTCATGAACATGTAATTCAGCACCAAGTCCAGTGTGAAAACGGTATGTTTGAGTGGTAAAGTTACTAGACAATGTCTTTAATAAGCCTAAAACTGGCATTCCAGCCTGAGATGATAGTCTCGTTGGAAGAGAGTAACTTCTAGGGCGTTCAACCTAAGAAAACAAAGTAATTTAAGATTATAACAATTTGTTGGAAATATACACAAAATATTAAAGCTTGAAAATGTAAAAGAGGCCTACTTAAAAAATAAATTACCTTTGACCATAGAGATTCTTCTTCGGCCAATAATAACCATGCATTTCTTTGTTTTGTATTAGTCATCTCTCGTGCAGATATAGAAATGAATCCTACACTTGCACAAGAAGGAGATCTAATAAAATAAAACAATAGTTATCCTTAACTGTTTTTCCACCAGTATCAAAATTTAGATGCACAGATTAGGATTAAAGAATGTTGTAACCAGAAGTACAACACTACTTCAGGTATCCATTTTGATTTAATTGAGACCTTGATAACTATTGTAACTGTTAGTTTAAAAAAATATTCCCTCGATAATCAGTCCTTAAATATACATCTCACAGTAAACTATAATAAAATAAAACATCTGAAGTTTAAACCCTTATTGCAAATCAACTTCTTTGTTTTCAGAGATTAACTCAAATTAGGTTAATTAAGACTGAGATACTTGAGGCTCATTTGTGTATGAAAAAAAAACTAATTCCAGTAATTTTAATTTAAAAAAAAAAAAAAAAAACAGAACGGAAATGCTTATTTTAAAAAGAAATTAGCATGCAAAAGGCTTTGAAAAAGTGAAGCATGTATTTATCCATTATTTGCACAGGAAAAGTAGAAACAACAACCCTTTCAAAGGCAAACCAATGCTTCTTAATTTAAAGTTTTATTTATATTTATGCATTGTCTACTTTAATTTTATAAAAATATTAAATTAAATACCTGTAATTACTCTCATAAAAATTGTCATTTCATAAAAACAAAAACTCACACTAGAGTTAGTCTCAAAGTACGATGATGACTTTGTATCAGAGTATCTAAAGTAAACACAGATTCTCCTAGAAGTGCACTCTGCAAATGAAATAGTATAAATGATTTATACACATGATTTCAAATGAATATTAATTTCAATTTTTAAGACACAAAATAAATAGTTTGTGTTTTATATCACAGTTTTTTGTTTCATATTTTTCCTAAAACTCTAATGCTATGTTTTTTTTTTTAAATAGTTGAAAAGATGATAATCTTTACACACCCTTAGTCCCTAATTGTTTGAATAATCAATAATCTACTTTATCAACTATATAAGAATAATAGTTTTTGTTTAATTGTAAGATAATTAGTTAAAAATTATTGAGTATTACATGGTTAAATTTCCACAAAAATTTAATGTTTTATATCTACTTATAGTTAGATATAAATGTGTGTGTGCAGAACAATATTTTATGTTTAGAATAACATTCCATCCCATTAAAAACCAATTCTAAAATTTGTGTTTCAATAAATAAACTTAAATGTAATCAATAAGCAAAGTTAAACATGTAATTAATATAAGTACCCCACAAAACAAAAAATACATTTATCACACACATTACTTCAAACTAAAAAAATTCATACTAGTCAAACTCCTGAGACTAGTGTATTTTAACTGTTAAAAAAAGTGATGTATAAAAAAATGAAAACCTGCTCTAAAACCTATATATTATCAAAATAGGAAAAATACTTACAGTACATGTTACTCTTTCTTTCACGTCATAAACTGAAAGTTTTATTCTAGTTAGTTCAGTGACTTCTCCTTTAACAAATGTAACCGTTGTAAAAAAGCATGGGTTACTTGACTTCTACAGTGAGAAAAAGTACAACACTGTTAGGTAAAAACCTAGGTTACGACTTTTTTACCACACACTTTTTTCAAAAAATTTTCATTTGGAAAAAAAACTGTTTAAATGCTACAAATTATTTCTTTATTTAAATATGTTTTTTTACTTTGATGCTTTAAAAATACCACTGAACTTACTTCTACAATTTCAGTCTGGGCAAATTTTGTCCACTTTACTGAAGGAAGAGTATTGATAGACACCGACACTAATGGGTTAGGAGGTTGACCATCTCCATCACACATTAGGTTATCACAGCCTAAACATTTAAATTTAATTTGTATGATTCAAGTAAAGAGCAAACTGAAACATGGCTTACGCTTAAATGTATTATGTAAAGATAAAAGGAAAGGACCATTGTACATTACAAAAAAAAAATAAACTTACATAAACTTAATTCCATGAATGGCTCATATTGTTGAGGATCATAGCCTGAAAATTTGTAGATAAAAGAACTTTATATGGAAGAAACTGTTAATTTCAGAACAATATATGAATAAAAAACAATATACTGCAAATGAAAATAAAGTAACTGTAATGAACTTACTAGTGCTAGCAGTAAAGCTTCTTTGTCTTTTACAAGAAACAAGGGATAAATCATTATCATTCAGAACTTTTATTTCTTTCAGTTTTTCTTTCAAAGAAGAAACTTGTGCCTGCATATATTCAAAACTTGCCATGTGAAGAGCTTGGATCCATGAATCTCTTTCACTTTCAGATACAGTACCTAGTTGTTGCACTATTTCATCATGCTTGAAAACTAAAATAAATTATTGATTTAGGGTAAACTGTGCATCTTTAATAATAATAAATAAAAATAATACATACATTGATAATTTTTTGGTTAGGAATTACAGTCAATTCCACTCGTGATCGTTATTGGCCGAGATTAGCCGAGATTAAACTAATAACATTATCTGATTGATAACAATAAGCACTTTCATATAAAAAAGCAGCAAACAGTGTAACTAGAGTGTTTGCTTTAAAATCAAAATTATTTAATCGTAATTAATGTATTTAAAAAAATTTTTTACACTACTATGTACTTGGCAAACTAAAATTTTTAGGGGAAATATAACAGTAGTCCAATTAGTAAAAATAAAATAATTGCTTATTTTGTACGTATATTTATTTATGACCACCACCAAAAAAATAGGTCTCTTAACTTGTGCTCCATTATATCCTTCCACTCCAACAAACCAATCAAACTCAAATCAATCTGAATTCCAGTAAACAAGGAAAAAACAAATCCACTTATCAGAAACATCTGCACGGTGCTGATGATATGCTTTCACCAATTACAAGCATGGATTTGGGTCCCCCCTTTAACCATTTTCTTTCAATGTAAGCGGAGCATCGAATGCTTTCTTTTCTTACAATAAAAGAAAAGAACCATAACGGAGCAACTTACTCATACAGAGTTTCAGAAGAAAGAAGAGCCTGATGCTTTTAGGGAAGGGCAGATGTTTGCTTGTAAAAAATGCCCTTCAAACGAAACTCGAAAGCAGACGCTTTTTAGGGAAGATGGACAAATTTTGAAAACAGTAAGCAGTGTGTTGATCACATAAAAGAACATTTTTACATTAAATTAAATAGGAATGTTTGGGACCTGTTGATTTTGATAAACCGATTGATAACATTAACCGTGATCACATTAAGTGGAGTCGACTGTATCATTCTGATATGGCAACAAAATAGTTGACTAAAGTTGATAACTTGAATTGGATTTTAATAATCATCAAAATTAGATAATGTAGAAGTGATAGTTTACATTTCAAGTAAAAAATTTCTGGTCAATCAATGAATAAAAAAAATAATTTCTTTTGTATACATTTAAAGTCAGAAATTACTGCTATAAATAATTCTTTAAAATCACAAATCAAAACTTAAATGACTAAAACAGATACAGTAGCATCCACAAAATAAATTTAAGAGAAATAACCTAACAAGAGGTCTTAGTTATTCCATCAATATTACTATGATAATTATGAAATATATGATACATACTTATGCTAAAGGAATAAGGAACTTCAGTGCTTTCATCCAATCGAACATTATATTCTTCCAATACTAAAACACCAGCTGGTTCAGAATACTGTAAATCAAATTAAAAAAAAAGATATCTCAATTGCCTCAGAGATATCTCAAAAGGTGTATAGTATACTATCGTTATAGTATACTACCATTAATATAAAAATAGTATACTATCATTAATATCTTTTTATGAACTTAGGTTCTTACCTGATCTTTAGATTTATAGTAAAAAAGTAAATTTCCTCTTAACCTACACCATCTTTGGACAAACACTAAATAAAAGTAAAACATTTGAGTAAATATTAGAAAGAGAAAAAGCAATTTTAAAAAACAAATTTTATCTTTTTACATTAAAAATGTATTTAAGTGATCTAGAGCTAGACTTTAAAGAAAGATTTAATTGAATTGAATCAGTGTCATTCCAGGAAAAATCAACCAAAGTGGTTGGATTTGTGTTACCAATGGTTCTTAAATTGTTACCAAAAATTAACTCTAACACATAATTGTTGAGTCATTTTAATTTCAAATAATTGATCAAAGTGAAACGAACCTAAATGTAAACTTTTCATAGTTTAATAACAATTTACAATAAATACAAATTCATTCAATTCATTTAAATACAAATTTTACTTTTTCAGAGCCTAAACCTTAACTGAAGAAAAATGATGACACAAAAATGATGATGTTGAATGACAATGATAACACTTCATAGTTTTGTGAATTTGAAATTAGCGTTACATTAGGTTTTTCAGCCAGGAGCCTGTTTTTGTGAAAATAGGGTTCTATATTTGTAGTAGTGAAAAATCACAAAACTATGTTTTTCGAAGAAGACAGGACTAGCTCAGTGGGACTTTGTGAAAAGTTCATTTTTATGAAAAAATATTTTGAGATGGGTCAATTATTAAGGTAAAATATTCTGTGACGGGTCTGTTTTCACAATGAAATAGTTTGTGAAAGGTACAAAAACAGACTCAAATGTAATTTTTTTTTTGTTTTTAATTTAATAAGACTGAATGCTGTCAATATTGGGTTAAAAAATGTAAATTAATATTCTCTAAATTAAAATATGACATGATTTTAATTCACTCCTCCTGGTGAGATTTTGATGGACCAATGGGATGGGAGGATGGGAGGGATACCAATAATAATGCAATCAAAACCTATTTCCCTATGAAATAATAAAGAAATGGAATTTTAATAATACAAACACAATTAACTGACTTAAATAGCATCAAAAGTGATACAACATACCCTCACTTCTTCTAAATAAGCTGTCATTCTTTTCTTTCACAAATAAAATTCCTTCTTTGTCAAACTTATAAGACGGTTGAGTAGCAACTGCTATTATCTCCTTGGAGTTAAATCGCATACTGCTTCTACCTGTTAAAGGGAATTGAGAAAAAAAATGAACATGTAACAACAAAAGAGCTTCTTTTAAAATCACCTAAGATATAAATAAACAGCACTTTAAAATGAAAGATGAATATTTATTTGATGATATATATATATAAAAGGTGTGCTTTAAGCTGTACTAATTTTAAAATCATACAAAAAATAATGTTAAAATATTGCGTAATACCATGATGTGCCTAAATGACAAAATGATTCAGCAATCTAAGTTCAGAATATAATTCAAAACATCAGAATCATTGAAGACTCAGGATTTTTAAAGTATAATATTTTGCTTCTACCCACTTTGTTATTTATTCCATAGAAAAAAATCTCCTTTATCCCTTATGTAAGAAGATAATAATAAGTAGTCAAACAACCTTTTGATGAATACATAGATAGCATTTGTTACATAAAATGGGTTCACAACTGCTACCAATTGTAAAAATAAAATATTTTGTGAATTTGTGATACTTTATTAATTAGAGAAAACCTAAATTATAAGCATATTTTGCAATCAGCAAGAAAGTGTTTTATTGAGAACCTATGTACTTATTTAACACAAAACTGAAAAAACAAATATTCCTATACATTTTTTGCAAACAATTTGAATTAAGTAAAAGAGAAGTTATTTTTTTATTTGATTTAGTGATGAGGCAGCAAAAGTCTTATTTTCAGCTGGATCCATCCTTACATAACAAACTTTATTAAATTTTCAAAGAAAAGTAGAAAAACTTCACAAATGTAATGTTGTGGGATACCCACATAAATTAGCAATGTATTATTTGCAAATTGAAGATCTAAAAATACAAAACAATGCATATGTTATGTAAACTAAAATTAAAGTATGAGTATTGTTTAAAAGTATAAAGTCAGAGCGGTAATTTATGCAGTGTAGATTAGATTTATAATCTAAATAGCATATCTAACTCTCACTTCCAAAAACTTAATGTTGAATTTAAATTATACCCCTTAAAACCATTTTTAGAATAGAATATCTGACTTATGTAATATGCCAGCAATTTTAAGGTAACAGTAATTTTTGAGCCTAGTTTATTTTCTACTTTAGAACCAAAACTTGCAATTTACCTATTCTAATATATGGGGGTTCACACACAAAATGTTTGATAAGTAGGATACTACATCAACTTTCTCATTGAAAAAAAGTTGTTCTTAATTTTCTTTCAAATTCATTCATTCCACCAACACAAAATATTCCTCCTCAAAATGAGTTAGATTATTTTTGTCATCGAAAACGAAATTAGAATCATATAAATTCACTTACAATTATTTATAGTTCGTTACTTCAGAATTCTTTGAAGAATTTTATTGATTGCATTAGACACAGATCGCGAAATAAACTTTATTGATATTCACGAGAATTCGCACTGAAGTGCCTTTATTTGTACACAACTGGTAGATCAACACCTTTGACAAAAAATTAATGAATTGATCATTTTTTTACAGAGATGATGCCTTTAGAAGAGAACATCAAAACAATCACTTCAAACCAAAAAGTATTTTTGTTATTTAATTAATTATCGCTGAAGCGGTGAGTCAAACACCCACAAACCAAAATATTCAAACTGCTTTTGTTTTTCTTAACTTGTCAAAAACATATGTTGAAGTGAAAACATTTTATGGATGGCTTATCAGGTAGAGCGAAACGACAACGACGTTGGTTGCTCATATTCCTCATTTCCGGCATAAAAGGACGAAATACTTTGACCGAAATACTAATGAGAAATTGAGAAATGCAGAAATATTATTTCTAACATTTTATCTCAAATTTTGGGACAGTAAAATGTTTTGATTACTAGTGGCGTGGCGCGTGGCATAACCAGAAAAAAGGGGGAGGAAGAGAGGGTTATTGGATTTTTTGGGGGCTCTTTTATGGGTAAATAAAGCCCTTTCCTAAGGTAAAAAAAAAAAGAAATTTCGACTTTAAAGTGAGTATATAATCCCAAATCTCCCCCCTTTTTTCTCCTTACCACATGGAATTCTCCTTACGATCCTTAAAAAGACTCGGAAGAACAAGAGAAGCCTCCAAATGAAGCGCTCCTTAAGAGGGTCCGTCAGCATTTCGATTTGCGCCTTTTCCCACTAGATGGCACTGAAACTCACACAGTCACACGATCGAAAGTCAGCCAAGAACATAGCCGAGATTAACGAGGGAAGCCATGGGAAGCGATATGCGCCAAATACTGGCACGACTGGTTCAAAGAGAGGAGAGAGCGGTTCTAAGAAAAAGGGGGAAAGATGAGATGTCCGAGAGGAGAGCGTTGGTTGACATTGACATCCAGGGGTTTCGCAAACGGTAAACTGCTGCATTTCCATCTGGCCGCGTTTTTAAAGATGTAGATCAGGGGTTCTCAAACTTTTGAACATCGCGACCCACTTTTTATGAACAGAATCTAACGCGACCCACCTCATCTTTAATTAAGGTATAATTTTTTTCAGGCCAGCAACAGGGCATAGTGTGAAACTTATTTTATGATAATAATTAACTCAAAGACCTAGAACTAAAAATAAAAGTGATAACACTGTTAATTATATAAAAAAATTAAACCAAGTGGATTTGAATCCAGTTTTTGGAAGGAGGCTGGGGCCAGGTTGGAAGAGAGGTCACTATTATTTCAGGACAAGGAAGCGGTCTTTATTTTCTTAGCCACTGTACTGCATTTCAATATTTCAATAGAAAACGCTGTTTTTCGTTTCTAAGAAATATTGTTTCGAAATGAATTGAGGGGTGTCTCAAAAACTCTTTCTTATTCTTATTCAGCTGTGACAAGAAGTTGAATTTTTAGTAATCTTAAAAGTTGATGTTTTCTATTAAAAGTCAATAAAGAAAAGTTATAAAAGAATACTAGCTGGTTTTAGAGACCCTATATATAGAGAGACTGGACAACGGCTCACCGGTATTATCGGTATTTCCGCCATTTTAGTTACAACTTTCCTATACTTTAACATTACGAAATGTTGAAAATCGTGGAAAATGCTGTTAAAAGTTTTGAAAAATACCGAAAGAAGAGCTAAAATGTAAACAAATAAGTTATTAAAAATTTATTTGTTTACTTTCATTCATAAATAATGCCAAATAAATTCAAAAAACTAAATATTTAATTGTTTAACTGGTTGGCGACTTTATTGGCATCCGCCGTTGGCTACCAAGACTAGTTAACCATCTATTTAGATACGAAATTGAAAACAAAGTAATAGAATTTGAATTGAGACTAGTTTCCTGGCTACTAGTCCATAAAAATAAAATTTTATTTCATACATTTCTCCTCGAAAAGAGCGATAGCGTGCCAAATGTTACCTGTGGCAACCAAACAATCACTTTGATTTTTTAAAATGTATTTTCTAAGATAAAAATAATTATTAACAAAATAAAGAACATCAATTCGTGTTCGGAATGAATTGTTTAAATTTTTTATATAGTTTTTGCTTTGATTTTTGTGCAATAAAAAGAGTTTTAGGCGGATGAATTAGCATTACAGTCTATGGAGATTCATGCATTTTGTAACTAAAATGGAGGCGAAAAGTTCATTGTCCAGTCTCTCTATATATAGGGTCTCTAGCTGGTTTGACCTTTGACCCGGCAAAGCCGCGTCTTACCAGCTAGATTACGCGCCTTTGGCGCTGATGCGAGCTTCGCTCGTTACTATTTCACGCTTGCAGCGCAGTTAAATTTTCTACAATTACTTTTTTTTAAGCTGCATCGTCAGCGCTAAACTGTTCAATATTTTCAATCAAATTATGTAGGTTTTTCTAACCACAACTAATTTATTCTTATGCGTCATCTGAAGAGAAAGAAACTTCAATTAAACCTGTACCAGTAATTTTTTTTATAAATCCAATATGCCTAGTAGGTATCCTGTTGCGATAAATCTAGTAAAACGTCAAAACATTGAAGTTTGATAATTTCAAAGTAGATTTGCTTCACTCTCTTTAAAAGACGTTTTGCCTGTGTTGGTAAAAACATTAACTGAAAACAATGGGGCAAATTGAAAAAAGTTTCTAATTTAAAAATGGAATGCTTTGAAGGAACGTGACATATTATTGGCTCATCTAGGGTTGGAAATCTTTCGATCAAGACCGAGTTTGTCCAAATCGGTTCAGGGGTTCGGGCTGGCGGCCGGCCGAACGGAACCTCCCCATAGAGTTAACATGGGGGCAAAACGAAAAAATCGTATAATTTAAAAATGGAAGGTTTTAGAGGAACCTGACATATTATTGGATCATCTAGGGGTGGATAGCTTTCGATCAAGACCGAGTTTGTCCAAATCGGAACGGGGGTGCGGCCTTGCGGCCGGCCGAAAGAAAAACCAAATTATTTTAATATATAAGATTTTAACTATATTTTTTACTTCAAAATAAAAAGGATTTCAATTCGTATTTTCTGATAAACTGTTCATTTAAAAACTTTTCTTTTTAAATCAATTCACAAAGATTTTAGTAACGTTTTCAAACTTCAAACGTTTTATGCTATTCTTATAATGAATGGTGTATTCTGTATTATAGATGAAGGTTAATTAGAATAGAAAGTATTAAGCAGTAGCAAAACGTTTCCATCCTTTTATACAAAAAAAAAAAAAATAGTATTAGTATTATGGCCTATTTTACACTTTGCGAGACCCTATGTATATAATTCTGAACAAAAAAACTCCAAGTAGATTGTGTTTTGTATGGGGTATTATATTCAATAGAAAATGGAAAAAATGTTAGGTGATTTTTTTTAAATGAAGGATTTTTTTTCATGCGTTTTTTTACGAGTAAAGTGGAAATTTAAAAATTGAATCTTTTTAAATTTCTGTGGGGGGTTATGAGTCAAGGGGGTTATTTAAAAAAATAAATTGTTCTTTTTTTTCCACTAAATTGGTGAGAGAGGGAAGAAGGTTATTTACATGTTGTTAAGGTACTAGTGTATTTTAAAAAGATTCAGAAGATATATAAATTTTTGACCCCTATTTAAACCCTATACTCCTATACATCTTATTATACTTAATATTAATTAAAGATGGGTCTTCCTCCAGAAAATAGGGGGTTCGGCGGTCCTCCCCCGAAATTTTTTAAAATTTTAGTATGCTAAAAAGTGTTCTGGAGCTATTTTTTGGGGAGTTTTCAGGGAGCTTCGCGGGCTGCACAAAATGACCCGGCGGGTCGCATGCGGCCCGCGGTCCGCCTGTTGGAAATCCCTGGGTTATAATATTCAGTTTACCTGCAAGGCCCTTTGTTTTCAATCTTTTTTATGACGGCACACATGAAGTTAGAATTACAGGCGCCCTGGACATGTAAAGTTGTATGATAAAAAATATGTTTAAAAAATTTAACGAGATGGCTAAATCAGTTTGAGTTCATCTAAACTGCATCAAAATCACCTAAAAAGTCCACTTTAAGAAAAAATTTTAAAGGTCTTTTAAGGTTATAAGCTTTTTGAGTTTGATTTCTAGTAATCCTGAAAAATTCAACTATACCCATAACCGTGATGATTGATAATAATGCAACTTGAATTCTTGAATTTTTATTTTGATTAAATTCGAGTCAAAAAGGCAAAAATCTAAACATGCTGAACTTTTGCTCATCACGAGGCACAAAAGTTTGCTAAAAAGTTCTGTCAGAAATATCGTGATTTCCCTAAGGATATTATTCCGATCGCAATTTTTAGCGGCAAAAATTAGCTTACTATCATAGATGCATAAATTTGTTAAATTACGCACTTTTGAAAGTTTTATCCTTTTATATTCGGTAAATATAAGGGTAGAAAGTCTTGAGGTATCGAAAGTCGGTGTCATAAGTTAATTTAAATTTTGAACACCTTATTCAAACCTTTATTAGTGTTTTACTTTAGACTTCCCTAGACCCAAACCAGAACTTGCTGCTATAGTTCTGGACCGTAGAATTGTAGAAATACATTAGTTTCAGAATTGAAAACAAAGGACGGATCTGTCACGTACATTTTTGTACATTTCGGTAGATATAAGATCCCCATGCAAGGAGGATTGAAGGAACCGGTTTGGGGGGGTTGGGGTAAGCTCGCAACGATGCCCCCATCTCACCGAAATTCACCTCGCTCGCTACACGCATTTTGTTCGAACGCCTACCGCCTGCCCGAAAGACTATTTGGTCTACACCAACAGGACATTTCTCCAAAAAGGAAATTTTGTCGATGACGTTATAGCGAACGGGACATTTCACTGATAAAATATTAGTCGTTGAAACGCCCTGTCAGCAAAACTGGTAGCTTTTAGAATTCTTTCGCTATATATAATATAATATAGTAAAATAAGCAACTATAAATCAGAAGTCTTAAGATGTTGAGAAAATGTTTATTTACACATTGATTTGTGAAGAAAAAACTTCATCTCTCTTTTTTAGCCAAAAAAAAGTATAAATATATATTTGCAGTAAAATCAAATACTCCACAAATAACAGCTGATTTAAAAGAGGATATTTACATTTTGTGGTTCCATAAAAAATACCCCTTGTATGCCACAAAATTTTCAAGGGAAACTTCTTATTGACAGTGGCGTATATAGAAATTTATTTCGGGAGGGACCCAAAATAACCTAAAAAAACCCTTAGTTTTTAAAAAGCCGAAAGCTAGAATTTCGCACCGGGGAGAGGACCAAAAAATATTCCTAAGCCCTCCCGCCATGCACATTTAATAGATTCAATGTAGTTTTTTTTAATATAGTTCCAGGTATGATTTGATGAAGTGAATATTGAAAAAAATTGTGAATAATAAAGTTCCAAGTACAAAAGGGGGGCCTGAGGGGCTCCCCCTTTTGGAAATTTGACCCTTAAAACAGGGTTTTAACTCATTTTAGTACACCAAGTTGAAGTGAGGCATTTTTTTCCTAAAAAAGTCAAATATATAGTTACTTTCAAAGCGAATATTGTTTCTATAGAAAATAAGACAGAAAATTGTTCCAAAAAGAATAATTTTTAAAACTTTTAAGAATTTACATTATCTGTTGATTAAAAAGTCTTATTTTAGTGACTTGCTCAATCGTTTGGCAATTTTTACGACTCAGAAGAAAAAAACATTTCCTTACTTTTGTGAAACTTATCTTATGATAATAAGGACCAATTCTTCATACTGCAAGACTTAGAACTAAAAATAAAAGTGGTAGCACTGTTAATATAAAAAAATTAAGCCGAGAGGATTGGAATACAGTTTTTGGAAGGAGGCTGCGGCCAGGTTGGAAGGGAGGACAGTATTTCAAGACAAGGAAGCTGTGTTTATTTTCTTAGCCACTGTACTGCATTTCAATAGAAGACGCTCTTTCTCGTTTCTATGAAATATTAATTCGAAATGTATTGAGGAGTTTCAAAATATCTTTCTTATTTTATATTCTTATTCAGCTGTGACAAGAAGTTGAATTGTTAGTAATTTTAAAAGTTGATGTTTTTTATTTAAATCAATTAAGAAAAGTTATAAAAGAATATTTTAACTACATTTTTACTTCAAAATAAAAATGATTTCAATTCGTATTTTCTGATAAACTGTTCACATGTAAAAAATTGTGTTTTTTCAAATCAAATCACAAAGATTTTAGTAACTTTTTCAAACTTCATACGTTTTTGTGCTATTCTTATAATGAATGGTGTATATTATAAAGGTTAATTAGAATAGAAAGTACCGTCCAGTAGCAAAACGTTTCCATGCTTTTATGGTGTCGCGGACATTTCGCCAACTCTGAAATTTCCTACCCTACCCCCAGTTTCTGTATGGCGAAGCAACCGTAACCCCGTTTTTATAAAATTATCTTATGATTATTAAATCATATTTACAAGACCCTAAACTGAAAAGATAAAATTAGTAGCGATCAAGGTTGGCACAAAACCGCAAAACCAGTTTTTTTTTGTATATACTTGTTTATTTTTGAACAAAAAACTCCAAGTGGATTGTGTTTTTTTTCTTGGTCTTATTCAATAAAACCATGGAAAAATACGAGATATATGCCTAAACCAGTTTTAGAGTTCAAAGTTCATCTAAATAACTACATCAAAATCGCCTGAAAAGCTCACTTTTAGAAAACATTTTGGTCTTCTATATGGTTATAAGCTTTTTGAGCTTTATTTCTAGTAATCCTGAAAGTTCAAATACACATAACCATGATAATGCAACTATTCTTGAATTTTTATTTTGATTAAGTTCGAGTCAAAGAGGCAACAATCTAAACGTGTTGAACTTTTGCCTCATTACGAGTGACAAAAGTTGGCTAAAAAGTTTTCTCAGAAATATTGTGATTTCTCTAAAGATATTATTCCTATCGCAATTTCTAGAGGCAAAAATTAGCTTACTATCAAACTATCATAGATGCATAAATTTGTTCAATTATTTGTTGAAAGTTTTATCCTTTTGTATTCGGTAAAACGGTAAATATTCTTGAGGTATCGAAAGCCGGTGAAATAATTTTAAATTTTGAAAACCTTTAATATTCAAATATTTTTTAGTGTTTTACTTCAAACTCCTATAGCACCAAACCAAACTGGCTGCTCACTATAGTTAGATATCTGGACCGTAGAAATGCACTATTTTATTTTCTTATCTCTCTTTTAAAAAAGTTACAGTAACCGCCAACGCTACCGCTGATTCTAAAATTTCTATTTCAGATCGTTTTAAACTCACATTATGCAAGAGGTTTTGATGGAATATTTTGAACATTTGTAAAAAAATGAATTAGGGGCATTTTCATTCCAAAAGCTAATGATGAGGTTATTCTGGATGTATTCAAACTATTAAAAAACCAGAAAATTAGTTATTTTTCTGCTACGAATTCGCCTCCAGCTAAAACTATTAACAACAACAGAATTAGGATTTTTTTGCAGCCACATACTAAGACATGAAGTTTTGCACCTCGTCTCCCTTTTTTTTCAAATTTTGAGTTCGCGTTTTGGATATATTTTTTTAAATTATCGGTCACATTTTTTAAAAATTAAATTTCCTTTGCACTGATTTGGTCCGATTTTTAGTACGTCATTATTAAGGTAATTTCCATGTGCAACCGTCTATCTAATAAATGAGTTTTCGATCGGGAGCCAATCAATTTTTTTTTAGAATTTAAAGTTTTTAACTTTTTATAAAATTTTAATTTTTGAGAATTACACGGTATATATCATTCTTTGAATCAGTGAAACCATGATCCAATTACGCATAAATTGGGGGCTAATCCCTTTCGCCCCCAATTTATGGCCCTTCCTGTTGGGGGTCAGGGAATGTTGATGTTGAGATCCGAGAGAGCTTTCTGCACTACAAATCCTACTTTATCCTGGTTTTTAAATAATTGCCTCAAGTTAAATGTAGATAAGACCAAATTTTTAACTTTCAATTTACATAGAGACACGGATTTAAACTTATCTTTGGTCTACCACTTAGATACGTGTCCTATTAATTCCAATTGTCGATGTGCAAGTCTCGAAAAGGTAAAATCAATGAAATACCTTGGCATTTTTATTGACTCAAATTTAAAATGGAAAACCCATATAATGTATGTCATTAAGAAGCTAAGATTTCTGCTCTTTAGATTCAAACATTTACGTTATTCAATTGACAATAAATTTTTACTTCAGTTATACTATGCTTGGGTTTACCCAATTTTTTCATATGGTTTAACTACATGGGGTGGTGGATACGTTAGTAATTATTCAGCTTTAATTTCACTCCAAAATAAATTCATTAAAGTGATATTAAACTCTTCAGACCACATAAATCTTTTAATGTACCAAACTTTATCTATTCTACCATTACGATATTTTTATTACTACAAAACTTGTTTATTCATCTACAAAAATCCTAACTTTTGTGAAAGAAAAATACTAATAAACGCAAGAAGAAGTAATGAAATCTACAAAATTCCATATCCCACTAAAGAAATCATGCGCAAAATATTTTCTTATCTTGGCCCAAAGTTTTTCAATAGCCTACCACTAAATATACAAAATAGTGTAACCAGTAAAACCTTCAAAAAACATCTAAAATTATATTTACTAACAATTACTGATATTGAACAACATTTTTAAACTGACTGAAATTAATTGATAACTCCCCGACACCGTACCGTCTTGCCAACGCTTAGTACACCTTTTTTTTTTCAATACATATTTATTCGTTTTGTTTTCCTTTCACATTTTTCATTATTTCGTATTTCAATTCTAAGTATCAATTTTGCCAGTAATTTTATGTTTGTTTATTATATCTCATTGTATTTCTATTATACCTGCACAGGATTATTTCCTCCAGGTTATATATGTTCAATTGTAATATCCTTATTTCTTCTTTGTCAATAAATAAATTTGTTCTGTTCTGACTACAAGTGTTCTCAGTCCAAATTTGAAGAAAGGGTGTCCCTCCCTTTTTTCGTTTCTTGCTCCTCTTCGCTCCTTTGGGGATGCCCTCATAAAAAGTCTCTTTTAATGAAGAAAATCTAAACCTTTTTTCCTAAATTTTTGCTGTCACAATTGGGCTTCTTAAAAACGTTTTTTTGTATCAAGTTTTCAAATTTTTCCCACGAGAAACCCTCAGACCCTCTTATAACTAGTATGATTTTCCCTTAGTTCTCTCTCTCTCTCTCTCCCCCTGCACGTCAATCTAAAAGAGAAACGAGAGCATTACCGAAAAATTCATGGACTTTTGCCCCCACAGTGAAAATTCTTTAAAAAATGGTCTGCATTCTTTTAGTTTAAATTAGTGGTACAGCTTGGAAAGCTGCTCAGTAAATTCAATGCAATACAATTTTAACCTCAAAATCGTACTCTACGACCTCTAATTATATTAAATTGTCGCAAAAATTGAAATTTTATGAAAACTTAATTATTAAAAATTTTAAATTCTAAGGTTAAATTTTGATTGGCTCCAGATCGAAAACTCATTTATTATGTCCCTAGAATCATTGTACCAAGTTTCATACCGTCATCAAAATGTGCAGTGTTTCGCTAAAATTCGGATAGTACCGTCAAGTTAACCCCTTTTTTCCTCCATGCTTTTTTCAATAATTTACACCACTGGAGTAGTTAAAAGCAGGGCTTTTGTCCCCGGTTCGTTCCTGTCCTGAGTTCCCCAATTTCCATTCAGGGAGGAGGAAACCAGTCAACTGTAGGGTTGCTGACATTTTGCATCACTTGGCATTTCAGATTTTGTTCGCCAGCGATATCGCCAAAGTAAGATATCGCCAAAGCAAGAAAGCGTATATTTCAGAACATAATTTTATGAAAGTACAGCGCATAAGACGGTTGTTTAAATAGGTTTCACATTTCTCGACCTTCTTAGATGTATCTAAAGTCAAAATAATGTTATTCTGTTCCTTAATTATTTAAAAAAATCAATATTTACTTGAAAAAATGTGTAGGTGGCGCTGCCACACAGAGGATCGAAATAGGTTTCGTTTTAGCAGAAAGTGGTAATCGGAGTTAACGCTGAGGAGGTTTTATAAATGTTACACCTAGTGTGACACAGTTTCTTGAATTTTAATACAAAGTAAGACACTTTTTGTTTGATTGTAAAAAAGAATGAGGGTTCTAAGGACTATCTATTCGTAAAACATATGTTCTGAAAAAATTAACATTGTGGGTATAGGAGCGCTTGGGGTGCCCTCTAGGGGCAGAAAGGGGAACCGTGCAAGTGACAGACCCTCTTAATAAGAAAAATGCAAAAAAAACCCATGGATTGCAGAAGAGCGAAAGAAACTAGAAAAGCAAACAAACGCTTCCTACCCTACCATACCACCATACTTAGAGAATTAATGAAGAATAGAAAGAGAAGCTCCTTATGGCGGCTTTACACCACGCGATTTGCTGCAAAAGCGACAGTTTTCGATCGAAAGAACCAATAGGAAGCCTCGAAAACTGTCGCTTTTGCAGCAAATCGCGTGGTGTAAAGCCGCCATTAAGGAACGTTATGTTACGTTATTGCGATGCGACCGGTTCCATGCCAAAAGCTCTCTGCAGTAGAGGACTACAGAAAACTCGGAATGAAATACTTCCAATGTTCTGTAATAAGAGAGGATGTGTAGAACAACACTGAATGCCAGGGATAAAGCGCTTCCTAAACTACGGACCTAATAGAGTATAGGAGATGATGCAGAATAGGGCAGTCAAATTTCCTAATAAGATCAACTCCTGTCAAAGCGGCCTTGAGGGGCCGTATATACGGCTGCAGGGAGTGGGGTTTTTAGAAGAGCCCATTTGCAGCTTTGTGCAAGCGACTATTTTGAGAACGATCCCGATCACCGACTTCTGAACCATATACCAGGGTGCTATTCACTTTAACTCAAAATCTCGGAGAACTATTAGAGTAACGAACCTTTTATCCGTCGTAACCCCAAATTCAGGAATTCTGTGGCCATAAAACCACAACCAAACCAACCCAAAATCCGGAACGTTACCAGATTTAAAAAATATTGTTCTAAAGTATTTTTCCCACAAAACGTACGGCTCTCTCTATAAACCGATGAGACAGAACGTACGGAATATTTTACCTACAACTATTTATAAACACGACTCAACTACGTCGCCGAAAAATTTCTTTCATAATGACGTATAGCAACTATGTAATCGCACTTTAGAACCGATGCTGGGACCGGATTCTTCATAAAAGATTATGTAAATGCACTTATTAATTACTCTCAATTGGACCTAATTTTGCGTTTTCTTGTTGAAATCGAGATCTTCGAAAATTTCGGGATTCATGCTGTTAAAAAAAACTGATTTCCGGGGCTATAAGTAGCACCCCTGATGAACATTATGTCCGACTGCTGCGACAGGGCTCAGAGAGCTTCCGCCTTTAGAGAAGGCAGAAGATCTATTGCATCCAGATGCAACTTGTCCTGCTATAATATTGGTTTTCTATATATACTGAATGGGGGGGGCGTCAGAGTTACTCTGTGGGGTTCTCTTCAATATTTATTAGTAAACATATTCAAGTACGAAGGTCGGCCGGCAAGTGAGACCCTTTTTGTTATAAAAAAAATGAAACAAACACATTTACTGAATAAAACTCTTTCTATACTTACGGAAGAGTACCATCATCTCTATTGTCTACACTACATAATTATAACCTTGATATAAATATTTTTTGTATCAGTTTTCGAGCTACATAACTTTTATGTCGTATTCTTCTGTCACCAGTCCATAGAATCAAATAGCCCTTGCATTCAAATTGAAGCTGAAGTAACCGTTTATTGAGACAGTAAATGTATTCTTTTGGTTAAAAAACGTTTATTTCGAGGATATATATGTACTCCCAACACTATTTTTTAAATAAAAACTACAATTACATAAATAGACCGTTTTACTTAGTTTCTTGAAAATTCGAAAAGTGAAAATTATGGCTTTCTAAAATTAGTGATAAAATATTGTGTTTTAGCAATGGTAATTTTGCACATTTATGTTAACGGCAGTCTTGTTAGGATATTAAGACCTAATATAGGCGCTTAAAGAACTAATCCCTGAATTTGCCTTTAAAGATTGATACTTAATTTATTTGCTCTATTTTTTTTCAGAAATTAAAAGTTTTTTATGGGTATTTTATTTTTGTTCTATAAACATAAACCTTTTCTGCTTCACAAAGTCCTCAGTTTTATTAATCTTGTTCTGAATTGGGCAATAATTTAGTGACTCTAAAAGCAGACTGATATTTTTAAACTTACACAAAAGGATTTCTCTCACCACTACATATGCTGCTGAGAAATACCTTTTCATTAAATCTAAGAGTATGGTTTCGATATTCGAGAGTCTCCAAGTTAACTTTATCATGATCTTATTTTAAAAACACTACCAATTGATGTAACTATAAGCAAGAGGTTTCAACTAATAGATCGTTTTAAAACATTGTAGTAATGCTTTTCTTTTTTTAACCAAAGAAACCATTTGTTTTACAAGGCATTACGTTCTAAGGCAAGTCAAAGATATAGAATCTTATCAAATCAATGGTGCAAAACGTGTGAAAAAATCTTTCGACGAAGTTAACTACACGAATTCATTACTACGCGAATGGATGAAACATAAGTGTTCTTTATACGCCATTGCAATATTTCCGGACCCAATTTCTCCCCGTTTCAGTGGGGAAAAAAATCAAAAAGGTGATTGACATTAAAGTAAATCAAACACAAAAGAATAATAGATACATTTATTTCCGACAATCCACAGATAATTCAACACCCAACAAAAAGTATAACTTTGGTTTCAAATCTTTGGGAAAAAACCCCTCAATAATGTCCACATGAAAGACAACTGATATCCCACCTACTCTCGGATACGACTGATTTTTTCAGATTTATTTCGAAGAGCTTTTTTGAACATTTGATTCAAAGTTTCCATCTGTTGTGGTTGCACACTGAACGGCCGAGATATTCGACGTGGTCCCACATCAACTGAAAAAGTAAAGTTTTCATAAACTCTTTTTTAAGAAGTATGGTAAAGTCGACATCCATACAATATCCTATTTTTAACACTGTCGCAGAACAGAGAAGATGTTTGCAACTAAATTGCGGAATAGCCCATGCAATTTAGATTGCTTTCATCAGATGATGGGATTCAAAAATAGAATCAATTCCAGTTTTATGGCGCAAAGCTTATATTACAATAAAAAAATAAAAAAGTAAGTAACATTTTGAGAGAGTTCTATAATATAATGGGTCGCGTTTGTCCTATTTGCAAACGATAGAGAAAAGCCAATTAAGTATTTTACGTTATTTTTAGTTACTATTCCAAATTTATAAAAATATTTCAGGGTAAGGATTAAAAAAGAGTATCAGATCAGAGACTATGATTTAGCTTCGAGAAATCTGCGGTCCCAAAGCATCCCTTGTATTCAAAATTGATGTTTAACACAATTTTACAAAAACAAAATTTATCTTTCTTCTAAAGTAGAATTGTGAATAAAACACTTCATAAGTAACACATAAAACCTATGTATTACTACTACTTTGAATTATAATTTTTGACGTAAAAAACTACGCCTAAAACTGAAATCAATAAGTATGAACTATTAATTTCAATGTAATTTAAGAAAAATTACATTTAAAATTTTCTTTCCTGTAAAATGAAATATTGTCTTAGTTGAATTTAATTTCGCTTTTTTTATTAGTATCATGATGCACTTAAATCCGGCATTTCGAAGAAATTCGTGTAAGAAATGTTATTTACCACTTGACCTCCTTTTCGCTACAGTAGCAGGTTCATTTGAAGTAACAATTAATTCACCATTTTCGTATAATCCAAAATAACCCAAGAAATGTGGCAGCAGTAGAGCAGCTATAGCTTCGAGGCGCAAACGGTTTTTGCTGGGAGGATAGGAGTCATTCACACTCTGAAAAGTTTTAAACGTTAACATTCAATTTCTTCGTCATTGTAATCTGGAAATTTTGTTTGGAAAAGTTTGACTATGTAAAAACTAGTACATCCAAGAAACTGGATGAATACATACATTAACAAGTTAGCTTCTTGAGCACAATCAAAACGGGAATAAAATGTGTATGGGAGAGGGAGGCACATTAGATCAACCCACATATTTCTATGTTAATTTCAATTTAAAGATATAAATAGGTAGCTGTATTAGTACCATCGTTTGCCTTAATTTTCAGAGCAGTGTGCCCATTGGAACCCTTAGTGTTTGAAAATTGCCTGCTTTGGAAGGCTGCAAAGTAAATTTTCGTCTTTTATTTGTGTGAAAACTCAATCAAGAGAGTTTTTAAAATAGAAATTTTGCCTTGCATTTTATTGTGGCATAAATAAAGATAACTCCAAAAATGTTTCGTTTCTCAATTTCAATTATAAAAATTTATTTTTTTACTCCTAAAGTTTGAGATGGTAGATGGGGCACGGGTACATTTTAACATAAAAATGTTGGGGCACATTTTTGAATAGCTGAAAAATGTCTTCTAGTTCCTTTTCTCGATTTTGAACGCAATTTCAGAATTACATGTAATACTTGTAGTTGTGAAGTTGTTTTAAATTTAATTAGTTTAATTATTTCTACTATTAAACTTAAAATTCAGAGCTTTTAAGATTTCTCGAATTTTAACTTATATGATAGACGTTTGATAAGTTTTATAAAAAAGATGGTTTTCTGCATAAAAAAATATGTTTTTATTTAATATTCTTTAATATTGGTCAGGTTTTTATGCATTTATTTTTCCAACCCTTTTAAAACCATTGAAACCATTCACAATTGAAAGATATTTTGTTTAATAGTATTAAGTAAAATTAAGTTCTTATCTTATTTAAAAAATAGATTCTTTATACCTATAATTTTTACATATCTACTTAGATACATAAATTGATTTATTCTCTTATTAGCTAATTTTAAGTTTTGCAGTAAAGCTATCTGTTAATAAATGAATAGATTTATAAATTATAATTTAAAATGTATGGTTCGAACAAAGCAGAAAAGACTGAAAGGAAAATCTTTAAAAAACATCTATTTTCCATGATATCTTATTAAAATATCCAAACCATCAATTTCAGGACATTCCTTTCAAAAAGAAACTGAAAACTTATTTTTTCAAATTTATTCTCATTGATTTTATTAATGGGCAAAATATTCGTTATGAATTTCTCTCGGAGTACTCTTTCCTCATCAAAAAATCGTTGAAATATAAAAAACCTCTGAAATTTAAGAAAAAACCGTAAAAGTGCCAAATATGTAGCTTAATTTATTGCTGTAAATGTAAACTTTAATATACAATGAATTTGGTAGCTTCTAAAAATTGATTTTGCATTATTTATCCAGGCGTTAAAATGTGCCCCCCAAGGTACATTTGAACAGAAAAAAGTTTGAAATTTTTAATAAATGCATCTAAAAAGGGGCACAAAAATTTCAGGAAAGCTGTAAACTTATGAATAAAACAGTTTTTTTTTTGTTTCAATATCTTATTAATGTATGGAGAAATAGTCAAAAATGTACTTTTTGTTCAAATGTGTTTTAAAACTAAGCAACATTTTAAAAATTACAGGGTCTCAAAACGTTTCATAGAAGAAGGAAAATTCCGACTCTTGGCAGCAAAATAATTTGATTTTTTCTTTTTAAAAATATGAATAAAAACCTGAGCATGAAATACATAGGTAAGAATTTTAAAATGGTTTAAATGAAATCATAAATAATTGTTCAAATATTTTCTATGCGCAGATAAAAAAAACTTGAAAATATAGATATTAAAACAAATTTTAAAAAATTCCTGCACATAATAATGCAAGATTACAAGCGGAATAAAATTATAGAAGAGGAAGAGGGCAAGATACGGTCTGTGTGGGCCAATAGAGTTCGGGAACCCCATGCTAAATATTCATTCAAGATTCACTAGATACTTTTCTAAAACTTTATTATTGAAACTTATTTATAAAAGTTGTATTCAATATGTTTTTTTTAATAAAAATTAAATCCTTAGAAAACTTTAAGGTTTAAGATTAAACCTTTTACGAGTTTTGTATCTAATACCTAGATCTTTCAAAAAGTTAGGCGGAGTCTGGACCTACTTGCAAAACTAAAACCAAATGTCGAATTTCATCCTTGATGCAATATCTATCTTCATTGATTGCTCCTATTGGTGAGAAAATACGACATTATTTGTATGTTAACAAGGTCACACACTTCTTCTAACTAAAAGAAACTAAAGGCCGAAAACTTAGGCGCACTATATACTCTGTCTTGGGTCATGCGCCATAAAACCCCAAACAACCAAACGAAAACTTTATCAAAATAGCTTTTAAATTATTTTTAAGAACAAGAGGAAAATCTTAGAATAAACTTATTGAACTGGAATTTTTTATTATTAATAATGCCCGATTAATCACTTTTGCCCGTAACACATACACTACCAACCAAAAAGTTATCAGACACCTGTGATACCAAAGAAAATCCAAAAGATTGAAGAAAGATTAGTTTTCTAATCGGTTTTGAACGTTCGGGTAAAATTTTAGCCTGCCACTTAGTCCGAAGATGATGCTAAGATAAGGTTAAGGTTTGGATTCTTTTAGGGCTGTTCAGATATTATTTCATTAAATTAACACACCCTAATGTCCTTTGAAACTTCCCTATAAACAAGCCAATCAATTTGGCGCGGCTTTTAGAAATTTATTACGGGTAATTAAAACTCGTTCAAAAGACACGTATGGATACGCAAATTCTGTGATTTCAGAAGATTACTGTTTTAATTGTTAAAACTTTGAATCGCATGGCATCTTTATATGATATTAATTGTTTTAATTTCCAACACACTATTTAAAGGCAGCAGTTATGATAAGTGTCAAGACCGCGTAATATTTTTAGGTACTTCATTAGTAGTGTCTAATTACTGTAGTGTAGTAATTAGATTTATAGTTTATTTTCTTAAGAAATCGAAGAGACAATGTTTGAAAATTCAATTAAAATGAAAATTCATAATAGTGTTTGATTAAATTTACAACCAAATATTTAAATTTCTAAATTAAAAAGTCACAGAAAGAAAAGTACCTTCAATATCTTCTGCGAATAATATAACATCTCTGAATACAGCCAATGTCATTGTTCTAACTGTTAACCGCCCTTTAGGCTAAAAGTTCCAAAAAAAAATCAAAATTAAAGACCATTATTAAAATACTAATAAAACATTTTAATTCAATATTTCGGAAGAAATACTAATCGTAAATTTCAAATCCAACCGATGTGATTACTCTACTTTTTATGATATTGCCAAGAAGTTTCTGTTCTCATCTCCTTTAATTTTTAATTATTTTTTTTAATTTTCCTATTTTGTCGCTAGGGGAGCTGTTAGTAATCTCAATGAATTCTTCATGGTCCTAGTGTTTTATCCTTCATGGTCCTAGTGTTTTAGTGTTAGTATCTTAGTGTTTTATTATTATCATGGTCCTAGGTCCTTCATGGACCTAGGGTACACCTTACTTTCATGACCCTAGGAGACGTTGGGTTCAAATAAAAGCCATGAAACGGGCTTTTAAAACACCCTGTATATCAAAGTAATAGTAATTTAATCATCTTTCAGTAAAGTATCATTTACTTCTTGCCAAAATATGTAAGTAAAATAGTAGTTAAATAAGATAAATTTAGGTACATTAAATTTTTATTATCTAATCTACAGTAAAAGTATGAAAAAATATTTTAAAAATCTGTACAGAATAAGACGCATCCTAAAGTAAAAACATTCTGAAAATGCTTTATAAAAACTTAATATGAAGTTTGAGATAAATGGACCAACCTTGCTGGGCTTCACGCCTGGTTAGTCGTTAATATTTGTATTTGTATAAATACGGTACAACATTCTGAAAAGTGGTTTAAACTCAAAGACGAAAAAAAATGCATACAAAATGGATCACATTTATACCGATAAAATCTTTCAAATACTGGCGCGGTTGTAATGTAGGGCTTTTTACAATAATATAACTTGCAAATAATATTTCCTTTCACTCTAAAATCGTAAAGCTGAAAAAAAACCTTATTAACACTAGAATTTAACAAAAACAGAATAAAATACCTTCATTAGATAAAGCATTGCCTCCAAGAGAGGCAAAGTATCTGAGTAAAACGTGGTCCACAATTCTTCCAATCGCTGAAGGAGATCAGAACCTATAAATCGCGTACTATATGAAAGTGTTTCAAATCAAAACTGAAAAAAAAAAACTAATAGTTTATTTACCTTCAAGGCCCTTCAACTTTCTGGCAACGACACTCATTTCAGAAATCAGCCATTCCTAAAAAGAAATAGGGTAAAAAAGGGAGGGAAAATATTTCTCTCAAATGTAAAACAATTACACAAAATTATGCATACTTTATAGCAATCGGATAGAAAAGTGCCAGTTCTTGATCTAAGTATATTCCTAGAAAGAATAATAATACTAATTAATAAACCAAAAATATAATAAATTACGCTAGTATACTTTTGTGATCTTGATAATTTGATTTTTTACTATCATAATGATATTCATGTCTGAATTTTCATTAAACTGAATGGATATTTCATTTTTAAAATTGGGACAATTTTATATCAGTATAAGAAAAATATCCAACGTTTGTATTAATTTAAATTACAAGTTATTGTTATATTATGAATCTTGCACGAACCCAACGGAAAAATCTATAGAAAAATTAGTGTTATATTTTTAATATTTATTAAAGATTGTTTAGTTTAACCAACAATAGGATACTTTAAAAGTTTAACATTTCTTAATTACAATCAATCTTATGTTTAAACACACACGATAAGTTTAGACGGGATAGACACGGTTAAGTCTATCAAATTGGAAGACCTAAATAAAAACTTAGAGCAATCTAGATCTTATTTCTATGGGTTTTGGGACTTATTTATAGAATATTTTTATCTGTTCATTTGTCAGCATCAACTATGTCTTAGTGAGCGATTTTTCAAAGATGAATCAGTTTCCAATATTTCAAAGTTTGAACGGTTAGGTGCGTGTTTTTTTTATTTTTAAATAAATACCTACTTAATACTTTGTTGCACATCGTATAATCTTCCTGCTTCTCCAAGGAAAAAACTTTTTCTGAAGACATCTCTTACAGAATGTTCAACACTGAAAATATTGGGGCATGATTTATTTGATTCCGCATTGATACACTCAAAAATATTGTTAAAAACATACATTTTCTGTAATAAATTTATTTGATATAGGTAATGTAAACGCACCCTGAAGTAGTCTAAATTTCAAACCTAGTTATGTAAAAAAATGCAAGAGGCACAAGAGATTGATTGAAAGAAATGACTAAGATTAACATTAAATTTCTTGTCCTTATTTTTGTAATATCCAGTCAGGTATGTACTTTTTCTGTTTTTATATGCCCCCCACTGAGTATTTTACTGCACTCTCAATAATAACGGAACCCTAAAATTATACAGCGTTTTTTTTTTTATCTGAATACCTAGAAAGGGAAAAAACTCAGCGACCTTGATCAACTGAAAAATACCTGACCACCCCCATCAAAAGATTTAAGGTGTCACGCCGTCTAGACTAAGTTCTTTAGGAACAAAAGTGTTAAAAGTTTTGGAGTTGGCCATATTTGGTTAGGATATAAATTTTGGAAACAGTTTTATCTGAACTTCAGGGATTTTTCTACGAGGAAGGCCATTCCACCTTAAATGAGTGATACTCACCCAATCATTAATGATTTATTAGGTACTTACTACATTTTTAAAAGATTGCAAAGGAATAGGGTCGGGTGGGGTAAAATGGATTTAGAGATTTTAACAGTTTATATTTATAAAATTTAATATCTTGTGGCATGCTGATTTTTATTGAGCCTCAATAAAAATCAGCTACATAATACGCAATAACAGATATACGTAGGATAATTCGTAAGAATATATATTTTTAATAAATATAATTTACTTTTACCCATACAAGTGAAAATGCGTCAAAAATTTCGTGAACACTCAATGAAATGACGAAAATTATGCGCTTGCAGCAACAACGATCTAACTCAAATACTACTATCTTTATATTGGAGTTAGCTCATTGTTACTGCAACGACTTAATTATTGTTAGTTATGATACACCATACGTATTAAAATGTTGTCTTTAATTAGAGAATAATTACATTAAGTTAATGTTTACAAACTTTGAAAATAATAAAAAAAAGTGTAGATTTATAAGATATTTAAATAAGGAAACTAGTTTTAAAGCTTACGAAATTAAGTAGTTATTTCAGGACCTCCAAAGCTCTTTTTTACATTAATCAACCAGATCCCAACATCCAGACAAACGAAACCTTATTAAACCGGGAATGAGCCTTATTAAACCGGAAATACTTTTTGAGGGTGTTCACTGTACAAGTGTTTTGATATATTTTTTTAAGCATTTTGATAAGTTTAGGAGCACGAGAAATCAGATCACTGTCAAAATCAAGAATAATAGAAGAATGGAAAGAATTGGAAGTTGCGGTGAAAGCTATATTGTAAGAAGAACTGTAAAAAAATCTTACGCAATTATACTTTAAAAGACTGTTTTGAATCAAAGATCTATCTATATTTTCTCTTCGCTAATTTCAACACAAATATTATAATACAAACATATTCAACACAAATAAAAAGCTAAAAAAATATGCTTTACGTTTTGAATATAACCTCAAATCATGCATATCAAACATATAAATCAATCAAAGTAAACTTTATTACGTTCTTGTCTTTGCAGAAGAGAAAAGTATTCTAATTCAATACATTATTCTTACAAAAAACCTTTAGCGAGGCTTCAGCGATCCCAATTCAAACGCAATGCACATAATCAAAACCAAGATTTAAACCGAAACCAAAACAATCATTTTAAGCTTCGCATCACAATCTGGAGCCTTATCAGCCAACAATCTGCTGTTCTGATATTCGATTTCAATGACAAAAACAAATACTAAGGAGAGGAGTTACTTCAACTAATCATGGAAGAAATAGGCAACTTACCTTCTCCAATCATCTGTACTGAAAATCTGAGTCTTGGGAGTTTCCTTTTCTTCCAGTTCTTCCGTAACCTGCTCTAGGGATGTAGGGACTGCTAAAGCACCGATCTTCTGCATGCATCGCAGCCCCGACAGGGCTCCTTTCGATTGACCATGCTTCGCCATATTGCTAGAAATCATTCGATGCACTTTACCCTGAGATATCATTCCCTATCAGAAATCGTCACTATTTGTTTTATTCGCAAAGACGCGGTACGCGGGAAACCACCGTTTAATAGTGGCATAGATTGCGGAAGAGATTCTGCGGAAATCTACGAAATAAAACCACGTCGTTTATAAATCCATCAACTTCACGCATTTAAGTTTTTTTAGGGATCGTCCATCAACGTAATCAGAACAGAAGCATACAGTCTGACCTTTCAAATTTAGGGATTTTTTTACTTGGGGGATCTGTTGATTTTTTTAGAGGTAGAGAATCCCGTGGATCTAACGTGGTTACATGTAAACACTTTCTTATATAATGAATATTTTTTAAAGTTTTTTTTTCCAGAACTGTGTATATTAACTTTTATGCTTAGTAAAGCCCATATTTTCTATCACAATTAAGCAATTATTACTTAATAAAAATATCATTATAGAAATGTTTTACTTTTGTATTGTGTATCGTGGGTGCCTCTTTTTATTATTTTAAACTTTAGATTATAATTTTATAAAATACGTAGGGTCGGATGAAAAATTGGTCTAAAGGGGTAAAATAGGTCTAGGTATTTTAACAGTTTATATTTATAAAATTTATTGTTTTTTGACATGCTGATTCTTATTGAGACTCAAGTAAAATCAGTATGCCAAAAAAAAATTAAATTTTATAAATATAAACTGTTAAAATCCCTAGATCTATTTTACCCCACTATACATATTTTCCCCCACCCGACCCTATTTATAATATTAAAAGAACAGAAAACACCCTTAATAAAACTAATCAATTTTACAATAATCTATTTTTTATGCTGTAAGAGTATTGAATGTTAGGTGAAAATTTATGTCAATTATTATGATGAAGATATTTTTTTTGCCGGCTTAAATACGAGATTCAAGCAAAAAACGGGACATTTTTGGTCAAAAGCGATATTTCTGGTCACCTTAAAAATGGGGTTCCACTGTAGTTGTTTTACAAACTGATTGGATTTTACGTACGTAGAATTTCCTGACACATATTGCTTAGGAGCAACATCTTTTAATCAGCCGATTTCTGAATAGAATGTATGTAGAAAAGACCTTGCAGTGTGTCTTGATAATTTGTTACACTACTAAACAGTTTTATAAAGGACACTTAATGTTTTGGAATTAGTTGATTTTGGATGCATTCGTAAAGATCACTGATATATGAAGGGAAGACCTTGGAGGTAAAAAGTGATCATCCACATAATTTTAGTTTTGATATAAACATAATTATATTTTCGTAATACTATACTGACTAGTTCGGTTTTTAACTGGAAAAAATTATTTCCAAACATTTATTGTACATAATACACTCCTCCAACTTGTATAGGATGAAAGCTTTCGCGTTGGATATAATTTCATAGAGTACAATAATGGTTCTTACATAAGATGTGGGTTAGTTTTCCTCCGAGGTCTTTTTTCATTGGTATTAAGACAACTGCAACACATGCCATTTTCAAAAAACTATCTTACCTTTTCTGAAGATCATCCTCCTCCGTCGTCAGCTGAGAACTTAAATGTCTCATGAAACTTCGTTTTAAACTCCAAAGAAACCAGTTTCAAGAACCCACAGTTCCAGTCACAGGCTACCGAGGCATTTTTTTCTCTGAGAAAACCGATAAAATTGTCCCCCTAAACTCCCTCAACCCGAGGAACCGCTATTAACTGCCTCCTTGACCTTGAACTTCTCTGTCTTCTGCGAACGATTCGACCAGACCAGGTATTGCTCAAGGAGGGTTTCCTCTTCACCTCCTCGGGCACGGAATCAAATCAATCCCATTCCCAGCCCATAGGGTGGATAAAAAAATTATGAGAACAAAAGAAGAGCAGAAGCCGCTCGGAACTTCCCTGAACTCGATAGAACTACCGACTCTCAAAGGAAACTGAATTTGTCTTACGTTCATTTCTAGAAAGAGAAGATAATAAAACAGAAACACACAGCTAATGATTTCTCATCAAATGAGGCAAGGCATTAAATATCAGAATCAGATGGATTTTTAACCTAAATAATTGATTAAATATTTCAAGGCTGGTATTTAAGTCAAGTCACTGACTTAAATACCAGCCTTTCTAGAAGCCAGTGAGATCCGATTGGAAAGCTTCAACGAAGCCTTACCGACTACTCTTTCATCTACTTTGAAATAACACTCTTTAGTGACATAACATTCTTGAAGTGCTGAGTTGAAAAGGGATGAAAATAAATTTAGAACCGAAAAAGTAAAGCAATGCATATTGCCTATAATTATTTATGTATATAGATAGAACCCCTGACTTAAGGATTTTTGGGTTTAGTCATCCCCCGAAAAATATCTAATATCTTACCCTTGAAAACTGGTTTTTAGCACATTTGACACGAAAATAGCGCATTTTGCTTACAAACTAAAAACATTTCTATAAGAAATCAAATATTTTTAAAGCAGTTTTTTACCATTTCAGTCCCGACCGTCCCAAATTTTCTATAGAATTTTATGCAAAACTCGGGCGGCTTAAAGCTGAAAGGGTTAAAGTGCAGCGCCCGATTGGGAGCAATCGATCGGCCTAAATCCAACAATTAATATTTCTTAAGATGAAACTAAAATGCTTATAAATAATGTTTATTTATAGGTGAAAATAAAATGGAAAAGGATCAAGTCAGTTCGAAAAAAATCCTACACGGATCCACCTGACCAATGTCAGATAATGGTTAAAGTCTTTTAATTGGAGCATTTGGAATTAATACCATGCGTCTAAAATGATTATTTGCTAACTAGACCGTAAGATGGTTTCATTTGCAGGCTTCTCTTGCTCTTCCGTATTATCGCTGAGGAAAGAACCGTAGAGAGCGCTCACACCGGTGGTTTGCTCCTCGGCATCCCTTCTAAGCACGATAGAATGGATCCTCTCTTAAGACGATTGGGAGTGTTCCATCAGTGAAGGCTTCTATTATTTTACTGCATCCTCTCAAAGGAACGTATAAAGCATTATCATTCAGAGGCTTCTCATGTTCTTCTGTAATACATGTAGCTACTCGAGCGATGCGACTTCCCTACAAATGATGACGTAACTTCTTAGTCAGAACCAATGACAGGACCAGATTCCCGTTTTCCCTCATGACGTCCCAGTCGCATCACTCGTCGCATGTAAACCCACCCTAACCATGGCCACCTAGGCTCATAAGGCCAGAGAAGCTCGAAATCAAAACGTGAAATAGTAGGCAACACGTCACTCTTCATAACTTTCTTGGACAACAGCGCAACTCCAGTCTTAAATCTTGTACCGAGCGCTGTAGAAAAGTGACGTCTTGCCTACTATTTCGCATTTCGTTCAGAGGTTCCTCTAGCTCGTTTGCATTATTTCTAAGGTCCGTGATGAGTGCTCCATCCGGGGTCTTCTCTTGTTTCCTTGATTAGTGATGAGGGCTCCAACCAGGGGCATCTTTAACTCTTCTTCGGCATTATAAGTGGACTTCTGCTCATTCGAAAGCTTTTCTTGCTCTTCTGCTTCCTCTTTTAAAGTAAAATTTTATGTGATGCTCCAGTTAAGAATTTTACACTTAATTTACTTACTTTTTGTTGATGCTTTGCACTTTTATCATACAGGTCTGGGGTTCAATTTTCAGGCTGGACAAGATCAACTCAGCCCTTCATCCTTGCTTAGGCACTAAACCTAGAGGGGCTCAGGTAACACTGACTACATAGCCAAGACATGTATGTCTCGTTTTTCAGGGCCTTCAGTCATCAAAACGAATTTGGGCATCATTGGCATTGATCTGCATGAGCTGTTGTACCAATGAGTTTAGTTTTAGTAACTTACATTTAAATAAAACTATGGTAAAATATCATAGATTTTATAACTTCTAATAAATCTTTATTTTTTAAAGTAAACAATACTCAGTAAACCCAACAAATGGAAAGTTTTTATAAAATTAAGTTTTTGAAACAACTCTTAAAATCTAGTTTGAAATTATTGGGAGAATAATTTTATACAACACTACTGTTGTAATTTATAGTTAGGTAAAAAGAAAGCTTTCATGATAAATTTTTAAATACATCTGGAAAAATATTTTTAATGGTAAAAATGCAAAATAAATGCCAGAATGTGGTCAAATTTGTACTTTTACCAATGAAATTTTAAAACAGAGAAAAAACTAATAGGAGACAATTGTACTTTTATTTTATTTCATAGGTTTGACATATTTTTCAATGATAATATAAGAAAAAACAAATCACTTTTAAATTTCAAACTTTTGAAAGTAATATGAGAAATTTTTACTAAGAACTTTTTTTGGAAGAAAGTGACTAAAGTTTGAGCCTTTTACCTTTTTAAACTTAAATTTAAGTATTAAATAAGAATTACTATTTCAAAATACAAAACATCGAATGTCCAAATGATTTTGCATCCAAAGTCTATTTTAGAAAATTGAGTAAACTGCCTTACCCATGGAACATCACAAAACAGTTTCAGTCAGATGCACAAATTCTTTAAAGGTAATAACTACTTTCATGGAAGATTAATTCAGGCATCAATTTTGAGCATGGGAAATACGTAGGATTTATATTCTAAGACAAAATTCAATATATATTTAAACTACATTTTTAAAAGAAGTTAAAGAAATCAGATAGAAAATACATAACAAAGAATGCATACAAATTAAAAATTTAAGAAACATATAATTAGAAAAATAACATTGAAAGATATTCACAAATTATTTTACACCCTGTAACTGAAACAAACTTTGGGGTGGCAAGTTTTAATTTTATAAAGCTAGTGAAAAAGCTCTTTCACATTTCAATAAAGTTCCACTAAGAAGAAAAAATACTTTTCAAACCAACCTTTTCTAAATGCATGAAGTAAATTGTTTTTTATAAAATTTGTCTTAAAGTTCTTCACATAGAAAAAGTGTCACACCATAATGTCAGATTATACGTCAAAAAAAGTCTGGTAAAATAGTTTCTTCTTCACAGACATCTTTAATAAGAACTTTACCAATCAAATCATCAAACATTTCACCTCTATACCCCCTTTTTAAAGCAACTCGTAGATCAATCATATCTTCATTGATGACTGTTCCCTTCGGCAGGTTCCTGGTTGCAACAATTGTTTTACCAAGCTGAAACGTCAATGCTTTAAATACAAATATAAGAAAAATAAAATACTAAAAATGCAATTCATGAGATCTTGTAAGTAAAATAGATGTTAATAAGAGTTCTTGATGAAAGTATTTAAAATTTAAAAATATTAAGTATATAGATAATTTTTAGATTAAAAAAAATTAACATAAAACAAAGAGAGAATTATTATTAATAATTACTTTTTCATAGCAAGGCAATTCACAAGAATGAATGTCTTTTTTAAAAGATCCCATTGCTTCTTCAACATTCCGAATTTCATTCACAAGATTATTTAATTCTTCTGGTTGCAGTGAAGATATATGGTCACTTCCTTTCCAATCATGACTTAGGGTTATATGCCTTTCTAAAATCTAAAAGCAGAAATTCATTAAGGATCTCAACATGCTTGTATTGTACCTACAGAAGAATTGAACTATAAACAGTAAAGACTAAGCACATAAATCTTTGTAATTTTTTGAATTTTTTTAAAATAAATGGACCTCTTAGCTTGTGGTTTGGTATTTTGGACTAGGGTAGGCTTTCGTACACCAGATGATGAGAAACAACAACAAATCTTCTCTAACAGTTGTCATTAAAGTATCATCACAAAAAATTTAGAACTATTAAATCTACTTAAAAAGTTTTCAAATGCTGATAAATACGATTATGATGGAATTAGCATGAGACTTATTAAAAATATAGGCAAAAATAATATAGATTTCATTACTAACTTCGTAAATACCTCAATCATTACATCTGAATTTCCAAAATCCCTCAAAAAAGTCACGATAACTCCTATATTCTAATCTGGAAATATTTTGAATTGGTTTATCTTTCCAATAGAGAACGTGTCAAAGTTAACAATAACTTCAGTAATTATATTTCTATTAATCGGGGAGTTCCTCAAGGTTTAATTCTGGGCCCATTGTTATTTCTAATTTATATTAATGATTTATGCAAACTTGAATTATTTGGTAAAATGATAACTTATGCTGATGATTTAGTTTTATAGTACTCATGTTCCAATGTCAGTGAATTTCTTTCTAAGTTGAATCAGATTTGATTGAAGGTGGGAAATGGTTCACTGCAAATGATTTGTGCTTTAATTTGGATAAAACAAATTTATATATTTTAATCTAATACAGTCCAAAACTGATCTTACCATTAATTTCCATACACAACTTAGTAATAAAAATCCTAGCTGCCCATGTTATACTCTAAGCTCTGTTTCTACAATTAAATATCTGGGTTTGCATATAGATTCAAATTTAAAGTGGAAAACGGATATAAGTAATCTGAGTAAAAAATTATGTTTTGTTATGGTTAAGTTTCACCACTTAAAAAATAAAATTGACACAAATTTCTTTAGAATACTGTATATTTCTTGGTTCTATTTACTATTAAATTATGGTATCATCATTATTTGGAAAGGTGATGATAAATCTAATTTACTACCACTAGTTTCCATTCAAAATAAATGTTTTAAAATTATGAGATAGTCATTCTAACCCTTAAATTTTAGAGAATTGAAATTATTACCTTTGAAATATCATTCCTTTTTCCAAATTGCACTTTTTTTACATCAAAATATATCTATATGTAATTTAAAACATAGTGTTTTTCAAAGAAGACCAATTGAAATTTATATAATCCCTCGTTTTTCAAAAGAAATATAACACAAATATTTTTTTTTACATAGCACCTAAAATTTACAATCAACTACCCTTAGATTTACAAAACATTGAGAAACATCTAACTTTTAAACATGAACTTTTTAATTTTCTTATAAACTTTGATGACATAGAACATTATTTTTCTAGTTAAACAAAGCAACAACAATAAAAACCTGAAGTTTGTCAAATTGCATCATTTATAATTAGTTGGGTTTTTTTTCTTTTCATCATTTCGGAATATAAATTTTGAAGTAATGATATAATTTATTTAGTGATTGTTACTTTAATTTATTTTTGTTTGTTTCAAAATGTGTTTTGTATGCATATATATTATTAAAAAGTTGTCTTTTTTGTTTTTTCCCTTACAATGTATTATAAATGTATTTTTTCTGTCACCTGAATGGGTAATTTTTCCTTGGTGACTCATACTATTTTTCCTTAATTTCTGTAATGTTTACATGCATGTATGTTAATAAAGCTCATTATTATTTGATGTACATTGTGAATGTTATTATGTTTAAACAAAGCAATAATTTAAGGGATATGGATATCAGAATAATTTGTAGTAAATATTCGAAGACAATTTTGTGCACAGGAAAATTCTCTCTTTATTTAAGTCTGACCAACGTTTGTTACTATTTCTGCTAATAGATCAGAGTATTTCAAATATTCTTTTAAAAATATCATTCATTTTTGGGGAAAACTCCACTTACTTTTGCACCTGAAGCTACTGCAGCTATGCTAATACCTATACCCTTTTCATGACCAGAATAACCAATAACAGCATCAGGAAACACAGATTGATACATCTAAAATAAATTAAACCCGATTTTATGAAAATTAGACATGATTCACTTTTTATGTAACAGTATTTTTTAAAACAAATTTGAACAAAAAGTCTTAAAGCATTTTCTAGATTGCATGCATTACTTCAGTTAAGGATTAGAATAATAATGAAAATGGGTAAAACACGTTTAGGAGGAACTTAAAATATTTTAATGAGCATAACAGGGGATTATACAAAAAACTTATATCTGCATAAACTACATATTAAAAAGTATGCATGCCAATTATACCTTTAAAGTTAAATTACCTTAATTACATTTAAATTTACATTGGCAGGAGAAGTAGGATAACAGCTTGTGCATTGTAACAGACCTATTGGACATTCAAGTTTGGAAATCTCCAGATGCATCTTGCGAACTCCAGTCATGTCAGTCATTCCAGTTGATACAATTAATGGTTTTTTATACTTTGAAACATGACGAAGAAGGGGTATATTGGTGGTGTCGGCAGAACCAATTTTAAAAAATGGAACCCCTATATCGAACAGAAAGTCTATAGATGGCTGGTGAAAAAGAAACAAAATTAAGCCAGATTCTGAAATTAAACAAGGTAAAACTGGAGATTTAAAGGCTAATAAAAGCAGATACAAACATTTTTGCAGATGATTATGTTACATTTTTAACTTTAAAAAATATGCATGGAATAAAAGCTTTTAAAAACAGCATGCATAAAATATAAATAAAAAAATTCATTAACAATGAGATTTTAGATGCAAGTTTATCATCCAATTTAATATGTACCTTTTAAAGAGTACAATGTCATTGAAAATAATAACTATGTAAAATTTTTACTGGGTATTTAAAATTTAATCAATTTATGTTTTACAGGAGCAACTTTTTAAAACCCAAAACACTGTTTTGTGTTTCTTTTCATAATGTTGAAATTTGCATAACCTCTCTTTTTTTAACTTTAAAATTATTACTCACCAAACTAGACCATTATCTATAGTTATAATAAAAGGTACCTACGTATTATCCCGTCGACTGTGACGCTTAATCCGAAAACGTTATTAAATCCCATTGACTTTACTATTACTGTGCCGCTGAATTAGACGGCCGCTGAACGGTCGACGGAATAATACGTAAGTACCTAATAAAAAGAACCTAAGAATGTAATTACCTTATCCATCCCAGAAGCAGTAAAACACAAACCAAGATTGTTGGCATACAACTTGAGCTTAACAAAATCTTCTTTAGTAAGTTCTAAATACTTTCTATGTTCACCATATGTTGCACCCCAAGCATTAGGTCCTACATACGGCCTTTCTAAAACATCTTTGGTAAATCTACTTAGCACATCAGTTTTCTGGAATTTGACACAATCTACACCAGCTTCCTGAAAACATTTAAGCATATTTCAAGGATTTAAGAAGATTAGGACAAACCCCCCCCCACCATAATAGGATATTTTAATAGATAATAATAATAATAATAACAACAGAGTGGGTGTTCCCTTGGGCCAAATGGGTCCGAGGAAAGAGAGCTTAGGCAGTGTTGCCCATTGCTCTATCGCCAGTTAATTCATTTAAAATGCATTGTTTTAAATGGTGAGTGAGTCCCATAACTTGGTGATTTCAAGTAGATGGGATCCCCTACAGCCGCTAGTTAGATTTTAATAGATAATAAAGCCTTGTTGCGTGTTAACTTACAGAAGCAGCTTTGATTAGATCCATGGCAATCGAACAATCACCTTGATGATTTTGTCCAATTTCAGCAATAATAAAACATGGAGAACTTCCTCCAACCTTTTTACCACTGGCAATTTCAAATTCAGGTCTAGTCTAAAAGTTGAATTTATAAAAAATATAAATATCCATTGTAAAGTACAAACATAAGAAAATAATTTAAAGGGAACCATGTAATTTTTTTCAGAAAGAAAATTAATAACTTTATTTCTATTTATTTTAAGGAGTGCAGTAAAATTTACAAATAACAATATTAAAAATATTAATTTTAAAAATACTGTTATAGAAAGATTTAATTATATAATAACTGTTCTAGACATTTTTTGAGAAGTTAGAAACTTTCAGAACAAGCAGAGAAAATTTAATTCATGCTTACTCTGTTACTCTTAACAAGGAAACATAAAAGTTTTAAACAGACATAGCAATATAATGTACAAATACTGTTTTAATTCAATCATGCTCTACATAGCTACATGATAATAAAGGTATTTAAATGTTTAAAATAATACATCAACCAATAAAATGTTTATTATTAGAAATAAATAAAGCATGGAACAACCAGAAATTGCAGTATGAAGCAGATAATAAATACAAAAAAGGGAGATGAACATTTATGCCCACATAGATTACTGGTAATAGTTTAACCAACCACAATGTTTACCAAATGCCACTACTCGTTTAAAATATTATCTTATTATATGTATATATCTAGAAAATTGAATGAAACATGTTTTAAGAAGTTTTGTTTCATCTGAAACCTTGCACAACATTGCTCCAATTAGAAGTAATCATTTTTATAGTTTTGTGCTTTCTCACCTTGCTGAATTCTAAATCCATGATTTAATATTTAACACCGATGTTTTAAATGTTATGGATTTTGCTTCAGAATGGTTAAGTGTTATGCATGATTTAAAATGTTGCCAAATTGACTGTGAATTATAATTTTTTTTATTTAAATCATTTAAACAGCATTTACTCAGTTTGAAATATTCAACAATTTAAACATAAACACACCGGTTGTTTTTAAAAACGAAACCAAACCAAACAGTTAACAGTAAACACTGATTGATGAGTTACAGTTAAATCAGTAAAATCGTATAAAGATAAAAACTTGCCCTCTGGTGGTAGCTGCTGACATTAACGAAAACGGGTTTAGGCTCAATTTCCCATGTTAAATATAAAGGGCTGGTTTCTTGCTATTTATGCATTAAATTTTTACTTCGGGCGGTTCTAATGATATACTTCGGCAAAATTTTGATAATTAAAAGAGAAAAATAAAAATTAAGTTCATTTAAATAAGTGACAATATTAGTTTGGACAGCGCCATCTATTGGTACTTTGAGTCGCGAATACATTTCATATCACAGCACCACTGCTTAAATATCGAATTTATTTATAAATAAGGTGATCAAACCATTAAACATTCTCCTTTAGGGAGGACTATTCTACTATTGTATGTTCTATCCTCCCTCAAAAAGTGTCCTCCTTTTCGATATTTTTTTGAAACGGAGTGTCTATTTAGACGGCCTGTAACTGCGAACTTATCCGTAATCTAATAAAATGGAAATATTTTAAAATTGAGATTTTTCAAAAAAAAATCCAATAGTTTACTGGAAATCTTCGGAAAAAACCCTGACATTTTCATTTTGATACCAGAAATGTGTCATTCAGTTCAGTACTTAAAAAGTTTTTTTTTTCTCTGGAAACAGTTCATCAAAAACTTTTTTTTAGAATAAAGAGGTGCTAGGGGACGGATGGTCTGTTCGGTTTGCTCTCTGCCTTTCACGCCAGCAGTCTGCGCACTGTTCCGTCGTGAGTTCGATTCTCACCTCGCCCCTGGGTGTATTTTCCTTCTTTGTATCAGTAAAAATTCTGTTGTGTTTGTCTTACTTGACGAAGGTGTATAAGCGGATCCTTGAGATCAAGCACACATACCTGAAAATATATGTAACACCAACCAACCAACCAACCTAAAGAGGTGCTATGTTGCATAAACCGCCACAGAGTAGGGGGACGGATGGCCCGTTGGGTTTGCTCTCTGCCTTTCACGCTAGCAGTCTGCGCACTGCTCCGTCGTAAGTTCGATTCTTACCTCGCCCCTGGGTGTATTTTCCTTCTTTGTGTCAGTAAAAATTCTGTTGTGTCTGTCTTACTTGACGAAGGTTTATAAGCGGATCCTAGAGATCAAGCACACAGACCGGAAAATATATGTACCAAAAACCAAAATAAAACCACCACAGAGTAGGGGGACGGATGGCCCGTTGGGTTTGCTCTCTGCCTTTCACGCTTTCACGCTAGCAGTCTGCGCACTGCTCCGTCGTAAGTTCGATTCTTACCTCGCCCGCCCCTGGGTGTATTTTCCTTCTTTGTGTCAGTAAAAATTCTGTTGTGTCTGTCTTACTTGACGAAGGTGTATATAAGCGGATCCTTGAGATCAAGCACACATACCTGAAAATATATGTAACACCAACCCAACCCAACCACAGAGTAATAGAACAGAGAGTCTACCGCCATAGGCAATAATGGAAATCGAAAAAGCATGGAATATTGTAGAAGTTAGGGGCTATTTTGGCGCTGGGATCGCGCCGCGTCACAAGAGGCGGAGAAAAAAGCTTGATCCTCCAATAGCCCTCCGAAAGGACAGATTGAATGAACACGTCACAGTCAATCACAGCTTTAACCACCAAAATGTACTGCCTACCTTTCTGTCAATCATTGAATTTCCCGTGTTGCCCTCTACCTTATACAGAAATTTGAAAATAACCTTGTGGACCCTCTGTTAGGATTTTTCTCTGTGGCATAAATCACAGGTGATTCCACAGAATTACAGGGAGAATTTCCACAGGTGATTATATATATATATATATATTCCTGGTCCCCAAACTCCTCTCTTAGGCGTAAAACTTTTTTTTGAATTTTTATACTTCGAGTTTTCACATCGAAATTTTAATAAAATTTCTATTCTTTTGACGATTATAGGTTTTTATTAAACTTTTGAAAGTTGCGAAAGTTTGAAATAAACAGTTCAACATTTTAAATTGGCGAATTATTTTGTAAAACCTTACGAAAAATTGGCCAAAATCATTCAAAACTTGTCCGGCCGCCAAAAAGAGGGTCTGCAGACCATGTTGTGCCCGTGCTGCCCGTATGTTGTGCAGGCCTGCCACATAAAACAGCCGGAGCTGCGACAAGGGTATCTTAAATGATCAGAAAAATGTCTGAATTAATATGGAAATTTTAAAAATATAGTTTAAAAGTCGATGTGAGTTGATGAACAGGGGGTTCAAACCCATTTTATATAAGCTAAAATTCACACAAGATCTAGAAAAAGATGGGATGTTGGACGAATAAATAAATAAAACTTATTTTAGTAGAAATTTATCTCTTTCAAGGGATTAATTTTAAATACCTAAATTTGATCTTCACTGCATGCACTTTCATTTTAAAAAAAGAAACCTTTTATTTTTTATAATAGCACTTATCCATTACATAATACCTAAAAAAAGTTTTATACATGAAGTCTACTCGCTTATCTTTTTAGAGGCAAACAAATTGATGACACTTTCACTGAAATCAGGCATATTACCTATCATATCTTTTTTAAATGAGAGCATGGCAAGAGCGCTGAGCTTGTCCTCACTCATATCTAGAGTTAATCCATTAATGAATTGAGCATATCCATTTATATTTGTCATAAATATTATTCTTAAATTCTCTTTTAAATCTTTTCTTTTGGTAAGGCAACTTGGTAATGGGGGTTGGTTTAAATCAGAGGTGGCCAACCTTTTTTCTGAAGCGTGCCACTATTTTGAAAACAAAAGTTATGCGTGCCACTTCCACTTTTATTCCGATGTACCCATGGGCGGATTTAAGGGGGTGCATGGGGGTGCGTCGCACCCCCAACTTTTTGAGAAAATTCAATTTTTATAGGGAAAATCATGTTTTCAAAGCCATCAGGGAATGTTTGCACACCCAAGTTTTCCACTACGCACCCCCAGGGTTTACCACCTAAATCCGCCCATGGATGTACCATAAAAATGAAAAAATCAAAATTTTATTTGTAGAGCGATTGTGGGAATTTTAAGCAAATATAAAATATTTTTTTGCATAGTGGATATTTTAAAGTAATATAGGGGATACTCCCCCCAAAATATTTTGAAATTGTCCCATAAAACGGAATTTAAACGCATTTTGCAACACTAGTTTTGCAAACCGCAACTTCAGGAAAATTTTCCAAAAAAGTTAACTACAGGTAAATAGGACCTCAATGAAAAGAGCCATAAAAGTTTTGTGGATAGGCTACTATCTTTCAGGCCCCTAAAGAGATTTGACCCACATGAACTCTTACACTTAATATTTTATTCAAATTATTAATGAAATTGTGAAAAAGAAATTAAGTTCTCAGATAACTAAATTAAAAGATGGACGGAACTCGTGAAACCTTATGAATGACATCACATTATTTTCTCAAACTTTTCAATATCTTCGCGTGCCACTGATTTAACTCAGTTGTGCCACTTTGTGGCACGCGTGCCGAGGGTTGGCCATCCCTGATCTAGAATATAATGAACATATCGTTTTATTAAAACTTTTTTCTAGCTGGCAAACGTTCAAAATGTTTTTGATTTTTCCTTTTATTAAAATATTTTTAAAATTAAAAATTATCAACGCATGGCTCACTTTAAAGTTCTTTGCGGGTTCATCAGTAGCTTACCCGTGGTACGCAAAGGTTGACCATCCTTAAAGGGACATCAATAAATTACGTAAGGTGTTTTTCCCCCCAAATTTTGGACCCCTCCCTTCCCCTTGGTGAGATTTAGTGATATTTTGGTGGACCCCTCCCCACCCCCTTAAATTCTCACGTAAGATTCCCTACATAATTTTTAAAGAAATAAATTTCTTTGATATGTTCTTGCCACGTTTTGTTTCGTATTGTCTGCATGACGCTTAACATACACACTGCAGTTTTGATACAAATCCATGTTGAATTCAAAAAATGGTCTTAAACTTGTAATTATGACGACTGACTGGCTAATGACTCACTGTTTTGACTAAAGTGAACATTTTCCCTTAACTCGTACTAAAAAAGATGAGAGAAAAAACGTATATTCTTTGAACTAAAAGTTGACGTGAGATTTTAATTGACTCCACCCTCCCCCTTTTTGATCGTGTCTAATTTATGGATGTCCCCTAAGGGGGTATGCGCTTCGGAATGGCTCCCTCAAAAAATGTCTTCTGGAACGGTCTTCGCGATGGAATATCAATTGCAAAATTATTTAAAAACCTAATGGTCAATTTTATTGGTGAAATATATAAAATAAAATATCTAAAGAAGTGGATAAAAAATTTCCGTTATCTCGACCTGACATTATCCATTTATAAGATTATTTGTTAAGACAAACCTTACTAATAAATGCGGAATTTCGGTGCTTTACAATCTTGTTTTTGATAAGATTTACAATACATAAAGAGCATGGTTTTGTTAATACTGAAAAGCATAAATAATTTTGAACTATTTTCAAACAGAAAACTGTTAACAAATTTTGAAAACAGTTCAAAAATCTTCACCCTATATTTTATGGAAGTGATTCAAAATCTTTTACATGCATCAATCATAACTACATTAAAATATGAAATTACATTGCTCTTTTCTCAAGATCTGATTTCTGATTATGTGAATCTATTTCTATTTTTCGATTTCACGCGTCAAATTCGGCTCCAGGACCACCCTTTGCGCATGCGCTGTCACCTCTTGCCCGATGATGCTTTTGTTACAGAAGCAGTTCGATCGTGTGCTCTGCAGTAAAAACCGTTTACAGGCGTAATCTAAATAAACAGAAGATGGTGGTCCCTGTCCTGTGGCTCCTTTGGAATGCCTTAGGTAAGATTGGCCGACGCAAATTTGCTCTGCACAACACGTGCTTGTGTTGACTATTGGGATCATTACGGGACTGGTACTTAGGAACAACATTTTATTGGAATGAGCCATGCATATTCATTAGCTTAATGTGTAAATATAAATAATAAAAAAAAAACATGGGAAAATTTTTGATCGGGTTATTTTGCATTTGAAACTTAAAAGGTAACAACCATCATTTAATTACTCAAGGCAAATGAATTAATGCATCTTCATTAAACAAACTATGATAGCGCAGAACTTATGTTATACATTGGGTAATTTTATGACTGATTTCTCCTTTATAATTTAAATGAAATGTTATATAGGTTTAATTAAGTTTATTATATAAACGTGGTAGGAGAATATTTTTTTTATCTCCACTATTAAAATTATGGAAAACTTTTATGCGTTTCAAATGAGTAGATTTTTCAAAAACATTTTTTAAACAAATAAAAGGAATTTATTTAAAAATATTGATGCATTTTTTTATTTATTTTAAGTAATCTCTTGATGATAATTTAAACTTCATATACCTTTCGAAATATGATTCATAACACCATAAATATTCCTGTGTTAGGGAAACTAGACTGTTGAGTTTTGTCTGAGTATTCGGCAACCTTGTAAAAAATTTAAGCTTCGGAAAATCTGACAAGATAACATTGTTTGAGAAATGAAGTTTTTGTTTTTTAAATTTCCTTCTTGACAATACATAAATAGAAACTAAAAATTCTCTCCTTTTTTCTTATAAATATGTACCTATTATAAATATGATGCCTTAAGGCTTAAGGCATGCCATTTTAAACATTTATAATCAAAGGATTTAGGGAAAGTGTGTTCATAAAAACAACTAAAAGGTTTTTATGGAGTTCGATGTTCTTGTCTTCTATAGTTCTGGAGTTTCTTTTTGTATGGAATCTTACCAAACCTAAATAGTTTTAAGTAAGTAAAATTAAGACAACCTTTATTTAAGTATAAAACTTTTTTATCAAAGAATAAATTATAAAATTAGATTAAACATTGAAAACAGTTGTTAATGATACTTTTAATGTACACAGTTATGAAACTTAAGTGATCATTCATTTATACATTTAAATCGTTATACGTTTAATTTCTGGAAATATTTTGCTGCTATAAAATTACAAGGTTAATAAATAAGGTACAAAACATTATATTTGCAACCAAATATTGATCCATATGATCTGTTCAACTTTTCATCAAAAGTCAAGCATTCAAAACCTCCGGTCAGCGTATTCCGCCACAATAAGTATGGTAATTGAGTATTTTGTGAAGAAGCAAACGCTTCACTGCATTTCTGTTACAAGAGATTACATTATTGAAATTGTAGGTCGAGTTTGAGTTTGATCGAAATTGAGCGATGCTAACCCTACAAAATGGATTTTAAAGAATTTCTCTGATAAAATAATCACCTATTTTTATTCAAAAGTGTCATATACTAATATTTTACTTTTCAGCTGTGAGAATTCTTTGATATTCATGAATGAACTATTAAAAAAGCTTAAATTTTCTGTCTATATTTTGTCAGATTACTTTAAAACAAAAGTTCAATGAATTTGAATGACTTTAAAAAGGATTACTTCGTTGTTAGAGAAAAAATAAATCATGTTATGAAATAAAACGTAATTAAATTATGTTTAAAAAATTATAATAATTAACTCTCCCTTGCTTAAACCGACCTCTCATTACCTATTATTAACCGGGTTTCTGTTTTATTCATCCGTAGTTAATTCAATTACAAAGAAAGAAAATAGCAAAAATGCGAAGGATATTTCTACATTTCAACCTTCGGCAGAAAGAAAAAGATGACTTATATTTTTAAACATTCTATCTACTGGCACTTTAGTATTTTTCGTCATTATTCTCCTTTGATTTAAAATATCAAATGCATTTCTTTTGGTCCAATAATGTATTAAACACATGCTTACAAACTTCTGAAATGGGTTAAAACTAACTTGAAGGGTCCCTCAAAAATGTGGTGAAGATACTTTTACATGCAAGTAAAGCGATTATTAGTTTCAAAAATTGCAGACTCGGGAAATTCTAATAAATACACTTACTAATACTTGAGTGATAATTTTAGTATGATAATTAGTTATTATATTTCTTCATTTTTCAGCCGTTTCAGTGGAAAGTTCCGCTCTTCCAAAAGTGTATTCACGAGACGAATTTTTTGTATCAAAAGTAAGTTTTAAAATTTTAATTAGCTTTCATAAGAATGCAATATACCTACTCTTTGTAAAATCTGACCCCCTATCAAAAACATAGCTTCAAAGTAATTAAAAGTTGAATTTTCCTTTCTTTATTATTTATTACATTAAAATATGTTAATTTTTTATGAAGCTTTTACAACTGAAATTATGTTTATTTCAATGGAAAGAAAGGAAGAATGTTCTTGATGCCTTTTTACGTAGAAGTAGGGGACAGCGAGGCAATTAGTATCTCCTACATCAAAATTCAAACCCATTTTCTGAGTAGACAAAAATTACTCATTCAGATATTTTTTCTAAAAATATCTAAAAATGACTTAATTTTATGAAACCAATCAGAAAAAATATACAAGTCTTATGAAAATTAATGTAAAACAACTTTTGTAAAAATTCAATTTTGTATCAATGTGCCCCACATGAGGGGAAATCTGATACATTGCTTGGGAACATTGATACAGTGATTAATTTGCTCAAATAATAAATTACCAAAATTTCGGAAAGCAATAAATGTTCTTGTATTTGAATAGAAGATCATAAATTTTCTATTAAACTTTCAAGAATAAAAAATCATAATTAGTATTAATATTTGTTGATTTTTGAAGTCGGTTATTAAGACATAGTAAGGTGGGTAGAAAAAACGCTTTTTCGAAATCCACTTATGGGTAAGACGGATTTTTGGCCAAATGACTTCAATGAAATGTGTAAAAAAATTCAGCTCGATTTGACAATTCCTTCTATTGCTGCATTGCGCCCCAAGTTTGGAAAAACGCAATTTTTAAGTATTTTTTTTTCGAAATCTTCTTGCGGCTAGTATAGAACTTTGATAAAAACAACTTCAATAAAACGTGAAAAATTCAGCTCGATAGGACAATTCCTTCTGCTAGCGACTTGCGCCCTAAAATTGAGAAATAAATGAAAAAAAAACGTTATTTTTGAAAAAACAATATGTAAAATCCTTTTTTTTTTTAAATACCCTTGAGGTTAAGGTTGATGTTAGGTCAAATGGCTTCCATAATGCGTGGAAAAATACCAGCTCAATACGAGAATTTTTTTCCGCTTTTGACATGTGCCCCAAAATTAAAATTTCGATACGTTTCCATTTTGGGGCGCATGTCAACACCAGGAAAAATGGAAAAATGAAAAACATTTATTGAAGCCATTTCTGTGTGAGTCTAAATCCAACTTAATTGCAAGCGGATTTTATAGAAACTGATTTTTACAGAATTTTTTTTTAAAAATATCATTTTTCATTTATTTTCCAATTTTTGGGACGCAAGTTGATAACAGAAGAAATTTTCATCGAGCTGAAATTTTTATAAGCTTTATTAAAGCCAATTTAAACAACGTCCAAGTAGATTTTTGAAAAACTGATTTTACAGATTTTTTTTCAAAAATAACGTTTTTGAGAAACAACGTTTAGGAATTTTCATATCGAGCTAAAATGTTTTACACGTTTTATTCAAGCCATTTGGTCAAAATTCCGCGCTCTGTTAGTCAGACTTTTACTCTACTGTAAAACGCGTTTTTCCTCTATAGTAGTTAGTAGGCAGATAAAACAACTTCACTACATTAAGCTTTTCCCTTCAATATTAGATCGTTTGTCATATTTGTTTAAATCAAGTTATTAAAAGTTATGAGAATATTTTATCGATTTTCTTGTGATCGCTTCCCATTTGTTTGAAGAGTCTTAAACTTTAAAATACAGATAATCCTAATATTTTCCTCTATCCTAAGACTATTGTATTTAACTTTAACTTAATATTTAATTTTATGTACTTATACTAGTTGGTAATTAATAAATATTTCCGATGTTACAAAATTTAAGGTAATTTTTTTGTATACTACATCTATCATTTTTCATTTATCTATCATCTTTCATTATCAGTTTTGTTACAGAACAAGTATAATGTCATTCATTATTTAGTAACAACTTTTATACATTATATTTAATAAAAACTTTGTTACATCCAATATAACTGTAAGAGATAAAATATCTATTAAGAGTGAATTTCCTGTGACCCGATCAAGAATACATTGTAGTGAAATTTTGCTGCCTTGGTATTCCCTTTCATTAAGTAGAATCCTATAAAGAGAAATATTTGCGATATATTTTGTTAGAATGACTATTTTTTATAGAATCTGTCATGGATGAAATTCGAGTATTTTAAGAATGAAACACTTTTAAAAGAGGGCTTTAATAAACACGATGTTTCAAATTGTAATTTAAATAAATACTAATGGAATATCATAGACTTTTTACCACTGTATAAAACCTTAATGAATATCAAATAAATAGTTTTTCTTTAAAAAGAACCCTCGAGGAATACCTGCTGTTAGGCATTTAATCAATTGATTTTGCACTTAGATAGTTCAATAGTTTAAAAAAAATCAATCGCAAAAAATAAATTCAGTTTTAGTTTATTCAAATAACTGAACAAAACTGCTTCCGAACTTGTTTACAAAGTAATAACAGTACTATTTTTTGTGATAACGTGCTTATTTTATCTTATTTCTAGTGGTGGATACCTACAGACATACACAGAACGGAAGATGTCTATAAAAGAAGTAAACGCTATGTTGAACCTCGTCCTGACGACATCTTGCCCACTTCCAACATTGCTAAATCATTAGAACTTACTTCCCAAACACCATTTATGACGAGAAAAAAAGGTGAGGGTAGTAAACCCATTTTTTTGGATGGGGGATTTGTCAGATATTGTGTGTTCACGTAACATTTGAATCTCTTCAAAATTTGGGGACTAATGTCAGGGTAATCATATCTAAAAGATATTAAGTTACATTTAATTTAATTTTTTGTTTAAGATAAATGAAATGGTGAGATAATGAATGAATAGTGGTAAGATAAATGAATGGTGACTTATTAATTAATGTATTATAGGAGAAATTTAAAACTGAAAAAAATCTATATTACTGAATGTTTAATCACTTAATACTTTCTTATAACTTATCGCAAAATTCTTTTGTTCAAATGTGTACGATTTGCTTTTTATCTTACAGGAAACAAAAATCCTAAAAAGAAAGTTAATCTGAATGGAAGAGATGAATCTATGAAGTCACGGAAAATGTTTTCTGGAACGAATAAAAAGCTGAAAAAACAAGGAAAGATGAAAAAAACTAATCCGGTAGGTATCAGTTTTTGATATTAATTTGTGTTAACGCATTTTTTGACTATATAATTCTTTCAAGTTTATTTTGCTATTTCTTCTTTTTGCATGGTTAATATCAATATTTGTTTCAATTAGGTTGTCAAACCAAGGTTAAGATATTTAAATATTAAAGTATCTTCACTAATTCTTGATATCCTCCAAATGCAAAGTTGACCCGCACATCTACTGGGATGAAAGTAAATTACGAATTGTTTCTGTATTATTGCAATCTATGACAATAATAGGTCCATTAAATACAAATACTATGATCATTGGTCATGGATCCAAAAAATATCCTTTTTCATCTCCTTTTTTGTTTTAATAACAGGTAATAACAGATAACAGGTAATTTGAAACGTATCACACCATCCCCTTAACATGTCTTAACACCTTCATAAGATTTATCAATTACCTCTCTGAAACATTGCCAATTTTCTCCCTAAATATAATTTATTTTTCACAGATAACAGTATTTATTGTCTAATTGCAATTCGTCTGTTGTAAATTTGAGATAGTGATTACGCGGCGGATTTTTTTGGTCCTGACCCCTTAACCCAGAGGTTTTTGATTCTTGTGTCAACGGCTTCTACACGAGTCGTGGATGCCTGCCAAGTTTAGAGTATATGACTGCACTCCCCTCAGCGTGTTACTTATTTGTTTCTGTTGTGGGAGAAATTTGGAAGTGTTAATAGAAATCCTAATATTTTATTTTATTTTTAAATTCACATCCAGCGATAATCGAGATATGATAATAAGAACAAGATTTGGGGAGGAATGACCAAGAAATTGGGTGGGCTACAGGGAAATTTGTTTGGAAGCACACCTTTTCAGTTATGTCGAAAATAAAACCATGTGTTTTATTAGATTAAAAAAGTTATAAATTTGTTTACTTAAGTCCTATAAAACACATTTCTTTGAACCATATAAAGAAGTACGTTTGAAGTTGCACTGTGCATGCAAAAAAATTGAAAAATAATATTTTTTGAATATTAAAAATCTTTATTTCGCTAATGGCTAATTAAAGCACTATAGTCGGCACTCTCGATAAAATTGCGCAAAGAAAGTAAGTAAAATTATTCCAGTCCTTTATTGTAATTTTATAAGGAATATCATCAGTTATTAAACTTTAAAGCTTTTAGAATGGCGAATTTCATGTCTAATTACCAGTACAGTATCTTTCGACGCCATCAGTCTCATTAGAATAATACCAGTTAAACTAAGCTGATTTCTTAAACTTCTTCGTTTAAAAATTTTTAATCTTCCCCAGTTTCTTTTATTTAATTAGACAGGTTTTGTTTTTACAACCCTGAAAAAATAGTTATCCCATTCGCACACATTTAAAAGCACTAAGCTACAGATCTATTTTCTGCGGATATGAATGAAACTCCCCTACTTTCAGGGGGCACGGTTTCAAAAACGAGGCTCTTAGTTACGCAACAACAAACTCTAAAGCCGACCATGAAAATAAAACCGAAAGGAACAAAACGCTGATTAAATTTCTTCGCGTTCATCAATCTTTTGACATGAAACGTAAGCGACCACTGAGAGCAATACCGCATCATAATGACAGCTTGATAGGCTAGCCGCTGCTTCCAGTTCATTAGGAGAAATAGAGAATTAAAAGAGGGTTTTTTTTGTGTCGAAGAAAGAAAATTTAGATCACATTCTTCGCTCGAGAATTGAGGTTAGCGACCAAAGGAAGATACGCTCGGGAATTTTCCTTTGTTGAGCTTCCTAATTACTCTAATGACGATGAACTGAAACGTAGTTGCTGGTTGGTTACATTTGTTTGCGTGTGACCACTGAGACTCTCGGTTAAGCTGAACTGCGGGATTAATTTCTCTGATATAATGGACGAGGTTTCCGGAGTTACCACATGTAGGCACAGACTAATAACAATATTTGCAATGAAGAGATCACTCATTTCTTGTACCAGAAAGAGCATGACGTAATTTCCTCAACCCCATACATAAGAGAGTTATTAAATATACATTTCTTGCAGGAGGTATAGGGCAGGGCATAGTTATGAATAATTTCAATAATAATAAATTATAAACTAAGAAAAGCGGTCGTTTCCTCCAATTTCTTCTTTAATTATTTATGAAGAAATTTATTGTTTCTTTATTTTTTTAAAAAATGGAAGACTATTGTACATACCTATGGGAAAGAAAATAGGGCTGATCGATTCATTTAATTTTATTCCTTTTTAAAATAGTATTTTGCGTAGTTTTCTTTGGAGCATTCCAATTAGAGAGTTCGCCTCTTTATATGGGTTCGAAAAGAATTTGAAATCGCTATCAGCTAAAATATGGAAATGCCCCTCTCAATTCATTAATTCCCATATAAGATTCATTATTTTCGGTTGGACCTTGAAATTACGAATAATGACCTTGAAATTACAAACAACATTTCACAAAACAAGATTTAACAAAAAAAAAAAAAAAAAAAAAACCAGCATACGTAGTACACGCTCTTAACATAACATAAACATAACAACCAACATAACAAACATAACAACATAAAAATTGTGTTTATTATACCAGTCTTAAAATTATTTTGCCAGAAAAAGTGAGCTAGTTTTACTTTGATTTACAATGGTTTATCTTTAATCAGCAAACATACTACTTCTCGCTGAAGCGTGAAGGAGCCTAATAGATTACAAAATTTAAAAGATAACGGAGAAGAGTTTCTATGTTGGAAAGTTTGGGAGTTACCATCTCATTCTAAATTGGGGATATATTTTTCCTTTGAATTTTTTCTCTGATTCCTTTTTCTATTTGTATGGAAGTAAGTAGCTCTAGAAAACAAGACTATTGGCCTTAATAAAATTCATACTTACGTTAAGATAAATTAATATTGTAAGATAGGATTATATTCTGTTTACATTTTTAATTGAACGGAAAGCCTAGGCCTATAGGGTCTTCATTCTTTAACATGGACTCCAGAAAGTGATAATTTTTATTTTTCATTATAATAACGAATCTTCTCTTTTAGGTTTTTCTTCGACAGGGGCAATCTCCTAAACGACTCAGACAGCACATGCAACATAAGAAAAAGGTCAAGCTCTTTTTACAAAAAAGAATTCAAGAACAAATTGAACAGCGCAATCAGAATCCATCTATCTACAACTGATATTTCAAGTCAACCGAAGAGAAATATCTTTAACTCAAGCTCATTTTAATGAAGTATTCGAACTGAGAAAGGGCTCAATATTTTGGAGGTTTCATTGTTAATGTTGAATCCCAAAAGGGATAAAATTTTTATTGGAGTGAACACAAACTAATTGGTTTGAACACATTGTTGTTTTGAATCCTATAAAATTGTAACGCAGAGTTTAATATCAAGTGAAAGTGTGTTAAACTAATCTTTCTCTATTAAGAAATCGTGTATTGAAGGTTATTTATAGTTTTGTAAGGGATAGAAAGTCAGGAACTTAGAAAGTGTAAGTAGAAAAAAAAGTTTCATGGTTTAAGAAGTCTATAACATTTTAAAAGACTGGAAATAATTGACGGTTATGACCATGTATTGTGCATATCAAGTTAGCTATCATGATTGTTCTAAAACCATTGATATATTTTACTTGTATCTGTTCTGTTAAAGAAAATAAAAGGATGTAAACTATAAGGATTTTTGTATTATTTTCTTTCTCATATTCTCTTCAAATTTTAAAGGTTCTGTTATAATAAAACATCTTTATGCGTGTAATTAAATTATAAGCTATAAATATATGGCAAAGCAACGGCCTCGCCTTTAAAATAAAAAAAAACTGTGCTTAAGCTGTTGGAAAAAAATTGCTTATTATTAAGGTTTAAGTGTGTTTAATTTTATTTTCGTATAAAAATAAGACCAATAAAACATGATGCGCTTGAACTTTTTGTGCTTTTAGAAAATAAACTTTTTAAAAATATTTAATGTACTAGACCTTTTTTGAGAGATTATAAGATAAATATAAAAGTACCTTTGCAAAGCAACTTTGCCGAAGGCCTTATTTAATCCAGCGAAGCTACTGACAGGGAAAGTTATCACGAGACAGGTGGTTCTCCTCTTCTATATCCCCTCTTGTAGAATATAGGGAGTGTTCCTTTATCGGGGGCTTCTCGAGCTCTTTCGCATCTTTTCTAAGGTTTGAAGTTTGAAGAAAGTGCTTCATTCGAAGGATTTTCTTGCTCTTCCGCAAATCGTAAGGAGCGCTCCATCCATGTCTCTTGCTCTCTTGCATAACCTTTTATAGGGTGTATTGAGTATTTCATTTGAGGACTTCTTTTACTCTTCTGCATATTTTCCAAAGACTGTAGAAGGTGCTTAATTCGAAGGATTCCCTTCCTCTCCTGCATCCATTTTAATTATTGTGGGCGCCTCATCCGATTTCTTCTCTTGCTCTTCTGTATCCTCTCTTAGATGGGGTTAGGAGCGTTTCAGTCAAGGGCTTCTCTTACACTTCTGCTTCTTTTTAGATGGTGCTTCATTGAAAGGCTTCTTTCTCTCTTATTGTAGAGTGCGCTCATTCGTATCTTGCTCATTAGTATCTTGCTTTTCTGCACCCACTTTAATCATCACAGGGATCACTCCATCAGTTTTTATTGTTCTTCTGCATCCTTTCTAAAGACCGTAAGGGACACCGACCGAAGGCATCACTCTCGCTCTTCATTATCCTCTCCTATAGAGTTATAGCCCTTGGGAGTGTTTCATTTAGGGGGGCTTTTCCTGCATCCTCTATAAGAACTAAAGGAATCATTTTTTTTTTCACTTTTTAAAAATACTTATCGGGACATTAGCATGAATAGATTTAGGATGGAGACCCTACTGCTTACTAGATACTTTTTTGGAAGGGGGACCATGCTGTTTTTCTTCTAAAAACATTATTTACTTATTCATTAAACATTAAAACATTATTCAGTGGACACTCGTGGGTAGTTTAATGAGGGTTCACAGTTATATTTTGAAAATTTAATTAAGTTACAATCCCACGATTAAATCACAATTATAATTACTTATAATAATGGTTACGAAAATAAATTTCACAGGTAACTCAGTTGACTTATTCAACTAGAAAGTTGCATTTTATTTTTCTAACCAAAGGCAAACAAAAAATGAAAACTTCTTATTAGGAAAAATAGTTTCCGGATAAAATTTGGGGAGACTCGATTCCTTGAGATTTAACAAAAAATTGTCAAAAATTATCATTCAACACTCTATTGACTAAGCAGTAATTTTCAATGGAAAAATATCTTATTAGTTTTTATGGAATGTAAAGAATTGAATCAGGGTGGGTGGGGGAGAGTAGCGAGGAAGACAAATTCTGAGGGCCTGTTTAGATAGGAAGGGTAAAGGTTAAAAAAGGTAAAAAGGGTAAAGTACTTGTCCCTACAGGTATCAGTGGTACGATATGAAACTTGTGAAAGAGGCAGCACTTTTTCTCTATGCTCTTTTCCCCTCTTCGCGATCTGGCATGTCTGGCTTTGGCCTTGGCTTCGGTGGTTAGTAGAATCTTTTTTGACAATTTTATTCGAATTTTGTAACTTTAAATGTGTTTTTTCTTTTCTTTTATGATTTGTTGAAACAAAATTTCTCAAAACTTTTCAGTCTTTTCAAAATATTCTAGAATTTTACGTTTGGTCCAAGGTCCAACAAGACGTCCTTTTTGCATGTTTCCTACTCATTTCCTGTTCTCTTAAAATTTCAATTAAATAAGTGAAATTCCATTAGGGAAAATATTTTTTTGCTCATTTAACACTCAAAATACTTTTTTAGAGGGGTAAAAAACTTATTTTATTCAAACATGTATAAAAATATATTGCGCTGTAGCTCAAGCCACAAAGTTTCCTCCCCTCCCTCCTTCCCCTTCTCTACATTACTAAATATGTATTATGTTGTTAAACAACACGATTCGTAGATCGTACAGTGTGTTTGAAATTTTGTTTTGATATTTTCCACTCGAAACAAAATTTTGTGATTGGAATTATTAGCTAGTACTTCACCTGGGAAGATATTATTACATTCAACCCATTATGAGTTGGCTCTGCTGTTATCATTAATGACTCAAACGTAACTAATGGACTTGTCGAAGAAAAAACATTTAACTATCAAAGAAACTTAACATTTTACTTTGAAATGTGTGGTTAATTGAAATGGCATCTGCTTCTGGACTTGAAATATCTAGGCGTAATCCTCAAGATGAATATGACCTCATTCAACGTATTGGTAGTGGTACTTATGGAGATGTCTATAAGGTATTATCACTTTTTCATTTTATCTCCTGGAAAAGGATTATAAATTACATAAAAAATGATATCTGTAGTGAAGAAACAAAGTATTATAATTTGTGTACTATGAAGATGACTTAGAGAAGACTTTGAAGTAAAAATTCCCATTGAACTAATATTTGTTTGTTTTCATTCATATCTATAAAAACTAAATGTGCCATGTATCTCTGAAACCTGTTTCCCTGGGTGTATAAAATCGTTTGCTTCATCAGTTATGAAATTAATTATCAGAAGGAAGGAAATTGTATAAAACATGAAATTATGCTGAAAAGCTTAAATTTTCATATCAGTTGCTGTACATGTCTTATCCACACTAAAACTAAATTTAATTTGCTAAGGCAGGTTAAAACATTGTCTTTTAACTAGTGTCATGGTCTTCAAAAGTATGTTGAAATTGTGTTTATAATAGGTATTTCTGTTCAAAACTAGAATTTTATTTGTGTGATTCAGAGTCTTGTTATTTGATTACATTTTTTGCTCTTTCACATAATACAGTTTCTTTATGTCAGTTTTTCTGGATACAATTTCAAGTTTTATTCATTGTTTATTTAATAAACCTGTCTGCTGTTCAATAAATCCTCCATAAAGTGTTCTATGCTGCACTTAAATTGGTAAAATCTTTATTGGCTTTTTGTTATGAACATAGTTTTTGTATTCTTTAACTTTCACAGTCCTGACCACCTCAAATTTTCTATAGGATTCAGAGCGAATCTCAGGTGGTGTAGGACTGAAAGGGTTAAAAAGTCCTTTCCCATTCTTGAAACCACTTTTTTGAACCCTCTAATAGTAAGTTATCCAGGGGCATTGTGGTGTACTAAATTCATAGCTAGATCCAAAATCACATCTTTGGTTGTTTCTAAAGTTGTAAAAAAGATAAATGTAGTTTAGGAGAACGTGTCTCTGTATATCAGTGGTTTCCAACCGGTGGTCCGTGAGGGTCGTGGAAGTGGTCCGTGTAAAGACCCGGAAGCACACAAAAAAAATTCTAATAAATAAATGAAATTTGAATAAATTGAACAAGGAAAGATTGAATTACACTTTCTGCTGTGTAATTTGTGGGGATAACAATTACCACTAAATTGTTAATAATACTTTCTTCTAGTTATAAAAATATTTAAGGAGCAATTATTATAAGTGTTCTGAAAAAAAATCCAGCCGGAAATTTGTGGGTCCCTAAGATTTGTATCACTACCAAAATTACTAATTCTCGTGAGTTGCTATTAAATTTTTCTTAAAACATAGTAATATTATAGAGAATTATATAAATTTTCATGCTTAATTAGGAATAATAAACTTTAATCTAGCAATTTTGTGAAGATGAGAATTTTAAGCTACAAAGGGTGGTCCGTGAATGTTGAAAATTTAGACTTAGTGGTCCGTGGACGTCTCTGAGTTCGGAACCACTGCTGTATATAATCAGAATAATCTCCTGTGTCACCCTGAAACAATCATTCAGATCATTCATACATTTTATTATAACTAGAGTTGCATTTTAATGAATTTTGAGTGGGTAAGAATATAAGGAATACTACTAGTGACATAACTAAATAAATACAATTACTTGAGAAACTTTTCCAAGTGCTGGGAAAAATTTCATATACTAGGTAGGTAAAATAAGTTGCCCAATCAAATCTGTATCTGCAAATCAAACCTTTCATTATGAGTTTGACACTGAATCGTAATCTACTAAAATTCCAAAACTTTACACAAGTTTGCCTATCTATCTTGAAATATGGAACTTTTCTCATGTTGTCACTTAAGAAATTCACTCAATGAAGAGAATTAATAACTTTAAAATCATACTTATGGCAAGATATCAACAATACAAAGCTACAGAGTATTATGCAAGTTGTCTTTTGAGAAGCAGGTTTTAACTGTATTTTCCTCTACATGATATATTCATTGTTTTTGAAACTAGTTTTTACTTTAATTCAAAAACTTAATGAAATAATCCACTTTTTAGTCCTCATACTCTGTAGACCAGACACCAAAATTTAGCTCACCTGATTTTTAATTTTTTATCTTGTTTGACACAAAGTGTCTTAATAGGGACCTTGTGCCATGAAATAGCAAATAACCAACCAAAATTTTGCTTCTTATTTTCTGTCCTTATTGACTTCTGAATTTTTTGTTTACCTCCTTAAGTTTTCTCAGAATAGTTAAATTGAAATTTGAGATAGTTTTTTAAAACAATCATATCCTGTTAAATTATCATTGTGAAAAAAGTTTAAAATGTTAATGTAAGTACACTTATCCTCCAATATTTTCAAGTTTTATGTTTTTACTATAATCTGATCTTAGATGTCCATCAAGTGTGGTTTTTGTAAATGAATGAATCATTGTTGAGTTATGGACTTAAATTCTTTATCAGCCTTTCATTTTATGAGGTGTCTAAAGGATATTTGCCTCTTTAAGTTGAATAACCTGTGAAAAAAAAGTTTGGATGGTAGCCAGGTGCAAAGCTTTTAAGATTGTGATGCCTGTTTTATCTTTACTTAGTGCTAATGCTGAACACACAAAAATGAAACTTTAATTTTACTTATTTTAAAGCTTTAAGAGGATACATTGAAAAAAGTTTTATTAAAATTTATTTAAAAGAAAGGATAATAGTATCTATGAAAAATCAAAAATTAATTTTGTTAAAATTAGGTCAAGTTTCTTTTGTCTTCTTTCCTTAGTTTGACATACTCTTTTTTCCCCCAGGCACGGCGAATCAGCACCGGGGAGTTATCAGCTGTTAAGGTCATCAAACTGGAGCCTGGTAAAAAATCTAATTGCATTCACATTTAGTTAATAGACTACAATAATAGATTTGTATAAAAAATTTGAATATCATGTAGTTAAGATTATTTTAGGTACTTACGTATTATCCCGTCGACCGTGACGCTTAATCTGAAAACTGATCAAATCCCATTGACTTAACTATTACTGTGCCGCTGAATTAGATGGCCGCTGAACGGTCGACGGGATAATACGTAACTACCTTATTTTATAAAAGTAGTATACATGAGGAATATATGTTTGTTTTTAACTTTTATCTCTTTTCTTCATTAAATCATAGGTTTTTTTTGCTTTATTAGTGTACTTTTCGTTTAATTGAAAATACCTTATTTTAACTAGGTGATGATTTTGCTATTATTCAGCAAGAGATTCTCATGATGAAAGGATGTCGGCATCCTAACATTGTAGCTTATTTTGGAAGTTACTTACGGTAATTTGTTCTCGTAATTTTTTAAAGTATAACTGAAATACCTTGATACTCTTGAAGCAAATTTTTGCATTAATTTTAGTTTTAATAGTTCCTTTCTTTTCTTTTATAAAAATAAATTGTTATTACTTTATTTTAGGAGAGATAAACTATGGATTTGCATGGAATATTGTGGAGGAGGTTCCTTACAAGACACATATCACTGTGAGTATGTTTTTAAAAAGAGTTCCTAAATTTTCCATAATTTTAAATGATAAGGTAGAAGAGGCATCTTTTTGATATATTCGTTGTAAAAATTTACTATTTTAGTTTTTCCATTAAGATATTATAAGTGCTTTTTGATAAAAGCCATAATTATCTTTCACTACTTCAAATTTATAGGGTTTCGTTTTATTAAGATACCTGCATGTGCACTATAATTCATAAAAAATTAAAAATTCTTTTGAAATTGGCACTTTGTGTAGACAGTTTTAAAAATCAAAATTGATACCTATAGGCAAATAAAAAAGAACTTCAAATATTTATACTATAAAGATTATCTTGTAATGTGTCTTACATTAATGTAATTATGAAAATTTTTGCTCCATATGATGTGAAAAGTAACTGCTTAAAATTTTTTAGTAACTGGCCCTTTGTCTGAACTTCAAATTGCATATGTTTGCCGGGAAACACTAAAAGGCTTAGCATATTTGCACTCAATGGGCAAAATGCATAGAGATATCAAAGGAGCAAATATATTACTAACTGAAAATGGTGATGTCAAATTAGGTATGTTTTTTGTTGTTCTTAATTTTTTTACTTTTTTATAACCTTGGGAATTTTATAACCTTTTAGAGAACATGCATTCTGTTAACATTTCAAACAATTAAATTATAAAACTTTTAATGAAACTAAAAGGGTTTTTCCCCATTCTCAACAGGGATATAACATTTGAATTATAGGAGTTTCTTCATTATAATATCCATTTTAAGAGAAATATCTATTAATATTAATTTTTAGCATCTCCTTATATGTCCCTGAATTATTCTTTCAGAGTGGTCTTTTTTTCTGAATAAAGTGGAATAAATAAGTTTTATTTATTTTGATAAAGTTAATCAAGTTAAAAAAGGGAAACATGTAATTAATATTAGAATAGACAAATATTTTTAAAATACTTGGAAAGGTTAATATCTCTACAAAACTGTTGCTACAAAACATATATAGAGGGGTTTTCAGGGTTAGAATAGTCTTTGGGCCAAATTTTAGGGTAATCTCTTGTTTTTTCCTATTTTCATTGTAACCTCTATTATGGACTAAAGCCAGCCTTTTGAGCCAGCCTTTTTTTTATGAAATCCTCAAGCTCCCATTGAAGGATTCTTACAGCCATATTCATAGTCATCAGCATCAAGGTTACTCAACAGCTAAAGAAAGAAAAAAATAGCTTTTCGCTGACTCTTGGTGGAATCCTCCTTTGACTAAGGATTTAACACTGATACTGATGGCTATTATTATTTACCTAGTTGTTTTCTTTATATATACTGCTTCTCAAAGTATAAAATAAAGCTTTTATTAAAAATATTAATTGAACATAAATAGTATTATTTACAATTGAAAAAGAATCTGTATTTTTAAAACTTAGTTTTGTAGCATTTTATATAAATTTATTATTGCAGCTGACTTTGGTGTTTCTGCACAAATAACTGCTACTATAAGCAAAAGAAAGTCTTTCATTGGAACGCCATATTGGTAAGCATTCTTTCTCTTAAAAATATAGCTTAACCAAGTAAAAAAGTACTAACACCTTTCACAGTGGCGTACGCAGAATCTTTTCAAGGGGGGGGGGTTACTCAAATAAATTTGAGTGTGGAATAAAGCACTATTATTTCAGTAATTTAAACAGCTTGACAGATTTAACCTTTTATTTAGACAACATCGTTTAGCTAAATATTGATTAGATTTTTTAAGTTTATGGTCATATTTTTTTATAATAAGTTAAAATATTTGTTAATTAAAAAGTAAGAATTAATAAAACTAGAAAAAACACACATAATATAACAGCTACCAAAATAATAATAGTATAAATGTGAATATTCTACAGAAAACCAATTATTTAACCACAAAAACAAGAAAAAATAACTTACTAACAAATAGGGAAATACTCCAGTATACAAACACGCTAAAAATGTGTTGACATTACACAGAAAAATCCAAACGACGGGGTCTTTTTGCAAGCTCGTTTAAAATCTCTTCAACAGCTGGGGTAAATTTCCTATGAATGTTTAAGAGCGCTAGTCCATTCATTCTATTATTACCAGTTGAATTGCGCAAATAAGTTTTTAAACGTCGTAAAGGATCTTTCGTTTGCACTTGTTGAAACAGGTAGTACGATCAATATTTCTAGGAGTTTGAAAATATTTGGTGTAATATCTTTGTTGCAGAGTCCAAGAGCATCCGCCGCAGTTCTTGGAACATTCCCTCCGTCCTCACTAATCCTTTTTAATTGTAAATGCCACAGTTTTAGTTCAGACTTAAGGTTTTCTTGGCAATTATCCAAATCTTGTGCGTAAAATTCCACCATGCAGTGCTTCAAAATCCTTCAAGTTTGAAGGTTGACAAATAAAAGGATTGGTAGGAAGAAGGCACTGACATTTTTTCTGAGCTCAAGGGGGGGGGTTTAAACCCCTAACCCCCCCCCCCTTGCGTACGCCACTGACCTTTCAGTCATCACGTGACTGTTAACACTGTAACTGAATTGTGAACAGCAGAAACTGTTGTCCACATTTCCACAATTTAACCGTGTTTATTAATCTACATTTCAAAAACTTTCATTAAGTTTTTGTAAAATTAATATAAAGGTACAGTAAACTCCCGTTAGTACGCCGTTCAAGGGGATTTGTGAAAACGTCGTAATAAGCGGTACGACGCTATATGCGGAATTCCCTTAAAACACCGTTTCGGCGATATACCTACCTAATACCCGTAATACCTAATCTTACCTAGACACCTTTTTAAGAGGGATTTTATCACTAAAATAGAAACTAAAGAACAATGTTTAAAAACAGAACCAACATTCTTACCTTTACAACTTTTATTGGCATACTATTTAAATATAACACTTGAAAATCCTGACAAAACAAATAAAATGGTGTCTCTCTTATTTCATTTTGTGAGACTAAAAAGTTATTCCCCCCAAAAAACTCCCTTTTTTTCCTGAATCTATCCAGCCAACCCGCAGTTCCACTAAAGTCTGTTACATTCAATTTTTTATCAATTTCTTGTTGTTCTACTCGCGTTTTCAACGGTTTCTGTAGCTCATACAATATTTGAAAGGAACTCGACGACGCAATAACCGGGATTTTTCTTCGGGGGACCGGAGAAAAGCGTCGAAATATGCGGGAAGTCGTTATAAGCGGGGGCGCTATAAGCGGATAGTTTTTAATGATAAAAGGCCTATTGGTACCAGGGACCGGAGAAAAACGTCGTACTATGCGGGACGTCGCACTAAGCGGGGGCGTACTAACGAGAGTTTACTGTAACTGGTACTAATATTTCATGACACTACACAAATAGATGAAATTAGAAATTAAATAGATGCTCTTCTTAAACTGATATTTTTTACTAAAGAGATTATCTTTCCTTAAATTTAGGATGGCTCCTGAAGTGGCCGCAGTTGAAAGAAAAGGTGGTTATAATCAACAATGTGACATATGGGCAGTTGGTGTTACTGCTATTGAGCTTGCTGAATTGCAACCTCCTATGTTTGATTTACATCCAATGAGAGCATTGTTTTTAATGTCCAAGTCAGGTTTCAAACCACCAACACTCAAGGATAAAAACAAATGGTTTGTACTTAAAATTATTAATTTAAGTATTGAATTGAAGGTATTATTTAATCATTTTATATTAATTGTAAATTCTACATATATTAAAGCATTTACATTTTATTGGGTGTTTTAAAGTAATTTACTTCTTCAGGACTCCTGTATTTCACCATTTTATTAAAGTTGCCCTGACGAAAAATCCTAAAAAAAGACCAACAGCTGAGAGGCTTATACAGGTTTGCTTTTCTCTTTGCTCATTTCATCTAAAATTAACTCTTTTATTAAGTCATTAATATATTACTTTGTTTCACCTTATTTTTTAAAAAATGAATGTACTGATTCTAGTGTATTTTTCACTTCAGCACCCATTTGTGCAAGGAGAACTTGGGAAACATTTAGCTCGTGAACTGCTTGAGAAGTTCAGCAATCCTCAGCATAATTTTGCTGATTTAGATCCTGATGATGAAGGAGTATGTTTTCCTTTAATTTTTTTCATAGTACTCAGTAAATTAACTCTGAATTTAGTTTGGTTTATTATCAATTACCTTCTGACTGTTTTGTTTTGAATGAAGCTGTTGTTTAAAATTATAGTCAAACAAGCTTTTCTTTTTAATATTGAAAATCAATTAGAAATCTTAATATAACTTTTTTGTATAAATAAGATATGCGTTAGGGCATTTAAAAGATAATGCATTGTTTGCTAAGTCTGTTTTTTACGTTCTGGAACTAATAAAATGCCTGCTACTTTTGTGAGATTGGTGGATATGAATTTACATAGACCTCAAATAGAAGTGTGTATTCAATGTATTTTTTATTTAAGGCCAAGGCTAAGTATGAACTAAACTTATTTGAAAAAACTTAACTCATACTTTCAAACACTCTGTCTAAAATTAATTAGATCCTGAATAAATTGTTTATAAAAAGCCAAATAAAGGCCCTATTTTTTGGTTCTTCTAAAAGAGAAGAAACCTTTCATATTATAAAGGTTTTTAGGGTACGCAGCTAATAAAAATACTTGTTTTTACTGTGATAAAAATTAGTCTGACTCCGGAATGCCTTTATAATTTCTTGTACAATCAGGGATATTTTAAACAAAAATGGAGGTCCACCATGACTCAGTGTGTTTGAATGTCTTTTTATGTTTCAATTTTTGTAGGTGCTGATGAATGTTCCTCAGAGAATTCCTTCCAAACAATCTGGAAGAACTAGACAAAAAACCCAGTCTGAATTGAACTGTAAGCCATATTTTTTATTGCATGTATCTTATGCTGTTAAATCGATAGATTTGTGTAATCTTTTAAGGTGAAATCTGTCATATCCAAATTAATATTTTTGTTAATTGCAAATTCACTTACTTATGTAAGCTTATGTAGATTTAGAGACAAAGGCTTATGTAGATTTTTCACTTTCATTATTCATCTTGGAGGAGTCATCAAAAATGACAAGAGTAAATTGACGTTTCACTCCTCCGATTCCTTCAATAAGTGATTAATCATACAGGATCACTTATGATGAACACTGAAAGTGAAACAGTGTAAATGAGACTTTAGTTAACTTGATTACTTCAACATTGGTAAAATCAGAAACATCCTCCAAGTACTGCTTAGCTATTTACATGTGATTAAATATAACAAGCTATTTATTGCCATACATTTCCAAGATTCCAAGTACTGCTTGGGATATTATTTATAATATTGTTAAGAAACTAAAAGATTATTTCCATCACTATGAAAACTGCAAATTTTCCAAGTTACATTTTCTCCAGAGTTTTAACTTACTGTAATGTTCTTGATTTTTCAGTTGAAAGTGTTAGCTTTGATTTGCCCCTGATGTCAGAATTGTCAACATCTAATGACAAAGTGAGTACCTTTGCATAAAATTTAAAGGGTTTTAGATCATTTTTGCAACTAACAAATTAAAAAAGTAATTGTTCGCTGAGACTGTTTTATTTTTCAGAGACTTGGAGCCTATGATGTGTCCCAAGCATGGGGGATTTCTGAGGTTACTCCTCCTGAGCCCCTTATTAACTATTATAACCACCTTATTACAAGAACTAATGATTAAAAGAGCTTTTTCATTAACTATTAATTCTACTTAAATATGTTTTTTTTTTAAATTTTTTGTATTCAGCTTTTTATATTCTACTTTTCTATCCTAAAATTATTGGTAGTGATTTTAAAAAGGAGTAGTGAAAAATATTAAATTATAGTATGATTTATCACATTCTATTTATATTGAGTAGAATGGTAGTTTATTTTTCATTATATTTATTAATTAATTCAAATTAATTCATAACACTTTTTGATGGAATATTTGTGATTTTAATATTTTCCATTTCAATGTTATTTTTGATTAATTATTTTTATAAATCTTAATAAAATAATTGAAGGTTTTCAAGCTTCATGATGACCCTAATTATAGTTTACTCTCTAAATGTGTGCTTAAACATAATTTTTTTCATTCATGCATTTGAATTTAGTAAGTCTTCCTTTTTCTTTTGTCTCCAATTTTTTTTTTAAATTAAAAGCTGATGAAATTTTAAAAGGTTGTTTATGGAACTTTTTTTTACTCTTTTGAAAAAAATAATGATTCTAGTAATTGTTTTAATTATAGGAACTTGCAGTAGAATCTGAGTATGACTTGGCAACTGCATGGATGGAACAGGATATTGATTTGGATGTTAATTGCAAGTAGGTGCAATTAGTGTTTAAGTTAAGATATTAACTAACTTTGATTACTAATATTTGATACTCTGATGTAGCAGAGGATATTTTAATTTTTATATAAATGACAGTCACACTTTGCATGATAAGTATGCACATTTTTCCTAAAATTGTTTAGTTTCCACCAAAGTTTATGAGAGACTAAGAAAAGCTTTGACTGAATCAACTATGCAAAACTTAACATCAGCCAACCATTAAAATAAATTCAGATATAAATTTGGATAGAATAACTGATATTAAGTCACACTAAATCCATGTGTCCCACTCTTCAGTTCTGGGGATAGAATTCTGTCTTAAAAGTTGTGGCAACAGAATTCCAGTCTGAGTTTAATGCAAATGTATAAAATTAACCGACCAATCGGCAGAGATTAGTACCGAATTGCAGTATTTCCATCACACATTTTGCCAAGAAATAATCCTGTTTTCCACAGATATAGCTTTAACTTAAAATTTAAGGACCTATTTAATTGTTTATATGGTATTTTAAAGGTTTTTCTGCAATTTAGAAAAAAATACTAGACTGGGGGAAAATGATTAAAAAGATAGTTCAAAGTTCTGTAGTGCAATTTTTAAAGAGTGCATGAGATCTGCTTATCCATTGGCAAATTCTATTGTAAATTTTTTAGATTTAAAAAGGAATCACACATTTTCACATTACCTCATTTTTATAATTTTCAAAGTTATCAGATCCATATAGAATTGTTGGATGGCCCACAGGCTATGTTGTAAGGCCTGCTTTAAATGATTTAATTCTAAATGTAGATAAAATTTTAATTGTTTTGTTATTTACCTTTAAATATAAAGTGCACAAAACATGCTTGGCATGGTATTTTTTGCATGATAAACCAATTTGACGTAGTTATCTAGATTCAAAACTGACAAATAGTATTTGCTTTATGCATGTTATGTACCAGAATGTATAGAAATGTAAGAGGTCTTATAATTGATAGTCACTGTGATACATAATAAAATGTGTGTATCTAGCTTTCTCCTTTCCTTCGGTATAGTAACCTTTGTTAATAATTTAACTCAGCAATTAGTTTTTAACCAAGAACTGAGCCATGCTATTTGCAATTTCTTAAGTCAATAACCTGGAAGCAAGCTATTCAATTAATAGGTTCATGGCTTTATCCAAAGTTTTCCTTTAACAACCTTGATATAATTTGCGTAAACCATGAAAAGCTTAAATTTTTATTTAGTCCTAGTTATTTAACCTTTATTTATCAAAAGGAAGTTAAGAAGCTGATAGTTTAATTCTTTAATATTGTACTTTCATTGAGCTTTAGTGCCAAAATATTTTTTTCACAACTGTACACTTTTAATGCTACTACTTTCATTCAGTTAAGTTTTTAAATTTATTTTGTTCACAATGTACTACTTTTGTTGATTGGAAATTAAACTGTCCCAAATATTTTTGGTTCAGTCTTTGAAGATTTTTAAACTTTAAAAACACGGTAGTGTCCACCCAGAATAAAGTATTTTGTATTCTTAGGGGTCTTTTGGAAGATCTAAATGAGGAACTTTTACTAAGGTATGCCTTACTAACTTTGTATGTGTATAAAGTTTGTGTGCTTGTGAAATGGCTGTTTGTCTTGTAGGAAGTTCTATAATATCTATTTTTATTATTTTCTGCTTAATAAGACTTCTTAACTTAAGTAATTCTTTTGTTTGTTCTCTTAAAATATGAATGTATCAATACTCTAAAACTTTCGTTCAGTGGTTTGCAAAGTATCTCAAAATAAAAATGCTTTCTAGTTAAAGGGAAAAAGTTATTCTATTGTACTTGTACTTTATGATATTAAAAACACTGAACATACATATACAACATCTATCAAAGGATAGGAAAAGTTGTAAATCCAACAAAAATAAGATAAGCTAAAATCCAATTTACCTCTTTTGGTTGTATTTCCAAACAATATACATGTAAAAAAAATTAAACTCTTACTTGCTAAAAGGAGTACAAATAAGGTTCATTTAACTAGCATGTCAAATTTCTGGTGTGTCTTTCAATAGTATTGTATTTTTTCTTGATATTATGTTATTAACAAATATTGTTTTAAAAATTTGCTGTCCTTAAACTTTTTTTAATTAAAAATAATCCTCAATCCTAAAATATCCATTATAATATCTTCAATGGTGTGTGTGATTGAATATTTCTTAACATACAAATTGTATCTGGTGTGTTCTTTTAAAAAGCTTGAAATATTGTGCTGCTTCAATAACCCTTAACCTTGCAACCTGTGCTTGCTTGCAGGGGTCACACAGATCGCTTGGCAGATACAGATGATGATTACAAGTACTGTCAGCAGTAAGCACTTTGTTTTAGTGATAAACTTTTGCATTCTGAAAAATTTTGCACTAGTGCTTGTTTTATAAATGTTATGCATGTGTCATATAGGCTTTGACTGTTTTGTGTTGGTTGCAAATAGTGTTCATTTTAGATAACTCTAAAGTATTGTGATGTGATAAATAAATTACCTTGTTTGAACCTATGTAGCGTTGGTTCCAGTGGACAAATGTTGATGAAATTGCTATTTATGTAACATATACTATGAAATCCTGCAATAAAAATAGTCAGATTTTTAAACTGTAGAGGGTGCTTTTTGCATAATGACCAGGTGCCTTTTGCTTGACCAGGACTTAGTTTTGCACACACAAAAAAGCAGTTTCATGCTAGTGGGCATTCATTAATTCATTGCAAATGAACGGTCAAAGCATAAACTCCACATAATCCTTATTTGCCCATCTTCCTTGTTGCTCTGAAATTAAATCCTCGCCAAATTTTTTTTTGTGTGGGTAACCAAATCTTATACAGCTGTTCAAGCAGTAATTTTTTTCCTGTTTAAAACACCATCTATAGTTTAGTCAAACTAATTTAATTTCCCATGGTCCGTATTACATACTATATAGTACCAAATTTCATTTTCATCTGTCCACTAGAACCAGTACTAGAAGGGTTCAAACATGGTAAATTATTCTATAACTACCCTGTATATCTTCTTGTTTTTACTTTGTTTGTTCAAAAAACATTTTTGCTTTGTTCAATTATTTCATCCTTTCATTTAGAGCTACACTTCCAGTTGGTATCAACACTGAAGATTCTAAAAAGGTAAAGTTTCAACTCTTTGTTTAGTATTGGGTTGACTTGGGATGTAATTTTTATAATATTTTAAAATAATATTTATGAAATGTTTTATCAACTGACTGAATTTTTTTACATTTTAATGCATCATCTATTTAGTTATTTACATGATTTTCTTTTGTAAAGTATTTGCAGATTGATCATAATTAAACTGACTTTTATAAATTTATAAACCAAGAATTACTGGTCAGAATAAACCTGAAATTTTACAGCCTGCCTATCCCAAGGTTGTTACTTTACTCCTCTTAGGGCTACTCTCCTTCATTCTACAGCTAATGTAAAAGCTATTATGTATGTAATTCAATCACCAATGCAATGTTTATTTAGCGAGATTTCAAGGTTTAATTCTAGTAATAGTCAAGAGTAGATGAAAGAATTGCATTAATTGATTACACATAATTCCCACTGTTACCGATTTTCCAATATTAAATCTTTCTTGGGGAAGTAGCAAAAGGCATTTTATTTATTCTAGTCCACAAAATCTTGATTGAATTATGTAATATTCATTAAGTCAGGGATGGGTTAAGATTTTATTACCACAAGATTCTGTCTTGGAGTTTTCACACTCAGTGGCAGAAAAACCTTTATTTTTTATAAATGTTATTGTTGGTATTGTTAAAGATATATGTTAGACCTTCTGTGGTAACTTAGTCTTCCCCTTCCTTTTCATGGAATTATTCTGGATTTATAAACACCTCTATTTAATGAGGATTTTTCTAACTGTATTTACTCAACTATTGTGCCCATAGTTACTTACACAGCTCCATCTATTGACAGTGTATTGAACTGATTTTATTCTTATGCCTCCCCCTCTTTCAAGACTAGTAGTTGTGTTAAGTTTCAGTTTTTTGTTATCTGTGGAAAGTATTTTGGCATTTTACAGATATTAATAAAATTATTGATCCAATTGACTTTTTTAGCTTGAGGCCAAGGAGCGCCGGGCTCCTGAAAGAATATACGGAAATCAAGAAAAGTTTGTGCCCACTAATATTCCAAATGGAAGAGACCTTGCACAAAACAGACTATCATCTCTTATGGATGAACTATCTAATCAATTTTCTCCAGGTATTACAAATTCTCTTTTTCCCTCTCCATTGATAAAAATATGGTAAAAATTCAATCAGACTCAAACTATCTACTTTTTAGAGCTACAAGACTTACACAATTCAGTACCTCCTTGTCAGAATGGTTCTTTAACTCCTACAAATAGTCCCAGGCTCAATCCCAAATCCCAAAACAATAATAGAAACAGTCTTAGTGAAGATGATGATAAAGAGAATTCTCAAGAAGATAAGCAGCCCCCTCAGGCTCCTCCTCGTAGACGAAATCAAAAGAAAACTTCTTCCCCTGTAAGCAAAACATTTCAAATACTTGTATACTTTTTATTAATTTTGTAGCATTTGTTTAATGCTTAGAGATTTATCAATTTTATCATCTGTAAACTTAGAATAAACTTAATGATAATTTAAGCAAAAAAGAGCTGATGCACTACTTTGTTTACCTTCTGAAAAATCATTCTTCATGAATGTATTTATCATTAAAATATTTTATCTGTCAATATGCGCAATAATTTAGCAAAATACTTTGATTAGTTTGTTATAACTTTTATAAAAACTAAATCAATGTATTGAAGTAAACCAAACTGTATTGTGTAAGCTCCACATTGGTAATTGTTGCTTTTTTATTGTATGTGTTAATTTAAACTCTAAATGTTTATTTCTTTACAGAAACCAGTTAGTAATGGACTTCCTCCTACACCTAAAGTTCATGTAAGTAAAAATTAATGAGTGTCTTAAAATTCTAATAAAACTTTGTTGTGAATTAAACACTTTTATTTCTTTTTTTAGATGGGAGCTTGTTTCTCTAAGGTTTTCAATGAGTGTCCCTTAAGAATTCACTGTACTGCAACCTGGATACATCCTGAAACAAGAGGTATGTAGTTGCCAACAGTGTTTTAAATTCTTATTTCTCTTACTGGTTATGGTTTTATAAATATATCTTTTTTAGATCAACATATTTTATTTGGTTGTGAGGAAGGAATTTATACTTTGAATCTCAATGAACTTCATGATGCTTGCATGGATCAGGTACTTGACAATTACATTCAATATTTATATTAAGTTAAGCAAACTCTGAGGGCTTAAACATTGTTGGATAAAGCTGAAAAACTTCTATGCACATAAAAATAAAGTAAAAAATTTTCTGCCAGTTAATTAAACATTTATTTTAACATTGATTGGTTAAAAGTATCAGTAATTTGAATGAACTGTTGACTCTTCCTCTATTTCAACAAATGGTGCATGAGTAATGTACTACTCATATTAATGTGAGTGGGTGAACTGTGATAAATGTTCATAGTTTTCAAGCCCTTGAGGTCACAGTCAGGCTAATGGGATTGCTTGTGTGTACCTATGTTATCTAATTATGGATTAAATTATCTTTTATTATAGAGAAATATTATTTTTGACCAATATTTATATGCTGAAATATTATTTTGTGTCATTAAAATGAGTAATTAAGCTTTTATATCAACCTCACAAAAATACTTCAGAATAAACATTTGTTTTGATCGCTATATTTTTCTCTCATCATTCCCATTTACATTGTTTACAGTTATACCCACGAAGAACTACTTGGATGTTTGTTGTCAAAGATGTGCTTATGACTTTATCTGGTAGGTAACTCAAATTATAATTTTTAAAAATTTTATAGTATACTATTATATTATATTTACTCTCTTAAATCAAACTTTTTACAGGTAAAACCACTCAGTTATACAGACATGATCTTCTTGCTCTTCACAGCAAGCAGTCTCACAGATTCTCCTTATCCATGAATAAAATACCTGAAAGATTTGTCCCTAGGTAAAATTTCTGCATTTTTTTATTCATGAACTGGCATTTTTAAAGTGAAAAACTTCAATTAAGTTATTTTTAGGAGGTTTTCAACTACTACAAAAGTTCCAGATACCAAGGGTTGTATCAAATGTTGTGTTGGAAGAAATCCGTACAATGGATATAAATATCTTTGCGGGGCTACTTTAAATGGACTATTTCTTATGCAATGGTATAATCCTTTGAATAAATTCATGCTTCTAAAAGTAAGTGCAATCAGTATATTTTTTAAAACTTTGCTAGAATGTAAAAATAGGAATTTAAAAAAAGCCTAGTAGTATTTAAAAACAAGGGGGAATACTAGATGAAGTACCTAGGTTGGTAGACCTTCAAACTCCAGTATAGCCATGCAGATAAATGTAACTTAAAATTATCCTTTTGTCAACCCCAGTCCTGACCACCCCAAATTTTACATAGAAATTAATGGGAATTTTGGGAGGTCTAGGTCTGAAAGAGTTAAATATGAGCTGTCTTCTTTTTTTAATTTACAACTTATATGAATGTCGTATTGGAAAATGATTTTGGTGTAATTTGGCATAATAATGTCCTGCTCTGAAATTCCTAACTTAAATTCACTACAAGTGATGTGTTTTTATGATTCTGACTTGCTGATTTTCACAAATATTTTTATGCTTCTTTTTTGTTATCTGATTTTTAATGGTGATTTCAGCAATTTGAATGCTGGATACCCTCAAAAATGTCCATTTTTGAAATGATTATTTCTCCGGATATGGAATATCCAATGATTTGTGTTGGTGTGCGCAAAGGGTATGTTAAAATTACATTTTTATGATTATAAAACATTTAGTGATTATCAAAAAATGTAAATAACCTACCCTGAAAATCTTTCTTTACAAGATCAAAAGCATGTATTTCCTGAACTGATATATTAATATTTACATTTTTCTTTTATTATCCTAAAATTAATTTTGAGTGTATTTGTATTACAGGTATGATAGAGGTAGTTTGAAGCTTGATATGATCAACTTGAACTCCACAGCTAGCTGGTTTAGTGAAGATGGAGATGGTTTTGAAACCATTGTTCCTCGACATAATTCCATTGAAGTACTAAGTGTGTCTCAGCTAGAAAAGGATACAATATTGGTGTGTTCTGAAAGTAAGCTATCTTGATTCTGTATAAAATAAGTACAGTCAACTCTGCTTATTGTGATCGCTTTTGGCCATGATAAGACTGATAACAATAAACAATATCCTAATAGCAAATGGCAAACAATGTTACTTGAGGGTTTGCTTTAAATTAAAAATGATGTAGTCTTAATTATCATACTTAAAAAAATTACTTTATGTACTAGGAAGCTTAATTTGTTTAGGAAAATATAAGAGTAGTAATTAAAAATTATTAATAATTTACTTTAAATATTTTTCATTTGACTTATCATAATGATTGATTGTCTCATTTCTCTTTCAAGCTAAAATCTCCTTCCACTCCATGGCATCCGTTCCCTTCATTAAACCACTCAAATTACAAATTAATCTGAATTCCAATAAGCAAGAGGACAAATAAAAACCAAAACTTCTGCCAGCTGCATGCAGCTGTGATATCCCTTCACCAATCACAAGCATGGATTCGGGTCCCCTAACCCTTCTTTTTAAATGTATTTAGAGCATCAAATCTTTTAGGCGCAACGCTCCAACTGACTCATATTAACATAAAAAAGTGCCAGATGAAAGGGAAGATGTTTGGTTCCAAAAATTGACCTTCAAACAGAAACTTGAAAATGGATGTCTTTTTAAGGGAATATGGAAAAATTTTGATTACGTTAACTGAAGTGCTGATCACATAAAACAATGGATTTTACATTAAATTAAATAGGAGCGATCAGGACTGGTTAATTTTGATACCATTATCTAATTGATAACATTAACTGTGATCCCATTAAGCAGAGTTGACTGTAACACATATCAGTTTTTACTAAGTAAACAATGTATAATTAGTTAACTATGAAGCTTCCTACTTTTATCCAAAATCATATTTTTACAAGTCGTAATAATTTTGCATGAAGTTGCATGTAAAATAATATTTAAAAACTTTTTTATGATAGAGGTAGTTAGAAGCTTTTTAAACTTTTGTTTTATCTATGTTTATTTGAAACTAAATATGGTTTTACTTTGTTTAGATATTGTTAAAGTTGTTAACCTTCAAGGGAAATTGAAATCTAGCAGACAACAACCAGCTGAATTGCATTTTGACTTTGCTGTCGAGTCTATTGGTAAGTTTTAAGAAACAGTTCTTATGGAAATTTTATTTTTAAAAGTTTTGATATAGTTTGAATCATCCTTTGACCTTTTCATTATACTTTTCCTAGAGGATTACTGTTTTTAATTAGTTAATACAAACATCTGTATTTATGAAAGGATTTAGCTAATATGGATTTAAGAAATATTTTTTGCAATGATTAGGTATTGAATTGAATGCATCACCCAAGTGCTTGACCATCAGTTTCTAAAATTGTGGTTTGTGAACCTCAAGGGGTTGTAAAAACGTTCCAACACACATTTTGTTTCCAATTTGTACTTCAAGGGATTAAAATAAATCAATTTCTTACATTAAAAAATAAAATTTTAAAATCTAGGTTGACCTATAATAGCAGTAAATTTGATTGTAAAAAGTTATGAAGCCAAATTTGTAAATAAACTAAACATTATGATTTCTAAGTGAAATTTATGATTTTTGTTTTAGTTTGCCTGACAGATAGTGTTTTAGCATTTCACAAGCATGGCATGCAAGGTCGTAGTTTTAAGAACAACGAGATAGTTCAAGAAATCAATGACAGCAGTCGAATTTTTCGCATGCTTGGTGCTGACAGGTAACGGTTTTTACTTATAAATTTTAAAATTTGCATTGGTCTTTTTTGCAATTTCTTTAATTTTCATTTATTTCTTTTAGTGTGGTTGTTTTAGAGAGTCGACCTACTCATGATATGAAAAGTCCTTCAAACCTGTACATTTTAACTGGTCATGAAAATAGCTTTTAAGGAAGAATGCATTCCTATATTTTTTTGTGTGATAACTGAGTGACAAAATATCTTGTCACAATATAAATGTACAGATGTGTCATTCTATATGACAACATTAGTTACGTTTAAGATATTAATAAACTTGTATGAAAAATCACCATTTCAATCTAAATCGATTTTAAATTACTGATATTTTACTGTTTTATAACTTTGCATTTAAACTCAGTTGCAGTCACTGTTAACATCCTCACAAAGTAATGCTTATGATAGCCAATATAATTGTCTCACTACCTGTTTGTTATGACTGATTTATATAGTTTTATGGATTTTACAAGGACATTTTATATCCTTTTAATATTTAAAAAAAATATACCTGACTTAAAATAATGTTTAATTTCTAAAGTAAAGATGTTTTAAATTTATTCACTCAATAAGTTTTAAATGGATTTTTAGCTTTATAATAAGTTTAATTACTTTATAAGTAAAAAACTCAAGCCAAGTGCTACTTTTTTAATGTTGACTATTTTTGCATTTTAAGTGATTTTTCTAAGTTTGGTTTATTGTGAAACTTAACACTGTGATTTCTTTATGGAGCTATTTATTTATTTATACTTCTTATATACTTTGTAATACTCTGTCTTTGTATGTGTTTTTGTAGTCAATAGGAAACTTCTTTCTTTCTGGTACCATACTAGTCTGGATTGTATTGTATGATCATGAGATATTTTCAGATAAGTGTAATGGAATGTTTGAACTCCTCCAATGATTCATTGCTTTATCTAATAATTCTACTAATCAGTTAATTTAGTTGTAATAGAAATTTCCATTAGTTTGGAAAACATGAACTTATTTTTACTTCATATCTATGCAAAAATTTTTTTGAACCTCAGGTTTTAATGTTAGCATGTGATATCTGTGTATTGATACAATGTATGTTAGCTCATCAATCCATATATTGTAAATTGCAAGTACAACTAGAACTATTTCCTTGGTGCTTTTATTTTCTGTCTTAAGGGACATTAAGAGTTGGTCTCAATTAAGTTTTAAAGAACTTTTCAATTCCACGGATGCAATTTTTATACAACTTTTTTATTACAACTTATGTGAAAGAACCTTGATTGCTGTTAGGTGATGTTCCAAACTTGAAAGTCTTCAGTTGTTATATAGTGCCAGTGCCAAAGAGCTTCTGCAGATAAATTAAATTTTCTGAATTTTTTTTTGTGAGTTTGATGTTTCCCACTCACTGTGTCTTATCCTGCAGCACCTTGTTGCTCAAATGTTCTATTAGTCTTTGTACATAATTTATCTGTTAGCAAAAGTTTGTTTTGTAAATATATCCTAATGAATTTATCTGCTTGCCGCAAAAAAACAAACATAATTGTTTCCTTACCATGTATTCTAAATATATGTAATATTTAGGGAAAGTTGGTTATGAATTTATTTTTAGTGATTATAATTTCAATGAAGGAATATAAGAATTATCTTTATGCTTTTGAAGTATTTTGCTGTTAAATGATGTTTTTGAACTGTGGAATTGTGCACAAAGTTAAACTATTAAGTTTCTTAAAAGTGTAAAAAGTCTTACGGCTAGATTGATAAGTTAAATAGTATAGTAGAATAGTTCTACTCTTTCTGAAATTTATTACATTCTGTTAGTGTATTCCCATATAAACATTTTCTCATAGTAAAATACCATATCATAAGGTTTTTGATCACATATGGAAACTATGAATTTAAAAAATATTAGTGTCAAATAATTTTTCCCTCAGAAATGCCTTATTGAAAAAATAAGCTTTATTGCTTTTGCTTATTCTGTTCTTTCTGTAGTTTAAATGTGAAGCTCAATAATCTTAAACTCAAATGATGTGTCTTAATACTAGAGTATTTTAGTATTTTGCTTCAACTTTATTTCATAAGTAGGATCTTCATAAAACATTTAAAAATATTGCATACGTCGATTATGGGGCTCTGTTGATTTTGGTAGAGACATTTGATGACTTAGATGAGTCTTTTTTGGTTTTGTGGTATTCTATATAAACATGGTCATTTTAGGATGTTTTACTTTTATTGTATTTCATGAAATTTTAATGAATAACAGGCAAAACATAAAAATATCAGATTTAATTAAATTAATTTAAACAAGCTTAAAAAGAGAAACTTTGAAATCTTGAATTACAAAACATTGGAGAACATTGACCTTTTTCTGAGGTATCGAAAAATATATGCATTCTATGTAAAACTACATACTATTCATGTCTAAAAAAATATTTTGAACAGTAAGTAATAATAAATTATTAACTTTTAATCTAAGTTAATTAAAAAAGTATTCTTGTGTATTATCCATGTATTAAATCTGTGTGGGATGAGCTATTAAATTTTATTTATCTTGCCTAACAACATTTTATTCTTATGTCCTTGAGGCAACTAAAGTTGTAAATACCATCAACATTAGTGTCCACCAATTTATCTGTTTCTATCAAATCAGCATTCTGCTGCATTTAAGTGATAATTGTTGAATGGATTTGTATTTATGTATCTACTGTAGTTTGAAATTCAATTAATATCATAACTCATTAATGGTTATAAAATTGATTATTTGTTAATGTTTTTAAACACTATTAGCTCTATAAAATGCTTTAATAGAAGTGTGTATAGACAGTGCTTGGAATTGGAAGACATCTTTTACATTAGACAACCTTTCTTCTCATATAGTCATTGTCATGTGTCAAGTCATCTAGTAAGTGATGCATTATTTTTCTTGACAACAAAATGGCTTATCTCAGCATTAAAGTGATGAAATTAACACCCTCGCCTAATATATCATAAAATTAAATACATTGTTTTCATAGTTTAAGCAGTATCTGAGAATAATGTTCTGAGTTCTGATTAGCTTTTAAAAAAACTAATTAACAAAATCTTGAGAAGTAAACCATCACAGTATATAAGAAAGTTAGATTAGTTATCATTGAGAAAAAAGAAACTTAGAGTAAAAAGTTTTTTTATTAGAGTAAGTAGATCCTTCAATCAGTTAATCATGGTAATGCCCATTATTCTCTGAGGCAAGCTTAAATTTGAAAACTTTGAGCAATTTAGTGTTAGGATTATAGCCTGAATAACTGCACATAACTTATGGGATGACTTGATAACATTAAGATGTATTTTTAGATCATTAAAATCAATAGTTGCTCATGACATTTTGTTTACTGGAATTTTAGAAGGCAGCTGAACTTTATTTTGACAAATAGCTAATTACAAGCATTGCCTTATGTATAAATATCCTGTGTATAAACTGTGATGCATATGCTCTAATACATCAATGTTTTGTAAGCTGGAAATATTTATTATTAAAAGCTGTGTAATTATACTGTAAAAAGTTAAATAAATTTTATGATCTTAAATTTATGCTATTTTGTTCCTGCACACCCAAAATTTTAGACTTATCCCAACAAAGTTTGTAATTGTTTGCTTATGGTTTGTTTATAGGGTGATTCATTCTGAAAGCCCTCTAGGCGGCGAATCTGGTTTTATGCTATTGGTTAGTTGTACAACTTAAGGTTGGGAGGGTAAATTTTCTCCCTGTAAACAGAAATTGTATTGCATTTAAAAAGCCATGTAAACTGACCCTTAGAATGAAGCTAACATGCATGCCCATATTTTGCTATTTTATTTGATGGTGAATTTGTCATTCAGGAATACAAAAATATTACGATCTATTTAACTCAAAATCATTACTCATGACACCATTTGGGAATACCAGGAAATCTTAATAGACAAGGGTTTCCAGTGTTTAGCAAATTTTATATAACCCAAAAATATCAGAGATCAGCCAAAACCTAAAAAATAATTTAAAAACTTTCAAAATGGCAATTTTTGATGTCAGCATCCAAGTCTTATTGGTGCAAAAAGTTTAAAAATAAATTAATATCTGTATGCTTAGTTTTTCAACTTAGAATTTATACAGAATTCAACTAAAAATCCTTTAAAAAGTCTGGAAATTTTGTTCAAAAATTGAATAGGAATAGAATAAAGGGAGTAAACACCAGGGTAATTTATTACTTTTGATTGTTATAGTAAATTGTTGGTTAATATTATGACATTGTAATTATTCATTGCTCTTTACAGATAAAGGAAAACAAGAACCACTGGTAAGAGCAACCAGAAACTTAACATGAGCATGAGGACTTTTAAACGAGGGGAGAACAAATGTCATTTGAAGAAAAAAAATTATTTAAATAAGGTCAATAGGTGAAGTGTGACTAATGGAAATTTAATTGTATTTCAAATTTTAAAGAAAACCGTAGTCAAATTCTAAATTAAATGCAGTCGAACCGTGTTGTAATGAACTGTTGCGGAACTACTGAGTAAATAACATTAGAAGGTTTGGTACCGGAGACACAATACGCAGAAAAGGATTCCCCATGTTGTGAAGTGTGCATTGGAGTGCTGCTACTCTACATCACGATCGTAAGACCAATTTATTACAATTATGTTCCAAACTTGTTAATTTTATATGATTTTATTTGCTTGTTTTTTTCTGGCTTTCTTTCTTGTCGGTCTTCTCGGTTGAGGAATTTATAGAAATCGATTTTCAAGTATAATTTCCCGATGAGCTTGAGGCTTGGAACTTTACTTATAGTTCGAATCTGGATGACAATGAAATATTATCTAGTTTAATCAGTGAAATTTTCTTTCCTAAAAACGTGATTTTTTTCTAATTTATTTTGTTATAGTGATGATTTAGTACAGTGGCGTATATAGGAATTTATTTCGGGAGGGGCCCAAAATTACTCCCCAGACCCTCCCCCACATATTTAATAGGTCCAATGTAGCTTTTTAGGTGATAATTTATGTCCTAAGCACTTAATATAGGAATAGTTGTTAGTAATAAAAATACAAGTACCAATGGGGGGTCTGGGGGTCCTCTCCCAGAAAATTTTTGGAAGTTTGACTTAAAAAAAACAGGTTTTTAACTAGTTTTGGTACACTAAGCCCGAATTTTGGATGTGCATTTTTATGAACTTAATATTTAAAACGATATTAAAGTAGAGTTCTAAGTACAAAAGAGGATCTGGGGGTCCTTCCCCAGACGATTTTTGGAACTTGACCCCTAAAAACAGGGTTTTATCTTGTTTTTGGTACATTTACTCCGAATTTTGGACATATATTTTTTGATAGGATTTGGATGAACTTATTATAATGAAGTTGTTAATAAAATTCTAAGTACAAAAGGGGGGGTTGGGGGTCCTCCCCCAGAAGTTTTTTTTAAATTTGACCCTTAAATACAGGGTTTTAACTTGTTTTGGTGCACCTAGTCCGAATTTCGGTGGGGGGGGGGCAGGGCCCCCTCGCCCCCCCCTTATATACGCCACTGATTTAGTATGATCTTGATTTCTCAGTTGATTGAAAATACTTTTCCGAAAATATGAACAGCTATTTTAGCCTTACGTTTTTAGGTACTTTTGAATTTTAAGGGGCCTTTAATTTATAATGGTTAATCAGGTAAATCAGAATGGTAAATTACGGCTAGAGGTTCACTGTAACGGGAATTATTAAAATGTTGATTGTTCAATCGGGACTGGTAGAAGGTTCAATCTATTTGAGAGTTTACTCTATTAAGAAGTTTGTCTCGTTAATATTTCCCAGACTTTTTGTATAATTTCTTTAAAATAGAAAATAATCAGTGGTACATCCGTATTATTCCGTCTACCGTGCCACTGAAAACGAAAATATATAGTCAGCCAAAGCCCATTAACTGTGCCGCTGAAACTGACGTTCGACGGGATAATACAGAATCATCAGTTACTTGCATGTAAATCATCATTTTAAACAATCATTATTTTATTTTATTCCTTCGGATTAAATTATTTTTGGACTCAAAATTGGCGGCCATGCCAATCTGACTTTATTGGCATGGCCGCCAATAAAGGCCATTCCTAGAGAGTTTCAGGATTTTTCATAATTTTTGAAAATAAAATTATATTTTTGCTTCTGTTCTTGCTGTGAAGCACTACAGATCCTTATCTTTAACACACAAAAAGTTTTCACTGCAAAACAAAATTTATTTTTTACAACAAAATTTCAAAAAAGTAGCTTGTACTTCAGCTTTGGTGCACGGTTTCCTAAGGTGGCTTACCTTATTCGAATCTCTTGTAAATATTTATGTATTAAAAATAAAAACATTACATAATCCTACAATCACATAACTATCAAAATAATAATAAAAAACCGTACTGTTAATCTTTCAATTAAATTATTTGAGATTCTAAAAATAGCAAATTGTTTCCATTTCCAAGCTGAAATCCCCCAAAATAAAAGAAAATCAATTGAATAAATAATAGCAGAGAGTATTAATAGTGATAAGCTTTTCGGAAGGCTGTACTGCCACCCCACCAAAATGATGGTTATTGTTATTAGGTACTTTCCGAAGAGTTCCCTCTTATATTATATATAACAACTTTTAATGGTTGATTATGGTAAAATCGAAGAAAGTGTTTGATTTGGCAATAATTCTCATGTAATTAACACTACGAGTCCCTATGATTCACATTCTCTATCAAATTTTTTCGTTGATTGGTCCTTTTATTGTATAGTGTTGGCAGTTTTACAAATGTAGTTATATTTTAATATTTTCTACAGCGCTTTCTGTGCATAATTATATAAAATGAATTCAAAATTTTTTTAACAACGTTTTGATAACGTTTAGTCTTTTTTACCTAATACTACAAAACTTAAAAAAACTAATGTATATTTAAAAAAAAATATGATGTTTATTGAATTCTTGAATGAAGATTTTTACGAACTGAATTTTCCAAAAATCTTTCTGTATGAAAAATTAAATTCTGAATAATTAGTGATGATCAACCTTACTTAAACTTTCTCATTGCCTCACGAAGCAACAAAAAATACTTTCTTAATTCAGAAGTCACATATTAACTAAATGCGATTTTTAAGTTCCTTGAATATTTATTTTCTATTTAAAAGTATACAAGGTGTTTTAGATTTGATAGATAGATCCTTAGAGAGGATGCAGAAAATAAAAAGCTCTCGGACGGATTATTAGTGTTGGATGAAGAAGAGCAAGAGAAACCTCCGTATGATTCTTTAGAAAAGATACAGAATAGCAAGAGAATCCACAGATGGACCCTTAGTGAGGATGTAGAAGAGCAAAAAAGCCTACGGATGAAGAACCTCAAGAGAAGCCTTATGGAGCACTTCCTGCTATCCTCAGAAAAGATGTAGGATATAAGGAGAAACCCTCGGATTGATGCTTAGAGAGGGTGAAGAAGAGCAAGAGAAGCCCTAAGAGATAAGCCCCTCTACGGTCCTTAGAGAGGATGCATGAGATAAAAAGAAGCGCTCGGATAGATTCTTATTTAGGATGAAAAAGAACTAAAGAAGCTACTGTTTTTAAAGGGGATGTAGAGTATAAAAAGAGGCCTTGGTATGGTTCCTTAAAAAGTCCACGCGCGAATGGAGCACTCCCTGCGGTCCTTACTAAAAGATGCAGAACATAAAAGGTAGCTCCGGTTGGATCCTTGAAGAAGATGCAGAAGAGCAAGAGAAGTCCCTTATGGACCCTTTTAGAATGAATGCGGAAGAGCAAGAAAATCCTCCGGATGGATCCTTGGAGAGGACGAAAGCAATATAGTATGTCTCGGATGGATCTTCCTCTATGAGGGTGCAGAAGAGATAGAGAAGCCCAGGAATAGGCACTCTCTACGGTTCTTTTAGAGTATGTAGAAGAGAAAGAGAATACCCCGTATTGATTCCTTCAGAACATATGCAGAGCAAGAGATCCCTCTGATGGATCCTTAGAGAGGATGCAGGAGAAGAGAATCCCTTGTATGGATTCTTAGGGAGGATGCGGAAGAGCATGGAAGTCCCAGAATGGATCTTTTTTAATAATGGAGAAATGCAAGTGAAGCCTATGATTGAAACTTTTCCTCTCAGTTGCCTCGCTTCACTAGTCAAAGTTACTTTGTAAGCCCCTTTTTTATGTTTATCGATTTAAACCAGTTTTATAATAGGCTTTGTACAGATCAGTAAACCATTTATAAAAATTAATTTCGAATAAATTTTTTTAAGAGTCCTGGCGTATCAGGTTTTTATAAGTTTTATATAATTTATTTTTAGATCTTTTTGCCATACCCAAAACTTCAACTATATAAAACTGAATTCTTCTTAGAAACAAGCTTTTCTATTTTCAATTTAAGGATTTAGCGTGCTCCATTGAGTAAGAGACGGTGCCGTCTAGTATAGTACACCAGCTCAAAATGCCTTCCGGCAAAGTAGAATCACCGTAAACAAATATTAAATAACGTAAAATATTAGTAAAAATACCCGTCGTTTGCCTAAGTACTGTATTACATTTTAAAGTAACATATTCCACCCAAGTTTTCCAGAAAAAGTTCACGCAAAGTTCAAATAAGGCATGCAAATTCTAACGGATTGGTTTTTTTTCTGTATTTTTAGTTTTGGTTATGAAATAAATGTAAATTAGGAATACAAAACCTAAATATTGAACTCAAATTTAGCTTTTTTTTGAGAATATGTAGGTATAAAGTTTATTTTTTTTGTGACCCTAGATCGCTAGAATATAATTATGTTAGTTAAAAGGGTAATGAACCCAAATTTATGAGCTTTATTTTTAACTGATGTAAATCAAGGTGTTTAGTAGTTGTAAGGTGAAAATATTGCTTAGTAGTGTTTAATTTTGGACATCGTGATTATAATCATGGCTAGCTAGACTCATAAGGGCAGGGGAAGCTAAAAATTGGGACATGTGATAGTTGTCCTGACGTCACTTTTAATCGCTCTTTTACATAGAAATTCAATTTCACTCTGAATCAAATTAGTATAATTTGTATACCTCAGAACCAAAAGGTCATCTCTTAGGATCTCTTAGTTTCTCCAGGAGAGAAGAAAAATTATAACTTTAGATTTTAACTTTAATTTTTGAAGTTTTAAAAGTTTGAAATTAGAATGAATTAAATTTAAGTTCGTTAAATAATCAATTCAAAAATTCGAATTGAAACTTTAAACTTTAGTTTTTCTTCTCACCTGGAGAAACTAAGCGATAAGACCTTTCGTCTCTGAATTAGAGACATTTCAAATGGTATTAGCAGTGTAGTTTTAATTAAAGACAGGCATAAATATAATTTTTATTTTAATTGCAATTGTTTAGTGTTTAGTTGCTAACAATTTAATTAAAAATAAACCTGATAATATTATTTTAAATGCCTCGAAAGTTTCATTCGAATTATTTATAATAATTTAATTTATTTCTGAGTGAAGTTGAGTTGTTGTCAAAGAGTGATCAAAAGTGATGTCAGGATCTCAGGATCAGGACTACTACCACGTCACAATTTTGAAGTTTTCTGACCTTATGACAGAGCCAGTCACTTTATTTGAACTTGGGAGAAAACTGCAGATGAAGTATGATATCAATACTTTATTTTATAAAGATTTATCTTTAGAATTGAATATTTTCAATGAGATTAAGAATATTACTTCAAGTGTGCGAATACTTTCTTTGGATGAAATTTTCTATTCATACTTTTTTCTAAATGAAAATTGCATTATTTTTTAATTAAAAATATTTAATTTTATTCTGTCTTTTATGAAGCCTTTTTTGTAATTATATGAAAAAAATACTGGATTTATTGGGGGCTGGAATACTTTTTCCATGTTAAAAGTTACCCCCTAGACCAGGGGCTCTCAAAGTTTTGAACATCTAAATCCTCTTTTTATAAACAAAATCTAACATGACCCACCTCATCTTCAGTTAACTTTCCCATGCCCCCTTAAGAATTTAGCTTCATGCGTGGGAGTTTGGTCATAAACTATTTTTTATAGTAATAAGTTACATGCATTCATTAAAGGTTAAGTTATAACATTTTAGAAAATAAAATGGAAGGGTTTAAACCTGAGCGAATCAAATGGTTTAATTATGGGAGCAACAATGAGCTCTACAATAGAAAGGGGGTCTGAGGGCAGGCACGTAGCCAGAGGGGGGGATTTGGGAATATATCCCCTCCCCCGAAACTTGGAAATTTTCTTTTTTTGACCATAGAAAACCACTAAAAATACCCATATCCCCCCCGAAATATCAATATCCCCCTCCGAAATCTTTTTCTGGCTACGCCACTGTTTGGGGGTCCTCCCACAGAGTGATTTCTGAAATTTGACCATTAAAAGCAGGGTTTCAACTCGTTTTTTTAAAATAATCTGGGATAAATTGTAGTTTCAACATTTCCTAAGAAAATTATTAAAATTTGTATTGCTCCTCCGGGGGAATGCCTACGTTCAGAAACACTGATTTATTATTTTTAAAAAATCTTATTTGAATAACCGACAAATTTTGCATTTTTATCACATTATAGTGACACACATATGTATTTTACTTTAATCGTTCTTTGCGTCCTAAATGTTTTTCTTATCACTCTTTTTATTCTTTTTACTAAATGGTAATTTGATAAATTTCAAAAGCCAACAACACGTTCGTAAAAATTATATGGGTATGATTTTAAAATAAGGTTGAATGTTGAATATTATCAATGTCTTAAAAGGGTCAATAACTGTATAGTATAGGTCCTAATTAAAATCATACCTATACAAGGATGTTTCAAAAGTCCAACCAACCAATAACAATAAACCAAAGTTTATTTGGAACCAATGTGGGTCTAGGAAGTAAGGTGTACCCCAAGGTATGTGACCATGCTAAATCCATTGGGACCGCTTACCTTTGTGGGACCTTTAGCGGAGAAATAAAAAAATTAAAACAAAAACTTTAGTAAAAAATTGTTTGCAATATCATGAAAAACACACAGAAAAAGTTTAATGGAAATATCTTAAATATTCGAGGAGGATGTGAAAATAGCACGCATTTTCAGCCCTAAAAAAAGAATTAGTTCACAAATTTGCAAGGTTTTTTAGTGTTATCATGTAATTTTCAGTTTTTACAGTTAAATAAAGACAAATTTTTATTTAAAAATCGAAAAAAAAAACCTTCCAAATTTTTCTTTTTTGAGGGCTAAAAATTCTATTCTCACATGATAATATCTCCTCGAATATTAAGATTTTTCTTGAAACTTTTTTCTGTGCGTTTTTCATGATATTGCAAAAAATTTTCTCATTGAATTTTTTCCTATCTTCTCTAGTTTTTTAATTACTTTTAATTTTTTAATTTTGCCGCTAGGAGTGCTTTGATTTTTTAGTTAAAACGTGTCTGTCTTCATTTACCTAAAAACTAAAAAAACTAAATGATAACACTGAAAAACTTGGAAATTTTTGAACTTTTTCTTTTTTGAGCCCTGAAAAAGTGCTTTTTTTCACTTGTTAATATTTCTTCGAATATTGAAGATATTTTCATGAATTTTTTTTTCTGCTCGTTTCTTATGATATTGCCAACAATTTTTTATTGAAGTTTTTCTTCTATCTCCTTTAGTTTTTTAATTATTTTTTTTAACTTTGTTGTAGTGCCTCTAGGGGTGCTACTGTAGGTCATCTCAATGGATTCCGATGGTCACTTTTTAAGGGGTACACTTTACTTCCATGACAGGAGATAGGAGACGTTGGTTCCAAATAAAAGCCGTGAAACTGACATTTTAAACACCCTGTGCATGTATAATCTTAAAAGGATATCCCTTTATGATAGATTAGGTGTCTTTATGTGATAGTTTCCCCCCCATATTATACTACATCATAATAAAGCAGGACTTCTCACTTCTCATAGATTAGATCCTTCTCATAAATAGATTCTCAATCTCTATTAACGCATTCACTCGTAATTTATGATTTTGTCCCTTCATTTCAATACAAAATTTAAATAATGCTCAAAACCAGGGGTTATTTCTTTATCCTAAAACACTTAAAAGTGAACAATCCACTTTAGAAAACTGTTATCTGGAATCTTTAAATTAGAGCTTAACTAAATTATACCAATTGGCAAAGCTACTGCTCTAAACATAATATATCAAAGAAGATTAAAAACTCTTGCTAATAAAAAACATGATCAAAACAAAAAAAAAAAATATGTCATCTCTTTTAAACGTCAGAGATAAATGACACTCGATTTTATGCATCTGCACTGAAAGATTCTCGCTAGAACTGAGTCAATAGCAAGGCAAGTGCGATAACAAAAGTTTGTTTCAATTCAACGTTTACTTGAATTTCCTTTACAGCTGAAATTTTCGTAAAATAGATGTTAAATATACATGCATAAACATTTAATTAATATTTAAACTGTAAAATGACTTCTTAGTACAGAAAATATTTTTAATAAATAGTAATAAAATTTTATATTGTATTATAATTATTTTAAGACCTTAATATTTTTAATTAAATTTAGACCTAATTAAGACCATAGTTTATTAACACTTGATATCTATAATATACTTTTCATAATTTACAGTATGATTGATTTTCTCCATTATATTATTTACACTGATTACTTTGAATAATTTTAAAACTAAGTTGGTATTATTAATATTGAAGTTTTTTTAAGTTAATAATTTTTATTACACTTATTATAATTTATGTATTTTGAAAACTAGTTTTTAATATAAAATTATGTATTACTTTTTGATTATTTAAATTAAATATTAAGTTTTAGTAACAAATATTATTAGATACAAATTATAATTTAATTGAAAATTTTATAGAATTTTTCAAAAATGAATTTGAATGAAATGAATGAAGAAAGAAAAGTTAATTATGCTTCATTTTTGAAAATAATTATTTCTTGTTGCAATAATACAAAATTAAACTTTATTAATAAATACTGCATGTTATAATACTAGATTTATAACAAGTTAAAATTTCATATTAGTTAAATTTACTTAAAAAATTGCGATTTAACTCCGTTTCTAAGTCATACATAAATTACATATTATAAAGCAAATAATTATTTTATTCTTTTTACTGTAATTTACAACTTGGATATAAACAAAACACTTCTATTTTTAAGATTTCTCTTCGTCCCATTAACTCTAAAACATTTTATTTTTTCGATTCAAGTTTTTTTGGTGGTCCATCTAGTTACGAATTATCTAAGTTGCACTATAAATATTTTATATGAACTCGACACAAAAAAGTGTAAACTGTTAGTTCATACAATTAAACAACAATATTTTTACAGCAATGTAATAGAATACAAATTGTGCGTGAAATTTGCGGTATGGTTTCAAGAAACAAAATTTATAACTTGAGTGTAAATATGTAAAGGCTAGAAAAATCAGTTTTTTTTGAGGGAGTAAACCAAGTATTTTTATGGGAATTTTGAAAATTTGAATGCGAAGTTTAATCAAGGTATGGGAAATTCTTAATTTAATGCAAGAAAATTTTGTTGATTATTTTATTTTTTCCAGTTTAAATCACATCTAAATAGCCGATAGCATCCAACAAATAAATTTGTTTCAAAGAATTATTCAAATTTTTGTTTAATCACATCTCCGTTTTTACTGTTAAGTTCAAATTATTTAGGAATTAATAAAACATCAATGGCAATATTAACAAATTTGCAAATATTAGGGAAATACTACAAACATAAATTTCAATATGAAGGGGAAATTTCTTGAAATGAAAATTTTAGAGTGCAAAATAATTGGGATTTGTGTACCTTTTCATAACTCTCTAAAATTTTCCAAAATTCTTCAAAATTTTCGGGTTTATTCCCATCTTTCAAAATTGAGAGTTTTTGTAACTTTATTCGAGTGTGTATATCGTAAATATAAAATAACTTTTCTAAATTTTAGTGACATACCTATATAAATTTTAAGATAGTCACAAAAATTTCTTAAAATGAAAATTTTAGTGTGCAAAATAATTGCATTTAACATTAATCACTCCTTGAAAATTCCCATCATTCCTCAAAATTCCCGTTTCTATCCCCAAAACTGTCTTTCTTTTGCCCCCCCATCACTATTCTAGTGATTATCTTAAATATAGTGTAATATTTAAAAATTTTACTGAAATATCTACGCAAATCATAATAAAAAATAAGAAAATGTCAGGAAATTCTCAAAACGAGAATTTTCGAGTGCATACTAATTGAATTTGTTTACACATTCATTACTCCTCAATATTCTTCGAAATTCCCGAGTTTATTCCACTTATTTATTTTAACTTCCACTTTTCCATATATTTATTATTATTTATTACAACTGCGGGTTTTGCAACTCTTTTCGAGTGCATTTCGTAAAAAAAGTTATAAAAAAATTTTGTGAAATATCTTCATAAATCTTGGAAGGTGAATGAAAGTTATAGTGTTAAAAATTAACTGTACTTGTTCACTTTTAGATACCCTCCTCTCATTTTCACCTTCAAAAAGCTGCACCTTTTTTGCAACTAGATTCGAGTGTATTCCGTAAATAAAGTTAAAATTTTGTAAAATGTAGTGAAATATCTTTAAAAATCTTGGTAAGAAAGTGAATGGAAATTCTAGTGTGCAAAATTTACTGTACTTGTTAAATTTTAGAAACCATCCTTTCATTTCCACCTTCCCAAAGCTGCACGTTTTTTGCAACTAAATTCGAGTGCGTTTCGTAAATGAAGTTAAAATTTTACAAAATTTAGTGAAATATCTTCATGAATCTTAGAAGGTGAATGAAAATTCTAGTGTGCAAAATTAACTGTTCTTGTTTACTTTCAGGAACCCCTTCTTTCATTCCCACCTTCCCAAAACTGCGCGTTTTCTGCAACTAGATTCCAGTGTGTTCCGTAAATAAAGTTAAAATTTTGTAAAATGTAGTGAAATATCTTTAAAAATCTTGGTAAGAAAGTGAATGGAAATTCTAGTGTGCAAAATTTACTGTACTTGTTAAATTTTAGAAACCATCCTTTCATTTCCACCTTCCCTAAAGCTGCACGCTTTTTTGCATTCAAATTCGAGTGCGTTTCGTAAATGAAGTTAAAATTTTACAAAATTTAGTGAAATATCTTCATGAATCTTAGAAGGTGAATGAAAATTCTAGTGTGCAAAATTAACTGTGCTTGTTCACTTTCAGGAACCCCTTCTTTCATTCCCACCTTCCCAAAACTGCGCGTTTTCTGCAACTAGATTCCAGTGTGTTCCGTAAATAAAGTTAAAATTTTGTAAAATGTAGTGAAATATCTTTAAAAATCTTGGTAAGAAAGTGAATGGAAATTCTAGTGTGCAAAATTTACTGTACTTGTTAAATTTTAGAAACCATCCTTTCATTTCCACCTTCCCTAAAGCTGCACGCTTTTTTGCATTCAAATTCGAGTGCGTTTCGTAAATGAAGTTAAAATTTTACAAAATTTAGTGAAATATCTTCATGAATCTTAGAAGGTGAATGAAAATTCTAGTGTGCAAAATTAACTGTGCTTGTTCACTTTCAGGAACCCCTTCTTTCATTCCCACCTTCCCAAAACTGCGCGTTTTCTGCAACTAGATTCCAGTGTGTTCCGTAAATAAAGTTAAAATTTTGTAAAATGTAGTGAAATATCTTTAAAAATCTTGGTAAGAAAGTGAATGGAAATTCTAGTGTGCAAAATTTACTGTACTTGTTAAATTTTAGAAACCATCCTTTCATTTCCACCTTCCCAAAGCTGCACGTTTTTTGCAACTAAATTCGAGTGCGTTTCGTAAATGAAGTTAAAATTTTACAAAATTTAGTGAAATATCTTCATGAATCTTAGAAGGTGAATGAAAATTCTAGTGTGCAAAATTAACTGTTCTTGTTCACTTTCAGGAACCCCTTCTTTCATTCCCACCTTCCCAAAACTGCGCGTTTTCTGCAACTAGATTCCAGTGTGTTCCGTAAATAAAGTTAAAATTTTGTAAAATTTAGTGAAATATCTTCAAAAATCTTAGTAAGGTGAATGAAAATTACAGTGTGAAAAATTAACTGTACTTGTTCCCCTCCAGAATCCTTCCTTTCATTCCCACCTTCTGCTCATTCTTTGCAACTCTATCCGAGCGAGTGTCGACCCACGCTACCGCACCACATCTGCGTCCCCGCGTGAAACCCAAGTCCCCCTCCGCGACACAAGACTCCCTTTCACCGCTCTGTCTCCAATGAGCAAGCAAACAAAAAAGGGGGACGGCCGAGACTCGGACAACGCCCAGAGCGAGCGAACGAGCAGATAGGGATGCAACCTCCGCCAGTGCAACAGGTGGTAACAGACATGTCGGTCAGCTCCTCGTGCTGCTGACTCCCTCTCTCGCCGGTCCCGCTGTCTCGCTTCATCCAAAATGTCCACCAACGGATTGAACGGACACCAGCCCTCCTCGCCTTTGGAGATTTTCGAGCGCACGGTAAGGGCCTCCTTTTTTGTTATTCTTGGGAAAGTTCGTTTTCGTTTGGGCCACCGCGAATTGACAGCAGCAGAACGGCCCGCGACGAAGTTTGTTTTGATCATGGGTTGGGTTGTTGGATTTGGCGGTGCAGCGCACGTGGTAAAGTTATCAACAAAGGAGCCTCTTTGACAGCGTGCTTGCCAGCTGCTCTCGCTGGCGTTGTTTGTTATTGGGATACTGTGCGCTGTTTTGGTTTTTCCCAATGTTGTTCTGCTTTTATTCCCTGCTTGTCCTTTACATCATTACATCAATATTTTTTTTAAAACTTGATTTCGATAAAAGAATATGTCAAGAATTAAACTTAAAGCAAAAAAGTTTTAATTTTTGTGAACGATGCGGGATAAAGTTTGTTTATGAGTGCAGGATGTGAAAAATATGTAGTTTTTTTTTAATTGATTTGTGTTGCAGCCCCAGGAATTTGAATGTGCTGTGTGAAGTTTACATTTAAAGTTTAAATGGGGGGGGGGGTTAAACAACTTTAATTTTTTTTCATAAGAAAACATGCATTTTGTTTATTATTTTGTCGTCTTTTAAACGACTAAATAATTCTAGTCAATAGAAGTTACTTGAAAAATGTTGCTGTGGCTATTTTTATCCCTTTTGCTTATTATTATAAGATAAAAAGTATCTCTCTCTCACTTTTTTCTCCCTTTCATTTCTCTTATTCCATATTATCTTTGTTAGCAAGTTTGATTCCAGATTAATATTGTTTAGGGCTAATACAATGAATCCTAATTTATATTTAATGACAAACGTTTTTAGAAATAGTTTAAAAGGTTAAGGTTTGAAATGAAAAAAAAAGTATGCATTTTATAAGATTATCTACTTTAGTAGAAATGCTATCAATAACCCTCCTTTAAACCACTAGCAGTTTGTAATTTCAATCTTTTAAATAGTGATGTAGAATAAATGAATAACGTGAAATGCTATAACGGAGAATGAAATGTTGTAGATGACAACTTGTTATCTTGTTTGCTAGTTTTTGAATTCATAAAAGTAAATTATTTTTTGTTTAAAAATAAAATTGAAGACACAAGACACTAATTAATATTTCTTACTTGTTGACATGATGTTTAGGTAAAATTATTTGCAGTTATTCTAGGGGGAATACCCTTTTATAATATAATTTGAAAAAAAAAAAAAAAAAAAAAAAAAAAAATATTTTGCTTTACTAGGGAACCCTCTTCCCCCTGATGTTATTTGTAATTCATAAAAAAAAATATTCTCATGTATATTATTCTTATTTATTCTTATGATAAAAAGCAAACGTTCTCTGTATAATTATGGTTTAATTAATAATTGTCTCAAATGTTGGCAAATTCAGTTTAGGTTAAAAAATATTTCAAGAAACATATTTTTCTTGTCTCGATGCAATTTTTTAAAAAATAAATATAAATTCTGAATGTTCATGATTAATATCCAATAATTTAATGTAAATATAATAAATACAATGCAACCTAGTTGCACTCTACAAAATGATATTCATATTTAACCCTGCTTTTTTACATAGTTATTGTTTTTAAATGTTTGAATTTATCTTCCCTTCCTGCTGTAGTTAATTTTTTTTTTGGGGGGGGGTGGCTCAAATATTTCTTATATATTTCAAATATTCCTTCAATCTCAGCACTGCTCCCTTCAGAATATTTTTATGCCTGATCCATACACTTCTCTATATCCGGCTCTCCAGCCAAAACGTTTGGAAACCTCTGAGGTTAATTTCCATCCACAGAGCCATGAGAGAGGTTCCAGAGGAGAGGTTAAACCGATTGTTTGTCTTTCTGTACGCACAAAAGAGAAGTGCTCTGCATGCCCATTGAGTCACCTGTCCTGTTGGGAGAATGTTTTTATTTAGAGCCACTTGTGCGGAACGAATCCTCCCTCAATGAGTGTGCCAGGTCATTTTCTCATCAAGCGGCTGAGTGATAACATTTTAAAGGAGCTCCCACTCTGTAATTTCCTAGAGCTCAATTCCAAATGGTAAATGAGCTCTGAGTTCCTTAATCCCCGTGTAAAGGATTTTATTTTGGAGGGGCCCCAACAAGAAATGAATGTAAACGTAATTGGAGTTTTGAAAAAGTAGAGAAGTTTTCAATGCAATGCAATGTTTGCAGAGGTTCTCAAACTGTGAGTCGTAGGGTCGCTACAAGATTTTTGAATTTATACTATCTAAATGTCCTTTTGTAATTTTTGAGATCGCGATGTTGGGCATTAATTAACAAGGGGGAGAGAGTAAAAAGAATAAAACTTGTGTTACTTTAATGTGTTGTTGATGCGAAATATTCATTTAAATTAGTGTTTTTATACCTGGGGCGCACTCTCAACACGGGGGCCAATTACAGATTTTGGGAAATGTTGTAACTGAAAATTACCCCTAGATTACAAAAAAACAACATCAACGAGTTGACCATATAGCACAATAGAAAGGGGCATGTAACACAAAATCAATAGCAAATTAGCAAATCCCTAAATTTTCCAACTAAATTATTTGTAAACATTTCTTTTATTTAACTCCAAAATTAAACTTAAAAAAATGATGGGTTAAAGAGCATGATCCAACTAGACTTATCTCTCTGCCCGTGCGATGAAAAAACTTGAACAGGTTGTTGCCTTGACCACAGCAATACCTATGCGGTTGAAACGTTATTTTTTAATTATTCAAGTTGATTTTACCAAAATGAACCGGGAGACAATACTATTTCATCAGTGAAGCTAAGTTTCGATGAGATTTGAAGTTATACTAGTACATATATTATTTATGTAGGATGGCGGTAAAGAGCGCATTTGTAAACTTGATAACCAGTAAAAATGTTCTATTCGCAGTGACGACACCAAATGGTGTTAGTTGTTTGCGTATATGTAATTTAAAAATTATTACAACATTTTATTTGAAGAGCATAAGACACAACCCTATACATTTCTATAAATCTAGTAGACTACTAAAGGGTTTTTTAAGCTTTTATTCCCACGCATCAAGTAAAGAGATTTTTTGTGGTAACTATGCGACTTCATATAACCTCGGTTTATTTCGATACTCCGTTGGGGTATCACCTACCCCTTGTAAAAATTGCCTACCTTTCTCCTTTTACCCCAAATTTTGTAGATTCTCTGCAGATACAAGTGCAGATGCAGGCGTTTTTCAAGCTCTTTCTTAAAAGCTCTGTGGATACGAATGCATGCATCATTGATGAGGAACAATAACAGAGATGCGGATGTCTTTATCAAAATCAAGCCACCGCAATCCTTCCCCTAATCAAGTGATTTCATACCTCGTCCCCTTAATGTTAACGACGCGTGAAGCCATTTCGACATGAATCCCGACTCAAGAAAAGAATAAGAAAGAAGGGCAAATGGAGCTCGCCTTATTTGGCCATCGCCGCATCTCAGCCGTTGGCCGTCCCCTTTTAAGAGGTTATCAATTCAAAGTGGGACTTTTATAGCTGCAAAGTGTCCATCTAGGGGTCAGATCGCACTGACCCTGAGTGACCGAGGTCCTTTGAGGCTTCAAATGGTTTTCTAGAGACTTGATTCAGTCGCCTTGGTTAAGTTAGTCAAGATATTAATTTACGTTTAAGAGATAGTTTAATGTAAGTATGAAAAATAGATTGATTCGTGATTGGGCATAACTAACTGCATTAGAAATTCGTGATTAGTTTTTCAAAAAAAAAAATTAAACAATGGAATTTAGTTTTGAGCATTTTAATAACTAGGGCATTGTGTCTTAATATAAATACATACGTGTGAGATTAGGTAATGGTAATTATTTTTTGTATTAACTCTTACTCCTAATTTCCTTATTAATATTACCACTAAATATTTGTTATTAATGGCATAAAGATTTGGAACCTAAGCGTCATAAGTTTAAAATAGTACCTATGTTTATCTTTGAACAAACATCTTCCACTTCTCTGTCGAACATTTTTTCTAAATACCGTTACCTGAAAGCTTATCTATTAAAAGAATTCATATAAAGATAATTTGCTTTATCTTATTTATAAATTTCAGATGATGAAGTAAAAAAGTATAGTATCTAAAATTTAATAGAATCAGAATATAACTGTGTGTATCCTTATTTAACTAAAAACATGTAACTTTATTCTGTTTTCTTTTCCTATGTGAACTATTTAATAAGTAAAATTATAATTAACGTTACAGATAAAGAAAGTTTTAAAAATATATGGATATAGGAGGTATGGGGAGAGTATAATGGGATCTTGATCATCTCTATCTCTTTCTCTTTTTGTTACCACAAATGTTTGACAGCTAATGAAATTACTGAAAAAATAACAATTCCTTATTAATAAGCATATGATGACTTGGGCCATATGAGCATCCACATCCTAACCACATTAAGTATATTTAAAATATTGAATTGGACAATACAGAAGAACTTCACGACAGTGAGTTTGGGATGTAGGGATATAAACAAACTTTTCACTGATACCCCATGAGCTATTGAAGTTTTAATAACATGGGTTAGAGTTAGAGTAAATCTCCGGTAAGTAATAGTGAACTACTCGTTTGGTCTTTTGGTGTTTCACTATTATGGAGTTCAACTAAATTCTGAAATGCCAATTACATAATCATTTTTTTCTCTATAAAAATGAACTTGTGTAATTAATTCTATTAAATTATAATTTGTAAATTTAATATAAATGGGTGTGAAGCCCACTCCCTTAATAGAAATGGAGTTCGAGTGACAATGTGATGTGAGTTTACTTTGTGCGAGATAAATAATGAATGGAAGAGGGGAAAAAAGAAAGAGAAAGCTGCAGAAAGTGGAAGAGAGGAGAAATAAATAAATAGAACGATCAGACTCATTCTTTTTCTCTCTTATTTTTCTCAATCTTTCTTTCACCCTCTTGATCTCCCTTTCTTTTAAGGAAGAATAAATTCAACAAACCAAGTCACCTGAATATCTCAAGTCAAACGATAACTCTAAATTACTCGAAGCACCTTTTATAATAAAGATTAATGGAATATTAAAAATATAGTAAAAACTAATGCAAGTTTGTGTAAATTCACTTCATACAGAAAGTCTCCCGCATTCCTACTTTAGTTTCTTTCTAACTCTTTCGAAACATTTTCAATTCTAATAAGATTTGATATCATTATCTATTCTGTAAATTTGTGAACCCATGGACGAGCTGTGGTGCCTTTGGGATTTACACGCAATTTTTTTTGGGTTTTGTTCTCTTTTCTTTTTTGTTTAATGTATGTTTTCTTATGTTGGTATAATGATTTTTGTAAACAAATTTTAATTTGAAACTAAGATATAAAATAATAGGTAATAGTATGTAATATTTGCTATGATGATAATGATTGCTACGATATTCTAATTTCCCTGGATGCTCTGATTTCTTTTCCTGAAACCTCCCTAACCGCGACAGACGTGTCAACCCTCGAAGAATGTTTTCGTTGTATAACGAAAGCGTGTCACCGCACTACGCCCCCCACCGTGGGAGCCATCGCAATTACTTTCGAAATCGCGACTATCGAGGGTTAATGAAAAGTCTCGTAGGCGACGAGTGGGCGACCCGAGTGGGCGGGCGGCACATCAGGAACTACTACTTGTTGCGCTTCTGCTGGATTGCTCTCTCGCTTGGACGGGTGACATCACGAGGGGCCGGCCGGCTTCATTCATAACTGTTGTTGGGAAAATACTCGCGAGTCGCACCGCGAATATTTTGCAACTGCGCTGCGAGCCGGGTTATTCTCGGATCTGAGTCAATTGGCAATCGTTGGCATTGTTTGTTAATGGTTCGCGCGCTTCAGATGGGCAATTGGGAGGATTTGTTTAATTGGTTGTGGAGGAGTGAGTTGGGTAACAAGCATTGAAGGGAGGAATTCAAACCTGTTTGTGGTTATACTTTAGGGATCGAAACAATAAGGACTTGGTTAAAATCAGTTTCTCTAATTGTACCTTCAATATGTGAACTGACAATTTTATAATGAGTTCAAATTCAAAATTAGTTTAAAAAAAAACAAAACATTGAGATTTTTGTTTCATATGTTATTTTAACCACAATCCATATCTTAACATCACCTAAACTCTAATCAGCATTACTTATTTAGTGAATATCTAAATAGCATTTTTTAGTCTACTTCCCCGAATAAAGTAGTTAGTAGCTTACTGGAGTAGTTTTAAACATCATTTCATGTAAAAAAAATGTTTGTTTAATACGACGAAACTATACCTCAATCAAATAAATTTCCTTTCTACAACTCCTCTTTATCTCTGTCTCCTTCACTCCTTATTTTCCCTCTTAAATTTCACTATTTTTTTAAATATTAAATTTTTCCTCTTTGTTGAGTTTTATATGCATTCCTTTATCCCTCTTTCTCCTTCTAAATCTCTCGATTTTTCTACTTTTTATCCTTTTCCTTCTCACCCTTTTAATCCCCCGTCATTCTCCTTCATTTCTCTTATCCTCTCTTTATCCCTCTCATTCACTTCATTCATCTCATCCTCTTCACCCCTCTCCTACTCTCCATCTGTATTCTCTTCCCTTACCCTCATCCTCTTTTTCTATCCCTCTAAAAATCCCAATAAACTAATTCAACAATAATTCCAACTAATGTTTATTTAATTTTTAATACCTACCTTTTTATCCGGATATTGACAGTAGCATAAAATTTAAATAGTATTTTAATTATATCAATTGTATTAGTATTTGTTCTATAAAATGAGAGTGGAAAATTGCTAAAGAGGAAGTGTTAATTCAGTTATTTTTTCATCGTATTCTCAAAAATCTTGAAATGTAATGAAACAGTTTCTTATCTGTTCATAAAAAACGGGTAAAACTAGTAAATATTTTTTTACATAAAGACATTACATTATACAATTATTTGACATTTATGTAATTTTTACAAAACAAACTAACAAATATTATCCAAAATAAAACATTTAAATATTTATTTTTTGAAAATATTCAAGTATTTATTATTTAAAAATATTCAAAATTCATATTTTAAGAGATTATTATTTCACTATTTAAGAGAGATTTAAGAGTCACTATTTTACGAAAATTTATTTGGTTTTCTTGATACGCATTATGAAAAAGGGTTAGTAATTTTCGTTAATGTTAGCAAATCAACTTTCTCTTTTTTTAATTTGGTTCGGGGCTGAAATCTACTCCGTCTTAGTTAATTGTAGGGTTAACCTAAAGAAATTGAGAGAGAAGCTTAGGTCAAAAAGTTAATGATAAGTAGGGAAAAATTAAATGAAGCAAGTGAGTTATTAACTTTTTGATCTTTGACAGAGATATTTTTCCCGAATAAGCATTAAATATTCATCTCCATTGCTCTGGCTTACGCGTACAATTTTTTTTCAACATTAAGTGTGGATTTAGACAGGTGGAATTGTCAATCATAGATTAATCTATAGAGGCAACTATATGTTAAAAACGTAGTGATTACTAATTACTTTTTCGAAGAGGTATAAATCAAGTGATTTCCGGATTTAAAGAGTAAAGAATTTCCATAAATGTTAAATATTATAAAAGGAAGGTGTAAAATTTCAACACTGAATTCATTGCGATATCTTAGTGTGTGGTATACCATATGAAATATATTCTTATTTTTTTGTGGCAGGTGCTTTCCTTAAAGATTCATAAATCATCCGTTGCGAAATGTTTACAAGATAAAAGCATACTTAGATATGATGTTTTCTTCGGGTCTTCTCTCCTAGTTGATGTCAAAGTTGAGGTTTTGGTGACCTTTAGGTTCAAAAGCTTGCTTTCATCTTCTGATGAAATAGAATGATGTGGCTTAGTGCGTAATAGTGTCATTCAGGACGGAATGCTAAATTTGCTTAAAATAATTTCTTATTAAACACAATTTATAAATTCTATTATTTATATTTATAAAAAGGTTAAATTCTAAAATAATTTTCCTTCTTATTATTACTCTATTTTCAGACACTTCCCAATAAGGCAGGACCCTAAAACTTTGTAAAACAGCAAAATCTAGATGGAAATACAATATTTAATTTAACTATATAATTATAATAGTCAAATACTATATTAGCCCTCTTTCATATGGGTAACATTTTCCTTTGTGTCAACAATTCATTTTGTGTTCATTACATTAATGCTAATAAATAAACATAAATATTACATTCAATTAATTATTATTTTTATAATTAATGATAATTATAATCGAATCTTCAGTTTGAAAAAAGGAAATAAGTGCCAAAAATGGCAAACTGACTTTTTGTGATTCAAAGAATCTCCAAGGTTCGCTCTTCACTTGAGTGGGAAGAGGGAAAATTTAACTAGCCTCTTGATTTCGGCGAAATTAATGTCCATTCATTGTATTTTTTATTCATTGTCAGTTTCATAATAATTTTAATATTATTTGTCTTATTCTTTCTATTTCTCACTTTTGTACTGTGAACTAGACAGGAAGATAATTAAAATTTCAATTTAAGTTTTTTTGAAATTTCATAAATTTAGACAAGGAGAATAAGTTAATCAACTTTTTTCAACTTAAAATACTTTTGAATATATTTATATTTTTCAATGATTCTTCTGTATTCTAAATAGTGTCTTGAATTTCCAGTAAATACAATAGTACGTTGGTTATACAATGAAAATTCCATTACTTATACAGATTTTTCCATTTCGATTTTTTTAAAACTTGGATTTTGGATAAGTTCCCTTTTTTCAAACTGACGATTCAGTAACTGTAATTAATTTATCTCTCTTTCTATTATAGTTCCTTTCCCCCATCTAGAATATTTTTTGTGTTTTATCGAAACTTGTGAATTACACCTAAGCGACAATACTAAATGCTATCATAATTATCTTATTTAAGTAATAAAGAGTAATAATATAATTATGCAATATTATAACAATATTAAATAATTATAATATTGTTATATTGCTATGCTATAATGGCTATATATTTAATAAAAATCCATCCTCTTTCTTTCTCAACCTTTTGTACTTTTAAATAATGACATAGAAAATCACAGCTAAATTAAATGTAGGTATCTGAAATTCTTTTATTTCAAAAATTGTCAATTTATATTATACACATGAAATTGAACATACCTAAATAGTTATACTTATAAAATTGACACATTTATTGGTAAATTTTTAGTGCTGAATGCAAATATTTTATTGGAAATGTGTTATACTTTAAGGAAAAACTAAAATGTCAATTTAAATATTACTTTTATTAATTAATTCATTGATTGAAAATGAAGAAAAGTTATTAACATAAAAACAAATAGCGAAAGAGGTCCCTTCATCGGTTCTTACGTAAAAATTACTTTAATAATCACTTAATAAGATTTAAATTTATTTCTAAAAATATGGTTTTTGGGTGAATACGTAGGTTTTAAAAGCTATTTTTTTTATTAATTCTTACTTATAAGTGAATAATACATCCTAAATATTGAAATTAATAACAAGTAATGAGATTTTTTTGAATTTTTATTTGTATAACAAGTATCTATCATTGTCATTTTTTTAAATTTTTTGCTTATTTAAATTTAAAAATAAGATAAACAATGTTTTTAAAATGAGAGAAAATCCAATTTCGGCCGGTTTTTAATATGTTAATTTAGACGATTTTTGAGAGAAAACCTTTGAAAGAGTTTTTGTTAGAATTTGTTTGCTATGTTACTGTATATCACACTTTTAACACCCAAACATCCAAAGCTTAGCACCTATTTCAACAGGATTCAAAGAAAGGAGCGAAAGTTCCATCCGTTAAAAAAGTAGGGAGCCGGTAAAATAAAACATGTCTATTTGACCTTCAAGGCAGAAAAAATGACTGCTTTTAACTGAAGATTGTTTGAAATACTTCAAGGAGATAGGTGAAAGGAGGGAAAAGAGAGAAGAAAAATACATCTCGACTTTTCCGCAAAACTCGATTCACCGGGTTTCACGTGCTCTTCGCTGTCTTGCATGTTCAATCGGCGTTCTGAGACCACTCATTGCTGTTGGAAATATCTGGTTAAATTGCACGCTGCATTTTAATGAGAATGGGCTTTATCCTGCTAGAGTGGTTGCAAATTACTTGATTGTGGGATTTTTTTATATTTTATTTACATTGTGTCGTTAAATAGGGACTAAGTTACACAAGTTTAGTTCAATGACCAGGGAATGTATGCTGGAAAAGATAGTGTGCATTGACATTTTTTTTTGTCTTGAATGAAAAATATTGTTGGGGATTTTAAATGTCTCAGACCCGTTCAGTTTTGTGAAGAATTCAAAAATAGAAATTTGCAAAAAGTTGCAATGTTATAAATTTTTGTAAACCTGCTCAATGCTTCTTTCAAAAATTTTTAATATTCATTTGTCTTTAGTTCATGAATTTTTAACACCATATTTGACTTAAAATCATGGACTGGAAATTAATTTTTTTTACCATTGATACAATTATGTTGAATCTCTTTAAACAGTTTTAATAACTTCTTCGAAATTTCCTTATTCACATAAAACAGCAAAAAGATTATATTCTAAATATCCATAAACATTTTTGAAACACTAAAATGTAATAAAAGTTATTGTTATTAATATTTGAAACAATCAAAACTACATCAGCTTCCTCTAAATTCCCCATTGTTCAGTAATAACATTGTTCATAACTTGTTTTTCATATTTGAGGTTGTATTTAATTTTTAAACAGAACTCTTGGTTCTTGTTTTATTTTCTTAATAAAGTCTTTGTTTTTTAAGTCTTGGTTTTCTATGTGAAGTCTTCGTTTTTCAATTAGGAAGTTCTCGATTTTCAATTTAAACGATGCTTGGAGTGGGGAAGGATTGTATACCTAGATCTTAAGACAACTAAGAGGTAAAAACATCAAATGTCGAGGATTATATCGTACTTTGTTTTTTATTTCTCTCTGTTAGGCTTATTTAGAATTGAGCTAAAATTACATTCATTTTCCTCAATCAAATTAAGAATCTATTTAAAAGCTGTAGATATTTTATATCTATGATTTTACCTCTATCGTCCCTTTAAAAATTTACAAAGATATACCATCGAATAGTGAAAGGAAAATTGATAAACATACTTTTTAATTTAATTGAAGTCACATAAATTTTTTATTACAAAATTAAATAAAGCAAATTAAGGAATACACACAAAAACAAAAGAAGAAAGACGAACACACACACACGCATAGAAAAATAATAATTATAAAGCACCAAAAAGAGAGTTAGTTTTTAGAAAGTTTAGCTTTAATAAGTTATTACAGAACTAGATAATTCTTCTAAATTATTAGAGTAGGATAAACAAGTTAGCTGTTTTCCATTTAAAACTTCTTTAATCTTAATTACTATTGATACTTAATTAATGATGACTTAATTATTTAATTCACAAAATTAAATTTTATTTTTTGTTTTGTTCTAATTTTAAATGTTAATTAACAATGTAACATTTTAAAATCTATAATTCGTTTTCTTTTTTTATTAATTTAATGCCTTATTGCATAATTTTACATTTTTAAATTTTTCCAACAACATTAGCTTACATTCGATTATCTGCGACGAGTCATTTCCCCACAATCCCAGTTAATCAAGAGTCTACCGTACTACTATAATTAACTTTATAGCTTTTTAAATCTAATTTTAAAAACATAATTAATTTTCATAGAGAATTTTCGTACGTATTTCGCCACACACTCTGGATCTGCTTCTGGTACCAACAAATTGGTGAAGGTGATATTGAATGTTTCACTCCGACTCGTTTAACAAAAAGTGCATCCTTACTAGTGAAAGTCTATCATTCACGTTTCCCTTGTGAGTGCTTTGGCAATTGTTTTACGTATGTTACTGACTCTTCTCCTTTCACTTCAAGAACCCGTTTTCAATAAGCTTAGAGTCAACTGAGGTCTGATGTTCAAGGTTACAAACTCTCTTACCCATATTCAGAGTCTGACACACATTGGGTCAAGTTCTGATTTCGCTTTTCTGCCGTCTGGTTGCAGTTCTGCCTTATTTGTCGCGGTTCAATTTCTGTTCAAGTGAAGTTCCCAGGGTCAGAATGTATCAAAATCTGATTAAAAAAGGCGCAGGTTTCAACCACGCTCCTTTTTTCTGCGGTTGTAGGTTTCTACATTTTCTGGTTTATTTTGTTCAGATGCGTTTATAATGCTAATTTTTAATATTGCTACCTCAAAGAAATTGTAAAAACGTTTATTTAAAAGGTTAAAAGCATTCAACATTCAACAATTTAATTTAAGGTAAATATTGAAATACTTTTACGTGTTTATTTGTTAGGTATTACACTGTTTATCCATAAGAAAATTAAGCGAAAAAAAAGAAGTTTTGGAAAACAATAATCTATTTAATAAAACTAATTTTTTAAGATAGCATTCAAGGGGAAAAATTAATTTTTTTTTATCTTTTCGCCATAAAATATTTTATTTCTTTCAATAATTAAGGTGGCGGTGGTTCAAGTGTTCAATTTAATTTATGTAAAATATCTGAAATTTATAATTAATTCTAGGAATAATTTCACTAAACTTGGGTGTTCCCATCCTCCTTCTCTCTATATTAAGGATAAATGGTAATTATAACTGAAAATTAAAAAAATAAGGTTTTCACGGGTTAATTTAATACACCAAATGGAGAACCCATAACTCTTTTAATCTAACTTGAACTGTAGAAAGGCCTTGTATAATGCTTGAAAGAAAAAGTTATTTAAAAAAAATCTAAAAACCATTTTTAACTATTAAAAAAGTTTCAAGGATTTTCTAAGTGAAGATGGGATGAAAATGTTTTATGATTTTATGGAAATGTTTAATTTTTTATATTCATGCATTTAGTGTATTTCTAATAAAATAGACTAAAGCAAAATCACACCCAGTTTATCTTAAAATATTTTTTTGACTCTCATATTTCAGCTCGTGCCTTAGATTCTTAAATTTCTTCTCATTCTAAACCTTCACTAAAAAAATGAAAATCTTCTACTGTAACATTCTGACCTACAATGAAAAGAAATCTAAAACCCCTGGATTTCTCATCAACAAACGGGATTACGACCAATTAATACATTTATCAGCATCATAATACATAGCACTTCCCCTTCCTAACCATGATGAAGCATTCTCAAAAAACATGCCCCAACCCATTTATTCTGAAGCTACTCACAACTTATGAGCGTCTAGCAAATGACGACTGATGACAAGTGCCAAGTAAGTTGCGCAACATTAAATCCAGCGCTGATTTTTACAGAACTCTGTAACGCCAGTCCCTACTTTGAAACCCAAATCAGCTCCAATGGTGTCTCGGTTTACAGAAGATCCATCTTCCAGCCAAGTCCTTGTTCAAGTCTCAGTTGACGTTTGTCAGTTCCTGGTGTGAATGAAATATCTGCATAAAGAAGCACTTGTCTCCAATGGGAGGACTGAATGAAGCCAGAATTTCTTCAGTGCCATCCATATTGCATATGCATTTTCATATTCCGCTTAATCATACTTGGTGTTTGTTTTTCAAAAATATTGCTCCTTCGTTAGAGCTTTTTGTATTTGTCATCGAGTTATTAACTTAAGCCTTTGTGCAGCAGATATTTATGGAGTAATTAGGATTTGTTTGTCATTCTTTTTTATATCTTTATATAAATTGAACGTATCTATGTTTGGAGAAGACTTTTTATATGATTAAGTTTCTGATTTGTTATATCGTGTTGGATATTTATGATTCGTGCTCCTCTATTTTTTGGTGGATGGAGAGTTTTGCACATTGCCAACCAAAATTTCTGGTTAATCATATGTTATCATTATCTTATCATTTTATTAGATATTTGCATTTTTATTTTGTGATGACAACAGAGCTTTTTACAAAATGTAATAGGTGAAAAATTTGGGTTTCTCTCGATTCTTTATATCTACTATTATAGGTAGTTACTGTTGATTGCACTTGTTTGGGATGCTACATATTTGAATAGGATAGCTATTTATTTGAGGTTCATCTCAAATAAATAAAAATATGGTCAAACTAATCCTCATACTAAAGCTGATTCTTTACTTCACTTCATTTTTTAATTTGATGTGAAGAAACTTCGATAACTAATAGATTGATCTTTATTTCATTCAATATGCGCTTTTTCCATGTTTTTAAAAGTGGTTTATGACTAATATTTAACCCAATACACAAAGTTATACTATAATGTTTTAACATTTAAACTGATAACGACTTTAGTGTAACAGAATTTTAAAAACCACCATTACATATGTCTAAATTTGAATTACATTTAAGACACCACAATCTCTCCTAGCCATAGTCTTTAATCATTGTCAGTTATAAATTTATCAACGGTGGAAAAAATTTCTCTGACCCTTTAACTAGCATTAAAAACATCGCTATTTTCTGATAATATTTACTCTTAAAGAGAACTTGCGACAAAGAAACTATATATATACTCGACAGCAACGTTTCCTGAACCCAGTACTACGCGGAAGGAGAAAATGGGTAAACACAAAGCCTGTTGGGTTGCTAGGAGGAGTTTCGGTACTCAAGTCGTGATAAAAAGGCACTAAATATACATGAGTTTAACAAAATAATCAAATTTTTAAATTGACGTTCTTTATTTCACTCAAAATTTAGACACCGCGATGGGAAATACTTTGTTTGTTAGTGACACCATAGGATCAACTAACGTTGATGTCTAGTACAAATTTAGGGCATTGATATTCTAAAATAATAAATTTAAAACTACTTTGTATAACATTTTTTCCGGTACTAAGTTTTTTAGTTACATCTGCTTGGTTATTTTTTATCAGTTTTGAAACTTAATATGTAGCAGTATTTTTGAGAGTGCTAGGTGTAGTGTTCGCCTATAACAACGGACGCATTGATGTGTTGGTATATCTTATCGCGAGAAGAATACTTGGTATATAAAGGCGTGCTTATGAACACAGAAATGAAATGAAAACTAAATGATGTCTGTGTTACGTCTTCCAATGATAAGAGCTCGAGTTTTCCGTAAAATATGTCTTTGATCTTCTTACAAATGTAAATAAACTTGCGGAAAACTGATTAGAGAGAGAGTTAGACAAATTTATCTCCTTTAAAAGTAAATTGACATCCGCTTCACTCTTCGTTTCCATTTGGCTAATAAAAGTTGGTTTATCCACTTTCTTGTCAGCAATGTGGAAACTTAAGATATGATGGTTTTCATGTGTCTTAAAAATTATCTTTCGTCATTTGATGCAATACTTTTATTTCACACCTCAAATAAGATTAAAATTAAGCGTGCGGATTCTTTTGAAGATGATAAATTATTTTCTGACACCTTAAATAGCATTAATAATGGAAACTTTTTTAGTGGATAGGGAAGAGAGATATTTTTTATTTGAGAAGCTAACTTTACATATAGGATTTGTACTGTCAAAGAATTCGTAACTTATGCTGCTTATGATGTGAGGTAACATATGAGGTTTAAATTAAAATATTCAATTACAAAAACAGTAATACCATCTTGATAAATAAATTATTAGATCTTTATTAAACTCCCAAATTTTTACAATAGTGTTTTTGGATTATCCATTTGGTAGAATATTTTAAAAGTTTATCACTCCACGTTGGGGAATACTTATCAATATAGCCAAAACTAGTTTTCTTAGAGGTTAACTGTTTTTCATATGAAGTCAAGAAGTGTTATTTTTTTGTACAACAACCTGTTCTCCCTACGGACAGACCCAGTTGTACCTATGGACACCCATAAAAAGTGAGCATTTTTTACTGATGCATTACCTTTTAATGAACAATTCCTCGCATGCAATAAATTGGAAATCGATTTTTTAAACTGAAGTATTTTTAGAGCGTAAGTAATCATTTAAAGGTAGTACTTGATTGATCCTTGTCTTGATATCTTACCAAAAATACATAAATCCCATGGGATTTTCAAATTGAAATTTAAGGTTAATATTTTCATCGATCATACTAATTGATCCGATCATTTCATTGATCCAAATTATATCCTGCAACACAAAAAAAAACAGAAAACATTCGATTAACACTTAGTTTGGCCAACATTTGACATATGGTGGTAGTAACATCAGCATACCGGAATATGATGGCAGTGTTACAGATTTTATACCATATTTTAGATTAAATGCAAAGTAGAATAAAATATTAAAAATTTTAATTAAAAATACTGTAATAAGAATTATATCACTGATTGATGTCAACTAAAAATGTTTTATAATTGATGTAATATTAATTAGTACTTATAAATGAAGTTTTAACCGTATAATAAGCATTTTCCTCCAAACAAATTTGATTCCTCCATTTGATTGACTCGGAAAAAATGAGAATTTTGAAGTTTGGAACTAAAGGTAATGTTTACATAAATGTATTATAGTTTCTATAAACAATTATTACATCCAGTACTTTAAAAGTAAAATTTTAACCATATAATAACCATATTTTCCGTTTTTTTTTTATCCAAATGGGTTTATTTTTCCATCTAGAATTAAATTAATGATAATTGATTTATTTTTCATACAGTGAATGGTTATTTAGTTTATTTAAAAATGTGAAATTAATGGTTATTAAGTTTCTAAAAAATATGTGTGCAAAAACCCTTCTTTTACATGCAAAAAGTCAATTTTCCCATTTTTTCCCAATTTTTCAACGGTTTTTATCAGGTTTTTTCCGCCTTCCCAAAATTTCCGGAAATTTTCCATCTCTAATCCAAATACAACTACTTATAAACACCACTGTTTTCCCTTGCCAAATAACTTCTTGTTCTCGGGCTTTGACACATATTTCACTCGAAATGAAACTCTTAATTGGATGTCTTCCGAACTCAATTTTTTCTAGATATTCTTTTTTGATCTCATTAAGGAACCCAGTCGAATAATTCGTAAATAAACAATTTCTTTTTTTCCCATCCTCCTTAATCTTAAAGCATACACGTTGGTTGCATTCTGCAATATCTGCACCACTGTCTTCACAGTTGAAGAAACGGACCAGGTGCTTTCGTGATAGTTGGCCCGCTCTTGTGTTGCCAGTTTTTATTCAAAACTTCTCCCGCTTTCTTCCTCCTGTTTCGTTTTGGCAGTTTCCTTCAACCAACAACTTTGATGACTTCTTCTACTCGATACTTCAAAGCTTATTACAATTCACTAAGAATTATTTTCAAACAATTTTTTTTTTAAAAGTTATTTTATTTTGGGTCCTTAAAACCCTAATTTAGTATGTATAATGGGTGTAGCCATCGTAGAGGAATGGAGAGATAACCCCTAGATAAGAGAAATTAATTTCAATTTCAATTTGAAACTTGAACCTTAAAATTGTTGACGGAAATATGTAGTAATATTTCAATACTAGGTAACTTAAAACTGTTATGTGATATACCATTTATAAGTATATAACATATAATTCTTGTGAAAAGTTGAAAGTTCGATACTACTATTTTCCATATTTGGCATTTCTAAGGCATTTAATTATAGCTCAATAAATAGTACCAATAGAGTTCGACTAAATGGAGATTTTAAAAGTAGATTTCTTTCTTTTTTACCTTAAGCTCAGTTGTGAACAATTATCTAGCTTTTACTACTTTTTCCATTGAGGCTTTCACATCTTTGGTGGTACTTTTGAATTGAAATTGCTGTTGGTTTATGAGGTTTAGATTTATTTAATTAATATTTTAACAGGGTAGTATAAAAATTGAGTGCTTTGCCAGATGTAATAGTAAGTTCTACAGTAGTAAAATAAGTTATGAGAAAGGTTAGCATTTACTGGGTATTGGGAGTTCAAAACAAATGAACCAACCATGTTGGGATCCAAGCCTGTGTCTGATTGTCACTATTTGAATATGTATTTATCTTAATTTTTAGTCTTGTTTTCGTAATATTCAAATTGTTAGCTATTAAATACATTCATTTCAAGATATATATTAAGCTATACATACTTAGGTTATGCAGAACATTTTTTCTGTTTCATTTTAAAATATAATATCATAATACTAAAACTTTCCTGTATTTTATGCAATGAGTAAAAGTCAATGAAAAGTCCGTTGACTTGTACTCTATCCGTTCTGACGATTCATTTATTTCTTAACTATGACTAATCCTACTGATTCATATTCTAAAATAAAATGAAACCTGAATATTTATACCTCCATCTTGGTTTCCATTAAAACTGAAAGTTCCTATTTTAAGACTCGAAAAAATGTGTGCGTGCATTACAAAAAACTTTGTTTAAGACGTCTTAATCATCTGCCATTTCGATTAAAAGAGCGTTTAACAGTTACAAAAGAGCGATTAGATCACTGTTTCAAACGCAACCAAGCGCATTGGACGGATCAGATATAATTAAGAACACAATGTTATAAAGGGCTGTCAACCCGCTCATCTCTTTGTTCTTTCAACGTTTTCAAGTCTAGCGCTATCTCCTGGCTCGTTTCTGGAGATGTGTCACATCCTCTTAGTCAAACAGTTGTAACTTGCTTTACTAAGCTTTCAACACAACTTTACTTACAGATAGACGGAATTGCTCAGCTTTCGTATCTTTTAGATGTGATGGTAAATGTCATTGGAACGTTTACCGCGCTATTTATTTTCTGGAAGGAGTGATGTTAAATTTAAAAGTTCGGTTGCTTCATAGTTGAGATCTTAATTGACTATGGAGTATCACTTCGACTAAACCACTAACAACACTGGCTGAGAATAGTTAGACGAATTAGGAGTTATCAGAAACGATAGCTCTAATAGTTATTATAACCAAAAATAATATTTATAGAAAGCATTTAAAAATTAGCCTCTAATTATCTTTAACCCATTTATTTTAAATTTTTTAAGCTTGTACCCAACATTTTACTTAAAAAGGTAATTAAAAGTTAAAAATTTACAATATTACCTTTTTAAGCTAATTTTATTCTTTACATGTAACAGAGCAGGTCAATTTTATTTCTTAAATTATTTACTGTATTTTTAAGTATTATTATTCTAATTACTATTACTATAAATATTTTTATTGTTACTTTTACTTTTGTTATTTTTACCTATTACTTTTTTATTATTACTATTTCTATTATTAGTATTATTGTTACTGTTACTCTTGTTATTATTATTATTGTTGTTATTGTTATTATTAAGACCCGTAGCACTAAAAAGTGTTTGGAGGTATTAAGTAATTTTGAAATTTTTGGATGCGAATATCAGGAAAAATAGTAAACAAATTCTATCACGTGCAATTTTTTGCAATTGAAATTTTTGATTTGTAACCATCAATATAAAGAAAGAAAATGAGCCCTTTGTGACATAAATCGTCAATTCTGATAAACAAAACATTTTTAGAGCTGTCTATGTGACAACTGAAACGAAACAGTATTAATTTTCAAGCAGTCCTAACGTCCTAAATAAGTATTTGTATAGAAGTATTGTATTTGGGAGACCTTATGAAAATGACTATTTTATAATTTAGTTTTTATCTAAAATTATTTTGACTAAAAACGTTTCAAACATATTTCTTTACTTTATTTTAAATATTTCGGTTTTGGTTGTAAGCAGCTTACATGATAGAAAACGTTAGTAAAGGAAACTCTGCTGCCAGTCTTTAAAATTTGACTCTTAGGATTCAATCAAATAGTTGAATTGAAGTATTCATTAATTTGAAGACGGGGTAATGATACATACCATAATAAACATTGAAGATTTCAGATACTATCTCCTTTTTATAAGTGTAGCATTGACCCCATTTCATTAAAATCTCAAATCATGGTTTTGAAATCATAAACTACAATTCTTTCAGCGATATAATACTTAACTATCATAAAGACCTCTAGTTAATATACAACTCTTATGCTTGTTGTTGTGATTATCTTCTTAAAAGTATGATATGAAGTGTTCGCCTTTCATCATATGACACTGATAAAAGATGAACTCGCTGTGGAAAATTCCCTCCTTTCGTTGGTATCCTCATTTAATTTTTTAGATGTTTGTATCCTGCATATCTCATGACTTCCATAATTATGCTTCCAGTCCGAGTTTGGCTTTTAATAACAGGGTCTGTGTTCGCTTGTTTTGGTGCTTCTCAGATTTCCAAGTTGTGCATATTAGTGGTGTTATCTTCAGCTCTGATAACATTTCCCTTATCACTTTTCCTAAAGAAATTCAATGACTGGCAGAAGCGTTATCGCCAAAACAGTGAAGTTTCTGAGTCTGAGGTAAAGAATATCTTTTCATTTTTAAAATTTCAGTTTTCAGTGTGTAGTGTCCTCTTTGGCCCCGTTTACATGGACCATATACCCGGGTATAAGTGGCCGATATACCCAGCAATAGGGAAAAATGCAGGGTATAAATAAATCCACCTATTTACTCGGGAATTTGAATACCCGGCTTTCCCATGATGCATTTCGGTCTCACTCAAAGCAAAAAGTCATCCATGTTAGGCTTAAGTGAGTACTTGGTAGAAAGTAAGTTGTTCTTTGTTATTTCAATTGGATATTTAAGATTGATTACTATCTTAAATGTCGAAATAACTTGAAAATAATCCATTATGAACGCAAAATTCCAAGACGAAAACAGATAACAGAATGTAAACAAACTCAAATCGCAATGAATGATGGGACCAGTGACGTATATACCCGGGATTTGAGGACTGGTCATGTAAACGGGTTTTTAGCACGGTTTTCAATATCCCTTTCTCCTGCATTATACCCGGGTATAAGAGTGGCACATGTAAACGGGGCCTTTGTCTATCAAATCCGTCTTTTAAAAGTTTGACAGGGATTCTCCAATTTTATCACCTTCCATTCCGCATCATTTTTCGATAGTTATCCGATAATTTCCTTAGAATATGTAGTTTTTCATAAATGATCTATTGTTTTTTCTTTTTCATATACAAAAAGGATTTATCATTTATATTTTTAAAATTTTAGGGTGTATCTCTTTTAATGTCTGAGTTAACTTCAACTCTATTAAATTTATAATTATGTCATACTGAAGTCGTCTCACATTTCCTTTTAAACGAACTTTTTCCTTTCACATTCACATAAAAAGCACAGATTGATACCGATATTTTTGTTGTTGTGGAACAAATGGTAATTTTTATTATTTGTTGGAATTTCTCCACAGCCTATTTATCATACTCTTATTCGCCCCATTTGGTAAAATATCTCGTCCCCTCCTTAAAAGTGTTTGGGAAACATAATTTTCCCTTACATTAAAAAGTTTAATGTCGCATGTGATATTTTTTGAATAGTTATAAGAAATGTTATTACATCGCTAAGAAATGTTATTTGCTGAAAAACTATTTGTAACTAAAAACACAATTTCTAAGAAAAATGTAGCTTTTATACACAGTTTGTTATGTGGGCACCTTGACTTCTTGGTCTTTATAGTTATTTTATTTAGTATCAGAAATATTATTTCACATATTTAGAGAATAATTGAAATTTTTTCCTTTTTATAAGGTAAAAATGTAAAAAAGGGAAAAGTGCAAATTACAGAAATCAGAAGAATACATATTTTCTCTATATTACTCTTATAGGAATTTTAATTCTTCTTAAATATTATTTTGGGCCAATTCTTCTTTAAATCTTTAAAATCTTAACTATTTAAAGCTTTAAAACTAAAAAAATGTGTTTAAATTTTCAAAATTTAATTACTATTAAATTAAATTTAAGTTTAAAATTTAAATTATAATGAATTAAAATTTTGTAGTTATTTAAATGTTAAACCCACCAACTCGTTTAATATTTTATTAATCCTAAAAAGGAAAAATTTAAAAAGTTTATCAAAAATTTAAAACACGCACTCAACGACGAAGAATTTCCTAAATTAGTAAGATGCTTAAGAGTGAATTATCTAATGACCTCACAAATCTTCTAATTCCTTTCTATTTTTCATAAATATGTAAATTTAAGAAACCGTCAAGTGACAGGAGATAAATTTTCAGTAAGATGTTCTAAAATATAATTTAGCTCATTAGTTACTTATTAGCATGAGATTGGAGGTTTTGTGACCCCCAATCTAAACGAATAGAACAACCGATCAAATTTAAACTGTTAAAAAGCTCTGAAAACGATTTCGAAATAACAACACACTCATCTATCTGTCCCTACACCTTCTCCAAATCCTTTAACAACTTCATCCTTGAAGAATCCTCCGTCTCTCCAAACACAACTGAAAGAATCGGCTGTCCATCCACCTATCGTCCACGGCAGACAGCTGGACACCACGTGTCCCCCCAAACAAACCGAGGGGCCTCCCCCCGCTTGGCTCATCCTCTCCGCGCGCAAAAATAAGCGGGAGTGTTCTTTTTCCTCCGCATCCTCCCACCATCCCAGAGCTGGCATGTCAGCAAAGAAAGAGGAGCAGCGTCTTTTCCGCAATATCTCGCTGCTGCCTCCCAGGCTGAGTAGAATGGATAGCCTCCTCCTTCATAATGTGTTGTTTGTATCCGGCCCACCTCATATTGGCTCGCTTGGTGAGTGCTTTGCTTCTCTCCCGCCAAACAATTGTCGCCAACAATGCCCTGTGTTTGTTTGCAGGTGCGACACAGGTAGGGCAGGTGTCACCCGCCGGGAGATGGATGCTGGCGTCACACGCGCTTAATTCGACTTAGCGCTCTTTTCGCTTTTCTTCCTTCTCCTTCGCATCGAAAAGGGATGGGGTTCACTTCACTTGCATCGAAGACCCTAGTATTTTGATTGGGTATTCCCCCCTTTTTTCATTATAGTTATTAAAAAGGGATGGGTCATTTTATTTTTATTGGAAACTTTTTTTTTAAATTTCATATTTTCTTTTCTTCCTTTTAGTTATCAAAAAGGGGTGAAATTCGCTTTATTTTCTATGAAAGCCGTAGTTTGAACAATCCCCTTTTATTCATTTGGGTATTCGAAAAGGGATGGGGTTCACTTTTTTGCACTGAAAACCCCTTTTTTTAGTTGCTAATTCCCCTTACCTTACTTTAAATATCAGAAAGTGACAGTTCCCTTTATGTATTTACTTTGAAAGCCGTATTTTAATTGAGTAATCCATTTTTTTTTAATTTTTATTAATTATTATTATTACAGTGGAAGCTCTTATAACGTAATTAATCCGTACCGAGTTTTTTGTCGTTATAAGAGCAAACTTCGAGTGATACACTCGAGTGTAGAATATCACTCGTTTAAAAGTAATAAACTCGTTAAACTAAACTATCAATTTTGATGCTTTTTGGGAAGGTGGACTCGATTCCCTCAAAGATATATTTTTAGTAGATTAGTTTATAAAGTTTGGAGGAAATCTAAACCTGAAAACGATCACCAACCCTCAATCGTCAAAGGCAAAGGGATGGATTTTGGAAATTGCAGTTACCCGTAATACGTTTTTTTAATCAACTAACTGAAACCCTTGGTTGTATATTTTACCATTATATCCAAACAGTAGGGTAGGATACTAGATCGTTGGGATTTAGAACACAGTTCGAATCGCCCAATTGATTTTTCCTCATTTTAAGCAATTATTTATTATTTTATGAATTCTTGATACTTTCAATTTAATGTTATATTACCTTATTTTTTGCTATGAAATTTAAGATCAATATTTTGTTTGCTATTAAATTTTTATTTTGATATTAATTTATTGCGTAGCTTAGCTTCCTTAGAATGTTCGGATGCTTACATAAAACTAAAACGCTAATAATAATACTAATAATAAATAAGTCTCAAATCAACAAAGGCATTGGGTAGCGCAAGATTTCGTTTTGGGATTGTAGCCGGTTACCCCGGGCGAAAGCAAGCGAGAAGAAGATGCGATGGTTACATGGTGCTGTTTGTCATACTTTGATATTCGTTTATTGGCTAATTCATGTGTGACGCAAACATACCGATCCAGAAAAGTATTCGATAAGCTGAATCGATTCGAAGATTAGTCTTTATAAGAGCACTTTTGTGCTCTTATAGAGACTAATTTTTGGGTCTTTATAAGAGAGGATTTTTATAAGAGCAGGTCGTTATAAGAGCTTCCACTGTATTATTATTATTTTTTTGTAGTTCGAAGGTCGTATTTTAATTAAATGATCCTATTTTCATCATTTGCGTTGTCATAAAGTGAGGGTTCACTTTATTTTCATTGAAGGCTTTCTTTTTAATAGAAGCCCTTTTTTATTTCAATCATGAAAAAGGGATAGTTCATATCATTTGCATTAAAAGCCGTATTTTAATAGAATAATCCCCTTTTTTTTCATTTGTGTTATCAAAAATGATTGAATGAATAAAATGTTTTATTTTATTTGCTTCGAAGGTTGTTATTTCAATATTATTTTTTCTCTTTAATTCATTTTTTGTATCGATTTCATTTACATAAAAAGACGTATTTTAGCGTGTCCCTGATATTTCTTCAGTTTCATAAGTCCAGCGTTTTATTAGTACTTATATTCTCTTCATCTCCACTTGAGGTATCAGAATTTACATCTTTCTTTCTTGTTTTTTTTCTTCTCCATAACCGGTTAACAAATCGGGAACTACCGTTATAGCTTCAGAATCAGACTAATAACTTTATATACTAACAATACAATATAATAAATACAAATTGTTAATTTTTATTAAAAACTTTTCTTAAATTGTGATTTTTTCTTTTCTTTATTAACGTATTTAAAACTATTTAACATTAAAAAGGTATTTTACATTTTGTTTTTGCGTTTATTAGATTAGATAATGTTAAGATCCACATCAAAAGGTCAACGCGATTAGCACATTATTCCTCATTATTTTAACAATTGGGACTTTGGAATAAAAAAAATACCCAAATAGTGGAGTAAACTGCGTTTTTCCGATCGAAATTATCAAATGATATTTTGAAAATCGTAAAATTACTTTTCTGGACAAAATATTCATTTGTATAATGCGGAATCATAATGATGAACTCAATTTAGATTGATGAATTTATTAAATTTACGTTTTATGTATTTATCAAGAATTTTAATTATAACTATCGACTTTATTCAGGTTAAAAATATTTTAAAGTTTTGTATCATTGTCCTATGCTGTCTAAAAACAACTTCAAAACTTGCGATCTTCGTTTTACTAGCTGAGGTTATTTGACAAAAATTTTAATTCAGGTTTAACGTGTCGAGGGGGATAGTGTTATATGGGAATTCCCATGATAAAATTATAGCATTATGATCTATGGAAATTGTCGTTCTATCTTCTTCTATTGTGTGGATAGCTTCACTTATTATGTCTGCTCCATGTACTGTGTCCCTTAAAATCGAAGGTCGGGGAAACTTTTGCAACACCCCTAATTTTTTCTCCTTTGCCTTTCTCCTAAAAATATGTGCAAAATCTTAAGTTGATCAGAATAGTATAACACATTCCTCAACGGCCCAAAGTTAGCAAACTTTAACATTTTCTCGCTTTTTTCGAAATTAAAAAACATTTATTAAAGACCTCAAAACCTATTAACCTCCTATACCATACATGCCCATTCCGTTTAACATAGAATTTCTATTATATGGTAGGCAATGCACAATTCAATATGGCGTCTGTAATTAAAAAAAAGTAATTAAAATGAGATTGCGATAATATTATTTACACATCTGCGAGTGCCATCTACATAGTTTGAAATTATGTGGATGTGGATAAAGTCAATCACCACTGCATTTCGGCATATCCTGTTCCCAGTCCAAAATTGACATACAGGGTTTTTCAGATAAATGTTTCATAACTTCTATAGGGGAGGTAGGGTACATCAAGACGAACAAGAATCGGTATAGAAAGGGGGGTCGCAGATACGCCGTTAAAGAGCTAGGACCTAATGTAGTGCGAGTGCGTTTCAAAAGGCCGTTTTTAGAAGGCCCGTGTGACGAAACAAAACATAATAAAATGAAAAACATTATTGCATGAGCTACAGGAGTATCCGTACTACTTAAATCCTCAATGTGATAGAAATTGGACTACTTTCTAAACCTAAACCGTGGGGTGAGTTTTAAAACGTGCAATATTCATCTTTTAGCCAAAGAACGGAGTTCCCTTAATGGTATTTAGAAAAATACAGTTTCAATGATCAATGTATGATCATTGAAAATTCTTTCCCCGATCATCATTTTTCTAAGTACCATTACATTAATGTAAGGGAACTCCGTTCTTTGGCTAAAAGATGAATATTGCACGTTTTAAAACTCACCCCACGGTTTAGCAAGTAGTCCAATTTCTATCACATTGAGGATTTAAGTAGTACGGATACTCCTGTACCTCATGCAATAATGTTTTTCATTTTATTATGTTTTGTTTTGTCACACGGGCCTTCTAAAAACGGCCTTTTGAAACGCACTCGCACTACATTAGGTCCTAGCTCTTTAACGGCGTATCTGCGACCCCCCTTTCTATACCGATTCTTGTTCGTCTTGATGTACCCTACCTCCCCTAGAAGTTATGAAACATTTATCTGAAACACCCTGTATATTATGATTTTCTGATTGATAGTATAAAAAATAGGCGTTAGGGCCCAGCTAGGGATGTAAAAGGAAAAAAATGTGAAATTTTAGATGTGTGTGGGCCCTATTATTTGGATTAAAAATTATTATTTTTTTTAAATTTCAAAAATATTGAAAAAAAAAACCCCGTCAAAATTTACTAACTTTAGGCCGTTCGAGGCACGTGTTAGACTTTTCTGATCGATTTAAGATTTTTCACACATTAAAAACATTAGGGAGTGTCTCAAAAGTTTCCCCGACTTTTTAAAAAATCGCCTAGATAAGAGACACGACCCTAATGTGCATAAGTAACAAATGTTTTCTGTTTGAATAAATAAGACAGTAATGCAATACAAATACAAATACAAATTAAGCCGACCAACTACAGGCAAGCGCCCAACAAGGTTGGTCCGGTCCATTTAACTCAAACCACCCAATTCCCAGTATCTGTCAATTTTATTCTTAAATTCGTTTACCCCACTTGAGTTGATAACCGTTTCCGGTAACCCATTCCATCTATCTACTACCCTGTTAAAAAAATAATACTTCCTACAATCCCGATTAAAATTTGCCTTGTTCAATTTAAATCTGTGACCCTCGTTCTATTACCCGTATTGAAATCTAGTCCCTCTATGTCCCCTTGTTTTATCCTTTTGAAAAGTTGAATTAAATCCCCTCTAATCCTTCTTTCCTCTAGGGTGAACATATTTAACTTACTTAATCGTTCCTCATAACTTAAACTGGATATACCCTTGACCATTTTGGTCGCAATAAAAACAATTAACTTAACATCCGAGTGTTCAGAAACAAAATTTAACAAACAATTCCTAAGATGTTTTGGGATAATAATACACATTGCAGCTGGTATAATATAAATCAGCTTCACTGAGCTTTTATAAACGTTTCGTATGTCTTTGTATGCTAGTGTAGTATTTTTAATTTAGTCCGATTAAAATATGCTAATTTAACAATTTAGTGGTGACTTTTATTTATGTTATTTTATTTCTACTTTGGTTTTTATAATGAAAATCTGTTGAGTGTTAGAAAGATAAGGATAATTTTTTTACCATACAATTTGTTTGAATGCCCTAGTTACTTGACGGCAGAAATAAGGCAAGGCGAATACATTTTCTGTAAATAGTCAATAAATTTCAAAGATCTTGTTTTCTTCCTTTTTTTAATAAATGTGTCGCTCTTTTTTATTTCTTATTTCTTTCATTGAGCTGTACACGAAATGTTCATGATGTTGGACGTCCTGTCTTGTACAAGTAACTGTTTCTTGCTGGATCCTTCTATATGTTACGTGTTCATGCTTATTACAAGTCCAAATGTTTGATTGTTGCATTACAATGTATATACTTGTCCAATTTTGGGCAATTTTTCGCTGAAAGTTATTCTATTATTATTTTCATTTCGGTGCAGCTTGTGTCATCGTCATCACCCAGAGCACGCTGTTTGTGAAACTCTAAATGTCTTGGTGTGTCGGAATAAGCTATTTTGAGGGAAATTACAGAGATAATATGAATATCTTTAAAGTAAATGTCTAAATTATCATAAGGGAACAGATTCATTTCTCATGAATTATGCAGATTCTTTTTAATGGCGGGTGGAAGTTGTCGCATCTACTCATGTTGACTCAGGATTTAGTTTAGCAACCATCTACATTTATTTAGTATCTAACCTAGAAGAGATTGATATATTGGTTAAAATTAATTTATTACTTAAATATTCTTTATATTGGTTGTCTAATGCTTTAATATAAATTTTTAATTATGTAGTAATCGAGAGAATAAGAATTTTTGTGAGACCTACATAGTTAATTACAGTTTTCTTATTATTTCAATATATATGGTACAAAAACATTGTCTTATTGATATAATTTGACGTGTCGAGTTTAATTCAAATATTAACAGCTTATATTGGCTTGAATTTTTAGATTTTAATTACCTGTCATCTGCCAATGTTCGTTCAATTTGAGAAATTGGTAATTGTCTAGATTTTATGGCTTAAAAATTTAAGCTAAAAATTAAATAAAAAAAATTCTTACAAGCAGAGAGTGAATGCTAGTATAAGAAATTCGGGGAACTTCTGCACTATAAAAAATAACTTGTTGATTTAAAAAAGAAATCTTTTCTCCTATGCTACCAGAAACCCCAGTAATTTTTGCTGGGAAATCTTGTAATATCTGCATCTACTAGATACCTAATATGTAGTCAGAGTACAGAGAAATCGAATCCGCAGAGACAAGCTGTACGGTTACGATTTCTCTGTAGTCCGACTACAAATTCGGTATCAGGATTTCCCTTTAAAAATTGTAAGAGTTTTCTGGTAACACAACAGGATTTCTTTGGTCAACAACGGTTTGGTCAAATCAACAGGTTTTTTAGAGTGTGGTCTAAATCTCGTGAACACGAGAGGCGGTTTTTAGGTGGTAGTTTTTAAATGTTCCATTTTAAATTCGCCTTTTCTTCCATACTCTTCTTTTTAGTCAGACTTATGGCATTTTATTGAAAAATACTCTGAAATTACAGCGTCGAGAACTGATTTGTGAATTAAATGAGTTCGTTTCAACCACTCTAGTGTAGCTTGACTTGAAGTAGCTTTTTTTGGACGGGGGCAACTGCTTGGAAGTGTGTAAATCCCAACGCAAGTGAAGAGTAGTTGAGTAAGATGTTTACTCTTGAACCACACACACCACATGTTAAAACTCCCAACGTGTGGGTTCCAGTTTTGTCTTTTTCGCTCTCTTGACCTTCACTTTAAGATCCCCTTGCTCTTTTGTCGAAGAGAACGGGGTGATGTCTCATCAGTTTCTTTTCTCTTTATGAGTTTTCCTGTTATCAATAACGTTGCGGAAATTCCTCTCTTGCATTGGGTTACCTCCTAACTAATTTATTATTTATTCCTTCGCGAGTTACTCTGTAGCTATTTATCTTAGGGGGATGGTTTAACACTCTCGTTTGTTTCGATTAGTTTTTAACTTCTTGTGAAACTCTTCGCTTGTTAGTGTCGCCAATTGCTGAACGTGTTAGTTTCGTTTTGCTTTGTGTTATTCTTCAAACTTGCTGAATTTCGCTTTCTTAACTTCAAGTATTTCAACATCATCCGACGACTGAAATAAATCTGCAAAGGGTGCACAGAACTGCCTTTTGCTTAGATATTCGCCGGCAGAAAGTTTTCTTTCAGCTTGTGGCATATAACATGAAATTGCTAAAAGCAGTTATATGACAAATTAAAACGTAATGAAAAAAATTAAAGCGTACGTATTTAATATTTCTTTAGGTACATGTAATGCTTAAAATTAAAAATCTTTAAAATTAAAAACTAGGCTAACAAAGTTACAAATGAAAGTTTTTAACAATGCTATATTTTTTGATATAACACTTGAAAATCATGACAAAACAAATAAAATGGTGTTTCTCTTATTTAATTTTGTGAGACTAAAAAGTTATTACCCCCTAAAAAACTCTTTTTCTACAAACTCAAATTTTTAAAGGTCGGTTTCTCTTCCTCTTTATAAACTCAGCGCTACCCTTTTCCTTCAGGTTCGAATGGTTTTAAAGAGGTTTATGAAGAAACCCTCGAAACTATTCCCCCCGCCCCAATGTGTTTCTAATTAATTTCTCGGCAACGTGAATATTAAAAACCAACTTAATATTTTACTTTACTCACCTTTATTTAAATTAAAACACAAATTTTTTACAAAATTTCAATAATTTACTTATAAATTTTTCAATAAATAATAAAATGGTGAGCAAAAGTGTTTCTTTTTACCCCTCGGTTTTCAAGAAAATGGGGTAATAAGAAACTTAATTCAACTCAATTTTTTAACTTGAAAAATAAATTAAATACAACAAAATAAAGTCGAAAATAGTCCAATGATATTTTGCTGTATAAAATACCGATGTTTCTTATTACCCCTAAGTTTTGTTTAAATGGGGTAATAAAATACAGGCATGTTTAAGAATGATCCTTAATCCTAAATTGAAAAACAAAAAGTCCATTATATAGCTCTTTTGACCTCTAAAAAGTGAACTAAAAAAATTGGAAGATTATTTATAAAAACATGATAAATTGAAATAGTCGAAAAGACGTGACTTGGTATTTTCGGTATTGTTGATAGAATCAACTTCCAACGACTATATTTCCCTGAAAAATTATCGTAAAACGATAAAAATTTTATGAGATGTAGGGGAGGATTCAAAGATATTGTGTGATTTTTTACAGATTTTTAGGCCTACACACAAAGCAGTAAAGTAAGAAAATTCTTATTACCCCTGATTCTTATTACCCCACTCTCCCCTAGTTTTTGAATATATCCTTTTTAACTTTTTTCAATTGATTCCTACTCGGAAGAATCTGAATTTTAATGTACACGCTTCAATTTTTCATTTATAAAACACATTTAATAATTTGTTTACATTTGTTTCTAAAAAGTGCAAATTCCTAATTTGAGATATTGCGTTAATTTCTAATATGCGATATCTCATATTGAGACCTTCTTTTGTAAATTATTCCTAGCACTAGATTTATTTGTTTGCATCACTAGCAATACCAATTCACAATTTATTTTATGTTATATTTAAGCAATTATTTTCTCCATAGTTGATACTAATATAAAGCAAAACTTGCCCCGTAAAATTATTGTTTCCAAGCACTTACAGGATTTGAAAAATAACATGGTTCCTCCATAATGCTACTAGTTAATTTTTTACTAAAATAGTGTAACTGAATTAAGACTTCAACATGATAATTTGATAAATGGTGTATGAGGTCAAAGGATATGAAATGGAAACTCCTTAACTTTCTACCAGGTATAAAATTTAAAACCATATTATAAGGAAAGCAAGCCAGTTAGAAAAAAGAAACTTTTAATGCATCTACTTCTTGATTTGTCTTTTATACGGATTTATTTTTCTAGATAGACTTTTACGCTTTATTAATTTGTTACTTAATTTAAACTTTTCGGGATCAATTTAAAAAAAGTATTTTTCTTTTTACGTAAAAAAAATTCTATTAGTAAAACGCGTGTCTTTAACAAAACGATCCCACATTTTTTATATTTTTATTATAAAAAATATAATTATCAATTTGAAGACTAAAACTTCATGGAATTCCAAAATGATTGCTACATTAATTTAGGTACAAATTTACGAGGAGGGCTGTACACCACCCTAGACTTAGGATAGCCATCTACTCAAGTTCTAAAAGTTTTGCGTTGGTTGTAGGTATTATTGGTACCTAAAGTTAATTAGTTGAAGGTTGTGTTCATGTCCAATCGAAGCCAAATGTATGAAGGCATGCAAATAAAATACAAAATAACTTTTAGTTTTCCTAAATCATTTTTCAGCTAAGCGTAAACTGAAGAATGAAAGTAGGTTCCCACATTGGGACACTTTCCCCTACTCAATTTTTAAAAGGTTTAATTTTGAATTTTTCATATCGATTTCCGAGGGATTCAACAACTAGTGGTGATTTGAACAGGGTTTGACTAGTTCTGATTTTAGATAAACGTGTGAATGTTATTCATGTAGGTTTTATACAGGGTGTATCTGAAATGATGCGACAAACTTTGAGGGGTGATAGAACTTATCAAGACGAACAAGAATTGGTATAGAAAGGGGGTCGCAGATATGCCGTTAAAGAGCTAGGACCTAATGTAGTGCGAGTGCGTTTCAAAAGGCCGTTTTCAGAAGGCCTGTGCGACGAAACAAAACATAATAAAATGAAAAACATTATTGCATGAGGTACAGGAGTATCCGTACTACTTAAATCCTCAATGTGATAGAAATTGGACCACTTGCTAAACCGTGGGGTGAGTTTTAAAACGTGCAATATTCATCTTTTAGCCAAAGTGATGAGAAGCTGTTCTCATCATTACAATTTTTAAAACAAAAACTATGGTTCTCTCAAGTTGGGATCGGTTAGTAACAGGAATTATAGGCCAGGTGTCCTCTCGAACTAACACTTTTATTCCGACAAAGGGACTCAAAGAACCATGCCGCCATCCCGAGGGCATTACTGCAGGATAATTTTAGAAGCTGGCCATTGTCCACTCAAGGTAAAATGGCTATAAAACGGTCCCCGTACAGAACGGAGGCGCCTGAGGCAAAATCGCCAGGCGCCTCTCAGGAGTTGTTTTCGGCAGAAAGATATTTCGGTCAGCCAGGTGGTAGGAATTAATGGGATAAAATTACGGAATAAAGGGTTTTGCCTGATTCGAAGGTAGGGGGAAGTTTTCTCCACTAGTAGACTAGAAAGGTGGAGTTTTGGGATTTTTAGCCTGGAGATGTGGGAGTGGACCAGCCCTGATTTGTTCAGAGAGCTAAGGGATAGAAAGGGGGCGTAAAACATGCAGAGATTGGACAACTGGAAAATAATAGAGAGAAGCCTTTAAAATCCCGCGACAAGAGAGATTTTCAACAGTTCTGAGTTTAGTTTTAAGTCAGTTTTAAGTTCTGAGTCAGTTTTTACTTCTTAGATCAGTTCTTCTTAGATGAGTTTTAGATCAGTTATCAGTTATCAGTTAAGTTCTTGAGTTATTCTTTAAGCAGTGTTTAAGTTGGAGTTCTTCTGAAGTTTTTTAAGATGAGGAGTTTTTAGATCGTCAGCAAAGAGGATGATCCTTTACTCAGCGGGAATCAGGTTAGTCGATAGTGACTCACTCCATTTCAATTCTCTCTCCCTTCCTCGAAATATTCTCATTATATGTAATTAATATAATTTATGGTTAGACCACTACTCTAATAGTAGTGTAAATTACTTTTAATGTTTGTTAATTTCTTTCTTAATTCGTACCTTAATATGTTAAAGTAACAATTAATATTAGAAATTCATATAAGATATTTTGTTTTAAATATTGGTACGGAAAATTTAACAATGCTATTTTGTACACCTTTAAGAATATAATAAATATTAATGTTTAAAACTAATTTGTTTGTCGATTCATTACTGATCAGTTTGAGTTTAGTAAAACTGGGTTATTGGCGGATAGAGATTAAATTAACAATGCAATGTACAAAAATTAACTGGAGTTGCTCTAATTACCAATTAAAGTAATTAAATAAGATAAACAAAAACTAAAAGTTAAAAGCAAAGGCTTAAGCGTAAAAGGGGAGAAGGAGCAGTGCCAGCAATGGTGCCGTGACCAGGATAATCCTAGACTCAAGTGATTACTGATTAATCGACAAATTTATTATTTATGTGATTCCATGATTTGAGATATCCATGTTATAATTTTGATTTGATAGGGGTATTTTGTATTACTTTATTGTGTTTGTTGAGAAATTATTTGTTGGGAATTAATTATGACTAGTCCCCATTCTTCTGAAACTACTCAAAATTTAGTTATTTCTAGTCCACCTCTTTCTGAAACTCCCCAAAATTTAATTATGCCGGTATTTTCAAAATTATCTAGTTTTCAGGCATTTTTGCCCCAATTTGATGGAGAATCAGTTGTTTCCCCATCTTATTTCATCTCCACATTAGAATCTGTGTGCAATGAGGCCGGTTGTACAGATTCCGAAAAATTAGTCTTATTAAAAGCGAAACTTAGAGGGAATGCTTTATCTCATGTAATAACAAGCCCCCAACTAGCGGAAGAAACAGACTATCAAACCTTCAGGGACAAATTTCTCTCATATTTTGAGAAAAAGGAAACCAAATTAAATAATCAAAATGATTTTATAAATTTAAAAATGAGGCCATCTGAGACAGTCAGACAATTTGCTAGTAGAGTGGAAACTGCCACTCTAAAATTTTTTGGTAAGGTCCCTGCTGATAATGTACCCTTGAAAAACCTGGTAGAGTCCACTCAACTGACTCGCTTTATTGAGGGAATGGATCCCGAAAATAAACAATTTTTAATCGTTAAGGATCCGAAAACCCTAGTAGATGCAATGAATTTCATGGAGGATTTCCTTCCAAATAAACCTGAATCAACCCTTAATTCTGTAAACAGAATCAATGACAGTCAAATGGAGTTGAAAACTTTAATTGATAGGCAAAACAAAACATTGCATGAATCTATATCCCAACTAAACAAACAAATGGAAAATTTATCTATACCTCACCAAAATTCGAGTAGGACCCCACCTGTATGTCAATTTTGTAATCGTGCCGGCCATACAGCTTTAAATTGCCGAGAAATGGTCTCACAACAAGCAACAAATTCTCCCCCTTATTCTTTTCAACAGAGAGGTCGGGGGTACCCCAATTACAATGACTACGGTCGTTTCGGGGAGTGGACAACAAACCCATCCAGGGGGCAATTCCACAATGGCGGCTACTCACCTCCAATAAATTATGACCATCAAAGGCAACCAAGACAAGCCCATAGGGGAGGTTTTAGGGGGTATTACGCAAATCCAGGCGCTAGATATCAAAATACGGGATCGCGCGTTAACTTTAGAGGAAACAGCCGAGGAAGATTCCCTACGAATTCGGGAAACGGAAGTGGGGTTTAATTAAAACAAAAACTGATGCTTCGGTAATTAGACCCTGCACTAATGCAAAATCCGAGCAAAAATTAATAGTGAATACCCAAACACCCCAAACGAATGGTTTCTTCTATTTACCTGTGATAGACGCCAAAATTGGAGGTAAATTAAATAGCATATTGATAGACACCGGGGCAGCATGCAGTTTAATTGAAAAGAATGTATTTGAGCATATAAGAAATGACCCCCTTATACGAAAAATTAATTCCAGTCCTATAGTTAATTCCTTAACGGGTCAAAAACTAAATATAGTAGCTACATTTAATATCCCAATTACAATAGGAAATAAGAATATAAATCATGACCTAATGGTAATAGATCAATCTTTAAGCCCATTTTATTCAGGTATTTTCGGCATTGATCTATTACAAAAATTTAAATTTAAAATTGACCTGGAAGAAAACTTATTAGTCTCAAATGGAACAAGGATTCCAATTAAGGATGCAATAACTCAAAAAATTAATAGTGTCACTCATGAATTTGCCAAGTTAAATTGTAAATGTAAATTAAATCCTAAACAAAGTAAGACTTTTGATTTAGCCATTGATGCTCCATTAAAAGTAGGAGAGGTCATCAAAATTTCAAAATTACCTCATCTAGTTGACATAAATATAGTAGAAAATATGGCCCCAGTCACGTCTAGAAAGACGATAGAAGTAACAATTGCTAATGTCAGTAGAGAAAAAATATGCATAAATAAACTAACCAAATTAGCAACTATTGAAACAGTTTCAAATAATAGGGGTACAGACTATATTAAAGAGTTAAGGAAGCAAGAATTCAACATCAAAGATTTTAAATTAGACCATCTTCAGCCATTGCATAGGGAAAAGATATCTCAGCTTTTAAAAGAATTTTCAGATATTTTTAGTTCAAATTTAAGAACAATAGGAGAGACTGATAAAATTACTCCCAATATTGAAGTTGATAGAAATAAATTGGAAACATCTCGACATTATCCAGTTCCTTATGCCTTGCGGCAAGAACTGAGGGATCAATTGGATGAATTACTGGCAGCAAATATCATACAGCCCACCAATACTCATATAAGTCACCCTGTTATATTAGTCAAAAAGAAACAAGTAGATGGTAACAAACCATCATATAGGATTGTTTCCGATTATAGGAAAACAAACAATTTAATTAAATTTAATAGACATCCCCTCCCACTAATAAATGATTTATTGGACAACCTAAGAGATGCCAATTGGTATTCTTCCATTGATTTGCAGAGTTCTTTTTTCCAAATTAAGCTGAAACCAGAAGATAGGGAAGTAACCGCTTTTAACACTATTTATGGGTCCTTTGAATATCTCTCGATGCCACAGGGTATGGCTTTTAGTCCCCAAGTATTGCAGTCCCTAACGGACAAATTACTTGACCCTATTAAAGAGTTGGGAATTTCTGGATACATAGATGATTTTGCACTTGGTGCTAATGGTTTGGACTCTATGCTATTTAAATTGAGAAAATTATTTGAACGTATCAGAGAATTTGGTTTAACTATAAATCCAAAGAAATGTGAATTTTTTGTTCCAACAATAACATTTTTAGGCCATACAGTTGATAAAAACGGAATCCAACCAACATCTATGAATATTAGAAAAATTTCAGAGTTTCCTGTTCCTAAGACAGTACGTCAAGTACGACGTTTTGTTGGGTTAAGCTCCTATTATCGACGTTTTATTCCAAATTATTCTGAAATAAGCATACCCCTCACTAATTTAACGAAAAAACGTCAGAGATTTGTATGGACACCTGAAGCACAAGTTGCTTTTGATACCTTAAAACAAAAATTGGGAGAGTATCCAATTTTAATTCATCCAGATCATAATAAGCAGTATATTTTAACAACTGACGCGTCTGATCATTCTATATCAGGTTATTTAGGCCAAAAAGATAAGTTTGGGATAATTCACCCAATTTCATATTTTTCTCGAAAATTATTACAAGCAGAGAAAAATTACCCAATATATCAGAAGGAACTTTTGGCTATTATTGACAGTATCAAGTGTTACAAAAACTACCTTTACGGTAAACACTTCATTATCAGGTGTGATAACTCTGCTATTCAATCCATAACACGGTTAGAAAATCCAGCTAATAGAGTAACACGTTGGATTTTGTTTTTACAACAATATGAATTTACTTTTGAAAAAATTAAGGGAGCTGAAAATTATATAGCTGACACACTTAGTAGGGATTTTCACGGAATAAACAATATTATTCGTGAATTACCAACAGTCCCAGAAATAGCAATTGAACAACAAAATGACCCACATTTATTGGAAATAATACAAAAAATTGAATCTAACACATCAGACTTAAAGCCCTCAGAGCAAAACTATTTTTTTAGATATGGGATTCTTATGCATGCGGGAAAGATAAAAAGATCTGTAGGACCACAAAATACTGAACAAATTGTTGTCCCAAACAAATATAAACCTATAATTTTAAAGTTAGGTCATGCAGCTCATTTTTCCTTAAATAAAACTCTTGATAATATAAGATCAAATTACTTTTGGGAAGGTATGTATAGTGACACCAAAAATTTCATTCAATCTTGCATAGAATGTATTGGGTATAAAACTCCCAATCGGTTACCTCCAGTCCCCTTACAGAGAAATCATATTCCAACCAGGCCCGGGGAACTAGTTTCTTTAGATTATGTAGGAAAACTCCCTACAACGGCTAAAAATAATTCTTACATTTTAGTATTCATCGACCATTTTACAAAATTTATGCGTTTATACGCTACTCCTAATATGACTGCTGAGACGACTGCTGACAAATTATATGACTACATATGTCTAATGGGGGTACCTTCAATTTTGTTAAGTGATTTAGGCCGAAATTTTACTTCTGAATTGTTTCGTTTGGTTGCTAAAAGATTGGGAACTGACAAAATTTTCACCACTGCTTATCATCCCGCCACTAATGGCGTAAATGAAGTTTCCCACCGTAGTTTAAAACCTTCACTTTCAATTTTAGCAAGGGAAACTAAACAATGGGATGAAGCTTTGCCCTTTTATGAACTTTCTTATAACACTTCGTATCATTCGGCTATTGGAGATAGACCCAGCTACCTTGTCCATGGATATGATATTGCACTTCCTCTAACCCCAATTTCCCTTAATACCCATCAAAAAGTGAATCATTCAAACCCATACCCCACGTATATTGAGAGACGGACGCAGCAATATCAAAAAGCAGCAGAAATTGTAAGGGATAATTTGTTGAAGGCAACGGAAAAAATGGAAGATTATCAACACAGAACAGCTAAGGATAGAAATTTTCACGAGGGTCAACTGGTATTCTTATTAGCTCCTGAAATGGACAGAAACCAACAACTTCCTAAACGTAGAAATTATCAGGGCCCATATAGAGTAATCCAAAAACATAATGCAGTTAATTTTACAATACAACATACAAAAGGTAGACAAAATTCTATGAAAGTACACGCATCGAGATTAATTCCTTACACTGAGCGGAAAGAACATTTAGAGTTTCAGGAGAAAGATCAGCCTATACAGTTAGATACAATACCAAAGTCCCTTCCCCCAGCAAATTTTGATGATGACCCAGAAGAGGACATTCCATTAGCATATTTGGTCCCACCACAGTTAATACCAGAGGTTAACCGACAAGTCGAAAATTCTTGTCATGAGGTAAATAACCATAATGGAGAGGACTCACAATCCTCTAGTGATGAGACTCAAATTTATGATGTAGAGGGAGGATACTATGACCTATCACAATTAGACGAAGAGACGGAGGAAAACATCCCTTTAGCTTTATGGGCATCACTAAAAAATAAATCAGATAGCGAAAACGTCCAAAATTCTGTAAATACTGAGACTAACGCAGATAACTCAAAATCATCAGGTGAGGAAGCTATAAATATTGAAGTTGAGGAACCTAGCGAGGAATCTAATCTACCTGAGCAGCACAAAAAACAATCAATTAAACCCCGCGATTTTAACTTAAGACCTAGGGATAAGGATAAGAAACCTGTAGGTGTGCTATCCACAGGAAATTTAGAAGTAGTCGGAACGGGTGAAAATCAGGGAGAGAGTAGTTTAGTTAATAGTGAGGAATCATCCGTAGAAAATCAAGTGGAATCAAGTGTTACTACGCAAGTAGACACACAACAGGACGAGGGTAATTATGCTGATAGATTTATGGCTTGGGCCTTTAGAGTGACGGCTCCTCCGCCGTCTGATCAAGAAGCAACACAGGAACCCTCACCGGTTATTCAATTTTTAGATAGAATAACCAACGCCTTGCAATAAATGAATAAATAAAGCAAACTAGTCTAACTGTACTAAATAAGAAAAATAAAATAATCCTCAATTAAATAAGTATATAGCAATGAAAGGAAAATTTACAATATAAATATTAAATAATACAAATCAGCAAAATAGTTATAATAATAATTAAACTGCTTAAAGTAATAATTGAATTTTGTGCGTCGCTGTTTAAAGAAGTGATCACGTTTGGGCAGCTACCTACAAAATTCGGTTGAAATAGATTTCTGTCCTGGTTAGTAATTGGATAATTGCTGGCGATAATTCAGTTTTGATTGGGATTGAATTTTATTTCAGTAATAATAAATGTAAAACATAATTGTAAACAAAAACTTTAAACTTAACACCATAATTAAGTATTAACTGTAAAATTATCTGAAAAAATATAAACAAATCTTTCAAATTGATCTAATATATAGCAAACCCAGAGATAAAATTTTAGAGAAAAAAAAACATCCAAAATAATAACGGAAACTTTCAAGTCTAAACATGAACCCCATATAAATGAATAGCACAAACAAAAATATATAGTACAGTTGTGTGTAGTTGTTGTTGTAAGCGTAAATGTTGTAGTAGTAAACAATAAGTATAAATGTAAATAATATATGAGATTAAGGTTGTAATCAAGGCTAGCATGCAAATATATAAATCTTAATTTATCAAGGCACAGCGCTTAGCAGACTCACAGATGCGAAAACCAAATTGTGCGAATGACTTACGATAGAATATACCACTACGCTTAAGTAAGCCCAAAAATGATCTTGCTTCAAAGATCTTAGGACCGCCGCGCAGCATAGAGTTGAAAGTGCGAAATAGATATATAGTATAATAGAGTTGCAAGCATCAATACAAGTGAATTCGCCGACACAAAGGTAACTAGTGTGTCGCGACAAGAATATACTACCTCGGTGGATACGCAGGAATAGTGAATGGTACGACGATCGTAAAACGAGGGGTGATAGTCGGTGACTTGAGAACACGGTAGATTGGAGAAAAAAAAATGTTTGCTGATATCGTGAGTGTAGGCCAGTTTAACTATTGGATAGAAGATAAGGAATGGTTGAGATAGAAATAATAAGAAAATTATTTGGTATTAGTATAAGAGTACGTATGATAAATTTGGAGTTAATGCGGAGACAAAATCCGACGGTGTATATTAAAAAGTATGGAAAAGTTGGGAATTTATTAATTTAATAGAAAATGGTGCATAAGAAAGATACGACAGTGGAATTTTGAGACTTCCCTCCCTTTTTTTTTATGATCTGTTTGATAATAAAAGTTGGATATAATGGAAAATGTTCAAAAACACATTTTATTACATGCATTTTAGACCATTCATCAAATATAGTCAGGTCAGGAACTAAAGGTAGAGAATTTGGTTGCTTGGTTGAGAATAATTTTTTTTTGTGTTTAGTTATATGAAATGATTTTGAATAAATGTAATACAATCCCTAACGGAAAGTGAAGAAATGTAGTATTGAATCAGTTGAGTTTTTCCCCCTTTTTATTTTTATATATATTCATACGAATTATGGACATAACATCTGAAAGTTAGTGATGGCTATTGTTATTTTGAAAAACTAGCAAATTTGTTGATTGTGTCATGTAGTCTCATTATGCGGAATTTTTTTTTTTTTTTTGACATTATTGTAGTAGAAAACAAAGGAAATAATGGAGACAAGTTTTGTAGTAGTCAATTTGTTATTGAAGGTCTTGATATATTCTGATTTGAGATAAGAGGCGTTCGTGACCTGGACATTATTGGTCATTAAAAGGATATTATGAGCGAATTTTTTTTATGTATATTTTTTCTTACCTCTTTGAAATTATGATGGTTAATAGAATATTTAATGAATTCAGAACATGAGAAGAATTGTACTCTTAATTATGTGGCCAAATGACATTATAAGAGATTATAATATATTGAATGGATATTTCTCGAGATGGAATCATAGAAAATAATTTTCCCAATTGTGTACATATATAAATTAAGTAACAATTGAATAACAATTCAGTTAAGTTAAATTCAGACTTAGAACTGTTACTTGTTAATGATTTATAAATGAGTAACCTTTTCTTAAGTTAAATTTCATTACTTATAATATAAAACTAACTTAATTTGGATTATGGACGGAGAGAGAGTTGGAGAGTTAACTTATCGACTGATGCCTAACCCCCTTCCTTACAGTCAAATGTGATTTATTCACTCATAAAACTTTTTTGAACGAACTTTAAGGAAACTTTGTTCTGGATGCATGGAACCAATTAAACTCAGACATTATTCACGTTAGTTGAATCCCGAGAAAGCTGTGAACTTTTATACCTCCACAAATCACAATTCATGCCAACCCTCCGGCAGACGCTCCTAAATGGCGGACCACTGCTCTGGTCTGCCTATGGGTCTTCCATCGTCGGGAAGTGACGTTCCAGAGCAACGGTCATCTATTCCACCACCAACACCCCATCGGCTTCAGCAACGCCGGGACGCTGCGACTCCCCAGTTTCCTTTACGGGATGGAGCTGCTATACTTGGGCCCTCCTACCTTCACTGCCTTGGGGAGCCTCCGCCTCTACAATACCCGGCGTCCCTTCCAGAACCGCTGGGCTACACATACTTCCACATGGTGATTTCTGGAAACCTCTACATTGAGCCCCGATGATGTGCTTCAAATCCGTCGTCGTCCAAGCCACGGCAGAGCTTACACTGGTCATGGATCCTGATCAGTTACAAATGCCCGGTGGTTGGGTCAGCCCCAGCAGCCTTCAAGTCTAACGACACCCGCAACTTGGACTTCGCTACTCAGATGACCGTGCTGATGTTCTGTGCTTTCTCAGAATGATTGCTTGTGCTTTTTCAGGATGACTCAGTGCTTTCGTTATATAAGTGAAAAGATATGGAGCACACACTTTCACACTTTCCATATCGGGAGAAGGGGGTGAAATTCAGGCCAAAATGCAGGCCTTCATTCTCAATTTTTTCTACTGAGACTTTTTAGTAAAAACTGAGTTACAGCTGTGAAATACTGATTATCAACTAATACTATTATTTTCATTATTTTATTTTTATTTATAATCTAGATTGTGTCATCATGTATACTCTATTTTTTTTTCTTTTCCTTACCACTTTTAAATTTTTTAAACTTAATATAAAGCTGAATTACAATGTTTTATTTGTTTTAGATCATAATAGAGTTGTTGTGAACTTGGAGATGGAGAGTGAGGGAGAGAGAGAGGAGCTATTACGACTTAGGTTCTCTGGAGGCGGGCGAAGATGATGAGAAGCTGTTCTCATCATTACAATTTTTAAAACAAAAACTATGGTTCTCTCAAGTTGGGATCGGTTAGTAACAGGAATTATAGGCCAGGTGTCCTCTCGAACTAACACTTTTATTCCGACAAAGGGACTCAAAGAACCATGCCGCCATCCCGAGGGCATTACTGCAGGATAATTTTAGAAGCTGGCCATTGTCCACTCAAGGTAAAATGGCTATAAAACGGTCCCCGTACAGAACGGAGGCGCCTGAGGCAAAATCGCCAGGCGCCTCTCAGGAGTTGTTTTCGGCAGAAAGATATTTCGGTCAGCCAGGTGGTAGGAATTAATGGGATAAAATTACGGAATAAAGGGTTTTGCCTGATTCGAAGGTAGGGGGAAGTTTTCTCCACTAGTAGACTAGAAAGGTGGAGTTTTGGGATTTTTAGCCTGGAGATGTGGGAGTGGACCAGCCCTGATTTGTTCAGAGAGCTAAGGGATAGAAAGGGGGCGTAAAACATGCAGAGATTGGACAACTGGAAAATAATAGAGAGAAGCCTTTAAAATCCCGCGACAAGAGAGATTTTCAACAGTTCTGAGTTTAGTTTTAAGTCAGTTTTAAGTTCTGAGTCAGTTTTTACTTCTTAGATCAGTTCTTCTTAGATGAGTTTTAGATCAGTTATCAGTTATCAGTTAAGTTCTTGAGTTATTCTTTAAGCAGTGTTTAAGTTGGAGTTCTTCTGAAGTTTTTTAAGATGAGGAGTTTTTAGATCGTCAGCAAAGAGGATGATCCTTTACTCAGCGGGAATCAGGTTAGTCGATAGTGACTCACTCCATTTCAATTCTCTCTCCCTTCCTCGAAATATTCTCATTATATGTAATTAATATAATTTATGGTTAGACCACTACTCTAATAGTAGTGTAAATTACTTTTAATGTTTGTTAATTTCTTTCTTAATTCGTACCTTAATATGTTAAAGTAACAATTAATATTAGAAATTCATATAAGATATTTTGTTTTAAATATTGGTACGGAAAATTTAACAATGCTATTTTGTACACCTTTAAGAATATAATAAATATTAATGTTTAAAACTAATTTGTTTGTCGATTCATTACTGATCAGTTTGAGTTTAGTAAAACTGGGTTATTGGCGGATAGAGATTAAATTAACAATGCAATGTACAAAAATTAACTGGAGTTGCTCTAATTACCAATTAAAGTAATTAAATAAGATAAACAAAAACTAAAAGTTAAAAGCAAAGGCTTAAGCGTAAAAGGGGAGAAGGAGCAGTGCCAGCAAAAGAATGGAGTTCCCTTACATTAGTGTAATGGTACTTAGAAAAATGATGATCGGGGAAGGAATTTTCAATGATCATACAGTTCCAATGATCAATGTATGATCATTGAAAATTCCTTCCCCGATCATCATTTTTCTAAGTACCATTACACTAATGTAAGGGAACTCCATTCTTTGGCTAAAAGATGAATATTGCACGTTTTAAAACTCACCCCACGGTTTAGCAAGTGGTCCAATTTCTATCACATTGAGGATTTAAGTAGTACGGATACTCCTGTACCTCATGCAATAATGTTTTTCATTTTATTATGTTTTGTTTCGTCACACAGGCCTTCTGAAAACGGCCTTTTGAAACGCACTCGCACTACATTAGGTCCTAGCTCTTTAACGGCATATCTGCGACCCCCTTTCTATACCAATTCTTGTTCATCTTGATAAGTTCTATCACCCCTCAAAGTTTGTCGCATCATTTCAGGTACACCCTGTACATATTTTGGCTGTTTTTAAAACTTGTTCCGATTTAATTTTTAACTTTCACGTGTTTGGCTTAATCTGATTTTTAGTTTAAGGTAGAGCTACACTTTTTTTAAGAAAAGAAAAGAACTAAGACTTTGAAAGTCAAACCATAAAGCTGTCACTGTGAACTTTATCTAGAGGCCTTTTAACTTCAAGTTCGCTATACTGTGTATCGAGAAGTCTTTAAATTGCTTTTGTTTTTTCTCCTTCATGCTTAGAAATTTACTTGTGGCGACAATTATACTATATAGGTTCTTTTTGAAACAAGTTTTATGAAGTGACGTTAAACATGTTTTAATTTTAATGACATGTATTATCTCTCTTAAATTATACAAAATTTACTTCACGTTTATGAATTTGTTTCACTTTGAAAGATATATTTTTACTATTTAAAATCTATGCTGGTTCATGACATCTAAATGATTTCTTTTGCTCACAAGCAGTGGCGTAGCCAGAAAAATTTTTCCGGAGGGGGATATTGATATTTCGGGGGGGGGGGGGTGAAGAAAATTTCCAAGTTTCGGGGGGGGATATATCCCCAAATACCCCCTCTGGCTACGAGCCTGCTCACAATCCTTCTTTTTATTTTAAATTAATACCATAAAAATGAAGCACGTTTTTTGTGATGTAGAACCGAATCCTGGGTACAAACAAGCTTACCAAAAACTATGCGTTTCACATGATTTTGGCCGTTTATTTGTAAATTCAATGAACTTGGGGGCATCTAAATATTTTTTTAAAAAATTCTGAAAAAATCAAGGTGTTTTATATTCACAGAGAGAAAATGTTTGGAGGATGAGACCTGACATTTTAAAACTTTGATTTTTTGGTCCTTTTTTTGGGACACCCATGTGTTCATTTTCAGTGTTCACTCGTAGGTAGCACTTGGGGATATGGGTAACACCCGTGTAACCCCCTCTGAACCGACACTGATTAATTTATGTAATTTTTAAACATCGAAATTAACTTTTTTGAATTATTCAGGCAGCTTTTTACACTTATTCAATCTGTTGGGGGGGGGGGGTACAGAAATACGACGAGACTGTTTGATAAATAACAGAGAGATAAAAAGGAGGTAAATTTAAATTGTCTTTCTATGTCTGGTCCTACTTATTGTATCTTAACGTGTTCTTATATTTAGATCGAAACACTATAAAAATAAATTTTGTTTCTCTGTAATTTTTAGGAACACTTTACAGCACTATTTTATGTACACATTTATGGAATAGCAACACTTTCCAAACATATTAAGAACACAATCACTCCACAATAAAAAATTATAAAGGGTTAAACTATTAAAGTGTTAATACTGAAGATAAATTATAAAAGGGTGTTAAGAGGTTTGTAGTATTGTTTCTCATACCGCAACAGATTGAATAAGTGGAAACGTCCCTTTAAACTTTTATTTAAAGAGAAAGTATGGCAATTTGAAATGCATCAAAGTTCAATCATTTTAATATTAAGAGTAATTTTATTTTCTTCTAAAAATGAAAAAACAAATACAATTTATTAAATAAATTTTGAAAAAAAAAACTTATAAAAAACAAACAAACAACAGAGTTAAACCGATTTTTCTAACGAAGGAATCAAACAACAACATGGAACAAAAATTTGATAAAAAAAGGGAAAAAAATATTTTATTAAGGAGAGTGAAATAATGGACAAAATTAAAACTAAAAATTAGTAAAATTACGACTGAAAAATATTAATTGTTTTTAAGATATTGATAAAGGTACTGTGTCTCGTGATTAACAAATTCGCCTTCTTTTCCATAAATATTCTTAGAAAAATGTTTTTAAAAAATTTATTTCATATCTGTCTTCTAAAAACCAATAAAACGTATTGAATTCTAACATTCAAAAATTCAAGAAGAGAAATCTTTCAGCTACTTATAACCAAAAGTTCTTTGGGTATTAGTCAGTTCTCAATGCGTTATCTATTGAAATAAAAAAAAAAAAACGAATTTTTTTATATAGGTCTCCTATAGGAGGAAAATTAAATTTAGAAGCTTTACCGGAAATTCAGTTACGCAGGTTTGTTTATTGATAGACTAACGTTCATGGTTTAATTGTGTATGATTTCATTTTTAACAGGTCGTGGCTTTTGCGATAACTGTATCTCAAAGAAACAGCCATATCCTGTCAGATAGTTCCAATTAGGCTTGAAACCCGAGTGCTGAACTGATGGAAAAGTATTGCTGTACTAATTTAAAGGATTTTTTACAACCCATGTTTTTGATGTTTAAGACTTCATTATTTAAAATTAGCTAAAATTTGTAATTGTTTGCAAGAGTTTGTAGCAAGAAAAAATTAATTAATTACAAAAATCCTTACTTAGACACACGACGTGGCTTCTTTTTAGTTACTTAGAAAAATATCTTTCATAGATTTCCTTTTCTTAAGCAATTCCTTATTATAATTATATCCTTATTATTTTGTTTTAGACCATTGTTTTACAAGCGGCTAATTTACAATTTCCAAACATACAGAATGAGTTAGGACTATTATTTACAAAATTTATTAGTTAAATTTATTTTTCTAATTAGTAAAAAGATCTTTAAATTTGATCAGTTAAATTTTTCTTCATGAAAAATTTATGATCCTCTGCTATAAATGCATTCTAGCGTTAACGCTAGATTGCATTTACCATGAAATATTTTAAAAGAAATTGGTTTTCCTTTTGTGTAGCTAAATTTACTTACACAAGATGACAACCAATTTCTTTTAAAATATTTCCTATTGAGAACAATAACTCCCCACCATCCCTTTTTATAGCTTCGGTACCCAAATAAGGGCGATTCAGCAGAAAAAATGCTTTATTTTGTTTGATATTCATTCTTAAATCAAAAGATGTAAGAACTTGAAGTAAACACCTATAATTCTGTTAAAAATAATTTTTTTTTCGTACTAGATCTATTTAAATCCGATTGCTTACTGTAAAAATAACGTATTAAAATTATTAGTTTGGAAAAAGGAATACAGACCAAAATTTAAGCTTTTATTATATCTGAATATTTTTTCTCATATATGCGTGGGTGAAAAGCCAAGGGGTACAAAAGTAAGCTACATGAGTTGTATAAAATTGTAACCACTAAATATTTAATTTAATATAAAACTTTGGGGGTTTGAAGTTCTTTACTCTGATTGAACTCACTGGTTCGAAATTCCTTTGATAGCCAAGGAAACGAGTAAATTCTTATCAAGAGTAGGTACTCTTGGTTAAAAAAAACCCTCGGCAAGCCAAATCCTCTATCCGCAGTATTCCCTGTATCCCTTAGTTACTTACCCACTCACTACTTGTGAATGTGATGCGAATTAAGCGAAAATAGGTTTTAATTTTTAATTTATATACAGCGGATGATTGACTTATTGACATTTATCAAAATTCATTTAATTCATTTTATTTTATGATTTATTTTTCTATTTTTTTATTTGTGCTATAAAGTAAGCAATAATATAATTTTCAATTTCATAGATTTTTTATTTTTTTACATTTCTGAAACTGCATTATGTTGACGAAAAGTAAATCCAACTGTATTTTAAACTCTATAAAATGTTTCAATTTACTTATATTTTTATTTTACCATTTCGTACTCTAAATAAGATTCTGAAGTTCCAGTTTACAATCCAGTTACAGTTACAATTTTTTTACCAGTGAAATTCCTTCACAAATTATTTATTGTAACAAATTGTCACATTTAAACTCCTTCTCGAATTGTGTTGCATCATTTTAGAAACAAAAATTAAACCCAAATTTAACATGTTTCAAATCTTACGTAATTTTCGAAATTTGAGCGTTAGTAAATCTTTCTTTAGTGTTATACCAAAACTAGCAGGGAAAGAAATGCCTGGTAGCACTTTAAAAAACTGTTTTAAAGTGTGACATGTTTGAACTTTTCTTTTTTTGTAACACTGTGCGATACATTCAGAAACCTCTTTCTTTCACCTCAACGTGTTTCGCAATTTGTGAATACAATAAATAATAGAGTAAAATAAAATAATAATAGTATGAATAGAATAAAAGTTATACTTTTTATGCATTTTTCTATTCCCTGCTGATAACTTAGTTTAGGAACTCATTCTCTTACTGATGACACAATCATCTATAGTTTGCTGCGGTTCTGGCCTAAAAAAAATCACTGTTTGGTTCTGAAAGACTTTTGGATCTATTCCATACACAGTATACTATTGAACTATTCCTCCGATTTTGTACGGAAACTTCAAGCCTTCAGCATAGTCCTCTTGTTAGCTAAAAATCTGTTACATTTTTATCTCCCAAGCGTTGGCTATGCTCTTTTCACAGAAAATAACTTCTTCCAGTAAATGCCCGTTCACAGATAAAGGTCTTAACGTTTCTAGCGCAAACTGCGTTTATCTAGCCATAAACAAACGCCTTTATGACTTTCGCACAAGAATCGCTTGTCTTCGGTGTGTGTAACGGTCCCGACCCTGGGCCAAATCATCGACCTATAGTGTGGGCGTTGGTCAGAGTTAATTTATTATGTTTATCTGTGCGTGCGTGTCGTTACTTGCATTATCTGTCATCTTAAGAACTGATTTACGCCTATCTTTTGTCGCATGCCTTTCGCCGAAATCATCACCTCAAAAGGAAAATTCTGCTCCTTGTTGATGACCGCACGCTTACAGCAAGTCTGGCTTATTATGCATTGTAAGAAAGTATTTGATTGCCTGTTTTTAGAATTAGCTATGGCATGTTCCAGAAATTTTTCTAGACTCTCCTATTGGCCCTTACTCCATACGTCCTAGACTCTAGGGTTTATTACTGTAAGTTTTTATGTGTTTCTACTAACTTTTACGGGGTTATTTTTCTGAGGGGGATATTTAAGGATGATATCCTATATTTTGAAGTTATGACTTAAGGAAGTTTAAATCCTTCTAAAGAATTTTTTACTACTAAGTTGATCATAAAGTGATATTTTCTAAACGAAAGAAATGGACAACTATTTAGTTCTCCGAAAACATTTCTAAATTATATCAATCGATATAAACGTCTTTGGTTTCTGTCTATGAACTAATGATAATAGATATTATACATTTTATATCCATTGAAATTTGTAAGTATATAGTATTTTGAAAGATAAGTATAGATTTATGTTTTTAATAATTTGAATAAAGGATTCTAACATGTTTTTATTTTACTCTTTTAAAAAGTATTACTCTAACTTAGATTTTATGAAGTTTTGAAAAATAATCAAAATAATCCAAAATAATTTTAATTTTAAGAATATTACATGTTTGATTTTTAAAATACCACCCATTTATTGATTTTTATGTTTCGCTTTAAATGCATAAATTACATTAGTTGTGTACATGTATAAAATTAATACATTGCTTAATATTAAGTTAATATTAAATCAGAACAGAAATCATCATATACCTCTGACTCGTGTTTCCGTAAAAGATAATAGGTAGTCTTTTGGTCATGGGTGAAAAATTTGAGTTACTGTATTTATTTTTGAGTTATTTATAATAAAAAAGGTGGTATGAGAAAATGAACTTTAGATTAAATAGTTGCGGGTTAGGTCACATTTTCAAATTATGTCTTAAGTTGAGGGGTAGGAAGGGATCCTTTATTTGTAACACAGTATGGCTTGAGGGGTGATTCACAAATTTTGTAAAATTACATTTAAAACCGCTTTTTTTTGCTTTTACAGTGCTAAAAGACATTTTTACACTATTCGTTTTCAATTGATAGTAATAAAAGAGTTCCCTTGCAAATTACTGCCATGACGAATTCGCCCAAAGATTTACATTTTAAGGATATACGCTATTGAAATTAGCCAAACAAAATGTAGGAAGGGTTTTATAATTAGTATTATAATTAAATTAGTTATTTAGTGAAAAAAATGAAAAAGCTGAAATACTATGCCCTATTTAAGATTCGTTATAGAAAATGTATTATCTGTATAGTGAATATGTGTCAAGTGCGAAATTTAGGGAAGGGGGCTATGGGGCTACAGCCCCCCTAAAATTATAAACCACAAAGTGATTAATTAAATTTCCAGGTTTTTATGTGAAATTCTTTTGTTATTTCAATTTTAATCTCTACTTTTATGAAAAAGGGCAATAATAAGGCATTTCTGAAGTTAATGGATAAAAATAACTTCATTTTTGAAAAGTTACGGTGATGTACTAAGTTTTTGGGATCTCAGCCCCAACAAAACAAAATAACTAAATAAGAGATAATATGAGCATGTATTACGTATTCGTATTCGCCCATCATCAATAGTGATGCCTATTAAAAAATCTGAATCAGAAAAATAAAGATTTTAAACGGTGTTCCGATTCACCCCTATCTGCGGGGTGAATCGGAACACCATTAAAATTAATGATAAAGGGATAACAGTTTTTAAAAGCATTTTGTTTTTGGCTCAAAATCGAAAAGACAAGAGTGAATATTCCAATAAAAAAAATCTCACCAAACAATTGTTTTTAATTATTTATTTTTACTTTGAAAGTTGAAAAGTGTTCCAATCCACCGCGATTTAAGGTAAAGGAAAAAGTTACAAAATTTAAAATCTTAAGTAAACGCGATTATAATTTAAAGTTTTCAAAGAGTGGCATTACAATGGGAGAGGGAGTCACTAAACTGTGATTACCAGTGACAGGTAGAGTGCGAAACCCTCGAAAATTGTGTGACGTATTTTGTGATTGGCACCTTCGAAACTATTGAGGGCGAAACTATTGAAAGTGTAATTTGATCAAATATATCGTAGTAGTGAGCACAGATGATTGAAATGCTTTTTGTTTCCGCAGGGCGTGTTAGTACAGGAAGTGGACGAAGGTCAACCATGCCTCAGCTGCAGAGACAAATGTTCTGGATTCAGTCCTCATATGTGGAGGTGAGACACTTTCCTCTTCACTTGAAACCTACAGATGTTTCAATTCAAACATAACCTAATCTTCCTAGTGAAAGAAAAGTCAAAATATTAAAATCCTTTGTATTGGGAATGCTGGAGTATAACTTGTTAAAATTAGAAAGTGATTAAAATCCTTTTAGTTTATACAAACTTCATCATGAATTTGACCTAAACCATACAATTTCATAAATCATCATCAATAGTGAAAGAGGTGTTTTAACGAATTCATTATACGTATTCTTCTTAAAAATCATACTACTTTAATCAAGGATATACATAAAGAGCAACTGTTTTTTTTTTGGGGGGGGGAGGGGTTGGACTAAAACCACCAATCAACAATTTTTATGTAATGCTTCCATATTTAAATCATGATTAAAATGTTATTACAAATAATCCTACACTCGTTTTTTAACTAATCAAAATAAAGATCATTAAAAATTATCTTGCGATGGAATGCGTAATACCCACATTTTTTTTCATAATATTACCCAATCCTTTCTTTCGCACATAAAAGTCCTATATTTAGAATGCTATAAGAATAAGACATAACACTCAGATTACATTGAAATGCTCTACCTTACAACTTAATGGTTGATTAAAAAAATGTTTTAAATTGCTTGTCTGAAATACTCAAGAATTCCATTATCTTTTTATGCTTTAACTTCTTAGGACTGTTTTTAAATCTTTCTGATTGATAATATCAGTTTCCAAATTTTTTCGTTTTAGCATTTAATACAATAGACATACAGAATACATAATACAATAGACATACAGAATACATAATACAATAGACATACAGAATACATAATACAATAGACATACAGAATACATAATACAATAGACATACAATATTGAGACATTTATTTTTTAACATTAAAACCAATTCAAGTTTTCAACCTCCTCAAAGTTCATACCTAACGCATTGTTTGTACAATCACTTCTTAATAGTTTTCTATTTTTTTTTCTGAATACCTTTAAATATTTATAAATTGTGCATTTATTAAGCATATTTTGTAGCAGACTTTTGCACTTTCATTTGCGAAATTTGGAAAAAAAAAAATTGGGTGTAAAATATTCAAGCACATTTTAGTTCACGTTTCGATCAAAATAAAAAGGCACCAATAGGAAAAATTTAAAATACTATTACAGTTCAGTTTTGGTATTTCATTTATTTTAATATGGTATAAAGTGAACTTCATTTTTCAAATTGCAAGGTTGCTAGTACATATATCATTTGGTAAATTAATAATTTAATGCTTTGTTTTATGGTTATATTTTTATAATATAATTTCTAGTTTTAATATTTCTATGGGTATTTGAAAGATTTTTAAATAAGTAGAGGATGATATAGAGTTGTATTCGATGTATTTCTCTTAGTTTACTGATAAAGATGTAGTAGGTATTTTACACAACAAAGTGTTCATAATATGTGTGTTACGTCTTTACTACAAAAGAGTTACACCTTTTCGATTGATTTAGTTTTTTTTTTATTCTGGTTTCAACTTACCTCTGTAGATATGAAAAACTTAACGTAACACTCTTTGACTAACAGCTTTAGGTTGTCTATTTACAAATAGAAAATCCACTACCCTTATCAAGCACATACAAAAATCGTGCAATTCTCGAAATCTTATAATAACAAAATATAAAAAGAAGTAGGATAGATACTATATGCCGCTTTTATGTTAAGTGAAACGTTTTTAATGTCTACAAAAGTATAAAAAACACACGTTTTATTGATTTAAAATCTATCTCAATTGATCTCAATTAACTTCGTAATCACAATGAATTGTAATGGAAAGAAAATGGAACTCTTATGTTACATCTTTGATCTCGATTTGGAAGTGAAGGGGGGAAAGTCTGAAGGGGAAAATTGACCTTCATTATTACTATGAACAAAGCGTTTCTTTCTGACGCTATTGTAAAGGAATTGACAGCTGCTTTTTGGGAAATCACGGAGCATACGTGATTCTACTCCACGTATATTATACGTGCATTGTCTGATAATGAAATAATTCCCATGAATAATTCCATCCAGAACTTGATTTAAAATTTATTTTCTATATGATACAACAATAATGTATTGAATATTCTTGTCTTAAAAGGCACATTATAAGAGCTTTAAAACTTATTTGTAAAAGCATTTAAAGCACAATGCATTATTATGCAATCAAAAGCTCTTTTTAGGAAAGAGCTTTACTTTAAATATTGATTAAGTAGTAGGTATAAGTTGCGTTCCAGTTCTCGACACATATTTTTTTCCCGAAGATTTATATTTCTATTTTTAAAAAAACTTTCTAATATTTAATTGCGGTAAACCTACTAAACTGAAATACCAATGTTAACCGCTAAAAATTGGTCCAATTTATGAAATAGTATTACTTATAAAAAAGTAATTTTCATCTCAAAATTTTTAATTCATGTTAAGCTTGACAAAAATCCGCCATTATTATAGAGAGACAATAAAAGTTAAAATTCGTAAATCAGTTTTTCTATTAGATCAAAATCACGCCCTTCCCATTTAATAATTAGTACTACTTATTATGCCCCTTTAAGTAACATCTTTCTCCTCAAAATTAAACAGTTCTAAAACTGCAAAACCGCCAATTTTTCGGAGAGGGGTTTCAAGTTTTTGAAAATGACATTTGTTTTGTTCTATTTAAAAACTCGCAAAAAGAATTTTCTGTGAAAAATTGACTGTATTAATCTCTTAAATAATTAAAACACATAAATATGAAAGCATTTGCAAAGTTTTTACTTTTCTCTTTAAATAGTACAATGTTTCAAATGTTATATTATTTGATGACAATCGTCAAATATCCCTGTAGGTAAAATTTATTTTTTTAGCATTCTCTCCATTTTTAGAGGATGTATGTCATGGAGTAAATTGCAAATTAAATTATGAACAATTTTGTTATTGTATCTAATTTATAATATAATTGTAAATTTGAATATATATCTAAGGTTTTTAAGTTCAAATATATTTTCTCTTTTATAAAGGTTCATAGTGTCCCTTGATAAGTAAATATTGTTAAAAGATAAGGCGGCCTATTTTTATATAAAAAAAACCATTCAGGACACATGTTTATTTGAAAATGCTTCAAGTTTAAGTTATATATACATGCATTTATAATCAGGTCCACCAATATTTCTAATGGCCTGCTACTAAATTTGAAATAATCTTTATTCGATCTTCAACACAAATTCCTTTTTATAGGTATTATTAAAAGTTTTCTCTCCATTTTCTAGTTTTTTAATTTACATGTTCTTAAATTGAACAGAACATTTAATTTAATTGAATTTTTGACCATCTTATTACCATGGGCTCGGAAAGAGCAGATTTCTCATAGCTTTCAGGTACACTTTGCCCCCTAAGAAGGCCCCTTCAAATTATTTAATTATATTTTGAATAATTTTTATTTTCTTCTTCTCAGAGATGAAAATATTAAGAAACGACCTAAAGTTTCCTAAAATGGGCTAAAAATCTTCAAAATAAATAATTTTCATTAGAAGCTCAGTTTTATCTTTGGGGGGGGTCGAGTTGAGAAAGAGACCATCAGGGGTCCAGTGAGGAAATTTAAAAATAAAAAAAATTCGGTCGAAGTTTTTTTTTAATGAAGATTTCTTTAGTTTTATTTTATGAGAGGCTCATAAACCACATTATTCTGCTTGGGAAAATTCCGTAAATTTTATGTCACCTTTTTCTATTTATTTCTCTCCGTTTGTATTGATGGCTTGAATTGATGATTTTTATTAAATTTCTCTTCATAAAAGTTTATTTTTTTCGTTTATCATTTTTCATTAGAGCATTGTTTTCAAATTCAAATAACGTAAGTTAAAATCTATTCATTTTAATACCTTAATTACCCTACATTTAATGTAATTTTGAAGGCCTAAATTAAAACATAATTTTAAAAAAGGCTTTTAGGTTCGGACACTAGATACTAGTACAGGTAGAGCTAACATAAAAGTAGAAAATCCACTCTGGTGAACTTCATTGAGAATAGCATGCAAATCTAGTACAACTTTTCTGTAGCTGAATGAATCTCTCCAGACAGTACAACAGCAGAATAAACATGATCCAACCTCTTCCAAAAGGATATTAAGTAGTTTGCTCGCCTCTATGTGCTCAGCCGTATTTACATCAACAGCCGTGAAAACGACAACCACACCTGAAGGAGCATTAACCCATCATTCAGACTAGATTGGCAAATTTACAGTCGCCGTTCCCTTCCCTCATGAAAATGCGTTAAAAGCCCCATCGAAATGCTACTGAAAGGCGGGCTAAAAATAAAAAGCTCGAGAAGAACTGTTGTGTAAAAAGATCTTGATGAATCCCCCACGATAAGGGGAGGCGCAGTCGTGTGACTGAAGATTCAGTTCAGGTCAACGTTCAGAGACTGTCTGACTCGGGAAAAACTGGAGAACACTATTTTTAAAGGGACTCTTCCATGGTTAGCCATTTATCCCCATCTTGGCGATTGCCGAAGATAATCTTAAATTTTAAAAATTATTCATGGTTTCCAAAATCATTTTTCTCGAACCCACCCGTTTGAATCAACAACCCCATAAAATCAAACATTGAATTTCTTTCTGTGACTATTTTCTCTTATCAGATTCTATTAGAATACAGAAGATAAACATCAATTTTTGGTATTTACTGGCTAAGATGGGAGAGTTGAGACTAAAAGAATCGGAATTCACAAGTTTTCTCATCGCCAAGTTGGGAAATTTGTATAATAAAGAAATGTAAAAGACGTTCATTTTTTTTATTTTTGATGGAAGTATTTTTTCGGTGTTATGTGCAAGTTTTCATTATAGTATGTTTAAATTTGATTATGCTTATGGATCATCATTGAATTTATGATTTTTAAACGAACAGAAAAAGTTCGAGTACGGAAAACTTTCTCTTTAACTTTTAGTACGAAACTTTTTGTTTAGTTCTAAAAATATACTCCTCCTTCTGTGTTTTAAAATATGTTCTTTGTAAAGTTTCAATTATACTATTTATAAAATCTTGATTATCCTATTTGTAAAATCCCGTTATCCTACTTGTAAAATATGGCAAATATTGTCTTCTGGAGAATCCTTTCATGTTTAAAACCACACGTGAGTACTACCACCTGGTAGCAAACTCTTAATACGAGTTTGTTCCTATAAAAAATAGTATGAGGAAACACATTATTAAAGTGCACTCCTCATAACAATCAATTTCCCTTAATCTTGATTTTGAAAATGAAACCGATTGGGTATTCTTCCAAATTGTGAAAATATATGAAATCTTAACATTTTAAAAAAAGAGTATTACTTAAATAGTATTCAAATTTTTATATTTTTCCTATTGCTAACATTGGGAGTCTAGAGATAAAATGGTTCTGAGATAGAGGGACACTTTTTCCTCTGGAGAGGTGAGATAATATCAAAACGAAAGCGTAAAAAGCTTGAATACTTAACACGTGTAGTAATTGAATATCTAATCATATAATTTTTGCACATTAAATTTCGGATGGGTAGGGTAGAAGCCTAAAGGTCGAATTTGACGCCGGTGCTTAGTTTTAAGGACCCCTGTTCTTAGTTTTAAGGACCCCTGTTCTAGAGAGTGTAGTAATTAAACCTGACTGTTAATTTATCAATCTTAATGTCATGGGCAAACATATCGGGTTAAAAACGACCGTTGTGAAACTTGTAACACGGATTCATACTTGCGCAGCTGTTTCTTGCAAAGACACCTGCTCTTCGTTGTTCGCTGAGATTTGGTGTAAATCTCAGAGATGTCGGTTTCAGAGTGGATTAGGACTGGAAAAAGGCCTGTTTTCAGCGTATTTCTCTACGGTGTGTTATCAATTTTAAAGCGTTTCTTGTTTAGACCCGAGAATCTTATCGTTAATGCAACCTAAAATGCACATGTTGAGGTAGTCACTAGTTTGAATTAGCGACCAAAGATCTACAGGTTGTCATTATATCGTTCTGTAAGTAGTGTGTTCTTATGTGTTCGTATTTCTTTCAGAAATCCTGTTTCTTAAGTACGATATTACAAAGTCAATTGTTTGTTAATTATTGTATTTTAGTTTTAGTTTTACGTTTTTCTCTCTACATATATATTTTAGCTTTACCAAATTTTATTTAAAAAATATCTTTTTTTTTAAATACTCCGAAACATATGTTTGTGTGAAAAGATGACATCGACTATTATTTTTGTAAGAATCTCATAGGAAAAAACTCATCTTTTTTATCACTGTCTGCTAAAACTTGAATCGACCATGTTATTCACACCAAATTAAATGGTTTCGCACGTTTTTGAATCCCATGTCTCCCCATCGGAAAGTTTTAAAACCCGACATCTGTCAAAAGGGAGCATCTTTCAAACCGTACACAATCACAGTCTTTCTTAAACAAAAGATACTCGACAGATGAAAGATGTGTGAAAAGATATTTCTTTCATTGTTTTTTTATTTTACTTGGCAAAGTGTGTTTTTTGGCAGCTATAGCCTTTGTCGTCCATGCTAGAAGTGGGGGAGGCCAAAAACTGAGCACGTGCAATAATACATCCGATGGGACTGGGTTTACTGGAAAGTTTTTACCACTTCATAATTCAAAGCATTTACTCCTTGAGATGGCGTCATTCTTTTGTTAAAATTTTATGGAAATTCAAAGTCGCGTACTATTTGCTTTGACATGATATTTCTCTACGGACGTGATTTTTGAAAATGCTGTAAGTTCTCGATGTTTGTTCCTTTGTCCTTCTAGACAAAATTTGGAAATTGGGGTGCATTTTTCATTTAAACAAAACTAACTTATACATATAGGTACTAATTTACTAATTACATCCATTTACTTTTTATGCAGTATGCAACATACGTGCGCAATTTTTCAAACTTTGTTTTCTTTGTGATAAAAATATTTACTTAAATTTTAGTTTTATCGAATAATTTGCGAAATCCTTTTTAAAATGTAATGGTATTGGTGTAGTGTGATGGCTACCATTTTAATTAGTCAAGTTTTGGTCATATGATGAGCCTGAAAATGGTTGATAAAGCGTTGGTTGATAGTTAATTGACTTTTTGTGCTCAAAAAATCTCCAAACTTCGCTCTTCACATGAGTGGGAAAGGAAAAATTAACTACCCCATATAGGCAGATAATATAGGCCCTTTGAATTTGGCGAAATCGATATCTATTCATGGTATTTTTGATTTAATTTCAAATTTAAGTTAATTTGTATTTCTTTTCTTTTTCTTTGTGCTGTAAACCAAGCCAAAACAAAATTTGTTTTGAATTTGAAAATGTTTTTTTTTTAATCCAGCGAATGTTTGACTCCATTGATACTGCCTTAATGACTCAGTTTCATAAAACTTTTTAATTTTATTTGTTTTATTCTCCTATTCTCCCACTTTTGTGCAATGAACTACTAGGTTTCATAGGTTTTTGAATCCATTAGCAAGCGAAGCTTGCTATTAATTCGTTTTGTGCAGTGAACTAATTTAATGGTACTAAATTAGTTCACTATGAACTATTTATTTAATGGTGAATATAAGTGGTTTTTAAGAGTTTGGAAAAGGGAAAAAGTTCATCAATCTTTTTCAACTTCAAAATATATTCTAAATTAGGTCCTGAATATCCAGTAAAAATTTGGTGGTTGTATACAATAAAAGTTCCATTAATCATGCAGTTTTTTTTTCTCGATTTTCTCAAAACTTGATTTTTGGAGTTATTCATTCACTATTACGACTCAATTGTATTCCCTTACTAAACGACGCATACTGTTACGGATTACCTACAATTACGGATACTATTATAAAAAGTCGCTACTTAGTAGGAATTAACGTGTCGAAGTGTTTATAAACTCACCACTTTTAAAATGTTTTTAAAACGTACATGTATTCAAAACAAGCATATTGATAAGAACACCAAAAGTAAGGATAAACAATCTAATACCTACGGTAAAATTGAAGATTATTCGTAGAAATTTTCGAAAGAAAGTAAGATGTCTCTCATCTTTCTAAAAATCTTCATCGTCTGTTATCTATTCTTTTGGTTTGAAATTGAGTAAAAATTTGAGACGCCTTTTTAAGATTTCGCTAAAGAGAGATAAGCACTATATCGAATGGAAATTTTGGTTGAGTAACAATATAATTATATAGGGGTCAAATTAACCAGTCACTCTGACTGACAATCGTTGATTTAAATGAAACTTTTTAATTTTTTTTTTGAAAATTTGAACACTCATTTTTTTTTACTTTTCCTTTACTAATTTTATCTTTACTAATTCCAGTTATATTGAGCCCAGAAAAATCTATCACTCTATCTATCTAATCTATTTTAAAGAGGATTTAACTTTATAGTATACAACTTGATCATGTCCACGAGCCTATAGCTAAAGCCTATTATCTGTACCGCTGAAACTGACGGATGACGAGATAATACGTAGGAACCAAATTTATTATAATCTTTTTTTAATAAAAAATAGTGAATAATGGAAAAGGAAAAAAATAACTACTTCATATAGGGAGATATAGCCCGTTGAATTTGGCGAAATCGATATCCATCCATTGCATTTTTTATTTAATTTCAAATTTAAGTTTTTTGTATTTATTTTCTTTTTCTTTGTACTGTAAACTAGACGAAAACAAAATTTGTTTTGAATTTGAAAGTGTTTTTATAATCCAGCGAATGTTTGACTCCATTGATACTGCCTTAATGACTCAGTTTCATAAAACTTTTTAATTTGGTCTTATTCTTTCTATTTTCCCACTTTTGGGCAGCTAACAAATTTAATGGTACTAAATTAGTTCACTATGAACTATTTATTTAATAGTGAATTTAAGTAGTTTTTATGATTTCTCTTTAGCTAAAATTTCATAAGTTTGAATAAGGGAATAAGTTCATCCATCTTTTTCAACTGCAAAATATTCTAAATAAGGTCCTGAATTTCCAGTAAAAATTTGATGGTTGTATACATTAAAAAGTTCCATTAATCATGCAGTTTTTTTTCGATTTTTTTTAAATATTGGTTGTTGGACTTATTCCCTTACTATTACGACTCATTTGTATTCCCTTACTAAACGACTCTTACTGTTACGAACGACTCAATACGGACTATTACGACTCAATTGGATCATTGCTTGATAAAAACAATACCTTTTTTTCAGGTCTGTGTGCAATAATTGCAAGTGTTCAAGAGAAGCTCATGATGTGTGCCATGAAGAATTCGTTAATGTTTGTGATCGCATTGGGTTCCAGCCATCTCCAGAACCCAATCGCCACCCCTCTTCGAAAGAAAGAACTCTCTCTGAGGGATATTCCTGGGTGCCACCCGGTCTCACAAGTGATCGAGTAAGTCCTACAGAAATGATATATTTTTGTTTATCGTTATCGTGAAAATACAAGGTGATTCAAAACTCGTGGTAAAAAGGAAAGGGGATGTTGACATGGCCGTAGCCAGGGTTCTTGGTGATTGCGGTGACCAATTTTGAAGCCCTGTCAGTGAAAGAGGGCCGTAGCCACACTTTTGTTTCGAGAGACGTTCTGAAACTTTCATGCAATTATTGCAAAAGTTTTCTGGAAGTAGCCCAAAACAGAGAGGGTCTGGGGTTTCTGCCCCGAAAAGTTTTTGTCATTTGACCTTAAGTATCGTTTTGACTCATTTTTAGATATTAGAACCCTTCTTCAGAATTTTCAAGGCACAAAAAACCAGGTCCTGGGTGGAAACCCTTATATTTAATTTTAATTTCTATCTGGCGTAGGTCTACATTCAATTGATCCAAGTTTTCAAAATTTTCCTTTTTGAGAATTAATTAGTTAAAATTAAATTAAAAGAAATTACACATGATTTAGAGAGGGCAGCTGTCCCTCCCTGCACCCCCTAAATCGGGACGCAATCTTGAAACGCCAGAGTGCAGAAAAAAGTTTCCAGAAACAATGCAAGATGGGTTATTGTGGAAAAACGGTTGGGGTAGAAACAAATTCCGGTGCATATTATCATGCTTTAATTTATTTATAGAAACTTTTTTAAACTTTTTGCCTTAAGAGCTTGTCTTCAAAATGGGACAGTAACAAAGTTTTATTGTTTTCCCCCATGAGTTTTGAATCATCCTGTACTGGCAAGGTGATCAGGAGACACAACGTGATAATAACAATTCATTAAGTTGTGGAACGAGAAATTTCTACTGTCAAATTAGCTAAATAAACGTACGTGAATTTTACGCTTTGCAGATTTAAAATCTAAGTGTATACCTTCCAAAAAGAAGAAAAAGAAGAGTCAACAGCATTAATCAGAAACTGAGAGAATAAATACATGAAATTTTGTACGCCCTCTCTCTTTACAGTTATATTACTTGAATAGGAAATACGAAAGAGGGTCTGGGTTTTCTCCCAAAATATTTTCGTAAGTTTAACATTTCAATGATAGGTTTTTGAGACGTTTTTGTACATGGCACATGGCATTACTTTCACTTGACATTTTTAGCACTTAACTGATTTGAGTAGCAGCTAATTATAATACAGTATATACCTACTCTCGATAAGACGAACTTTGTTTTGTCGAAAACCTCTATTTTTCCGCAAAATATTTCTTCCCTTTAAGTTAGGTATTCCTCTAATTTAACTTGTAATGCCGAAAACTCTTTATCTCGAAATTTTTACCCGTCTCTTCGACTTCGTCATATCGAGAGTAAGTACTGCATTCTCTTTTCACACTTCATTTACTCAAAACTTAAAATAAAGGGTCATGGGCAGATTAAGAAGGAAGAACTTTGGAGGAAAAACTCTTAACTATATATTACATTAAAATATCCTTTCCCCTTTACAATTAAAATATTGAATATCCTGGGGGAGATGTATTGCTCCTCCTTGACCCTATCATAATTCCGCCTATGGCCTTTATATTATTATTATTTTATTATAGGGGTCCTTTGTAAATGGTTTTATGGATAAATTTATGGCGTATTTATGGTGAATCGTTTTATATACCTCCCCCACCTCATTAGCTGAGGGACCAAAACTTCCTATCTGCCCCTAAATTAGTTCGGTCCTGCCTAAGCTCAGCAGGGGTGTCCAACTAATATCTACAGTCCTTGGACATCTTGGTGTTCTCAGTTAGGATTATTGATACAGGGGTATAGTAATATTTGGGCAATCGAAGGGGCAGCTCTTTGGAAGCCCCAATATTGCTCTAACGTCCGAAATTTGACCTCGAATATGGACAGTTTTAGTATTTTTCTTACTGTGGTTCTAAAAGAAAAATATCTAAATTTCAGGGGATATATCACGATATTCTCGTTTGATAACCTCTAGATGTTAGTTAAAATTTTGATTAAAGGTGCGTCACATCTTAGCCCTGTCCTCTGAACCCGAAAATTGTGTTATGGATTTCCCTTCATTTGCAATTTCTAACATGAGTTAACACAATTTTTTATCAAATCCTTTCACTTCAACATCTTACGCGGTTTTTAATTCATGAATCAAGCAGATTCTTACTGTTAATTATTTGAGTGCAGTCATATTTGCATTTTACAATATTCTTACTTTAAGAACCTTGAATTCCCATTCCTCAGATAATCATTGTTTTTATGAATTTAGTTTTTGCACGTTTTGGAAAAGCCGTAGTATGAAATGCCATCGTATGTTCAAATTAAGAACCCTATTATTTACTAAAACGTCCATTTAAGGTTGACAGAGAAAAGCTATTATTGTCTCGTCTCAAGGTCATTCTTACTAAAAGGAGACACAACATTAATCCTTTTCTTGTCCTATCTTTTATGCTTCCCTGTGATAACAAAATTCCGTCCATCCTTACTAAACACTTACAGTCTAGTATCGCAAGAGCATAGTTAGAGAGGTCTCCCACGATCGCTTTGATTAATTATCCATTGTCCATATTCACTCTGTTTCCGATGCTGAACGTCAGTGATGAGACCGAAACCGAATCCATAAATAGTTCCATTTCAGTACCCAGATAATGAATCCATTGAATTAAAAGAGTTCCTACGGGCTCTGTTTTTTGTTTTTGAAAATTTTGTTTTGCCATTTTCATTGGCATTACAGGGATGCAATTCGTGACATAGATTTTTTAGTGTCTTTAAAAGTATAATAAAAAAATTACTATCTTATGGTGTACCGTCTAAAAAGTGCGGTTTTAATAATTTTCTTAAAATTAACTTGTGTTGAAAAGGTCGAGGGGGTCTTTTTTTATTAGTAGAAGTGGTCTTCTCTTTCAAAAGAAAAAAAACCCGCAAAATTATGTAACACAATTATATAATTAAAATTATTCAGATTATTTTTTTAAAAATATCTTTTATTATTTTTGATGAATTGATAAAAAACAATAAAAACAAATTCTTGAATTCCATTTCTCGCCGAAACTATGTAACATAGTATCTATTGAACGAATTTAGAAAAATCTAAAAATAAATCGCTAAGAAAAATCTATAAATTTTCTTCGTATTTCTTTTGAAACATATATGAATACCTAATATTATATGAAACCTATTTATTACCTAGATTTTCAGAAAGCTTTTGATAAAGTACCTCATGAGGCACTACTGTTTAAATTGGAAAGGATGGGGATTCAAGGCAAAACATTGATTTGGATTAAGAATTGGCTATTGGGTAGAAAACAGAGAGTGCAGGTAAAGGGACATTATTCACAATGGACAGAAGTAACAAGTGGGGTACCTCAGGGATCAGTATTGGGACCAATATTATTTATAATATTCATAGATGATATAGGGCAGGGGATCAGGAATAGAATAAGTATATTTGCAGATGACTTAAAAATATGGGGGAAGGTGGATACCAAGATACAGATAGAGAATTTACAAGGTGATCTAGATATGATATCTGATTGGGCTGAAAAATGGGGCATGTCTTTCAATTTAGGAAAATGTCAAGTACTGCATATGGGTTACAGGAATAGTGAAGCTGAGTACTGTCTACAAGGAGTAAAGGTAAAGAAGGGAGAATCAGTCAAGGATCTAGGGGTATTAATACATAGGGACTTTAAAATGGGTCATCAATGTACAGCTGCGGGTAAAAAGGCAAATAGGTTATTAGGGTACATAAAAAGGACTGTAACTTCAAGGGATAAGAATATAATATTGCCTTTATACAAGGGATTAGTAAGACCTCATCTTGAATATGCAGTACAATTCTGGGCTCCATACATGAGGAAGGATATAGAGGTAATTGAAAAGGTACAGCACAGAGCTACAAAAATAATTAAGGGGATAACACATCTGGATTATAATGAACGTTTGAGCAGGCTCAATATGTATTCACTGGAAAAAAGAAGAGAGAGGGGGGATTTGATTCAGCTATTCAAGTTGGTAAAGCAAGGGGATACGGAGGGCTTAAGTTTCAGCAAGGATAACAGAACAAGGGGCCATGGGTATAAACTAAATAAGACACATGTCAATCGGGATTTAAGGAAGTACTACTACTTCAATAGGGTAATTGACATATGGAACGCGTTGCCAGAAAATATAGTTTATTCAAAGGGAGTGTTTGAGTTTAAGAGGCAACTGGATAGGCTGTGGGAATTGGGGAATTCATAATCACAGGACCAGCCTTGTTGGGCTATGAGCCTGTAGCTGGTCGTCAGATTTGTATTTGTATTTGTATTTGTAATCTTAAAAAGGAGATTACAAGAAATTAAAGACGTCTTCTCCTATATCGTCTCTTATTTATCTTATGCGCACACAACTAGATGGCAGCATCAAAACGAGAAAAACCCCAGCATTATATCGAGTCATTTGACCTATTTATTAAATAATTAAATCATTGCAAAAATTTAAAAAGTTTTAAAGAAATATAATTAAAATTAGTCCAAATAGTTATTAATTTTATTCATTCAAACTTTCTTGCTGGATAAATTTTATCTATCGGGGAAGCTTCAAAATCTTTTGTGGCTTTAATTATAACATTCTATATCTTCCAAATTAAATTAAATGTGTGAAAACTTCCTCGTGTGTTGATGTATGCTGTGGAAATTGTGATTAAACTTAATTTAAATGTTGAACATTCATGAAAAACTAACGCAATGGTTTCATACAAAGTGTATCCAAACGGCTGCTCGCTGCTCCGTTTTGACATATTGAGAGATTAATCTCATTTAACTGATGAGAAATATTCAACCCCTAAAATTGATGTAACTAAAATGTTAGAACCACTATTTGATATTACATCTTACCTTCAAGAGATTGTGTTTTAGTTTACGATAGGAAAAAAATTGCAATGAAAATCTACTTTACTTGAGGCCCACGAAGTTTCCAAAGAGTGCCTTCTATTCAAACGATTAAAATATATTTCTTTCAAATATAAGAAAGAAACCCTTGAATATAATAATGAGAGTCTATTTGACGTTCTCATTTATTTACTTCTATAATTTCGGCTAGTTTTAAAGCGATTTAAACTTAACTGTTCGTTTAAAAAAATACTGTGTATGATGTGTTTCTTTACATCTAGTGATAGTGAACTCATATTTTAGAAATATGTAGTACATTAAGAAATAAGTTCTTTTTTAATTTTACATATTTAAGAATATTTTTCGAAGCGGACTATTTTTATTAAATATAATATTAATTTATTATAATAATAATTAATTAATTTATAATAATTATATTATAATAATATTAATTTATTTTACTTTAACTATTTTTAGGTAGGGGTTAGCTTATCATTTTCGACTCTCTTCAAAAGACTCCTTTTGTAACAAAACCCGAACCCCTTTGCAAATTGTGCGTTCTTAAATGCAACACAGTCTTTCCTCTGACCGAATTTACAATATTTTATGTTCTTAGTTAAATGTTTTAGAAAGAGTTTTGCTTTACCTTCCTCCGATGTGTTTTGCTACTATGCTGAGCGGTGCCGTGGTTTTCAGTCCTCTGTATAGAGGGCAGCACCAAACTTACCCAAGGGGGTGCCATGGTCCCAGTTCCGTCTTGTTTTGTCTATCTATATCAGCGGTTCCCAAAGTGGTCCATATGGACCCCCAGGGGTCCACAGCGACTTGCAGGGGGTCCACAGAAACTTTCAGAGGTCCACGGGAAAAACTTTATTAAAATGAAAATTTTTATATGTTTCAAAAATTTTGTCTTTTGTTTTGATGGCCGAAAAGTAGCTTTATAACATTTTTTAGCATACTAAAATTCAAAAATTTTTCGGAAGAGGACCCCCGGACCCCCTTATTTACCTTTTAAATCATGGAGTAGCTTTGGTTGATCTCCCCTGAGCAAGGGGTTATAGGGGCAGCTGCCCCCTCCCCTAAATTCTCAGTTTGTTATTTTTTTTTGTTTTTTTTTTTTTTTTAAAAAACTTTATTCAAGCAATAGTACATAATTTTCCTTGAAAATTGTGTGGCTTATAAGAAGCGGTTCTGTTCGGCCCAAAGAGTCTTAAAATGAGCTAAAACACTACTTTGAGGTGCAAATTTTAAAAAAATTTCTGGGGGAGGACCCCCAGACCCCCCACTTTTAAGCTCACAGACTATTTTCAGGGAAATTTACAAACATTAATTCATTTTCATTGTTAAAAGATGTGTAGGGGTCAAAAATTTATATATCCTTTGAAATTTTTGAAAATACAGGAAGGAGTCCTTCACAATAAGTAAATAACCTTCGTTCCTCTCTCGCCAAAAAAAAGTTACATATTGAAGACTCTCCCCCGAAAAATATATTATGGATAAAGATAACTTTGCGGCCCGCCACTTGACTACGTTGTAGTTATTTCTGAATTTTTTTGATTTGGTAAATGAATTACTCACTTACTCACTCATAAGCCATTAACTTTTGACAAGCTTTCGACCAGAACTTATTCTTAAAATTTAAAGTTTTTGTATCTTAAAATGTAGTGATATTACAAGTTTAGATTTGTTTTTATTTCAAACGTTTGATTGTTATAATTTCCTTGAAAATATTGTGTAACCATATGAATGGCAAAACCAATTCTTTTTTTTAATATGTAAATCAATGCACGAAAAAACACTTGAAAATTACAAAATTTATGAGTGGTTTACAATATCATAAACATAAGATTTTTAGCTACGTTTTGAATGGTCCCAAAGACAGGAGGTCCACGGGGTACGAAAAATGTCGACAGGGGGTCCACGGGCCAAAAAAGTTTGGGAACCCCTGATCTATATACTCTATTGTGATGATATGGCATGGGCAGATTTAAGTCGTGGACCCTGGGGGCATACTGGAAACCTTTGTGGGGAAAGCTGTCCCTGAAGGCTTTGGAAATATGATTTTCCCTCATAAAATTGAAAAGTTGGGGAGGGCATTGCCCTCCAAGACCTCCCTAAATCCGCCCATGGATTTGTGTACTAATACTAGAGGCTGAAGTTTCAGTTTATATCAAATTTTAGTACCTTACGAATGAGGTGATGATTTTTTATTTTCTAAAGATTCCCAGTTTATTAAATATCCCACACTAAACCAGAAAAGAATGTTAGCGGGGGATATTGGTGTATAGGAGGGCATGGTTGTTGTAGTAGTTTTCTTAGGTAAGAAAAAGAAAGCTTTTCAATTTTGGGCCGATATATCCAAAAATCCCATACTTCATAGAAAGTTGCCACTTACTTAGTAGGAATTAACGTGTTGAACGGTTTATAAACTCACCACTTATAAAATGTTTTTAAAACATACATATTCAAAACAAGCATTGTGATAACTGATATTGCTGACAAGTGCTATCAATTCGCAAATTTACGCAAATTTTTTATTATGCGTAGGAATTTTTGAAATAAGGTAAATTATTTCTCATCTTATTGAAAATCTTCGTAAAAAAAGAAGTTGGGGTATACTTGAAAAAGTTATACCGAAAAAGTTGTTTTGAATAAAACTTTGTAATTTTAGCCCAAGTTAGAAAGAAAAACTTAAAAAATCCAATTGCCATCAACTTGACAAACAAATATTTTGGCTAGTGACACCCTCAAACTTCTTCAACAAATTACATGAAAACTGCAGAGTTATGGATGAAGAGTGGAAAAATACGGATATAAAAAAAAATATGGATAAGCTAAAAGTGAAATACCGGAAAGTTGGCTTACAAAAGTGAAGGAGTAAAGAGTGAAACGCGATTTCACACTTTTTATTTTGGATGATTCCTCCAAAATGAACGCAAAAAGTGGTAAGTCTAAATGAGCCGGTCCAAAGATTTCATCGGAGTTGTAACCACTGGTATTGTAGGAAGTATCCAATTCTCCTCTAGCCTGTCTGTCGACTCGAGTCTGACTTTTATGCATTCGTGAGGGAGAGGTGATTGCTCCTGGAGCGATTCCACCTTATCACCTGCTCTAGGTTCGAAAATTCTAGTTTCGAATCAGCGAAAACGAACCAAATTAATTTTCCCAAATATCCCTTGTGCAACGTCTCCCGCTGGTCTCGAAATAATTGGACCGCTCCAGCAAAGGTTCCAGAATACTCCAGGACCATCCGGTGCGGCTTCCGTCAGGAACTAACCCCGAATTCGAACGCGATAGATGTAGTTATCCACACAATTAGCAGCTAGGGAGGTGACCTTGTGTTTCGGAAACCGGAAATGCATTAATTTCAACAAGATCGCACTCGGCGCCATCAAGATAAGGTTTCAGCGGTGCAAGAAGACATGAAATATTTATGCCGATAAATTCGGATTCTTCCGTCTCTTAACAGATGGCACATGGCTTAAGTGAGAGATTATGGTAATGAAAATTGACTCGCAGCGCATGCTAGTTGTCAGAAACATCAATTTTGACTCTTGCTGACTACGTCAATATGAGATGGAGAGAGGCTTGGTACGTTAAATCTACACCAGGCATGCAACACTTTTATGCGGACAGATAAGTCTTATAAGTCGAGGAAATTTAAGTAAAATAATGCATTCATTTTGTAAATTTTTAAGGATTTTCATAAGATTTCGCCTACGGAAAATATTGAACAGTTTAGTTGAACCGAACCCTTGTATAGTTATATACAGGAGGGTTAACAATGGTCATGGTCATTGGGAGAGTAAAAGACAGTCGCTTAGAGCAGGGGTCGGCAAGTAGTTTAACTCAGGGTCCAAATAATTTTAAAATTTTTATTGAGGTCCAGCAAAAAACACTTATTTATTTTAAATTCTTATTTTTAGAAACACAGAAAATTTGACCCTTAAAAAGAATGTCGTCCTATTTTTGGTGTGCTAGGAATAATATTAATAATTTTCAAAATATTCCAATTCAAATGTTTATGCTTCCCCTAGTTCTGTGGTTTCGTCTTTTTTTTTAAAACCAGAAACTAAATATTTAAACGGCCAAAATATATTAGGGGAAGGTCCTAATATTTTGGGGGATAGTGCCTCCCAGATATTATTCGAATGGAGATTCTGATTCCAAATAAAGCTCGAAATCAGGAGGCGTATGTAATGGGAACGGTCCCCCCTCACTTTTTGAAGATTGGAGACATATTCCTATAGTACTTTCATTGGATTTTATATTTCCCATGAAGTAAGAAATCTACAGGTTGCGAAAAAAGTATCAAACTTTGTAAATAATTTTCATTAGTGTGCTCCAACAATGTATAAATTAATAAATTATTCTTCGGAATTGAAAATTTTTGACCATCCAGGAAATAACCCCTCGCGGTCCGGATGTGGACCGCGGTTCGTTAGTGGCCGACACTTGGCAAAAAGGAAGAGAACTACCAATGGAGGTTAATGAAGAAACATGTTCCCTTTATTAATGAAAAATTCGAAGAGAGAGAGAATTTTAAATCACTTAGATATGGATACCAAATATTTATGGTTATTTTAAGTTTTGGAGAAAACTGTCAAAAACAAATCTATTCAAATAAATAACTAATTCAGCGCACAACAATTGGGTAAGGGTAAGGATAGTTGTCCCTAGGGGGATCAAAATTGGCCCAGTCTATGATTTTGAACTTCATTAAACGCCCATGTTGGAAAATAGACTGGAACTGGTGTTTCCAATGGTGGTAATTTTTTACACTTTTTTTTCGTTATCAATGTTACCTAACCCGTAATGATATTTTTTTCCTTAAGAGAAACCTCTAAAGACAAATAGTTGCTTCCTAAAACAAAAAAAGGAAGAATGAACACAAGTTTAGGGACTTGATCTGATTAAATTTAGAATTAGGGTAAAAATTTAAATATCAGTGATATTTATAATGGTATTTAATTTTTACTCTAATTCAAATTAAATAAACTTTTATATTTATTTTTTATTATAAATTTGTTGGCATGGAATTGATAATCCTTAAAACTCATAATTGAGTTTATGTTACCCTTGATTTAACTAGTTGTGAGCTCAAATCATTTAAATGCTATGAACTTTCTCTTAAGTCTAAAGTCAAATAATGGCCTTCAATTTTGATTTTAGATGGATTTGATACACATTTTATGGAGTGTAATGAAGAGTTTTCATTGAGTTGTAAAACACTTTGATTGAAAAAATTTCTTCGTGACAAACTATGTAAAGAGTATGACTGTTTTTTGATTTCAAAAACTCGATGTATCAAAATTTTATTTTCTGTTCATATTTGACTTCAAGATAATAAAGAGAAAATTCTATTTAATATTGATGATTATGCACTTAAGGATGAATTAGCACATATGTACAAAGAGTAGTATATGTATTCTAACAATCCTTGAATGCGATATTTTCCCTAAGTTTAAGGTATTTATAACGAAAGAGCTTTGTTTATTTCTCTGTGGAATCAAATGATCTTGAAGAAAATATTTATTTCCGATTGTTCAAAAGGTATTCTAAATCCTATAGTATATCGACCGTTTGACATTTATAGATGTGTTTTGCGTACACCTACATCTCTTGTAGTTCCTCGCAATTCCTTCTTATGTACTCTTCAAAAAAGAGATAAAAGTATCCGCCATATTATTGTATTATTTTCAAAAACTGGCAGCATTTCACTGTATGACTTTTAAGAACGTTGCTCAGTTTCTACACAATCGTAAAGAGAGATAATGTAATCCAAAAAATTACACGGAATTTTAATGATCTAGAAAATATGTGATTTATACTTCAGCAAACTTCAATACTTATAAGTAAGCCACTTTTGACTTTAAAGTGGTAAAAATGTAAAAAAAAAAAAAAAATTGACTGTTTCAGTTGATATTGAACTGAGCTTAGAGAATTAGAATTATTTTTGAAGAAATTTTTTTCCCTAGGTTAATTTTAACTAAAATTTACAATTTAGTTAATTGTTCAATCCAATTTAAAAATAGTGTTCTCCTTTGAAAACGGGTATGAATCCAGAGGCCTATATCAAATTGATTCATATTCTACAGGTTGTTGTTTATTAAAGAATCAAATATACAAAAAAAGTTTATTAAACTTTGATAAAAATAAGAATTTTTTTCAATCTAATAAATTTAAATTATTTTTCTAATCAAATTTTAAGCTATTTGAACGAAAATATCTTATTTTTGAACTTTATGACGGAGTAATATTCAAAAAAAGAATTTTCTTGCATTTTATTTGTTTTAAAATGCATGTACTAATTGTTCTTTTATTATATTCTTCCATAAATTCATTGAATTTAAGAAATAAAAATTTCATATTTTTATCGATTCTGTGAGGTATATAATCTGTGATAATTATATTTCGTAATTTCTGCAATTTTTATCGTTTTAGATAAAAATAAGAGCACATTTAAGATTTAAAAATTAAATTATTCCCTTTTATTACTAGGATCTTATAAAACTTCTGAGAGTTACTTGATTCATTTGATACCTAGCCTTACTTATTTCAAAAATATTACTTTTAAATGTTTAAAATCCAGGGTATAACTATAACAGCTATTAAAAGAGATCACTCAATATTTTTTTTTGGATGAAACTGAAATTTTAGATCTTTTACTTAAATAACAATAAAAATTATCTTTATTTACTAAGTATAAAAAAAAAACAGGAATACAGAAAAACATATGATACGCCAAGGGGAAATAAAAAAATATTATCCGTAATCATTAATTATGCAAGGAAAATAAAAGAAACACAACAGGAAACTACAAAAAACACAAAAAAAAACCCACATAAAAACAGGCTGGCAAAAAGTTTGGTAACATTAAACATAAAAACATGTTTCAATGGAGTGATTTATACAGATTCAAGTCATCGATGTTTATTAAAAATTCAAAAAGATTTCTTTTGAAGAATTTCTTCGAAATTAATACGTGAACTATTGTGCAATTTAGGCGCTAGGTAAAAAAAGTGCTTACGAAATATGTTCTTGGAAAATATTATAACTTACAAAGTTTCGAATGATATTGCCTCATTCTAAAATTGCTAAGAATTTTTTTTCGAAAAATGTAAATTGAAATACGAAAAAATAACATGTCGCAATGGTAACAACTTGTGAAACCTAAAACTGAATAGAAATAATTCATAGCGATGTACTTAATCATTACTCTAATGTATGAAAAATATTAAAAAATGCTAGACTATTAGACTGGAGCGAGTATATTTTTTGTCATTTGAATGGTGAGGTTAAATATTTTTAAGGAATAGAGTGAAAAGAACTCTTAAATTTCATAATGATTGTTAATATACTATAATAAATTATACTTCTACCCAAGTGGCAAAATTCAAAAAATACTATAATATTTATTATTATTATTATTATTATTATTATTATTATAATTATAATAATGTTGTTGTAAATGGTGATGATGTTTTAAAACTCTTAAAAATGTAACATGACAATAAATTATACTTTATTTATCAATAATACTTTCATTTTGATTTATAATAGTATTCCTTAAAACTTGAAAACAAAAAAATATCTAAATTAATGCTTAATTTTTAAAAAAGTTATTAAAATTATGTTTTTTAAAATTGAAAACATAGGCTTAGTAAATAGTGCTAGTGTTTAGTTAGTAATACCTTGGATATTTTTTTAATTTTCTCAATTTTGAAAGTTTTAGGATAAAGTGGAAATAATTTTGTTTGATTTATAAAATGTGGCCAGGGTGGTCCTTATTTTCTGAAGTTTTGAAATTTATTGGTCTCACCCCCTAAATTTGTTCCATTATATCTAAAAATGATTCTGGTAAAATTTTATCAATTTCAAATGATATTTACTGGTAGCTCAAGGAAGTTAAATATTAAAAAAATGTGGGGAAAATGACCAATTTTCAGAATTTTTTAAAAAATATCTTCAAGATTTATATTGTGATAAAACTGGTTCAAATGTTTTATTTAAGACATATTTAGATGGCTTATACTTTTTATGTATGTATTAACTATTCTATAGACCCTATAAATTATAAGTAAAAAGTACTATCTCGAGACGTCCACTCACCAAAGGTTATAATGCACTACGGGTGGACGAAAGAAATTAAATTCCGAATTTCATCAAAGGAACTCCCTCGAGTGATGCCATTTGATGTTAAATTGATATTTCAAATGATAAAAGCCAGTGAAATAACAATAATGAGGCCTTTGACTGAACTGAGTGCTTTACTACAGAAATACTCATTTATAACAGATCAAATCCAAAATTTGTCGGCATTATTCCTCCAACAGAAGAAAAAAAAATATAATTTATTTTTTTAAAGTTATAAAAATTTCATGCCAAAAGAAAAAACATTTATCCGCCCGACCCACGACGCCTTCGGCGTCGTTTAAATGACGTTTTCTTTTTTAAGAAACAGATTCTTTACTTCAGAGTTTTGTAAGGTTCAGTCGGTATTTATTCCCCGTTTCAATAATCTGACTCTTATAGTGGTGGTAAGCTCGCCACATGTTTTTGATTTATTTATTATAACTCCTCTGGTATCCGCTAGAGGGCGTTTAAATTAAAATGGGACCAACTTGAAAACAATTCTAATCTAATGCAACAAACCGCGTCCAAATCGGTCCAGTAGAACATACCAAAAGGGCCTGGCAAAGATTCAACATTTATATTCGACGAATTGATAACCTCCTCCTTTTTGAAGTCGGTAAAAAATTGAATAATATGTGAATTTTTGTTAAAATTTTGAAGGAAGAAGTTTTTAATTAAACTTTCTTTCTAATATCTTAAAAAGAGATTTATAAAGAGGTAATTATAGTTATTTCACCCTGGCATTTATAATTTAAAATATCAATTTAACACCAAATGACATCATTTGAGAGGGAGTTCCTTCGAAGAAATTCAGAATTTAATTCCTTTCGTCCACCCGTAGTGCGTTATAACGCACTACGGGTTCACTACTAAAATTCGCAAGTATTAAACAATTTTTATAACTTTAAAAAAATAAATTTGATTTTTCTTCTGGTGTAGGCATAATGCCTGTAATTTCCCATCTAACGGTTTAAAATTAAGTTCTGCTTATAAAAAATGAAACCTAGAAAAGTTTCAAAAGTATTTCAAAGTTTTTGATCTAAACAAGTATAACATTTCTTTTTTTAAGACAATTTTTGGGTTTAATCAATGGTTAGAAATGAGTATTTCTGTAGTAAAGCACTTTTTACATTAAAAGTTCAGTCAAAGGCCTCATTATTGTTATTTCACTGGCCTTTATCATTTGAAATATCAATTTAACACCAAATGGCATCATTCAAGGGAATTCTTTTGAAAAAATTCGGAATTTAATTTCTTTTGTCCACCCGTAGTACGAATTATAAGCTTTGGTGAGTGGACGTCTCCAAATAGTACTTTTTACTCATAATTTATAGGGTCTATAGAGTAGTTAATATGCATAAAAATTTAAGCCATCTAAATAAGTCCTAAATAACACATTTGAACCAGTTTCATCACAATATAAATCTTGAAATATATTTTTTTAAAATTCTGAAAATTGGTCATTTTTTCCACGTTTTTCAAACTTTAACTTCCTTGAGCTACCAGTAAATATCATTTGAAATTGATAACATTTTACCAGAATTATTTTTAGATATAATAGAACAAATTTAGGGGGTGAGACCAATAAATTTCAAAACTTCAGAAAATAAGGACCACCCTAATGGCCTTTGTTCCACAAAATTTTATTTAAAATATTATTATTTCATATTTAAATTAATTTTACCTTTAAGAACACTAGTATTTATCTTCGTATTGTTTATAAAATTAATATGGATTTTATGGAAGTTTTTTTTCATTCTGTCGACAAATTTTATAGGTAAAACTGAGTAGAGATTTTTTTTATATTTTCAATCAACAACAGTTCATTACTTTTAATTTCCAGATACATATCTTATTACAACTATCACTAATATTTTGTAAGGATGGCAACTTAAAAGTAAAATAATAAAAATTAACTATCGTTTTTAGTATCCTATATTTTACTATGATTTCTACACACATCAAACAAAAGTTAGTTTCATTAAGGAACTGTTTACCTTTCTATATTTTTCTTATAATGAGAAGTTATATAATAATATAATATAATGAGAAGTTAATATACGTATCATATAGGTGTCCGATCAAAATAATAAGGAGAAGCTTTTAGTGTTTTTAGAAGAATTTATCAGTTTTTTATCAGTAAATTTTTTTTCTTATTTATAATTAGAAAGAAAACAACATATGCATTATATCTACTTTTGATGCATTGAGTTTTTCTAACTATTTCAAGTACACATGCGTGGGGATAGTTTAGATTTAATTGATGTGTACCCTAAATAATAATACTTTCTTAAAACTAAAATCCCATTTTCGAAACCTATTTCACTTGTTTTGATGATGGCAAAGAATTTGTCAAATGTTTGATGTTATATCAGTATAACTCATAAATATCTGACATTTTGATATTATTTATGTTACGGGCAAAATAACATTATACATTATACATTAAAATAATTATTATACATAATACATTAATTATTAATAATACATTACATTATACATAACACATTATACATAACACATTATACAGTTGATATACATTATAAACCGGGCATTATTAATAATGCCCTATGTGAGGCGGGCAATGTGATAAATTCAATAGTATTTATCAATGAGTAATGAAGTATTTATCACTTTGCCTGAAATACGTATTCTTCACAATTATGTGGAATACTAATATTCAATATTAATTTCATGCGTTTTTATGTATTGAATACTTTTATACAAACATTAAATATTTTGTGGTATTTAATAAAATATGATTTCAAATTTGTTAAGAGGAAAAAATCTATAACATTAAATATTGGAAGTACTACTTGTTACCTACTACTTTCAGATCGTATCCGGATACCTAGGTTTGATTACAATAGGTAGCAGCTATCTAACAATTTGAAATTGTTCAAGTGTTGTAACATATTTAACAGTATTCGGTATTTGTTACGTAAAATAGTGAAAGTTTTCCAACACCATTTCGAATACGTATCTCTAGATAAGAATTTCATTACTCGGTGTCTAAGAATTTAATTTGATAAAAATGAACTACCTGGTTTTCCTAGTGAGTTGTGTTGTGACGAAACGCAGGAGAGCGGGAATCCTAAAACTATTGTGTTTTCTATAGTAGGCATCTCACGATTTAAATTTTATTTTTATAATTATTCTTCACTGCTCCGTTTTATCTTCATTCATTTTCTCTTTCCAACCACATTCCTTCATTCTCCATCTTTTTCATTTATGTCTTTTCTCATTCACTCCTATCCTCCTCTCTTTTCGTTCTCCCTTTTCTCACTCTCTATTTATTCTCTTGATTATTCCACTCTGAGATGCAAAGTTTTCGCATGAAGTAAATATAAATAAAAAAATAACTATACGTATTACGAATCCAAGTAAAATCACTAAATCTAAATTTAATTTAAATAGTGCCTATTTGTATTATTATTCTCCGACTAAATCACAGGATTTGACTGTCGTTATAACCCTTTCATTTTATTATACAGGGTGTTTCAAAAGTCCGTTTCACGGATTTTATTTGAAACCAACGTCTCCTAGTGTCCTGGAAGTAAGGTTAAGGTCCCTAGGTAAGTGACCATGGAGAAACCATTGTCACTTCATCACGTCAGTCACTTACTTCATCATGTCAGTCATCAAAAAAGAAAAAGTTAAAAAATTTGCAAGTTTTTTAAAATTTTTTATTAAAATTTTACTTCATCTAACTAAAAATATACAAAACTACATAAAAACTCTGAGAAACTTGCAAATTTGCGAACTTTTCCTTTTTTGGGGCATAAAAAAACTGCTATTTTCAAATGCTAATATCTCCGTGAATATTCACGATATTTATATGAATTTTTTTTTCAGTGAGTTAATTATAACAGTGGCAACAATACTCTCACTGAGGTGTTTGCTCTATCTCCTTTAGTTTCTTAATTAATTTTTTTAACTTTTTTATTTCGCCGTTAGGGGCGCTGTAAGTCCTCTCAATTGATTTTCCCAGGGTCACTTACCTAGGGGTAAACCTTACTTCCAGGACCCTAGGAGACGTTGGTTCCAAATAAAAGCCGTGAAACGGACTTTTGAAACACCCTGTATATCATCATGTTTTTAGTTTAATCTTTATTTTACTTTTGCAGTTTGTTTATAATGTTGTTTTCTTTTGCAGATTGATGAGTACTTTAACCAGATCGAGCGTGAGTACATCCCTCGATTGGGCTCCCCTGGAGAGAAGTACAGAGATCGCCAGTTAATCTTGCAACTCCCCAAACAAGATCTTGCGGCCGCCTACTGTAAATTCCTGGACAAAGATTTTGTGAAACATTTCGATGACTTCGTCAACTTTCGCAACGAAGTGGCCCTTGATATTGGATTCGTGCGGGATCGATTGGAGCAGGAAACGGTAAGAACACTAAATTTTATTTTATACAGTTTGGCTCTGTTGAGATTATCTTTATTAACAAGATGCTTAGCGCTTAACCCTTCAATCTTAGCCGCCCGAGATTTCTTTTGAATCCTATGGAGAGTTCGGGGTGGTCAGGACTAAAAGGGGTTAAAATAAGACAATAATGGCAAATTATAAAAATTTTAGCTAAGTCTATTTCAAATTCAAATTGGTCAAAATTACAATAACTACCTATGAAATAAAAATAACTCTATAAAATCAGCCTTGTTTCAATACATTTTTCTCAAGGGTTCTTACTTATTATTAAATTTTTCTACGAAAGTGTCAACTACTGGTTCTTTTACCTCACCTGTTCCGTTCATTTCAACATTCGCATCAAATCTTACAGATGAAGATGCCAGAAACATGGTTTAGAATAATTAGTAACCCACGAACATGTGGGTGGATCAAGTGTGGAGGATTCGTGAGGGGTAATGCCCACTAATTTTTTTTACGTATTCCAATTTCTTAACGGTAAATGATGCTTCCACAGCAATGGACAAAGTGGGTAATTTGTGCACCCCAAGGGCTGCCTCCTTAATTCCCCAACGACGTTCCGAATCTGCAGCACTAAACTGACGTCATGATATACCGTTTTTTTAAACAGAGAAAGTTTTAAACACAGAACATTAAAGGGATTGTGACGTGGATCTGATTGAGAGGAGAGTGACCAATCCGCGAGTGACTTCGATAAAGGGTTCCTTCATTCGAAAGGTCCCAACTCTTCTTATTTTGATAACCCACGTCTCTCTCCCAAGCATTGCAATATTCTTCCTGAGGACAAGCGTCCCAGATGGAAAGCCAGCCGCGTGATTTCGGCCAGAGTGGAGTTCAAAATCTCGGGAAAGTTATCAATTCCACGGTTGTTATGCTCAGACTTCACTTCCGGCCGTCAGCATCGCCCTATCAGTGGCGCCTGAGCGCATATTTGGTTTATAAACCATCTCACAGCACAAGAAGGAAGTTTTCATCTGAGCGTCTGCACTTCCACTCAATTTGCTGCGCTCAGCCTTAGTATATCAGTCAATTGGATGAAAGAAAAGAAACGAAAAAAGCCATAAACAACACACATATTTACTGGGAAAGGCTTTCGAGGTCATCTAATGGTGCAGCTGTTTTCGGCTTCTTGTATTACCAAAGAAGGGGGAAGCGGCTGAGAAAATCAGCCGCGTGTTGCGGTCCGTTCGGCAGTAGCGGCATTGCATATGGAATCGAACGTTCGCGGATTCGAAATCGCTGACTGGGCTGTTTATCAAGTAACGCTTCATTGGAAAGAATGGAAGCTGTTACACGGACGTCAATGCTGCTCAATGGAGGGGATGGTTAACTGACTCTTCTTGGTGTGAGATACCTTCGCTCGGCTATGGGATTTACTGATGTCACATTTGGATGGAAATAAAACGAGGTGGATACATTAATATAGGTAAGATTTCAAGTCTTTTCACCTAGCAATCCCATGTTGTGGATTTTAGAGGGCGTGACTTAAAGTTCTGGGAAATTCAAACAGTTGTTTCAAGTTTTCGTTGGATAAAAATAGTTTCCAACTACTTTTATCTTTCTCTCTTAGTTTTTTTTAATCGCTATAATTTTACGCCTTGTATAGTTAACTTTTCTTACATTAGTAGTTGAAACATTAAGATGCATTTTTCTTGCAAAATTTCTCGTATTCCTAGATAATTTCGTTTGTACTAAGAAACAACAACAAAAGCAACTATTTAATCTAGAGAGTATTTTTTTTTAATTTTTACCTTGCATACACCATAAATGTAATGATCTGATAAAAGTTAAAATATTTTGAAGATGATTTTTAATTTTTATTAGAATTTATTTTTGATTTGGCATTCATTAATATCGATGATGTTGTAATATTAAGTTAAACAACAGAATGTTCTGACCGAAAGTATACAGGCAAATGTATGTAATACTATACTTAAAATGTCCTTAAAATATTATAAGTTTAGAAAAATATCTGGAATTTATAAGTAACTCAAAAATTATTTGCACTAATGAGAACAAACTTAATGTTTAAAATTTATTTTTTAACGATGAGTCTTCATGACGCTAAAATTGACTCACATAAAAATCGCACAAGAATTTTCAGATTGCATTGGGAAAATCCTTTACATGGAACCAAAAAAAGTTTTCTTAATAGAAAGAAGAAAGCTTAAAAGATCTTATCGGATGAACCCCAATTGTGTATATTTAGAAATTTTCTGTTAACATCTCGTGATAAAGAAAGATCCAGATGGAGAAAAAATTAGATACCTACTATCTCTCATACCATATTTTAAGAAATTAGGGCTTGGAAATATATAAACATATTTAGAATGCATTGTTCTCATGAATTAGTTTTATTATTTTCCAATACTAGGAGAAATTAATTATTTTAATTTTTATTGAAGAATGCGGATACTTTTATTGGGAAAATTAAAATTGATTGTATCATTGTAGTTCAGCGTTTAAGGATTTATTTTTTATAAAAAGAATTTTAAATGAAGATGTTTCCACCTAGCATAGAACTCAATTTAATTACATAAAAGAACTGTGCTATCTTTAATATTGGAGTCCCCATACTATTATTACAGAAACCTCTACAAAAATATTTCTATTAATTTTAAAAAAAAATAAAAATGAATGAGGATTTCACCGTATACTTTACGAATCTGGAACCTTAATACTAGGGCAGGTGTCTCGAACACCAAGGCATAGCCGACTCCCTGTTGTTATTACTGAGGAACTTCACGCTGTGCAGTAAGTGCGTTAAGGTGCAGGAAATATTCAGAGCTTCATTTACTTGAGCTGTGTCGAAACTGAGAGCATCGAAAACCAGCTCAGATACATTTTTCGGAATTCCGATTGCACAAGTTTTGGGGCGAGCTTCAAAATTTTTCTTGTTGAATTTTTCATGTTATTTCGGAAACTTCGCTCTGTTCTTTACCTCTGAAGCAGTATGTGGACGGTGGTTATTCAGTGTGGATGGTCTGTGTTTTGCTAAGAGAAGGATTTTTTCGGCCAACTTTTGTCTTCAGATAGAATTTTCAGCATGGTTGACCTTATAACGTATATTTTATTACTGGCTGGTAAATTGCAGATAGAGTTATTTGAATTGTTACGTTTAATTTTCTTCGCAATTATATTCATTCTAGTATTCATTTTTTGGTTGTTTCATTTGTTTATTTAAAGTTGGAAAACAATATTTCGCTTAGAAATGGGTTTATAAATGGGTAAGTAACTTAGTTAAGGTTTTAAGCATCTACTTTTTTTTTATATGTCTTTAATAACTTATCTTGAAGATAAATATTTGTTTTAGATTTAATTAGTTATCAATGTGTGTTACTCATTACATATCACACTAATGCTGTACCCTATTCTATTTTACTCTCTTGTTTTTATTTAAAATTTATTGCTCAACTCCTCATGCTCCACATAGTATAACACGAGGCTTACAGATGTAAATGGTTGAAGTACAAATGTAAATTACAATAGAAACAGAAAAGTAATTTAAAAGTTTAAAAAAGTTGTTAAAAGCTTTTGTCTTCTAAATTACTGCCCAAGAAATAATTTGCCCTTCAGAAGATTTCATCCTGTCCATCAACTTTTTATTCTATGCATTTTTTTTATAAAATTGATTTAACACTTGTTTTGAAATATCGACCACTTTCATACTTAAAAATTTGTTGCTATGTTTTTGTTAAGAAATTATTTTAACACTTTTATAAATTATTTTAAATGTAATGTAAGATTGCTTTTTAATGGCACAAAAAATTAAGTTTACTTTGAAAAACCTCAGAAATTCAAAAATTTCGAATTAATTCTATGTAGTATGAAGCATTTTTAACTTTGTGTGTAGTGTTTTGGGAATTGCTTGAAAATTCTTGCTCGTAAGTTTATTTAAAGTGAGTAAGTTTTAAAAAATATAAGATAAACATGATATTTCACTGCTCTGAATATTATGTTTAAATCTAATTTCATTGCCTTGAAAAATATAAGAGATTTGGAAAAAAAATCTAAATTAATTCTACCTATCAAGCATTTTTTTCTTGCCACCATTCATTCCATCTCATCCATGGCAATCATCTTCTCCAAAGGATAACTCTAAGCAATGATTTCAAAATATTGTATCTACAGTTTCTTGGAAATCACTTGAAAATTCATTCTATAATTTTGAAAAAAAAAAGCTCAAAGGATTAATCTTAAACCTAATCCAATCAATTCTACCTATCAAGTATTTTCCTCACATTTTTCCGCCCATCTGAGTATTTTTAATGCATTTATGATAGTTCTAGTCAGTGGCGGTTAATCCATAGAAGCACGGGGGCACGTGAACCCCCTTGAAAACGTAGAACTAAAATAGAATATATCTAAATAAATATTAAATGAAAGATAATAGATCACAATCTCAATTCATTTCATACCAAGAATCATTTTTCTATCCCCCCTTTCTCCTATCACTAAGAAAAATTTATTGCCGGAAACGCGAAAGTTTTAATCGAATAAAGAACACACTATTTTATTTACTATTTCCTTATTCGCACGTGTGACCGAAAAACTATGAAAATCCGAAGAAACCCCGACTGGAGAATATTTGAGCTTACAGTATCGCACTGGAGATTCCCGATCGTACAGATTTCGCGTGCCGAAATCTTGAGGCTCGGCTTGCTTTTTTGGCTGGATTTTTTTTGGCTGATTGTAAAATGAGATAAGTACTTTTTGAAGAAATTAATTAATTTTAAGTAATTTTTTTTATTGTTTATTGATTTTATGGCATTGAGTAAAATTAAAATTACAGTTTTTTAACTGAAGCATCTGCATTTTTCAAAATTGTCGCTGGACAAAAAAAAAAAAAAAAAAATGAAAATGAGCATTTAAGACCAACACCTCATCTGGACCTTGTCCAAATTACCAAAGGAAAAGATAGACTTTAAAAGAGAATTTAAGAATGATATTTATGACAAATATAAATGGATATACGTGAATTAACTAACACTCTTTTGCTTTCCTTGTTTCTTTATTTACTAAACTAAATACTGATACAGATAACTAAACTCTACTGTATATGTAAAATAACCCATATATGTGAAATTTATTTTTCGTAACCAATAATATGAATATTATAATTGTGATGTATTTCTGAGATTGTTACTTAATTGTATTTTCAAAACATAATTGCGATCCCTCATTTGTACTACCCACGAGCCGCCACTGGTTCTATTTAAAATAATTTGAAATCACTGCTCTTGTTTTTATTACGTGAAGGTGAAAAAAAGTCTAAGCAAACTTTCCAAAACATATAAAATGTAATTACGATGAAGTCTTTTCGAAATTGCGTATTGTTAATCTGAATGAGGTAACCTTTACTAATAATAATCTGTGTTGTAACACCAAAAAGTGCCTTCCACCGATTCTTGTGAAAATTATTTCGTCGATCCAGGAACTAACTGAAAATTTCCCAACATTTTCCCTCACTACATTTATGTGCTCTTCATTTTCTTTCCAGACATGCAAAAACTGCGATGGCGATCTGAACGCTGGAGAGTTATGTGTGGTCGCACCGAAGTTGGGGGAGGATGTTTACTTCCACCCATCCTGCTTCTACTGCTCTGTGTGCGAAGAACTCCTGGTGGACCTCACCTACTGTGTCCGAGAAGGGGTGTTGTACTGCGAGAGGCACTATGCCGAACAGATGAAGCCACGATGCTCAGCCTGCGATGAAGTAATTAAATTTATTTGCCTTTTCATCTTTCTACTAAATCTTCTCGTGAAATCGTCCTTCTTTGCTGTGGTTGTTAACCCGTTGAATGAATGTCGACAGTTCGTTATGTTCATTACTGGAGATTTATGTTGAGAAGTGTTTCAGATGACTTCCTATGTCTTGACGCGGTTAATTATTTTATTGCTGAGTTGTGGCGTTTGTGACGTTGAGGAGGGGGATTTACTTCCGTGTTCCGTTGAAAGAAATGTTTAGGACATTCGCTGTTCATTAGTTTGTCTTTTTTTTTACCTGTTACTACAGATAAAGCAGAATGAAATGTCAAAAAAGTTAATTATTGCTCAGAAAATCATATTTAAGCCTAACTTACTAGTAATGCCCAATATTTTCGCTACAGCTGTAACATAAATGCTATTTTTAGAATTAGGAATCGTTAGAAATACTCTTTAGAGCGGTTCCCATGGTATATCTGATATGAACTGGCAGCTTTAGAAAGAAATATCACTGCATGGAAATTGCATTTACCTATCTTCATGAAATTCACTGACGGTTGTAGGATATAAGAAAATTAAAGCCTAATTTATACATTTTAACGTTTATTATTAATTAGTAAGAAGAGGTCTAAACTAGTTGTACGCTATTTTATCTTTCATCTATCTCTAATCATACCCTTCCCGTTTACAAAACCAAAAAATAATATGCGTTATTTATTAACAGTTTGAGTTATTGTTAAAATTTATGAACATTATTGTTAATGAACCAAATGTTTTGATAAGGTAGAGCACATTTTAGTGTATGGAATTGCAATATTCACTTGGAGTGAGTTTTTATCTTATCAAGTAGCGCTTACTGGCAACTTAGTTGAAATTCATTGAGAAAATTAACAGTCGACTGGCATACTGCCCAAATGTCAGCAAAAATATATTAACTCAGTTTTCTGCTCAGCACGTTCTTCTGAGATTCGTGTTTTGGAAGATTTCATGGTTAATGTGGCATTCACTCATAATTCAGGCAATTTTTTTTGCTGGGGCTTATTCTTTCTATGCACGTGACAACTTTCTAACACGGGTCACAACCTACGAACTAATGAATTTAAGTTCAAGTTCTATTTATTCATAAAAGAAAAATTAATAAGGCATTGAATATTTCGGACTTAGTTTTTTTATATGGAAATCTAGTTCATAAACTGCTGCATGCTACTCTCTTAAAATAGTTCTCATGAGAGTAAGGTGGATATCACTTTTCTTTTCATAATTTCATTTTAAATTGAGGAATTCTGATAAATGTTGACACTGAAAAAAAGTCTTATTCAAAATTGTTTAGTTAATATTTTTTAAAATTTGACTTATTTTAATTTCTCCTCCTCTTCAAAATATTTCCAGGCTTATATTATACTTTTTATCTCAAATAGACAAATATGGCTCCTTGTTATTTAGTTCATTTTAATACAACTGTCAGATCTGATATCATTAAATGTCTTTTCGTATTTCACAATAGCTGAGTCTCTTTTCAGAACCAATTATATCATATTATTATACATACCATATCATCATTATGCATATGACCAGCAAATTTTTATATCTTTCCGAGCGCGTTCTTAAAAATAGTTTACCCACGTCTTGATAAGTGTTTTTATTTTTGTTTACTGGACCGTAACCAGATCATTCACAAACGTTCAGTAGTTTTAAGCTGACATAACTCATAAATTTTTTTTTGAACCTTTCACCAGTAAAATACGAAGTGTATTTGCGGAATTAGTTAAAATATTTAAGAGGGAATTATCACAAATAGAGTTGTATTTTTTTGTGTTAAAGTTTACGTTTAATGTATAAAAATACATTACATTATAGACCAAGTGTTTATTTGATAAATTTAAATAAATCTAAAACACGCACAGTGCATTTATTCGTTGCCTATATAGTTCTACCTGAAATCGTTTATAAGAGCATTAAGCCTTTCATTTCATATTGGGCGATCGATATTTGTGGAATTTTTTGGGAAAGAGACGTGAATAGATTAACTACTTTTACCAAACTAGGCCATTCCCAAGGTTTTGTCCTATATTTTTCAATGCTAAGGAAACAATTAGGCTTCCGAAATAGGTCATCGACGTCTAGAGTATCCATAAAAATCAAGAGTTTAACCCGACATCCGAAACAGTTACTTAGTATCGATTCGTAAGGGTGAAGGGAGCACACGCAATGGGTTATGTGATGCTTGCTAAATAACTTTTTATCATCTTTAGTACTTAATTTCATCTTTGCTTCTTTATTTACCTCCATTATACAATAAACAGAAACACTTATGCATAACTGGTAACATAAGATGCATGTATTGCCTTAAGGTGGAAAATCCTTATTTTCAAGAAACCAAAAGAAGATTGAAAAATACCTAAGATAAATAAGGAATAAGTACAAAAAATACGTAATATCAAAATACCTACCTACCTAAAAATACCTAAGTAATAAATATGTATTGAATTAAAGTAAACTAAATATGAGTCCTTAAGTATATGAGTAAGAGCTTTTTCTATTAAACTGGCCCACATAGCTTACGTTTTATTCCGTTACAGTAAATGAAAAAATTTAATTTTATATTTAGGTATAATTATAAACTGAAATATTTTTCTGTGCTTTGTACATAAATTTTGTAAAATTACTTTAATTTTTCTATGCAACACAAAATTTAGAAGGGTGGTGTATTATCGGATAAGTGTATCGTGGATACCTAAATCTTTTAAAAGATACTTTGAATTAGAGCTTTCAACATTAACATTTTTAATGATTTCTAACTTAAGTTTCGAAAAGTTATTATATTTAAAAGCTTTTGTTCATTTTGTGATATCCAATCTATGCTGTAAAAATGCCCGAGAAAAACATCCTAATCCGCATGAAAATCGATCAATTTTGAAAATAAATTTTGGGAATAACTGAGTTATTAATGTTTTTATTGTGTTAGCTTTTTTGTAACGTGATACGGTATGGTTTTTGTTCCTTTTGGTATAACTTATTTATGCTTGACCAAGACCATGGATATTAATGAGTTCAAAGTTTAAACTGAATAGTTTTGAAGTGAAAATCATTTTACTGTTGCTGAACTAGGTGCTTTAATATTAAAACAAGACAAAAACACCTATTCGATAGTTACAGTTTTTTTCAATTAGGTGCAATAGTATAAAAACCTATTAGATATTTCTAATGGTGCTTGGTGCTGTAATTGCATTTCAAAGCAAAACTCAACGTAGTACCTGTTTAATAGCGGTTACTGTTGTTTTCTGTAGTCTTCTATCAAATCATATAGAAAAATTCTTGTGGGATATTTTTTTTTCTCTGCTGCTTCATCTGTTGTTTCATCTGTTGCATCGCCAGTTTGCCGACGGAATGCTCTCAAGTTGGTCCTAGACAAGACTGAGCCTAGCAGTGAAATAAAATGCGCGGCAATGGCTTGTCTATGACTGTCTTGAGATAACACATCGATGGATTGTTTGAAACCTCCTACCTGTGGACATCATTCGATTGAATAATCTGCAAATATAGTTACAATCTTTCTCAATCAATTCGTTTAGTGATAGTCTATTCGAATTCAGAAAGTTCTCTTATTGAGATGTAAACCAGTATTCAAGCTTTCAAGTTCTTGGTCATCTCTTGTCTTTATTCTTTGTCCAGTTCGGAAAAATATTCTGTCGTCTGCCTATGGTGTTTATTTCTTTAATGTTTTAGTTTGGTCCTTAACGTTTGAATGAATATTCAGATTTCTATCTCACACCTAAAATGTGTCAGTATTTTTGTTCATATGATTTCGTTAGATTATTATTGTAGTTTCTTATCCTCTAATCTGTAGTGCCTTGAAGTCAGACAAGATCTATGAAAATGTCAACTCTTAAAAAATTTAAACCTATAATAAGGGGGTTAAAATAAATATTTTCCCTTAATAAGCACCTAGTGCATCAAATCGGCTTCCCAATCAAACTCTGTCATTACAATGAGCATCCCCAAATCCCCACATTACTATTGCAATTGAGTTGGGGGGGTCAAAATCCTCCTAATATTATCATTCAGATATGCTGAAATTAAGTTTTGTGTCCATTTAACAAAATAAAAGTCTTAAGTACTTGCATGCAAAATATTGTTGGGAAAATCAACAGTTTCATCTACAAACTATAAAATCAAAACAAAAAAAAAAGGCTGAAGATATTGCAAAAAGTAAAAAACATTATTTAAAATTTTTTTTGCATATACTGTTCGAGTTTTCGAAAAGCTTACCGGGTATACATACTTATACCATTTGGAGTTCATCAACCTCACGTTGTGATTCTTCGTTGTGAAAAACTAACGTTTTGACTCTCTTCTCCTTCTTTCTCTGAAGTTTTTAAGTCGGTATGAATAAGATGCTTCTAAAGCTTGTTGATCTATCCGGGGATTTTTTCGGCCAATGGAAAAAAAATTGACGGACGATACTACTTGACAGTTTAAGATAAGATTACGTTAAGTAGTTTGTAAAAACGCTTGCTTGGCGTAGCTCTTATCTTAGATTGACTCATAGACAATCAGCGCTAAAGAAGTTATTGAAAACAAGTCTCTAAACCTCCACTATGAGCATCGGATACAAAAGAGTATTAAGTGAATTTCATTGACCCCTTGTATCTATCAACACACTTACGTGTTTTTAAAGAATTTTTACGAGATTTTTTTTACAATTTATATAGAATTTTCACCGAATGAAAGCTGTATATTATTTAACAACAAAACAGAAGAAAAATGTATAATTTTTTCGTCTTTACCGTTTGTGTGGGTGTAGTCAATTTTTTCCGAAGAAAAATTCCTGTAACCAGTTTGGGAAGGTAGAAAGTTTTGTTGCAGGTCGCATTGTCGGTAAGAAAAAGTTTTGTATTTCGCTTTTGGCAACAGTTTAAAAATAGTTTTGCTTAATAAGCTTTACTCTCATTGCATAAGGCAAGGTCTATGACATCAGGGCTCGCAATCTGTCTTACCAAGTTAATTTTAAAATGCTTTTACTGATAATATTTTTATTGTCATTTTAAATATTTATAAATATTCTAACTCAATAAACAACTTTATGAAAATCGCATCCGTGAGTTCTTGAGACGGTTTATTAACGAGGTTTCGTATTCTAGATTGACCGTTTCTTATTTTTAATTATTCAATTTTTCCGTGAAATTGATTTAATATTTTATTTAAAAATTAAATAGGCATTACTTTGATTCAATTTATATGATACTTAAACATGATGGACAATCAATTTTAATGGTAGGTTAAATGAAAACTATGCAATTTTTTTTTAACATTTTGTTTAAATATTCTCAAAAGTATCAAAACGTGTGATCTTAAACACTTGCTTTCTTAAAAGTTGTTATTGACAACTGAATATTTCTATTGAGATCATGAATGAATAGTGCTAATATTTTTTCATAATGTATTAAAACTTACGCACATCAAATTTAATTCCAATTGAATTAGTACTTATGCTATTCTTTACCAACTATTGCATAAGGCACATGATAGAATTAAGAAACTGTCTTACTAAATTTAAAAACTTAAGACACGAGAATGTGGAATTAAATGTCCAGACTTCTTAAGATCGATAGAAGTACAATAAATAAATATTCTTTCATCTAGGTAAAGGAGGTAGAGTATAAAATCGTTACTACTAGGCTAAACTTTTCCATTGTCGAATGTATACTATTCTATGTTTTGAAAGACAAAATTTTCTGTTTTAATTATAACCTTAGGCAAAATACTTTCATAAAGTGAAAAGCTTAAAGTTTTCGTTTTTCATTACATCATGTTTAAGTACCATGAAACTTATTTTAAATTTGCTTTTAATGCTCATATGAATAAAATTTAATGAATATTTATCACCTGGGTTTAATTTTTGAATAAGTGGAAATAGACCCAAATTGAAAGTCAGACAATAACTATGGTTATGCCTGTAATGCATACGCTTTTTTAACTTACTCCCTAATAGTCATTTAAAATTTATTTGAATTGTGACAGAACTAAAGTATTACTAACCGATAACCGATTCGTTAAACCGATTTTGAGCTTATTGGTATTGACATTCCTTTTTTGAAACATAATAAAAATAATGAATTTTTACATTTGATACTATTCGGTATTTCGTTGTTTCAAAAACTAAACTTGTTGGTTTAAATCAGAACTGAAAGGTAATCTTCTCTTATCCTTTATAGCACATGAAACCTATTAATTAATATTTAAAGTAAGTAATAAAACGTGTTTTAATTTTAACACAAATATTTGAGAAACTGTAAAGCTAGATATTTGCTTTACACTTGGAAGTTGTACACGACGATCTAAGATTCGTTTACGACAGTCGGTTTTCCTGGCACTTGCCTGTCGTATTTGCATCTTAGCTGGTCCTGTTACAGGATATCTTAGTATCAAGAACCTTTAGGATACCTTATTAAAGAAGAACTTGAAGAATACTGTATTAAAGGAGAACCTAAAGGATACTTATTGAAGAAGAACTTAAAAGGATACACAGATGGACGATACAACACTGATTTGACTATGGTAGTTGGTGTGCAAGAACAGATTAAGATTCGGTCACGACAGACGGTATGTGTTAGACTTCGCCTGTCGAGCCTGTGTCTTTGTCTGTTCTGCAAAAGTTCTTCAAAATAATTTTACTTGTAATAGGAGTCGTCTTTTAAAGAACTCCAAGTGGATACATGACAATATCTAGTTAACAATATGAATCTATTACTTTGATTTCTTTACGTTACAGAACCAAACAATTTGTCTTGAAGAATGTTCTATTAGTCTTTGAGTCTCACGTTTTTGTATGAATTGTAAAGTTGTAAAGAAGATAACTCAAGCCGTAAGTAACTTCATTTCAAGTGGTATGTGCTGTAGGAACAGAGTAAGATTCGGACACGGTAGTCGTTGCATTTGATATCGCCTGTCGAGTTCGATTCTTAATCTGTCTTACAGGTCTGGAAATCACTGGACACTTCAAAAGCTGACAGATCTTGACTGGAACGGGTTAAGATTCGGTCACGGCAGTCGGTTTGAAAATAACCTCGCCTGTCGAGCTCGCTTCTTGACCTGTTCAGCTAATAACACTTCGAAGACATTCTACGATGGATATTTCTACAAAGAGTTCACCTAGGGTTTGTTATTGACGAATATGTTATTCAAAATACAAAACAGTCTTATTTTTAATTGAATTCTTATACTAACTTTTTCTAATGAGATAGTTAACTTTAAATGATCTTTCCTTCTTGATAAGTATTTTGGAATTTCAAATAGGTTGTAATTTAATTGAAAGTTACCTGCAAAATTATTAAGTTTTTGCATTTTTTTTAATGTATCACGTTGTATGTAGTCTTTTTTACTTTCAATAAACCTGATTTAAGCCAACAAACGTATATCAATGTGTTGAGATTTTTAGAAAAAGAAAATAAATAATTTGGCTTGGCTCTGGGGAGCTGAGTTACCCTGTTCAATTTTACCATTGTTTACATCAACTTTTGGTACTTACTACAATTTTTAGTGTACTGTATCATGTACCAACTTCACTTTTGAATTACGTTAATACGTGGAGAGCCCTTAAAGTTAGTTTACGTAACAAAACGGTGGTATCTATATTCAAAAAGTTAGTACGTAGATCCGTCCTGCAATGTAACGCTTCCCTTTTCTAAAATTCTTTTAACATTTATCACTTATCATTGCTCTTTCAACAAATTTTGAAACTTCTCTCTCTGTAATATTTTCCACCCATCTCTACTAATTCACTTTTTAGTGGCGATGGACGAAGTTAATTTACAGTCCACTCGTGATGCCTAATCGTAGCTTTTCCGCTATTACCATCTGCCGCCCTTTGCGATGTGCATTTCCCTCCGTGTATCCCATTTATCCAGGCATGATCAATCTTTCAGCGCACAAGCTTTACATTACAATCGTTGAATGGTTAGAGCAAGTTGTCATAGTAACGAGACCACGCTGTGTTACCAGAAGCACGTGATTCTTGCCCAGAACTGTCATTTAGCTGGAGGCTTTTTACTTCGGTAAGTCATGCCTTTATGTTACGGGACATCTGCTCATCTTTGTATAGAATTAAGTTTTCCCTTGTGAGAATAGTAATTTATTGATAACTTTTTATTTACTATAACAAGGGCATAAATGTAACGTTTTATCGCTTTCAATTCGGACGTATGAGGTTAATTGTTAGCAGTTCACTTTGCTTAAAACATGCTTTTTTAAAATTTAACCGAAAGAAATGTTTATTTAAAGATTTTATTTCGATAGATTATTTCATTGATATAAAATGTCATTATTCATATTTGAGTTTTTTCTGTGACCTATTTCCTTTTTCACATTTCTCTTTAAATTGCATACTTTTTTTTACCTAATATATTGCAGTACATTTATATATTTTTTGTTGAATCTCAAATAACTTATACGAAATGTAAACTAGACGCGATACTTGTTAATATTCTAACGAAATTTTTCCTTGTTTTTAAAGTCAGCATCTTGTTAATATTGGCAGTTGCATTTGATGATTTTATATTTTTAAATATAATATAATTTTATTTTTTATACAAAAAATAATTTAAAAAAAACCGTTTTACATTTAAAAGTTATTTTCTTTTGTTATTTAATTTTTATGTGTAGATTTTTCCTTCAGCTTTTTAAATAATTTTAAAGTTTTTAATTAATCATAAAAAACTAAAATCCTACCTCTAAACCACACAAAAATGTTAATAAAATACTTTCTTTATTAAAATATCTTATTTATTGTTATAAATATCTTATTTATATTAATATTGATATTTTTAAATTTTATATAATTTTATTTAATACAATAAAGAAATAAAAGCACGTTTTTTTTTACATTGCTTTTGTTATTTAATTTTTATGTGTAGATTTTTCCTCTGATTTTTAAAATAATTTTAAAGTTTTAATCAATCATAAAAAACTAAAAAACTCTACCTCAACTAAACAAAAGTGTTAATAGTATATCTTCCTTATTAAAATTTCTCGACTTATTTAATATTATTTTTGTACTAAATAACATAAAGTTATTGCTTGTAATAAAGTAATAAATTTACGTTGTTTTCAACAAAAGTATAATGTTTTCACAGCCAATTCTTCTGTCATTAATTAATATTACTTGACACATTTAATAAAAAACATAAACATAAGTTAGTCAAAAACTTTTAAGTGGTAGAATTTTCATATTTTCATTTCCAACAATTTTCAACTACAAAATATGTTTTTTAACCTTGTAGAAAAGTTAGTCATTAGGAGGAAAGTTAACATTAGGAGTTGCCGGAATGCTTAATGATTTAACAAAGTAAAAAATTCTTTTGCGCCGAATATGACACAGAATTACGTGCAGTTGGCTAAAATAAGAACTTTAATGTTCTCACTTCCCTGGGGTAATTTGAAGGATGGGCGGGTTGGAAACAATAGGAGGAGAAAAAGAGAAATGAGAGGAAACGATGATCCCTTCTCCTTTCATCCTCTTCTTTCCAGTTCATCCAGAACGGATCGTTTTGCATTTCGAATACTTTGCAGGTGCTTTCTCATATTCTCATAGGTAAAGCTTTACATTTTTATGCTTTCCGGTTTTTGGAGATGGGAGTTTTTTAGATTATTAATTATTTTGAAAATTTTAATTATATCCTGCTGTTTGCATAATGTAAGTTGCAGATTTCATGTTTTCCCTCTCCATTTCTCTCGTATTTAAATAAATTTTTTATCATATGGAAATTTATTCTTAAAAATATTTGTTGACTGTGAAGCATGGATGCTTTGAACTGAAATAATTCATAAGCATACTTTGTGCTATGGGGGAAATTCTATACAAATTATTTTAAATTATTGTTTTTTTATAATTTGTTTACTAAAATTATCTTTATTTTTTGTTAAAGGTATTTATTAAATCTTGAATTTTGTCTTACGTAATATTTTGATTAGTAAAAGTATGATGTAAATAATTATTTATGTTATTTATCAAAAATTGACTTTATTTACAAGGTCTGTTCTGTTAAGAGTAACGACATATATGGGGAAAAATATATTTTCTTCAAGGAATTTACAAATATAGTTAAAAATCTTCGTATGGTATCCAATTGAACACAGCTTTTTCTCAATTTCATGCAGTTTATTATTAGACCCTAAGTTGTATTTTTTCAAGATGGATTAACAGCGGGAAAAGGTACGGGATTGCATGGAGGTAGGATTAACATTTTACAGGGTTTTTTTTCACTAGAAACTTACGCTCAAGTAGCGATGTGTGGTTTGATGCATTAAAAAGAAAGATAATATTTCATTAATTAGACCTCTATATACAGCAGGAGTTTTCATATTGTCCTCTATCCAGCTAAGAGAAAAAAGCGTATTTAGGTCTAATGACAGCAGTTTAAAAAGTGAACCCCCCCCCCCAATCTCCTATTTGAATACTTCCTGACAAGTTCAGATGTATGGTAGAATCACTTGGATTTTTTAGTTGAAATATTCAAATGAATATATTTCATGGAATCAGTTATATTAACTTCCGGACAGACCTGATGCATCTCTCTTTTATTCAGATTAATTATATTTTAAGTTAAATTTATTAATTTTAGTTAATTAATTTCAGTGAATTATTTAATTCCACTCTTTCTTAGTTAGATACATTCAAGTATTTCATACTTGATTAAAAGTAATCCAATCTTTTCTCTCTTTTATTTTATGGACTGTATTTCGAGAGGTCTATTTTAATTTAAATTGAGTGTTCATCCGAATCCTTCTCCCTTACAAATTTCAACACCCTTTGATTGTGATCCAAACTACTGCCCTTGAAGCTGTAAATAGAATAATTGGTATTACACGCTGCGTCGTAATCAAACTGCTTAAAAATCAATGAACAAGCTGTATAATTATTTTCAATTTCTCTTTCGAAATCATATATGAATACAAATTAGTGGGCTCTTACATTTTTAGGCTTTTTTCTAGCTATATATTTGAGTATTTTTGCATTTTATGTTTGTTAATCTAAAAACAGCTTACTGGACGGTATTTGGATAAAATTTTGATAGTTTAAGAGTTCTGAACCAACATGTACGCTTTTATTTGATCTGTACTATATGTAGTATGAACTAATAGAATAACATGTTTGTCATCAAAGAAACGCTGGTGCAAAAAGTTTTATATCACAGAGCATATTTTCTTCAGAAGAGAAATTTATCCTAGAGGATTATTTTATATAGAGAAGCAATTATCTTCACGCAGCATTTTGTAAGATAGCATTCGATTTGGGAGTCATTGTCATGGATACCAAACCGGATTTTATTCAAACTAGTAAATTTTACCACAAAATCCCACTTACTAGAAAATTATTTTAATGTTGTTAAAAATAGCATTTTTCAATACTTTTAGTTGTCTCAGCAACTGAGTTTCTTTTTACTCGCTCGCTCTTCTCTCTTTTTTCTCCGTATCTTTTTCTTTCTCCCTTCTCTCTTTCTATAACTTTCTTTCCTATCTCTCTTTTTTTCTACCCCTCTCTCTTATCTTTTTTTCATATCTCTCTATCTCTTTTTCCTTTCTTTTTTCTCTTCATCTCTCTTTCTCGTCACTCCCAGCTATCTTCTAACTTTCCTTATTTAATTGTTTTAAATCTGTACTACGAATTTCGGTGATGAAGCTTTTGATCCCTTTCAATCGCCGAGCAAATCTCTCCAAAACAGACTGCGCTCTTGAGAAGAGTGGCGACCGTCGTATTTCCCCTTGACATTACAAAAACATTCCCAATTCACTTCGCTCCAAGAGCAAGCGAGAATCCCTCAACTGCATCAGCAGCGTTTTAAGTGTTTGATAACGGCGCATCTGAATGAAACCCATTGTTTCCGGCTCATGGCTCCCTTCCCCGCCACTTCTAATTTATGGCGAGGTTCAGGGTTAAGCTTTGAAATAGGCCACCGATTTCTTTCAAAAACGTCTCTATTCGCCAGCCACCATCTCGCATTGTGCGTTTGGCCATTCTAGTCATCCGTTCTTGCCAACTTTCCTTCCCACCTGCTCGGCTCCGTCGAAATTTATTTTAGAAACGTCCTCTGGTGGCACACTATCTTTAGAGATTGGGGGAACACTTGTTGACTCTCTTCCTGGGGGCCGAACGGATAATGACTGCAAAAAATGGAGACGAGATGGAAATTTTAAAATTTCCGGGGAGCGTTTTCCAAGCGAAATTACCCTTTTGCCACCGTTCCAAGTTTTTGATTGTTTCGCAGTGAGTGTGGGTACTCCTTTTTTTAGATGGGTCTGGTCCCAGGGTGAATGAAGTAACTGGTGTTTTGATGATGATGAGAGAGGGGTGGAGGGTGCGATGGATCTTTTTTCTTCTGCGCATGTACCGTGACCGAGATATCGGGACTCTTTCTGGGATCCCCTCGGGAATCAACAACTCGTTGATACTTGATTGGAAAGTGGTGGGATCCTCTGTGTGATGTGTGCTGCTTCTTGTCCTTTGTGAAACATGATCCTATTTGTCGTGAACGTGGTCGCGTGCATCGTCATTTTCCTGTTCGCCATTAATTCCAAGTTCCGCAACCGGTTGATCAAAGAATGGCAGGTCCAGAAGGACAAGGTCCAGTCTAGCCTCTTGGCCAAAAAGGACAAGAGGCCCAAGCGAAGGGTCTCGGACCTCTTGGACAAGCCGACCGTCGTCGAAGAAATCTTTCGAACGACTGTGGAGGAGGACTGTATGCGCGAATTTAAGTCAGCTGATGATTCTGACGGACAGGTAGGAAGGGCCCAAACAAACATTCTCCACTACGCATGGACAGATGTAGTGCAGTTTTCCCGCCCAATTTCCTTAACCTCGTTTCCCCCATTCTCCTGCATGGACAACTTCCATGGACTGTATTTACTCCGTTGTGTTGGACTGGTAGAGAGTAGATAGTGCTCTGCATATGATTGCTTTTTTGACTTTTCTACTTAGATTTCAGTCGTCAGTTTGAAAAAGGGAACAAGTCCAAAAAATGACAATTTGATTTTTTTTGTGCTCAAAAAAATCTCTAAGCTTCGCTCTACATATGAGTGGGAATAGGGAAAAAATAACCATGTAATGCAGGCAGATATAGCCCCTTCGATAGATCGATACATCGATTTTGCCATTCATTGTATTTTTTTTATTTAATTTGAAATTTAAGTTAATGTGTCTTTCTTTTCTTATTCTTGGTACTGTAAACTTAACCAAAGCATTTTTTTTTAAATTTCAAAATGTTTTTACCTTTTTTTTTATCATCCAGTTAATGTTGGATGTTATTGATACTGCCTTAATGACTCAGTTTCATAGTACTTTTGAAGTGCTTTTCATAGTGCTTTTTATTTTTCACTTTTAGGCTGTGAACTAAGAAGATATATAATTTAATTGGTTTTTATAAATTTTTTTACGACTGAAATTTCTTAAGTTTGAAAAAGGGAATAAATACTTCATCAACTTTTTTTTAACTTTACAATATTTTTGAATATACTTATCTGTATTCTAAACAGGGTCCTGAATTTCAATTTTTTTATTTCGTTGTTTACTATGAAAATTCCATTACTTTTACAGTTTTTTCTTTCAATTTTGTCAAAACTTGGTGTTTGTGGACTTATTTCCTTTTAAATGACGATTCAATTAGTATTTGTTTTATTTTTATACAGTCATTTGATATTTCTATCGTGAATTCGTTTTCAAACTTCGAAAATTCATACAGTTGAATCGCATTATTGTAAATTGCCGATAAAAAAGTTTTTTGAAATGTTGCTGTTCATAAACATTTTGTGGTACTTAAGGTAATCAACTTAATATCGATCAAAAATTAGGAACATAGATAAAATGAAATTTTTGATGAATATTGAAAAAGCGTAAGAAAATATTTAATTTAAAATAAATAAGAAATAAGCATTGATATTTACTTCCTTTGGAATAATTTTAATAATATTATCATGAATGAATTGAATATATAGTAATTATTAAAAGGGTTGATTTTAATTAAAATTTATAAACTTAATAATATATTAACTATAGTTTTTAATTGCAATAATATTGTTTAATAATATTATTTTAAATAATAATATACTATTGTCAGAAGAATAATAGAAGTAATAAAATCAACATTTAACTACTTCATTTTGGTTACGTTTAAGAGATAACTGTAACGCGATTCAACTGTCTATTGTTTATTTATCTAAAGATACATTGTTTTTATACCGAACAGTTACATTTTTTTAGAAATTTAATCACTTATCCCTTATGTTTAATTGTGTATAAGAATTTATAAATAAAACAACTTGATTAAGATTTAGGTACATATTTCATCTTTTTCCATTGCCACCCATGAATTCCATAGTAAAATGGTTGCTAGTTTTTAAAAATTGAATTTTTATTGTTGGGCGCTATGTATAACTAAATTACAAGAATAAAAAATGGTTAATTTTTTCAATACTTTTTGAAATTTTTCTTAAATATAAGTTTAAATTAAGAACCTAAACACACATGTATAAACACAACTATTACGTGAGTAATTTTAACTATATCAGTTTTCCATATGAATTACCTATACTATTTTGATTCATCTTTTTAAAGTAAACTTTTTATAAATCTCATAACTGCTTTCATGTGGTATGAACAAGTTTCAAATAAATGATTTTAAGTTGTGTTTACTACAAGTAATGTTTTATTTTTTTTGTTATATTTAAAATTAAAAAGTCCTAAATTTAATACATTTTTAGAAGAAAAGATCATGTTCTAATTTTACAAAAATTAATCTGTGTTTTGTAAAAATACGTGCTTTTGAACCATTCTTTTCGGTTTTACAAATAAATATAATTTACATACCTACTATACTATTATATATACATAATTATTTTATAAAAAAAAAATAATTTAAATAACAGAATTTTTGAATTTTTGGTGTTTTTGAAATTTTATGTAGATTTCTTTTCTACTCTTTCAGTTGTAAATTTGATAAAAATAAATTACTATTTTTGAAGCATTACTTGTTATTTTTTATACTTTCAAGCAAAATATCAAAACCCATTTTTTATATTAGTGAAGAGAAAAATCAACTCGATGACAGAACTCACGTGGACAGCTAGTTTTAGTTGAAGGGAATTGTTAAAGTGACTCTTGGTGTCATTTGTGGCTTTCCGCCAAGCTCTTCTGGCAGTTCAGTTTTTTGCTGCTTGTTTATATCTTCCGTCTCTTCCTACACTTAAAAGAAACTAAAAGATATAATTCTACTTTTTTAAGTATGATATTTATGTCTTTTTGGGGGGGTTAATGCGAGTGAATTTATTTGAAGCATGTCTTTAAAAACATCGTCTTCAATAAAAATAAATAAAACTATCATTCAATACTTTGCACTCTCATTTCTTTTCAATAAAATTTTCGTATTTTACAAACATGTCACAAACAACATACTTCTTATTCTTTATGCATTCTATTAAATCGTAACCGCATAAAATATGATTAAAATACCAAAAATATTTAAATGCAATTGAAATATAAAAAAAGTGAAATTCTATGTAAAATGCAATTATTTAGTCGTGATAACTTTGCTTTTATCTAAAATAAATTGGCAGATTTTATTATAAATATGAAAATTATAGAAGCTAATTAGTACGCTAAGTTAATTTATATATCCTTTAAAAGAACTGTAGATACAATGCTAATTTAAAGTGTAGTAGTAATAGTAAAGACCTGTTTAGAGGATGTTGTTTCTTAAAGTGCTCCAATTTATTTTTTTCACATAAACTTGAAACTATTTTCTAGTATTAATACTTAGTGAGTAAAATTTAGCTTCATTATTTAGCTTTTTTAGGATGTCACCCCAATGCTTCAATCAAACAGCTTAACATTATATATAAACACAAATATACTTACAGACATATAATGCACAAAATAAAAAATATTGTCATCAAATAAATAAATAATGTAAAATTTCTTACAGATTGGAATAATAAGGACCATCTGTTTTCACAATCTTAAGACCGGAAAATGTTCGCTTCTAGATTAAAGATAAGAATTCTATGATAAGTATATAAATATTGGAAATGAAAAGATCTTTACAATATCTCCTTATAAAAAGATTGTAATCAAACGGATTATGAAACTACTACTACAGACTGGTAACATTTTGCTAATTCACTTAAATTACCCTGGCGAGAGAGAGCCTTGAGAAAGATCTGCCCTTCAGAGAGGTCTCTTTCTTTTCATTATCTCAAAGAGGCTAAATATAGGAAATGGAATGCGCTTGTGTGTGGGAACGTTCACGAGGAGGGTATCAGAATCATAAATTACCCACTTGATGATAGAGAATACTTCAGATAAAAATAGTGCATTAATGAGTATGGTGAAAGCACAAATCAGGACACTCGCTGATATTAACCGTTAATCTTTCTATTGTAGTTTAACTTTTGTTTTGTAGAATAACTAATATTTATGTATGTAATTATGCATTTAAAATTGTTAATCATTCCAATCAAGTTAATCGTTTATTTTTAAACTTTGTCGTAGAAGTGAATATATATAGATATTTTGGGGGAAATTATCTAAATTTTTCGTTTTAGTAATTTTTGAAAATAAAGATAATTTATTACATGTTTGTAGTTTGATAAAATATTGATTCTTTGATATTTTAAGTTGATTAACTAAATTGGAAAATTTAAGGAGTCCCTCATCATTAATGTAGTTTTTCTAAGAATAAATAGAAATACTTTAATAATAAAAATAATTTCTAATTTATACTAATAAAATAAAAGACGTAGTAGGAGACCCCTCCATATACAAAGCCTTAAATTCAATTTTACGCTTTTGACGTCACAACTCATGGAGTCATACAATCCCTTTTAGGACCAGTAACATTGAATACACAGGTCTGAAAAAACCTTTCTGATAGCTGTTTGGGTTATTAAACCTGATCCTTAATTTTTTTTTTGGTGCGCTGAATCCGAAAATAACCTTCGTTTTTTCCTGGGTCGTCACATTTCCTGACAATTTAGGTCTTTAGGGTTTTTTTTGTGAAATACCTAAAAATTGTGAAAATTGAACTCTTTATACAAAATTTCTAACTCAAATTTTTCCATAAGATCATTTTCAATACTTTTTGGCGTGCTGAATCTAAAACTGACACCCGTTTTATCATTGGACTTTGCATTTCTTTACAATTTAAGTACAGCTGAGGAAAAAAAAAACGTTACAGTTATTTTTTAGGCTTGGCAATTTATCGATGATTTGGCGCTTCTTGCGTTTTTATTTTTCTTTACACGTTTTCAACACGAAAATTAGCTCAATTTACTCCCTCCGTCAAAGCGTGTATTTATTCACACGTAAAAAAATTAAATTACTAATAAACTAATATAAATAAAAAAATTAAAATAATTAACCATAATATTTACATGCTTATTAAAACTTAAAACAAAAAATCTTATCTCATGTTTCGATAATTAAAACTGAAATATTAATGAAAATCGGTTCACTAGTACTGGTAGGTTGACAGAAATTCTTACTTGGCGGTCGGATGTTGGCGACTAATTTAAGGCTTTGTATATGAATTTTTCATTTTTTGACGGTCTGTCAGGGCTATGTTTCATGACCAAATTAAATTAAACTCGGTTTTTAGGGTTAAATTAGGATGATCTTTCATAAAATCGAATAAAAATTGGGGGTCGCCATGGAAAAAGTTGCAGTTTTTATTGCGTTGCGCCAGAAGACGACCTCTGAGAGAAAAATAGTCAATTAGTTTTTTCAAGCATACACTAAATCCTGAAAAATGACACCAACAGCATCTTTCTAACCCCACCCGTTCGCCCGCAAAGTCTACTGTAACGTTTTTTTTTTCCTCAGCTGTACATATATAAAGTAATTTTTCAAGAAAAGTATAAACATATTTAGAATAATTATTTTTAAACTCAAATTTTACCTAAAAATAATGCTTTAATGTTTTTTGTGTGCTGAATCTGAAAACGACATCTTTTTAATTTTAAGACATCGAGAATTTTTTAAGACCTGGGAATTTTGATAACCATGTAAAATAAGTCCAATACCTTAATATAAATTAAAAAAAAGCATTTAAAGTTTATTTATTAGTATTTATTTACCTTGAAAATCACTGTATAACTGAAATGGGTTCTGAAACTACTAAAACTTATTGTTCATTCAAATGAGGCTCCTTTTACCTTTGTGAGTAGCAACAATAATGTTTCTTTGAAGTATGCAGCAAAAATCCGTCATTATTGCAGTATTTAACTTTCCCTGGGATTTTCTATCCATCTTTGCTATTCCTGATGAAATAGTTAACTACTCAAAACTCTTAATTTTTTTATAGTAAGGAAGTGCCCCCAGAGATTCCGAAAAAAGATGGTTTTCGATCCACCCCATCAAAAAAAAAAAAAAAAAAAAAAAAAAAATCTGAATTCATTGTTTACAAACAGCAAAACCCCCATTTGGCTTAAGGTTGTATAAACTTAGAAAAACACCTCAATTAAATTATTTAATACATTTTGATACCAAATTAGGTATTTAAAATTTTTTGGGGTTAAACCTGTTAGGTAAATTATTACCGATGATACTAAGGTTAGGTAAGACTTCAGATGCGAGTTATAGGGCTTTGATAAAGGTAACCATGTTCTGTATCTTAAAAAAAATGGATCGTTTTAAAAGAAAACTATAGATAACTATAATAATTTACCTAACAGGTTTAACCCCAAAAAATTTTAAATACCTAATTTGGTATCAAAATGTTCTCTTAAATAAAACAAACGTTTCATTAAGTTAAATATCCTACATTATAGCATTATTTTATTTTGTTATTTAATAAGGTCTATATTTTTCTGAATTTACAATCAACTTACAATTACTTAAAATGAACTTAATATTATTTTGATTTATTCAAAATTTTGAAATGACTATTTGTGGAACATATAAACACCTTCGATCATTATAGTACTAAACCTCCATTAAAAAAGCAATGCGGTAAATTTAGTTAGGATAGTCTTATAATTAAGTTACTGACATTTTCTGCTCTGTAATCTTGCAGAAAAACAACAAAAGATCTTGAACTTAAACTGAATACTTGAAACTGAAAAAAAAGTTATTCATTGAAGATTTTAAAACTATATGAGTTATTAATTTTGTTAAACATTTTCAAATCAAATATAAATCTAAATTATTACAATTTACAACTTTTTTGTAAACCAAACAATGTTAAAGGAGACAAACCACCACGAATATTTGGGTTCTTGCCATAAAATTTAAAAACTGTTTGATTTCAAGAAAAATTGACTTTGATTAAATCTCAAACAATGTGTGATAAAAAATATGTCCCAAAATGTTTCGACGTTTATTATTTCTGTTTGTTTAATTAAATTGCTACATATACACATAGGAATGTTTTAACAATTTACCTAGATCTAGTGTAATAAAACTTTAATAAGCTCTGAGATTCAACGTTGAAAACTACAAGAAAAATACTAAAGAACATCATTTCAATACAATTAATTTATGAAACATTTTGTAGATAAGAAATAATAATTATGGGAACAATACCTATAAAAATTTAATACATTGTGATTAATGAGTTAATGAATTTTGTTGTCTAAATTCGGTGTATAAAAATAAAGCATAAGGCAAAAGATGATTAAATTAAGACACGTAAAGGCGTAATATGTTTTTTGTGGGATTTTAAAATTGATTTTAGCATGATTTTATTTACTGCATCTTTTCGGGTCAAAAATACATCTTTCATTTTGTCACTAGATGGCAGCACCACAAAATAAGGAACAGACGGGTCTTCCCTCCCGCTAGGATTGTATTTTCTCCTTTTTATCTCCTTCAGTTCAGTTCTTCTCAACAAGCTTTAATTAAAACTAAATTTTCAACTAACAGCAATTTATTTTAAGTTTATTAATGAAAATATTTTTCACACAGTATAACAAGGTTTAATAATCTCAATATGATTCTGTCAAAGTTGAATATTTAGACCGATAATTGTTGTTTCTATAAACATTCAAATATTTTGTTTGAATGGATTTTTTTTTTCAAATTGTCTAGTAGATAATAACTTACTTAACTATATGAAAGATACAAGTATAGGTTGTGTTTTCTTTAGTAAACTACGATGATAATTGGTACTTGTTGATAATAGAGAGTCTGTTATATTAACCTTTCAGTGTGTGCCTGCATAAATGTTTTTCGTAAAAGAAAGAGTAATTTATTTTATTTATTAACCAATTAAAGCGCGAGTTATTAGTTAAATGTGTTTAAATTTTTACGTAGAGGTGTAGAAATATAAGCTAAGGGAAAATAAACTGTCAGATTACATAGTATACCTACAATAATATTGTATAAATTTGTATGCTGTTAAAATGCAGTATGAAATAGTTTTAAAACCATCTTATCTTATTACAAAATTTAACACTTCAAAATAATGTTTTAAACAGCAATGATATAACATAACATTGTAAGTTGTTATTAAATTATCTTTTGCATATTTTACTGATATACTTCTCTTAATTTTCGTATTTTCTCTTTTCCCGTCATGGAATCATTGAATCCCATTGGGAGGAAGCCAAATTCAAAAGAAGAAAGCCTGTAATTGAGTATGATGGCTCCAATGTTTTTTCAAGCTTACATTTCTCTTTAGCAAATGCTTCTAGACACGTACACCATTCGTAGACACCTTTGAAACCCTCCTTTTGAGAAGAAGGGAACAATAATGTCCTCTTGCCAAGATTTTAAGCATGGCAAGACTATATCTAGCCATACCAAAGTGTGTAGACTTAATATTCAAATTGTATCTTTTAGAGAGTATGTTAAACTTTATAAAACAATACCTTAACTTAAAACATCGAATGCCAACTAATTGAGTTGTGTCTCTTCCAAATGTTCCTTTAATCATATTGTGAGTGGTGGTTGGAATAAATTTAAGGGCTATCAAAATTTTGTCAATCTTCATACACTTATCGCGTTATATGATTTTGATAAATTTATAACCAGATTAGTAAGTTCAGATTATAGATTTATACTCCTCATTAAATTTAAATAACGCAAAAGTATCAAAATATTCGAATGAAATATGATTCGGAGATTATTAATGAAATTATTTTAAGCATAGCATTTTAAGATATTTAGGTAAAAATGTTTAATGTTATGTATTAGGACATACATAACATTTGTTGTACCGTAAAACGGGGTGAATCGGAACGCTTAGTTTTTGCTATTAGTTCCCTTTCAAATTGAATCGCCAGTTTGAAGAAGGGAGTAAGTCCAAAAAAAAATTTTGTGCGCAAAAAGATCTCCAAGCTTTGCTCTACACATCAGTGTAAAGAGGGAAAAATAACTACCCCCTATCGGGCGATACCTACCCAAAATCTGGCATAAATAACAATAACTTATAACTGGGAACATTTTATTTATATAACGTCACTGTTAGCCGTAATGTTTCTTTGGGCTTTAAAGTGCGTGTTTGAATTCTTCTGTAAAACTTCTGTAATACGTAGAGATTATAGGTATGCAATGTAAATAAAATGGCCACTGTAAAAAAAGACAGCGAATGGTGATTTTCACATCATTTAATTTTTGGTTTCAAAATCAGTATATGTTTGATAATTAATAAGAGTAAAAATTTCGGCGTGCATTGAAAATATCTAACTTTGATGGGCCAGTTTCATGGTTGATAAACAAACAGAGATTGGCAATTTTGGTCTCAAACATAATGTCTGCTTCGGAAAACTTACCTTTTTAATTGTTTGTAAATTGAAAGAAATTGCCTAAAAACTAGAAATTTTCTCTTAAAAAGAGTTTAGATTATGAAGTGGTGTTTAGGTAGAAAGAGCATCGGATATATTTAACTTATTTTGTCGGTCAGTTAGTATGCTGCATTAAAGCAGATTTCTTTTTATATTTTATTCGAATACTCCCTATTCAAATGATTTTTATTTGAAATTTGTTATTTAGGAGGATGTTTTTGACAAATCCAAGATGCTTTGTCTTAATTACCCAATACCTTTTTATCGGTTTAAGACTCAAAACTTTTCGAGAAACATTGTATGAAGAGAAAGAGATAAGAATCCCCTTGGTCCTAAGTTTAGGAAAATGTCATTCTGTTCCCCGTGTTTCAAGTAGTCCTAAAACTGTCCTTCCCTCAAAACATTTTACCATCGTTTGTTTTAGAACATTGAGCTTTCCGCCACCTCAACCAAGGAACGCTGCAAAAATGTGTATATTTTGTTACTTTTCATAAGTATAGAAACCAAACACAGATGTTTTGAGGTCGGGGAGTCTAAAATAGGAACATTTGTCTTAGACGTCTCTATATCCGTCTTATAGTCTTGTTTGTATTGGCTGCTACCGGGCCATCTTTCTTCATTCAAAGTATTTCGGAGAACTTCCTGCTTTTCCAATCTTACATTCTTGGCTGCTTTTAAAGTAATGAAACAAAGTTGAAACAATAAAAGTGATCATTGTTTATAACTTTGACCTTTTGAGTTATTCTATGTACTTTATGACTGCTATTGTAGACTGAAAAGCTGAGAATAAAATGAAATGATCTTTTGTTTGCTTCACTCTGTGAAATAGAGAAGGGGGTAGTTTATTGCATTTTAAATTTAAAATAACAGAGAGGTTGCAACACTCCCAGTTGAAGCAATGTTTAAGAAATTTACTGAAGAGACGAAAAATATTCCTTATCCTTGCCAGGTATGGTTGTGAAAGTTTTAAAAGTATAGTTTTACTGTGAGAAGGTAAAGGTTTAAGACTTAATTTTTCCCTATGCTTTAGGAAAAGACATTGTACTTGACAATTCTAGAAAAAAGTAATGTTGAAAAATAAAGTATGTGATTTCGTTTGTTGTTAACCCATAATATCTTTAAAGTTAAGTTATATTATATTTATGTTATATTTTTATAATATCTAGCTTAAAGCAAATCTACTTGATTTTTTTTTACAAAATTACCTTCTTTCTTGGTTGTTATTTTAAAAAAGAAGGAAATTTTACTTTTTGAAACAATTATCTCTTAAGAAAATCGGAATATAGCTACTAGTTTTTAATATTAAATCATCATCAATAATTTCACATTTTTTTTTTTCAAATCATCTCTAATCAAATTAAATCGAAAGGTTTATGGAAAATATAATGGTATTTTAAGCACAGTTCGTACCGCGCTATACCGAACCAGTCATCGGTCCAAACAAATAGTTCATTAACACCAGAGATTCACTATAACTGATATTGTATAATAAAGTTTGTTCATTCTTGTGAAAAGATTCATTATATCAGGGCCGTAACCAGACTTTTGTTTCGGGGGGGGTTTTGACTCAAATATTTTCTGAGGTACCTCCTTACAAGTACTTTTATATGTTAATTTTTGGATGACAACACTGGATTGAAATTTTGATGCACAAAATTTCAAAATTGTATGAACAATATGAATTCCAAGCAAAAGGGGGGTCTGGGGGGTCCTCCCCCATAAAAATTTTGGAAATTTGCCCCTCAAAAGAGTGTTTTAGCTCATTTTGAGACCCTTTAGATTACACCCAAAGAGAACCACTCATAAAAGCTGCCGAATTTTCAAGGTAAAAAGAAGGTAGGTATATTGTCATAAATGGCAAAATGTTGAGGGGGTTTTTGGGTTCCTACTCCAGAAAATTTTTTGAATTTTGCCCCTAAAAGTGGCATTTTAACTCATTTTGAGACACTTTAAGTTACATCAAAGAGGACCTCTCCCTGTAAATCACATAAGTTTGAAGGAAAAAAACATACTTAATAGATTTCAAAATTTCGAGGGGGTTTGGGGGTCCTCCCCCAGAAAAATTTTGGAAATTTTACCCTTAAAAGTAGGGTTTTGACTCATTTTGAGACCCTTTGGGTTATACCTACCCGAAGAGGATCGCTCCTTGTGAGACATAATTTTCAAGAAAAATAGCAGTATAAAAATTGATGTCAAAATTTCGGGGGGGGGGGGGGGTTGAACCCCTAAACGTCCCCCCCCCTTGGATACGGCCCTGCATTATACATAACCGGAATGTTTACCATATCCTGGGTTCACTATTGCGGGTGTAGTGGACTGAATGAACTTTCCAAACTTTTCACTCTCCCGGAAGAACCCTAGTAACAATGTTTAATTTCAAGGGAACCCCAGAGTACGTTTAACAGTATCTTATTATAATACTTTTAGATCATAAAAATAATATAATTTCTTTTAAAAATCAATATAAGTAAATTCAATTGATATAACTCAAAATGCACCTACTACGATGTACGCTTTTAAGTTTTGTGGGTACTACCTAGTTTTATGCTTTTGAAATACCATCCCAGAAAATATTTTGTTTTAACTCTATATATACCTCCAGAACTTAAAGATTCCAAAATAAGCGACACCCTAGTGTAGATACGGATACGGCTGTAGTTTAAACATTCCCGACAGTTCTGTACCATCGGTTTATCGGGCGTGCCGTAAGTTTTGTGGGAAAAACCATGGCCACCTAAACTAATAAGGCCGTAGAAGCTTGAAATCTTGAGTGACGTCATGCCTTCTATTTCTCGTCATCGACGCGTTTAAGACAACAGCGCAACTCCAGTCTGGAATCTTGATCGCCCCACCCTTTACAGTCTGATTGGTCTACTCAACTACGGTGAAAACGTCACTTGAATTAGCCACACCGACACACGTGCCGAATATTTCAGATGGGAAAAACGTTTGATCTGAATTAGGATTGATTTGACTTAGGATCGCTAAGAATTACTCTCTTAATGACAGAGGGGGTTAAAGAGCAGAATAAATCCTGATCTGAAATTTGCACCCAATCCTTGGATTGGACACCTAAGATTGGACCTAAAACCAGCAAAATCTTTCTGTTGATGATAACAAAAACTGATCGAAAAGAGGAAACACCACTTAATATTTAACCCCCCTCCATTGTAATCGTAAATTTGAAGGCTTAAAATATGTCCGATCATGAGTTTTAAACCAGGCCCGATTTTTACAATTTTACTCAAAATTTAATCATTAAACCAGATTTTAGTGATCAAATATGATCATTAAAATTAACTCTTTTTAAAACCATTTTCAGGTCTTAAGGGAAACCTCTTTTTCGATCTGCAAAACGAAACTACACAACATAAAATTGTTTATAATAGAGCACGGAATCAACTTGAGGTTCGCGATCTCTAATTCACTTTCTCACTTATGAAATATTCGACACGTGTGTCGGTGTGGCTAATTCAAGTGACGTTTTCACCGTAGTTGAGTAGACCAATCAGGCTGTAAAGGGTGGGGCGATCAAGATTCCAGACTGGAGTTGCGCTGTTGTCTTAAACGCGTCGATGACGTGAAATAGAAGGCTGACATCACTCAAGATTTCAAGCTTCTACGGCCTTATTAGTTTAGGTGGCCATGGAAAAACACCTTCAGAACAAGTAATTTTTCAAATCTGTAAACGGTTCCGGATTTTGGAGCATTCCGGAATTTGGGATTAAAGGTTAGCGACTCTAATAGTTTTCCGGGATTTTGAGTTGTAGCACCCCTGGATTAGGGGGCATGACCGATACTGGAACTGTCACTGGGTGTTCCATATTTTTTGCAGATTCCTTGAGAATGTTTCAAGAAACTCCAGAATACGGTTGAGGAACTCTGATTTAAACTATACCCACACAATTATATTACCAAGCAAAATAAGAAGGGCGTATTTTTCTTTTTCTCATCCACTTAAAAAGAAACTAGCAGCTACTCTCACGTTCTAAACAGCAACCAAATAGTTAAAATCCACTTCCCCTTAAATGCGATATTTTTACCACAGCACCTTTTTTCTCACTCCATCCCCAAGCACCTTTTAATTGCCGCCATTACGATCGTTTTTAAATCCGCATTTCCGCTTGAGTCACCCCCTCCTTTTGGCTGCAGCACTCTGGAAAACTTGGATCCGTGTCCTCCATGACATCCCCGTAGACCTCTCTCTGAACGTAATTTGATAAAAGCTCCGGAATCCACGAATGCGTGACATTTTCTTCCCCACCTCTGCCCCACTTCAATTAGACTGATGCATAATACTACCTGGAAACAGGGGTGGCTGGGAAAGAGGTGAGATGTCTCGAGACCCCCGTTTTATATATAGGCCGCTTCCCCTGCCTTCTTGAGGTGGGAGCTCGCGTCGTATTTTGTGTTCTTCCCTTTCTCGTGTTTATGTAGGAGAAAAAAAAAGCGGTTTGCTTGCTGCTAAGTGTAGCAAAAGTGACTGTGTGCTTTTAACAGGGTGCAGCGAAAGAAAATAATATGGATTGAAATATGTTCGGATGAAGTTGTTGTCTACTAGGTTTCTAGCATGTTTGTTTGTTGGTAGAATCAGTGCTGGGCTTTGAGCTTTTCTTCAAATGGTGTTCTCCAGGGCACCATGTTGATTCAAGAAAAGAAAAAAAAGTTATTTTCAGCAGGGGCGTATATAAGGGGGGCAGAAGCCCCCCCCCTCGATATTCGGACTAGGTGGATAAAAACGAGTTAAAATACTCTTTTTATGGGTCCAATTTCCAAAATTTTTGTGGGGGAGGTCTCCCCCAGTCTCCCTTTTTGTGTGCTTGGAATTCTGTACTTACACAAATTTTTTTACATTAAGCTAAACAAAAAGCAAACTATAGGAACCAAGGAGTGTAGGGGCTTGAAGGGTGGTCCTAGCCATTTTCTCAGGAGCAAAAATCTAGCTGTGGACCTGATGATGAGGGATGGCTATTTGGGTCTTTCCCGAAATTAATTATTTATATACGCCGCTAATTTTCAGTCAAAATCAAAACATGGTATCAAATTTTATCAGAAGTTTCAAAACATGATTTTCAATGAATTTAATGTATGAATGATTAATTTTGAGTAGGTCATTAAATTATTTTTGATGAAATACCTCATTCCAACTTTAATAAATTACACTTTTTTTCGTGAATAAAATATCCCTTTATAAAATTTACTTTTGTTATTAATCCCCTACATAAGATTTCAATAATTGTTTTAGAAATAAAAAACTTTTGAATGGAATGGGGTGGCTTCTTTTTACTAATTTTATGTTAATAAGTTAAGAAATAAGAAGATGTTGTCAAATTAAAAAGGAGATATATGTATCTCTGTTGTCTGTTTAGCTTTTAAAGGCCTCAAAAATATTAATTAGTTAAAAATTTTATTAAACTTGGGTTGGGAGACACTCTTTGGTTCTCAGTTGAATTTAAGGGGGTCCGGGACACTTTAGAAAAAAAATTTATTTTTAAGTTTAAAATTTCGGAAATTTTTTTGAAGATTAAGCATCAAATTGTTTGAAAAAATTACTACTCAAAACTTTTCTCAAATGTTTTGAAAAATTTTAAATTCAATTTTTGTTGAGAAAAGAGGGGTAGTTTAAAATTGATATAACTCAAAATATTAATAATCAATTTTCAAAATTTTTTCACCAAATCAAACAGAAACATATTATCTTTAATTTTGATTCAGCATTTTAAGAAATATTAATATTCTTAAAAAATATGAGCAATTAAGTAAAAATTTCTTAAAATTTTCATGTTAATTATTTTTAAAAATTCATATTTTACAAAGTAAACAAAATTTTCAAATTTGCTGAATCACGACTAAAGTAAAGTGTTCAAAATATATGTGTTTCAAATTTCAAGTCTTTATCTAGAACGGTTCTTGACTTATATCAATTTGAAGTTGAGAAACAGTGTAAAAATGCATCATAGAGAAAAACGCATTTGAATGTAGAACGTAGAATGCTAGATTAACCAAAGCAGCCGGCAATAATGGATTGTATCTCTGGTTCTATTTAGGATAGAAACATAATTCAAACATCATTTTAAGCACAAGAAAATGGATTAACTTTTAAGAGCAAAAAAATATTTTTGAAAATCTGACGATTTTTGTGTCCCGGACCCCCTTAAAATTAGCACCCATGCATAGCAAAAAGCGTCTAGTTGGGTAGAAATATATAAGAACTAAAATTATGAATACTATTCGATGAGTTTTTAATCAATCTTAAAAACAGTACATTTACAGTTCATCTTATATTTTGTACCGGGTATGTTTTTGAATAAGTTCATTTCTACAAAACTCTGCAAACCGACTCAATTTTTAAACCCTTTTCCCTTTGAGCTATCTTATTAAGAGAACTGATTAATGATATTACCGAAATATCGTCATTATCTTTTTCCTGGCATCTGGTTGAAGGCTACGGGTATTTGGCCCTCTGATAGATTATCCCGCTCCCCTTTTAGAAATTGTATCGTTCTTTTTGCAAAACACGACATTTATGTATCGAATTGGCTAGCTCTCACGGGCCTAACAAGAGTATAGTGTTCCCGCGCCGCATATTTCTGCCTCCAAAACAACACCTCCAAATATCCTAAAAAACAGCCTCGGCCTAATTATAAACCCGGCGTGATTTTCGATGTTTTTGTGACCCTTTTCCTGATATCAGGGCGGTATTTCTGATAGAGACAGGTACGGGCCACAATGAACACTTGTCTATGCAAAACGTCTGGAATGCGCCGAATGTCAAGTTGAAAAAAGTTCCGTTGCTCCGTTGTGGAAGAATATGAGGGAAAACGGCCGTAGGTGGGGTGTTGCTATTTCCAGACGGACCTGGCACTGGCTCTGCCAGAAGTCATTCCTTTTCATTCATCAAACCTACCTTCCTTTCTTACTGAGTTATGAGACTCATATACGCCTGACTTTGGGAAGGCAAGAAGTACGTTTGAAATAGATTCAGGAATTCTACAAATTTTGAAAATCTGGTGGAAGGGTTCAAGTGTGGTTCTTTTTCTCTTGCATTTTTAAATGATGCCTCATTAAGTACGCATTAAAATACGCTTAGAGAGGTGATTATTTTGTGACTGCTGTATGTGTTTGAAGATTAGGTCACGTTTCAGCTGTCGTGATACTTATCATTTTTAAGAAAAATTGCTATTTGAGATTCCTGCTGTTTTTAAGTTTTTCACTCTTTATCTCGTTCTCTATCAAACAGCTTAATCACCCTAAAGCTACCTAGCCCTGAAATTTTTTTTTTAAATTAAAATAACCACTTTTATTAATTTGAAACAGCTTCATCCATTTATCTCTTTTTTAAGTGTCAATTTTCTATTTAAAATAATTTTAAAAATAATTATTTAAAAAGGTAGTAAATTGTCTATAGCAGAGGTTCTCAAACTTTTGACTATCGCCACCCACTTTTTATAAACAGAATCTATTGCGACCCACCTCATCTTTAGTAAAAGACACAAACGACAGCAGAAATTTTAAATTAGTATTTTTAAACGTTTTTCACTCCTTGCTCTCCCTAAATACGATCACTCACAATTTGAGAACCTTTGGTCTCAAACATATCTGGTATAGCGATCTATAATCCATTTTTAAAGAATAAAGATCTTGTTACCCAAAAATCGTTGTGATCAAAAGACATCTCGTTTTTTATGGACGTCAATTTTAAATTACAACAATTAAGCTTATTTTTATCCATACAATATTTACTATACACCACGAATGAAAGAAATGCTTCATGAAGAAATACGTTTAATTCTCTGATCCAGCATCTGACTGATGAGGAAATATTGATATTTGTTTCCAATTCACAAAATATGAAATTTTGCATAAATTATAACGCTTTTTAGTAACTTGGTTCAGACTCCACAGTTGGTTCACTGGGTCTGTCTGCTAAGTGCACAAGCACCTCAGCTGTTTGTACCACATGAACTTGGCCATGAAGCGTCATGTGCCAGCAGAACTAAGAATAGCCCCGTCTATAGTGGAGGAACGTATTTGTACCATGTGTACCATTGAACCATCTTGGTATGACGTTGTCTTTGGCTGCTTTCCATACGGTAAGCCATAAATAATTTACTCTACTACGAATCTTTTTACTGCAGTTGTAGTGTCTTAGAGACGTGTTACTATACCAGTTTTCAAAAACAAACATTAAAATTTCATGCATGAACTTAATTATTCATACAACCTATTATTATATGATGCGTTCCCTATGTAACAAAATAAATTAATAACCATTTCCAAAACGTATTTGTTTACGTGACAATATATCACTTGTAAGTGAAATAATGTCATGTAAACACTTTTGAAAGTTTTTCGTACTAGGGGACTATTATGTACAAAGTATTTCATTGAATATATCAAATTAATCTTTTGTTTCACTCTACGTTGACACATGAATTGCCGTCTAGAAGATATGCATTCCTACTCGGAGAGTTATTTAACTTTGAGCTTTCCTAACTGTGTTCTTGGTATGGTTGAAAAACCTTTGGGTAGCATTTGATACCACTTTAACCCTGTGTGTGGCACTTAACCTTTTGCGGGTGCAGTCTTAGGTATACTAATTAATGGCGTTTCACAAAATGAGTAACTTGATTGAGCCGCATTCTTCCCCAGTGTAACGCGGTACAGAAGCCATTTCAAAGCTGAAAAAACAGGTGTCACGGTTCATTCGATTGAGGAAGACGTATTGTGGCGAGGAAGCTCATTTGGCAACTCTTCTGGCTTTCTTAAGTTCGCGCTTTAGTCGAGACTATTTCTCTCTGTAGTCCCATCTACTAATTCTGGGTTTCTCTGGAACAACTTCGGTTCAAAGGCTTGAATAACATGGTCCATTCAGAGGTGGTTCCAGAACTTTCTCATTGTTAATTCTCATTCGGGATTCGGGGAACCATTTACGTTCTGTTAATTTGTTTTGGGACCGAAAGATTGCGTTTTTTAGAAGTAGCACTTGAATACAAATTCATTGGCCAGTGAGTGGGAAACCCACACACATAACACCAAATAGAGGATGAAGAAAAGGAAAAGCAATGACATAAACGCTAATAAATATCAAAAAGTCAATAATAAGATTCAAGCTGTCTTGAGTTTTTGAAGGTTCTCCCTAACTTGCTAATATCAATGAGTAAAAATGGTGGTTTTTGAAAATACCCTTCATAAAAATCATTAACGATGTAAAATCCTTCTACGGTTTTATTAACACCGTTGTTTTCACAAATGGCACATTTACTGTCAATTCTTTAAATTTATTGTCACATCTCTACAATATTTTTAAAAACTCTTGTGGCATTCATTATTTTTATGAAGTGTTTATATTCACCCTCACTGTCCCTGTTTTAAAATACTTTGATACCTAAAATAAACTTGAAAACTAAAATAAAAAATATCGTTTTGCTTATCACTAAACGATGTTGGTATTTAAAAAAAGTGCCTTCTTTTATTTCGTGATGGTAATTATGTAATTAATTTACATATTTTTAATATTTATACATAATTAAGAATTCGAATTGTAAGAATCTAGCGACATTTTTTCACTTTTCCTTCCTAACAGTTTAATTTTTTTCTTACTTGCACTTTTTAAAAAGTTTGTAACGTGATCGCCATTTTTTGCTTGCGTACGGATTACTATTTTTAATAGAAAGATTTATACCAAAACCGCCTTCTGCAACAAGATCTGTTACATAGTTGAACCAAGTAAACAAACTCTTAGCTTCTACAAAAGCAGACATATCCTCCTAGTTAAGAGTATTTTCATTAGCTAAACAAGATCATAAATCTGCAAGGGCGCGAAACATGTTGAATAGTGAGCTTGTAATGATTTATGAAGGAGACTCTTCTCCTGCTTTATAAATTTATCCTCTGGAAGCTTTTAAAAAATTCAGTTCGTTAAAATAGGAACGGGGAAGGGTGTTTCCTTTCCGAAGTGTTTTCGTTCGGTAAACCCAAGTTAAGGGGAGTTGATTTGTTATGAACACGGAGGAGTATTTGTTTACGTGTCTATTCTTTCGCGCTATTTTAAGGTTCATTTCAGAAAAAAAGGTTTTTTTTTTAAGTTTTATTTATTTATTTATTTACAATCAGTCAAAACAAACAGAACAAGAAAAATATCCATATCACCTGGGATCGCAACGATCCATGTAGGTGAACAAAACATGCATAGAAATAATTACAAAAACTAAAACGTGAAGAAGTTATAAACTAAAGTGAACAATACATGAAAATAATATAGGAATAGTATATATATTTATGTATAAACAGGCGTGGCAAACAGGGTGTCTTAAATTACGGGTTTAATATCTGTCATAAGGGGGTGGTGCATAAAAAATGAGGATAGTTGATAATATACAATAATACAAAATTTAAGCAAGAAAAATTTCAATATTTTTTATAGAAAACAAAAAAAGTTTATTATTTATTAATTATTTAATGTCTTCCTAATGAATGTAATCCAACTATTCATGTTCAACTTCAGCTTGCAAGCTTTCTTAGGTCCCACAGACCTGATAAAGAGTTTCTAATTAAAGTTTGCTTAAAATTCCTTTTTCTTTATTACTTAATATGAAAATTACCTGTAATATACAAAGTACAAACATATGAAATGTTTTTAAATATTTGTATTGGAAAATATAATTCTCAAAAACAAATTTTATAGAAGTATAAATCTTAAAATATCTTAAAATGAAATAACCTTGTTAGAAAGACTAACAATATATAGTCGTTTTAACGAAAGGACTTTAACGAATAAAATTATCATTATGATAGAACAATCGTAATTTTATTATCGGTCTTTGTAACGTAGGGGTTGTTATATCGGGGGTCAACGTAAAGAGATTGTACTTATTTTGTTACCAAGTTTTTGTTTGTTGTTATCTTTTTAGATCTTGGCTGACTGAAGTATAAACATTCCATTGCTTAGACAAACTTCTGTATTGACAATTAAAATAAATTTTTGAACTCTCAAAATTTGTTCGAACAAACTCTTCTTTCTTTTAAAAGGAAGTAGGGGGAAAATATACGGGTTAAAGAAAAACTCCAGTTCCTGGCAATTAAAGTTTGAAATTTATTCGCTGAGGAGAGTGCTTGTGGGGTAAGAAGGAAGTTCCTGTAGTTGTTTTAACTGAAATTAGGCTTTCTTAAAAGATGGAGAGTAATGGCATCGTTAACAAGTTTAGCTAAGTTTTTGTTAAAAATATTCTGCAAGCTGGTCTGGGATAGATCTGTTCCAGACAGTGCAATTGATTTTGTCTGGCACGGTACTATTTCAAATTTTGCCTGCAGCACTCCTCCAAAAAAGTTGACTGTTATACGAATAACTTAAGTTATATTCAGACGCTTATAACTCTCGTTAAATGGAGCGATCCTGAAAACTTTGAGAATTGTGAAATGCACAAGGCCTTTTTTAAAATTTTGAATTTTATCCATTTATTCAAAATTCAATACTATTTATTTATCTCTATGTTTTTGTGCTGCGTTATTTTAAAAGTAGTTTTTTTTTTGTTTTATTTTTAACCAACTATATGTCTCTTACTTTAAACATTACTATTTCTTTAAATTCGAAAAGAAATAATATACGAAATTAAAACTCCACACGCTTACGTAAAATTCAAAGTAGATAAAGCAAAAAAGGGCTCTTACTAATTTAATAGGTCGAGAACAAGGGTCATTTGACTGAAAGGTTGCAACCAAATAAATTTTCGGGAAATGAATACCGACAAATCACTGTGTTAAATAAAACAATATTTATATTTAAAAAAAAGTAAGAAAGCAAAATATATGAAAATTAAAAAATGGTGACCTATTTGAGCGCCAAATTTTAAAACAAATTAATAATCAGAATATAATATAATTCTTTTAAAGGAAATAAACTTATTTTCCCTTAAATAAACGAAGCAACGGAAGGGTAAAACACGCTATAGAAGAAGAACTTATTTGCTTCAGGCCAAAGCTCGCTAACAAAGGGTGGTTACACTAAAAACAGCACCAACTACAATTTCACAATATAATGGTGGTAACTGCCATTTTACAAACATTTAAATAAAAAAACCACAAATTAAATAAATAGTAGTGTTAAATTGACTTTGAATTGATATTTTACTTTCCAGGAATATTTTTATAAACTTAATTGGTAAAATCGTTTTAAATTTATAAAAATTTTAATAACAACTGCATTTATGCTTATATACTAGCATTTATTAAAAAAAGTCCCATTAGCCCCCACTTTTCCCAAAATAAAAAAGAAAAAGGATAGTCTGAAAACCAAATGATCAGCTAATTATAAAATACCACCATTTTTACACGAACCGAACATATTCAAACAATCAACATTTCAAAATTAATCCATGCACATTGCAATTCTTCAATTTCATCCAACAATTAATTTTTCAAAAAAAAATCTCCTATAATGAGTAATTGAATTTAATTTCCTCGAATTTCAGAACTGGGATTTTTGGAACCTTTTTATTTTCTATACAATATTGGTATTATTATAAAAAAAAGAGTATGCAAACCAGAAATTTCTCATAATCCCAGTTTACTTATGCTTTTGCAAGTGCTTATTTGACGAAGCTACAAAAACATTCGTCATTCTATTATTTAAAGAGCTAGTTGTTCACTAATTTTGAAATCAGCCCAAATTGAAATCGACAAGAGGACTTGCGGCTTCTGACTCATTTTTCGTAGAATTGAGAAAACCTTGAATCACTTCCTCTAAAATTGCGAAAACCTTTTCGGTCTGTTTTTAAGTAATTCCGTACCAGTTACAATGCTCGCCGAGGAATAGATGAAATTGAGAAATGGACGCATTTTTTTTTCGATAACTTTTTGAATACTACCATTTCTTTTCAAATACTGAAAACTAAAATCATGAAATATGTTTTACAAAAATTGAAATTTATAATATGTTTTATAAAGTGAGTTAAGCTCAGTGAGATGGGTTCTGTGAGGAAGCAATCCAAAAGGTCCTGTAAGCAGTTTACGGGGGTTGGTAAACGGTAGCGAGCAGAGAGCGGTAGCTCCTTAGTATACTAGGGGGGTGCTGACGCAGTTCCCCTAGGATTGCTTCGCAATCCTGTGCTCGCTACGCTCGCTCGCCATACGCTGGTACAGCCTAGCTGAGATTCATTACCAACTAAATTTATTGGTTTAAATAAATAGAGTTTACGGCAGCAACAGAGTACAGTAAATACAACTAATTGGTTTACAACAAATGATTTTTTTTATAACAACAATAATAAGAGCATGAATTCTCAAAGTGTAAACAAACCGATCGTTGCCAACGGCGGGTAACAAATACAGCCAAATTCGTGAGCCACGTAAGAGAATTATATATATAGATTAATATTGTCCTGTGGACCTTTTCATTTATTTATAATTTATATTTATCAGTTCAAATGTTATAAATTTAACAGGAATAAATATTTTAGCATTTAGTGAGAAACATAAATTGAAAATTATGCTCGCATCAAATGATTTCCTAAGAATGCTACGTAATTATCAAATATGCCCTAGCCCTACGTCCATTCATTTTATTCTTCAAGGGTTCCCTATGCAATCTCGTTACTTCCTGCATGTACGACACAAACTTTAAAAAAAAAATGAGTATCGCCAACAGAAACCACCCACGCTAAACCACTTTTAATAGACCAAAACAGATACCCAATCTGGCCTAGCTAAAGAGCATGTCAATGAAAACCCTGTATGCACTAACGCTCCTCGACTGTCAATCAAACCCCGTGTAATCATAGCCGCCGTATTCCTTTCACAAATCGTCGACTTAACGCCAAATAAATCGGCGGGGGCAAAAAGGTGTGAACAAGTATGCTAACAGGCCTCCGCTACCTGCTCATTCCCAGTGAAATTGCCCGGGAAAGCGGAGCAGTGGATGCGGTGTCTTATGAGCCGCGCGCTGTTTCCTGATCTCCTTTTAAGGTTTCCGGAGAACCTCTGCCAGAATCTGAGACACGCTTGCCTGCCATTCGGCCCAGAGGAAGGCGTGTCTAGGCATGCCTGCCGCGCGCTCTCTCTCTCTCTCTTGCTTTCCTGTTCTGTTTTCCCAACTTTCTGGGAGAGGGGGTTGGGTCCTAATTGCGGGAGTTGAGGTTGGAGAACGGGAAAATCTTAATCTCTTTTCTTGGAGGAAGAGAAATATTCTTTCTTGGTTTTGATATCTCTACTTGCAAAAAAAGATATTCTTTTGAATAAAAAACAGAAAAACCGAATTATTTGTCCCGGATTTTATCGGAGAGAATTTCCTCGAAATAGTGATAATATTTACTAATAGTGTTAATCGCTGGTTTCTTGCAATAACGTAACAACTCAAAAATCTTACAACTTTAGTATAAGGATACCTCGAGTAATTTAAAACTATGGTTTCGGTTCAAAATGTTTTATTCTCTCTCTTTCTTATTTCTCTCGTTTTTTATCACTCTTTTTCGTATTTTATCTTTATTTCTCATCTTTCTTTTTCTTTCATTCCCAATCGTTTATTTTTCTTTCATTTCCAATCGTTTATTTTTCTCTTTCCCTCATTTTTTATCTTTCCCATTTATATCTCATTCTCTTTCTTCACTCATTCTTTCTTTCGTCTCTTCTCACAATTTTCTCTCATTCATTTATTATATCTATTGGAGCATTTGTAATTTTTTTCTATCGCTTAAAAATACATTTTGTATTGAAAATCATTAAATGTAACTAAATTTCATTGAATCTCTATTTCTCCTTTAAACAGGATAATATAATAAACTTTAAAACACCACATGACATGAAATAATGGACATTAGTTCGGTAGCAAAACACTAAGACACAAATAAAGGTAGCAATAGTATTAAAAACAATCGTCTATAAAGTTTGTAGCGTCCCATATAAATATTCTCTATCGTTTATATAACAACAGACTAACAATTTCATTTGTTTTGCTTCCATTAAAATGTTTTGTATCATAGTTGGATTGAACATCGTAGTAAGCCTTCTCTGAGTCAGAGTTGACTTTTGGGAGGTCTAAAAAGCACTTGAAACAGTGAACGTTTGGCAAGTGAGACGCCGATTGTTGGTAAGCGCAGATAACAATTGACGTTTTGAATTGGAGTATGACGGAGTTCGACATAGATGTTTGAGGGTTTAAAAATAAATTGCTGCTCGATTGTTTAGTGAGCACTTTGTAGGTCAGGGTTAACATATTTGAGGTATTCCTAATGGAAGTTCAAAAGCTGTTACAAACCAATTTGCATTTAACGAATAAAAATAATTTTATGGTAAAGATGGATTACACGTCGAGATTTGAAGTAAAATGTTCGGGCGTGTCAATGTACTTTACTGAATGTCAAAAGTGAGGCTTTTCAAGGTCAGAGATGAGCTTTTGGGGATATCTAAAGGATCTTGCGATATCCTTACAAAAGCTTAGATACATATTACTTTCGTAAAACAGTGTTCGGTAATTGAAAGCAGTTACAGTGTCGGTAAACGTAAGAAGAAATTGATGACTAAAAATATGACGGTGTTTGAAACAGATGTCTTGGGAGTAGTAAAATAAATGATGTGTCTACATCACTGGAGCGAACACTCTGTATGTCTGAGTTAACCTTAGGGGTGTGTCTGGTTGAGATCTAAAAGCACTTGCGAAGCAGTTTTTGTTTGCCAAGTAAAGACATAACTGTCGGTAAACATCTATAGCGATTAGGAGTTTGGATAAGAAAAGTTTAAATATGTATCAGTTAAAGCTTAGACGTTGATTCGGTTACTTAAACTTTTTGGTTTACCTTTATAAAAATGAAATCACTAGATAGAAACTAATTTCAATACTTTAATATTTATTCTATTAACCCGGGTCTTTGTTCTGATAACGATAAACACTGAAATTACTTTATTATAATCTAATTTAATAATCTTAGACGGATATTGTTTTTTGTTTTTATGATATTAACATTAATTTAATTAGTATTGTTAGTTAATCTTTGTAGGAAAATGTCTTTAATTAAAAGTGTTTTCATCTAAAAATATATCACGATACAATTTTTTTTATATTCTGCATGAAATAAAAAAATGAGTTACATTTTCACTTTTTGTTTATAGTTTCCAATTTTTTTAAAGCCTTACAATCATAAATCTTTCCATTAAATATCAGTAAAAAAAATTTTAATCCACTAAATGTATAGGTTGTCCCCGAAGGTTCTGTCTCACGTCATTAACATTAAACGACTACGAGTATAAACATAGGTGGTTTATGCGCTATTCCATGAAACCACTTTTAAAGCCCCGTTCCTATGATAAGTAAGAAAGTTTGACTTTTGGGGAAGAAAGAGAACGTTTTGTAAGATAAAAACGTGGAAAACGTGATTAAGGAAACGAGAACTTTTCTTGTTCTATTCTTACCAATTTTGTCCCCAAGGTGTATTTTGGTACTAAATAGACGCTACTCTACAAGTTTTTCTAGGTTCTTCCATGTATTTCACAGATATCTTCTGTGATCTTTTATAGACTTTCCATTTTTTAATATTGTTTTTTTTTTTCAACTTTACATAATTTTAGCAGTTTTTAACAGCGTAATTTCAGGAATTAACAGATAAAAGATGTTTATTTAACCCCGTATTTAGTATGATAGTGTAAAAAACAAATTTGCGCGAAATTTAAATACTACCACATTTACATCCAGCGATACGAACGAAAGGACAAAGCATTACTATTGTTATGCTGATCCGTCAATGCAGGAAAAACCGATTGCGTTATTATGCAGCCGTTGTTGATTATTTGTCTGGTGAATGTGGGAATTAAAGCCAGTTTGAGAACTACCAACAAACAGAATAAAACTGTTTTTCTTAAGAACACAGATTTTTTTATTGACAGTTTTTTCTTAAGAACAGAAGAACCTGCAAAAATATGGGTAATTTTTGATAGATTTAGAGATATTTTTTACAGTGTAGCTAAAACATAAAAGTTAAAAAGATTAGGGGTCTTTAAAAATAAATTTTCTCTTGTTTATCACTCTGTAAACTTTAACGGTCGGTATGATTTAGCTGGGCCTTCTTAATTCAAATCTTAACAAACTTAAGACTTTTTGAAGATTCATGTCCTTCTGACAATGGTCTAGCATTTAGTCTGGCTACATATTCTGTATAAATATATAACAAGATTTTCTGCACAAATTACAGGTATTTTCTTGAAGTATAGCTGACAGGATTTCCTTGTTAAAGCAACAGGTTTTAGATTGTAGATATCTATATCTATTGTTTCACTATCATCATTCAAATGTTCAGTGAAATCAAATACAGTAAAAAGGCCTACTGAAAAAATATGATACTCAATGTATACGTTTGAATCGAATCACTTTCTGATCGTCCTGTATCTAACTCTAATACGATGGCTACATCTCCATAATCTGGAATACCAAGTAGAAAAATAAAATATCCCCTGAACCTGTCGTACACACAATCAGCGAACTTCCCTTATGTAAGGCATCCCGTCAATGAACGAAAGGAGTAAAGAGTGGGGAGCCTCCGCAAAGCTATTTCGGGCCCAGACGCCCCTCACTTAGGAGACGACCCCCTGTGACGTGAGGGAGAATTCGTATTTTGGGCGCGTGGGAGGCACTGAGAATGTTAGAGGCCCTCCCCACCTGGTGGTTGAAGTCTCATCCGCAGAGAAAGTTCGAACCCAGCTAGTCACACATTCCGTCGGTTAGGACTCGTCGAGGAGATACTGACTTCCATTCACTCGCACTAGCTAACCACCAGCCACCGCCATGTCCGAAGTCGAAGAGGTCAAGAAGAAGAAGAAGACCAAGAAGACCATCACCACCAGGGTCGAGGTGGAGACTGAGGAGAGCAAGAGTGGACAGGATCCGAAAAATGAGGTAGCCGTTCGTTCCTTTCATCGCCGGTTCTGATAGTCCTTATTTACATCACTTTATATCTAATTCGAGTGCTGAGATTTGAAATGTATCTAGTTGGACGGTTTACTGATGCCAGTTCATTCACTATGAAACCACCGTTTCGATTCTGTATTATTGTTGGAATACTAATTTTTGTTTTATACGTAGATACTAAAAATTTAGTCTCCATAAAGCTATTTGAAATGCTCGTCTATTGTTATGAACTGAAATGTACCTAATTGTCTATCTCGTTATAGTAATTTGCTATGAAACCACCTTTCCGATTCTGTATTATGAACTAAATCCAATTCCATGTCATGATAAAATTTTCTAAATTGCGATCTTATGATTATTGATGCTCGTTATCAAAAGTCCCCTTGTAGTTACTTAAAATAGTGGCGTTTTACTGTAGACTGTTACACTCTTTGATCAATTAAATTAGTTTCGTTCTAAGTTTTTAAAAAGTGCTTTTATTCCATGATGTTTAAAACCATAAATATGTTAACCACCTTAAGCTACTTGAAAATAACCCGTTTTTGCAAAGACTGAAATCTATGTATTTGTACTTTCCATGGAAAATATTGCTATTTTGTGTTTTACATGAAAAGTATAGCTTTTTAAAACTATTTTATTCACTTAAACTCAAAAACCTATGTTATAAAGAAATAAATTATTTTAAAACTGGAAATTCATACTTATCTAACTCGATGGTAATTTTCTTATTATCCTGCAATATTTTTCTTTGCTGTTTCAAATTTCTTGGAATATAAATTTGAACCTGTCAAAAGTGTTTCTATGTTTCACTGCATAGATTATATTTTTTTTATTGAAACCGCTTCGGTTAATTTCATTAATTTTCAAACTTGATTCTTTTGGTCAGATTGAAATTAATACACAATTTTAACGCTGAGTTAGAAAACAGGTGTGTATTGTAGAATTGTGCAAGATTTTTAATAATTTAAACTTGATATCATCCATGCATTAACTTCATTTATATTCCATGTATAATTAAATTTTTACATACTTTCTTAAAGTTCTGATAAAAATGTCATTTTGCGATGTAGTTGAAAGAAGTGAAACTAGTAGTGACTAAATTGAGGTTCAAAGTAAATATAGATTTTAGACCCATTTCTTGCACCCAGATAAGGTTACCCCAAAATATTCTTATATTTAATTATCAAAGTTAATATTTAAAATAAACATTTTATACATAAAAACAAAGAAATGATTCATGTTTTTTGATAAATTAAATACATACTATGAGTAAATTTTAGATTTTGATAAGTTGTTTTTGAATAAAAGTAGGTCAGAAGGAGAAGTGTAAATTATTTCTTCAACAAAATTTATTGTTCGTTTAAAATCTAAACGTAAACCTGGGGTCTGGGTGTAACTGTTAATGTTGATAACAATTTTTTTGAACATCCGTAATTAACAAATGTATTAATGTTCCACATATCCACTTAACAAATTTTATTCTCTTAAAAAATATATTTTATACAGAATAGTATCACACTAAAAAATCTTTAAAATGTATCAATTTTTCCCATTTTCTTAAAAGGTTTTTGGAAAATTTCATGTTCATGATAAGTTAGATAGAAAGGTAGACATATAATTAAGAAGGTTTATATTTATAGTAATTCATTAATTGAGATAATACTTACAATTAATTTATGCATGTTTTTGATTGATGAAAAATTTCTTCAATTGATTATGAAACATTGGGAAAAATAATTTTTCCCCTTCTAGGATAGATCGATATTCTGTTTGAGATAGAAAAATAGATGTTAAAATTATGTTGGAGTTTTCTGTGAATAGTAACTTTTTAATATTTGTTTGTTACAGGTAAAAGATTAATACTAATTTTTAATTAAAATAAAATGCACTGTGATATTTTTGAAAACATGACAATGAGAAGTTTGGAATGAAAAATATTTTTTAAATTTTATCTGTATTAAGAATCCGAACTTAAAAATCTTTATTTGTGATAATTACTATTATTTTGACTAATTGAGTTAAAAATATTATATTCAAAGGCTTCAAAATTAAACTAGTTCTTAAACTCAATTTTTGGTCAAGTAGAGTAATTATTTTATGTTTATCCCATCTTTTTATCGAAACTTTTGTGCATAGTGTGTTCGTAACTTTCGGATATGTTCTAACCCCGAGTTTCCTTTCCTGCGATAACACTCTTAGCAAGGAAAAACAACTTTTACAAGAACACCTATACCTTGCTTTCTCCGTGAAGCATTTAAACTTTAGCCAAAACGTTATTGTTGGTATATAAAATTTGGTAGCCACCACATTCTTTTTATTTAAAAGAATTAGCGACTACTTCATTGCCATTAAGTAAAAATTCCTTTTTGGATCTTGAGACTTAGTTTTTTTCTTGTTTGAGAGACTTAAAGCGTTTAAAAATGTTTTTACTCTCAATTTTAAAATATCATTAATTTATTTTCGAGCATATCACCTCATTTCTTTCTTTCTTTTTTTAAAGAATGCTTGTTCAAATTTAAATTACATTTTAATACAAACATTCATATTTGTTGTAGATGAATTTTTAAAAACTGTTTTGAAGTTTGTATTTTATAATTAAGTATAAACTAGACTAGATGAAAAGAAATCTACGTATGAAAAGAAATCTGCGTAAATCTATTTATACAATTTGGGATATCAATGGTTTTACTGAGGTAAAATAATATTTTATATTTGTTTTCTTTATATATCATACTAAATCTTAAAAACTACATTTAATATTTTGTTATTTGAGACTATATTTTATTATACATTGCTAAAAAAATCGTTGTTTTATACTTCGATCCTTATCGTTGTTTACTACTCTACTCTATATTGTACTGAAGATTATAATAAGACTCATAATATTTTTTCCTAATTACAATACAAATTTTAATTAGTTTCTTACATTTACTTAATTTAAAGAAAGAACTTCACTGGTTTCTTTAGGTGACATTGATTCCTAAGCAGTGATTATGCAACTAGTTCTATTTTCACCACTGGAATAAATAGAATTCTAGAACATGTGGAAGTAAAATAAACTCGTGTGGGTCGACATTGAAAGTTACATAAACATTTTATCCCGAATTCTTGTGGTTTTAGCCCAAAAGTTTAAAAAACACCTCTTCTCAGTTATTTGGATTGCAGCCAGTGTTGAGATTTCTTCCCTCACCCTTCGATAATATTTAGCTTCCGTACTTATATTTCAGACTCAAACGTCAATACATTCCAAAGAATCTCAATACTGTTCCCCAAATAATATATTTTCTCTGCTTTTAGAAATAAACTATACCTAATGCATAATTTACTAATTATTACTAACAAAAGAAATTCCTCTTGCATAGAACATCAAATAAAGAAAAACAAATAAAAATGTACTTAATAGGATATTTTAAAATATTGAGATAATTTTACTAACATTAGAAATTTATTAAAAATGTAATTTAGTATTAATTATAATGTTACTTTCGTGATAATAGGTTTGGTTTGGTTATTGTTTTATGGTGCAGGAATCAGGCAAAATCATATTGCGCCACTTTTGTGATAATAAGATCAGGTAGTACTAATGCAATTGTAGATATTACATTTCTTTTTTTTTCAATTATTAATTAATAATTGAATTGAATTTCAATTATTCAATTAATGGACGTTAATTAATTTTACAGAAAAAATAATTTAAAAATAATATTGTTCACTAATATTTTTCAAATGTAAAGAAAGATCTTTTTACTTTCGAAATTCGTTACTTTTCCTTATTTTTTTTATTTTTAACAAGTTTTTTTGGAAGACCACCTATTCCGTCTTTATTTACTAAACTATCCATTCCAATTTCATGTATAAAAAGCTTAAAATAAATATATTACAAATTAAATAGTTAAATCATGGTGGTTGTTTTTTTATATAGAAATACGTCCAATTTCTCCTTGCGTTCGGTATTATTTTGCAATGTAATTATTAAGTAATTAATATACTACAAAGCTTACAATTTTTAAGTATAGTAATTCGTTCTTCTCTATTTGTATATTATTTAATAATACCTCTCTTTTGTTCCAATACTAAAGTTATTAATCACTTCTTCAAGATTTACCAATTTAACTCTCCATTTAATAGCATGTTGAGTTGTACAGTTCAAGAAAATTTGAACGTCCTTCTCATTTCATATGTTACCGAGCTTTATAAGTCGAAGTAAGAATTATCAGAATTATAATTCTGAATCACTGTACAACTTTTGTGAAACTTCTTCAAGTTAAAGAAGCCTGAGCTTGAATTTCCTGCAGAATATGACATGACGGTTCAAGATAATTTTACGTCGGGCTGTGGATTTACTAGCTTGGCGGAATTTTATCTCAAATCGTTCTGTTGGAGTTCTTCACTGAAGACTGCTGCCATCTTAAGCATCCTAAATTCTATCCAAGCGCTACTTGGATAATTTAATCGGATACAACGTTGACTCTTATTGTTATAGCTGCAGTTGCCAAATTGGCACCGATTACCATTCTTTAACAGGGCTAGCTAATTTTGTGATTAAAAGAGTTGTAAAGCATCCAAAAGTCGTTGTTTTCTGTATAAATGTAATGAATGGCTTTTTAATTTATAATTTAGATTTTTATCTTAACTTTTCTAACTATTAACTATTTTTTCAAAAGAATTCGTTCTTGCAAAATTCTGGAAGTTTTTAAGTTCTATCATCCCTCTCTTTTTAAGTCAAATTGCAACATATTTTAACAATATTACTTTTTTTGCATGATAAGTATACCAAAAAACTATAGGTACAAATAAAATATCTGCACAAAAACAACATTAATTATAAAAAAAAACCTATAAATTCTTCTTATTATATTATGTGCTTACAACACAATTAACAAATTACTAGATTAAAATAATAAAAATAATAAACATAAATAATTTTAATTATAAAAATAATAATTAATAAATAAAGGAAGTGTTATTATTACTTCTTTAATACTATATCTAGATTTTAATTTCATAATTTTTGCTTTTAAACTATTTAAAACGTTCTTTAATTTTACTTATCCTAGATGGAAATACCTAGATTTTAAAAGTTCAAAAAAATAAATGCTCGTGCTCCATATAAGTATTTAAAAATATACGTTATTCATTTCATTCTTACTTTTTTACTATCTGAAAGATAGAGAATAATAGTTTTTTAAGCATAAGTGTATATGCTTTTTAAGTTAGCAGTCACACAAAATGAGACATTACATGGCACGCAAAATGAGATTACGCAAAATGAGACACAACTTATTTCATCCTTAGAGAACAGTTAATACATTGATTAAGTTTTTATTTTGGGATTTAAAAAACTATAATATTACCAGATACTTTAACCGACTCATTGATACTAGATTTTTCAAATGACATGTTTCTCAAAGACCTGGACGACATTAGTCTGAAATAGATTGATTTTAAAGACTTGGAATTAAACTCCGGCAGTGGCTATGATGACAATAGGTAAAATCATGTTTGTAATGAACCTGTTGAATCCATTGATAGTTTAACGCTTGTTTGAATGAAGAGTTGTTATCCTTTGCTTGCCAAATAGCTCATGGTGTGCTTGCTTACAGTTGATCTTCTCCAACGAGTACACAAAGGCTATGTCGAAGGAATGGCATCAATCCCACTTCTGTTGCTGGAAGTGTGACGAGTCCCTGACTGGACATCGCTACGTGCTGAAAGAGGAGCACCCGTACTGCGTCCGATGCTACGAACAAGTCTATGCCAATAACTGTGAGGAGTGTGGAAAGCCCATCGGTATTGAATCCAAGGTAGGAGACTTTTCTTTTCTTTACAAAAACTTACTGGCTTTAACTTCTTTCGTGTTTTTTTTTCGCTTTGTTTGTTAGTGTATCTGTTACGGACCGTCGACTGATCAAATCCTCCTCCTGACACCTGTTTGGAGTAAGGCAGTAAAGGTAGAGAATATGTCTAAAACGCGGAAAATTGACTTTTTGCGCTAAAAAAAATCTCTCTACACATGAGTGGGATTAGGAAAAAAATAACTACCCCTATAGACAAATATAGCCCCTTCAATTTGCCGAAATCTATGTCCATTCATTGTGTTTTTTATATAATTAGATATTTAAGTTAATTTGTTGTTTGTTTCTTAAGCCAAAAAAAAATTCTTTTTTAAATTAAAAGTGTTTTACCTCTTTTTTAAACAGTGAATTCATTAAACTGCCTTAATGACTTAGTTTTATGATACTTTTGAATTTTATCCGTCTTAAACTTTCTATTTCTCACTTTTATGCAGTAAAATAAGCAGAAATATAATTTAATTGGTTTTTAATATAGTTTCTCAGCTGAAATTTCATAAGTTTTAAGAAGGGTCCATCATTTTTTTTAACTGAAAAATATTTTGTGTGTGAATATACTTATAATATTTTTGGATGATTGTTCTGTATTCAAAATAGTGTACTGAATTTTTAGTAAATATTTGGTGTACAATGAAAATTCCATTACTTACCTATATAGTTTTTTTTATTTTACCGCAACTTGGTTTTTGGACTTATTCCCGTTTTCAAACTGATGATTCGATTCTTCCTATATCCATGGTTTTAACTTTCATCCCGCTTTTATAAAAAAATGTTTTTGTTACGTTTCCGAGCAGTCTTTCATTTTTTTGTCAAATCACTGGTATCGTCAATGATCCTACGTAGTTTGAGTAAGATCCCTACGTTTGATTTCCTCCCTTCCAATCGTTATTGTTCGGTATTAAAAGACGGCATATATTATCTTCTTAAAATAGTTGCTTTTCCGGCCTCGCACGCAAGAATTTTTAAAGTTTTCTACTAGAACACTAGCTTCCATTTGGATTGTAGCTTCATTTGACCTATATTTTTCTTTTATTTTTTCATGTTTGAAGTAACTTTTAATATCTTCCTATCCTGACTTTGATTTTTTACATATTTAGAAATTTATAAATCCTACAAGTGTATAAAAATCTTAACATGTAAATAAGGGTTCCTCATTTTTTTGGAAGTAGATAAATTTATAACAATCCTTATGCATAATTCACTTAAATTACGTAGGTAATTAAGTTCCTGAAATTATCACGCCAACATATAATTAAATTAGTTATTATAACTTTATGAAAGAATATATTTTAAATATTCTACAATATATTTAATAATAAATTTCAATAAAATAGGTATTCATTAATAGATAATTATATTTATTCATTCTAATCCTGATACATTACTAGTTAGTCTAGAGTTTTTAGCTAGTCTTTTTTAATTATGTTCATTTAAACATTCTTTGAATAAAGTGAAAAATGTCTGTTGTTTTTCGAAGTTGGAAGGTTTGAAATTTATTACACAGAAAGTTTTTTTAAACAATACACTAAAGCATTCCTTTCACTTTTTTATGTAGTAAATAAGCATAATAGCAATTTAGCGCCGGAGATTGCATTTTCTAGCAAAAAATGTGCTTATGACTTTAAGTAAAAATATTTAATATAATTTTAAAATTTTTCGTACAATACATATATTTTGTGAAAGATTTTAGGTGCATTTCAGGAATTTTCACACACTTAATATTCTTGCAATTATTTATGAACAATATTTTGATTTTTCTGATAGAATATCTTTCACAAATTTGATCATTTTGCTTATTTTAAATTACCATCCTTTTTTCGCATTGTGACTAAAAATTTATATAATGAACCATCCATCAAAACTACCTTGAGAGATAATTACAATTACGATTATTATAATTTTCTTAATATTTTTATTACCTATACTTAAATATTTTAATTTTATGTTCTTCTACCCTTTTTATTTTTATATATAATAAGGGTAGTAATATGTAATCATTCTCTAAATCTTAACACGAATATTTTATTTATTAGTTTAGTATTCAAGGTCACTTATTAAGATAATTTAAAAATGTTTTATCATTGTTTTTGTGTTTTTAATTATTTCGATTAAGAGAGGCAGCGGCAAGTTTTCCCAACCTTTTAAATTTTTGTATGTTTTATTTATTTATTTTGATGGAAATAGTGTTCATATGTTTTCAATACTTATCTACGAACTGGAAATTTAATTTTGGCTGTTACTATTTAGTACTTTATTAGTATTTTTAAGTTGTTAAGTATTTTTCGTAAGTTAGACACGCATGCTAATGGCACTTAGAGAAATTAGTTAAGTATGTAAATTCTTTTTACAATGATATATTAAAACTTGTTGGATTTTATCTATCTCCTTATTAATATCTTTATATAATATTCGTTTAACCTCCTATTCGTTTTTATGATATAACAATACAAAGGGGTAAACATAAATAGGACCATAAAAATTATGCCTATTTTCAAGATATGATGTACTTTTTTTAATATTTGAATATAAATACCTATGCTGCCAATAATATAAAATAGTTATCAATGTAGATTAAAGATTAAATTAATGTGGAAAGGGATTATATTGTTATATTGGATAAAGTTTTAACGGTTTATAGGTTAGATTTTTTTTGCTGAGGTCTATACGGTAAGGTTGCTTTATTTACCCGATGAAATGTTTTCAAAGCCAGTTGGGTTATCATTTGGAATGTAGGTTGCATTCGCATTCTAAACCTATATGTTCCTTTTAATTGTATTATTATTTTTTTTCTCAAAAAAAAATTGCAATGTTTGATTACATTTTAAATCTCCCAGAAATACTTTCAATTAATTTTTAAAAAATCTCAACCAAACTATTTTTATGACTCCAGAAATATTTTCATTATTTTTTTTAAAAAATCTCAATCAGGCTATTTTTATGACAAGTCTAACTAGACCCGATTCGACTACCGAGCATTTAAAATCGGTCTTCATCAAACGCGGTGATCTGAAAATAGTCATACTGCAGTCAATAATTCCTCCTTTGTCATCCGTCCCAATTTAACCTGTTCGCTATTCAACTGGTGTGAGCCCTCAACCTACCTCCAGAATAACACCACCTTGTGTCCTTTGCAGTGTCGGAGAAAGGACGCCTTTTCTAATTATGCTTCAAACAAACGTGAACTTATTTTTATAAATGAATGCCGGCTGCAGACTGATCGGTTTCTTCGTTATATCCTTCTGCCAAGAGTGTTTACCGGCAGATAGTGTTTCCTCTTCCATTTTTAACTCGAAGAGTGGGGGAAGAAGCTCACTCCTGATGGTGCCAAACATGGACGAGACGACTTTTCTGTCTGTATTTTGGTCCGTCTCGTTTTCTCACTGTCAATGCTTCGTGCCTTTCTTTCAGGGTTTCCACGGTCCTTGAAATTGCACGAGTCTTTTTTTTCTGTTTGTTTGAATGGGGCCTTGAAAAATTCTATACGCTCTAAAAGTTTAACCATTGCGTGGATATCAAGATTGGTACTTTAAATCTAGTATCTTGTTTGACCTTTTTGAGAAGCTTAAAATGTCATTCGTAATTTTTTAAAAAATTTAACCGTATTAAAAACTCCGGTAGAGTTCTCTTTCGCTCTTCATTTTTCTTAACTATTTTCCTTAATTTTTTCCCCTTTCCTTTAATAACAATTCAATCGCCAGACTGGCACTCAGAATGTAGAGATTTACTAAACATATATATTTTTTCTTTTCGTACTTCATGGTTATTATAAATAAGTTTAAAGCATAATTGAAGAGGATTTTTCCGGGCTAACTAGCCCAGTGTCCTTACATTATTACGAAATTACTTAACGACGGTACGGAATTGATTATGCAATTTTTTTTGTTTTTAGTTAAATTAGTTTAAAATAAAGTCCTTCAAAATTTGAAATGATTGACTTTTTCTTAAAAGGCGTAGTTTACAAACCTTTTTATGTAACAATTTCATTAGTTGTCCCTCACCCTCAGAGTGGTACAAAAAAAAACAGTAAAAATTCAAATGCTTGAAGCTGTTAAATACCTAATGGGGTTGTATTACTAAAATGACTAAAAAATTATTATTCTCCACTATTTTGAAAAACTTCTCCGATTTTATTGCGCAAACCTAGATTCACTCCTGTTGGTATAAAATTAACCTGCAATAAAAATTAACTTTTTTTTTATCTATGAAGGTTCACTATATTTTTAAATATTTGCATATGTGAAATAGAATTTTCTATTCTTTTAACTATTGTGGCACATCTGGTCTCATTCTCGGGTCTGTATAAGTTTTTGGTTTTACCAGATAGATGGCAGCACTACAAGTAATCTACTATCGTTTGTTTGTGTATAAGAGTATAAGAAAGTAAATACTAAATATTGACATTGAGGCTGTGGCTATTTACCGGCGAAAAATATTGGCATTGTTTTTTTTTAAACTCATGTACGTATATGCTTTGTAATTGTAAAGATTAATTAAGTTCTTTCTTTTCTTTAATATTTATGTTCTTAGGATTTTCTTTTAACAATTTTCAAAGATTTATAATAAACTATTTGACGCGTTGAAATATTGAGGTTTGCTTATTTAGAATAACTATGGCGATTTTTGAAATCTAAACTCTTATCCTTAAAAAACTAACTTGCTTTTTGTGGCTGTTAATCTACAGTTTTAACAACTGTGTACATTTGAATAAGTTTATTTCGAATATAAATAAAGGTAACGCGGGGTTAAAAGTATCCCTTTTTATGAGATTTATTTAATAACTAATAAAAGGATGTGTAATAAAAAGAAAGTTAATTATTGTATTTTTTTTCTAGGATTTATCTTACAAAGAAAAACACTGGCATGAAAGTTGTTTCTTGTGTAACAAATGCCGGGTATCTCTGGTTGATAAACCCTTTGGATCAAAAGCTGAAAAAGTTTATTGTGCTAATTGTTATGATGAATCATTTGCTACTAGATGTGATGGATGCAAATCAGTCTTCAAGGCTGGTAAGTTCTATAAAATAATTTGAATATGTGTTTATTCTAACAATGATTTTCTACGTATAGGAATTGTATGCAATTGTTTTATTATGAATGTCCTTAACTCCCCTTTCATAAATTTCAGAATGAGTTAAATATTCTGAAAGTAAAAGCCCTCAAATAGCATTTTCTTCATAAATTATGCTGCAATACCAATTTAAACAGCTTGAAAATCATCATAATATTATATTATATTCCTGGGGGTTTTATTAGCTACCAGACAATATTTTTATTTTAAAAGTACAAATGTTTTTACTTACTTTCTCTTTGATGTTTATGATAGTAAAGGTGCTTTTATTTTTTATACTACTGCTTTACTCTTATGAAACAGCGACATGTAGGATATTTTAAACCCTTTTGGTCATTCTATTTTTAAATCAAAATACTAACTAACCTGTATTCTGTAGTGAAAATGCTTATAATCTTGTTGTATGTTTTAGGTACGAAAAAGATGGAATACAAAGGACATCAGTGGCATGATCAGTGTTTCTGTTGTTGTATGTGTAAAAACCCTATTGGCACAAAAAGCTTCATCCCTCGTGATAATGATATATACTGTACAGGATGCTATGAAGAGAAATATGCAACTAGGTGTATCAAATGCAATGAGGTTTGATGGTCTTTATTTTATCATTTCGTTACACATTTTCTGTTGCTAAAATTTTATTTAATCTGTTTGCCATTGGCATGCTTCACATATTTTCAAACAGAAAACAAATCTCCAAAAATCCAATTATTACTAAGAAAAGGGATTAGTAAAAACACAATAAAAAAACTTGATAAACACAGAATCTACCCTGCTAATGTTATATATAATTTTAATTTCAGGGTAACTAATTTTGAAATCCACTATCCCAGAAAAGGTTTAGAAATTAATAATACTGAATTTCCATTCAGTTAATAACGTTTATCACAATATGGCCTTTCTAATTCTTGCATCATTAAACATAAATAAACCAACTGGCTTTTACTTTAAAAAAACATTTGGATTATTTTGGTAAAATTATTTGAAGTAGTCGTGTGAAAAGATGTTTTTTTTTTACCATAGTATAATCATCAAATACTTGATAAAAATATATTGATAAGTTGAAGTATAGACTATAACTTCAGATTATTTTTACAGATAATCACCAGTGGAGGTGTTACATATAGAAACGAGCCATGGCATCGAGAGTGCTTCTGTTGTACCAACTGTGACACATGTCTGGCTGGTCAACGGTTCACATCAAGAGAAGATAAACCTTATTGTGCAAATTGTTTTGGAGAATTATTTGCAAAGCGTTGTATCTCTTGCAAGAAACCTATCACTGGTATGAATCTTTTCAAATTTTTAGATAACAGTTTATTTCTATTTCAAAAGAAAGCTTTACTATTTTAAGAAACCCATGTAAACTATATTGTTACAATATTTAAATGCTTCTTTTTCATGCTTCAATGCTTCTTTTCCTTATTTATTTACAGTAACTAGCTATTAAATTTAGAATGGTTTAAATACTTGAAATGTAAATACACTGAAATTCAAATCAGGCACAATCGAATAGCAATGAATTGATTAACAGTTATCAAATTGGTTAAAGTAAGCTTATTTATAAATTTTAGTCCTTTTTCATACATATTTGGTCCCATTTATTGGATATCAAAAACAGGTAAGCATAAATTTTTACTTTTATTCTAAGATCTTACTTGTGTTGGAGATGAAAAGGGGTAAGAGTGTAAGTAAAAAAAAGATTTCAGATTTATTTACTTTATAATATGAAAGGCAAAATTGATATTGTCAGTTTATCTATGCTTATGGATATGTTCTTTTTTTTCTTTTTTGCACACTTTTTTATTTATCCTTAGATGTATATGGGATAATAAGTTAATAGTTTTCCAATGCCTTTTTATGCCTGAATCAGTATTTCCATGAGTTGAAAATGTGTGTGCTTCATCATTGAAGCATTAAAAATAAGTTTAAGATTCCTTTTTAGGTATTTACATGAACATTGTACAAATTTGAAATTAACCTCTAGTTTTGTAATGTTATTTTAATGTTCTGAATTTGTTTTTATCTTTTATTCTACGTGCTGTTTATTATTTTTGCTGTTACTATCAAATTGAATACGCAATATTTAAATGCACACAAACAGGAGTAGTTTTTTGTTATGGATATTTTTTGGTCTTATTATTTTAGAGAGTAAAATTTTCCATAGTATTTATTTTTATTTTTGGTTTTTGCTGATCTGATTTCACATTTATTTTTTTAATTCCCTACAAAATCTAATCCCACTAGTCGATATTTATTAAATGTCTTGTTAATTGCTAATGCTTTTAAAAGTGCCCTAATAACTGGTAAAAATACAGGTTCAGAGTAATTTTTGTTACATATTTATAGTTATTAACTAAATTTCCATAAATGCCTTACTTTTTTTATAAAATATTTCAGTAATTCTTATTCAAAAAATGTTTATTTATATAAGGTCATCAGGAAAGTTTCGTTGGTTTTTGCAAAGATTTGTGTTGGTAGTCTAACGAATCTTTGCAAAAACCAGTGGTAGGAACTAATCTTTGCAAAAACTAATGGAACTTTCCGAATGACCTCATATAAAGCATAATTTTCTTTTATTAATTATGTATCATAAATCAATTATATTCAATATTATTAGTTTTATTATTAAAAGTTCAAGATCCTTTCAGCTTTTTTATGTAATTAAAGCATTACTGTTTCTAATCTATAGACAAATTCTTATATATCTTCAACTTATTTTAAAGACCTTTTATTGGTTTGGAATTTTATTAGTTTTTGCCTCTATGTGATTAATTCTTAAAACATGTATAATATTAAGAAACTTTTGAACTGTGGTAATTTTGCTCCAGCTTTTAAAACCAATAATTTAAATTGTTGAGTTCAAGATTAATTTTAAAAACCATTTTATCAACAATATATTATGCAAGACTTATTTCATATTTAAATTAAAAAAGAGATATATGGATTATAATAAAACAGTCTTAATGTATGTTTGGATGAATTGCTAGCCAAATTATAGAAAAGAAAGATTATCCTGTTCAAAAGCAATAATGGATTTTCTACACATTTTATCCCTTTTGTATTTGATACACATGTAAGAAAAGTTCAAAGCAACAAAGTTATGAATTTTAGTGATACTCAAGTAAAATAGCTCTATAGTGGCTTTGGCAATTGATTAAACATAAGACAAAACTACGAGAAGGTCAAAGTAGTTTAGCCTGGAGTTTTAGAAACTGAACATACAATCTTTTTTCTATAGTAGGCTTAAGTTACCCACAATGGCCAAAGATACTATAGTTGATGGTATATATTTTGTTTTAAAATTGTAGCTTTAATTTTTATAAATAAATTAGTAATATAATAAGTTAATAATTGTTTCCTTCAAAAGTTTCCTTACACTGTTTGTATTATAAAAGTAAGGTTTTATATTTTAAAATTAGCCTGCCTTCTTAAAAAGTATGGAGTCTTCTAATAAGGCTTGAAAATTACACAACTTAAATATATTTTACTATGCATTACATTTCAGATATTAAAAGTATTTGTTTTTTCTTCTTCTATAGATATGGATGATTTTGTCCAAATAAATTTAAATATTTTTGCTACTTAAACATATAGTGAGATAATTTATATTACTTAGTACTGATTGTTTTTTTGATAATATTTGCATCAATAATTTACAGCCCATTTTTCTTATTAACACCCAGTACTTCTTAGAATAGTTATTTCTGATTATTTTTTTTCAGTGTGGTATGATGAATTGTCTTTTAAGATTTTTCATTGTAGCATTGAAAATAGGTGCTGAAGCATTGTGGAAGACTATTAAGAATTTATTTTCTTTTCTTAATTCTACACATTTTTTCTATTTTGGTCTTTTGATTGTTCTTCTCTTTTGCTGAATTTTGAATTATGATAGATTGGTATATAAACAATGTTTCTATATACCTAAACTCACATAGTGATCATTACGAAATTCAACGTTCAAGGTTGCAAAGATATTTCATTTAATAAAATTTTGAACTTATAAATCAGTTTGGAAAACTATTACTTAATTTTAAGATTTATTACTATTAATTTTGTTAGTAGAATAACCTTTTACTTATTTAGTGATATTTTGATGTTCTGACTGATTTTACCTTTATTTTATTCTGGAACATATCTTATAGTAAATATAATAATATAAAATATTTTTTAATAATTTAATAATTGTAAAGAAATTTTAAATTATATTTAAAAAAAGCAAATTTGATTATTAATTTAACATGGTTTAAATTTAAGTATTCATTGCCAACTGGTTTAAAAATGTTACTTAACACTACCATTTAAGCTATTTGAAGGTAAGAGCTCAATCATTTTAAAGTATTTTCTACATGGAAATTAGTTAAAACAAGATAAGTATATAATTGAAATTTTATAGTTAACAAATATGGTTTGCTATTTCTATGGACTTAATTAAAATAAAAACAGTTGTATAAAGAGTGAATTTGTTTTAAAAAAAACTCTTTGAGTTTTAAGATACCAGATCCCTTCTGTCATGGATCTTTTTTTATATTCAATTCAATATTTCCTATTTTGTGCAGTCTCACTGTTCTATAAACTGGCCTGTAACTGAACTTAAGTTTTAAATAGAGTTAGCCAGATGTTATTTTTATACACAAATTCCATGCTCTAAAATGAAGTATGATAAAAGAAATTAACTGTGATTTACATTTCAAGTATTTAATTTCTTGCGTTAATAATAGCTTAAAATGAGTGATATATGTATCAAATGCCTATAAAACTTATTCTGTGTTAATTTTTTTCTATAGGTATTGGTGGTACCAGATTTATCTCTTTTGAAGATCGCACTTGGCATAATGATTGCTTTAAATGTGCTGAATGCCAAACATCTTTAGTAGGAAAAGGCTTCATTACCGATGAATCAGATATCTTATGTCCTGAATGTGCTAAGAAGAAACTTATGTAAATCCTACACCTTCAGCTTTAGAAGCCTAGCTAAGACTTCTTGGATTTCCAAGAACATCCAAGAACTTGTCTGTCAATAAATATTGCTGCTAAAATAATATGGGTGGCTGTGCTGTGTGTTCAGCTTTGCAGTATTATGTATTCCTTTTATTTTTTAACTGCTACTGCTGGTGCTACATTTTGCTTTGTACAGACCCTCAAACTAATTGAAAATATTGTACTGTTATGTGACACCCGAGTTCCTTTTATAAACAACAGTACGCTCCACCATATCCTAGCAGTTTAATAACAACTAGAAATATTTTAAATACATACTTGTGTGCAGGCCTCTTGGTTCCTGATTGAAGGCTGATTGCACAAATTCTCAAAACAGTATTTGATACTTTTATCAAATCAAAATCACATGAAGCTAACTTTTTAACATGTGGCTTTTGCTGGTTCAAATCAATTGTTTCATACACAATCAAATGACTTATTTCACTTATAAATTATGTGGATCATAATTCATAGATGTTTTTGTCCAACTTTAAGGAATTATGATTCTGAAACAAAATATTTTATATTTTGTATACACTGAAAGTAGGTTATTTCTTTTTTTTAGTAAAATCTTATAATGTCAGTGTTTAAGAGCTAAAACAGAAGAGGGGACCAAAAAAATTTAATGCAAGTATCAAAAGTCATCATCTTTCCTTGGCTTTGTATTTTTGTTTTATGTTAAATGTCTCGAATGATTTGTGTTGCATCTTAATTTTATTTCCTCTTCCTTGAATAATATGTAACTTCTTATAACCAACATGGGTTTTAAATATGTATAGATATGCCATTCCTTTTTACATGGTATAAATATTAAAAATATCCCATCCATCTAATTTTTACTTCCTGGAGAATCTTTAACAATGTACTTAACATATCTGTAAAATTTTTTGTTTCAGAATCTAACAATTTATTTTTACTTAAAATAAATACTTAATTACATATTTAATCTATTTTGATATCAATCATAGATTATTGATGAAAATAAACTCTTAATTTTTGATTGATTATACTTTTCTGTAGTTAGATTTATCTATTCAAATAAAAAATGAAATGTTTAAAAAACTAATTTATAAAAAAAAGAAATTATTACAACTTTTGTTGTGAAACTTTCTTAGAAAAATCAAAATTTTATATTGATAATTGTGTATTGATTCTTTAAAATAAATGAATTTATTGAAATTTCCACTGTTTGATACTTGTTTTTTGAATTGGTATGATTATTACTTATTCTTGTGTGTGAGTTAGTAACTTTTAAAATAAGTTACAGTAGTGTTTTCGCTAACAGCATATTATAAAAATAGAAATTCCATATTTGTGTAAGAATATTTTTGGAAAAAATTCTATAACATGAATAGTGTATATAATTTTAAGACTAACCTGCTAAACTTACTACTGTCTTGTAAGTAATGGCATGCTGTGTATTTTCTGAAGAACCTTAAGTAGGTTTTTCTTACATATTATAGACAGTCTAACAGCTTTCCTAATACCAAATATTTCTGGTTATTTTACCTAACAAAAGCCAAGAAGATGACTAGCTTAAACTAAATTATAGAATATTTATTTTTTATAGTTTTTATCCTAATTTTGCAATTACAATTACTCTTTTCTCATAAAAAAAATCATAAATATACCTTTATTAAGTTTCAATAGCTTTTAAATTAGTGTTAAACATATTTATTCTTACATATGCTCTCATTCTTAAGATATCTCTTTCTTAAGATTATATTAACTAAATTGCACATTACTAATAGTTTGATGAACTTAGCATTAAAACGTTTTTAAAAGCATAAAACCAAACGTCAGATAACAACATCTTATTGATTCACCTGTTTCCAACATAGTTTTTTAGTATCACAGGAAAGAAAGGAAGTCCTCTGTTATACTATTTAATTTATAAATTGCTATTGCAGCAAAGAAAACTGGTGCATATTATAAACCATGTAATGTTAGAGTGAATCCCCTGAAAAAATTATTAGATTTTAAAATTTAATGTAAAATGATAAAGTTTACAAAATTTTGGACCATTCTGTTTGATCTCTAAATATTTTTTTAATTTTACCAAAAACCTTATGTCATTCACATTGGTGTGACCTTAGGGTTGCAAGGCAAGTACCATCATCCATCTTAGACTCCAGGGGTTGACTTTTTCTAGTGACTAGATTTTCATTAAGTATTTGTATCATAACAATATAAAAACTAGTTTAAATCTTTTTAGTTGGTTTTAAAAAAATATTACTGAGTTCAAAATTAGTTTTTTGTTCAGTTTTGTAAAATAATTGGAAGTTATTTAAATATAAACTATGAAATTTAGGGGGCTTATAGCTGTCTTTAACACACTATCAATCATGAATTAATGGGATTTTTTAGAAGAAAGAATGATCCTGATGGGGAAGAAAATGAGATTGATTTTTTTTAATGTTTAAATCCAAGCAAAACCAGTGTGTGATAATTTTTTAGCCATCAATATTGTAGACAACAGGATAATAAAAGCCTATCGAATTATACACTTTTACAACAAAAAATTATTAAACAGGTCAGTGTCAACATTCAAAAAAGCGGAAGAACCAGAAAAAAATTACAGCTAAATTTTTTGCCATTGAGCTTTATTATGCATAACTACTGCAAATTCTGCCATCTCGACTAAATTCAAGCGTCAAAAACTTTTTTCACTATAAAATTCAAACAGAAAACATCGCCTAAATGTGAGTTCAGTGATTTTAGTTTTAAAAAATTTCTTTTGTTTCAATACTCTGTAAGTACAAGCGCCTAAAACAAATTATTAACACAGTTTTGAACATGACTTCAACGGTTGTATTTGTATTAAATACCCTATTCATTAGACTTCAAAAGGCTGAGTGTTCGAATTCTTCTTTGGCATGTGCTTTTCAGTTACGGAAGTTCGTTGCTTGACATGGAAAAAAATTCTTAGCAAAAAGGAGGACGAAGGTTTCAGCATTGCGTTTTGACGTGATCATTTACTAGGTTAATATGGTTCGAAGGTTATATTCTGATTCACTACTCCCTATACTCAAAAACTGAGGAATCAAAAAAACCTTTCGCACCTCCTAAATGGCCACGACCATTTGGTCCTCCTCACACACGATTTTAGTTCATTGTCCTAATAATAGTTCTTAAGGTTTCGGACAAGGTTTATAGGGTTTCGGATCTGAGGGGAGTGATTTCCTCCACACCGCTGCAAGTGAAGATCCGTCATCGACTATTAATCTTTTTTTTTTATAGCTGAGAAGAGCTTTTAATCTTTAGATATTTCATTAAAATCTAAACATTCTGGGTTGTGGTTACATATATTTTCCGGTATGTGTGCTTGATCTCAAGGATCCGCTTATACACCTTCGTCAAGTAAGACAGACACAACAGAATTTTTACTGACACAAAGAAGGAAATTAAACCCAGGGGCGAGGTCAGAATCGAACTGACGACGGAGCAGTGCGCAGACCGCAAAACTAAACAATAAATCAAAATCTAGTATCTTCTCGTATTCAGTGATATGGCAACGAATCAGACAAGATGTTGATCTTCTTGATGTGGGTGGGAACTTCGAATCCACGGGAAATATCCGAGGAATTCGTCGGAACTTCTGGAAAAACAAGGATAAGGTGAATTTCTTTTACTCGTGTGTATTATCACATAGTGTTATTAAAAAATTTTATACTTTGAGAGATATGTTAGTGTAAATAACGATTTTTTAGGCGGTAGGCTTTTAGTGTGTTTTTAGCTACGTTGTGTGACTCATCTGGGTAGTCCATAGTAATGTATTTTTTTTGTGTGCTTTTTTTAAATATCAGTAAAATTGAGTGAACTTAAATTTATTATGAGTTATAATAGTCTTGAAATTTATGCTTGCTGAATTTTAAGCATAGGCATTGGGAAAAAGACCCTTCAGTTAGGAAAAGCTAGAGACTTTTGGGGAATAATCGTCCCTGATTGCTCTAGAAACATTCTTATATGCTTTGATGATGGTGACTTTTCTACCAATGTTTAGTCAAATCTTGAATGCTTTGAAGAGAACCCCAAAGGGGCAGTTATAGGATTTGACCCTTCTTTTCATGAATATTGATTCTGTGGCTCCGGATGTCACCCAAGGGTCCCAGATGTCTAAAAAATTGAGTTTAAACACAATTTTTAAGAGTCAAATTCTAAAACATTTTTGGGAAAGGGTTTATGCAGAGAAGATCCTGAGGGGCATTTTGCCCCTAATTATTGTAATGACACGATTTGTTTTAAAAGTAAAACTGAATATCCCAAAAAAAGTTAGGTTGGGGTGTTTCAAAATAGATATAAGAATTTTTAACAATTTATATTTATAAAATTTTAATTTTTAAGTAAATTTAATTTTTTTTGAGGTTCAAGAAAAATTAGCTTGCTAAAAAACATTATATTTTATGAATATAACTCGTAAAATCCCAAATCTCTATATAGATTTTAATCCACCCCACCCTAGGGGAGCACCTGCTATAGCGATCGAATACTTTTTGGATGTACAATTTTGATTATCATAGCAATCAAGTTCCTTTTTTTGTTGCAAAGATAAGTGTTACGGGTTTCTCAAAATATCTTGAGTGGTTTTCTGTGTAAGAACATGTGTCCCAGGAATACTTTCACATGTTGACAACATAGGCAATAAGAACTGATTGTGTGCAATTGATTGTATTTAAAAATATTCTCTCGTTGAAACGAATCCATATTTATGTGTTCTATAATTATTAGATCGGAAAATTTTCGCATGCAGTCATTTCTCCGCAAATCAGTTACGGCCTTGGATGGAGGTCCGGAGCGTCCGTAATGTGTCACTGTTGGATTCTTTTTAATTTGCTTGGGCAAATTGGGCAGGCCGAACCCACCCCCCAACCTTGCGGTTTAATGCGGTCATAGGAAGGGCCCGGGAGAGAGGGGTGCCCCAACCAGGAGAGCCAACAGCTCCACCCCAAAGGAGCATCATATAGAGTTGAACACAAATAAAATTATAGTTTAAAAACACACAAATCAATAAAAAAGAAAGGAAAACGGTAAAATTACAAGTGATAAAAGTTTGATCACGGTAGATAGGGTATTGGGTAGCCCAATCCACCCCCCCCAACCTTTCAGTTTATGGGGTAATAGGGGGGGACCGGAAAGTCTTTATTGTATAAACAGGTTACAGGCTAAAAACAGGTTACAGGCTGAAAGCAGGTTAAAGCATACAAATTCCACAGTTTAAAAGTCTATATAAAACATAGCTGAGTATAACTGATTTATATTATTAAAATTCAATTTAAAACATTAAAACCTTAGTAAAATGCGACACATTAAAACAGGAACTCCACAAACTGCCGCAACCCCCTATCTCCGCCTCCGAGGCCAACTCTACGTATTCGGGTGTACCTGAGTGGGGGCACCGGCCATGGTCAGCAGTCTGGTGGTCTCCTTGGCCACCTGCATCGACATTCGGATTCTGTAAATGCTAACAGGGTTTTTGACAACTGATGCAAACCACTCCCTTCTACACAGCGTTCGAAATTGGGGTATTTTGCTGGTCCGGGACAACTAAAAAAGCGGCTCGGACCAGTGGAATCGGAAAATCACTGGTCCGCCGGACCAGTGTGTGTGTGGTGAAAAAATATCCCACCCTCCAGTTCTAGCAGCGGATAGGGGAGCCCCCGGCGAAAAAGAAAAATATTATTGCGTATGTACTAATTTTTAACATTACTATTTGGTACTCTTAACATTCAGTGCAATAGTTACTTTATAATAATATTTAAACCGGTCCTTTTTAATTTGTCGGACCAGTGATTTTTGTTGCGGACCAGTAAGATTGGAAAAACACTGGTTCACAGGACCTGTGGGTTTTTTCCCCAATTTCTAACGCTGCTTCTACATTCCTCCGCCGGATTCCTTAGATGATAACGGACCGTGGAGGGGCAATGGAACGCATAATGGTCCGCGTCTCCAACCTCGCCGCAGGTGCACAGACCACTGGCCATTCTGTGGAATCTCTTAAGGTAAGCGGGGAATGGCCCATGGCCAGTCAAAAACCACACCAATTCCCACAGCAGCGGGACACCCCTTCGGGAAGGCGAAACAAAGCTACTGGTTCTATCTGCGTGATTAGGGTGTTCATCAACCATACTCTCCACTCCTCCATTTCAGAAGAACGAAGGGAACGGGCAACTGCAGCTCGAGAGACTGGAACTGGGGTGTCAACACCAGACACGATCACCCTTTTGGCCAATGAATCAGCTAGTTCATTGCCTACAATACCCACGTGGGATCACGGTAGATAAGAGAAAGATAAAATGACAAATTTTACAAATTCATAAAGATAAGATTAAAAAATTTAAATCCAAGTAGAAGATTCTTGGTCACAGTCGTCGATAGCGCGGCCAGCCAGACGACACTGGAAGTTGGAAGAGCAGCAGGCTCGGAAGACAGAGGTAATTGACTTGTTATATCTCTGGTTGTCTGCATGGCCATGCAGAGCTTGTCAAATTCCACCGGGTCCCAAAGAACATGGTCCAGCCAGGCCCTCCTTTCCTGCAGGTCGTAGGTCGAGCGGGCAGTCGAAAGGGAAATGATCCGCCTCTCCACAAATACAGGCACTGCTTCCATCCGTTTAAAGCGGTAGGGTGTCCCACAAAGAGCTCCCTGGTTTTAAAATTAAATATCTTTTTTAAAAAAAATAGATAAAAATATAAAACCAACGGTATCCTTCTAGTTATGACTTGGAATTGTATGTGCCAAAATTAAAAATTTAGTTACTATTATTGTTAACAGATGACAGCACAATAAAAATGTCAAAAACGCAGTATAGCAAATCGATTCTTAAGATCGATTCAGTGATTTCAGATTAAATTTTTAAAACGAAATATTCGACGATTGGTTCAAGTCTCGTTGTTATGGGAAGGGGTTTTGTGTTATATTTCATTAGAAAGTTGTGTCTTTAGGTTGATGTTTAAGTTGTTAAGGATTAGTTCTTCAAACCTCAAAAAGGGGTATTAAGTTTGTATGCGTTTAATTTTAGATTAAGGAAACAAATTGAAAATTCTGATAATTCTGATCTGTGTGCATATTACCAGATTGATGATCATCTAACCTAACTCATCGGATCACAATGAAACTTTCTGAAACAGAAAAATTTTAATTTTATTGGTTAAAAAACAAAAGGTTAATGAAAATTTTTAAATATTTGTATTTTAATTTGAAAATATTCTAAAGAATTTGATTTATAAAAAATTTATTTACAGATGATCGAGTTGCACATTTTTACAATGAATCGAATGAATGAATAAATTATAAAATAAATGAAAAAAAATATTTTAACAATTGTTCAAAGGGTCCCTTTACTTGACGAGGTGGCGCAAGCGAACAATGAAGTTTTCCATTACACCCTCCAATGTTTGAATAGAAATTGAGGCACACTCTGCACTGCATGGATCGAGCTTTCGAGCTCGTCTGGATGTGGTGGATTATGTGGTTGGATTTGTTTTATACACCATTTTTTTTCAAAGAACCCCAAAGAAAGTAATCACATCGGGTGATGTCAGGAGAATATGGGGGCCAATCTATGCCTACTCCGGTATTTTGCGGGTAGTTAAGGCTCTCTCCCCGAAATACTCGTGGAGGAAAAGTGAAAAATCTGTTCAGTGCGATATGGCCGGGCACCATCTGCATGAACCACCCGGGTTCATCTTCCCAATCTTTGTTAATCCAAATCCTTGAATTATGCCTGTTAATGAAGCCATTCAGATGGAAATGGGCTTCATCAGTAAACCAAACTGACCCAACACGAAATCCATCCTTATCAATCTTCGAGAGTAATTGGATCGCAAATTCCTCACGTTGTTGCATAGCCCTTATTGGGATGGCTGAATATTGGATGATTCTGAATTTTGTAGATATATTTTTAACTATTATTCTTGTGTTTGGCGCGGAATGTCCGATATAGGGACCTTGCGCCATAAAACCCTAAACAACCAACCAACCTATAGGGGTCTGGGATCCCGATTTTTTTCATCCCATCCTTCTTCAGCCCATTTCTTCATCCCGAGAGGGAGTCAAAGACTCCCTTGATATCTAGGGTAGTTAGGGCTAGTTGAACAATATCCCTTCCTCGAATCCTCTCCAGCAATTCAAAGATTGCATCGGAGCGTCCAACCCCCTCTCGAGATCCAAATTGTAGGGTGGATCGTTCCATTGGTATTGCGCCACAAATTGAGTGAATTGATGAACTTTTTCAATGAGCTTGCCCAGTGTCGGAAGTAGGCAAATGGGGCGAGTCTCCAGGATCAGAGCTGTCACGGCCCCTAACCTAATACCATAAACCTAACTAACGCCTCCTTTAGGCATCCAGATTAATTTGCTTGTAATATGCGTTGCTTCCAAGGGGCCCATGGGACACTGCTACCAGTGACGCCACTGGCAGCGGAAGAGGTTGTCTCGATGACGTGCCAAGGCTTCCACTTGCCACTAGCCAATCAGGCTTGTTATGGCGGATCGTAAGGTTGGTTGGTGCTTCTGGTTTATGCTTCTACTCACTGAGCTGCCGCTTTTACCAGATTTCCTTTCTTTTCTTTCTTTTTTAAAAAATATGTCCATCTTTCTGGAAAAAATCAATGAGCGCCCTTGATTTTTCTTTACCTATTTCCTCGAAGGAAACCATCCATTTGTAGGAGATTAGTATTGTTCCAAATTTTCTTCCGAGTTCTTCTGTGATTTTCGTAACATGGACACATAAGTAAAGGCGGATCGTAAGGTTTTATGTAGGAAAATTAAGTTTTTTTCTCTGGTCCTTGCTAGATCTCTTCTTTACCTTTTCGGTAGCAAATAATATTTAGTAAAAAAGTTATATTCATAAAAATTCACTATAAAATTGCTATTATATCAATCTCCGAGAGATCTTTTATATAAGATCCGATAATGAGAATTAAATAATGTGATAAATTATGATTTATAAAAGTTGATCATGAAACAGAAGCAGGGAAAATTATAATTCCGTATATAATCTCTTCCCTTAGGATAGATGAATACTAAAACAATTATTTTTTAAAAACTTTTTATTGTCATAAATACTTTTTGGAAATCAGTGCGGTGCAAGTTAAAGCAGGGAACAACTTTTAGGTTGTACTTTTTTGAGATTTCACAGACTAGAATTTTAAAACTGACGATAAAGTCCACGTGTTGACTTTTTTACGTTCGGCTTTTTTCAAACTTCGTACTTTTGATTCTTGATTTATGTGTCGAATTCGCATAAAAGTTCGTGTTCTTGCAAAAGCTTTTATTATTTCTATTGAAACCAGAAAAAATTTTCGAAACGAAATTGCACCTAGTTTCTTCCCTATTCCCTTATCTTTAGACAGTCCTTTTTCACAATCTAATTCGTTAAAAAAATTCCAAAATTTTTAATCCATTGTAACCATTCCGTTGAAGGGATCATAAGGCCTCTTTTAGAAATAGTTTTGATGAATCCTATCCACTGATCGTCGATTTCGGCGTCTAGAAGAGTTTCTCCACTGTATGTACCGAGTGAACTGTCAAATTTATTATATATAAATAACGTGTAACCCGCAAGGTATTTTAAACCCTCTACTGATGTTTAGTCTTTCTCACTCGCTGAGGTATAACAGTCTTCTACCATTAGTTCTTTCTCGTCAAAGTTGGGATCTAGTATTTCAGGTAAAAGATAATTTAACATTATTGAAGACAAAAAATTGCTTTCATCGGCTTGTCTAACACAACTTCCTTTAGCTTTAGACAATGGGATTTCTGTCATTTTGTTTCCTAAAATAAGTAAGCGCATCCTTGATTTAACTTCACTAAGGAGGGGTTGGTCATAGAAATGACCAAGACCCCCCTCAATTGAGAAAAAAAAAGTTCTTCAAACTGTCTTAAGTTTTACTGCCAAAATGTAAGTAAATCCTAAATTTTTCATTTTGGTGTATAAACCGAACAAGGAGTTTATTATTGTCAATCTAACTTACTTCCAAGGTTCTCTACCGCTGGAGCGCATAATGTCCTACTGTGGATCGTGCGCCATAAAACATTAACCAACCATCTCTACCGCTGGAGGATCGAGATCAATAACTTCTTTCTTTATATGGACATATCTTTTATTTCTTGATCTGAAAGGTGTATTTTTGGTAAGAAAAATATCAGTATGAAAGTTGTTTTAAACTTTTGAAATGGCAACATGTGTTTATTTTTTCTTACTCTAGGTCCTTCAATGATCTTATAAAATTTCAAAAAAACTCACTAATGTACTTTTCAATAAAAATTAACTAGCAGGCTACACAAACCAACTCCACCCCTACTTACGCCTCTTACGAAGATTATACCTATTAACCGGCTCTTTTTCAGTGAGTGAATCATCCGTCAGTTTGGAGAGTTCCTCAGAGCTGAGTTTTTTGTCTACTATTTGATTTTGAGTTAAATGTAGGTGGTTAAATCGTGTACAAATGGTATCAACCTGTTCACATGACAGTTAAAAATTTTCCTGCCGTTTTCAACATGTCGTACCTTGTAGTTCACCTTAGAATACCTTTCTATTACCCGATAAGGACCTTAAAATTTTGGCCTTAACTTATTAGACAATAGGGTAATCAATTTTATCCATCCTCTTTCCAATGGAGCTTTTGCTAATATTTGCCGTCTCCTGTTGCTTTAAATTGTCCAACACCTTATCAAATACGCTTTCTAGGGACTGATTCATTTCTAAACTGGTCGCAAATGTTGGTATCCGTAACCAACTGGATTATTGGGATTAAAGTATAGATTTTGATAGGAGGTACAGATTCTGGGGGAGGCATGGGATTGGAATTGGCAGCCAGTTCAGGGGGAAGCTGCATCTGTGGCAACAACTTGCTGATTCATTTCTGGAGCAGGAGCATCAGAATATCTTGCAGAGACCACAGTATAAAATTGTGATGATTGATCATGTATATTGGCCACTCTTCTGGTTTATTGATGGTTCTAACCATAACACCATATAAAGGATCATCAGTGACTTCTAGGACCTCACTTTCACGAACATCCTAAGCAAAATTGTATTATAATCTGGTGTAAGCTGCTGGATTTTAAGAAAATTCATAAGAACTGATAATGGTACAAAACCAGCAGCATTCATTCTTCCTCTCAACCATCTATCTTCTAGGAGGTTTCGGTCGCAAAAATAGTAATTCATTTGTTTTATGGTGGACGGGTTTCCACTTCGTTCCAGTTATCGCTAATTTCCTTTTTCAATCAATGGCTTTTCTACTACTTGATTGATTTCAAGTAGATCCCATTATCTAAAAAAATGGTTTCTCATTGGTTTGAGAAGATGAGGGACGTCTACAAATACTCCTATTTTTCTAGCTGTATTTTCTGGATTAAAAAAGGGGGTTTTATGTTCCACGCCTAATTTCTCCCAGAGGCTTCTGTTTTTCCCTCAGATCAGATACCAACAACTTTGAAAGAAGTATTTTCTACAGCCAAAACAACTATGCAACAAATCTCCTGTCATTGCGGTGTCGGAGTTATGGAATATACGGGTGTTTACCAGTATTCTCCTTGATTGTATGATATTCTATGGTCAATATTCATTTAATAAAAACATTCTATCTTGGCGCAATATGATCATATTGATTCTTGCGCCATAAAACAATAACTAAACCAAAATATAACTAATTTTCTCTGAGCCATTAAGGATGTTGGATTTAGTTCTGAGCCATTAAGGATATGTTGGATTTAGTTTTCAACAAATTCAAAATTTCGTGTAAAATTCCTGACTTGCATGCAAATGACGTACGAGCCCATCATTGTAACATAGAAATGCCCGAAAATGGGAATCAAAGTTTTTGCTTTAAAAAAACTTATGCTTTTTTTTAAAGTGATCTGACACAAATGGCTTTGCATACATCTTTATTCCCTTTCTTACATCTTTTTTAAAAATTAAGTTTTTAATTTGGTTTTCAGAAAAAATAATATCGAAAATATTCTTTATTTTGTCTTGTATCTTTTTATTAAAATTTTGTTTAATATTCTTTTTGAGAGCTGTATAGGTTAGAAACAGATTTTGAGTGATTTATTTAGGGACAATATAGTTTCAATATCAATATAGGGACAATAGAAAGTATCAACTCTGTTCTCCAAAACAATTATTTGTCTTTCCAAATGCTTCATATAGGGTCACTTGGGGTAAGTGGGGCCCCTTTTCGGAACAGTAAATTTTTGAAGCTTTATAAAAATTTTTTGAAGAGCTTAAATTTGAACTTTATGACATATTTTATTTAAGACAATATTAATAAACAAAAATTTATAAATAGGTTCTAAAATGTTCTACATATTTCTTAACTGGTCTTTTTGTAAAAAATGAGACGGGTGTCTCACTTACCCCATAGGAAGGGGTAATAGGTCACCCCCTCTTTATTTTGATGGAAAGCAAGCTAAACTTAAGAGGGAGTAAGTGGGTCTTGATAAAGTACAGAAGTTTTCGGTACAAAATATTTTATTGTAACTTAATCCATGTATACGAGATATCTACTCACATTAAAACTAATAGGGTTGGTTGGGGTAAGTGGGACCCCTTTTTGAACACTACATTTCTGAAACTTAATTTAAAAATTATGAAATGGTTATATTTGAACTTATAGACTTATTTAAGACTATATAACACAAATAACACACAACAATGGAAAGTAGTGAAAACTTAAGAGGGAGTAAGTGGGTCTTTCTTGAAAAAGTACAGAAATTTTCATTACAAAATATTTTATTGTAACTGTATCCATTAGCGAGATATCTTCTCACATTAAAATAAGTATGACAGGTAATAATACAATGAAAAGTAAAATAAATTTTTTATAAAAGGTTTTGAAAGCCCAAAGGGATATGTTTTAATTTAACAGATAAAATATTGTTGAAAAAGTTATGATAAGTTTGATTAAGATTTATTTTAACACATTAGTAAACATTGTAAGATGAAAAAGACATTGGAAACACTAAATGACAGCGTCTATTTACAGTTGGCTTAGGAAGAACAAACATTACTTCATCCTCAGTAATAGTTCCAAGATCATCTGCATATGGCCATTAAAAAGTCTCAGAATTTCTGTACTTTCTTGCAAATTTTGCCGTTATTTTTTCATTTGTATCATCAACATCTAAAATTAGAGCTACATAATACTTACGGTTTTTTTGGAAGCAAGTTTCACAAATGCATAATCACCAGCTTTAGCAGTTTTTGTAGCTAAATTAATTATTTCATCTAGGTCTTCAATTTTTTTTAACTCATCCACAGAAATATCTTCATCAGGGGGACCCACTTACCCCATAAGGAGGGACCCACTTACCCCTATTAAACTAAAAGTACGGGGTAAGTGGGACCCCTCCTCTAAAAATTTTTAAATTAGAGATTTTGTAAAAATTCAAATTGCAGTATGTATTTTAAGTCAAACTTGGCACAACAGTTGAAAAAACATTAAAATATAGTGAAAACTTTCCTGGAAACACTTTTTGGAAAAATGCAGCTTGAACTCTCCAAAAAAAATTATGGAAATTTTTTTACAATAGTTCTATAATCTTAAAAAGAAATGACACAAAAATCTAATATATGCAAAACCCATCAGTGTGACAAAATGTAACATGATCAATGCGAATAAGTGTGAAATGTCCTTTACATAGTTTAGTTTGAGGGGGGTGACCCACTTACCCTAAGTGACCCTATTTTTCATTTGTAGAAGTGCATAGTTGTGTTTTGATGGATGGCATGATGAAGACTGAGTACAGAGTTAGACACATTGTTTGTCTCTTCTCGCTAGGCGGTTAGTGTATATGTTACGGGCAATGTGATAAATTCAATGGAATTTATCACTTTGCCCGCCTTCTTTTCGGGCATTATTAATAATGCCCAATTAATCACTTTGCCCGTAACATATACACTAACCAGGCCATTATCTCCCTAGGGTTCGTTCTCACCAAGCTACTGGAACCTGGATTAGCTGACTGGATTTTTCCTGGCGGGATTTGTAGCCTCAGCCTCCAAAATATAAAATGCAAAAGAAGAAAAGTTGTATGATTTGGAATATTTTTCTAAATTTAGAGGATTATAATTAAAATTATTCAATTAATCATGGAACATCAAAAGTTTTTAAGTCAAAGTTCTTTAATTTTTTTTTAATAAGCATTCTCATGTGATATTGTTTTGACTCAAATTCCGAAACTGAGTTTCAGACTGGCCCACGGGACATTATGGAGTAGTGAATCTGGCCCTTAAACTAAAAACTCTGGAGACCTAAAAAGTTTAAGGACCACTAATGTAACCAATTAATCTTGTCTATCTCTTATGAAAAAATAAAGTTAAATTCTATATTTAATGATAAAATTTTCCAGGATGCTGAAGAATTACTAACTGAGACGGTCTCAATCTGAGGAGAAATAAGTTCACTACATTTGATCTATTTTCAGGAAAGAAACATCGCAGCACTACCTTCATCAGGTGCCCTTTTGTTCAAGATGTCTAAATCTAATCCTGAGGAACTGTGGTAGAGATCTCAATGAGAACATTATGGGACGACCGTCCAAGATTTTTAGCAAGTTTAAATTCTGATTTCGTGTTTTATAATTTTTATTTTGAAAGAGTTAAGTTTTTTTTAAATGTTAAACTTCGTTCCTAAAAAGTAGAAGAACGTACCCAACTCATTCTTTTTTTGGATCAGGAGTAGTGAAAATGGGTAATTTTTACAAAGTGTTCAAAAAAGCACAAAGTGTTGTAAAATAAAAAAAAATATTCATTATGTGGCTCATCTTCTGGCATTCAGGGCTACATTTTTGTAGCATTGATTGTGCAATTTAAGTTGAGTAAAATTCACTTTTTCCCCATTAAAAATAAGCTTTTTGAAGATATTAAAAACTTTTGTAAAACTGTAGTTAAAGTAAAACATCAGATTATTCTACTTTTCAATTAAAGAAAGATTTAATAAATATGGTGTCGGCAAAAAAGATTAATTTTAATATTTACTATTTTAAAAGCATTTTTATGACGTTGGGGAAATATGTAATCGTTAGGATTAGTGATTTATTCTAAAATTTCCAAACAAATCTCATAAAATCTAATTAAAATGGAATATTTCTTTGCAAAATAAGCATGCATTTATCCTTTATTATGCTTTAATTTTTAAACAGTGTTTTATGAAGAAATGAATATTTGTTGTTTAAAAACATTACACTTATAGAAAATTTATGAATTAGGTTTTTACAATCTGTCGCTAAATAAATTTTGATCATATATCAAAATAAATTTTGATCATATATCAAAATAAATGCAATAAATATTATAACATTCAGAGAAAAACCAAATATATGTTGATTTTAATTGAAAGCGAATCTCTAATCAACCGTTCCGATTTTCAATTCTTTTTACAAAAATACAATCTTTATTAAATTGTTCCGAATTAAAGAAAAATTGGCAAATAAGCTAATAAAAGATTGTTCTTTTGTAACAAAACTTGAAAAATCGGAACGGTTTGCCGTTACAGTTAATTACACTTTTAGCTGCCAAAACTTTTTTAATGTCAATCCACATTAATTTTTTTAAACTTTACTTTAAAGTATTAAAAAAACCTTACTCTAATGTAATTGATAGATTGACGATCGTACTTAATTGCTGTAGTATGCTAACTAACCTTATGATTTACACGTGTTGCAATTTAATTTTAGAAAAATATTTTTGAACTATTACAACACAATTCTCCATGTGCAAATCTTGTTTAGGTCAAAATTTACATTGAAATAAAATCTAGTGTCATAGACTAAGTGAGTTAACAGACTGATTTATATACATACGTCTAAAGTGTTTGTTTCTTACGATTCAACATGTCAAATTTATCTGACGTGAGTGCTAGTTTGGTATTTTTTACGTCCACAGACCTTCAATAGATTAGTGTCTACAATTTTCATGGTGTCTTTATTTGCTTTCATTTTTCTCAGTGTCGGATCACTAAGTCCACGTCGGAAGTCTTTCTACCAGAAGGCTCTTGTTGACACCTAGATTCGAAGTCCAAGATCGAGTCAATCAGTCCCTGAATCACAAGATGCTAGAAGGCTCCTAGTCACACCAATGTCTTTAGAAGTCTAAGTTCTCAGTTTGAATAAAGTTACACGTTCAGCTGATAAACTGGTGAGCACAATATTATCATTTAGTACATTGCGATGATATGTAAAACCTGACTAACGGTCAAATTATATTCTTGTCCATGAATGTCTTTTTTTAGGTCCCTTCTTTCCTTTCCAAGCAGTCTCTGGCTTCGTTCTGCAACATCAAAAGTCTTGTTACCAGATGGCTCCTAGTTACTCCGAGATTCTAACTAAGAAGCAAGAATTTCAATTTCAGTTCTTTAATTAAGTTGCCATGTCCTACTGAAGATTCTTGTGAGTGTATCCTACCTACTTTGTCCATTTTGCAATGAAATGTAAACCTTTTTGATACCTAATAAAGATGGATGTTTCCTATTATGTTGTATTCATTGATATCATGTCAGTCTTTGCTACTTCGTCCACGCCGCTTAGAATGAGCATGCGCGTGGACTTAGTATATACAGGGCGCGCAGGTATGCTTAAAGCGCATGCGCAAACCAGGGTGAGGTAGGAGTTGCAGCCAACAAGGTAACCAAGCAAAGTTGTAAGGCTAGCCAAGGAACAGAAGTTATAGGTGCAAAGTAGAAGTAGGAAAGTAAAATCCAAAAGCTGACTTGGTTGGAAAGATAAACATGGTTGACAAGTCAAAGTTAACTTTGAGTTTTACAAGTCCAAGAAGGGAATAGAAACTTAATCTGGACTTGAGCTTCAAATTCTAAGTTTCTATTCCCTTCTTGGACTTGTAAAACTCAAAGTTAACTTTGACTTGTCAACCATGTTTATCTTTCCAACCAAGTCAGCTTTTGGATTTTACTTTCCTACTTCTACTTTGCACCTATAACTTCTGTTCCTTGGCTAGCCTTACAACTTTGCTTGGTTACCTTGTTGGCTGCAACTCCTACCTCACCCTGGTTTGCGCATGTGCTTTAAGCATACCTGCGCGCCCTGTATATACTAAGTCCACGCGCATGCTCATTCTAAGCGGCGTGGACGAAGTAGTAAGTGTATGGAAATTGAATAAAGATAATTCGTATAGAAAAATACAATTTTATTGAGAAACCTAGGATAGTTCCAAAAATTCCAACAATACATCAAAGTGTCCTTTAACAGGCAACTAAAACATCATTCCGCCATACCATTAGTTGGGTTTGCCGCATGAGGAAAAAAAATTCCAACTATCATCGTCTGGTTCCTTCGTTCAGAAACCAGTTGTTTTTCCAGTTGTCCCGGCCCTAATCGAGAATCTGAAATAAAACGTAATGTTAATATACACAGAAATAAATTATCCTTAGTTATGTACTTAAAAATCTTTTTAACATGTTCATAACTGGGTAAAATGAAAAGGTTCATTGTCACATGTTTTGAAACCTAGCAAATATGGGTACTAAATCAAATTTTTGAAGATTGCTCTACTTACACTTCTTTGCATTTTGCACCATTAAATGAACTTCGGGTAGAACATGGTTTTAAATAGTAGATTATTGACAGATTAATTTGAGACGGCAGAAACGTCTGGGATTGAGAAGAGAGCACATACCTGCACGGTGAGCGGTTTCCCCAACAAAAGAAATTAATTTCGCCTAGCCAATTAACTTATACTACAACTAGTGAATTAGGTGCAAACAGAAAAAAAAAACAATCTTAATCAACTTATTGAACGTGTAAATTTACAACTTTTAAAGTAACTTTAGCAAAAAAAAACCCAGTGTTTATTTCAACCTTGTCGGGGGATCAGTCCGGAAAGACTAAAACAAGGCAATGCCTTTTAACTAAACCACAATTTAATTCTGAACTGGTTCAGAGAAAGATATGAAAAAAACCCCTCACTAATGTACTTTTCAATAAAGATTAACCAGCAGGCTACACAAACCAACTCCACATCCCTACTTACGTTTCTTACGAAGATTATACCTATTAACCGGCTCTTTTTCAGTGAGTGAATCATCCGTCAGTTTGGAAAGTCCCTCAGAGCTGAGTTTTTTTGTCTACTATTTGATTTTGAGTTAAATGTAGGTGGTTAAACCGTTGTACAAATGGTATGAACCTGTTCACATGACAATTAAAAATTTTCCTGACGTTTTCAACATGTCGTACCTTGTAGTTCACCTTAGAATACCTTTCTATTACCCGATAAGGACCTTCAAATTTTGGCCTCAACTTATTCGACGATTCAGTTTTTAAATTAGGGGTTTTAACAAAACAAATAGAGCCAATAGGGTAATCATTTTTATCCATCCTCTTTCCGATGGAGCTTTATATTTGCCGTCTCCTGTTGCTTTAAATTGTCCAACACCTTATCAAATACTCTTTCAAGAGACTGATTCATTTCTAAACTGGTCGCAAATGTTGGTATCCGTAACCAACTGGATCATTGATGGGATTAAAGTATTTGATAGGAGGTACAGATTCTGGGGGAGGCATGGGATTGGAATTGGCAGCCAGTTCAGGGGGGAAGCTGCATCTGGCAACAACTTGCTGATTCATTTCTGGAGCAGGAGCATCAGAATACCTTGCAGAGACCGCAGTATAAAATTGTGATGATTGATCATGTATTGGCCACTCTTCTGGTTTATTGATGGTTTCTAACCATAACACCATATGAAGGATCATCAGTGACTTCTAGGACCTCACTTTCACGAACATCCTAAGCAAAATTGTATTATAATCTCGTGTAAGCTGCTGGATTTTAGGAAAATTCATGAGAACTGATAATGGTACAAAACCAGCAGCATTCATTCTTCCTCTCAACCATCTATCTTCCAGGAGGTTTCGGTCGCAAAAATAGTAATTCATTTGTTTTATCAATTGCTTTGGAGACTATAAGCTTCCATGCCATTCCAGTAATGTTGGTATGGTGTTGGTGGTGGAATATAACCATCAACCTCTGCATAGTTCTGGCATCTGGATAATAGTCTGATTTTACAGAAACTTCTCTCTTTTTGTCAGAATTATGCATCGAATTATCTTTCCAATTAAAAGGCTTGATATCTTTATCCGTTTTCTGGTTATCATTTTTAGCAAATACCAGATCCAGATTTAAATTACTCCACTTTTGTTTACATCCTTTCTTTTTAGATTGAATTTTGGGTTTAGATGTTTCCTAATTTTCTTTAGCAGAATCATTGTCAGCAGGAACATGGGCGGGGCTGTGCTCTTTAGTAGCTTTGTTTGGCAGGTATAGAACCATTAGAAATGGACCCCTCATTCGTATGAACTTCCCCTAATGCTGGCCGTTTAGTTAGAGAATCACCTTCCTTGGATGGATGTTTCTGTTAATTCTAGAGCTTTAAACGCTTCTGGGGAATCCGGGAGCCGCCGTCGACTTTTATGCTCCATATAGTCGGGGTTGGCCTGTTCTATTTATTCTCCCTTATATTGGCTCTGTTGTGAGAGAATCTGATCATTTCTGAAACGTAGCACAAAATTTTCATCATGTTGACCCCCTCCTCTAACAGAATTTCTCCCTCAACATTGTTCCTCAATGCTCCTCTCTCATCCCGTTCCTTGATTCGACATTCGGGTTGTATGTGGCCTTCTAGGCCACAGTAAAAACATACTACCGGACGGCGAAATTGACGGCCCTACAGCGAAGCTATTAAACTGTTCATCCTCACTCCCTGCCGTGGCTCTTAAATTTTGTACCTCCGCGCTCAGTGGTGCTATCTGAGCTGTGATATTCTGTATCGCTTCCCCGCGTCTGCAGTGTTTGTGGGACCCGTTCCTCTAGATCTGGATGAATTCTCCCAAATTTTGTGAGTCTCCTCTTCGTAATTTGCCAATTCAATGGCGTTCTCAAAGTTTCGTGGGTTTCTGGTGAGGACCTGACGCTGTAATTCAGGCTAAAATCTCGCCAATAAAATCACGTTATTGGCTCCCCTTACTGCTTCATTATCTCCGTTTCCCTGCAATTGTAGTATCTTGTTTCCTATCCCTTTTTATCCTATTTCCAAATTCCTGCACCGACTCTCTTTCCCCCTGGCTGCACAAAGCTAGTTCCTGTAAATGAGTAGTCAATGGTACTCGATTTTCAAAATTTAGCAGTAATTGGCAAGATACAACAAATAAGAGACAAACAAGAGAACAAATTCAAAACAGTTCCTTATTTTTTTTACATGTCAAACTGGTCCAACCCCTCAACCAAGAACATTAATTTTGAAGAGGGAAAAACGTACAGAAAACCCCAAAAGATTGAGAGCATTATAAAAAATGAGAACACAGTTAAAATAAAAATGAGGATTTTCTGTTGTGTTTTAATTTGATCAAACAATCTTCGGAAACCAAGAGGACATTATTTTAATTCAAGTTTCTAGTACTATTAGAAGTGGAAGTAGGCTGAGTTGTATTATCTGCTTTTGAAAATTAGTACTCTTGCACAAATCAAGAAAATTCAATCAAAAATTCAATGCTTCAAATTTAAAAACTATGCTTTGTTACAACGCACTGTTCTGAGTTAATGTACAGGAGCTACACCAAGTTTATGCAAGAGTACTAATTTTAAAAAGCAGATAAATACAACTCAATTCCCATTCGAATAATGAGTAATATTTAGCTTTTATAGGTTTTAGGGGAATATTTAGAAAAATCAAACTTTGGTTTAATTTTTTTTAACCGATTTCATTTTTGTCCCATCCTATAATTTTACTATAAAAATTATTTCAAAATACTATAAAATAATGCCCACCATTAAAAAGAAAATGTAAAATATTTCATATGTATGAAATTATCAGAAGAGCAGCTAAAGGAATTTAAGGAACTTGTGTTATCCCAATTTTCAAACACTCTGGCATTTATAATTCCAGAACCACTTAATATTTTTCAAAAAAGTTTGTATTTTTCCAAGTCTATATCAATAGAACATGTAGAAAATACGAGATGGTGATGGCCAAAAAGTGTATTGATTTGATGTGGAATGACCCAATATCATTTTTCAAAATTGTTCTATCAAGAACTGACTATTTGTTGTTTAAAAACATTCCATTTATGGAAAATTTATCAATTACATTAATCGACAGCGGTTTCCCAACAACCAAATTGCAATTTTTGTCACCAATTCATATAATTATTCAAATACCTGCAAGTAAAAAAAGTTCTACCACGTCTCATTTTAGTGTAACAAAAAATTGGATTTTAAGCAATTTTTCTTACTTTTTGCATTGCATCAGTGACGGATTAATGCAATTTTGTGGGTGGGGGCAGATAGATGGACTATTCAATTTACAGATTTTTTCCCTGGGAGATAAAAAGTTTTAAAAATATCTTTATAGCTAGCACTGTTAAGCTGTTTTTAGACTTAAAACTGATATAAAATAAGTTTAAAAATAGGGGAGAAGGGGGCACATTTGAATATGGAGCACATTAGAACACCACATTTCTCCATGAAAAAAAAATCAATTTATCAGCTGTATTGATACTATCTTTTTCCTAAATTTTCAGAGCAGTGGGCCCGTTGGAATCCTTAGTGTTTGAAAATTACCTGCTTTGGAAGGTGCAAAGTAAAATTTCTTCTCTGATTTTATCGTGTAAAAATTCAATCAAGAAAGTTTTTAAAGTAGAAATTTTGTCTTGCTTTCTATTGTGTAATCAATAACATCAAGTCCAAAAAATTTTTGTTTTTCCCAATTTCAATTATAAATAGTATCTACTTTTTACTCCTAAAGTTTGGATGGTAGATGAGACCCATTTGAACATTTCAAAAGGGGGTAAGGGTAGGGTAAAAATTATATAAAAAGCATGAAATATCCAAACCCTCAATTTCAGTAGATAGGAATTGAGATGCTAGCTAATTTTCCTTAAAAATTGGAACAACAATTTAAAAAAAATACTCAATGATTTTATTAATGGGTAATATATTAGTTAGGGTTTTTATCTCTGAGTACTATTTTCCTCATCAAAAACTTTTCTTCATAATTAGTTAACTCCAGTTAAACAGTTTAGCCCACAACGTTTTCACGAAGTTTAGATCGGGATAGAGTACGACTTTCTGACCCATCAGATGCCTCCTTGACCCCCTTTTTTTTAGAATACCCACCTCGAAGACTACACATTAATGTATCCATTTTATAGAACAGGGGTTTCAATTTACAAGTGCTCGAGGGCCGCAATCCAAAGCACAAGTCCAGTAGCGGGCCGCAAAGTAATCAGGCAAATTTCATATGCATTTTGGAGATGGAGTGATGAGTAGATGATGGTAGTCAGTACCACTATAAAAATTTCAGATGATAAAACTCTTACTCAGAGCATATCCATGTATTTATATAGATATTTCGCAACTTATACCTATTTTTCCCACCTGACCTGACCCTATTTATACAGTTAAAAGAATTAATTGAATTTCAAGCCCAATCGTTGAAAATTATGTTTTATAAACCCTTACACCCCAAAAATAATTTGAACATATTTTCAATTAAAATATCTAACAGTTGAATTTTAAAAACACATCCCCCGAAAAAAAAAAGATTTACCTAATTAATTTATTGTGTATGATTTAAGTATTGGTCCTTACATTTTATATTTGAATATTAATTCCTCCAATGTAGCAAGCAAACTCAGACACTTGAGATTATTAAGATCTTGGTTAAGCCGGAACAACCCGAAATCTATCCAACTATATGCACATGCATGGCATGCTTTAATTTCCCTTGGATCGCTTCGAAATCTGAAAAAAAAAATAATAATAGTTACTATAAACAAAAATATTTCGTTCAAAACTAGCACAATATTTAGTTATGAAACTTCCTTTGATTACGTGAGGTGTTTTATCAAAAATTAGAACCCTTGTTCCCTTTTAGTAAGTTATAGTTTGACACATCCCCCTTATGTGAGATTTAATCCAACTTTCAAGCAATTAGATTTTTCGAAATACAAGTTATATAACTTAATTAAAAAGTTACGTAGTTAAAAAGTTGCTATAAGGATCTTAATTAAAAAGTTACGTAAAAGTTACCAAATTAAAATATAATTTTCTATTGCTTTTTAACGTAAATTTAAAAGATCAAGGAATTGACAGTTACTGACCCCATTCTTTTTGGCAAGATTTAACGAGGTTTTTCAAATCCCTTCCTCCCTATTTTTACATCACGAAATCAATGGACATCCTCTTTCGAATTTTCCATTTTGGAATGTAAAATAACGTTAAAAATAAGACTTAAAATCAAAATGACTGTTTTGGCCATGCAAAATTAGTTGCTATAAGCATAAACCGGGAAATTGTCGACAGAATCTGAAGATTTAAATAAAATATTTAAGGGATTTGTTATTTTACGAAACAATATTAAATTGATATAAAATTTAGCTGGTGAATTCCTTTTTTAAAGATCTTTTGAGTACTCTATTTGTTCTGTTAAATGTGTTAAAAATACATAACAGAAATTTACACTATAAAAATAATAGTTTTTATGTTTCATTGTCATCGTTTATTAAGTATTTATGCTAAAAAGCATGATAGTAAATAAATTAATTTCAAAAGGATTGATCGAAAGTTTCTTATCACTGGAATTTTAAGTAACTTTTATAGAAAAAAACGTGACACAAATCAGCTTGTAACAAAAAAAATTATGTAAAAATATATCCTGTCCTTTTTTGTTTGTTATTTGGAAACACATTTTTGTAAAAGTAAATATATTTCAAAGGTAAAAACCAAACGGTTTGAATCTCAAAATGGCGAAAAAAGAAAAACAGTAATTTAAAAAAATTCAAGCACAGCCCCAAACTTCAGAGTAATCAAGAAACTGAAAGATAACTCATAGAAGTAATATTTAAAGGAAGGATCGGCAACTGGCGGACCGCTAGAGATTATTTCCTGGACCGCCAAACATTTTCTATAGCAATGGATAATAAATTTGAATGGTATTTTGAAAATCATTAATATGTATTCTTAGCACACCAAAAATAGGTTGACCTTTTTATGGGTCTAATTTCCAAACATTTCCTGGGGGAACCCCCATACCCCTCCTTTCAATATAAAGCTATAAATAATTTCCGATCATTTAAGCCAAAAGGTATTTCAATGGCTTTGAATCTTGTAATTTGAAAGTGGTGCTGGAAATTTATTTCTTTGTTGTTAATAAATCAAGGTGTTGTGAATGTTTTTTTTTATATTTTATAAGTACTACTTTGTATTTTTAATAGTATTGTTGTGATGTGAAACCGTTTTAACGGCAATTAACAAGTTTTTTTTAATTTAACAAAATTTAATTCTAAAGGTTATTTTTAAACATATTTGAGTTTTTGCTTAGTTTAGTCTTAGTGTTTTAAAATAAATTATTGGTGTTTACTTTAAGTGAAGTAGTTACTTTAAAGAAAATTGAAACCTGTCTTTAAAATTTGGCGGACCAGTAAGATTCACAAAAGACTGGTCCACAGGACCAGTGAATCTGGTACACAGGACCATGCAATAAACACGTAAAATAGATTTTCGCAAAACGTATAAAGCATGTTAAAGGTACCAAAACAATAAGTAAACTATTTGGTAAATTCCTATAGAATGTATCATTTTTAAAATTGAATAATTAAAATGACATGCATTAACAAGTAATCACAATTTTTGAAGCGAACATAAATGCATCTTAATCATATTATTGCAAGAAATAAACTGGTAAACCATAAAATTCCCATCTCTACGCTGCTCACTTTGCCGGAATTTTGACAATAAACAATAATGTAACGTCGCGTCACTATTCCGGGGTGATTAAAACAAAAAGAAAGACTAAAACGGGCGTTTATAAAAAGGAAAAAAATCCTTCTTTGAATTTAAGTCCATATTCAAAAAGCAAAGTATATATCAATTTAAGTTTTTACCTTCATTTGAGCCGAGAAAATACATGGCGGCCGGAATAGGCGAAAGGCCGATCGGCCGTGATTTAGCGGTTACCAAATAGTACAAGGTAGGAACAAGTATGGAAAAAATCGCTATCAAATTTCATGCACACCGTATTAGTTAAATTACAAGTTAATTTTTGATTATAAACGTTGTAATTTAAGTAAAAGTATAAACTACATGATTTCATTGAAAATAAATATTTCATGTTTAAAATAAATGTTTATGTTTATTAGAGCACTGAAATTTGAAAGATGCACAAGGAAATACGAATATCAATAAACTTAAACTTAAGTACATATAATTAGTTTCAAAAAGTAGAAAACAAATTTTAGGTTTCCACATCGAAATTTTACACGAAAAAATCCAAATTGTTTGGGTACAAGTTTAGAGGATTTTTTAAAAAAGTATTAAATCTGAAAGCATTTGTCTGTCAAAATAGATAATTTTTCAAACCGACAAAAATCAATAAAAAACATTTCCGCAAAATTTAAAAAAACTACATTGAAGTTACATTCTATAAAGCTTGAAGAGGTCATAGAAAAATATGTTTAAAACCAAGACCCTGAACGCAACTAACAAAATCTCATCGCAAGAAAATATTTTTCTTTTGTTTCCTTCTCTTTATATGACGACTTATTAAAATTTCAAGTCTGATATTTTAAATTTTTAAAAATATGAAGTTTACAAATTACTTATCTATAATATAATGGAAATTTACATTAACATAAATCTGCAAACAGTTTTTTGCAACTGATTTAAAAAAAGAAATCATACATCATGTATCAAAACTTCACTTATTTTAGTTTTTCTATGATTTGTGAAAAAATCCATTGCCGAAATGTTAACTATAAAAATGAATCCGACCGTAACAAATAAAATTACCTGATATCAGCAGAATAAAAAGCAGCCAAGAATCTTCATATAATCGTAGTTCTTTACGGCCCCAATTTCCACATAGCTTCAAAATGGATTAATCACACTTGTTCTTGTCGAAAATCTAACGAACAAAATGACAGAATATAGTCCAAATATGGATGGTATATTATAAATAAATCTTTGTTTTTTTTTAACTGCTTTCTAAAATTGATATTCAATGAAAATGAAAGCAAGCAGGTTGAAGCAAAGCTCTTTAAGAAAATACTCGAGATGAAATCCTTAAATGATCATTTTATGCGAACTTCAGTTTCCTACTCTGTCCAACTGTTTTTAACCACTCATGTTTGTTTCATATTTGGCTTGAATATATTTTCTGGTGACACGATTGTTTTAAATTGTTTTATCCAGGAAATAACGATATATTTATAACTACTAATTCAGAAAATAATTTCCCTCTGAAGAATATTCAATCATTAGAGGAATTAAGTCTTAATTTCTAGCTATAGGAGTATCGGGTTCTTGATATTTAGCAGTTTATACAGTACTGCGAGGAGAAAAACTATTATTGTGGCTATTGTATGGAAACTGATTTTTCCACACAATTTCAAGGGTTACGGTAAATGCTGAAAAAACGTTTTGTGCAAAATCAGCGAGGCTATCATTTTGCTTCCTACTTTTTAGAGTTTTTGTTTTTCTGTCAAAGTTTTTCTCCTGGCGGTATGACTATATTAACCATTGTGGTTAACAACTGTGGCAAAATATTGTTCCTTAAATAAATTGCAAAGCTTTTGAATGATATTGAAGTTACTACAAAACTAGTATTCCGTGGTCTTGAATGGATCCGGAGTGGCAATATCTACGTATTAGCTTTGTCAATTTTGAACAATATTTAAATAGTTAAAAACACTAAATAGTACTACAGGAGTTGAGCTCCTTGCAAATTAAGCTTTTAGTATCAATACCAGTGATATAAAGAAAAAGCAACAAATACTTGCCCCTTAACTTCGTGTACAAATTTAAAATCAGCTACCTATTAATACTACGTTACGTACTCAATATCAGCCCTACTACTGAAATTTCTCAAGAAGAATGGAGTTGAGTTGTTAGATCATTTTGAAATAAATTTCATAATCTCTATACCTGGGGGACGGATGGCCTGTTTGCTTTGCTCTCTGCCATTCACGCCAGCAGTCTGCGCACTGCTCCGTCGTGAGTTCGATTCTTACCTCGCCCCTGGATGTATTTTCCTTCTTTGTACATATCAGTAAAAATTCTGTTGTGTCTGTCTTACTTGACGAAGGTGTATAAGCGGATCCTTGAGATCAAGCACACATACCGGAAAATATATGTAACCCAAAACCCAACCCAACCATAATCTCTATACCTAGCATATCTTAACTGTAATATTACAAAAACAAGGTGTTATATGAACACTTTGAATCTGAAATGCGTTTTACTGCAAATCTCTCTTTAGTCTGTCTTTTAGTTTTAACTTCTGCCCCTTTAGTCCTACTACATTTGAAGACAATAATTGAACATGAGATCCAATATTCGAATTGAATGGCGATTGATTTTTGGAATGATCTTAAAAACCTAAAACAGGATAATTGGAGAAAGCTTCAGATGATTCAGGCGTTAGTTCCTGTCAAGGATCTCGTGACAAATGATCTTTCAAAAACTTTGAAAAAGGAAGAAAAAATTAAAGCTTTTCTTGGGAAACCTTAGTTTAGTTAATTTAACTTTTAGACTTTCATTCAAACCCAATTCTGAACGGTATACAGGGGTGTATTAATGTAAATGGGACAAACTTCTAAGAGGGGTAAAGTACACCTAAAAGACTCAGAATTATGATACTTAGGAAAGGGGTGTCGGAAATGCATAATTAACGACCTAGTGGTTTTTATAAGCGCGGGGGGGGATTGTGTAATCTCCAATGGAAACTGACACTTAACCTTATTTTAAGATAGGATTATAATAAAACCAGCACAAAAACCTATTTTAGTAGTAAAATTTCAATAAATGTTTAACCAGAACAATCGTAAAAGCTGGATGGATTCACATATATTCTCCGGCTTGTGTGCTTGATCTCTAGGATCCCCTTATAAACCTTCAACAAGTAAGACAGAATTTTTACAGGCATTGAGAGAGAGAAAATACACCCAGGGCAAGGCCAAGAATCGAACTTGACAAGTATACAATGCACAGACTGCTAGCATTAGTGGACTGGACATACTCCCACTAACCCCCCCCGTCCCCCGAAAAAAAAAGATGCTTTCTTCCAAAGTATCAATGTTTGATTCAATTTATTTTCTGGTAAGGATTAGGGAAAGCTTAATGGGCTATCTCAACTGAACAAGATTTCCTATCAGATCTATTACTTGACAATGAAATGCACAATAACCTGAACTATTTTATACTACCTCTGTTGTGGTGTTCATTTTCTATGTAGTTTATCAATCCTGCAGATTAACTGAACGAGAGTAATTTAGATACAGATTAGGGTAGGTTTATTAAGTTAAAAGTATTGATACAAAAATACTTACAGATTTCTGATCCCAATAGCTTAGGTAGTTCACAAAAATCAACTTAACACAAGCATAGAGAATCAAAATCGCGCACAGATATCTTAAGTATCAGTTGTAACCGGAATAGGATGAGATCAATCACTAAGTTGATTCCCTATCTTGCGCTATTTGAATCGCTGCGGCGTCAATGTAATTAACTTGAGCGAATTAGCATTCATTCTTATGCAGACCGGTAAATTAAAGTATGATTTTTATAAACTAAACCTTATTGAATTTAAAAAAATACTATACTGGTGACTATGCAATGAACATTCATTATGTAAGACTCAGAAAGCCCAGGTGTTTTGAACTCATCAGAGCAGCGTATTGCAGGTGTTAATATATCTTCATGCCTACTCTTAGTTTTTCTCCTGAAAGGTTTTACTATTGAGAAAAAGAAATTATTGGCGCCGCTTCTTAGCTAAACCCCTGTTGTGTTCAGACCAGTGATAATATAAAATCTCTTATGAATGGGATTTTACTGATGTTCAATATTTATGTTTAATTTCATTTGAAATAAAAAAACAAAATTAACATGTTTCAAATTTTATTAACAATCAATGTTATGTATGTACAAAAACAACCTTTAAGGCACAAGTAGCATCCATGAAATCCTAATACAAACTTTTATACTCCTTAAATAGTCAGATATAAGCTTTGATTACACACATTCAAATAAACATTTATTATTGGGCTTTGTTGCGTACAACCATTTGTTTAAAAAGGAATTTTCATCCTACATTCCTAATAACAATACAAAAACATTAAAAATGTCTATAAAAAGTGTATAAACTTGGTATTGAGCAAAACTGGACATTGATCAGTTTCAGTGTCATCTTAATTTCAAACATAACAGTTTAGGAAGCTTTCTAAGAAACATACCAATTGCATAAACATAACGTAGTTTGATTTTAAAATTCATTATAAAACACATGAAAAGTAAACTTGATTTAAAAACTTCTTATGTAAATGCTTAAAAAATATAATGTTTAAAATAAATAATTTCAGTCATCAATCTGTAATTAAAATGTTTGCTAAAACAAACTTTTAAACAGGTAAAAAGTGTCAAAAAGAGTTTCAGTAAAAACCCATAATTTTTTCCCAAGTAAAACGTTTTAAAAATATAAAAGTCAGTATAAAATGTTGGATGAGATAAATTTATATAGGTATAAAATTTGAAAGGTTTCAGTAATTTCAATGAGTGTAATAATCTCCAATAAATAACAATCAAGAAAACAATCAAATTTCTAACAACATATTTTTAAAAATTTCATGCAAAAGCATATTTTATGTCATTAATAAATTCCTTTATAAATAAATTTAACATAGTATTATTCAAAAACATTAAGTCATGTTTTAAAATATGTATATTCAAAGGAGAGAAGATGTAATGAAATAATTTGTAAATGGAATAGAGGGTTTTTTAAACTCTGCTTACGTTTTCCATATACTCATAGCAGTCTCACATTTCTATCCATAACTTCTTAAACTTTCTAACATCATTCATCATATGGCCAAGTTAGTGAAATTTTATACATCTGCAATTAACAGGTTATACAGCAAGACTTAAAATCGCTTACTTCATAACAAAAGTTCTTAAAAGATGCAAAATCTTTGGAATTTTGGCCTCTCAGAATATACAAATATACACACAAAATAGATATATTTATTTACATAGACACAATTATACATTATGTACAAATTTGGTAACTATATATACAAGGAATTACGAAAAGGGAACAATTTTGCCTTAAAAAATATATTGAGCAAGTTATGGATATTACACTTGAGGTAAGTATTCAATTGGACGGTGTTTTCAACTTGATGTAAATGTATTCAAAAATATTAAGTATCAAAATTTGGAGAAGACATACATTTTTTATGGAATGGTTAAGTTTTAACAACAAAAATATCAACAGGAGCTTAAATGACGAATGGAAACATTGATGAAATACAGCACTTTTTTATCACCTTGTATTACAGTAATACGTTTGACTGAAAATATGTACACAGAAACATCACTGTAATAAATAAATTCAGTTAAGGGTTGATGGCAGAAGCTCTATCAGATTTGAAGTTCTGTTTCAGATCCCAATGAGGCAACATTGGAATGTGTGGACCGCTGGGGTCGAGTCAAATGAGCTATGTTGGGCCCCAGTAACTGAATAGAGTTAGAGCTGCCTCCACTGGGGGATACAAGGGGAGATATTGAGGGAGATCTCGTAGCCAGGGGAGACAGGGCTGGCGAGAAGCTGGGAGACATGGCTGGGGAAGAGAAAGTACTGTCATGTCCAATGGGAGAGCGAGGTAATGTAGGAAAAGATGCAACCTGACTAGTATGTCCAGAGTTTAGAGCAACGGGCGCTATAGAACGAGGAGCCACATTAGTTATTAAAGGGGGAGGAACAGTCTTAACTTGGGGGTTAAGAGTCTTTGGGGCATTAGATGCGTAAGAAGATGGCACACTATCGTCTTTGAGTCTGGCAATCTCGGCAAACACATGTGCGAGAGGCTGGTACTGCGGGCCCCAGTCGAGTAGGTAGTCCCAGTTGTAACTGCCGGTAAGTTCTTCTTCACTGTGCACTATGGAACTGAGGGAACCAGTCATGGAAGGTTCGCCCTCGTCACCGAATCCGAAGCCTCGAGTCCCGTCCATGATCGCTTCGTTCTCTTCCGTCCCCACCTCGTGCAACTTGGAGTAGATCAAGTTGCCAATGTCCATGCCGTCGCCTTCTCCGCCGCCTTCCTCGTCGAACATGTGCATGCTCTCCACGCTGCGTGAGTTGGAGATCTTGCTGTAGTCCTGGATGCTTCTCTGGTCCGAGTGGGACGTGTTGATCCCGAGCCGAGCCAGGTACTCCTGAGTGTTGTGGACAGAAATGTCGGACATGTTGTCGTCGTCCCTGTGAAGGCCGGAGTCGGGCAGGCCCAGTCGCTGCAGCTTCTGCTGCTGCAGCAAGGGACCTTCGTTGATCATGCGGATCTCCTCGTCTTCCACATCTTCTCCTTCCTCGGCTGATCCACGGCCGCTCGAAGCCGAGTGGGACTGGTCGGAGACTTCAGACGTGGCTCCGGTAACATGCTGAGAGCTCTCGGGTGGGTCGAAGTGAGAGATATCGCTGTAATGGGGAGGGAACTGGGAAATACTCGCGGAGCTGGACGGGGGATGGTGGATATCAATCGTATCGAAAGAATTGTCAAAGCCTTGCACAACAGCAGATTTACTGCTGCGCTTTGTTCTCTTTCGTAGGAAGAATATCATTCCAAGCAAAACCAATGCCAGAAGGGACAGGGCAATGACTAGGCCCATTCCCCATGCGGGGAGACTTCCTCCAACCTTTTGTTCTGTTGCACTTAGTCGGGAAGAGTTGAGCGAAAAGTCGACTAAAACGTCCACCACCACAGAGCTGCTGAGAGAACTGGGTCTACCACTGTTGGCAAGAACGTATAAGGAGAGTTCTTGGTTTCTGAGTTCTCTTTTCAGCCTGCTAGAGCCTTCTCTATGAAACACAGACTTAACTGTAATGGCACCGGTAGTTCTATTGATGGCGAAGTTTGATTGTGAGTTTCTGAGTGTGTAAACCACTCTTCCATCCACACCTTCATCTAAGTCTGTGGCGTGCACGTTACCTACTAAATAACCAACGGACACATCCCCAGGAATTGTGTAGTGATATGAATTTTGACTGAATTCTGGTGGATATTCGTCTTTACTTTCTATATCAACTTGCACTTGAACTGTAGCATATTTACCACCAGAATCCATTGCCATGAGAGTGAAGAAGTATCTGTTCTTTGATTCGTAATCGAAAATAACTAGAGAGCTTATCAAACCGGTCTCTGTATCCACTCTAAACTTCTCTTTTCCTTCACCTTCAGTTATTGAATAGTTAAGTTTGCCGTAAAATCCACGATCTGCGTCTATTGCATGGGCCATGAATATGGGAGTACCAATTGGTGAATTCTCTTCAACAGCTTCTCTGTACATCGTAAGTGGGAAATGTGGTGCGTTATCATTTTCATCTTGTACTTTTATCACCACGCTTGCTAGTGCCGAGAGGGGTCTGGTTGGATCACTGTCTGAAGCTCGAACGATGAACTTGTACTCTGGCACTGTGTCATAGTCCAACCTGTCTCGAATGGTGATGATCCCAGTGTTTGGATTCAGATTGAACTTTTGATCATCGTTTCCCGAGGTAATATCGTAGATTACTTTAGCATGAAGACCTTCATCGATGTCTTTCGCCACTACTTGAAGAACGTTGGAGTCGATGGTTGCCATCTCTGATACGAATGCCAGGTAGTTGGTTTGGTTGAAGACCGGTTGATTGTCGTTCACATCCTCAACGTAGACATGGACGTCTGTTGAGGAATTCAGAGCTGGACTTCCTCTATCAGTTGCAACAATCTAGAAAATAAATAAATCCAAGTTTATTTATTGAAGTATTGAAATTAATTGTAAGATATCACTTCAAACCTCTAATCTTTACTTACTTTTAGCATGTAGCTGGCATCCTGTTCACGATCTAATGACTTCATCAGAATAATTTCTCCAGTTGTTCTAGAAATAGCAAATACGTCTCCAACATTGCCATCGGTGATTCTGTAGTCAATATTGTGATTTGAATAGGATTTATCGTGATCTGTGGCTGAAACTTTTATGATGGTAAAACCTCTTGGAGCATTTTCCAATACATGACTCCTGTAGAGAGAAGAAAAAGTTTTAAACAAGGTTTTTTATGAATATCCGTGTTTCTTGTAAAATTAATTTTTATTGCAACTGATTACTTTTTATCTCTATTCTTTAAAGAAATACATTGAATAAAAATGCTTATCCTTTAGCCCCCATGGATAAATACATTCCTATTGCCCTGATTTATTAGGGATATTTTTTTGTTTGAAACGTAGAAAATATCTAATACTATCCCTTATTAAATAGGAACAAGCTTATCTGCTTCCTTTTAAACAGCACCAGTTACTGCAATGTAACATCACTGTTGGCTAAACTAAATATAAAACGAAATACTTACGCGTATGATAAGCTTGTGAACTTCGGTGCATTGTTATTGACATCCGTTACTTGAATGTGAACTGCAGCAACGGCTGTGAGAGGGGGTTGTCCTTTATCCACGGCAGTCACAATCAGTTGAATGGTATGCTGTCTTGGATCGAAAGACAACGACTTGTTGGTGTAAATGGTTCCTATAACAACCGAATCACAGTTAGTAACACAACTTGCAATAGTCAAAAATTAATTTAAACCAAACATTCTACTTAGTGACTATTATAATATTAAAATCCTATCAGAAAATGAAGTTACTACCGTAGAATTTTTAGAATAGTTAATATCTATCTTTTTATCAGTGATAGCATCAATATATCTGAACAACTCCTATTGTACTATTAACTAATAATGAGTAAGAAAAATGGATTTTCTCCAATCTCTTAAACTGTTTCTTAATTTTTTTTTATTTTTTTATTTCATGTATTTGAATAGGATCCGTTTCCCCACTACATTACTGGCATTCACAAATTAAAACTGAATATATTAATTTTAAGTATAGGACATCCAAAATTTTTAATTACCTGTATTTTCGTCAATATAAAATCCATCTACAGCAGAAGTGGTCATACTGTATACAAGCTCTGCATTTATCCCAGAGTCCATGTCAGAAGCATTGACTGTGATGACACGATAACCTGGATCCACCAACTCGGAAATAGTTACCTTCAAAAAGACAGAAATTTCGTTAACATATTTCGATGATTGAAATTTCAACAGACCTAATACAATATTGGTAGTTAGTTACATTGCTCTTAATGTTCAAAGCGGTACAAACCTGATAAGGTTGCTGACTGAAAACAGGAGGATTGTCATTCACATCTGTTACATGGACGGTAACGGACGTTTCTGTAAGGTGAGATGAATCTGAAGCATAGATCTGGATGAGGTATTTACTTCTTTTCTCATGGTCAAGAGGCTGAGCTAGGGTGATACGTCCGCTGAATCTGTCTATACTGAACAGGTTGTTAGGGTTTCCTCCGTTGGTGAAACTGTAGATCAAAGCTGGGTTGGTATCTACATCATTTGCAGTGATGGTGGTGATGACTGTTCCCACTTCAGCTCCTAGAGATAAAGAAAATTTGCTCTTAGCAAACAACTCTAGAGATCCTAGGTAATCAGTAATTTAAAGGTCCATAGTAGTCGTATATTTATTATCTAGTACTATTCTTATTTGTAGATAATATAGATAATTTGAAATGGGATAAAAAAGTTCTCTACCTTCACTAATGCTAACAATGTTGTGGGGAGGAAACACAGGCTGGTTATCATTGACATCAATAATGCTGATTCGTAGAGTGCATGTTCCTGTCAGTTGTGGAGCTCCGTCATCGGTGGCAATGATTGTTAGATGGTACGCATCTCTGATTTCTCTATCAAGAACGATGTTAGTTTTTACAATGCCACTGAATGGAGGATCAATGATGAAAGCATTGTCATGATTTCCTTCTATGATGTGGTAGATGATAATTCCGTTTCCATTTTGATCTTCATCCGATGCAGTCACCTAAAAGAAAAGTTACAAATTGCATTTTAATACATTTTTTGTTATTTCATTAATGCAAACAATTTTAAAGTTAGAGATCGATATTCGTTCTAAGTAAGAGATCTATCTTCTTTCAACGATCTTCATTCAAAGTAAGAGATAAAGCTTTATTCCAAGTAAGCGTTTCGAGATCACTTTGTTTGAGATCAAGAGAGAGCTTTGTTCAAGGTAAGAAGCCTTTAAAAATGGTACAGATTTAGGGTGTCGGGTCATAAGATAATACTTACCTGGGTTACAAAAGTTCCCTTGTTGTTTCCTTCCCATACAGATGAGACGTAGTGTTCTTGTGAAAACGAAGGAGCATTGTCATTTTGATCAACCAGGTTGAATATCAGAGTAGCATATCCATGTAGAGGCAGTCTTCCTTCACTCTGAGCTACTACGAGCATTCTGATTTGAGAAGTTGCTTCATAATCCAGATGATGCGAGTTACGAATGGTGACAACACCTATGTAAGAAAAAACAAACTAATGTAAGAGACAAAATCTTCAAAGCAGCACTCATACTAGGTGACAACACCTATTACACATACGTTTTCCATATTTCAGACAGTAAAACCACAATCCCCATTGCTGCAATGCAAATTAAAATAGTATTGAAATTTATGTTCACTTACCTGTTCTTGGGTCAATATCAACGGCATTCTCTTCGTTTCCACTTTTGATGGAATAAGTTATTGCAGGATTGAGTCCACTTGGAGGAATAGCTCTAATCTGTACGACTTCTTTCCCTGGAGGCGTATTCTCAACAACATTTACGGTGTAGGTGTCATTTTGAAAGTGAAGTCGGTTACTAAAGGAGAAGTCTTCCCCAACGTGGATTTCAATAACATCTGTAAAATTTATCAACGTTTCAGAAAAGAATCAAGCGGGTAATACTCTGTGGTGGAAACTAGAGATTATTGAAAACATTTAAAATTATTAACGGTATATTCACCTCTTGCTATTCGAGGAGGATGCCCCTTATCCCTAGCTTCAACTTCGCAGTGGAATACAATGCCTGCATCAGCCAGAAGACTGCCAGCAACAGTTACAACACCAGTTTCTGAGTCCAGGTGGAAACGGTCACTCAGGTATGGATTTGTAAAGCTGAAATAAAATACATAATTATTAATTCCATATCTTCCTTACATTTGAAGTATTCTAATAATATAATCGGATTATTATATCTAAAAGATAAGGCCACCCATGCAGTGTGTTCTCTTAGATGCAAGAAAAATGCACGGATTCATATCCAGTATTTCGTCTTAAGTTTTTACTATAGAAATATTTCTCGATAAACTAAGTACCTAAATAGAACTTCTCCATTGGGTCCTTCGTCGTTATCTTCGGCTTCTAGTTGAATTAGTTGGGTTCCAGGAGCTGCATGAGCAGAGACAGAGGTGATGAAAGGATATTGACTGAATACTGGTCTGTTGTCATTGACGTCTGCAACGGTCACTTGTACTACGGTTTTTTCAGATCTTGCATCGTAACGGCCTCCGTCAGTTGCACGTACTTCGAACACGTAAAAAGCTTTCTTTTCTCGATCGAAAGAGCTAAAAACAACACATTAAATCAGTCGTGAAGGAAAATTAATTTCCTTTAAACTTACAGATGTAGAGTGGGTAAATGAAAGATATTAATGTTCACTACAGGCAATATAGGATAAGATGAAAAAAAAATGTTAATGAGCCAATCTATTGTATTAATACAATGTAAAGGTAGGAGTTAAAACTGGTTGATGCTGCAAGTGCCTCAATTTTTGTTATATCGTCAATTTTCTTTGCTCCAATCCCCAGGGTGCATGAAAATCTTAATAATTTATGGATTTAACTTTAAACCTATTGTTACCTTTAAATAAAAATTATTTTAGATGCAACCTTCTAGTCTACTAACAGCATTTTTAAGCTCGCGTTTGCCGGGTCACTTTGCCACTTGCCATTCCTCGGGTGATCGGGATTTCCCGGGGTTCCTCCTAAGCAAATTAATGATTAAATTTCGTTTTTAATCTCATAGGATTGATTTAGAAATAACACTGTTTCCTTTCAATGACTAGGCTACTTTCACACTTCTTTTTTACGCAAAAAAATCATGTAAGCCCCCCAACCTTCCTTTCATATACCTTTGATCTACAAAACCCTAAATTTTCCTTCTTCATTATTGGTTGCATCCGCACTTTTCAAAACGTTTGTATGTCCCTGTCTATCACTGGAAAGAATGCAACGAACGAAAAAAGAAAGACCAATCATACCTGGCCGTTGTAATAACTCCTGTTGCGCTGTCAATTCTAAAGAGAGAACGTGTCTCATTATTTAATGAATACGTAATTTCACTGTTCACTCCATCGTCAGGATCGGTGGCTTTGACGGTAATAACTGTCGTGTTGATGGGGGCATCTTCAGCGATTGTTGCACTGTACTCATTGTGATCGAACTGGGGATCGTTGTCGTTCTGGTCCAAGACAATGACAGTCACGTTGCACATGCCAGCTAGAGGGGGTTCTCCCTGGTCGTGGGCCGAGACAACCAGCCGGTATTGCTTCACTTGCTCTCGATCCAAGGGCCGACTAGATAGCTGACCGGTGTGCAAGTCGATGCTGAATTTGTTGCCGATGTTTCCATCTGAAACGAAAATAAATGTTTTTAAAGGGTGCCCGGGGCAAAGTTACATGATAATACAGGCTGAGATGACACTAGAAAACACCAGGGAGGATCTCGGAAGGTATATTAAAAATTCAATGATATTTCGGGATTCAAGGATATTTCAATGTTATTTCGTGGCTTTTATTGAATTAGAATAGGTTATAACTTTGCAGCCATGGAAATTTCCAGAAACGCTTATTTTCAGAGATAATACGAATAAAAACGCATTGAATGAAATGATAGAAAAGTATTTGAAAATATATAATTATATTTCCATCATTGGTTTTGTCCCAAATAAAAGATTGAAGAGGAAAACCACCAGAAGATTTAAAGATCCTCCAAAATGTTAACAAACAATCCCACGCGAGTGGTTTAAAAATCTTATTCATACCTGTTATTGTGTAGATTACTTCAGCATTGGCGTTCGTGTCTTTATCTGTAGCTACCATAGTATGAATGACACTCAAATCGCTGTTTTCTGGAACGCGAAGAGTGTAGCAGGAATCCCCAAATTCTGGAGCGTGGTCATTCACATCCAAGAGGTCAATTTTCACTGCCGTTGTGTCGTGCTTCGATGGAAAAGCGCCGTCTCTCACGTAGACGGTCACAAAATAGAAAGCTTGGTGTTCTCTGTCCAGCAAAGACGCAGTGTGAATTTCTCCAGTTAGTGGATTGATGCTAAACTTGTTTTCTGCCACTCCATGAGGGATCATGAACGTCAACAGGCCATTTTCACCTGAAAAGTTAAGTTTTATTAATAAAGTTAATGCTACTAGTGTGCTTTCAAAATTGCTTTGTTTATGGCAGATTTTAATACCCTTTATTAGTTGGAGTATTCTGAAAAGGGATTTATTATGTCCAATTGGACATAATAAATCCCTTTTCAGCTATGGAAATTTCCTAAAGCTAAAGGGCAAATTTCCTAAGGAAATTTCCTAAGCTAAAGGGCAAGGCCTGACTTAAGTCAGGCCTTGCCCTTTAGCTTATGACACAAGACAAACTCAAGTCAACATTACTTGGATAAATATATTCAGTTTGGAGATTTTATCAAAGATCTACCGTTTTACGTTAAAAAAGCTAGATAGTTGTTTTTATTATTTCTAACATGGTTAGGTTCTTGATATTTACTTAGGGATAAGAGAGAAATATAAAATAAAGAAGACAGAGGAAAAATAAATAGATATCCCCAAATATTTTTGGACCACCGTTCCTGTTCTTAACTAAATTTATGATACTAATTTTAGTCCTTTTTATACATAAAAAGTTATTGAAGAAACCAGAAACAGAGGCTATGGTAATCCTTGTCATTAGTAACGCGTAGTTTTTCAATAAAAGGCATTTTAAACTCGCGTCCTTTCAAAGCCAGTAATATAGTAGATATTGTTTTTAAAAAATTCGTTCAATAATAGTCTTGATTAGTAAGTGAAATTTCCTACTTTAAGTCGATTTAGACTGCTATTAATCTTATACTCACTTGAATGTAAAATAACTATGTCATTATAATGACAATGTGGTTAAATTTATACAGAATTTAAAGTAGTAGATAAAACTTTGCCAGAAAATTTCTAAGCAAATTTGAGACACTAGTTGAAGTGATAAAATATGCTCACCTAGATCAATGTCAGTAGCTTCTACTTTTAGAACAAAGGTTCCCTTTGGTGCAGCTTCTGATACATTGGCACGATACAAATGTTGCTTAAAATGAGGAGGGTTGTCGTTAACGTCTTCTATATAAATATGTAGGACCTGATATGAGGCTCTTGGAGGTCGTCCATGGTCACTTGCTGTTATGTTTAATTCATAATGCTGGATTTCTTCTCGATTCAACGGTTTTGCAACTGATAACAAACCTAATGAAACGCATGAGATAAGTTTACGTAGGAAACTTAGTATCTGTATGCAGTACATATTGTTAAATTTACAGACCCGTATATAGTTTAACTTATTAGTTAAAAAATCAATACCATTCTAGAGAAAATATTGCTTAGAATTCTAAGGATATATTCTGAATTAGAAAAATAATTGCAAAGATAAAGAATCCTTAAATTTTGCATATCAGTCCTTTAAATTGATGTTTTAACATCCTATTATTATTTCCTTATCATACTACTGGTTTTACTTAGTAAGAGATAGTAGTCTAGATATAGGATAGCATCACAAATAAATTCTTTTTATTCTATTTCTTTCAACTGAGAAAAACATTGCCAAGAATGTTCAAGAAAACTGGTAACACTTACCTGTATCATAATCCAATGAGAAATGTCCTTTTTCATTGCCGTGAGATATTATAAACGTAACCCTTCCATTATCCCTAGAGTCCTTGTCCAGTGCGATAACATGAAGCACTGGGTAGTTCACTGGTTCACTTTCCATAACGTTGATTTTGCTTTTGGTTTGAAACACTGGAGCGTTGTCATTCTTGTCTTCAATGATGATTTTGCAAGTAACACTCGTGGCCAAACGGTGCTTCACATCCCTAGCTTGGTCAGAGGCCGTAACCACGATGGTGTACTCGTGGTACAGCTCATAATCCAACGCATCCACTAGCGAAAGAGCTCCACTCTTTCTATCGATCTGAAACACTGATGCTGGAGACTGTTGGGCTATGAAATATCCGACTTGACCATTGATTCCACTGTCCAAATCTGTAGCACTGAAATTCCACACCAGAGTTCCTTGGGGAGTATTCTCAGGGATAGAAAACAGTATAGGATCGTTCTTGAACACCGGAGCACAATCGTTGACGTCTTCCACTTCGATTTTAACACTAATCACACTGCTGTGCGGGTTGACAGCACTGTTGTCAACGGCTTTTATTTGCAGGTGGTATTCAGAAGCCTTCTCATAATCCACCTCAGCTATAGTGTACAGACTTCCGGTACTGCGGACAATCTCGAAGATTCCGTAAAGGTTTCCTCCAACAATGGAATACATCACACGACCGTTTTCGCCACCATCTTCATCCACAGCTTGTATGACACCAACTTCCTGCCCAACTCCAACTCCCTCTTTGATTTTGAAGGAGAGACTCGAAGATGGAAAGACTGGTTGGTTGTCGTTCAAATCCAGAACCTGTATCTGTAGTTTCAGTTCACTTTGCCGAGGTGGGGTACCTTTGTCTTGAGCAACAATGGTAAGAGTGTACATCTTTTGGTCTTCGTGATCAAGAAGTCTCCTAGTTCGAATTATTCCTGTGCTTGGATCGATGCTGAATACATCAGCTCCGTCAGTACTTTCTTTTCCTAAAAAAGGGATGATTCTTAGATTAATCAAAGCACTAAGTTACTTCAATTTTTCTTAAAAAACTAATTTAAAGTTTTGAATGATTCATAAATTTCTAATCAATACTGGAGAAATAACATACCTTGAACAATCTCATAAGTAACCATTCCGTTTTCATCTTCATCTGCATCTTCTGCTACAACTCTCACTACTTCTGTGCCTAAAGCTTGTTCTTCCAGAACCTCAACGATTGATTCAACAGGTTCAACAAAGATAGGAGAGTTATCGTTCACATCCACGACTTTTATATCCACTGTTGCTTGGTCTGAACGGTAGGGAGTTCCTTGATCACGTACTTCTGCAGTCAACTCAAATTTAGGTCTGCTTTCACGATCCAATGTCATTTTAGTAAATATTTCACCTGAAACATTTTTAATAAATCTTCAAATTAAACTTCAAGGCACAAACATCAGTATCAATATAAAATAACACATAAATTAAACAAACAAGGAAACTAAATAATTAAATGGAATAGTAATTACCTGTTACAGGATTAATCTGGAAGCTACCATTTGAATTCAAAAGACTGTAACGGAGAGATGCATTATTCCCAAGATCCCTGTCACTTGCTGACACCGTTCCAACATGCTGTCCTTGTTCAATGTTCTCCTGCACAGTGAAGACAAATGTATCCTCCAGGAACTCAGGATCATTATCATTTGCATCCAAAACTTGCACAATGATTTGGGTAGTAGAGGATAGAGAAGGGCTACCGTTATCTGAAGCTGCCACAGTCAAGGTGTAAGTATCCATAGCTTCACGATCCAGAGTTTCTTTCAAATACAGAAATCCGCTATTTGGAAATATTCCAAACTTGGCCGAATCTGCTTCGTTGCTAGCTGACAGCTTGTACGTCAAGCGTGCGTTGTTGCCAGTGTCCATGTCTGTAGCAGTGACTTGAAGAAACTGAGAGTTAACAGAGAGCGATTCCAGGACATTTACTTTGTACTCGCTCTTTTCGAACATCGGTGCATTGTCGTTGACGTCTTGCACTTCAACCATTAGGGTTACATTGGAGGACAGAGGCGGACTGCCGGAATCCGTAGCACTGAGGATCAAAATGTAGTGACGACGAAGCTCGTAATCCAGGGAATGCTGCAACATGATGCTGCCGGATTTGTCATTGATGAGGAACATGTTGTCAGGATTGTCCAAGAGCAAGTAATGGATGTCACCGTTTCTGTTACTGTCAGGATCTTCAGCATATACGACGTATATTGGTGTTCTTAGGTCTGCATTTTCGGGGACACTGATTTTCAATGAGTTGCTGGCGAAGCGTGGAGCATTGTCGTTCACATCCCATATCGTTACGTTGACCTAAAATGTAACAATTTTCAAATTAATACCAAGTCTGGAAGGAACTCAGGAAGTATTAAGCGTAATTCTGGTTCAAGGATATCTTGCTCTTACCTGAGTATGACCGTATATTGGTGGTCTGCCGCTGGTAGCTTGAATGTTGAGAAGTAGGAAAGGATGAGTTTCGTGATCTAGTCTTCCTTTCGTTTTGATGGTACCAGACTGGTGATCAATGGTAAAGAATCCCTCGGGATCACCGGAATAAATAACGTACCTAACAGGACTTGCTCCTAGAAAAATAATTGGTGTAATTAATCATCAGGAGAAAAATCACAGAATAGAAATACATAGGTTTTGTTTTTCTAGACGTATATCATGTATAATGGTACGTACTTGGGTCACGGCTAGCCGCAATGACTGTTCCAACGACTGACTGTGGGGCGGCGTCTTCTTGCACAAAGAAGGTGTACCGAGCTTTCTGGAACACCGGAGGTTGCTGATCGGAGCTAATGATACTCACGTAGACATGAGCTTTGGCGGTTGCTACTAATCCACCTCCGTCTTTTGCCGATATTATGAGGTGGTGGGGAGGATGTTCTCTGCTGAGGCTTTGGGTGACAAATATTTCTCCTGAAAGAGGCATTCGGAAGTTATTATCTTTGAACCAGGTTTGAAGATATTAATTAAGATATTAATTCTAATGTTTTGTCATTAAATAAATGAAAAAATCGATTTATTTCGTTTTTGAACCCCATCTAGTTATACTTAATTTTGTAATTAAAATTTTTTAAACAAATTATGAAAAAAGTGTAATTTGTTTCTATGTATGTAAAATTATACTTACTCACTTTTTTTTTCGTGAGAAACAAAAAAAAAATTAAGTTTTAATTTTATGTTTCAATTGTCTATGAAAAAGAATAATCGTAATGTTTCATTAATTCACCGATTAATATTTTTTTATTGTTTTTGGTACATATTCTATCTATAAGGGATTTACTTTTAGAATTGTAAATATTTCATATGAAAAAATAGAAATAATTCGATAAGATTGGTGTATTTTAAATGTTTATATCAGTGAACAATTTGTAGATATAAGAACAACAGCCCTAAAGCCCTAACCAACTAAAAAATGATCACTAACACCAATGCAAAACATAAATTTTAAATACAAATGAGTGCACAAAAGAAATAAGTTATGGGAAATGCACAAGCCTTCTAAAACTATACAATAAACCATCAAAAAGTTTAAATCACCTGAGCGATGGTCAATCTGGAATAACCCCAGGTCATTTCCAGCGATGATTTCGTACGATATTTCTCCAAATGTTCCCGAATCTTCATCCGTTGCAACGATGACAACCATGGCCGATGACACTATTTCCCCTTCCGGCAAACTCACGTTATATTCCAGAGGATAAAACACAGGTCTGTTGTCATTCACGTCCAAAACTTGCACTTTTATCACAGCTGTGGTACTTAAACCTCCTGAAATCATAAAAGTCGTTGAAAGAGTGCGTGACGTGCCTCAACTATTCAGTTGCAAAATATTTTGGTATGTCTTCGGGAGTTACCGATGGAAAAGAGGTTCCTGTAGGTGACGTAAGGAAGCTTGGAGACATAGTAAATTCAATACTTAGCACTTAGCCCACCGATATTATGAATTATTTGACACCCGAAATGAGTTATGTCAACTTAAGATGAAAGTGGTCGTGGGAATAGTTTTAACGCTTCTGCCGTGGGTTATGATTGTGAAAGAAAATTAACAGGAATTTCTTACAAGTGTTAGATATTGCACTTTAGTTGTGTGGGGTGTTTGATATTGACTTCAAGATCAAAATAAATAAATAAATATTTATAAAGAGCTATTGTTTCTATTCATAAACATGTTTAATTTAAGTTAACCAGGCCGTATTATTTGACTAATTATCGTCTAGTTAAATAATAAAGATTTCAGGACTTGGAATGACGGAATATATTGTTTAAAATATCACAGAATTTAAAATATTTTAGCAATTTTTAGAACACATGAGAATTTTTTTCTTATTTCGGAACAAACTATATACATTTGAAAATTGGAACTATAAATAAGTTAGGGATAAAAGTTTTCTTTGTTATCTTTTAGGTATACTACGTTCTTACTGAAGTTAAATAGCTAATATGAACTTGATTATGAGAGAGAAATTAAACACTTCAGACAAGAAAAAATTAATTAAACTGCACCAACACACAACAATTTTCTTGTTACTTTAATTCATCTTTAGTTTCCTAAAAATTAACATTTTATTTCTCTTTATAGTTTCATTTAAAAAACAAAAGATTAAAAGTATTAATTTGGGGCTTTGTACTAATTTTTTCGACAGGATTTACATAAGAAGTATCCATTCATTTACACATATATTTTATTTTAAGATTAAACAGTTTAGAAATAGCAATGGTTGCTTTCTTGGTAACTATTAAGTAGTCTTAGAAAAAATGCACTGCTTAAACTTTCTATTTAAAACTATTTTTATTTACATACTACATTGAAAAATGCTTCGAAAAGATGAAGATTCCTTTTCGATTCAAGGAAATAAATAGATTTGTACAATTTTTTCAGATAATAGAATACTTTGAGTCAAATGAGTTTTAATAAATTACATACCTCTATCCGTCGCTAACACGGGGATTTCATAGGAGCTGCGCGTTTCATGGTCCAAGGGCCTGGCTATACAAAGGTCTCCACTGGCTTGTTGCAACATGAGGTCTTGCGAAGAGAGCATTCCTTTACCAAACGTGTAATTAACCATGGCATTCACTCCACAGTCAGGATCTGTTGCAGATATCTGAAATGCATAACATCATATTAAAACAACGTTACGATGTTGAAGCTTTCAATTGAAGGGATTAAAAAATGATGGGTTGTCTTTACAAGATATTGTGTGTATACAACTTAAAAAAGGGAAATGTGTTTTCAACATATTGAAGTTTTTAAGGCGCAGAAACATAAACTGCCATGCAATATAAATGAGGTCTTCATAACAATGTCAACTTTTCACTTTACAAAACACAAACGTGTACATAAAAATATTATAGACGAGTGAAAATAAGGATAAAAAGTTATCAGTCAAAAAATTTTAAATCCAAACCGATATAGAAATTATAATATATTTACTGATCATTATTTTGAAAGTATAAAGAGAAAACTGAAATTAAAAATATCAAAAAATAATAAACAATTATCGGTATTATTTGACATTAAAAGTTGTTCATATTTGACTATTTAAAGTAACAATTAAAGCAAAGCTAGTTTTCATTTGATCCAAAGTTCTGCTTGCCAGCCCCTTTTAATAATGAATAAAAATAAATGTATATATTTTTTCTTTTAAAGCATTGAAAACCAACCAGTTTTACAGGTACAAGATAAGTATAAAGTACAAGTATGTTATAAAGGGGAGAACCAACATTAAAATATCCATTTCAGTTTGAATATGTTTTTATCTTTTTTATTTGCAGGATTCTAATCTCTTGTTTAAATAGAAAACTAAACATAATTAACTCGTTACTTCCATTGAAGTTTGAATGTACTTAAATATTTTTGGCTAAAAGACTTTCCTTTTCACATGTAAACCGGAAAAAGATTTAAACTAGACTACTTTTTAAGGGCACACAGAACATAAAACGGTTCAAATTTTCGATTTTTCAATTTTGTTCGTAAAAAATAAAGCAATTTAAGACGATTTCAAAAATATATAGTTTGTATAGGTTTCAAAAATTTAATTACCTTAAAATCCGGTTTGAATGTTTGTTAACAAGCTTGACACGCCCACCACGTGTTTGCCCAGATGCTTTCTGTTTACATATAAACCGATCTAAACCTTATTAACTGGACTAAAACTTTAGATTTACTTACTCTGTGACTAAATATAGTACTTATTTCACCTATGTGGCAACATTATTTTTTCCCAAGCTGTGTAACTTTAGTTTAAAGTATATGAATGCATTGTTGACATCGTGTTATTGTTGTAGAATGAACTTTTGGCCGATATTTTCCCCTCTAAAACGACCCAAAGAATTAAAATTAAGTTATTTATTAATCATAAATATAATATCCAATGAATATATCTTGCAAATTTTAATTTTATTTAATATTTTTTGACTTAATGAGAAAAAATGCGAAATTCTGCGAAACGACTCGTGAAGGCTATATTGGTAAAAATGTTTAGATTTAGTTAATTCTACAATTAAATTACACCTTTTAAGTAATAAAATAATGTTTTCTAAATGTTTTTGTGCGTTTTTAGTAATGTTTGGTTGTTTAAAGTTTCAAAAGAGGGGAAAATAATTGACCGCAGGATGTTACGCCTTCGAAGTGTCACGCAGTTTTTTCTTTTTTATATAAGAATAATTCATGTTATTTAACTTTAATTCTAACAATCTAAGACAAACATTGAACAATCTAACATTTTATAACATAAATTAGTGTTTATAATAATAACAGGCTATTTTAAGTTGCCTTTTGGTACTGTAATGCAACGACTGCCTTCGTCTTCGAAAAGCTGTATTTCTCATTCCAAACCCCCTATATCAACACAAATTAAATAAAAACTTATTAAATATGTTAAATGTAATGCTGAAATAAGATATAAAGCACACTTTAGTCCTGAGATGTATTATAAAATAACATTTATAGCAGGTTTGTGCCATTTTTCTGTTTTTTCCATTTTTCTCGAAACATGATTTTCATGCCTTTAGGTACACATTTTTAAAAAACTATTTCAGGTACACACTTCAAACTTTCCACAATTATCAAACTACCTATTTTCTTTAATAATAAGAAGGATATAAGACATGCCTGTTGTAGAATTTATGTTATTAACCAAAATGTGTTGTAAAAGTTACTTGTTTTTTAAACATCACACAAGTTTTTTTTTTAAATTTTTTTTATTTGATCCATGATTAAACCCCTTCTTATTATTGTTCATTGACATGTTATTTATGATCACACCAAGTTTTGGAAAGATATATTCAATAGTTTTCTTAAAATGTGTACCAAACAGACATATAGTGTCGAGCATTCAACAATTTTCAATTTTTTTAAAATGGCTATAATTTATTAAATTTTTGACTTTTTTGAAAAAATTTTGTTATAACTGTATAAAAAAATATGTGTTTTAGCTTGTGTATGAAAACTTTAAAAAAATCTAAATTTGAAAGTGAAACGCAGGCACCTAAACTATGCTTTACTTTTGCCATGTTTTGGCCATCGAGGTGTTCCCTGTGCCCTTAATATATTTATTTAAGAAACAAACTGTTTTCATTTAAAGTAATACAAATGTAAAATGAATGATAACCAGTATTTGAAGTTGCTAGGCAACATTAAATTTTTTGATTATGTTTATCATGTTATTGGAAAAACAAATCGAAAAGGGGTAAGAAAAAGAACGTGTAAATGAAACTTATTTGCATCGTTCATAAATTTTAGCATTTAATGAGTTACTAGTTAAACTCTAAACACTTAAATTATTGTTTAAATATTTGATTCCCAGAGGGGGGAGGATTGATCAGACGAGGACGTTTCCTCCGATGTTTTAAAATAGTTCCTTCCAATGTTATGACACATGATTGTAAAAATTTATCACACGTGTATAATAATTACAAATAAACATTTGAATGATTTGATTTTGAATCCCAAAATGTTTTTATATCAAGACAATAACATTGTTTATAGGTAAAAATCCTTAGCAACTAAGTAGTATTTTCGAGGAATAAATTCATGTAAAAAACCATGTTATAAGCAAAGAGAAAGGTCACTAACTAAACCCTTTTATAAGGTTGTAAGGATAAACCAATTTATAACGTGAAGCTGCCCAATCCCTTCGTGGTAAAAAACAGCAATAATCAGAAATCACGAGGAAAACCTAACTTCACATATTCCTAAACGAAAAAAAAAAAAAGCCAACCCCAACCAGCAGCCGAAAGTAGTAATGAACAACTAATGCACTTTTCCTTCTCCGAAGAGAGCCGGGGAAAAAAAAGAGAAAAAAGTTAATTCCAGCGTCAGGTTCTTTTGGTCACAAAGCGTGTCTCTCCGTAATGAAGCGCAGAACGGTTTGAAACAAACACAGAAGAGAGAGAGAGAGTCTAGCGAGTAAAATGTTTCAATTACTACCATCTTCACATTCCTCGACCAGTTTGGGCCGAGCCCGGGGCAAGAACGGCGTTTTCAATCGAGCACGGGACTCAAACGCGGATTTCTAATAGAAACCCCCACAGAAATCGCAATCATGCGTAGAGGGGGTAATGCAGTTTTTGGAGGGAAAAGCATGCAAGAGAAATGTGTGCCCCGGTAGTAGGTCAATGCTGTGGAGTACTGTGGAGGTGCTTGCTTCGGTGTGAATGAGAGGTGAGAGCACTTAGCGAGGAGTGTTGTATCATGAGCACTCTCTCTAATGCTTTCAGTGCCTTTTGGAGTACTCTTGCCATTTCCTAGAGTGACTTTTGAAAAATGGATCAATCCTGTGTATTACAGTGACTTTTTAAGAAAGAATGTTACAGAATGACTGCTTGGAAAATGGATATATCTTTCATGAGGCAAAACTTATGGATACATCTAGAGACCAGAGGTTCCAAAACTATGGGTCGCGACCCACTGGTGGCTCGCCAGTCAGTTTTTTGGTTGGTCGCCACAGGATTTTAAATTTATCTAAGTTATATCTTTTAAAATTTTTACGAATGTAATGTTAGCTTTTAAAATTTATCTACAAACCGTATAGTAAAATTATAGTTTTATAATAAATAGATCAATAAGTAAAATTACCCTTCTCGGTGTCGAATACAAATGACAAATAAAGTAAATTAAAAATGTGTGCTGATAATGCAAAATTTGTCGGTTATTCAAATAAGAGTTAAAACATAATTAAAATCAGTGTTTCTAAACATAAGGTGCACCCCCACCGAGGGGAAAATACACATTTTGTGAATATTCTTAAGAAAAAGTGCTGTAATTGCAATTTACTTCAAACTATAAAAAAAAAAGTTAAAGCCATGTTTTTAAGAGTCAAATCTCAATATTCTCTGAGAAAGTGAACCGCTAGATCCTCTTTTTTAATGTAAAACTGTTGCTCTTGCATTTTACAATTTGTAAGCTAAGGTTCAAATTCTACCTTTTAATTTTCTAAAAAGTTAAATTAAACCTCTGTCTAATGCATGCACGTAGTTTATTATTGTTACAAAAGTAGTTGGGGATAATAATCGAAGATAAGGTGGGTCGCAATATTCAAAAGTTTGGGAATCCCTGCTCTAGACATAAATGCATGATTACATCATCTTTTAAAGAGCTTGTTCTTTCTTTCTACATTTTCTACATTTAATCTCTATTAACTTTTTAATGACATTTATGGTTTTAATTATTTAAAAGTATGGATCCTTTCTCTGTTTAAGTGAATTTTGAAGAATGGGAACTATTGGTTATTCTTAAACTATTCATTGCATTTACTTTGAATTATGAGAAAAGTTTATTGCATTTAATCATTCAATAAACTAACATCACATTTATAATGTTAAATAAACTTTCCGGTTAAAAATTTAAAAACTAAATTAATGAAATATATCACAAATGGTTCAGTTAGGGAAAAAGAAGTCCTTTAGTAACTAACTCTATATAAAAAAGTTATAGGTATCATCAATTAAAAAAAACTAATAAGAAATGAAAATAGAAAAGTTATATTGGAAATAGACATGTTATGTGTTAGATATTATAATGAGAATTAACATATTAACCAAAGTGCACGTTATCCCACAAAAGTTATAATAGTTTTCCTTTTTTTTCTTCTATGCTTCTGTAATAAAGTTCAAGAACGATCAAGTCAATCACCATAAGAAATGCTACAAGCTCCATCTTAAAGAACAAGGACCAAACTTCGACCTTAGAAATACAAGCCAGACATGCCACCTATCGACCACAATTACTGGTTAAGCATGTGTATTACGAAAATACAATCGAATTTCAATTACTAGTTCTCATAGTTCGACACAAATCCATACAATTTAACACACAAAAAGCGACACAAGTTAAAACCTGACCCGAATCAAACCTCAAAAATAAATCGGCTAGTTATATAGATAGTTACCACTTAAGTCACGGATTACTTTTTACAATAACTCTTTAAACGCCGGTTTTAATACCTCCCGATAATTTTCCCTCACAAAGCCCTCACGCATTCAATTTTTTTTTCAAAGTAGATTACCCTTTTGCATTACGCCGATAATAATCTATGCACGAATCATATGAATTACTCGATTTTCAATCGTGAGAATTCTTCAAAGTTATAATAAGTATTTCAAACAGCTTTGAGGTCTTTCTCGGGAAGTGGAAAAAAATAGTCGATTCGGAATAAAAGGTTAAAAAGTATTAGAGGATTTATTACAAGGCTTTTTATTAGAATGTTAGATGCCGTGGCTTTTATATTTCCCGACTACGTGAAAGTCAACGCCCAACACTCGACTTTCGAACGGAGCTGCCGGGGGCTGCTACTGTCCGACGCTGCGGCGATATCCAAGAGTAGTCATTTTCAAAATTGCTATATTTAGTTATTGTTGATTCACAATTTTTATTTGTAAGCCTCCGCTACCTCTTTGCTTATAACAGTTGGAAAGAACTTGAAACGGACATGTTTGTATCGTATAAAAAAGGAAAAGTTGAAACTAGTTGAGGTTTGTTTGATAGTTAGGTTCTACCACATTCGGATAAGAGTTAAACAGGTGATACGTGTTTGCTATTGATAGTATGTGGTGAATTCCATCTATGTATAGGCCCTAATTTATTTTTGTTCATTTCTATATGAGTTAAGGAGTTAGAGATAATTTACCAATGCTTAACTTTAAAAAAAAATAGTACCATCTTATAAAAATTTATAAGTATGAAACATATGAATGACTGTGCAAAAATATAAACTAAACAAATATAAGTTAGTATACTCATGCATGTTCTATTGTTGTCCACGAAAACGACATCAAAATATTAAAATAAAACATATATATTGCGTTTTGATTGATAGTTCTTTAATGCATTTCAAGTCTTTATAAAAATATAAGGTATTTATGATGAATTTTTATACTACTTCGGTATAAAACGCAAGTAATACTAATATAAAGACTTAAGCGCACATTAAAATGGATTAAATATTTCTGAAAGAAAAATCAGTTCATTGAAATTCTGTCTATAATAATTTGGATTTAGTTACAAAATTAGTTAGTAACAGCATTTAAAGTAAATACATTTTTGTTCTACAAATTGCATTCCATGCATTGTATTATTTATATACATTGACATGAATAATACTATAAAAGGATTACTGTTATAAATGATTTTATACTAGCCATTTTGGTTTAGCTCTTTCTTGAGAATCAAAATATATTGGAAATTAATTTAAAGTTGATTCAAGTTATTTTATGTCAGGTACAAAACATTGAAGTACACTTTATAACATCAAATTATATAAAAGGATCGTTAGCTTAAAATCAATCGTAGGGTTTATCGAAAAATAAAGGGATTCAATTCGATCATAAAGAAATCATCCGACACATTACGGGTTTCAAATAAAATCTAGATTTCGTGTCAAACTCAAGGAAAATAATTTAACCATAGTAATTACAGGGAAAATATTAAATCAATTTAAAGTATAAATTGGAAAAAAACGGGATTGAATCCAATTATGGAATTTTAGAGACGTATCAGGTATTTTAATTGCAAGATTCTTAAAAAAATGTGGGTACGTTTATATGACTGGAAAGACGCAAACCCAAGGCCTCACAAGCATTACAAGTCATTTGTTTCCAAGCTGTCGATCCAAAATTTTAAGAAAAAAAATTCAGCCCTCACGAAAATTTGCCCAACAATTGGACCATTCCCACCGCGTGGAACGGCACTTAAAAAAACAAAAGAACGCCGCAACGAAGGGTATTCCACAATCTCATTTCGGCAAGAGCCACAATCGTAATTGTTTCGGTGAATGACAAAAAACCCGAGGGGGGAGTGCAGAAAATGATCACCTTGCTTTTCTCCAAATCCCTCTCCATCACTTCTGCAAGGTGTTTGCGCCATCTTTCCCTCCCCCCACATCGTGTCCGGCGCTGAGCGAACGCGTCAACCCTGCTGAATGGCGTGATATCTTAAAATAATAATCGTAATAATAACTAGAGAAACAAACAGGTGGATAAAGGAAAGCCGCTTTTTGGGCCGGCTGTAAAAATTGAGGGGGTACTGAGGGGGGACAGAGAATATGCTTTATCGATACACTCGCTTTCGTGCAGGGCTATCTACTTCTGAAAGGAAGAAAAGAAAGAAAATCAGTCCTAATTGACTCTCCAGGACGAGTGAGAAAAATGTGGTCAGAAAAGGAATTCAGGTTCAATCAGGCTGCTGTTCTTTTGACTCATTGCGCAATGCGGCGGCTGGTATCCGGAGTATGTGGCACTAGTCATCAATTCGTGCCATTCAAATGGCTTTGTTCAGCGTGTGAGCTTTTCGAATGGAGCCTGGATTCAAACGTTTTGTTCAAAAATATGTTCATTATTGATTATTTCAATGAGCAATTTCTTAGTTATCACAATTAATAAATTCGACGAACTATTTGTAATCATCAAGTAATATATTTGCATCAGTAATGTAATGATGCGTATCATACCTTATGGAGATTTAGGTCTTCCAAGTGGCACAAGACAACAACAATATGCGTATCATGTAAAAATATCACCCGAATGGGACTCCAGTTCCATGAGTGTTTCTGTATGGTGCTTTTAATAAAGTTTCAAAAATTGTTAAACATAACACAATCACTTGATTTTGCTAATTTTTCTATGAAGGGTACTTCGTAATTATAAATTATGATTTACACAATTAATATTCATAACATAACTAATTCACACTAATTCAATGCTAAAAAAAATCCTGAAATATCTGAAAAATATATTCTTTTGTAAACGTTAATTGAAAATCCTGAAATCATTTAATAGCATTCAACCAAGAGGTTTAATCACAGTTCAAGCTATATTTTATTAAAAGAGTAAACAAAAACGAAAGAAACAAAAGTTTATCTTGTTTTAAATACCCCTTTCCATCATAGATAGTTTCAAAAGTCAAGTAACCTCTTACTGTTGTTTCTTTATAAAATTTAGTTAAAATGTATAAAAAAGTTATTGGATACAAGTTTTAACTACACGTTCTGGAAATACTTTCATATATTTCTTTTAGTAGTAAAACAAAATGATGAAACAAACAAAAACTTTATTGGAATGTCAAAAGAATCTGATAAAAACTGTTAAAAGCACTGAGTCCGCAAACTATGAAAAAAAAATAATTATAAAATCAATGACAAAAACATATCCAAGAAAGCATAAAAAAATAAACACCACTGCCTTTCACACTGATTCATTCCCATGTAGTATTTTGTCATCTTCCCTCAAAAAAGGAAACAGAAAGTATCTGCCAGATCACGTACAGTATCGGAAAAGATCTTCCAGATCACGTACAGCATCGGAAAAGATCCAAAAAAGATTGATAAGATCAATCTTCACCGCATGGATTCGTTTCAGCGCTTTATTTCTGACATGGATATCGCCCAGCGGTTTCGCAAACCACCTGTTGTAACTACCTTCAAGAGGAGGTTCGTGTTCTTGTCGACTTTCACAAGACAAATTCGAATTCAATGAGAGCTCGAAGAATGACATTATGCAACGTCTTCCAAAGTTGGGAGGAAAGAGAAGTAAAAGTGTGAGGAAGATGAAATACCGGGAGGAAAAAACTGACACACGGTTACTTTAAACCTTTATCAATAACAGATGACTCCTAACGGATGTGTCCATGGTGGGAAGGTTCGGTGGGTTGTCTGTCATATGCAAAAAAACTTTACGGAATATTGAGATCATGGGGGAAAATTTACTATTTTCTATTGTGTGAATATATGAATACGTTGTTTAGCATTTAGTTGAATGAATTTCATTCATCTTCATTCTTCAAAGATTATTAGTAAGAATCTGACTAATAGTTTTTCCACTACTTTAAAGGATTTTGTTGAAGAAAAATCTAGAAACTTGTTTGCTCTTGTTGTAATCTGCTAGTGTGCATTTATGTAATCGACGTTTAATTCATTTATTTCCAGTAATTTATTTTAGCAATTTATTGTATTTTGGTTACTCATATTTTTTTTTGATGCTGATATGAATTACAAATAACATGGTGATAAGAACTAACTACACCTTTTAATTTTAGTCTATCTCTTAAAAAAACTTACGAAAAATTAAAGCTTTTTGACTTGAAAAAGGTATATTGAAGGAAAGATAAGATGCGTATTTCAGGAGTCATTATTTTTGTGTTTGAAGGCATGAAAACGATTTACTTATAATACAATAAAAACACAAATATAAATATTAATTGGCATAAAATGCATTTATAAATAATAGTCTTTCAGTTTATTACTAATTATAACGTTTAAACCACTACTATCTTTTTAGAATAAGATTTTGTATTAAAAAATTTTCTTTCCATATAATTTTTAATACATTTTCTTTATATTTTTAGTTAAACTACACTTGAATACAATCTAACGCCCTTTTACTATCTGTACTTTAACTTCACAGCAACAAATCAGTCATGTACTTATTTGTAAATTTAACTTTCCCTTTTTCAACTATTAGAAGAAAAGGAATAATATGCAACACAAAAAAAATTAAATTCTTTAATATACAACTCAAGGATAACAGATTGAGTTATTAGACAGGAAGTTATCCATCTTTGGAAAACCTCCAAGGCAAGTGAACCAAACAGAAAACTTTTGAACACCAAGATTTAAAACGTTTTTATCGTACTGAGAAAAAATGAGCACATTACTATTTTATAAATTACTAGCTGATATGCCCGGCCTTGCACGGGTGGAGTGTATCAATTTATTAAAATTTTCTCAAGTTACATGCCTAATTTTCTGTAACCATAATTACCAATCATCCTGGTAGTTTTTCATATCCCGGTGTTCCCAGTATTTTTTCATATCCCGGTGCCTTTTTCATCTTGGTGTCCCCGGTGCCTTTTCATCTCGGTGTTCCCGGTGCATTTTCATCACCGTGCTCCCTGTGCCTTTTCCCTCCCGGTTCCAACTGTGTAAATCTAACCTAACCATCCAGTTCGGGGTTGCACATTTAATTACGACAGTTACCCAATTATCCATTCTAAGTGAAAAAAAATCCATTAAAATTATTACAGACTTTTGAAATCCCAAAATTTGTAAATACCCCCTGTTTAAATTGAAAAAAAAAATCCCGTTAAACTACACCAAAGAAACAAATTATAAGGTTAAATAACAAATTGATCTAGTGTTTCTATCATCAACTTTCTAAAAAAACTGCATGATGTAATCTTTACTTTAACCAGTCTAATTCTTAAAACTTTCTATTTCAACTTAAAGTTTCATGGAAAATGAAGTTTTCAATAAGAAAATACTGTTATAAAGTTTTTTATAAGGGCCGTTTTTAATTTTTTAAATTATTAATAACCTTTTTAAAACAATTTTAGCCAAGTTTTATCTTTAAATACTTTGTTTTATGTTTAAAATTGTTTTTGTTGTATTATTTGCAACAATGCGAGTTAAACAGATCTTCTTTAGTGGAGAAGTAAGGTGAATTTTACAAAAATGCCTTATAGGGGATGAAGGGGTGGTTTTAGAAATTTGGAAATGATGTCATTGTCTTTCCCCCGTCCCCTTACGTATGTGTACCAAGTTTGGTTCGATTCGGACGGGTAGTTTTGGAGAAATTGAGCCAAATCTGTTCCGGACAAACCCAGGCAGGAACCCAGCCAGGCAGGAACCCAGCCAGGCAGGCAGGCAGGGACACCTTCATTATATATAGAGAGATTAAAATTTAATTTCGTACAAAGTTTATGGATTTTCTTAAATTTCTCATTTTTTCATAACATTGCTTAGTTACTAAAAAAGTGCTCTCAATCAATCCAAACCCAACAGCAGTTTTCCGCTATTTCCAACCAAGCACAAAACAAACCCGGAAAAAAGCGCCTCCCCAACACACAACCATCAGAAAAAATGAGTCCCTTCAAAGTCAAAAACGAAGCCAGAGAATTCTCTCCATCTTATTAAGATATTTCCGAGAGATACCGGAACGCACAGACTCAACGATACAGCGTATTGATGAAAAAGGGCCCGACCGCTAAGCAGACCTCAACGGGGTCATTTTTATTCCGTCCGAGATCCCACAGAAGGTACTTCCCATAGAACTCCTACGCGAACCGAGAGAAAAATTGGGCATTCGCAAAAGGGGAATTCGCAATCCACAGGGGGCGAATTATCGTTGAATTAGAAACCGCCTTGACCGGAATAGACTCGATTTATCTTCAGATACCACTCAGCTCTTGACTGCAGATGTATTGGCCTATGCAAAATAAAATTAAGCAAAATGGGTGATTTTTCAGCCCATTGTTTGTGTAATGGAGATTGGTCTGAGGAGAGTGCTGGGTGATTTACACGTGTTCGCAGCGGCGATATTAGCTGTGAAAGGTATCTGTCTTTCGATCGAACAAAGTGTTGTGTTAATTATCTGAAAACATTCTTTGTCGTAGATGAAAGGGATTATTAATTTATGTAAGACATAAATATGAATTTGACACTTATGAATTTAGTATACTTATTTAACAAAGATTTAAAATTTACAAACTATCTAGTCACAAATATAGATATATAATATAATTCAAAAATATTGACGGGTACCTTCTTATAAATAGGGTTTTTGTTGATCTGATCAGGTATTTTTAATGCTTTTCGTAGCTTGCCAAAAAAAACTTTGACATTGAGATTTCAGCTTTTCTTCCCAAATGTTTAGTTTTACATTTTTATTACTATTAAATTGGTTTTCAATCGATGTCATAACGCTGAAATAATCTACATTATTCCTTCTTATTGGGTACCAAGACAAGATTTGGTGTCAAAGAAAAGGTTAAATCACCACCATTCATCTTTATTAATTAAACAAACTTGAAGTAAGAAAATTTGTTTGCTTCAGGTGGATGGTAGACTCAAAACATAAAAGTCCCATATCTCTCTAGGGAAAACTATTTTGGGAGACAATAATTAACTTTACTTTCCTATCAAAGATTTTAATTCGATCAAATTTACGATTCTATTCACAAAACTAACATTTAGGAAAACTATCTTCAAGTATTAAACTAACTGCAATTCTCCGCGTATTTGGTTCCCTTTTCTATATCAATGGATCCATCCTCAAAATGCTATTTATCCTTGGATTCGTTTTTATCCATCCCATGCGTTCTTACCTTTTCCTCTATTTAGATCAAGCACATCCTCCAATAAAGTTTTTGTCTCCATAGCCTACCAGAAGGTAAGAAGCTAAGTGGCCGCCATAAAACGCCCCAATTTGAGAGGCAAAATTGCAGGAAGCTCAGCCAATATTGCCGTCCACCCAACAGTATCTTCCAACCAGACAATCAGAAGAGCCCGGTAATTATTTCTTTGGGCGCAATAAATTTTTTACCGAGAGAAGAGCCTAAGCCCCAACGCCAATTCTTGTCATAATACATTTCCCCTGCCGCGGTATTCAATTGCCAATGGACGTCAATGGGACACGATTTATGCTGGGACACACTCAAAAAGCGTTTCCCCCGCCATGCTTTATTCATTTACTCCTAACGTGTTTTCTTAAGATGTCTGGCCAGTTGCGTTTTCTGTTTTCTTAAAAATATGGCATAACAGCGTCATTCAAATTCAGTCGTTCTGGGAATGCTTAGTTTTTGTGCGTATATTTCACGGGCCCCTACGCCTTCCTTCGGGAGAGGTGCAAGGTGAGCAGGGTCCTTTTCTGAGGGCCGCCAATTGTTTCGAGGGTAGCTTGTGCTCCAGACGGCTGTAAAGAAGAAGATTAAGGTCCTGCCTTCCTTCCTTTGGAGGGAAGAAATGTGGCCGTGGGTTCTGGGAAAGCAGAAAGTCGTCGAGTTTATGAGTTCGAATTTTCGACTTTAAAAAAAACATTTTGAGTGAAAAGATGGGTGTATAAATCAGCGTTAAATATCATGGGCGTAGGCAGGACTCCAGTCAGAGAAGGGTAGTAATATCCACACAATTTGTTTTGTATAAACATTTGTGTGAAACTATAGCAATGTTGTTTTTCAAAAAATTAAATTTTTCACTTCTTTCCATCCAAACTTAAAAATGAAATCCAGTCTAAATTTATTAAGTTTTGTAAGTTCATTATCATGAATTCAGATGTGTTCATCTAGTATATTAAGAGAGAAAGTACTTCCGTGCACCCTGCTAACCTACATCCAGGGTACACATAATAAAACTGGGTGTGCAAATATTTGAATTTCAAGATATATAAGAACAGAAAACCCGGGCCTTTCGATTAATTTGTAAGAGTAGTTACTTCGAAAAATTCAAGTCAGTTGAAAAAAATGTTTTTTAGGGTTAAATATAGGTTTTGGTAACTTTTGATTATCTACCAAAATATTGATACTTAAGGTGAGTTAATTTTCAGAACTAAATTTAAAAAGGAAATAATACAATTCGTAGAATTTTTAAACCGGCTATTATTTTTATTTGATAAAAGTTGTTAAAGTTTAAATTTTTGCTTAACATTACTTCATAGAACCAAATTAAAATACACGTCTATTCTTATAAATTATTTTCAATCTCTTGTTGATTTTATATTTTTTGTATTAAATAAGCTTTTGTTATTATAATTTTGCTTTAATTAGTGTGTTATCCTATTTTGCAAATAATTTATTTAATTGATTTAAATTGTTATTATTTTGCGTTAAAATATTTTAGAAACGTAAATTTTTTACAGAACACTTCCTAAACATTAAACGCATTGAATGTGGTGTAAGGTTACCTTAAGGTTAAGAGTAACCAAGTCAAAAACTTTCAGCTCATAAATAACCTTTTTGATCCTTTTTTGGAAACGATGTTTGCTCTCAATTCGATATGTGTGCAAATGAAGAAAAAACGAAGGTCATCCATCCTTTAGAAATGTATTTTCACCTCACAAGAGCGTTTTTCACGAGTGAAAATTGATAAAAATGAGGAAAATCCTGCAGTTTGTAAGATCCATAGCGGTGTGTTATCAGATCAATGGTAGCACCCATAGGTGATTTCAAGGCCTTCCTCATGTCTTATTCATTGGGTCAAGATAAGTAAATACACCTTCAGTTACCTTTTTTTGTTAAGAAACCTTCATTACATATGCATTCAAGGCTGTAAACGCAGACAATTAATTAGTTGGCCACGAGATTTACCGCAAGATAACAGTCCAATTAACACTTCACGCTATGATGAGGTAAAAGGTTATTATAAAGTGAAAATTTTTGTTAAATGTGCTTAAAAATTGATTTGTCTAGTTAATCAATCTGGTGAAACTAGGTTGCATAGCTTAATAGCAAAAGAGAACAAATTTAGAAGTACGTAAGATTTATGAGCAGAGAAAAGACATTCTGTGTACGCTTTAAAGAATAGGGGATAGTAGCCCAAAGCGGGTATGCTAACTTTGAAAGCTCAAAAATCTTAGTTATTCTTTGATTGTAATTACAAATTTGGTTTTATATTGTAAGTGAGTTATCGAACTATAAAATAAAAATACGCGATAGCGTCGGATTGTGCGAAATAATGATTTATTAATGGAAATAAAAAAATCGTCAAAAAACCGCTAGGTGACTCAAAGCGGGTAACCCATTGGTGGGTAAGCAATACAAACGAGAAAAATCTTATCACAAATTAATCACTTTTAGAACTAACATTGAGAACATGGAAGGATTTATAAGGAAGACCCTGGGGGTCAAGCTAGATACTTTTGGGGGCATTCACTCTCTGATTGAACTAAAAAAGCAAAAAATTCATAAACGTTATAAAAAGTATATTTAAGTATTTATATCTATAAACTTTAAAAAAAGAGAAAAATGCATGTAATACAAAAAATATCTTAACCGTATTGATTTTGATAGTACGAATAACAATTCTTTAAATTCCGGATACAAAAACAGAACATTTATTTTACTTCATATTATATATTTCTTAATATGAAAAACATAATTAGGATAGCGCAGAATTTAAAAATAGTGGCATTAATTCAAATTTTGTACCAAAGATTTATTTAATATCTTAAGATTTTGTTTATTAAAATATTGCTTTAATAAACATCGAAATATTGTTTTGTCAGGATTTAATTATTAAATTGTCAATTAAACCTTCTATTAAATTACAAAATTTACAGTTTGTTTAAAACTATAGAGGAGTGAAACTAAAAGTAGTTTAAAATTAAATCCTAAAATAATATTTTTGAATCCCAATCCAATCTATTTTGAAATGTAGTAATAAATAAAGGCAGTGGACAAATATGATTCAAATAATGGATTATTTTTATTATATTGTATGAGATTTGAAGATATAATATAGAAACGAACTAAACACTAAACCCTTTTTAAATTATGAATAAACTAGATTTAACTAAAAACTATTATTGATGTTTTAGGGATAGTAATTTTTATTAAAGCCATTTTACACAAATACTCAAAAAAGTAATTCTACTTATAGAAATGATGTCGAAACTTTTTTGTTATTTTATATAATTTAAGATAAATGTTCATTGACCAAAAAGAGATAGATAAGTACTCTTTCAAAAGTTCCCTTGGGTTCTTTTTTATTGCAACTAAAAGCTTCATTAAAGGTGTTGACAAAACTAACTTTTAACATTTTAAAAAATCGTATTGTGCCAACTTATTCTATCATTAAAATCAAACAACCTTAAACTAATTGTTACTTTCAAAAAATTAACATGACCCTTTCTGAGAAATTTAAAAGCCGGAGCCACGTGCATGAATTTCATTCTTTACGTGGTGAAGGCTTATTATAACAAACGCAGCAAGAACTCAAAAGCGAAATATAAGGATATTTACTTATTTCTAAGAAACCTTATTTTTAAATAAAAATTGTTAGTAAAATTATAGTACTTTTACACAAAAGAAAATGAAGCCATGCTTTCTCAAATTAAAGTTTAAAAGGCGAAGTCATGTTGTGTTGGTTCATTCAACTTATATTCAACAATTTGAGTTGCACTTGAATTGAAGCAATTTTCCTTAATTGGAGATTTTTCTATGTTTTTAACTACGGAAACCCGGTGTCTCAAAAGAGAGTTTTTAACCTAAACTCTCTTTTCACCCATGAATGGACAATGCAAACCTACGCTTTATTGTTTGAGGTGAGAACGTTTTAAATTTTCATGTTTTGAAAACACTTAATTTAGAATTTCCTCATCAGTTTATAAAAATATGCGTTTTATCAGATAGAACTTTCCATTCTTTTCAAAAAACACAAAAGAGGGAAATGAAATCCAAGACCAAGCTAGATTAAGATCCCCGACTCTCTTTAATCATTGCCCAGGTAGTGAAATGGAATTTAAAGTATGGGGAAATAGTAAAAGAAATATTTCTTGATAAAATTAACCTCCGTTATGAAAAGTTCCGTTGGAATGGTATTTGATAGTAAAAATACTTTCAAATACACTCTTAAAAAAGTTTCAATGCAACACAGTATTTTCTACTTGAGAGAAACGTAGTTTAAATGTAATCGCCAGCTAAAAGTGACGGATAAAATCGATAAAGAAGAGTGCAGTATTAACAAAGATTCAAATACTACTATCTTTTTAACATAAATACATATGATGCATAAAATTACGATGTCTAAAAGTATTCAAAGCATATCACATCTTATTTGGCTTAAGGTTAAGTTGTAGCTCCTAATGATTAATTATTTTTCATTGAGTAATCGATAAAAAAGTTATGAATAAAAAATTATGACTAATCTATGTGTACTAATTCTACTTCAACCACAAACTTTCCACTTCCGGAAAATGATCTGATGATTCATTTTATGAATTTAAAAGCGTCGTCATGTAAATTTAGCCTTTATTATGAAGAAAGAATCCCGCTTTATCCTCCCTTATCCTTTTTTATGGTATGCAAAGCAATTAAAGATGGAGACAAATACAGTCTATAAAACTAATTTAAGAGATAGAGTAACAACAAAAGTTTTGGTCTCATATGCATAAAAAGGGGAGGGGTTAAAATAAAGCGGCAAACTTACAGGAAGCGTCGACTACCTATAGACGAAATATTTGTTGCAAATGAAGCTCCTGAGAAGTAGAGTACTGATAAATATTTCCAAGAGATGTATGAAAGAGACGTTATTTAGGGTAGTCGGCTTGGGGGTATAAAATTTGAATGTCAATTTTCAAGCTTGGTTGTAATGGTAATGTAGATTTTTAAGCATTTCCGCTTAATGGTTCGTATTGATATGAATTCGGATTGATTGTTTCTGTGTACGAGAATAACTTTTGTTTTCATTTAATAAAAGATTACTCTTAAAGACAAAGCCTTTATATTTTTGTAATACGTTCTAACAGGAAAAATTGAAAATCTGCACACTCGAATTTCATTTTTACCCCCAGCCATTTGTCTACGATAGCGCTTTTTACAATGCTTTGGGAAGATTTTATGCATACCCTAGCTCTCAAGAGTTCTCATTGCGACCAAAGTATCGTCTTCTTGTAGTTACGACTCCCTGAGATTAATTGTTGAGATACCTTATAAATTAAAAGTAATGGACAACTATAAATATCTAAAATTGACAACTCCAAGCAATTACAAATTTAGCAAAACAAGTTTTTGCCTTCACACATAAACAACCATGGTTAGATTACAATACTTTTTAAACGGTCATAAAGCGAATGGGATATGATATAGGCATATTCCAATCATACCATACTAAACAAAAACACGCCATTATTTTTAAGCACGTAATTTGACCCCATTTCCGATAATCCATCCAGTTTTTTCTTCAATTTAAAACTGAAGAGTTAAACTCAATGGAAACACGCAGGTCTCTCTAATTCCATCGGGCAATTCCATCCGCACATCCCAGAACAAATTGGAACTGAAAGATTTCTCTGGATAATAAAGAACCCCGTCTCCCACAGAGGCTTTTTCAACCTCACGATGCCTATTAAATCTAACGGTGGCCAAGTATTGTCTCTAAACAACACAACCAAAACGAATCAAGCAGCAAAGCCTCTTGCACGCGAAAATTTTCCTAGGAACTTGGAGACCATTACTGCTAAACCACTCTATGGGCCAAGCCGTTAAAAATAATTAATATCCAAAGAGTCGAATTGTGAAGTTTTTGCGCTTTTTATGAAGCGTGTAATAAGCCGAGGAGACATCATAAAAAAATTCCCTTCTGCCATACAAGCATACAACCGGTTGTACGAGTAATAAGACAGGTTGTGATTATTTTTGGTCCGCTCACCGTCCCATAACTAACGAAAGCGCCATCCAGTCCTATTAGCCGGCCACAAGGAACGCTTTTTAGACCTAACTCAATTTCACTTTCCAAAGGGAGGTGATTTAAGGGGTCCGATGCTGCATAAGGTGCTGCAAAAACTTTTCTTCAAAAAACGGAAATTGCCCGGCAGCGTTGTTGCCGGATTACTTCCATCATTTGAGGAAACGTCCGTCTTTGTTTTTCCCCATTGCTATTGGTTGGATCATTGTTATTGTCCCCCGCTTTAAACAAGACCAGTGGCGGCTCGTCCATAGGAGCACGTGAGCCCCCTGTGAAAATGTAGAACCAAATCGAATAAAAAGATAAAAAAAAATATCAAATGAAATATAATAGATCATTTTCAATTTCTTTTTCATACTCATAATCATCTTTCTACCCCCCTGTCTCATGCCAGTAAGAAAAATTTAATGCCAAAAACGCGCGCGAAAGTTTTAATCGAATAATAAAAAATCTATTTTTCCCTTTCCTTATTCACACGTGTGACCGAAAAAACTATGAGAATCCGAAGAAACCCCGACTTCTAGCCAGCAAAATATATTTGAGTTTACGGCCATGCACTGAGGATTCCCGCACAGATTTTGTGTGCCGTGTTCTGCGTTTTGAGGTTTGCTTTTTGTGGTGTGGATTTTTTCGGCTAATTTGAATATCAGATAAGTACTACTTTTTAAAAATATAATTATAATCTTCTTATCAACTAATTATTAATAACTATTTTGTTACTGGCTATGAATTTCTTAAAATGGCGTTGAGTAAAATTACAGTTTTTGAACTGAAGCATTCGCATTTTTCACAATTGTCACTTGATTAAAAAAAAACGAAGCTAAGCATTTAAAACCAACAGCTCATCTAAACATTGTCCAAATTACCAAAGGAAAATATTTAAAAGAGAAAAATATGTTTAAATAAGATATGCAATATAATGGATTCTAAGAAGCACTATGAGTGAGGACAGACTCAGTGCTCTTGGCATGCTCTCAATTGAAAAAGATATTATAGATAATATGCTTGATTTCAATGAAAGTGTCATCAATTTGTGTGCCTCAAAAAAGATAGACGAGTGGACTTCACGTATGAAAGTTGTTTTTCAGATATCATGTTATAAATAAGTGGCTAAAAAAATAAAAAAATAAAAAGGCTTCTTTTTTATTCATTGATGTCTGTTTATTTCCATTAAATGTCTTAAAAATGAAAGTGCATGCAGGTATTAAAAATTACTCCCGCGAAAGAGATAAATTTCTACTAAAAGAAGTTTGATTTATGTATTCGTCCAACATCCCTTCTCTTTCTAAATCTTGTGAAAATTTTAATTTTTATAAAATGGGTGTGAACCCCCTGTTAATCAACTCACGAGCCGCCGCTGAGTCAGACGAGTTTAAAGTAAGTTAAGGAAAATAAATAAAAACATTTCTGAACAAAATACTATAATATTTCCAAAATTTAAAATGGTACAAATAACCAATAAAGATTTTTTTTAAATTTGAAATTTTGAATACATAAACATACCAACTCATTTAGCTTTTTTTTTTAAATCCAAAAGCGTCTTTATAAAAGTAAACTAACTAACTTCAACAACGTAAAAGGTCACTATACCTCTGACGTGTTTACCCGGCAGTCCTCTTAACTATTAATCGAGTATTATACGCGATTAATAATATGATTTTTTAAATTATCAACATCACGAGTCCGAGTTCTTTTAAAATTAATTTATGCAGCAGCCCATCGACGTGTTAGCTTCGAATCAAAAATAAAAGAGTATAATCACTGACGCTTTCTATGGTTATGAAGGCACACACACAAAAAAAAAGTTTCTAAGACCTTTTTGTTAAGTATTTGGTTCCCGATTTCATCAATCAATCCCCATTCACCCTCTGGGTACCGTAACCATAAACGAGTCTTAAAAAACGAGAAAACTTTGCCTTAATTAAGAATCTTCAGCAAAAAACAAATATTTAGAACAATCCAAAATTCTTTCAATTCGTCAACCGTCCAAGATTAAAATGTTTTGCCGTGACATTAAATGAAGAGGCAATTGAATATGAGAGAATTACGAATATATAAACATGTAAGCTCCAGGGTACTCGCTCTAGGTACGGAAATGCCAAGTTGAATACTTGTTTGAACTAGCGCGAGTAAACAAAGAGAAAAATTATCAATATTTAAAAATTAAAAAAGTGGCATGATAACACCAGTTTCTTGATTGCACACCTGAGCAACAAGAGGTAATTGATTGAGAAGGCTGATGAGAAAAAAATGAATCAAAAAGATACGTGAGTCATTCATTACACATATGTACAAATGATGAGTGAAGTTCAAATTAAAAACGTCTACTGCAGTGAATGGGTCTTTTCATTTGTTTTATACTTCGATACATATTAAGTAATAGCATGTTTAAAAAGTTTGTTACAGAGAGAAATAATTAAATTTAATTAAATGTGAATCACACTTCGGATGTACCGAGCGGTCATTGACATTAGGTAATTTCCAGTTCTCATACTGACGTTACTAATTCATTTTTTCGCTTCATTTAATTAATAAACTAATTACTTATTTACTAACGGAATTTTTACGTAATCTCTAAATATCATAACTACTTCCATTTCCATGTTCTAGGTTCAACCTTTTTTTTCAATGTCTCAACTTTTTACGCAGCTAACAAATTATTTAAGGAATTTGATTAGAGTTAATTGGGTAAAAAAAGTTCACTATACATTCTCAGGTAAAAGTAAAAAGTTAACTATATTTTCTCTGCTTTGAAAGAGGGATTTGATTTGAAGATATAAAAAAGAAAGACAAGAACTATGTAACGCAATGAAATATTACAACGCCTTTTCATTCACTTATAAACTTGAATATTTAAAATTTACTTAAATAAAAAAATTAAGAGTTAAAAACTGGTCCTAGAATAAAAAGAAAGGGTATTTTATAGAGTCTTAATATTGGTTTAAAAATGTTAAATAAAGGAACAAAAGAGTGATGCCAGTAAAATTTTGTAACTGTAATGAAAGATTATCGTCCCAGTGCTTATTTGTATTGAACTATATTTGTGAAATTTCTATAAGATAGGTACAAGAATTTAAATTGAAACAATTCTTTAGATGCGTATATATTATTTTTTGCTTTCGAATATGAAATGTTCCATTAATTTCATAACATCCAACACACAATTAGCTTTATTTATCATAGGAAGTTAAAAGCTATATAAAAACTCAATTGTAAGTTTGACTAAAGTGAAAAGTTTTTCAATATTTGTTAAGGTTTTAATTCGGATAAAATATTTAGTAATAAATAGTGCTACTAATAATGCAAATTAATAAACTGAAATTTATAGAAGTTTGAAAAGTACTTTTAGTTTACTTGCTTGTCTTCCAGAAAAGTCAAAAGGGAAAATAACCTTCCCATGCTCTTATTAAAGTTATAAAAACTTCATTTTACCTGTATGATGCAATTTTCATGATAAAAAAAGTTTTTTCCTTACCTAAAAATAAAAAGGATAATTAATATACAAACATTATGTACAAAAAATACAAATATTTCAGCAATATAACTTTATTTGGTAAATAAATACTAGTAGATTTTATAAACAAATATAACTATAGTTTTAGGTTCTATTCGGTGATTTCATGTAATAATACTTCTATAAATAAGAAATATTTTATTAACGTCATTTGTAAAATAATTTTATGTCTACGTAACAAACACCTTGCAATTAAGACCAGCAAATAACCCCAATGGAAAAATCAGAAAGTTAGGATTGAAAATATTCAGAAAACTTAGAATCATCATAAATATTAATGGATACAAATATATTTGAAAAGAAAGTGTTGACCGATTAAAAAATGAAAATTGCCATTATACGCTTGTGGCACTGCTTTGAAAACTAGCTCATAGATACCTATCTTTCCCGTAAAATAAAAGTTTTGATTTGGCATTTTGTGAATGTGGCCTCTACTGATATGAATACCCGAGATTCGAAATTTGCAAGCGCACAGTCGTAAATGCAGTCAAAACATTTACCCACTGACCTGTCAGATCTTAACATTGTTCGAACTAAAAAGATAAAGTAGAACAAAAACGATGAGAAAGTTTGACACCTGTTCCTAAGTTTGAGGCCGTTAATAGCGAGTAGGCTGGGCTCATGTCCTCAATCTATCAATAAATGGCCTGGATTTGAGAAGAATACTCGAAATTAATGGTCACTTTAGAGTTCAAACTGGAATTACAATTAAATTTCTTAGAAATACTTGATCGGTTGTTTCTAGCCTAACTTTACCTTTTCTCTGAAAAGTGCAGTCTTAAGATTTTACATCTTAACTTCCCTGTATAAAATCCAGTCTTGAGATATAGTCACTTTTCTTTTCAGACTGCCTTTGGAATTTTTTAACAAGATAAATAAATATTTAAACTTATGTTTGCTTTTAGAAAAGTAAAGAGCCATTACCAAGTTTGAGCCAACTTGTACGTCGGATACGTACAAGTTGAAAATAGTAATTTCAAATGTAAATAGGCTTAACTCAAATGAAAGAATAGAATATGTAGCAAGGTCTCTCAGTAGTTAGATTTGTACTAACGTCTTATATTTGCAGTCTTACACACAGTCTACACATGCAAATTATTTTCAAAATTAAGTTCTTTAAAACGAACCTCCTTAAACAAATATTTTGAAAGTTTTGACCCAAGAAATCCAGTATTTTTAATAGATTCTCAAATAGAGAAACAAACTGTAATTCTTTTTAAAAAATCCTAAATGGAGCGTTTTATTGTAGAATTAGTAAATTAACCGTATGTATAGGAATTTTTTTTATAAAATTCCTAAAAAATCTAATCAATATGAAAAATACTCAACAACACCAGAATCAAAAAAGTGTAAGGAGGGAATCACTCAACTGTAAAGAGTTAACTCTACATACAAAAAACTACTTATGTAGCGTTTTTAACTTTTTTTTATAAAATATACATAAATGTAATAAAATACATCAGAAATCTTGAAAATATTCAAGAGTTAAATAATTCTTAATCATTAACAGTGCATGAAAGTTAATGTTATAAAATCCGACTTAAAAACCCATAACTTGCACATCACTTTTATGAAACATGAGGCAACCTTTGACCTGGTAACTCTGTCAGATCTTAAAGACAGTCTGTATTGCTACAGTTTTCATTAAAAGAACATCGTAACAAAATGTGACACCCGTAACGGAGAGGATTGCTTCATTTCTCCCTCTCCCTTGTCGTTACACAATATTTTCGTCAAATAATTGAAACCGGTCCTATGATCTCTAGAGTTTTTAAGATCTCAGATATTATTTCTATTCTTTTCAGAATGTCAGAAACGACCTAATCCTTGGATAAAAGAAATTCTTTTATTGTATTAAAATATGAGGTATGGAAACACCTTAAGTTGGCTTGTGAAAAAAGATGTTAGAGTTTCGCTTGGATAATAAAAGGATAGTTCATAAATTCGAATTTTATTTTGTATAAACTTATATTAAGCTTTATTAAAAGTAAATTAAGTAAAGTTCAAATTTATTAGCTAAATTATTGGGAAACATTTTGTTTGGCAAGACTATTTGTATAAATATACCAACATAAATAATGAAGCAAATCTAAAAATTACTCGTGTTAATGATTAGTATAATTACATTATTTAAATCAAAAAGTAATAATATTTCAAATTGCAATACTTTTTTAAAATTAATTTTAATGAAAATAGAAATGTATGGTTTTCTTAACGTCTGTACCTAGTTAAATCTTTGTTTTTAGTTAGACTTTTTATTATTGCATACAAAGTTTCCTCTTAAAAAATATTTCCGGACATTATTTTAACGCTTAAATTATAATATTAGAAAAACTGGATACTTATTTTTTTTAATTTTATTTTATAAAACTTTGCATTTAAAAATATTTTTTCAAAGGTTTTAAAAATCTTTATTTTCAGGAAGAGCTTTATTTTCCCCCTTAAACAAAATCAATAAATGGATCAATAAAAAAAATATTTTCAAAATTTTGATATTTTTTATTGTTTAAAAATTTGAGTTGAATTTTTATCAAGGTTATTTAAATTCTTTCTTAAATAAGTAAAAAAACACACTTAATATAGAAGCCTGTTTTCATTGCTCGAGTATAAATTAACCATATCAATCAAGCGGCATTGTAATTTTCACAAGAAAGGATCTTATCACAAGTCAGGCTAACTAATCGAAAGACATTCTCAAACAAATACCCGGGACACGCCACAAATCTTAAATATTTCATTTTACTATTTTTACAATCTGAAAAATTAAAAATACGGGTTCTTTTCTTTTAAAAACGGATTTACAAGCGTTCGTTGCCAGAATGATTTATGGTCCCCGATATTCTGTGTGTATAATTTTGTATCATCAATATTACAACGTTTTGCAGAAGACGTCATTGTGAAAGGTTAAATCAAAATGCTTTATTTTTTGTTTCCAAACGAAAATCACAAACAAAAAATATTTCGTGACAGAGCGCTTTCGTGAAGAGAAAGTTGAGCAATTTTCTGCTTTATCAGATACTCCTTCGAAGGACAGAACGAAAAAAAGCTCCCCAGAAGCGAAGGCCACGATTCCAACACGGATTAAGCGCCGCTTACTTAGCCATTAGGCTCGAAATGGTCGGCTATGATGGAGAACTAATGGTGGACTCGCCAAAGACAGACATTTCTGCATCGAGCTACCTCACTCTTTCAATCGCCGCACAAACAATGCAACTTCGGGGGACATCTGTCTATTGAATCTGGAGCATCTCAATCGAGAACTTAAAGTAGAATCACGAAAGACAGGTATTTCTGAGGTGCCTATACCACTCTATTGTGGAAATTGGAGAATTTTGCATTGCATCATAAGCAGACATATATTGATTAAAATGTTTTGGTTGGAAGTGCATCATAATAATTGAGAAGGTGCAGTCGCGAAAAACAGACATTTCTGAGGTGCTTATGTTACTGAAAATCACAACTATTGAAACACCACCACACTCTTTAATGAGGCGATCAAGGAATTTAGCATCGACATTGCATCATTAGAAGAATTCTAATTGATTGAATTGTTTTTGTCAGAAATATCTCTTCGAGAACTAATGATTAGAGTTTGAAAAGACAGACATTTCTGAGGTGTCTATGTATACCATTAGGAATCGGGCTACCTTACTCTTTCAATGAGGGGATTAGACCAATGTATGGTAAATACTGCATCATTAAGATGATTGACTAGTATTTTATTTTCAAAAAGATAGTGATTTAGTTTAGTATTTATGAATGATTCTTTACTAATTTAGGTAGTGCTCAAAAGTTTAGTGCAAAGACCAGTTAAAATTAAAAATTACATACATATTTTTACATGTTTTCGAGAGTATTAAAGTCCAATAAGAATAGGTATAAACAAAGTAGTAGTTATGTATTATGAAAAGAAACCTTTGAGTTTTATTTGCAACTTAAGAACGAAATACAAACTAAATGACATAACATTACTTTAAATTATAGGTATTTTTTATTCATCAACAATTATCAAACTAATCCATAATCGATGAATCTAGAAAACATCCAAACATGCAGACCATGTACAAAAATAATAAAAACTAAACGATTTGTTGCGATTCACAAAACCGAAAGGATTGTTTTTTTGTGATATTTAATTCTCCCCTCAACCCTATATGTGTGTAGATGAAATAATTAATGCACGCCCCCTAGTTCTTCTCACACTATCCTTAGGGCCAAATCGGTTCCAGAGAAACATAGAATATCCATACGGAAGCCGAAAACTGAAAATAATAGGCCTAATTAACAGATTAAACAAATACACAGAGTAGTGCAGCACAGTGTAGTATTTTTTACAAATGGGTTCCTTACACAGTTGTGTGAGCTGGCATTCACCTGAGTGCGAAAATACACTTGATATATCAGTTTTTTATATTTCTCCAATCAAGTTATTAGGGGGAACTTGTAATTTGTTACAGTTATGTGTCTAGTTTTGATGTATGGGGTGCAATGATATAGAAGGCAATTGCTACTTTTTCCTCTCTTAGAAGCAGAATTATAGCATGGAATATCTAATTTATTTCAGTCTTTTGGTGCTGACAATACTACTTATTACATTTCATTTTAAACCTGAATTTTTGCAACACTTTAATTTTTTTATGATAAAACACTTAAAGGATTGAATATAAAATATAAATGTTTCTATATAATCATAATCGTAATAATTCATAAACTCTAATTTTAGAAGTTTATGAATAGTATATTTTCAACCCATTTGCTTATTTTTTACACATTTCTTAATCTTTTCATTACTTATATACTGAAAAAGATCGAGAATGATAATATATTTGAATAGGAAGAATGAAAAAAATTGGAACCATGTAGATTTAGAGCTTTTTTTCTGTTTCTTAAGCAAATCTTAAAGTTAGTGGAGTTTTTTAGTGGAGTTAGTTAGTTAGTGGAGTAAATTTTTTCATCAAATGTTACTAAAAAATTTATTTTGTATATCTTTATATCATTTTTAATTACGGTATTACTTTTAATTTTAATTAGACACACAACATGTCAGATTAAAAATAACAGTAACGCCAAAAGTTTTATTATTTCATTCTATGAATTGAAAACACTATTAAATTTATTTGTTATTTGATTAAATTTGAAAATAAACACATTTTTCCAGGTAGTTTACCCTTATAACTATTAAAATCTTAAATTAATATATAACCCTTAATTTTTATCTTGATTTGTTTGAAAGTTTATTTTTCCTGTTAAAAAAGCATACTATCTACTGGCCACGCCTTTTAACATAATTTTGTATCCTATTTTGTGATAATTAAACATTAGTTATTTTGATTTTATTGATCTAGATTTCACAATTAAATGTTAATATTCATCAAAACATTTAATTATAGACCATACATCTCATTCATATTTGAAGAATACTCTCAAATCTTTTAATCATGTTAAGTTATCCTTTAAAAAGTCCTCCTTATCTTGCAAATTTAGAGCTTTGGAAGTAAAAATTTAGTACCTCGTTACATCAAACTTATTACCCCAATGCTTTAGATTCAGTCACGAATTTATCAAACTTGCCGCCATGCGTTAATGTACGTACAAAATATACAAAACCTGATGAAGTATGTCCATAGAAATACCCACAAACAGCCTCTGGCAGACTTGCTATCCAAGCAAGTTGATAAGGAGACTTATTTACGTGCACTGATACGTGCCATTTCAGGAAGATACATGAAGCATTTAGATGCCTAAGATGAGTGTTTGACAGTCACTTTCATAAAGAGAAAACTGTCTTGGGCAGCGAGGAAAAAGTTCGCCAGAAATATCTGTCACTGAAATATTTTCGGGAACTTACAGATGAAAGTAAACTAATCTGAGCCCATGCCCGCATGTATGGATGGGGAAAGATTGTTTCTTTTCGGATTGAATATCTAAATGGATACTCAAGGAAATGAGGGGGGATTTTAGGTAATGTTATGGAGATATTTATCATTTCGAAGCTCTGTTGTTAAATTGTAATATTGATATTAATAAAAAGGTACAAAAAAACTGGGATGAGTTTTAAAAAATAAGCTTCTGATAAAGTGGTTTGTTGAAATTTCTCTACAATTTTTTTGTTTTTTTTTTTTTGTGCTAATTCTAATTAATAGCTCTTATTTTAAATAGTCTAACAATAAAAACTAAGATTTAGTAAGTGTAATCGCATTTTCCAAATTATTTTAATTGAATACGAATAACTCAATTATACATATAAATAAAGGGAAAATGCCAATTCCTCTCTCCAAAACAACAAAAAAGGGAAAAATATTTGATTTCTTACCTAAAATATAAACCTCTTTCCTTGAAAGAGAAATAAAGAAGAATATAAAAAGAAACAAATAGTTTTTATAGCTTAAGACAAAACATAATAAAATTCTTGTATTCTTGTAGGAAATACATATACTATACATCATCGCCATTTTACCTATCCCTCTTTGAGCATAGTTGTTTTTAATTTTTTCAGGAAAGTAAAGAAAAATAAATTAAATAACAACTAACTAAACTTAGGAAAAACTATTTTATATCAGTCTTTACTTAAAAAAACTTATTTTACGTAGGATAGAAATTTTCAAGGTAATAACATAATTGTAATATTGATATTAATAAAAAGGTACAATAAACTGGGATGGGTTTTTAAAGATAAGCTTCTGATAAAAAGTGGTTTGTGGAAATTTCTCTACAACTTTATGTGTCTTTTTATGCGCTAATTCGTCTTAGAAACTTTTTTGCATTAAGTTTTCCCATTCAAGTTTCACACACTCTTTTACCCACTTATAGGTCCTTTTAATGCGTTAAATTTAAATATACCTCTTGTTGAAATGTTTAGCAAGTCAAAATGAAAGAGTACAATTTAAAGACATTTTACATTTTGTGCAACAGTTTAATTAAAGATGGCTTTAGTCCAAAGGTATGCGAGGTTGATAAAAGTGACGCTTATCACCCGATTGATTTCTATATGCAAAAGAATCGCCAACACCGTTTAAGTAATGCGAGTTCGCTGTAGAAGAGATAAACTGCGGAGACGAGAAATATATTCCAGTCCTCACCGTCGCACAAAAAAAAGAAAGGAATATCAGTGCAGAAAAACGAAAACAATCATAAATAAGTGAAGAAAAAGCAAAGAGAAGCGCGCATAGAAAAAGTGACGGAGGAATAATAAAATAATGAAAGGAAAAATGTTTTTTTTTTCTCATGTTAAGTGAACTAGAAAAACAGGTAAGAGATGGAACCTGAGTGCGCCAGCCACACTTGGCGACACTTACCCTCGCCAAATGACCGAGACGTGACAAAACGTGACATAACAGTTTGAGCAGACGACTCTTGTCCCCTATCAACAATTTAAACCAACATGGAAGCTTGTCATTTCTTTGTTTCCTGCTGCGTGACTCGAGGGGACAGGCACAAATTTCGTTATGGGAAGAAAGGGGACAGTGTGTGTGACCCGTTGTGACATCACACTTTAGGAAATATCAATGTCCTGACTCCTCTTTCATTAAATTTGGAATGTCCCGATTGTTAGGGTATGAATAAACGTTTATATAAGCATATACTAGTCTTACATAACAGAAAGAAAACTATTTTTTGAGTTACATTTATAAATCAAACAGTATTATTAGTAAAAGATTAAAATTGGTTATTTGCAATAAAACTAAACAATGAATTTCATTAACGGTTCGTTTTCAATATTGTTCGGATTATTTATAAATTAAAATAAAAAGTTTTCAAATATTAATAGTGACAATATGTGAGATGGGACAGAAACGAGAAAATTCTAACAAAAACTGCGTGACATAATTTATGAATGATCTCTTACGACTTTCATAAGCATGTACTCTTGAATAACTGAAAAGAAGCTGTTCTTTGAGTTTGCATTTGTACATAGAGCAGTAGTAATATCAATGAGAGATTATTATTGGTTAATAAAACTAAAAGACGGATTTCTTTAACAGTTTGCTTTTCATATCTGACGGATAAATTATAATTTGAAACAGAAAGCATCTAAATAATATGACATTACTAACACTAAACACTAAATAGTGACACTTAGTGACGCAGGGTAGAAAATAAATATGAATGACTCAATTTGTGAATGCTCCCTTAGGACTTTCGCGGGTAGCACTGTAAACAAAAGGCATGGTCAGTCGGCTTTATTTTTGCTCGTGCTATTTTAATTTGGAATCTCACCGTCGAGTGGCCAGTTGCCCTGAGGTCCTTTTCCCGCCTTCAGAAAGATTAATTAACGATTCCTGGCCATGATTTATAGCCACGGCTACTACCGAAAGTTGGAGGGTTCCTCCATTGATTAGTTATCTGGAGAGCGGAATCTTCCCAAATGCTTCTGTAAATGGTGGAAAATCCGAGAAAACGGGAAGATTACGCTATTTGTTATGGTGCGACTCCGTGCAAAGGGTTTTGTTTGAGGGTCAAGAGGGTGTTCGAGTTATAAATAGGTGGTTCGTGCTGCTATGAAGTGACACTTCTGTGCGTTTCTTTTTTGTGTTTGAGAGTATGAAAATTGAACAGTCGGTTTGACTTTTTGTGCTCAAAAAATCTCTAAGCATCGCTCTTCACATGAGTGGAAAGAGAAAAAAATAACTACCCATATAGGCAGATATAGCCCCTTAAATTTGGCGAAATCGATGCCCATTCATTGTATTCTTTTATTTAATTTATAAATTTAAGTTAATTGGTCTTTCTTTTCTTATTCTTTGTGCTATAAACTAAGCCAAAACAAAATGTGTTTGTAATTTAAAAATGATTTTACCTTTTTTCCGGTGAGTGTTGGACTCCATTGATATTCATTAAACTGCCTAAATGACTTAGTTTCGTAATACTTTGAATTGTGTTTTCTATTTTCCACTTTTTTGCTGTGAAAACTAAGCAGAAATACAATTTAATTTTCAATTTTAAGGTTTTTAAGATTTTTTCAACATTTAACACCATTTTTTCTACTGTACAATATATTTATATTTTTAGATGATTTTTTTTGTATTCTAAATAGGGTTCTGAATTTTCAGTAAAAAATTAATGGTTATACAATGACAATTCCATTACTTATACAGTTTTTTTTTCAGTTTTCTCAAAATTTGGTTTTTGGACTTATTCTGCTTTTAAAACTGACGGTTCAATTTAAGACTACTCATTGTAATGTATTTATTTTAAGAGGCAAGATCACAATAAATCTTACTTTAAAACAGGGAGGGAAGATGCAGGGAGAATAATGTAGCCCCCACCTAGATGAAAATATTTTCAGTTTGTGATCCGTAAGAGTGAATTCTGTTTCTTCTAGTTTGAATTATTCTCAGACTTTTAAGGTGAATAAATTCAAATTAACGGTTTAAATCTTTAGCATAGAAAATGCTACAGTACAATGAATTAAAACAAATTTAAAAATTGGTTTGTTTCTTCCCCATCATAGATACCCCAAATTGATAAGATGTGCAAAATTAGCTTTTTATTAAAAGTTGACATTGAATTTTAAAATTTTACAGTAGTTTATACATTTAATAGTCGTTATAAAGCCTGATTCTTTACTCAATTCCATATAGAACAAATACATAAAAGTAAAATAATTTGCTTGATCTTTGTTGCGTATTAACTAGTATTTAAAATCATTCAATTTAGAGTAAACAAAACTTTAAGATTTTAAGCAAAATAAGTGCTAAATTATGACAAATAGATGTTTAAGCAACCGTTACGATATCCGAAATTCTAAACTGAAATTCTGTCATTTAGTGCTTACTAACATAAAAAAATAAAAAGGTTAATAAAAGATGACAAGAAGAAGTATAAAACATACAAGTTAGGTAGATAAAAATCTTGGAAATCTCTCTCTTACAATCTTGGAACAAGTCTTTGCTATCAGGAACATAATTTGATAACAAACTTTTTCACAAAGCTCTGACAGTTGTAAAGGAAGCTTTAAAAAAACTGCAAAGTGTCTTCCACGCCAGGATTACCCCAACGTACTTGCAGGAAAAGAATTAAACAATAGTGCTAATTGAAAGCATTAGTATGTGCTACATTCCACGAAAAAAAAGAGTAACAAAGGCGACCCACGGATCCCCTCTGCAATGACTTGAGCGCTGCAACTGGTAGCAATATACAATAATTAGAGAGAGAGAGAGAGAATAACCAGTTTCTTTCTCTCTCCAGAACCAAAGGATAGCACTCATAATTGCTTAGAATGGAATAAATTCTTGACTCCTGCGGAAGGTATCATCAGGCAGGGCCGGTATCGGGGCGGTAACGGTACGAGTTGGAGCTAATTAAAGTTGGGTTACCGCTCTTTTGGACTTCTATGAATTCATTGTTCTTCGCGGGAAAAAAGCGAAGAACCCAAGAAGCAAAAGGCTCGTCACGAAGAACGTCTGTTGCCAGAGGTCGACCCGTGAAACGCGAGGGGTTATTGAAAACGATAAATTGTGGCCAATGTCTGTGATTAAAAAAGGATGGCTGCTTAGTGGTTATGCATATTTTGAAGGGGATCTCTCAACGGCTTGCTCTCCATTCTGACCTCGGTTGGCTTCTGGATCAAGTTAATTACGCTTCGGTTCGAATAAAAAGAGCGGTGGGGGTTGAGGGCATTTATTATTTTAAGCTAAAATTTATGCGAGCTGGGTTCTTGTTATTGATGATTAGCACTATTTTTGTTTGGTACTCCTTTAGCATATGCAAAAATAGTGTTCCGGCTAAGGTGTTTTCTAATATCTAAGCGTATTATGGTCATTACATTGTTTCGAATTCATTTGAAATTACTTTAGTGCTTAAGTGTGTTTTTACTCTGTGTAGAATTCTTTGTAAATTAAAGTAGTTTAAAAACTAAGGGGAAATGATTAAATCCTGGTCAGTTTAAAAAAACAGCTATTCAGTGATCCTTATAAATAAAAGTCAAAGTATAGTCTTGTGAGAATCACAAATAATCACAAATCAAATGCAAAGGCACAATTTACTTTAGTGTAATTGTCTCAATTCATAAAGTTTTAAAAATATAATTTAAAAGAAATTATTGTCTTAAAACATTGATTACATTTGCTCTACTTTGTCCATTCAAAGAAGTTAAATTTCACTGTAGTTCATACACATAATGGAGAAAATTAAATTCCATTTTTTCAGTTTATTCACATTGTGGAAAAAAATAGTACATACAATTGTTATTTATGAAATTTTGCCTTTGAATTCTTTTCTAAGTCGAGGACGGCAGATAGAAAAACTACAGAAACGACTCTACAATCGTTTAGTCAACATTCGAGAAAGTTACAAATAAAATTTGATTAACCATCCATCATTTTACGCAAATATCTACACAGTAACCTAGCTTTCAAATGAAACCACCATCAACACAAGTATCACGAGTTAGAATAAGTTACACTTCATAGCTGTACATCATTTGCACTCTTAACAATGCCATACTCAATTTGTCCATCATAAATCGGAGTTCATTACTTACTTTTTAATGGGAACGACTTTAACTTTCCCCAATAATGAATTATTCATGTTAGCACTTTTTAATGGTAAAAACTCGGCTCTTCTGCCCCAACCTCAATCCAAACAATTAAGAGAATCAAACAAGTTGCTCGCTCCACTTTTAAAGTCGCATAAATAACGAAACGTTGACACTACCTTCCAGAAGGACAATGGAGATACACGATGTTTTGGTTCAACAAGAATACGGAATCTAAATCAAGAGGCTACTAACAGGAAACAAAAGAGTCCTTTGTATGCACCTTGAACCAACGCCGAACCCAAACAAAAACATCAATAGTATTTATGACTCGAAACGAGATTCTAAGTTTTTTATTGCATTTACATGTGTTGTTGAACAAGATTTTGACATCCACTTTGTTCTTGACACTAAAAGAGTGGTTTTAAATCTTGGAGACTGGTATGCTGGTTGTATTCAGAGATAACACCCACAACATAGTTTATTTATCGTATTATTTTTGTTTAATTCTTTATGGGGATAGTATTGTCATTTAACTTTTCAGTTGACTTTCAATTTATCTTTTTGTGATGGGTGCCTTATATTTATGGAATGGTGTGGTGTAGTTTTCATTTGTTTACCTCTCATATTATAATACAACATATGGAGTATTTATACTTTGATTTAGTTTAAAGATAATATACTATACAATTCTATTTAACACACAGAATATTCTAACTTACATTAGACTAAGCTGATGATCGTTTTGGATATAATTATAAAGTAAGGAACATCTTATAGGAAAACATAAGGTTTATACTATTTTACATCTAGATAATATAAAATATTGAATTTCAGACATGTGGTATTAAATAATCGTATTTAGGTTGGCAAGCTGAAATATAATGTCTCATATAAATGTATTTTATAACATGAAAAGAAAATATTTTATAGTTTTATTTAAAGCAACGGTTTTATATTTTTAAATTTTAGGAGAATTTAAATAACTAATTAAATAACTAATAAAATTTGTTTATGATGAATAATAGTAGATATTAAGGTAATAAAATAATATCAAGGGAAATAAAGAGAATGAAAAGAGGTATAAAAGAAGGAATAACATATACATAATCTATTCAATAAGAAAGTCTAGGGGAAAGATTTAAGAAAAGAATATCAAGATATATTATATAAAATATAATACAATGTAAGAATTACGATGTGTAGAAGAGAATATAAAAGGTCAAAGATAAAAAGGGTGTTGAGAGCACAAAAATGTTCAATAAAGATAAGAATATTATGTAAAGGCAAAAAAAAAGAAGAAATTAACTGTATCAAAATATTATTAGTATCGTGTAAATATTACGTATAAGGATAATAACAGGATAAGTATTGCAAGATAAAGAAGATAAAAAGGATTAAAAGTAAACAGAAAGTTGGGTTCAAAAATGCTAAAAAAAGAATAATTGGTAAAGTGAGTAATATTTTCAGGGGTAAATTTTAAAATAGGATCACGTAACACCATTCATATAATTGTCTTCATATAAACTAGATATTCACTCGCTCAAGCAACTACGATTTTAAAGATTTATCATCTTAATAGACATTAAATTTCTAAATAAAAAGACATTCAAGTAATCCGGTAGCTGAAACGAAAGTAAAATGACCACTCGAGAAGAGAAAGCTGTTTGGTCCACCGGAAATTCGGTTTGGAAAGTAATTGCACACCATCATTAACGCAAACAGTCTAACAATGATGGGCTAGGGAAGAGAATAGGGTCTGAAATTTTGTATTCTCTTCAAGTCGTCGGCGAAAGGTATTCCGAAAATTTTGAAAGTCATTAGTTAGTGTGACACGAGCTGTCCTGTCGTTGAGACTTTCAATCAGTCTCGGCTGTAGTGTTATAAGGATGTTGAATGTTTTGTTAAGGATGGGACAAATTATTCAAAGTTAACATACGTATTTTATTTACAATAGGAAATGCCAAAAGAAAGTATTCTGTTTCTAATAACAAATTTCAAAACAAAACAATTTCATTACAATTTTAAAAGTTTCTAAGTTATTAAAATAAATTATACGACATTCAATATGTTTTTTATTTTACATTTCGAGGTACTATATAAAATTTCAATCAGGTTTTCAAACTGATTTAGATAGCTTATGAAAGCAAAACTTAAAGAGATTAAAATTTTGAACTATTAATAACTTTTGATGTATTGTGTATGAATTGGTTTAGATATTAACAAAATTTAAACAAAAACGCTACTATTATGTAAATTAACATATTAATAATTAATATATCTATTAATTTGCACTAGATGTCAAATGATATTTAACTGAAAGATACAGTATATATTTTAATTTAAAATATTCATGAAAATATTTTTATATTATTATTTAAATTACATATTTACTTGAGCCACCATGATACTTATTATTTATCTAAGAAAAATTAACGATTTTTTATAACAAAATAATATAAGTTGTGAGCATAAAAGTAGTGCTTTTTGAACTTTTATAAACATTTTTTGTAAATATTTGTATAACAACTAAAACTAACTAAGGTACTGAATGTACATATTTTAGTGTACAGTACAGGGTGATATTTGTATTGTTATAAAGAAATAAGAAATGGAAGGCGTAAAGTGTTAGTGTTAAAAAGATAAATTTAGTAGTTTCAATGTGTTTACAAAAAGTGTAAGAGCGAATGCTGTAAGACGTAGAATCATTTCAAATCATTTATAAAAAGAAGTTTATAAATTCTCTGCATCCAAGGGAACAAATGCCAGTACACAATATAACATGAGTAGTGTTTTCAATTCACAAAATAAAACAAAAATTAGTGAATAAAATTCCACGATTTAGTTTGGTACGGAGAAAAATACGAGTAATATGTGAATGAAATCATAACTTTCATTATTCAAGAAAACGTGCCAGTTCTTGAACAATAAATTATTTCTGCGACGAAGCAGGCATAACTTTTGAGAGACCTTTCCAAGGGCTTCCACCTCTAGTTACCGGTCTTCGGAAGCCATATGACCACAAGTAATAACTCAACAGACAAGTTGATTTAAATTTGTATCTCCCTCCACTCATTTCTTAGTAACCCAAAAATATAATCAAACCCACCCCATTAGCAAAACGGCGTGATCAGACTTGTCCTTCCAACTCTAAAACAATCATCTCCCCAGGGGCGCGTTAATATGAATCCGATATCTTCGGCCCAAAATTAATACTGTTTCAGGCAGCAGCAGTAAATCACTCAGAAACGTGTCTTTCGAGTTCCCTGCGTTTCTGCTTTCAGCGAGCCTTTCACGACCACTCATATCTTAGCATGTGGTCTCTTTAGTACCTGGCCCAGAGTCCCGCCAAGGAGTTACCTGGAGGAGCGATGCACTGGCCAATGTGGATGCCCTGAGGAATGCCTCGGGATGGGATCTTTTTGTTTTGAGTTTTTGTTGGCGATTTTTTTTTTCCTTTTCGGATTTGACATTTTAGCTCTATGACGATAGCCTATTTCGGCTGAGTGACAAATGTTGGACTCTGTGATCAAGATTGACTCGCCCTGAAGAAGGAACTCGCTCTGATTTGGAGTTCCCAGTGAGATTAATTCCGAATATTTTTGAGACTGTTTGCGATTAAAGGAAGGAAGTAAGAAAGAATAAATGTTATTATAAGAATATGGATAGTTGTTGTTGGAAAGGAAGGTCAGAGAAGTAATACTACAACGAATAATGACGAATATATTAGAAAATAGATTGAGAATATGAACGAAACAAAGATTCCAAATTCTAAAATTTAAAATGTGTTTAAATGTCAAAAAAGTCGCTATACACTAAAAAAGAACTTAAATAGTTAATGCTTTTTTTTAATAAAGATTGTTACATTACCGCTATTAAGGAGTAGTGTTTCACTGTTATTGATTTATGAATATGAATACTACAATCAGTTGGGAAGTAAATGTTAAATAATATTTAATAAAGTATAGCTTCTTTTTAAATTTCTCATTTATAACGTAAAAATTTTATCAATAAAAATGAGATACACGAATTCGTTTGTCCTAAAAACCAGGTTTAATGTAATTAATTTTACAAGATACTTTTCCTTATGTTATATTAACTAACTTGATCAACATAATACAGTCATTTGATATTTTTTCAAAATTTGAATGCATTATAGTTTTCCTCCTTTATTTACGTCTAAAAGTAATTAGCTAATTTAAATTTTGAAACAACAAATATTTTACTGTAAAGAAATCTAAACTGTCCTGATTGCATAATTAAAACCAGAAACTTAACCTATAACATGAGATAAAAATCATCTAGTTTATATTTTAAGAGTTGTACACCTGTGTTCTAAATAATTTATATGCAAATCAATGATTAGATCAACATCTACCTACTTAATTTACTTTAATTTCAATTAAACAACAATAAAATATGATTTTAACATTATACAAGACCTTAAAGGGTTGGTACGAACTAAGAACACTTACGTTTATTTCAAAGTTTTTTTTTAAATTTATAGTCAATACAAAAAAGTACTTAAAACCCAAAATAATATTATTAGATCACACAATGATATTCATTCCAGGAGAGCGATTGTCTAAAAGTTTTAGAGGACAAAAATACTGTATTCTAATGCATATAATTTTAGAGGAGCAAAATATATTTTCCTTAATAAGTTTTTCAACGATAAAAATGTATTACCAAATCTACAAAGTAAACAAAACCCGAAAAATTAAAGAGGTATTGAGTGAAACTAAGAAAATTATTTATTAATTGGGTGAAAATATGCAAAATATACGGGGGATAATATAATATCTCTTTGTGTATCAAAATAGAAAGGACGACAAAAGGATTTTTAATAAGAAAGTTCAAAACTAATGTCAAGGACATAATATCTTTTGAATTACTGAAGTTTTCAAGGTATTGAGGGGTATAATATTATTCATTCATCGGGGTGATTTGTACAAAACATTCTTATCGGAGTTATTTATAGAATATTTTTATTATAATGAATAATACATTAAATCTGCTGAAAGGGAATTGACATATACATAGACCAAGGTTAATCTTTGTAATTAACTCATAGAAGAATTTGTGTCACATACAATTTTGGAGAAGTGAGGTAATATATATCTTTAATCTTTATTTGTTGTTGATTTTTCAGTTTAACACATCTATAAAGATATTTTTGCAGATTACTTGTTTCAACTTTACCTTAGATTGGGTAGACCGTTCTCTGAATCCCAAAATACAAATATACTTTTACTTCGCTGGGTCTTCTTTAGGGTTTGTTTCCGAAACATTTTGAACGCATTTGGGGTCCACAGACAAAACAACAAACTACAGCGATCTCATTCCACTCCAAAGACAGAGCCAACTTTTCCTTCTCGTTTTATTTGTGTGTTAGTATGCTCAGGATCTCAAAAACGACTAACTATCATCAATCTCGGGCATTAGCGTCTTCTTTTTGCACCCACGGGTCAAACGCATCCGAGGTCGGTCAACAGAGCTGGCTCGCCAAACCGAAGGTGGTCCCGAAGTGAAGATGCACCTCCTCAAATAGACCGGCTCCATTTCACCCGCATTTCCGCGCTGTTTGCTCGGCCAGAAAAAGGTCAGCTATGGAAATCTCCAATTGAAGCTCTTTGTCTAACAGGAATGTAAACACTGAACGGAGGAACGCATCGTGAGTAGCCACTTTGCAGCGCATTTGGCCGATGAGGCAACCCCGCGTAGGGTGGGAAAAGATAGAGGGACCGTCAACTCCCTACACCTTTGAAATGGCGGTGTCAAAAAGACACCCATGAGTGAAAGTCTCTCGAAATTTATAATTTTGGAAAATCCCTATGAAAGTTTGTCCCATATATTTAACTTGTAAAATGCGAATAGAGAATATAAAATATACTATTTAAAAAGACCATATTTCAATTCTTGGCAGGATTTGAAAAGGACATAATGTTTTAAAATTCTGAAACCATGGCCCAATCCCCCAGACGAAAAAAATCCTGTATTCTACTCTTCGTCTGCTTTCAAGAATTGCGTTTATAACTGTTTTTAAAGCGATGCATTTTTTTATATGGGAGGAGGTTTACAAAACTTAAGAAATCATTTTAAAGGAAGCATTTTAAATGAAATATTCAGCCCCAAATCAACTGATAAACACCCTTTTTAAGTTATTCCTTTCAAATTATCAGAGTTATAAAAATCATAAAAACAAATAAACAATTTCCTAAATAGTACAGAAAAGCCGATCAGCGTTGTAACAATATTGGGTTATTTTTCTGGTATTTTTAATCACGTACTAAATAACATTAACATTCTAAGTAACACAATTCAAATGACATAAATCAATTAAAATTAAAATATTTTTCTTTTGTGTTTTTGAAAAATCTGTGTTAGAGAAATATCACGCAAAGACGTCGATATTTCATTGTTTTGTTTTTCAAATATTAACAGAACGATGCTGGATTATAGTGCTTGTTGCGTTGGAGAAGAAGGAAATTTCATTCAAGCCCTCTCGATGATTTCCCCCCATCCTTTCAAAGTTTTTAACTATCCGTTCTTTTTTTATTCACAGTGATAGTGACCACAAGATTTCCCCTCGTTACGGATGTGCCACGCAGGGCCGCAGTTGAAGCGCGCGCTATCCCCATTCTCCCTACGCAACCCCGGGCCTGGAGGGCATGGCAAGAAGGTGTGGCCGCAGTAGCTCTGCCAGGCCACACCCACAGTCTAGCTTAGGGTCAAGTGAAAGTATAACAAAGGGAAAAGGCCTATCCACGTGGTCGCTGTTACGCCTTTTGGCCATGTGTCGCCAAAATAATAAATCATTCCTTCAAAGAGTGAACCATATAAAACAAGCCACTTTTAAATAAGATAACAAAATGCCCCTTGTCATATCTCAATCCGTTTGTTTCCGCTCGCTCGAGCTCTTTCGCTCCCGGTGGCGGGATTCCTGAAGAGTCATGCGGGAGTTGATATTATTATTATTATTATTATTATTATTATTATTATTATTATTATTATTATTATTATTATTATTAGGGGGTATCAGTATTTTAGTTAATGGAACTTAAATTTTGTTTACAACACAGAAAACTTACTTCAAAAATTGAATTATACACCAAAAATGAGTGTTTAGTTTTAAACTCATAAATAAAGATAAAAAATGGATATATTACTATATTAAATATTATATTAATATTATATTATATATTATATTAATTTTATATTATATATTATATTAATTATATTATATAATATTATATATTACATTAATATTATCCTATTACATATTATGTATTATATTTTTATATAAATATTATTATAGTATAATCTATTTCTAGGGAATTAAATATGATTCTATAGAATCATTATAACAGTTCGATACAGACGCTCCAAAAGAGCCCAAAATAATTTAAGTAAACTACACTGTAAAAAATTTGTCTCTTTACCCATTCATTTCCTTGAGTTATTCACGGATTAATTCCGTAAGCTAGAAAACGGAATTTTACCGTGATATTTTTCAGGAACTCGTCTAGTGTATTCTTACGCCTAAAACGTTTCATATTGAGGCTACAGAAGTGTTTTTTTTAGTGTGATTACAAAAAGATAAAGAACGTTTTACAATAGTTTAAAAGTGAATAAACATTTTAAATGCTCTTAAATCCACAGAACACATTTCTTCTAACGTGCACGTCCGCCAAGATAGAAAAACTAGTATTTTATAATTAAGATAACTAAAAAATACATTCGCCAAAAAGTATTTTTAAAACGTTTTGGAAATCTATATTAATAAAGAATAAAATTCCTCCGTGCAAGATTATAATCAAAAATGAAAAAAGGCAGCGGTTTTGTATTTGCACGTTTAATAAAATGTTAAAATTGTACAATTGTTTCGGGGATACTGAAGATCCCCTTCGTCAGCAGGAAAAGACGCTTCCTGCTGACGAAGGGGATCTTAAGTATCCCCGAAACAATTGTACAATTTTAACATTTTATTAAACGTGCAAATACAAAACCGCTGCCTTTTTTCATTTTTGATCCATATTAATAACTTAGTAAACAATTTCAGATAAACTTAAAACCATAAAAGCAATCTAAACTCTTAGAACTACTTTTTCTTTATTTACTTTACTAAGTTTTTATATAAAATATCTTGTACAAATGGTTATCAACTAATCTAGCCTGGTGGTCAAGACGCGGGAAATCAAATCCGAAGGTTGCGCGATAGGGTCCAACCAAGATCAAAAATTATTATTAGGTATAAAATTTTTGAGCGCATTGAAATCATATGACAGAAAAAGAAAAAACGAACGTTTCCTCAAATGATGGAAATAATCCGGCAACAACGCTTCCGGACCATTTCCGTTTTAAGAAGAAAAATGTTTTACAGTGTAATAAATAACCTTATTGAATCATACAACCATGAAGTTACAATCCCACTTAAAAAATTTCAGGATCTTGTTAACTAACATTTTAATGATTAGGATAAGTTTTGCATATATTTATAAATTCCTAAATACACGCAAAACAAATTCAGCTTTTTTATAAGAAAGTGAGTAAAAATATAGACAGTTCGAATTGAATGAAACAATTCAAAATCCCAGTCGAGACGATGAATCACTCATCCCTCCTCAAATGTGCAAAATATTTCTTTCCAAATATTTGTCTTCTAAAAGAAAACCATAGAAGCTCTGATTATAGGTAAAAAAGTAGTCAACGTTGCTAATTCTTTATTAGCTAAGCCATCCCGCTGGAAAGCTTGTCTATTTCCTCTATTTTAGGAACTTTGCGAACCACTGATGCAGACTCTTATCTTCAAGAGCCTATTTCAACCTCAAAACAACTTCTTTTAGATCCCACCGCCTCCCCCTGATTGTTTAGTAAAATAAAAATCCTTCTCTCATCATCCGATCTAATGAATGAAAGAGTGAATTATTCGTTGAGCATGGAGTAAAAAGGCGCCTTTATCGTCGCATTACACTAGTATTAAGCTACTGAACTCTCGATCAGATTGATAGCTCATCTGATAACTCCTGCGTAAACCAAATTATCTCCAAAGAAGCAACATAATAAAAGAGCTATTGATTTGGTCTCAAAAGAACACAATCCCTGCAAAAACGTTCAACATTCAAAAATAAAACCATAAATCTTGAGTATCGTGGTCCAGAGACAGCGGGTTTACTTCGGATGCAACCCTCTGTTTAAAGAGCGGGAAGATGTTGCGTAAAGTACATAAATCGTCTTCATAATGATGATGTTAGAGATAATTTCGGTATATAATAAAATGCTTATCTAGGGTTCAGGAGGGAGGGTGCAGGGTACTCACTGATCTGAGAGATGATGCGAAAAGTTTGCTAACCTACAAAAGGAGTTACGAAACTAATTTTTCTTATCCCGACCTCTTTTGGGAAGAAATATTTCAGAGAAAGTTAAGAAACGCCGAAATAAAGCGCATAATTTTATAAGGAATCTCAAGGTGCAGTTTTATGACATTCACCAATTTTGTCCTTTCTATACCTTCATGCGATAAACCTTAAATACTACGTATATAAATTTGAAATTTATGTTCTTGCTACCTCTTGCGTTGATTTTGACGCTATACTGCATCTGTGTGTGATTTGTAATAATGATTTGGGAAATCAAGAGTTGAAAGATAGTTCTAAGCTAAAATTCTAATAAGCTAGCATAAGTTAATTCCAACAACCTTTCAGGTAAGCGTTAAATGAGACAAAAAGTTATACAGCTTGGATGCTTAAGTTATTGATATCAATTTTATAGAGGCTCAAATGTGTCATTCTTTAATTTAAATACCCTTTCATAAAAGTATTACACCAAAGTTTTTGAATCATATGAATTATAAAATAATAGAATTAGTATGGTATACTTTTTAACTATAAATGCATACACATAAAGATCATGTTGATTTTTGATTTCATAAATTTATTAAGGTTTGATAGCTAAAAAAAGTGGGATGGCATGAAAAAATGGATAGATTTTGAAAACAACTCACTTTTTCTAATCTTTCTATTTGTTCCTTAACATTCCCTTACTTTATAAAAAAAAACTATTAGTGATGACTTTAAAAAATTTAAGAAAAAAAAAAGAATTCCTTCTTATAAAACCCTGTGTTCCCCTATAGCCTATACCACTGTTTATAGAGATAAGTCTTTGTTCCCCAGCATTGCATGAGTAAATTTGTCATTCATCTTATCCTTTTTATTGCTATCGAGAACTGCTTATAAGTAATTTTTAAGAAAGATCAGGGAAACCCTATAACCCCCTCCCTAAGATACGGCTCTGGTGGACATGAATGGGGTATTTTTTTGGCCCAACCGGACACAAGACGCAACAAGTGTTCCAAACCACCGTGCACCGAACCAGCCCCTTCGTTTTTTGGCCGGCTTTGATCCGGTGGAGGTTCAGCCCATAGTTCAGCCCGACAGTTATGTTCAGCGTTTTCGGAATATCTGAGAGAAGCCTCACTCATGCTCCACCGGAGCAGAACCGCTCGCCTGCACAAGTCATTAAATTCCCCTGTTTTTGTTTCGTGTTGTTGTTTTTATTGTTTGCAGCCGCTATATCTAAATCACATTACGATCATATCCAGCAAAACGCTCGGCTCACCAAGTGGAAATTTCGAGCGCCTCGCATTTGTCAAGAGATCTTCTTTTGAAGGGTTGTCTCTCGTAAGGATACTGAGCACTAGGGCCCGCATCGGCTCTAGACCTGCATGGCATATAAGAGTAATGAAAAGATATCCGTTACATGGAGTGCTGTAAGCACAAAGCAAAAGGTACACTCTAAAAAATAACCTGTTAATTTAACGAAGAATTTCTGTCAGCTATGCCGCCAGAAACCTCCTGTTATTTGTGCCGGAAAATCCGGTTACATTTATACAGAAACTTTAGTCAGACTACAGAGAAATTGAATCACGTACCGAGAAATCTATTCTCGGTAGTCTGACTATAGATTCTGTTTATATATAACGCAGAGTTTTCTGGCACAAATTACAAAGGGTTTCTGGCAGCACAGCTGACAGGATTTCTTTGATAAATCAATTGGTTTTTAGAGTGTAGAAAAATCACACTTTCTCCCTAAAAGTTGATGACTTGGTGATGTCAAATCATAAATAAAGATAAATTTTTGATACCCAAGTTGGTTTTTTAAATGTGATGATTTAAAAACACCGTGGATTCCTATAAGAAGCCTACTTAAAGGTTTATCATCAGATGTAACGGAATATTTCCATTTTAAAAGTTTTTCAATGTATAAAACGAACTCAAAAAGCTACAATTTGTAAGCTACAACCTAATTTTTGGAAGAAAATTGCTATTTGATGTTTGAACTAGAAAAAGAATGTGCGGTGTTTTTTTAATATCTAACTTGTCATGAGGAAACTGCACTAATATCTGATTTCAACTAATATGGGCTCTTATAACCAATTAAATAAACCTCACAGTCAAAAGAACAAGTTACTCCCTTCTAAAAAGATAATAACTAAGTACAAAAGACGCTCTTCTGTAGGGCAGGCAATGTTGTCACGGTTATTTCAATGGAAAAAAGAAGCTCGATGCGTACTCTACTCCTTTTTTCACTGCATGGTCTCCCTCCCGCCCCCTCGAGTCGGGTAATTACGATGAGGAACGTGTAAAGGATGTTTGTAATTTTTGTCCATTAGGTGGAACCTGTCGCCTTTCTTTCGCCGTCGTCTTTTTTTGACGGACAATCGCATTTGGCGAGTGCGTGCTCAGGTGCGAAAGTCAAGCGCCGCGATTGTCTGTTGAGAGTTGCAGAAAAAGTTGCGGAGAAACGGTTCGGTTGGCTCCTCCTGGTGGGAGGTAAAGTAACGTTCCCCCAGGTGCGTTCAAAAGCCTAGAAGATTTTCAATGTAAAGTTGCTGTGAATGATGTTCCAGATATAAAGTTACATGAAAGTTGTAAATGATGTTTCCAATGCAAAATTGTAAATGATATGTTCAATGAAAAGTTACTAAAAATTCTAATGGTACCAATATAAAGTTATTCAAAATTTCAAATGATGTTTTAAATATAGAGTTACTTAAAAGTTGAATAGTATGTTCTATTATAAAGTTACTTAAAAGTTGAAAAGTATGTTCTATTATAAAGTTACTTAAAAATTGGAAATTATATCTCCAATATAAAGCTAGTTATAAACTGTGAATTATTATTTTCTACACCACAACACTTATAGCAGAAAAATACAAAAATAGCTGAATAAAATATTTTAAAGTAATATTTCCCCTTACAATCAATTTGTAGAAGAAAATCCACAAAACAAGTTGTTTCTTAGAAACAAAGTTTCTTTTCAGTCTAGTGATATAACTACTGTAAAATCCACCCTCTCCCAATTAGACGGTGTTAAATATGAAACATTATAACAATTATTTAATGCTTTTTAAGGTTTCGCTCATAGCAAAAAAGCGCTACTATCATAACTAATGAATTCCTGTAAATGTGTTTCCTTACTATGATTCCCTTGTTGCAGGAAAACGAACTAAACTAAAAAGTTAAACTTTGGCGCTGTAGTATGGTAGTTTAGATAAACGAATATAGAAAATACACTTATCACTTATGTACTTGATACAATAGTCTCAAGTTTAAATGAAACCAAATTAAGGATATCTTGTCTATTTATATATTAGTTTTTATACATATTAACAAATACTATTATGTAGAGAGAAAGTCAATTTGTCATAATAAAAAAAAAATATTTTCTTTATTTTGAAATAGCTTTCTTATTATATTACTATTTAAGTTTTACCAAATTAATTAATTAATATGATATATTTTCTAAAAATTAAAGTTATCGTATTCTTAACTCTTATTATTATAATTTTGATGAGTGTATTTAAAAAAAAGCAATGAACATGTTATTTAAATATCCCACCCAACTCTATAATTATTATGAGGACACAGAAATCAAATGAATTGTACTCAATAGGACATACTTTTATATGGTCACGAGTTATTCATTTCCTTCACGATAAACTATACAAACATTTTTTCAAAGAATCTGTATTTTTTCTATCCCCCCTCATCGTGTATCTTTTCAACACAAATAAAATCTCATTAAAGCTACACAATCAAAAACAAATCCATCCAAAAAAAATCGAACCCGCGGTTTTATTAAATAAAGTGAATAAACTACTCCAAAAGTCATTCACATCTCTTTCTCGAAAACTCCTCTCCGAAGAAGTATCTATTATTGTTTCATTCCCCGCGCGAGTTACCATATTCAATAATAATCAATTTCTCAACTCCAGACACCACCTTCCAAATAGTAATATTAGTTTAATAGTTCCTTCGAGGGTGCGGCCGAGAGGGAAAAAGTGGAAGGACCCATCAAAATATCTCGGTGCTCCAGAATATTATCTCCATCATCTCTGCACCCCCGTCCTACGGTGCATCTCAAATTGCACCTCGTTTAACGCAAGATCAAAGTTAGTATTGACAAGAACGAAAAATACATTTGACAAAAATGTCACGTATCTTTTTGGCGCAGGAAGATGGCAGGCACCTCGGGCAATAGGTCTGGCTGCGGCTGCGGAGGAATGATTCGGATTGGGCGATTTTTTGCTGTCTGCTTCTGTTATAAAAGCGTAAGCGGTCTCATGTTAACCCCGGTGTCGAACACGGTATTATGTCTCGGATGCTTTTGTGATGACTCACTTTTGTTTGCGATTTTAACGCCGGATTGATTGATTAAGGTGGAGAAGGGTTGCGCGCCGCTTCTTTTTTAAACTATTGTTGATAGTAAAAGTTATGGACGCTTTTTCTGTGCTGCTATAGAAATAGAAGGTGACGGGTGCGGAATCTATCGTAAGCTTACAATCTTATTGTATGTCCGAGTAAGGTATAAGCTCGTATTATTGAATAAGCTTGGACTTACAATCTTTATATCACTCATTTAGTCTGGTAGTCAAAGTTTAAATACTACATGTAATCTATAACCATGCAACCAAATAATGAACGGGGTATTTTCAGAAGTAATAAATTTAATTTTAATAGCTGGCAAGTTTTTAAAGTGATTTTAATAATTAAAAGTACATATTTCAAAAACATGATTTTAACTTTAAAAATGTTTATCTCTGAAGAATGATTTAAAATTATTTTTGCCGAATGAGAAAAGATAAGGATTCTAATAAATAATTTAAAAAAAACATAATTATTCATAAAGTTATTTAAATAAATGATGCTGAATAAATTATTGATAATAGTTATTAGTTAGAAAGTCATTTAATTTAAGATCACCAACTAAAAATATTTCAAAAGATATTGGAGAAAAGATAATTAAAAATATAAAAGTATTAAATACCATATACAAGAATGTTTAAGTAGGATTTTAAAGGGTAGTTTCTATGTTTTTATGTGATTTTTTTTTGAAATTATGATTTTTATTGAATTATTATTAAAATGATGCTCCCCCTATATCATACCTACTACCTTTCACACAACAAAATGCCCCACAAAAAAATGTCTCTCGCCTCTTTATGAGTATGTTTATCAGAAAACTATTTAACTTTTCAAAGTGTTTCAACAAATTAATCGGTTCATTTGAAGTATCCCCCTATTAGTGTACTTTCATTTGGTATTTCACCAAACAAATGCGCACTTAACTCTAACGAAGTAAGTGTTTTCCATTAAACTATGCAACTCTTCGAAACCAACGGGTGAAATTAGAAAGTTTTCGCCCAGAAAGAAACCGAAAAAAAAGTCAACTCCTTCACATGTGTTCCGATGACAGACGCACCACCCAAACCCCAATCTTGAAGAATAAGAAGAAGAAAAAAAGAAAGAAGAAAAAAAAAAACAATAACGGCGTGCTAACTAACAACAACCCCTGCAAAGGATAGAAGGCGGCCGGTTATAATTTGCAAGGCTCGTTAGAATGCACCGACTCCGGGCACGTCCCTTATCTGATGCAAAAGGCGAAATTTGCAGCTAATAGAGCTATTTAAAATGCTGCTTCTCGTAGAGGCCGTAATGGAGCTGGAGACCTCAACGACAGGCGCCGTCGTGTAAAGAGGCTCTGATCGCCACGCAGATAAATTGGTCAGCGGATCAAGATAACAGGGGCTACTGTCTTACGATGCGGGGAAAATTTTCGGTGCCAGATTCATTAATCACGCTTTGCCCGTCACGCGCGTGCTGCGCTGCGTTCGCTTTCGATGGGTGTCAATTCAACTTGACTGCGAGTTCTCCGTTTCTTTCCACAACGCGAGAAAATATTCAATATCGTCCGTAGAACAACAAATAGACGATATAACATCGGTTGATATCAGACAAACATTGGTTAATATTGTAAGAAGAAATGGCAGAATTTAATTTTGACTTAACATAAGACACGATAGGTCTTAACTTGCTGCGTTTTCGATTGCCAGAGAGTATTTTTTTGCCTAACAAGTGAAATTGTTGAATATATCGTCACCTTCATATCAAACATCACTATCTCTGTTCGGCAAACTTCGTGAATCCCGATCCTTGGCGATCGGATCGTTGAGAAGCACATTTGATTGGTTTTGATCTTTCTAGCTCGATGATGTCACCAATCAAATGACGAATGACAAATCAATCACGAACCAATTAAATGAGCTTCTGCAACGATCCAATCCCAGAGGATCGAGATTCATGAAGTTTGCTGAACGGAGATAGTAGTGTTTGATAGTAAGGTGACGATATTGCCCCCTTATCCGTAGTAGCTGACTATATGAACCGATATTGCCATTGAGACGATATCAAATCGACGATATAATATCGGTTGATATCCGAGAAATATTGGTTAATATTGTAAGAAGAAATGTTAGAATTTGATTTTGACTTAAAATAAGACATATTAGTACTAATTCCTGCTTTCGCTTTCGATGGGTGTCAATTCAACTTACTGCGTTTTCGACTGCCAGAGAGTATTTTTCTACCTAACACGTGAAATTGTTGAATATATTGTCCCCTTATCCGTAGTAGCTGACTATATGAACTGATATTGGCAATGGGACGATATCAAATCAACGGTATAACATAGGTTGATATCAGAGTTATGTTGGTTAATATTGTAAGAAGAAATGTTAGAATTTAATTTTGACAAAGTTAAAATACATATTAGCAAAAGCTGCATATTAGCAAAAAATTCAGTAATATACAATATTGAAAATAATTAAACAATAAAATAATTAATAATATAATTTAAAATTGAATAAACTATCTATAGTCCGACCGCCATGAGAAAAGCGTTTGACGTTGTACAATATGAGTTAAGGCAGAGGAAGTCAAGCTAATATGGAAAAAAAATAACTAAACTGAATTCCCTATACTTTGTTAAGTTAAATATAATATTTACTCTAGAAAATAATTATCATCTATAAATGAAGCTATTTGGAAATTATCGTTCAAAGGAGAACTATAAGTTTATGCAAGAAAAAAAAAACATAGTTGGTATAACACTTCAGAAAAACTAAAAGAGAATTTATTCATTTTCTTTCATTATTCGAAAAGTCTGCGCGAAATCACGACGGATCTTATAATTGAACAAAGAAACGAGAAATGAAGTCATAAGATATTTTTCATCCACAGTAATTTATAACTCTCTAAGTTATCAAAGAACCTTTAAGCAAAGAAAAAGGCGGATCAAATATTAAATAAAAAAACCTTTCATTTTTTAAAAACTCATTTGAATAAAAAGAGAGGAATTTGATCTAATCTGTATATAGCAGAAGTAAAAAATAACAAAAATTGACTCTTCAGAGAGCGGCCGCAAGTGCAGATTAAGCTAGTGTAGGTATGTAGTTATCAGATATTTTTCAATTTATGTGTTTGTAAGGAGACATTGAGACTCGTTTTCTCGTGGAATAATTTAGATTTATGAAAGTTATTAAAAAAGCGACAGCCACACAGAAATCAGATAAAGTGTACTGAATTCAGCCATCAGATATCTTTACCTGTCATCATTCGGAATTTCAATATTTATCAAAGAACATTAAGAAAGCTGCTGAAAAGGTAGATAAAAATATAAAGCTAAACTATCACTATCAGATATTTAGCACCTGTCAGTTCAGAATTTTTAAACTGATCAAATAATCTTAAATAAATAGCGGGAAAAGTTTGTCCGAATTCAAAATTATTGTAATTAACCTGATATTGTGATGATATTAAATCAATGATATAATATCGGTTAATATAAGAATAATATTAATTAATTGGGTTTTGGAATCGAAATACTGTTTGCTCCAATAAGATATCATATTCAATATAGTAAATTATAAAACAATCATATCGTTCACTCCTACAGTTCAAGAGTCATAAAATTTATTGAGGTATATCATAATTTAAGATTACAAACGAAATCAATCGTTGCTTACAAAATAATTATTTGCGAAGTATCCATACGAAAAATCCTTGCTTGCAAATAAAAACAAAGCATATTTTAAATTTTTATACAAAAAATTCCTCTCTTAAAAATAATTAACAAAACATATTCATTCGAAAATTTATTGCTTACAAATGAGTATGAAAAACTATTTACGAACTATCTATAAGAAAAATTATTATTCATTAAATATCATACAAGGTAATATAAATAGAGTAACTTCTCAACATTTAAAAACCCTCCAACAGTCGCTTCCGACCCAAACCCAACATGCAATCGCCCTAACGAGCCAAAACCACAGAATGGTAGCAAATTAGTCAAATAAATACCAAGAAAGATAGCAACCAGAACTCTACCCACAACGATCCCCACAGACGCGGCGCGAACTTAGCCCGCCTTCAATGGCACCAATTTACCTCTCCCTCTACAGGTATAAAAAACCACCATCCCCCCAGTCGGCCAAAAACATCTCATATGTCCCCTTAAAAACTTCCCCCGAACCCCATAATCTACCCCCTCACCCTCCATGCTTCTGCACATGCCAGGCAAGAAATGAATGGCAGGCAGGCAGCGTCTACCTGCCTTCTTGTGCAGCTGCCATCAGAAAGAACCTCAACGGTATACGCTGCCAGCCGACCCCCCGACCATCTATTGAAGTCATTCAATAGGAACTATCTTCGACGGAACGTACAAAAGGAAGACTTGTGTTTCCCGCCACTCTCCTCCCTCCCCCCTGTTCTTCATTCGGCTTCTTTCGCGGCGGCGGCGTGGTATTTATTTATTATTTTTGAAACTGCGTGCCGTTTAGGAGCTCTTTGCTTGGAAATTCGTGTAGAAAATTCGGTGTTCCCGCTCTTTGTTTAGCCTTTGCAGCTGCGTCATTAGGCGAAATTGCTGTGACCTCAGACGTCGGTAGTGTCATTACTTTTTTTGGATTTTTTTTTATTAATTTTCGCCGCCGATTGTGAAGTGGAGTGAGGAAAGGTTGAGTTTCCACCCCGGTGAGAAATCGGTTGGGACGGAAAGTCATCATCTTTTAATTAACTCTTCAAAATATTTGCAAAATCTGTTACTTTGGAAATATTATTATTTTCGGCTTTTCTGATCTAAACATTTGTTATCACGAAGGATGTGGTTTATATTTAATTGAAAGGACAGCGCACCATTTTTTCACGTCGCTTTAATTATACAAGCATTTTGTAGTTGGTTGCTGTTGAATAAAGGTATGCTCCATTTTTCCAATCGCCTTAACAAGAATTTCAATACGATTAGTTTTATAAAAACATAAGACGGCAAAAGGTCCCATAATGTAATATAGGTCTTGTTAAAAGAATCATATGATTTATGTAAACAGTAAATTTTATATAAAAGTTTTAAAATTTATTGAAATAACTATTTAAATATTTTTGGTACAATTTATTTAACCATATGTTTCCTAAATATTGACTAAGAATTATGTGGATCAGTTGAAAAAATAGTTCTTATTTAGTTCTTGAATCTTAGAGAGAAAACTTTGAAACACATAGTATATTTTTATAATTTTGAACGAAATTTCAAATTGATAAAAAAGAGTATTATTTAATCTATGTAGTAATTATCCAGTCTTGAGTAACGAAAATAGTAAATCTTATAAATATTAATTCAGGGAAACGATTTAGTACTGATATAAGTTATTTGGAAAATATAAAGAAATTGTAAATATTCGAGTTCAACAATACAAAGAAATTACGAAAGGTTAACACTTGATATGAGCAAAAGATTAAAATATTAAAAGTTGTGCATTTTTTATAGCTTAAATACTTTATAATAATAATCAGGCATCCTAATATCGGTACAAAAACTTAAAGTTCAAAATGATAATTAAATTGAATAATCTAATAATATTTTAATAAGTTTTTAAAATTTATCTTAGAAGGATATAAAGGACATTTATAACAGAACTACACCCAAACACTGGCGTATGTGTAAAACTTTATAGGGTAGCCTAGCCAACTTTCAAATATACAAGTACTTTGATTATATCTAGGGCTTCGTAATTTTTCTTAGATTCAGTAGTAAAATGTCATTTATAATGTTGATATTAAGAAGACATTCTTCATGTTTATGAATGGCTCATTTATTTCAGAGGTGTTACGGGTTTTTCAGCCGTCCTTATAAATGCCTTTGTACCTGAATCAAATCAAATGCATTGGCATTACTTAAAGAGACGGCACCAAACGTGACTTCTCCACAATGGGCGTTGAGTTTCATTACACGCTTTTATTGCTAGGACGATTTTCTCAATATTAATCTCAACAACAAAAAGCTTTTACACAGAAAATAGATCACAGATGCAATCGAACCGGTAAGATTAACTGCGCCACTAGATAAATCGATGTGCCCGCATAAAAATATGCACTGCCTTTGAAACGCAATCAAACATATTTAGCGTGACACCATAATGCGGCATCGGAGAATTTTCGTGCACTTCTTCACCTACAAATCAAGATCTATCGCCTGTTTTTCACCATTAACTAAATTTGCTTACAATATCTGCAGCATGCAACCGAACTATGCGAGTCATTACAAAGCTATTGAACCGGATGTTTCTGAGAGCACATCTTTCCCTTAATAAGACCAAGTCGTGAAGCAAGAGGGGAAAATAAATGCCCCCACATGACTTGGAGGTCTCGAAGATGCATTGTGCAACCGGGGATTCGGCTGGGCCGTTGCGGGAACTAAGTTTCAATTTCTCACTTTTTGTCTTTTTCTAACTCTTATCCTCATTTATTTTTTCTCCGTCTTCAATTTTCCCTCGATCCTTCTCATCCCAAATTAAGGTTTAAAAATAATTCAATGAAGAAAGTAAGGACATCAAAGAAACTAAACAAAGTAAATTGAATTCTTCGGAAAAATTTAATTCTTATTTTTTTTTCAATTAATTCATTAATAACTGCTGCAGACAAGGAGTTTGCGCCGGAATACTGGTCTTGGGAAATTTTCATAGGATGTAGAGTTTTCAAGTTTTTTTACTAAAAATTTTATGGGTATACCCATGTGTGTCAGATTTAATCGGTGCAATATTTCCTAGAGCGAACCTTTTTATTTAAAAGATAGCCTCAAGGAATCAAAGTGTACAAAGGGGATTGGATAACTACGTTTCTTTCAATAATCCTTGCTTTCTTAACCACTTTACACCCTTTGAATGAAAGAGTGTGGAGGAAACAGGCATGCGTAAGAGAGAAAGAAAGGGAATAAAAGAATATAGAAGGTAGGAAAGAGCGAGAGAATCAGTAAAAAAATGAAAGGATAGGGAATAAGGGGATATTAATGAGAAAATGGAAGAACTAGAGAGAAGGAGATGTAAAACAAAGAATAAATGAGCCTAAATGAGGGAGAATTAGAGATTAGAGAGTCAGAGTTTGGAAGATAGGGGGATATGGAGAGAGTAGATTCATAGGGGAAAGAGAGAGTGAAAGAGTCAGAGTTTGAACAATAGAGAGTGGAGAGAATTAGATTCTAGAAGAGAGAAAGAAAACTAGAGAAGGAGAAAGAGGGGGAGATTGAAGGGTGAGAAAGCTAAATATTTTCAGGAACATTGTTCCAGCAGGCGAACAAAAGCAGTGAGATCTAAATTGATAATGATAGCGGCGCATCGTGTCGCAGTAGCCGGCGCAGGATCCGCCCACCAAAAGCGGACATATTTGTTCCCCGGCGAAGAAATTACAAAGCGTGGCTCGGCATTGTGGGAAGGAAGGACCTAATGGGCAATGGTCCTGTCACGGAGTCACGAGAAAGCAGACTAAATGTGTTTCTGATGATCAGACAAAGTTTGGCTGCCGAACTAACCGGTAATTAGTTTCAACAGCTATGCGAAGCGCTATGGTTCGATATAAAAATGAAAAGAAGTGGATGCCTCGTCGTTAGAATCTGGATGCTACGTGACGTTAAGCATCTACAGTAGACGGAATTAATGATAGCTTGTTAATAATTGGCTCCGGCGGTAGATATTGTAGAGGTCTCCTATAATTGCCCACTTCCATTCAACAATATCTACCAATTTTCCAAACTGGCCATTTTCTTTCGTGCTGGTAAGAAGACGGACTCGTTGGTGCTCGTATTTCAAATCAATAACACTTGGGTGAAAGCGAGTCTGTCTTAAGTCATTGTAATGGTCCATCAAAGAGACACTTAAGAAATGAGAAAGATGTTCCTATTTGTAAAACTTCTCCCTTATTTTTTTTGGTTTGGTGTTATTCAACACAATTATATCTTTCGGCAAGTAATGACGATTAATTAAAACTTTCAATTTAATGAAATGGTAATGACAGCAATTATGTTTTGTAAGTTGTCATTACACTACAACTAGCACTTTTTTGTACAAGGAACATTTTTTTTTCATTAGAAATTTATTAATTACAATTCATACTAAAGCATAAACTTAATAGCTCATTTTTCCTCTATACACTACAAATGTATCGATGTATTTATCTCTTAAGTATTTTAAAAGCATTTTCAATCACCAAAGATTTATACCACCAAAATTATACCTATTATTAAACTTTTCTACAACTTTCTTAAATAATCCAAAATACTCGTGCTCCTAAATTTAACTCTCAGGAAATGCTACACCAACCAAGTGCATTCTTTTAGCGGCATTATTCTTACGACATTCCAAAGACTCGAAAAATAATAAAGACCCCATTCCCTCAACACTGGAGATTTTGAAGAACGGCAAAAACAACATCTACGCTCCATGCGCAAAGAAAGAGACGAATGCCAAAGGTTACGTGACGAATATACCCCAGTCATTTATCGTGTAACCCAGAGAGCTAACATTTAACATAAGGCGCCGGGAGATAAGAAAACGGACTTGTCTTTGTCCGTCTTGGAGACCTTATAGCGACCAATCAGATCAAATGAGAGGTATAATGATCCTAATTTATGAGTAATAAAATGAATGGTGTGTTTTATTAGTAATACATGAGTTAACCGTGAGACATTTGAAGTGTAATCGTTGTTCGTCCTTTTTGACTAAAGGTATTGTACAATTCTCGATCCCATCTTGTTAATTGAGAGTTGATTAAAATCAATTAAAAACCCCAAGTTATTAAGCAACAATGTAAAATTATCTTGGGGGTTTTGCCTTGATGCAGCCAAATCCTATATAATTACTTACAATAACTCAGTATTTCCTGCTTTAAGTTGTGTTAGATCGCATCGGATAATAATGTCTGGCAGGTAATCTTAATCTTCATTAATAAATCTACACTGAAATTAATAGTATTTTCAATTTGATAATAAATTTAAAAGAAAGTTAAACAGCAACAAGAAAGTTGAACTAAAGTTGACTGAACTTTTACATGAAAATGTTTAGCATTATTTTTGATAGTTTCTTAAATTAAGATAGAAGCATTTACCGGGAAATCTCAATAATTTTATCCAAAAAAGAATAAACTCAATATCTTAATTTATAAGTAGATATAATCTATAATAGTTGGTGTATTTCAAAACACATACCCAATTTCCAACACCTTAAAACTAATACTAGTTTGTGACCCGTGAGCTTGATGCTTAACAGAAAGACTTTTGATACTTCTATCAAGTCTATCTATTATTTCTGAGTTTGCATCAAAATATTCTAATTAAATCAAATCTAGTACATTGACCATTTTGATTACGTTTAAATTCATTATTTCTATTTTTAAACTGTGTTTTAAGTTAAGAACATCTATTTATTTTCTAAGATAACAACCGAAGAACCATTCCTGTCCATTCTTTTTAGCTTTGAAGACATCTTTAACCCAGTACGCGAGGAAGAAAACACTTCTCTAGACATTAAATCTAATTGAAAGAAGAGTGCAATATATTCTAAATTGCAATAGACACGAAATATCCTTTTACGCCCAGCTTAAAGTAGCTTTACCAGTTAGTAATTGCAACCAATTCAAAATCCTCCGGGGCCAAATAAACAACTACAATGAATCGTTACCGTACATTACATGGTGTTTTGACAATTTCCAAATTGAATTCGGGAAACTATTTTAAAAATGAGATCATTTGGGAGGTATAACTGATGTGTATCTCAAAATATTTCAGTTCTCACATTAGGAGAGCCCCGTTTTTGGAATCACCGGCGAGAAATTTGCGTTTTTTTCTGTAGTTATTGAGAATCATTTCGACCACAAACGCTCTATTTTCTAAGCCTAGTTATTGCATAGTTGAGCTTGAAATTTTCTAAAGAGAAAGGGCAGACTTAAGTGCAGACCGTATAAACAATTGAAGACAAGGTTATGCGGTTAAAGCGTGATGTCAGTTAAAATGATTGCTATCTGGATTCGTTAAACATAAGTAAAAATACGCAGTGAACTCTGAAGGTTTAATAGTAAAGAAAAATGTACTACTCAACATTTTCAAGAAAATGTAAAAGAAAACATGAATCTATATACAGTCTTAAAATTCATTCATGTATTGTATAATTGTGATACTTTTTATTTATGTACTTTATATATTGCTTGCTAATTTTCTCTAAACAACAATGCACAATGATAAATACCTCCTTTTATACCTTATTATTATTGAAATCCCATTTTAGGTTCCATATGCAAATGTGATCAAATTTATTGTGGATTACAACGTTGTTTTTATCTTTTACTCAATCCCATTTTCTAGTTCTTTAAATTCATATAAAAACATTTTAAATGTACATGTTCTGGCAATATTAATTTTATTATTAAGTTAGATAGAGCATTAATTTTTAATTTGCAGCTGTATTTTTCTCCCATGAAGAAAAAAATAATAAACATAAATCCTACAACCTATAAAAACCTGTACAAAATTAGTTTTTTCTTATTTCAGAAATATTTTTCGCGCAGGGCTAGAACTACCCAAGCAGATATATAAGCATAAAATTACATAACTAAGCTTGGAACAAATAGTTTATTCATTAAAATATAAGTTTTTTGTTTACCACATTCTCTACATTTGGTGGAACATAGCCGTTTGTTATAAGACAGTATAATAAGGAGTAATCCATAATAATTTAAGACGGATATAGAGTATATGTTTAGTAAGAGTGATTGCTTCTAAGGCTCTTCCCACCAAGGCATACAAAGTAACAATTATAACGCTTTTACCAGACTCAAGTCTAGACTTTCTCGTGGTCAATACACTCGACAGTCATGCGTAACTAAACGATGGAAAACTAAGAAATCCTACTTTTAGAACTCCCCAGTCCACAAAAAAATCTTTCAACTTTCAGGGCGAAATGTTTGAAAATCGCTACTTCAAACCCAATAATTTCCCGAAACTTTTTCAAACACTTTAGAACTTGTCACTAGCTCCGCGCCGCATTGCCCCCAGTCATCCTTGAGCTGCAGAGATCTTTTGCTTTCTTCCAAAGACACTATTCCAAAAAAGTATTGGGATATGGAAGCTACCGCCGGGATATGCAAACAAGTTCAATTTTTGTAGAGTTGGAATTAACTTTCGCTTTTTGTGAGGTGAAGTTATAGCATGGCTTGCAGCGTATTCAAGAATAATCTATTCAGTTAGGAATGTTGGGAATATCCGCATCCGTTGTTGTTTCATCGTTTGTGTCAAGTTTATTGTTTTTAAACTTTCTTGTGGAAACTTTCTTTGGAGTATCTTGCTGAGTGGAAAATATATTAAGCGTAATGCATCTTCAGGTATAATCTGTTCATTTATAGAAATAAATATTGTGAACATCATCATGTACGGTTATTTAGTAAATGAAGTTTGTTTTAATTCGTAATTAATTAATTTAATTTATCAAAGTAAAAATATTATACATTTGATAGTTAATGAATAAAAATAGTTAAAGTTCTTCTTTAAAATAACCCCAAAAAAATATAATTTCAATAATGCTTTTTAAATAGGTATCCATTGTTAAAGGAATTATGGTATACAAAATTACCAAATAAATCAAGTAAAAAGATATTTACGATAAAACACAAGGATATAATTTCAATTATATTAAAAACATTTCAACATAATTTTTTGCAAAATTTATATAATATTTCGCTCATATTATCTCTTCGTTATTATAGGTTTGGCTTTCTTAAGTTTGTGAATAATTCAAGTATTTCTAATCATTTCATATTTCTTGGATTTATTTTAAAGTAGCTCAAATAATATAATAATGTAATAAATAATAATCCCTAAGTAAAACTTGTACCAAAAGCCTATGAGAATCAGACATTGATATGAATCGCTTTTGTGTTATTTAGTATGTTATTAAATACTGTTTATTTCATTATTAAATTTTATTTTACTTCAGATCTATTTTTTTTTACTAAATTCTAAGGAGCATTACATTTTCAAGAACTTCCTGAAATCTAAAAAAAAAGTTTGTTTTGGCTAATAAACCCCTTTAAATCGTTGTATTCATCTCAGTAACTGAATTTTAGAGAGAAAACGAATTTATAGATTATTTCATTACTTTCATTTGAAGTATAAGGAAAAATATCTAGGGTTAAGGGAGGGTAAGACAAAAATGATTTCAGGCTGTAAAATTGAGATTTAAAAAGCCAGTGCCTCAAAAATTTACTGAACGTAAGTTTATTGACTCACAAATCAACCTACAAAACAAGAAAGCCTTAGCTTTAACACAAAAATGTCAAAAATCACAAAGAAAAAAAAAATTTGAATGCGTACTTTTACCCGACGTGACGGCTAAAAGTTAGCTAAAGCTTAAAAAGACGGCTAAAAGCCTTATTTAATTTGGTTGTTAAAGAAAACGTTATTTAAAAGGGAGATATTGTTTAAAGAACTTCTTTAACTTTTGTTTCGAATAAATTTAACTACTGGGAGTTGGTATTATCAATATAAAAAAGTAAAATGAGGAATAATTTTAGGTGTTACCAAATTCATTTAATCCATTTTTCTTTTACACACAATAACTCTAAAGCCATTGGTTGAGTTTTTAAGATACGTCAAGTATGCATTAAACTCTTATCTTTTCCTATCTTCTTTTAACAAAATGAATCTTAGATAGTTTTTTCATTGAATAGTTATTAAAATGAAAAACACATTTGATGCTTTTTTAAATTAATAAAAACATATTTTAAAGATGTTAAATTGTATTAAATATTATAGTTATCATACAGAGACTTATAATATTTATCGATATCATGAATGAAAACAGTTCAGAAAAGTTTGAAATATCGACAGTACATCGTAACTCTACTACAACATAAACATTGAGACTGAACAGTAGCACACTGCTTATAAAATTAACACTGTGACTGACGTCTGGCATCCGACATGAGGCTAAAGAGGAGAGATTTACACGGTTAAAAATCGGACAAACAGCAGCAGCGCCTAGTTAAAGCCTTCAAAACAAACAGGAACGAAATTTTCAATATCGCGAGGGAAAAAAAGCTGGAGGCGTGTATTACAATATCTCCAATCGTGCCGGCAGTAGACAATATGCACGGCCATGTCGGGCAGCCAGACTAGACGCCTCTGGCACTGCCAGTCCAACGACCGACCGAGAGATCTGCGAGCATTCTTACTTAATGGAGACCGGGGGTGGTTAGATATCGCGGTAGCAACTCTCCACCGGTGCTATAACATAATTACCCTTGGGCTTCTTTTTCTGCTGCTGCTGCTGGCCAGATCGCTTTTTTTCTTCAGACGGATAAGTTAAACAATTTAGCCATCTCCGCGAATCAATATGTTTTTGCTGGGCCCGGTCGCATCAGTATGCAAAATGGTATTGAAATGTTTTCGCGGCCGAGAAAACGGAGGCCCTATAATTACGCAATGTCGCAGAAACAACGAGCTGATTTGCATGCATCAGGGAAAATAAGCATTAGAGTACAATTGAAAGTCCTAATCGCGTTGCTATTACGGTTAAAAGAAAGAAGGGGTACCGCCGCCCGGTTGCAGTGGGGGTCCCTGTGGAAACTGCTCTTAATGGTCTTGCAATGAGTTTTTATTGCTCCGGACGGGTTCTGTAGGACATTCTTTCGGGATGCTGCTCTTCTTTCGCGAGACTAAACACCGCTTCCTTTTGACAGATGGAACAAATAATTGCTCGGCTGTTTCCCCTATCACTGTCACGATGCGCCATCCCGGCAAAAAATATCAGCCACTTTGATATTACTCGTTCCGTAAAAACTATACATATATGTATTTTCTTGAAAAGTATAACAATTTATTACTTTTGGAAAATTACAATTTGGAAAAAAATCATGTTACATGTTTTAATTGACATTAAAATTTTCATACAAAAATGACACAGTAAGGTACACTCGTTATTTGAAAATTATAAATTAAAGTAACAAAAACTTTAAATTCAATAAATTTAAAACACTTCGGTGACAGAATTTCAGAGGAAAGTTTGAAAAAGGTGTTAATTTAAACAAAATTAAACTCTTAAAACTTACTATCCATGATTTAAAAATGGCTACTAAGCTACATAATTAAGACCTAGAAAAGTGCATAATATAACAATTGACTAACTGAATAATAATTTATGCAATATAAAATAACAATGACTAAAATTTTTTTTACAAATTAGGAAAGACCTATTTCTTTTTTTTAAATTCTTCTGTTGAAAATCCTTTATTAGACTCTTGAAATACGTATAGTTCACTTGTATATTTTTTACTAAAAATTTAATAATTTATAATAAAAGCTTAAATAACTAAATTTTTTAGAGTAAAAATTAATTAGTAGTTAAGTTAATTTAATGTATGATACAACTGTAATAAGAGTTGAACAGTGACTTCTCAAGCATTAATTTAAAAAGGAACATTATTTTTTGTCCTATAATTTTCCTCTTTTAAATAAAAACATAAAAGACAAAACCTAAATTTAAACTTTTAAAAACTTTTTTAAATGATAAAGGTTTAATTTTAAAAGTAGAACTGTATGCTTTTATTGTTTTGTAAATTGATGCACCACAACAAGAATTTTAACTTCAACCATCTAAACGTTGAAGTTCGAATGAATGAACATTTATATTAATATAGTGTAGAAAGAACTCGAGTGCTTTCCTGACAGCTTTCCTTTAGAATCGTGCCAGCTCTCTGTGTAATTTTGATAACTCAGTGAGGTACCAACCCACTGTGATCATTCAATATCGCTTAGCAAATAAATATCGGCCAAATCAAAACACTTTCATCCCAAACATACCGCATCCAAATCGCTCTACACATTTTGCGCTATCTCAGAAACAATCGCATATATCCCGCGTGTCCCATTCACGTTACGTTTCCATCAACACATCTGCTCTTTTTCGCGCTATATCTTTTCCATTTGAGTGAATGCCATTTAGTCCGTTCATACAGGTGTTATATTCAGAATGCGCTTTAGGTAGGCAATCCTACGTGCCAAATTAGAGACTGGAAAAGAGAAATCCGTAGCATGGAAAGTCCCAAAGAAATAAATCCGTATCATGGGAAATCTCATAGAAAGATATTCTTAACATAGGAATTCTCATAGAAAGAAATTCTTAACATGGGAATTATCATAGAAAGAAATCTGTTACAGGTGGAAGTCCCATAGATTTAAATCCGTTACAAGGGAAGTTGGAAGTAACAGAGATGAAGAAAAATATCGCGCACTCTCTAGAAAAATGATCGAAAAAGGAGACCGAATATTTTCAACACGAGATAAAACTATGACAAATGATTCAGTGGAAAAAATTCTACATAACTGTTGTTTTTATTTGTAATGTTTAACACACTGCGATATTGGAAGGAACGACTTCCAACTGTATTTTCTATATGTTATGGGGAACATTTTCAGTGAAAATGGTTCACACATTACCTAATATAAACCTTCCTTCTTCCTTGCAGATGTGAAAATCTCTAATCTCACCATCCAAGCAATTTTGTTGTCAGACCTACACCCTGATACTATGAGGAGTCATGGGGTAATGCTCTAACTTTTAAGGATATTTTATTTTTTAATGGTAAAGTATGTGTGTGTGTGTGTTTTCAATGCAACCAGGCACAGAATGCCAAAAGACTTTACCTTGCCCTCCAGGGTCCTCTTTTTAAATTCACCCATGACTGACCCAGCTACCACAGAAACATCGATTTTTAGTAACAATATTGGCCAGTATCACAAATATTAATAAATGCGGGACATTTAGTGGTATTTTAATCAATTCGAACAAGGTTAGAAACATTCAAAATAATACTATTTATATGAAATAAACCAGGAAAAAAAAACAAATTTGATTTTCTCTGGCCTTATTTTAATAATCAATGTTGGAGAAACAATATTGGTCAGCAAAACCAACACTGAACAATGCAATGCCGTTGATATTGACCGACGCCAATGTTGACAGAACGATATTGGTCAATATAGATATAACAATATTTGGCAGTGTTTTTGTGCTGTCTCGGGGATGCCACGCTCGGTACAGTGAGGGTAGTCGCTCCAAGCGCTCTCTATTTAACAAACAGCTCTATGGGTCCGTCCATGTTTTTAGCGTCGGCCGCTGCCGAAGCATCGTGTGAAAAGGGAGGAAGAACAGCAATTGTGGAAGCCTCGACCTCGGAAGATCTAGGGAGGATAACCGGTTCTCTATATATTAGCTTTAGAAAAGAAGAGAATTCGTTCCCTTTCGACGTTTTGTATTTTGCTCTCTCCCTTTTCAAATCTCAGGTACTTGGTTCTTCGAAATGCCATTCACGTTCTTTTTAAATTTAAATTAATCCTCAACCGGTGTTAATAAATTCGCTTTGGGAAATAAAAATGGTGTCGCGAGAGCTATTTTGAGATTAAATAAAGTAATTTCTGGAATTGGCTTGAGTAGGTGATATATTTGCGGTGGATATCGGATTTAGTGGGTGATAGAAAGAATGGAAGTCGTATTTCTGGTTATAAGTATTTGGGGATAAATTAGTTGATTTAAAAAAGAATGGTGACTGTCAATAGTGAAACAACATTTCACAGAAAAATAATTAATCTATCTTCATGGTTATTTTTAACACTATTTTAAATATAAATATTGCTTGAACAAATAGTAGGAAATCTTTGAACTTTGGCTCTGTTATAGAAAAAAAAGTGCCAAAGTAGTTAGTTGCCCTATCATTTGTTTTCTCTACTTTACTTACAAAAGTTTTTTTATTAATTTTTCTGATAAAATTTAATCAGTTAAGAATGTTAAAAATGTTTGAAAAAGATAAATAATTATCTAGATGAAACATAAAAATGTAACTCCTACATAATTATTCTAATGGACCTATTGCGGATTTCAAAAATACCAATTCGTATGGTTTTCTTTAGAAACGTTTATTGTACAATTGCTCAAAACTAAATAGTAAAATTAAAATAATTAACGTTCTATAAAACTTATTTAAAACAAATATAAATGTTATTAACATTAAATCATTTTAAGTAATTGTTAATATTGAATAAAGTTTTGAATAGCCATTATGGAATGGAAATGGATGAATGGAAATTTTAAAAAAACTCTTTATAACCAATAATGATTTTAAATAATACGTATAAATATTGATGTATATAATTATTGATATAAGTAATATCTTTATGAAAATTAATAAATAAATTAAAATTAAAAGAAATATAACTAGGAATTATTTTCAAATTTATAAAATATACCTACTATTTTAAAATTTATAAATAAAAATACCACATCTAGAAAATTTTAATTTCTGAACAAATTATACAAAGTAAAAGAGCGAATACTATAGCTAAGAAGAGCTAATATCAAACATTTAAAGTCCAAGTAGCAAATAGGGAATAGCAGAATAGCAAATAGGTAAAAAAAAAGTTCTTTAGAGTAAAAAAAATTAGGAAAATTGGACAATTCTGTTTAATTTTCACGTCCGTACATCTAAAAACATAAAGTAACTACACATATTTTTTAGGACCAGGACTGACGATTTTTACAGTTTTCAACCCATGACAAACATTATTTACATTGCTTCAAAACCTATCAAGATCTATTACATCAACGCCACCCCTCCATTTAATAAGAGTCTCAGATTCTAACTCCACAACTTCATCTCAAAACTCGCATTTTCGCGGGGAATTTCCCAACAGCCGACGCGTTCCTGTACATAAACATAAACATCCTTTTTCATCGGAAAGCGTGGATGCGCGAGAAAGAGTGAGCGAGAAAGCGTATAAATAATTTGATCGCTCATTCCTCACACGTATGCTCGTAGTATGGAAGCAGATGAAAGCTGTGATATGCATCATCATCATCATTTATTCTAATGAACCAGGTAGATGATTTAATTTATCGCCTTGTACCCACCCTCTATTTGGGTATATTTTGCTTTTGTAATTAGTCTTCCCAGAGCTCCGTTTAATTGAGAAACAATGCTTCCTGTGCACTCGCTTCCATATCGAGACAGGGATGGTACTTTGCCGGCTCCTATTTCTTCCTGAACATAACTTTTGGGAATAGTTTTGAACATTTTTAATAAAGCAACTGATAGGTATTTCATTCATTTATAACACTGAGTAGAAGGTAGATCTGGAAATTGTCAATATAAAGTTTCCAGTAACATTTATAAGCACCAGCAAATTCCTTAATTCTATTTTCTTCAAATTATATTGCTGATTAGGAGATAAATTGGAAAAGAAAAATTATATTTTACCCAAAGCTGCTAAACAAGTATACCTAGTTTAATTCAAAATTGTATTTTCTAAGTAGGTTCTTTAAATCCCTTACTATGGAACTTTCGCAATGAGTAAATGATGAATAAATCTTTTATAGCCACTAAAAATACTGACATTTGAAGTGGGGAAATACTGTCATTGGCACTGGTTAACAACAGGAGAGAAACGGTTCATAGTCTTAGAATTACATTAGATTCCCTAAAAGTAACAGTTTTTCATATACCAGTAAAGTTCTACAAGAGTTGCATAAAATTAAAGATAAAGCTGTTGTAGGTTGACTTAGGTCTTACACAAATTTCACAGTAATCAAACGTAAATATTTAATATTGATGCATCAACTTCTTACAAAAACAATGTTTCTAAATATAAAATAAGACAAATATTATTTTCACAACAAAATTTTATATTGCTTTGAGATTAAACTGCCTTAACCAGAAGTTGAAGTATAAAAAGAGAAATCCAGAGTTTTGGTTTCCAAGGAGCTTTAATATGAAAAGTTGATGTGGAAACATATAAATTTCACCAAAGATTGTAGAAAGTTTAAAACTTGTCATAAAAGATAAGGCTATGGAAAGAAAGTCTACTGGCAACTAGACAACTGAGACACTCATTTGGGGGGAAAATGCGAGTCAATAGACCAAACACCATTTGTTGCCTGGTGTAATTGGCAAGGAGAAAGTAGATTATACTTTAGCATTGGCCTCAGGGATGGGGCCCCAACAGGAGGAATCTGTTCAATTGACTTGAAGCCGGCCTTGACTTTTAGAATATGGAGAAAATGTCTCCTAGCTTTGATACCGTTCCTCCATGCATAATGAATGCCGTTCTAGTACATAATTCTCAATTTTATACCGATTTCCCTTTCTAAAATTTGATTAATCAAAGGTAAGGAGTGAACACACAGTCTTATATGCATGTAACATATTGTCCGAGGCAAGCAATATTTATGAAGTTGGTATTATTGCCGCAAAAAAAGTGCAATTTTAATTGCGTCGTGGGAAAATCTTGAATAATTAAGAAAGGTATTAATTTCTATTAGCATGTTTCTCCTTTTATTAAGTCTAGCTCCGCTACAGTAAACCATATATATTCCAAATTATTAATGATAATTTAGTAATAATGTATTGTTTTATAGGCCTTGACCAAAACAACTATCATTTTAACAAATCGATAATAATTGTGAATCTGCGGTATAAGTGAATTAATTTTTGGGTCCGTTAGAAGGTTTACTACAACGTGTTCGGCAGTAAAAATCCATACCTTATATTATTGGCAAATATCGACAAAGTGATAATTTATTTGAAAAGTCTTTCAGATAATTAAAGTTTAGTTAAAACTTTCTTATTAAAAATTTTCTTATAAAAATACGAATTAAATTTTTACTAAACACAAGCGCCTAACAAAAGGGAGTGAAACAGTAGCTAAATCCCCTAAACACACGTATTACAAGGCAATTTCCTAACGCTGATCACGGCGATATTTTTTTTTATCGAAAAAGGATTTAATCTTATGAAGACATCACCATCATAAATCCATGCGTATGTCTGCAGACAAACATCGTTCTCGTTTAAAAAAAAGCGCTTCACTCTTCGATACTAAATAGTTTATCACCTACCATTTATTGACCAGGATCTCGCGCGAAAAAACAAAGAAAAGCCACTCTAGATATATCTTGCGCGGCGGTAACATTCTATCAAAGTAATTTTTCATCCGATTTTCGGCAGGAAAGTGAGGGCACATCATGGAAGAATGCTTAAAAAATACAAATAATTTTGGAAGCTGGTTCGGTGGGAAAAAAAAGCAGTAATGAAAGAAGACAAACATCGGCCAGCACAGAGGGGCAACTGTAATTAAAGTTTACACTGAAAATCCAAAAGAATTTGAGATCATCTACGAGTTCCAGTAGTCATTAGGAGTTCTCCACTTTCAGTTGGTAAAAAGGCCTCTGAGGGCAAAAAAGAAAGAACCAAGAAGGATGATAATAATAATAATATCGTCCCTGTAAGCTGATCATTAGAAGAAGAAAGGGTTAGTGACGTCTAGCTTGGAACCCAATGATTAAGTTTAAAAAGCGATGGTGGCATCTAATAGAACCAATTATCGAACTATCTACTGATCATCGGGCATCAGGATGCTGCTGCTCTTCATAAGAAAGGGGGGCAGACATAACTGTGGTCATGATTGCCCTTTAATAATGGTTCGTGAGTTCGCATACATTAGTTTGCCTCAATGCTATCGGAGCTAGTTGAGGTGGACAGGCACGATAACGGTGGACATGATGGCCAGGGTCGATGCTCCACCCGCCACAAAGTAGCAGTAGCGGGGAGTCACGCGACCTTCCACTACGTGACAAACCTTTGTCACTTTTGACATCTGGAAGTGACGCCAAGAATTAGCTACGTACTATCTGTGACAACCGTAACATTTCTCGCTATTGTCATATTGCCGATGGAACTCGAGGCGAAATTGCTTCCACCGTAACGCCAAGACTCATCTCTGTATTTCCAATTCAAAGTCAAATTTTACACAGAACTTAGGAACGATATGGAGAAATTTTAGTGGCTATGTATGAATAAAAAATACTGTTAATTGTTAGTTTACCCTTTTTCAACAAGGGGATTTAAGCGGCACCTTATTTTGTTTGAAAGAATTGAAGAGTCCAAATCTCAAGAGTCAATTTTATCATAAATGTGGTTTTAAGAGTAAAGAGGTTTTATAAATTAAATGGAACGTTGAACCATGATCTTTTAATTAGTTTTTGTTGCACTGAAAAAGTTTTCTTATATGTATTTAATTCAAATATTTTTCAGTTTATTAAAAGGGAAATATATGGGAAAAATTGTTAGAATTAAAACCACAAAAACATCCGATATTGAACACAAACTTTAAATTTAAAATAGCATTCTGTTGATTAGTTTCAGCGTGGATTTTAAAGCACATTAATTCGTCAACAACAAAACTTTTTAAACTAATTCCAGAAGAAAAATTTTGCTAGCATTGAAATCACGCAAATCCTAGCATTTTTAATGATAGAGATCATTTGAGTTTAATAAAACTATATAACATACAATTTTTACTTTGGAACTGGGTTGTAGAAAAAAATTTTTTATATACACACATTTGTGTAGAATTATACTTTATGTGCTGTCGAAATAGTATATTAATGGAGATAACCAACTGTTAGATATTTTCTACCATACATATAATTTATTCTATCAAAAATTCTCTTATACACGACACATCCAATTTAACGATGGTGGGAAAAATATAAATAGATGTTTTGACAGATATATTATAAATAAATGAAAGGCCTTTATATGATAAATATAATCCAATAAATAATTAGTATCTAAATTAAACTCTATCATAACAATGTATTCACTTTTATCAAATTCTAAATTTTAATTTTTGTATAGGCACATGATAAAAACTCCTCGATAATGATTAAATTTAGATAGGTGTTTTGATAGGAATAAACAAAAGAAAGTATTTTTTAATTAAAAAACGTCTATTAAACTATTGATACCCAAATTAAAATCTTACTTGCATTCTAGTATATTATACTAACGTCTTTTTAATCTAAATAAAAAAATGTTGCTCCGTAAGGGTAAGATAAATCCAGCACGATTACGAACAAATATAGTTAATTGTTTTGATTAATATAAGTAAATAAATTCTTTTATTTCGATAAACAGTTTCTAATATATACCACTGGTACCCACATCAAACCCACATATTTTTATATAAATAATTAAGATATTAATTAAGACATAAATTAATGAATTCGTTTGATAAATATAAATAATAAATTATTTTATTTTGATAAACAGTTTCTTATATATCAGTGGTACCCACATCAAATCCCCATATATTTGTTAGAAAAAAATTAATGAATTCCTTCATATTGGTAAACAACTTCTAATAAACAATCGGTACCCTCATCCAACTCTCTCCACCAGCTGAAACCCTCGACAAGACGAATTCCACACCCACCCCACCCAGAAGAAGTCCCGCGTAAAAACAATGCCCGCGAAGCCAACCAGGAGACGCTTAAAAAGTGAGTACGCCAGTTAAAAAGCCACTCCTCGAAGCCTTTATAGCGGAAATAAAAGGTTCCTAGAGGAGAAACCATAGTTTACTATATTAAAGGATGTGAAAGGTGAACCGATCTTTCAAAATTCCTCGTTTTTTTGCGTGGCAAGGTCCCCAAGAGGGCGTGCCACGAATCATGGTCAGTATTGCCAAGTTCTTGAACTTGGCGAGTCCATCCACCGCCAAGCCTCTCGCCCGCCTCCTGTCATTCATTTATTACAATGAGTCAGGTAGGGATGAACTGCCGGAGACCGTGGAAATCGCTCAGGAATGCCGGTGGTTTTGAGGGGATGGTGCCGTTAGTCGGGTGTGTTATTGAAATAATGGAAGCAGCTTTGCTGTTAATTCGCCTTTTATAAGAAGCTATTATTAAATTGAAAAAAGAGGAGTCTTTTAATAAAGAGAGGAAAATGATTTATAAATGTGAAGTTACGAGGGTATGTTTACTGTACATTCATTCGTATAGTGATTTTGGGGTACTTGACACCTAGAAACACATCTAGGGCATTAGTTAAATAAACACACATATGTTATATAATATGTATTACATATATAATAAAATATAAATATAGTATTATATCATATAAATATAGTATTATATAATATAAATATAGTATTATATATAATATAAATATAGTATTATATATAATATAAATATAGTATTATATATAATATAAATATATTATTATGTAATATAAATGAGGCCCCTAGTTTCAAAAACGGACTGTTACCAAAAACAAAATTTTATAGGAGGGAGAAAAAACTGTCATCATGACTAAAACAAGAAAAATTTGAAATTCAATCTATTTGCTGTATGATTTTGTTTTTGGTAACAGTCCGTTTTTGAAACTAGGGGCCTCAAATATAGTATTATATAATATAAATATATGTTACAGGCAATGTGATAAATACTCGTTGATAAATACCATTGAATTTATCACATAGCCCTCCTCACTTCGGGTATTATTAATAATGCTTGGTTTATCAATTTGCCAGTAACATATATGTAAGACTAAAAAATGATGGTAACAGAAAAGAAATCATTTGGATGTATGTTAATCTGAATCTAAAAACAACATTTGTATTAATTCTGGTTTACAGTAAAGAGGCACCAGTAAATGAAAGATAATGAGATTTTTTTTTATTATAGATAAGTAAATTAAAAATTTACTTCACAATGTTATTATAGTATTCCAGAAAAAGACAATGTCTGGAAATATGTGATAATTTTATTTCAGGATTATCTCGAAATAACAGGTATTGAAAAAATAGGATAATCCTTAAATTCAAGAAGTTCGACAGAATTTTTTATTTTTGTTTTAAGGAACAAAGATTGTAAAAAAGTCTATCAACAAACAGTGCACATTAGGTTCACTTTATCTATAAATAAAGAGTAGTAAAAAATTCCTTTGATATCACAATTGCAAAAGAAGTTTCACGCGTTCAATATTAAAAAAGAATTACCGTTTTATATTCGCAATGAATGAATTCGAAATGAAAATTTATAAATTCTATGTAAATCTTGTAATGGTATAGATGTCACAAATTCAGCAAAATAGTATTAAAATAAATGTAATTTTTAGGAGATAGAACAGAATAAGAAGGTTAAAAATAACAAAACGATAGGAGTTAATATAAAATAAGCTTTTAAAATATTAGAAAAAGAACTAATGAATCCTATAACACTTCCAAATTTTAATTAATGACCATAAATCATCATTTACATTACGTACTATGAAAAAACTGTTAAATGTTTTTGAAACGGGATTATTAAAATATTTACTTCAGTAATATTTCCATTAATCTTAATTAAAATGCATTTTTTTTTGTAAATTGCTATCAAATAAAAACAATAGCTTCTGATTATAATTTTCATTACAAGTACTTCATGCTTAGATTAAACATACTATGAAAAACTCAAAAAATTTGATTTGCGATTTTTAATTACTGTATTTAATGAGAAAACTTCAACATCGCACCGAGCGCTCTAGTTAACGGTAAACGAATGAATCAAAGAATAGATGGGGAAGAGCAATTCATTTTAAAATACCTTATCCGTCATAGCTACCACTCAAACTGCTTACTTCTCCTTAAGTCATGGTGTATTATGGTACGATTACAGCTACAAATGGCATATTATGGTAATTACTTATGGTATGTTGCTACTACGAAGAATAACCTTTGACTCTTCCTCGATAGTATCTTGAGGGTCTTTCCCTACGTATAAGCCTAAAAACACGAATCCTCGTTGATGTGCAAATTATAGAGTAGAATGACTCACTCGGAGATTTTAAAGAGATAGTTCATTCTGTGGTAGTTGTTTTTTTATATCATAACTACTGGCAGAGCACTGCTGGATCACTGGGGGGAGGTTATGTGGTGCACCTTTGAGTTGGATAGGGTACTGCTGGGTAAACAAGTTCACACCTTTTACTTAGTTTATTAGATAAAAAACTGTTTTAAAGAATATTTTTGGATTTTTCATTTATAAAGGATGAGTGTCGGTTGTCTTATCAACACAATAATGATTCAGGATAAAAATTTCACTATTTTATATGCATTTTAATCATCTAAGAAATACCACTTCAGAAGAGTTATTTTAAAAAATTGTAATCTTGATCAGGATTGAATTGTAATCTTAAATTTTTTATAATTTAATAAAGTAAAGTTAACAAGAGTTTGAATATTTAGCTGTCTCTCTTTAATTCTGAGAAAATTTTCTTCCTAAGAATTCCAAGTTACTTATAAAAACACCACCTCATTATAAAAAGACCTTCCTTTGATTTTTTTTATGGTATAGGATATTAAAACGAAACTTTTTAGCATAATTTTTATTTTTAGGAATAAAAGCTCCAAAAATTTAGTACCTTGGGGGAAAAAATTATAATGCAGCCAGCTATTAAGTTAAAAGATAAATTCGTGATAATATTTGCTGGTCATTCCGTCAAATCAACAGGGCCCTCACAACCTAACCTTCTCGGATTTCAACGAAACTTTCAAGAATTGTTCTTTCCTATGATGTAAATGAGAAAAGGCTTTTATAATTTAATAACTCTTGGTAAGTTTTTTATTAAAAGTTTTTGAAAACTCGAAGAAAATCCAACTTTTGGCTCAATGATCTTAAATAACTCCTGTTCTATTAGGTGTAAAACAATGTATCCCCCAATTTTTAAGGGGGATTTTACAAGGTTTAATTTGATATCAAGAATGACTATGTCCATAAAAACATTTTCTTCATGATTTTCTTAATAAAAAAAGTAAAAAACAATTTTGATGTGTTCTAGAATTTTTTGAAAATTATACATGTTTTTTGCAACATTATAAGGTATACATTCTGAAAATTATAGAATAGGAAAGTCATGGGATCGGGAGTTATAGCAAGAGTTTATACAATTATAGAGAGTAAGCACAGATTAACTCCTTCCTAAAACTTCAAACCTAGCTTCACCACTGTAATAACTGATGAAAAAGACAGGACTAAAATTTGTTCACTCATATTTACCAGGGCATAGTAAGCATACAAAAGCCGGTTAAGCACTCGAAAACGGAATACACCCACTCAACTGCAAGAAAGCGCCGCTTATCAAAACAGTCAAGCCCAAAGCGAAAATCCCTGCAAAACCCAGTTACGAACCCAAATCTAAGAATGTGCAAGAAGAAATAATACTCCAAAGAATGAATAGGTAAAAAGAAATAAGACCACGAAACGTTCCTCCAGATAAAAAGGGAGACCTTCCTTTTAGGGGGCCCTGGGCTGGGAGCGAGCCTGCACCTTCCCCGAATTCCTGGCCAGCGTGGCAGTCAGTGGGCAACAAAAGCAATTTATCGCCATTCAAATTGCGGCAGAAGAAAAGCAGTAGTTCTTGCATTCGCTCGTCCCAAATAAATAAAGTAATGAATCCGCTTACCACCCAGTTCATTAATCGTAGCCAGCCCCTTTTCAAACTTCCCTCCGCAGCGCGATTAGCGAGCCCAGATTGATGATCGCTCCAGTGTTTCGGGAAATGTCAAGAAGTTGCAACGCTCGGCTCACTAGACTTCAATGAAATTTAATGCGGGGATGTGCTATGGAAAGTTTTAGTTGTTTTTTGAAATCGGTATCAGTTCCTTATCGTAAGAGGAACTGGATATTTTAAAGAGGGAACGGTCGGTGTTCAGCTTTGAAGTGAAGTTTTAGTTAGTTTCGTATGGTATAAGATGGGAATTGATTTTTTCAACAGGTTACTTTTGATTACTTCTAGATGTTGTAGTTAAAAAGATAATATTTGCAAAATATGAAATTTTAAAGAATGGAATGTTTGTAAAAGATGAGTCAACACACTATGGCAATTAGTTCTCATCGAACAATTTTTCTTTTAATTTCTTTGACTTGCGAAATACAAATTGAAACGGATATAGGTTTTAGAGTTTAAATGATGAGAAACAGCTATATTTTTCATTCAGATCCGATTTACTGAAAATATTGAAGAAATTTTAGCCATGGAAAGATAAAACTTATCATACGAAAGCTCTGCACAGATTTTCGAAAAATCTGATTTATAAGAACAATTCGAAAATAATAATTCAGAAAAGAATGAATATTAATACAACCAAGTTTATATGTTAGAAAATGCAAATTAAATGAACGAATTTTACCTAAACTAAAAACTAAATTATCACAAACAAGTGAACAAGTTCCATGGTCCAATTTAAGTTAAATTTTAAATCCCTTAACTGATCCTTTATTTCTATTGAGAACTTGCATATTAAATTCTATCAAAATTGAAGAACTCATCACAATGGGAGAATGCGTGAATGGTTTTGTGTTTCATTGCAAGATATCGATATTTAGATGAAGATAGCTCTTCTAGCCATATCTCCCACGAAGAAAGTGAAAATACAATCCAAATACTGACCAACACTTAAATTTCAACACTTAATTTTCGTAACCGCTATCATAAAATGAAATTTTGGTTCTGCAAGGCTCTCACCAGGTTTGAAATAAGCATTAGGGCCACCGTAAAGTTTTATTACATCCAGTGCTTGGATGTAATAAAACAATTTGCGGCCGGACCACCAGCAGTTTATCTCCCCTATCTCCCTCAATCTCTTTGTATCTCCCCTCACACTCGCGCATGAGAGCTGTCGAAAATTCACCACATGAAGACACCGGCGCCATAAACTCAGGTTTCATCCTGGAGATAATTGTTTTATTACATCCAAGTTTTATTACATCCAGAAAGTCTACGGTGGCCCTTAACGCTGCATACGATCGAGACTCGATTCTTCAATTGACTTCATCTTAAAATTTATTCCTACAGTCCATGAAAGGCGATAAAATTCTGATCTCGTCCAAGGCGAGAGGGTGATAGGGTGACTCCAAGATAAATCGGGCCGTAACTTGACCCTCGGAAGAATCGGCGCAATCTACAAGATTTTAAACAAGACGTTACACACCACGCACTGGTTTGAAAAGTAATTTATAGCTATTCAAATTGCGGCGCAGGAAAACCAGTAGTTGGAAAATCATAGCCGTCGCAAATAAATAAAGTAATGAACCCGTCGGCCCATTAATAACCGAGTGGCTCCATCGCCCCCTGCGTAGCACACCTTCCGATTAGCAAAGGCAGATTAATGATGTGGAGAGATGTGAGCAGTGGACACAGCGATTGTCAAGCGCTTTGTTGCGTCATGCCCATTGAGATGCAGCGCGTGGAGGAGAGGGTGGACTGAGATATATGCGGGTCAGAGGTCCACTGGAATTGTTTCGTTCGCCGTGTTAACAGCTCGGCCACATTCCCTCCGGATGGCTGCTTTATTTACAAGGGGAGAATTAATACATAAAGCGATTGAATCGTCACTTTCAAAAAAGGTCTACAAAATGACAAATTCACTTTATGTGCTTAAACGAATCTCAAAGCTTCCCTCTACACATGAGTGGGAAGAAGGAAAAATAACTATCCCCTATCGGCAGATATAACCATTGGATTTGGCAAAATCGATGTCCATTCATTGTATATTTTGATTTAATTTTAAATTTAAGTTAATTCGTCTTTCTTTTCGTATTCTTTGTGGTGTAAACTAAGCCAAAATAAAATTAATTTTAAATTTAAAAGTGTTTAGTTTCATCCAGTGAAACTTCCATAATAACTCAGTTTCAAAATACTTTTTATTTTTTTTGTTAGTCTTTCTATATTTTTCATCTTTGAGAGCTGTGAATTAAGCAGAAATGTAATTTAATTGTCTATTTAAAGATTTTTTAAGATTGTTTCATTCATAAACTTGAAAAGGGAATAGTGAATCCATCAAAACTTTTTCAATCGAAAAATATTCTTGAATATACTTATATTTTTTTTTTCGATAATTGTTCAGTATTCTAAATAGGGTTCTGAATTTCCAGTAAAAATTTGGTGGTTACACAACGGAAATACTATTACTTAAAGGGTTTTTTTTTTCGATATTCTCAAAACTTTTTTTGGACTTATTCCCTTTTTTAAACTGATGATTCAATTGATACGTGAAGCAATAATTGTTGAAATTATTGCATTAGTTTCTGGATGTTTTAATATGTATACCTATTTAGGCATCAAAAATCATCAAGCAAACCATGAATAGAGCCGGTTGTTTGAGTATTTTAGAGATAAACACGGATCTATACGATGACAAAAGTGCTGAGAACACTCCATACAAAAATAAACCAATTATTAACACTTTTTTGTCCTCAACACTTGTATTCTCATTTTTTATTATTTCTATAAATGATATTAAAATTATTATTTCTAGTTCATTATCCCTTCCAATTTTAGACTGCTCGAGATTTTCAATTAAATCCCATAGAAAATTTGGGGCGGGTTCATCTGGTAATTAAGTGTTAAATTTTAAACAAGTCTCGAAATTAATGATAGTTTAGGTAAAATCATCAAAGAGATCAGATAAGTTTTATAACCCTAAAAAACTACTGTACTATCAAACATGAAAACAATAACTTCAATTTATGTATATGAAAATTCCTATTCATTTTTAAGAAAGTTTCAAAAATCATGAGTTCATATTTTTTGTCATGTTCGTTTTGTTTTATAAATTTTCAAGTACTTTAATAAAAGAAATATAATTAGAATAAGTAAACGGACTAGTGTCTTAACTTTCTTATCATCTCTATCTTTGATTTTAAATATTATTAGCATCAAAAAGTATACAGGGCTCTATTATACATCAAATGTATAGAGGAAAATAAATGAAATATTGTTAATTGGATTGATATTTCGAGTTGAAATTAATTTGCGTGTTAGTAATAAATTTATTTTCTAATAAAACAGGAACTATAGAGATTTCTAGAAATTTTTCGTGAAATTATGGTTTTAAAAAGTGTATTGGTTAACATTAAAGACAATGATAGGGTTGGACCTCATACTATAATTGAAAAATAAAACACGATTGATTAAGTTATATCACAAAAGGTGGTATATATAATTCATAACAATTGAAGAATCAATAGGAGATAAATTATCCATCCATATATCCATTCAATCTCAAATTTTTAATTGTAGTCTCCTCATTTATCTGAATTTTGATCTTTCAAGCATTTTTTATATTTTTGCATTTGCTTTCTGCCTTTTCTACACGTTTTGCAAATCTCACCGATAATAAGCATATGTGAAGACCTTACACATCACATAATCCATAACTTTCACTATGTTCCCAGAAATTAGCCTACATCCAGACCTCAGCGGCGGCGTCCCGACATATCACCCCTCGTTAACATGTTCCAATGCAGCACACCACCCGAAAGAAAGCAACAAACAAAAGAAACCCCACCAAGCTCCTCCAAGGAATGAACAAGAAAGAAAAATGCGCCAAGAAAAGCACTTTGCAAAGCGCTATACACGAGCGACATTCTTTTGAGAGTTAATTAACATAGCTAATGAACTAAGAAATCGCAGCCTTCGATTGGTGGAACAGGATCGCGAGTGCAATGTGCTGGACGCTCAACCAATTGGCATTGACATACGCTATCTGGGAGAAAAACAACAGAAAGAGCAAATATGGCTCTGTCGTGACATTTCTTTGCCAAGGCTCCTCGCGTAGCCGGCGGCGCCTGCAAATATGCAAGGCATATTATTTTATTGGTCGGACTCAGAAGTCGGCTTTTAATCCGAGGATTACAGAGAAGTGCGACTCATCGGCAGCCCACGCTTGCAGGATTTCGTTTCGGTTTCGGACATTTTTTTTGTTTTGTTCCGGACACTATATTGGCTGCGTTTGGGATATCATTTTATTTTAATAATGAAGAAGTTTTGTTTATAGTTTCAGTAAAGGGGGCATCGCAATCAAACATATTTCTAACATGTCTTTGTTTTTGTTTCGGCCACTTTTTTTACTCTGGTTTTAACCGTCTTATAGTTTCGGGGATCAAAATTTATACATCTTAGTTTCGCACTCTTTTGTACTCTTAAAATTTAATTTCGGCCATCTTTTCAGCCATTTAAAACATGAGAAATTTTAAACACTTTTATTCACTTACTTACAGGGAGATTTTTACACACATTTTTGTTTCGGAGTAAATACTGGACCTGAATTGATTAATTTGTTGCATGAAAAAAGATCGAATTTTCAGTTCCATGGAATAGTTACAAAACTTTACTCGTTAAATACCAGTTAAATACAATACCGTTAAAATTCCATTTTTAAAATTTTAATTTTAATGGTATAATGGCATAGTTGAAAAAGGGACTCTTTTCATGAAATATCTCTTAAATGAACTACAGTACCTAAAATAAAAGTATTTGAACTAAAATGAAATAATACTCAAGATTTTTACCTTTACATTTTTAGTTAATAATGATATTATGAGAAGAACATTAAATTAGTTCTTTAAAATTAAACACTTTCATTTAAAATAATAAAAGAATGTATAATATTTTTATATTCTTTTTTTTTTAATCATTGCCGTCAAATTTTAATATATGTTTTTTTCTTTTATAAAATTTATACTTTTGTATCTGGTGTATCTTCAATTCAATGTCAATATTTCAAATATTCAAAATTTAACTTTACTATATTGTTAACTACATTGGGCATTACATTATGAAAGTTCATTTGAAACTTTTCAGTACAAAATAATCTTTACCCCTTGTTTAAAACTGAACTTACTTTGTATAGGTCCAATTAACTCTTTTTACACAACTTCAAAGCTCTTTCTGGTCATCCTAAGTACCTACTTCCCATTCAACATTCAAGTCTACACCCAATTAGAGTTTGTTTCACCAAAAAAGAACAATTACACGCAAAAAAAACACACACACACAATGGCAATGCTGCAATCCCAAAAGAGAGGTGATATTTTAAAGTTGTTCTTACTCGTAGAAAAAAGTGCAGAAAGGAAAACAAGCCCTAACTTCCGTTCCAAGCGAGCTGTAGACAGTTGGCGGGCTCGTTACAGCCAGTCGTGATTGCCATCGAAGGACCAAATTTAGCCGCCGCCGATCATTTACAGACCAATATATTGAGCATCCCCGCTGAGCCGACGCGGTTGGAAATGATGGAAGCGAACGGAGTGTTGGAGAATAGCTCAAGCCGCTGTGTACTGCCAAATAGCTCTTGTCTGCAGAAACAATGCCGCACAGTGCTGTTTTGAGGTGAAAACGGTTGTTTGGAAATGACTATTTTCAAGTTTCACTTTTTAGTGTGGATTTCCTGGCTAGTATGATGTATTTGGGTACCCCTGCCGGGATATTGCTTGGTTGGATGTATCTAGCTGTGATTTGTTTTTCACCAAGGTTGGTTATGGAAAATCTGAGTCGTAAACAGTATGTTTACTGTTTTAAATAATAATGAAAGGATTGTATTGCATGTGGTCAAATCGTACAAGGAAGTCTTTGATGATGTATGAGGAAATTTTGACCTTTTTCATAACTGGATTCTTCATAACTAGTCGTATTCAAAGTGGAGAATAATAAGCTATTTATTCCCTATAAGGTCGAGTAAAGCTTAAGAGAAAATGGTAAAGAGGTTTACAGAGGTTTTTGAAAGAATACTTTGGGTCTACAATTTTTCTTTCATATCTTCAGCACTTCAAATATTTCATGAAAAGATGTAAAAGAACTGTTAAGTACTAGTTAATGATGAACGAGCTGATAGAGAAGAGAAATATAGTTAAGGTTTTGAAATAAACTCTTTTTTATAATGCCCTGAATATGCTTTATTATTTAAAAAAAATACTTCCTACCCATGGAAAGATCTATCAAAGTTCAAAACATCTTAAGTTGAACGTTTAAGTTTACTTAAAACAAAACTTTATAGGGGTTATAGGGAATTAATGTACAAGTAATACAAAATCAATGTTAAAAAATAACGATATTTTTATGAATTAATAAAAAAGCGTCCAGTTCATCTAGTTCAGTACAAAACTCACCTTCGAAAGAAATTCCTAAACAACACTTTTATTTCCTCCATAAGTTCGAGGGCAAAAAAGAAGGCTTACCCTCCAACAGATTAGATTAGTCTATCACCAAGCCCAAACACAGAAGAGATTCTTTGTTTAAAAGGGCACAGCAGAGACCCACAGAAAGCAAACAAAGCAAAAGCTACAAATGCTAATGGATTTTATCGTTTAAAAGCGCCAGGCCAAAAGTACCATCGAATGCACTTGCGCTGGAAGTAGGTTTCCCGATAAAACCGCCTTTGTTTACATAGCGTTCCCTACCAGACAAAAAACACAGCTCAAGTATTCTACAAAAAATCCGCGTCTTTTGCTATTTTGTTATTTTTGGCTTTACGCTCTAGCTGCTTTTCAATCATCCAGCCTTACCTACTACATCTTGCTATGAAATATAATTTGAGAGAAGCCCCAAGTCTATTAAAGGTTTCACAAATATCTTGACAAACTCAAGTCTTCCATCATTTTTGACATCCATATATCATAAGATGAATAGAGTTGGTAATCTTTAGAGAATAGAGTAGGCTTCATAGTCTATAAGACGTGGTAATTTATGAAAATTCAAATCATAATTTTGATTAGAGGGATCTCGAAATTTTTAGCGTTCTTAAGAGCTAGATTAAAAAATTGATTTGCGCCTCTTATTAGTTTTTAATTAAAGGATTATGAATAACCAGATTCTTCATTACATAGATTGCTTTTTAACAAGAATAAAAGTGCACTTTTAATTATTATTGCGTCATGTCTTTATAAATCTATCTTTTAAAAGAAAATCTAATCTCTCGAATCTCAACCCAATGAGCTCCTTTTTTGATGTTTTTAGAAATAGCAATTAGTGATTATTAACAATGATGGTTGGAAGAAAAATATTACTTTGGAAATAGTTTCACAAGAATGTATAAAACTAAATTTTGATTTATTCCGAAGTACAAAAAAAAATTTAATTGTTTGAAGCCTTTTGAATGTTAATTTTCCTAAGTTTTAGAAGGTATTAATAACAAATAAATAAAAATCATTATTTTCATATTCAATATTTTCTCATCATTCATTTATTTTTTACCGATTAGTTCGAACACTCACACATGATAAAATATATACCTCCTAATATAAACATATTTTCACTCTTTTAAAGCTACAAATATCAATTTAAAACATTTAGTTTATTGTTGAATTATCATTCGTATCCTTATCATCAGTATCTTACCTTAAATTAATAAATATGTTATTTAATTTTACATCTGTAATTTTTCTTTTTCCTAGAGAAATTACCCTTTCTACTTGTCAGACAAACTTTTAAGTTCCTTTTTGTTCCCAAACTTTTTAAGTCGTGGAGCACTTTCCAAAGACAAATTTGTCGCGGTTTCCAAAGATTAATTTTTCAAGGTGTAAAATATAGATTATTACATAAAACTTATTGCTACAAGAAATAACAGCATGGAGGGAATGTTTTAAAGCAATTAAATATGTTACATAGTTTTTTAATTTCTTTAACTTTTTACACTATTTGACTATTACCAACTTGACTATAAAAGCGTTTTATTTTAAACTGTTATCATAAAAAATTCACAGAGTAGAGAATGCAATGCTTCCACATCGGGCCCGCTGTTTTAATAAATCAAAACATCTCAAGATATAACCTGAACTGCACTCTCCTAATAAAAAAAGAAGTAGAGAAAAGATGTTTTGTCTGTTTTTACTTCTACTAAATTATTTAATGCATTTTTGAAAACATGTTCAGTTTCATCATAAAACCCTTAAAAAACCGCAATCAAAGTAAAAGATAAAATGTAGATTAATTTTTAAACAAAATTGCACTACATCAGAAGATTACATTGCCCCTATATAGCTGTTACATGTTGCACAGGTGTCGCGACGGTCGCTACGGGACCACCTTTTTTTAAGGATCCACTTTTTAGCCACTTGTCCATATTGTACTTAAAAAAATAATCTTAACAGCCGTTAATTAATATTATTTTATTAAGATTATAAAGCTTTGATAGTCACACACTTTTAAAACCAATATCTTCGGTAATATCGACCGGGGAAGTTAATGTACTATTAAAAAATAGTGTTACAATGTGGTCTGTCTCGACTTAAACATCAGACAGGATGTAAAAGAGCATAATTTAATAAAGTCTAAAAGGTATAACATTAGGAATAGTAAAACGTATGCGAAGTGGTTACGAACTGAATATCATCAACATTTACAGAATAAGTTACAGATAAAGTAAGAACTAAAGTTTAATCAGTTCAGTTCACATCAGATCATAACAAATAGTTTGAATATAGAATATAGGGTTTTCATAAACTTTTTTAAGGCTCACGTCAGTAGCAAAGAGAAGAGAAAAATATAGCAATTTGTTGTGCCAACTTGGTGCATCAGATCCACTTACAAGCCCTAGATCTTAACCAAGTTATTAATCGCTCTCTTTTTATCAAATAATTTAAGGGTAACAAATTTGCTATACTTTTTTATGTATGGGAAAGTATTGACCTCGTTCCTACTCTGTTTTTAGCTATGGTTTTGTAGTACTATGACTACACATGTAGTTAGCATCCTTACAGCCAAAGCTTTCAGTCTAGCTATTTTTTTAAAGTCCGCAATTTAAAATCATATAGGTTAAAAACTGATTTCACCCATTAAAGTATTATAATTTCTAAGTTTGGCTTCTAAGTTATAGTTTTAAAATACAGATTCTTTTTTGCAGTGAATTTTATATCTTAAAATGTATTTATTTTTTCATCTATAATAATATGTGCTATAAATGGGGTTGGGGGTAAACTGAACAAGGTGAACATTTTTCAGTAAATTATTAAGTATTGTACCTTGGACCTAAGGAAATATTGTACCTGGAACCTATCTAATACACACTTAACTACCTTGAGTGTTCAAAAAAATCACTATGCTGACTTTTATTACATTGATATTTTGATATTAAAAGCAGGGTAGGATTTAGTTTCGTGACTGAAACTAATTTTAATAGAAATCTATAATTTTGTGATAAAAAACAGTGCTTTAACGTTTATGCTGAAAAGTGTTCAAACTAAATCTATAAGCTTTTACCATATCTGGGTGGTTCAATTGACACTTGTTTTATTTGTTTTTCACAAACATATTATTAAGTTTAGAGGTACAACTAAAGATGCTCCAGCAATATTACTCATGGTTGACCATAAAAGTCATATCTCTGTGAAAAAATTAATTTTGCTAAAGAATATCTCCACATCTGCAACATCTGTTTCCCTAGACCAGGGATCTACAAAAAAGGGATATAAACTCATGATATCCAGCCAAAAGTGTTTTTTATTGAATTCCCAAACAGACTTAAACGAATGAATGTTAGTAGGATGTGAGTACAGCCAATTTTCAAAACTATGATGCTATGGAAATATCAAAAATTGTTTCTCAATTAAAATCAATAAATAAAAGATATCAGAGGATACTATATTTTCTATACGAATATTCATTCACAGTGCATCACTAAACTGCATGATGATAAGCTAATTTTTTTCGCCCCAAGTGTAGTCCAGCGTGGCTCGTGGAACTTTATGAGATAACAAATGCAATCTTCGGAGATCCCTGCCCTAGACGAGTCATTCGTAACCTTGGTGCGCTACATTTCGGTGTCGTCGCAAAACCAGAGGTATTCGATGAGTTCTTGACAAGCTAAATATGCGAGAGAAGCACAGGTGTTGAATGCAAGTAAGCCGTGAAAACCCGTTTAGTGACTCGGGATCTTGATAACCTTTCCCTTAACTCCACCCAACTAACGTTAACTCTCAGATATATGGTCGCGAGTTCCTTCTCTACCCCCAGAAGAGTGCGATACTGGAATACGGGCTGGGTGGGGTGTGGGAGGACAGGCCGTCTGTTCTTCTGCTACTTCGCTAACTACCTCGACCTCTGTGGGGACGGACAACGGGGGATTGATTCCTAACTATTTTATGTGCCGTCTTATTACCGCCGAAAGAAAACTATTTGTATTAGCATAAGAGAGGTAGTCTGAAAAGATTGGGAAAATTTACAGAGAGAACGCATTCATAAATTACAAATTTTTTGTCTTCCGAAAAGCAGGGTTTTAAAGTAAGCAAAGTACACTTGTAAATGAATCTAGAATCCTCGCGAATAGAATAAAGAGAACCACGATATAGTACATGAAGTAGTCAACATGCATGAGAAATATATGTTGAAATAGTTAATATGGAAATTTTTAATATAGATATAGGAAAAGTATTGAATATGTTAAAAAATAATTAATTATTGTAGAATATTTTTGAAATAATACACATAGAGTAAGGAACATATAAAAGTACAAAATATGATGAATGTTTCGTAATATGGGCATTAGAGTTGAAAATTTTGGGTACACAAATGATCAATGAAACAATGTCTAATAGTTTTTCTTACCAGGATTTAGAAAAGAAGAGTATTATCAAAGGATTAACTATTTTAGGAGTATTATTAGGAAGGATTAACTATTTCGGTTCTCGACTTTTCAATTCTTTAATGTAATAATATTCCCTTCATTTTGATAGTCAATGATATTGACATTTAGCATAGAGTTTATGTATGTATAAATAGACATAGCATTTATGTATAAATACTATCTATAGTTAACTTTTAAATTTATTGGGCATATATAAATAATGTAGATTTAGAAAACATGGAACACATGCTTGGATTGAAAAAACCACGACAGAAAAAAATAATGGCTTCAAGTAATAAAGAAATACAGGTTGAAAATTTAACGCAATAGAAAGCTCAGTTTCAATTTTAAACACGAAAAGTTAAATACAATGATGATTATTCCGTAAAGAGAAATCCGATTTCCTACACGCAGAGAAGGTATTACGAGCCTTTTGAAAATTCCACCTAGCCTAAAATGAACTATTGCTCTATACAGGGAAAGATAAATGCACTAATGTTCGCAAATTCATTCATATTTATTCGTCACCGTAGGGTGCCACTTGAAAACACTCTGCATCAATCGTCATATGGCGAGGAATAACAATTGGAAAACGAGGTCTAATATTCCTGTTTTTTGTTTAAGGTTTTCGTTAGCTGCTCTCTTGGCATCAGGTATTGACTCTAATATGCCAGAAATGATAACTTATGAGGTGGTTTCGTGGTGATGATTGGGTTTTGTCAAACGCGATTAAAGTTCCAATTGTCGCTGCAATTCGGAAATTTCAAAGGGCATGATTGTATGGTATGACCTAAATGTTTTTAAATGTTTTCATGTTGGTTTACACATTACAGCCTGTTGCAAGTTTTCTAAAAGAAAACTAAATATTTTAACAATAAGAAAAATCACACTATCCAAATTATAATAGCAAAGTGAAAGTATGACTTCATGTAATAGGGCTGTCAAACACACTCAAACTCGGTTAAAGTCTAAAAAAATATAGGGGTTGTGTAGGACTGTATACGAAATAGAACAAGACGATCCGTCGATTTATATATATAATTTTAATCGAGAAACAAACTTAACGAGACAAGACATCACACACACACAAAGACGAAGAAGAACCGAATTACGAACCGAAACTGAAACCGAAAAACAAAAAAAAGCGGAAGGAGAAAAAATCCAACAGAGCACGCCGGAGGGGAAACGAAATTTAGAACAACTGAAGCTAATCGAGGCGCTCCAGTGGCAGAAATTAGTAATAAGGGAAAATCAACAGAATTGACTAAAAAGGGAGGCGTCAACATCCCGGCCCCCGTTGAATGGTCTCTCCTTGAACATTCAACAATTAATCGTCCACTAGTAATCAAGTAACTGCTACATTAATTAAGCACAACTAAGCAAGTTAATGACGATGCAGAAATACAATTAAGAATAATAGTCCAATAAACAAAAAATTAACTATACCAATTAACACCAAATACAAATATTGAGACAATAGTTACAAGAAAAATGATCAATACAAAATTAACATATCAATTTGTACTTATAGGAAGAACACAGATTTTAGATATTGATCTAGTATATAATCCAAAGGCTGTACGAACATTTACAACTCGAGCACAACCATCTTTACCTAAAATTACATCCGTGATTCTACCAAGAATCAACTTTCCCTTTGGAAGATTATCTTCCTTAAGAATGACCATGTCATTTGTTTTGACATTACCTTTTACAAATTGCCATTTCTGACGTTGTTGGAAATGGTTCAAATAATCTAATCTCCAACGCTTCCATAAGAGTTGAGTGACTTTCTCAACTCTTTTCCATCTAGAAAGACGGTTGTCAGGAACTTGAGTGATCTCCTGTGTTGCTATGGAATTAATAGCTCTACCAATTAGAAAGTGCCCAGGTGTAAGGGCTTCTAGGTCGTTTATGTGGGAAGACATGGGGGTTAAAGGTCTGGAATTTAGAATAGCTTCTATTTCATGTATTATAGTTAGAAACTCCTCATAGTTAAAGTGAGAATTACCAGCAGCCCTTCTAAAATGATGTTTGAACGACTTCACCCCGGCCTCCCAGAGACCACCAAAATTAGGTGCCCTTGGTGGAATAAATTTCCAGTTAATATTTTCAGATGCCAAAAAAGCTCCCAACCTTTCATCTGGGTGCGAAACTAATTTGTGGAGCTTCTTTAACTCTAAGTGGGCTCCCACAAAAGTTTTAGAATTGTCACTGAATAGAGTATTACATTTACCACGTCTGGCAAAAAACCTTTTTAGTGTTGCTACGAAAGCTTCTGATGTCAAATCACTAACTAATTCAATGTGAATGGCTTTAGTAGCCATGCATACGAAAATTGAAACATATACCTTGTGCAGTGGACCCTTTCGCTGGTTTTTATATTTAATGAAAAAGGGTCCAGCATAATCAACTCCAGTATTTAAAAATGGAGAGCTGACATTAACTCTTTCGGAAGGGGGACTACCCATTAATTGGTCCACTACTAAGGGGTTGTTCTTAACACAAACAATACAATTATGTACAATTTTCCTAGCCAGATTTCTTCCACCTAATGGCCAAAATTGTTGTCTGGCATAATATAACAGAGTTTGTGGCCCAACATGTAGATACCTTGTATGAAGATTTTCTAATATTAAACAAGTAATTTTACTCTTGGGTGGCAAAACTATTTGATGTTTTTTATCATAGTTAACATTTGAATTTTGCAAACGTCCACCCACTCTTATAATATCATTACTATCACAAAAGGGATTTAAAGATTTCAAAACACTATTAGTTGGAAGTGCTTTACACATTTTTAGACACTTATATTCAACTTTAAATTCAGTTTGTTGAACCCATCTTAACAAAGCATTTTGTGCCCTTTCAAGTTCAACAGTTGTTATAGGGCCATTTAAACCTTTTTTCTTACAGTTATCAAAAAACCTGTAAACAAAACTCAAAATTCGAATTAGTTTTGCATAATTATTGGTAATGGAAATTATATAAGAAAACACTGAATTTTCAATACAAGAAGTTAAACTAATTTCCACTGGCTTTTTGAGTTCAATGTTAAAGTCATTACGATTAGATACAGATTCTGGAACATCAGCTTCCTGAAAGGCAATGGATTGAGTTAGAAAGGTGGGACCATACCACCACAAAACCTGGTCCTTCATCTGATTTGGAAAGAGACCTCTGGAGACGAGATCAGCAGGGTTTTGGCTAGAACCTATATGTCTCCATTCAAAGTCCTTGGTCAGTTCTTGAATCTTCATTACTTTGTTGGCTACAAAAGTTTTTAGTTCATGGGGAGATTTTCTAAGCCATGCAAGAACTATAGTCGAATCTGACCATAGCACAATGTTCTTTGGGATAATGTCAAGAGCTTGTAGAACCTTATGCAATAGTTTGGAGAGTAGAAGACAGGCACATAGTTCAAGTCGAGGAACTGAGAGGCACTTGATAGGTGCAACACGAGATTTGCTGCACAGAAGCCTCACTGTAGGAGATCCAGATGTGGGTACGGATTGAGCATAAACAACCGCACCATAAGCCGAAGTGGAAGCATCGGCAAAACCATGAATAATGATGCATGGTTCTCGAAGAGCAAGTCTTGGAATCTCAAGAGACTCCAATTCTGGAAGGGTGGAAACGAAATTATTCCACTCTTTAGATAGGCATTCCGAGAGTACTTCATCCCAATTTAGCTTGGATAGCCACAGACTTTGCATAAAAATCTTTGCCTTAGAGATAACTGGGCCTATCAGTCCCAAGGGGTCAAATATTCGCGAAATGTGAGACAATACATCTCGTTTAGTGTAAGAGTCACAAATGGGCATGTCTATCTTAAAATTAAAACAGTCATTCTGAGTGTTCCATAACACACCAAGAGTTTTCATTGGGGTAGTCTCTAGCTGAGATGCAAAGTTGAATTCTAAGTCCGGGTTAATGCAGTCGGAAACTCGAAGCAAATCTGGATGGTTTGCACACCATTTATGAAGTTCCATACCTCCACGACCCAACAAATCGATCAATTGTTGTTGAAGGATTTTAGCTTCATCCAAGGTTGATTCACCAGACAGTACATCATCGATATAAAAGTCACTCAAAGTCACTGATGCTGCAAGGGGATAGTTTGGAGATTCATCAAGGGCTAGCTGCTTAAGAGTGCGAGTGGCTAAATATGGAGTATTGGCTGAGCCATTAAAAACGACTCTCAATTTGGTCGAAGTCTTTTCTGGACGGTAGACACCATGATGGGGCAAATAACAACTTTCTGGCTCCTGCTCCTCACAGACTTTTTCCATGTGTCCTAGGTTTTCATATTCCCTAACAAAGTCTGCATATAAGGATTGCATATTGGAGTCACGAGCTAGTCTTTTATGAAGAGAGGCTAACTGTTTAGATACCCTAGTTTTTGATTCTCCTAATTCAATATCAGATTTTAAAGGCATTTTTACTATGTATCTGCCATTAGGCGTTCTAGAATGTGTTTCTAAGAAATGCTTTTCACATTCCAGTTCCTCATTACTTAAATTAATCTTAGTCTCATCTGTGGACTCAATTTCCCAGAATTGCTTCAAGGTATTGTCCAAACTTATTGACTCGCGTAAAAAGCCACAATAGAATTCCTGATTCGGACCCTTAACAGTAGTTGAACCACTAACCAAAAAACCAAATGCACTTTCTTGCAGAACCAAATGGGAATTTTTAACATAAATTTTCCTAGTTCTTAACATATCAAAGAAGAGTTCTACGCCAATTAAACCATCTACCTTCCCCGGCCTAAAGAATTCAGGATCAGCAAATTTAATATTTGGACTGAAATTTTGTAGATTTATGGCTAATCTTTTTGCAGGAGTGATATTAGTTATCTTAGAAACTACTACAAACTCTGAAACCCTAACGAAATCACAAGCAAAATTTGAAACTTCTACACAAACTTTAGATTTTACAGGAATCAGAGCATTATTTAATCCTGATATTGTCATATCTAACTTATGCTCTTTCACTTGCAACAAATTAACTGCATCTTTACTTAAAGCATTTATCATGCTCCCAGAATCACATAAGAAACGTAAGGGTTGTTTATTCCCACAAGCGTCCCGTACATAAACTATTGCTGTAGCAAGCACAACCTGAGTTTTATCCAAACAATTTGCACTAGCACAAACTGATTCAAGGGGTTCCACTTGGTTCCCTGTGTTTGTATCATTAATTTTTCCTGAATTCACTATAGAATCAGGTGATTCAAAACCATCATCTTTCTTTCTATTATATTCAGGTTTGGGAAAAATATGTAAAAGAGAATTATGCAATTTATCACAAACCTTACAATTAAATCTAGAATTACACTGCCCAACCTTATGAGAGGATGAGAAACATTTTAAACATAGGTTATACCTCTTTACAAGATTAAATCTCTCCCTTACACTAGCCTTTAAAAATTCAAAGCATTTATAAACAGGGTGAGAACCAGTTTTGCAAATAATGCAAGAAGATTTCCCATTTGAGTCAACAAGAAGACTTTTTACCTTGTTTACAGATTTGGATTTCATCTGCCCAGTATTTCCCAAATTTTCCAAATACTGACAACGTTTTTTAAGAAATTCAATTAAATTTTCCCACTGAGGCAATTCTGAACCTTCTAAAGACAATTCATAAAGCTTCCTAGTTTCCTTATCAACTTTTTGAAGCACAATATTAACTATTATATTTTCACTCAATTTATCCATTTCAAGTTTTAAGGATTTAAGAGCACGAACATTTTTAATTAATTTATCAACTAAAGCTCTCAAATCAACTGCTGATTCATGAAATATTTTATCAAGATTTAATATATCATTTATGTAAGCATTCACAAGTAATCTTTTGTTATCATAACGTTCCTCTAATGCTTTAAAGAGGGAATCAAATGTGTCCTCAGTAGTTTGGACTTGCTTAGCAGATCCAACCAAAGCTGACTTCAAATAGAACAATTTTTGAGATTCCTCGAGCTGGGTGCTCGAAGTAATTAAGGAATCGAATTGAGTTTTAAAACTACGCCAATCTTCAAAACTGCCCGAAAACTTAGGCAAGGGAATTTCAGGTAATTTTATAGAAACTTTACGATTAAGATTACTATTATCATGACTCAAATTATCACTATTGTGACTCAAATTACCATTAGTAACATTCGAATTATCACTACTAACATTCAAAGGCAATTGCATAATTGAGGTTTTAAACCTTAAGAGGCTCACCTCAATATTTTCAATTTCGTTCTCCATAGAAGACAGCGTTTCTTCCACGTTTGGAAGTTCTTCATCACTGATATTATCAAAATATTCCATTCGAAGGGTTTCAACTTTCTGTTTCACTTGTTCAACGATAGCTAATTTCAAGTCCAAGACCAGCGGGTCATCTTTAGGAATTTTTCCATCTTCAATAAAGTCGACGATCTTCTTAATTTTAGATTTGAGCGCTCCTCGCTGCCGATTCAAAGTTTTAATAACGTCCTTTTCTGAAGTTTCTATCATTACGAAAACTCTAAGTTCCAAGTTCAAACAAAGCGAAAGTTCAAGGCGATGCGATAACGAAAGGTACGACAAAAGTTCCGAAAAGTCTCCAAGGTAGCTGATTTTTCACCTACCGGTCGCACGGACCAAAATGTGTAGGACTGTATACGAAATAGAACAAGACGATCCGTCGATTTATATATATAATTTTAATCGAGAAACAAACTTAACGAGACAAGACATCACACACACACAAAGACGAAGAAGAACCGAATTACGAACCGAAACTGAAACCGAAAAACAAAAAAAAGCGGAAGGAGAAAAAATCCAACAGAGCACGCCGGAGGGGAAACGAAATTTAGAACAACTGAAGCTAATCGAGGCGCTCCAGTGGCAGAAATTAGTAATAAGGGAAAATCAACAGAATTGACTAAAAAGGGAGGCGTCAACAGGGGTATTAATGCGAAAATTAAAACACATGCAAGAAACATAGCTAAGTTCGTGTATATTTAAATGATGGTTTTTTTTTCAAATAATTAATGTTTTTAAATTCAATAAAAGTATTAAGAAAATCAAGCGTTTATAACTATTTATATAAAACAAGTATACCTATTCTTATAATCATATAACTAGTTATTAGATGGCAAAGTTAGGAGTAATTAATAATTATCAGACATGAATATTTGGGTCTGCATTAGGTCTATATTTAATCCTTTTTGAACCATACATTGGAAGGAGAGAAAAAATACGTGAGAAAGAGAAAATGGTAAAAAGGAGAAGGGGAGAAAGAATATCCGAGAGAGTGCGTCCCATTCCGGAGTCCCACGGTTTTTGAGGAGTTAATTAAATCCCTTCTTTAATGGGAGATTATAATCCCTAAGTTAAAAATATTAATACATATATTCCTTGCAATTAACTTAAGACAGGGTGGCTACAGAATCTGTGGAAAAAATTTCCCTGACTTTTCCCTGATTTCCCTGACTTAAAAATAATTTAGTTTAGTTTAAAATTTCCCTGATATACCTACATCAAAATTTTTCCAACGATAATTATTAATACACTGTAAACTGGAAGTTAAACCCAAATATACTTGAACGTAGTAAACATATTAAAATAATAATTATTATAATGATATTTTTCTTATGTAGAAATCCGATATTGTTTGCAACCATTTTTTTAGTATGTGTGTTTCATTTACAACTTTACAGTATAGTACATTATTATAGTACATTAAGTACAACTTTATCTACTAAATAGTTTAATAAAAGCAAATTTTCATATAGTTCCTAGCTACAAAAAAAGGGTTTGAATAAAAAGGTAATTAAGCTATAGTATATTAACAAAATATTTTCATGTAATTTTGAAATAAATGAACCTATTTAGACAGCAGTGGGATATATAGGAATTTATTTCGGGAGGGGCCCAAAAATACTCCTCAGCCCTTCTCAAACATACTTAATAGGTTCAATGTAGCTTTTTAGGAGATTATTTAGGCCCTAAAAACTTATTATTTGAAAAGTTGTGGAAGCACAATAATTACAAGTACCAAAGGGGGGACTGGGGGTCCTCCCTCAGAAATTTTTTGGAAATTTGACTCAAAAAACAGGTTTTTAACTACTTTTGGTACTACTCTTAGCCCAAAGTTTAGATATACATTTTTATATAGGATTTGAATTTTGATGAACTTAATATTAAGAAAGTTATGAGTAACAGAGTTTCAAGTACAAAAGGAGATTTGGGGGTCCTTCCCCAGAAAAATTTTGGAAAACTACTCTAAAAACAGGGTTTCAACTTGTTTTGGACATATATTTTTATTTAGGATTTGGATGAATGTATTATAATAAAGTTGTTAATAATAAGTTCCATATTAATACATATATTCCTTGCAATTAACTTTAAGATGTAACAGAACAATTTTCTAAATTTTATTGAATAAATTGAGTCAATTTCGAATAAAAATCCAAAAATTTTAGAACAATGTATGGTGACTCCAACTTTTCAATATAAACCAGCAAATTTCACCTGTCTTGCACCCAACTCAAAGTTCCCGCGCGGCATTTCGTTGCAAGTTTGCTCAAGCAACTCCGCCCCTCATCCATAAGTAACTCCCCATCGCAGACACGGGACCGCACAGGGGGGTCACCCCTGATGCCTCGGCAGGTATGTACCGAAAGAAAATGAGCGGGCGGCACTCTCTGCCACAGAGACAGGGGTCAAGGGGCCCTTGTTCCTCAAATCCAAGCGTACACTTTACGGCAAGTGTTGTCTCTGCTCCGAGACCCAAAAGGGTGGTTTGCGACCCTCAGACGCCGGGGAAGGTGGACCCCTCGTCTACCTGGGCAGAATTTGTTGGGGTTCCGAAGGGATCGAATAACGCAGGGTGGGGTAATTTGAGCAAGTGGCCCGAAGAGAGGGAAGGGGCATTGTAATATTCCTCAATGAACATCAATTTGGGGCCCCGAAACTATTGTTGAGCCGTCTTTCTATGTAGATTTATCAGGTGCTTGTCAAAAGGTGAGGGGTGTTGCTTTGGTTGCGTTGTAGGGTGGTGGGAGTTCAGTTTTAAGGGATAAGGTTTCATAGATCTTAAATGAACAACAACAAGAGAGAGATTGCTTATTTTGCTGGAGGTTTTTTTTTACCCTTAGTACAAGATGTTATTTTACTTCGATCACAGATTTAATACGTGTACCTAAAATAAAGTCAAGAAAAATATCCTTCCCATTATTTTATGTATGATTCATAGAACGATGAGAAGTTAAGGAACTCGAAAGTTGGGATACAGACAAGAGTTTTTAAAAAAGGACTATATAAAAAATTATTTTTGTTGTAGGAAAAAATACTAAGTTTTTGTTTCTTTTAGAGGTGGAAAATTATCAGTAAGAAAGAACTTGAATAATTTTAATTTAGTGTAAGTGAATCACATAAGTTCATACAATTTTTAAATAAATTAATTACATTTTGCTCATTCAATACCCGATTGTACCCAGCAAAATGAGTGTCACTAAACCGTTTTCTTGTGTTAGATTCAAGCAACTCCTATCCTTGTAGGGCTCAGTTATTGCTTTTTGATGCATGTTTTACTTTAACTTACAGAAATATGTATGCCTCGTCGATAAAAATGATCAAATAAACAACATATATTTTTAAATCAGAGTTGTAATTAAATTTCACGGGAGAAGAATTTACACCTTAATATGAAAAAAAGTTACTCAAAGCCTTTCCCTTTTAGTTCTTTGCAAAACATGGCAGTAGATTACAATTTCTTCACCATTATATATTTGTCAATCATTAGTCTTAAAGTATGAAACCGTTAAAAACTCCCTCGACAAAATCTGATTCAAAACAGATACCATACCAAAGCATAGTACGGGCTTCACAAATTGATTATTTGAATAATCATCATAGAGTATTAACATAAAATGACACTTAAGATGCAGGTAATCGCTGATCTTGAGCTGCGTTGATTTACATCAAAAATTGATTATTTCAAACATGATGTGAACTGTCAATATCAATACTGAATTCACCAAATGCTACTGTACATAAGTCCTTACTGATTATCCTTTTTTAAGGAGAGAAATATCTGTTCATTAATTTCCCGCTAGATACATTTTTAATTTAAAACGTCTTATATTGAATTAATAAAAAAAAGAGTTTTTAAATTTAACATATTAGAATTGGTAGTACTTAAAGTATTTTTTGAACGTTCTCTCACATTCTTTTATAGTTATTTTTCTTTAAGAAAAAAAAAAGGATTATAATACCACCCTTTTTTATTTAATGCGTTTAGAAATAAGTTTCTAATTACAAAAAATATATCATTTACTTCTACATTTATAGAATATACTACAATTATAACGTAAATAAATTTTATAATGTAAATTTATTTAAGTTGCATTTCATTAAAATGTTTATGAAAATTGCTACTAAACTATTGTTGTATAAATGTTTACTAAGACTATATAAAAATTAAATATCATTAAATTGAAGTTCATCAGAATTAATTTAATAACAATTGAACAGTATTACATTGCAATTCCTCAATCGAATTTCAATGAAATTGTAAAAATATTTTGCAATAGAAATTATTATTGACATGGATCATAACGAAAATTATAACTAACAAAGGTATAAATTAAACTTGAAACTTTAAAATGAACTGAGTTTAATCATATTTTAATCAATCGATTATTTTAAGTATTATTTTATTAATTAATTTACAATAACTGTAAATTAATTAATAAATTAATTTAAAACAATATTTTTATTAAATTGTAACAATTCACACTACCACAGTGAAATGATAAACAAATGACAGTAAAAATAATTAAATTTCAATCGTAATTGACACTTTGTTCTATGAATTGACTATTTAACTGACTTAAATAACGATGAATGTTGCCAAAACAAACTTTAGAAAACTCGCTGGTTTATATTTCGAGCGAGCGCAAGGAAAAGCAAACGTTTCTAGATCACACACACAAAAAGATAATTACTACGCACACATCGATTCATTGCCACAAGAAGAAATCAAAAGCTGCGCCCAACAGTCTGAATGCGTAAACGAAGCTCTCAAGTTTGTTGGTCATGCCCTCAATTTTAAAGTCAATGATAAAGTAAAAATATTCACTAAGGTGGGTGCCTTTACTCAGCTTTCCATCCTCGTGTGCCCTTGAGTGCCAAAGGAAATCTAATTTGTGTGGTAAATGCAGATCAGCACAAACAGGATTACAGCCTTGCTAGACCGAGTGTCATATTAGCACAAGGTGATGAAGCAGGTGTGTTCACGATATATCAGCTGTGCACCCAGTAACATCCTTATTGATTAAGGAGTTAAGAGAAAGGAAAATAGGTTTAAAAATTCAATGTTATTGAGAAATTTTCAACTACATATTTTGGTTTTTAATACTTGATGGGGGGATATGATGACTTTTATTGATCCTTTTTATTTGTATTTTTTTAGTTTATGAGTAAAGCCTCTAAGTTAAATGACTGACTAGTTACTAATGTCATTTTGTTATATTTTTATTTTATCTAGTCAATAACTTTGAAATTAATAAATTTTAATTTTCTTTAAAATTTAAATTTTATGATGATTGGTACTATGATATTTCGAGTAATTTTTAAGAACAGTATTTTCGGAATGAGCATATAACTTTTGAAGAAATTTTAAAATGTTAATTATTGGAGAAAAGTGGAAACAAAATTAAGTGCAAGAGTAAAAAATTGATGTTATATATTTTTTTTACCTGAAAGTTTTAAAATTGATACATGGAATAAAATAAAATATTAAGCATAAATTAATGTTAATAACACTATATTAAAAGTTAGTTATGTATGTTTTAGATTTAAATTATATAATTATGTTAAACTGGAAAACCTCGAACATTTTTTTTAACACTGAATTCTTGCGTTACATAAAAAGAGAAATTTAATACGGCAAATTTAAAATAATATATCATATAAAATATTAAACATGTAATTCCTAACACATTAATAAATCTACTTACATCTGTTTCTTATTATTGTCTATTAGAATATCTACAAAGAATTGATATATTTTATCAATAATGATATTTTTTATAAAAAAGTGTAAACTGCATTATTGATACATATTATATAGTATAAAATTTAATGAATAAATTAATGTTGATAACATTACATAAAAATTTAGTTAATTTTTTTATAAAAGTTCATTGTTATGTTAAAATAGAAAAACTTGAACTTTTTTAACATAGATATATTGCATAATGTATAAAGATAAACTAAACATTATGCAAAAATTAAATTACCTTGGGAAATAGTTTCAAGTATCAAACATTTCTTTTTGTGATACATTAACAATTATATTTATATCTATTTCTTGATATCGTAAAAAATTAAGATGATAAATCACGTAAATAGGTATACTTAACAAATACTTTCACGTGTTATGAAAAAAATAAAGATGGGGAGATTGATATATGTCTACCAAAAACTACTTTAATGTATGTCATTATACCTCGATTACTTCAAATTAAAAAGTAGTACAAATGATTATCATCTTTAAGCTACATCCCTAAAATATGGAAAACACCTAAACTTAATCTTAAATAACTGAACACACTATATAGTCCACAGGCCCCCGTTGAAAATTTTTATTGATTAATAACAGGCTGAATCTTCGTTGGTCGCTTGGTTTCGTCGAGACGCCCACATTACTCAGCTAAAAATCTTGAAAGCGGGTAGCTAATTTACTGCGCATGGGTGAAACATGTCGATTGGGTGGTTGTAAAATATTTATTAATAACGTTTTCTTTTTTAGTTAAATCTTAAGATAATGTGATAAATATCTCGAAAAAATGAGTGTCCTACAAAACTGGGGGTATGAACGGAGAGTCCCCCACTGCCAACATGTCCGAATAACGAGTTAAAAATATCTATTAATAACGATCTGATTTTTTTACACCGGCTTGGTAAATATTTGTTTAATTAAATGGCCACATTGTCCTACAAATTAAGAGGTAGGTTTTCGCAGTCCTACACTCGGAAAATGTCAATTCCACGACGATTTTTTATTCATTAATAACAACCTGATTTTGGTTTTTTTCTTTAGGGAATAACGTGTGAAACACGATTTTACAACTGTCCTACTCAAAATGTGGTATATATTGATGAAAATTAACTTATTCTTAAAAACTCCTTCGACCGGCTTGTCGCAGTTTGGAGTTGGTTGCGAATACTATTTTTAAACGGTAATTGAGCTTTGTACTACTAGTCCCGCTCACGAGGCAAGAGGAAATGGTCATAAATATTGTTATTTATAGATTTTCCTTTTTTATTCGACAATCCATGACGATAAATTTTTCACATTTAATCATTGTTAACATGAGTTAAATTCAATAATTTATTTATTTATCAATAAGCAATCAATTTTGTTCGAAACGGCATCAGAATTAATTTTACAGAATCATTGAACTGAACTGAGTCGAATAAAATGATAAAAAATTTAAAAAAAAGTGGTTATGGAAAGAATCTAAAGAACTTTAAAATATCCGGATCTTACCACCATTATTATGACTGCTTTTTGTGCACACTATTAAGTAAAAATACAAAATTTCTCAAAAAGAGAGAAGAGAGTAAAAATTTTTCACAGGCAATTTTACTCTCATGTAAGAATTATTTGAGGGCAAGAAAGGAATGCAATCATAAATTTAAAGTAAAGATGTTGTACTCCCCGATAATTCCTTTAGTTCCTAAAGAAAATAATCTAAATCAGATAATTCCTTTAGTTCCTAAAGAAAATAATCTAAATCAGATAATTCCTTTAGTTCCTAAAGAAAATAATCTAAATCAGATTGTTGTTATTAATAAAAAATATCGTCTTTGAATTGATATTTGAATAACGTTTGGAACACGATTTTACTACTGTCTTACTCAAAAAGTGGTGTATATTTGAGGCGAGTTTACTCACCACTATAAGAGTAAGATTTATTCAAATGGGTACAATACAAATTACCTTCTTAAAAACTCCTTCGACCAAATAATCGCAGTTTGTTGCGAATACTATTTTTAAACTTTAGTTCAGTACTGAAGCTTTGAACTTTGAGCCCACTCGACAAAGTGGAAATGGCCAATAATATTTCTATTTATATATTTTTCCCTTTTTTATTCGACAATCCATAGTTACTCCTTGTTGCTGTAAGCACCTCAACAATTATAAAAATCGTATTTCAATAAATTCTTGTCGGACTAGCGGTAGATACCCTTATTTTTGTCGGCCACTGTTATTTCCGGGGAGAGGATACACTAAACTATCATGTAGTATCTTTGTCCTACAGTTATTAATAAATAAAAAATCGTCGTGGAATTGACATTTTCCGAGTGTCGGACTGCGAAAACCTACCACTTAATTTGTAGGACAATGAGGCTATTTAATTAAACAAATATTTACCAAGCCGGTGTAAAAAAATCAGATCGTTATTAATAAATATTTTTAACTCGTTATTCGGACATGTTGGCAGTGGGGGACTCTCCGTTCATACCCCCAGTTTTGTAGGACACTCATTTTTTCGAGATATTTATCACATTATCTTAAGATTTAACTAAAAAAGAAAACGTTATTAATAAATATTTTACAACCACCCAATCGACATGTTTCACCCATGCGCAGTAAATTAGCTACCCGCTTTCGAGATTTTTAACTGAGTAATGTGGGCGTCTCGACGAAACCAAGCGACCAACGAAGATTCAGCCTGTTATTAATCAATAAAAATTTTCAACGGGGGCCTGTGGACTAATACACTTTCATTTTGCAAAGACACTTTGTAACTTAAAGTTAACAATAAGTATCATCGCTAGATTCAGATTATCCAAAGTTATTTTCAATTATTTATAGTACAATTTTATCAAATTATGAGTTATTTTCAGTTATTTCATAATTCTAAATTATTCTATTCTATACTATTTTTTAATATTTTTATCACAACATAGGGATATTATCAGTAACATTTCAAAAATTAAAATCAATTCAGGGATATTATAAATTATTTAGCCTGGGATAATTCCAATTAGAAATCTTAAACAAACACTGATAACTTATGACGGTCTTGAATACATTTAAAGGGAATGATTTCGTCACATTCTAGAAAGCCCTTAAATAATACAACTCTACTTTACCTTACAACAGAAATGATTTAAATCACCCGGCAAAAAAACTTCTTCCATTTCAAAAGCGGGTAAAAAACCGAGTTGAAATATTACCCCCACGTCACCCTACGAAGTCTTATTTATGCTAGCAATAGTTTTATAGCACCGGATATCTACACCACAGAAGGAAAAGATCCCAATCGTAATTCATACGTTGGGCAAAAGATGTTCATCCGAGAAGCATGGATAAATCAGGAAGGAAACCCGAGAAGTTGCGAAATTTTTCACCACCTCAGCGGGAATATCGTCAGTTTTACTAAGTACCCTATATTAGCTCCTCGCCGAATCAATATAACCCGGACGGACGATGTAACTGAAGATCTCGGGGATGGATGCGGCAAAACCTTTAAAAATAACCGGTTTGGTGGCAAGCTAGAAAAAAGGTGACAAGTTGAGAAACGTATGCCCCCAAAGAGTCAGACAAACAACTGGCTTTCTCTAGTGCATGTCGTCCCTACTCAGCTCAGTACGGCATCAAGATAACAAGGTGTGTTGCAATTTATATAAAGACTAGATGCCAAAGATCTTGGGTGGCCCGGTGGTATAAGTGTTATCTCCCCGCCTCTCCCACTATACGAAAGTCGGGCAGGAAAAAAATTCCGTCCTTCTCACGACTTAAATTCGCTAAGTCGGATTCCTCCAAATAAGTCACTTTTCGTTAATGGGCAAAAAATGTAAGCCGAACTTCCGACCGAGGAAGTTATCATTATTTGACACAAAAAAGGTCTTCTGCTTTGTGATAAGGTCATATTTCAATCTGGGCTAGGGTGAATGGCAGAGATCTATCTGTCAAGTTGGGACGCCATACTAAGCTCCATTACTGGCTCTTCACGCGTAAGACGGCTACAAGTAAAGAGTCTTTAAAAGCTGATATACAGGAACTTAGGGATGATATGGGAGATATGCAAGGCGAATGTCTACTGCGCGTGATTGACTGCTTTTTTCACACTTTCCGAGGAGTTTTAAGTGGGAATAAAAGAAATATTCCTATCGAAATATTTGGAAGATTCTGATGAATATAAAGTGGTGTTTCTTAAATTATAACGTGCTTTACTCTTAAAAATATCAAAATGTGTCCCCAACATGATATTATTTTTATAAAAATAACATAAATACATTTAAAAAATTTTTATGAACAAAGAGACTACAAAATTCAGCATTTAACAGACAAAAAATAATATAGAACAAGGGAGAAAATGTACGTAAAAAAGTCCCAATTTAGAATTTTAAAGTTAGTCATAAACACGACTGGAAGTAAAATTTATATGAATTTATACCCCCATAATCAATATAAAGGAGAATTTTATATAACTTATTATACATGGTTTAATACTTTGGAGTTTGAAGATTTTAGACATTAACAATCAATGAAAATAATGATAATTTATGGCTGCACCACAAATAACATTCCTACCAAAAAAAACATGTCACATGTACCTTGAGTTTGTCAATACTTCGTCCTGAGCTTGCGTAAACTCTGAAACTCTCAACTCTTGTTGAAATTAAATTACAGAAGCACTGCCATAGAGAAATTTAGTGCCATTAATAACAATTCACAAAAACAACACTACTACATGGAAGACAACAATGGTTTGAAATATCCGTTTTCAATTATACCTTCGACCAGCCGGCTATTAATCCTCAACAAAATTTTAAATCCCGTCAATCACCACTCCTCATATATCCAAACAAAACTCAAAAAGGTGGGCGAATTCGCGCGAGTAGAATTGATGTTCGGCTTCCACCACTCAATCATTTGAATCCTCAATAGCTTTTCTATGTATAAATTGTTTTCATTATTCATTTACGGTAGATTGGTAAGTACCAAAAATCCTAGTGCTAACAGAAGAAGTTAACATAATAATTATACAACTATTTACAAGTAAATTGTAAAAATTTGCTAAGAAAGGCACGTGTGACTGTAAAATTCCTATTGAAAAAGAAGACCAGAAAGGTTCCAAAAAAGTTTGGAAACCTGCGCATTAGATGAGCCAATTTATATTAAAAAGAAATTCATTTTCACTTTACAAAACGTAATTTTTTTTTAACAATTTAAAAATGTATATAGAATTTTAAGTTTTTCATTACATGTATATATTTTACATTGCTTGATATTTACATTTAATATTAGTTTCATTACTTTTACCCATCACATAGTTAAAATTAATTACATTATTGTATTTTTGTTAAAATTTTTACATGATAGTTATTTATCAAATTTTTGCTACATTTTACAATTAGGAACAGTTTAATATATAACTTACATTTTACTTAATATTTGATTACATTATTGCATTTACGTATTACATAGTAACAATAAGTTCCAAATTACATTAAATTTCTTTTATATTACAGTTTAGTTATACTTAGTTTTATGTTATACTAACAAACGTTTTTCCAATTATATGTGTATATTTTCATTTTATAAAAAATGAGTAGAAATTTTGAAAATTTTAAAAACATATTTTTGTAAGTTTTTAAATCAAAATCTTAAAAAAAATGTTGTATTTAAGTTTTTACTACCTATAATAAAGAGGATTAATATTTATTGAAAATGTAAGGATAAGGAATGAAGAAACTGAGTCACAAAAGAATTAGAGTTAATATATTGTCCATAATAGACATAAAATTCACGTTATAATGTTTAAAATCCACGTGTGTATTGGCTCTTGTAGTCACGTATAAGGAATTACCGAAATAGAGAACAGGTGTATCGATGGGAAACCCATAATTAATTCACGAAATCAGCATATTTCAAGTCAAATTAACTTTTATAAAAATTTTCTCCTTAACTGATTCACTTCATAAGAACTAAATGTAAGAAGAACGTAGAAGGTCACTGCATATCATTCAATGAGTGTGTTTCACTCGAACAAGTTCTGTATGAGAACCACTCACGATAGCGAATATATGGGAAGCATGAAAAGCAGTGATTAATTTAAATGCATTCAGTTGTATTGATCGAACGACACTACTTCAAGGACCAATATCCAGGTGTAGCTTGTTTCCAGTATCTACTTTTTAAGAATGCAAACATAAAGTTAAAAGAGCCGTCGCAAGTGTACAAGAGTGGGCGTAGAGTTATTGATATAGAGGGTCAAAACGCGTACTTGGTATTCCGTTTTAAGATCAAAATTAATTTATGATGCGGAGTTTGTAGGTCCAGATCACAGATACAATCCTCGATCAATTTAGTATGTAACTACTCACTCTGAGGGCTTTTTTTCTATTTGCAAGAGGAATATTAATTTATATCAACTAATACCGGAAAAAAATTAGGTCTGAATAAATCACTCGAATTAACATCTTTCAAGAGCATTGTGTAACACAAGAAGAATTTCAAATTGTTTCCTTAAACTTTCTGTGTAAAGTTATTACAGAATGGCTCTTAATCCGATACATAACATGCAAACATGAGTCTTGAAATATCTTCTCATCATTAAAAGTAATTTTGAACTATATAAACAGCGGATTATTCATATCAGTTAACAGCAAAACAGTTTAAGAATGTCATAATACTTATGGTATTTTTAGATTAATTCAGTTTTTATTACGCTGTTTATGGGGAAGGGATCTTCAGTTTTTTTCCAACATTTCCAATTGAGTTTTTGTTTTATTTCTCACAATAGGACTTATAACTCTGCTCATACACTCAGTGTATGTTTACTAAAGAGTAATAATTTATTATAAAAATTCACTCGAATTAAAGAACCAAAATTAAAACCCAGTTTCTTGTACGAAAATATACTCTGGAAACACATAAATTAAAAATGTATTTCTTTACACCACACAAATTCAAAACTTATCATGCACGAATTATACATTTGTATAGGGATTATAAATTTATCATAAAACACTCAACATTCGAGTCCCTACTAGTTCCCTTAGGGTAACATATTCTTTGAGAAACATTTGAATCCGAATACGGAAGGTACGAATCCCATTGTCGGCATTCTACACAGTCATTACATCATACTCGCTGCAGATTACACGAAAAAAAAAAGACGGCGTAGTTTCGGTTTGAGACACAAAAACATTTAATCGATACTCTAAAACAAAGACTAGTTAACTAATCCAGTTTTCTTTTCGTTCTTCTGTTTATAAGATAAAAGTACAATCCGTCACTGTCAAATAGAAACTCTAATAACCATTTGTAACGCCAAACCACTTTGGCCTCCGATGCATTTTTCATATTTGAAATAATATATTTAGATATCCACGTTCTGGTTTCTTCAGCTGCAGCCAGCTGTAAAGGTGAAGGAGAGGCCATCGTTAAAGGGAGGAGCTAAACGGGCAATAGTGTGTGTAATTCGTTACGAGTCCCAAGTCGGGGATCTCTCGATGATGATCTAACAAGCAAGCAGAATGCTGCTTCGGAGAAAAATGCCCGAGCCACCTCTGGCCAGGCTGCTTGCTCTTGATCAGGCACGATAGCTACAGTAGCAGTCACGACTGAGGATTGGAAAATTTCCTCTATCAGATACCCCTTCTGCATTCCAAGAGGCGACGAAATGATCTCTGCTTTTGCTCTTCTTCTCTCGCATCGTGGAAGAATGGAGGGGGGACGTAATAATTACAACCGCTGGCAGGAGCCGAGCATTAATAATGGAAATTGCGTTGCTATGGGGGTGAGGGACGGCCAACTGCTGGACGATACTGGCCAAAGAGTAGCCAAGCTGAAGGCAGTCTTCAGGTGGCAAATTTTCTATTGGGTTGGTCTGCAATTAAAGCCAAAGAGTAGCTAAGACATCAGCTGCATGCAGTGCTCAGATTGCAGCATATCCCCAAAAACGTCAACTTTCTTTTTCCTAGTTTTGAGAAAACGCATTTAAAGTTTGGTAAGACTAGGTGTTTTTACCGACAGCCGAAACGCCCAGCAATTCTCCAAAATTGCTTAAAAAAAGTGAAGGGAATTTAAACACTTTGTCTGCAGTTTTCTGTAGAAAATCTGCAGGTTTTTTTAAGACCGCTGAAATGTTTTTAGAATGGTTTCAAAATTGCTGCAGAAAAACTGCATGCTTACAAGCTGAAAGGCTTTGAAGTCCTATTGCTACAAAATATTTGTAGACTTCTTTAAGGAAACTGCACTTCAGACGCAATTTAGACGTTTTCTAAGCAATTTTGCAGATGTTCTTTTGCTGGGCGGATTGATTAGTTTTGAGCAAATATATTGGGAATTATGCTTGTCGGTTTTATCATGGTGTGCAGCATCACCCAGGCACTCCAAAAATGTACTTGGGTGAAAGTGACCAAAATATGAGATTGGCGTTTTTGGCATGGTGATAATTACATAATGTACCCATTTGTAACAAGACTATTCAAACAAGTTGTAAAAAATATAACTTTTTTTTGCCAGACTACTGGGAATGAAGTCTACTAGGAGCATACGCGTTAGCAGAATTTTCTGACGAAGGTCTATATTTAGTTTTATTGTTCGAAAAAGTCCAAAAGTGACACCAGAACTGAATTTTAAATTCCTTGTACTGTGTTATAAAATGAATGAGGAAGTTCGGCAGTTTAATAAGAATCAAAAGTTTATATTTTAAATTCTTTACTATTATTATGACTACATTGTCCACGAGTGGAACCGGAAGTTGCAGTTACGAAAGGCCAAGACAATGCTTTCAAAATGATAGAAAAACTCGGAACAGGGCAAAAATTCTATAAGATTCAAGAGTGGCTTTTGAACAATACTATGTTGTCAGACTCAATGAAGGAATTGCAAAAGAAAACAATAACGGATTTGAAATTCTATTTCATACAATTTTCAATCTTTATAAGCAGTAGCTAAGAGAGAATGGAAATACCATAATTCATCATTATTAGAAATTGGTTAGTTTTAAAATTCTATATTAAGTATCATGTAACAATTTTTAAGAACTTTTAAGCGTCATTGTTGAACAATACTGAAAAACAGTAGTTGCAGTAAAATAATAATATTGAAGAAATAGTATTTCATTCTTCGAAAATTAAAAAAAAACTGCTAATAGTAGTACAGCTATAAAATGTTTAATAGCAACTCTGTTGAATATGTGAATGATATAACACTGTTATTTCATATAAAAGATTTTTAAAAGCCTTAGATACCTCAATATTTAAGAGTAGAAGAACAAAGTTACGGAAGTATTTAATTTTAAATGCTGAGAAGTGTATTGTTTTAAAATTATGAACTATATACAAGCAACAAGAGAAACTGTCAGGACACAAATGTAAGATTAAAGTAAATTATTTAAGGAACCGCCTTTTAAAAAATAAACCTTTTAAAGAAATGTACTTTTGGTAGTACATTTTCTCAAAGGGTAAATGTAAGGTAAAATGTACTTTTACACAACTTGAAAAAAGTTAGTTTTTCCATTTCAATTATCGGAATTAATTACATCGGGGTTTAGTCAAATATTCAGCAGACATTAGTTTTAATTTTAATTGAATAATTTAATATATAAGTTGGCAAAAGAAGTACTAGTTAAGAATGAGAGAAACAATACTTAAACTATACTCTCTTCAGATTAACGAGGACGATACACATAAAATCTCATAAGGAACAGGTCAGTGTTTTTTAAGGATACTACAGAAATTTCATTGAAAAAACACTATTTTTCAGTTTTTTCAGTTTCAGCAAAGGAGAATGCCAGTTGCGTAAATTCAAATACATCACTCGGTCTAATTTTAAATTTGTTCAACTTGGGAATAAACTTAAAGAAATTTCGAGCTCTGCTCTTACTTCTTGTAGTCAGGATGGTTAAATGGTCATCGTACCATATTTGATCTGCTTCAGATAATTACTTTCAGCAAACGAATTAAAAAATCCCTTTAAGGATTCAGGAGGTAGCATTTGGACGCATATCTATCGTTTATTACAGCTTTAAGATAAAAACATTTACTTTGATGGACAATTTAATGCGATTTAAAAATAACTGACGGAAAGAGTGTTCAACATTTCATATAACTAGATATTAGGTGTTTTATTCAAGTCTAACTATCTAATTTTAAACTGGTTTAAAAACTCGTCCAAAATTACAGAAGAATAATTTGCCAAATGTACAAACTTCACTTTGCCGAAAGCAGTTTTCTTAAAAGATTAACAGTCCCACAGAGTAGACTTGATTAGGGTTTTCTTTAATATTAACCTGCTAGTCTTCCTTTTTTACCTCATTGGGCTCTCCTTTGGAATAAGAAAGAGAAGGAAGTGGAAAGGAAAAATAGAGAGAAAAGAGAGATTCTGAAGAAAGGAGAGAAACGTAAAGAGAATTAATTGTGAAGGAGTGAGAAAGAGCTTCGAATATTTTTAACTAAATTGGTAGTAAGAAAAATTTAAGTTTTCAACAGCTTCCCATCTTGTAAAAAATGAAATGCAAATTTCAGTGAAAGGCGTTTAAAGTTATTAACAAAGTTGTTTGGAGTTTAATGCAAATATTTTAGAAGGGTTTATGTTCTCTTACTTTTAAAGAAGAATGATTCAGGGGTGAAAAAGTTTTCAGTTTCTTCTTATAATTTAAATATTTTTTTAAAAAATCCGTATACTTAAAATTCGGATAAGCGATTTTTATTCTTTCTATAGCGACGTACATATTTCCTTTAGTTTAGGAAAATTTCAGACAAACTTGGGTTTATATTCAATTTTTATTGCATATTTACATTAATCAGCAAATTACTTTATTATATAGGTAATTATGAAAAGTTTATTATTTTTTAAATAATCAACTTTTATTTTTTATTCTAATATCTAATTTATTTTTTATTTTAAACTTATTTTTTGGAAGTATGCTATTCAACATGGATTTATTTAAAGCAGTAGTCTACAAACAATTTTTGATATTTTATTAAAATATTTAAGTGAAGTCGTTTTTTTAACTGTTTTTTAATTTGAAACATACCGTCTTTTTATTTTAAAAATATCGCTCCAGAAAACTTTTGCCACTTCTTTTCGTGGAATGTTTGTAGAACTATATTTTTCTGAACAACAGAAGTTATATAGTGTAGTTATTATTATTATATTATTATATAGTTACATTATATTTTAAAATAAATAGTTATATAGTGATTTTAAAATATTTATTTTAAAAATTAAAGTGAAATATCTGAACTTTCTACTGAAACAGTACACATTTGAACTTATTTCTGAAAGCCATCTGATCTTCTAATAAGGCTAAATTAGCGCAATTCGTGACCAACGACTTGTTGCCATATTTGATTCTCGGTATTTAAATCAATTGAAAAAAAGAAGTAAAAATGTCTATTTGATAGCTAGGTATAAGACTGGGTACATTACAAAAGAATAAGGTAAGGGGTTTAACAATGAAAATTCTTTCGTATTTTTTGCATTAGATATTAATTAAGGCTTCTAAGAATATTTCCATCAGTTCCTTTGTGTTTAGTATTCTGTTCTCATAAAATGGAATTTGCTTCTAACATAAAAAATGACAGCTTTTTATACACATTTTACGAGATTCATAAAGCAGTAATCTCTTTTAGATCCTAATATTTAGCAAACATTACTGGCTTCGGAATGCATTGCGATCATGCATTACTTAAAACAAGTTATGCACAAGTTTATATTGTCTTATAAATAACGCTATGCATATCATCAACGACAATGCTCAAGGAAGAGCTTAAATTTTCTTTTTTTACCCAAGGTGGAGTTTTATGAATATCCCTCTTTTTTGCTGTCAGATTATGTTATAAAGTAAAATCATGTTTTTCTTCCCCAATTATCAAATCCTGTCAAAGTCATGAGAAAGATTATATTCCTAAAGTATTTCTAGTTCAGAAAACTGTGAAAATGGGCTTTCTGCATAAGAAAATATGAATTGCTTTAGTGAAAATCCGTGAAAACAAAATCTCCCAATTTTTATTTAAAAGAAATATGCAATTCTGAACTTTGGCTTTATGTAAAAATGGATATCAAATATGTCGTTGTCTTTATATTATGAAACTTAAATCCTTAAATTCCATACAATGTTTCAATAACTTCAACTAACAATTCTTCTTTTCAATTTCAAAACATGTTTAGAGATAATCCGTGTTATAATCTGGCCCGCGTGAAAAATTACTTTAAATAGCTTGCTTTTAAATCGAGTTTGACAAACTTGAGGTAAATTATACGTATTTTCGTCAGTCTCATATTTCTAATAAGAAGTATTTTAAAAATCGCCAAATCCTATGTTGAACTGTTTTTCAGTGATTAAACGTTTTTATCTTAATTTATCTAAAGTTTGCTTAAGTTTGGTTCATTTGATTTTAAGATCAAATTTCTAATTTCTGGTAAAGTATGTCAACCATTTATCATCTTATACTTTATTTCCCAAGTCTGACCAAAAGAGAACTAGTCTCACTTGGATAAACTAAATCTACAGATACCTACTACTACTAAGGTAAATGTGGGTATAGTGGCCACTTTTAGGAAAATTTTTGCCTAAGTTCTCAATAAATATCATTCGATTTTCTTGGAAACGGTTATCTTATTTTTAGGTTAATTTGATTTTTTATCGATTTTATCGAATAAAAATCCTAATTAGATAGGGGAAAGTATATTAAATGTACTTCAAATTGTTGCTAGATGTATACCTAGATGTGGCCACCTAGATGTATCTGATGTTTCTATGGTGACCACCATCTAAAGTGTCATGCAGTGGTGGTGCATCTAAAGTGAACACCTCTCTTTTTCTGCCTATATGAGAGGGTTTATACTACTGAAATTGAGTAGATATGGTCGTTTAGTTCTAAAAAACTATCTTTCAGAGAGAAATTTATTTTTAGATAAAAATAAAATTAATTTTATTTGACTTAGCAATAGCATAACAGACTCGATAGTAGAGGAATTGTGCATGTAATTCCTGTTTTAGAAACCCTGGTTCTCGATGGCAGAATGAAACCAATTCTTACACCACACATTTTAAAGCAAATTTATAGTTTATGAAAAAAAAATCTTACTCAAATTAAAAACTATTGATGTTTCTATTGTAGCCATTGCATTGGCCAATATTCGAAAATTTAAGATCTTTGTTGGTAAAGTGGCCACCCCCTAAATACAGGTTTAAAAAATTTTTCAAGTAAATTTACTTCAGTATCATTGTAGTATACTACATTCTACTTTACTTTTATATTAATTTAGAAGTCAATCAAACGGTAATAAATTCGGAAAAATCAGTTCAAACATACCCGTTTCTTTTCGCGATTCTATAAGCAGAATCAAATTTCAGTCAAAGACTTAAATATCCTTCCCCTGCTTATCTGTGATATCGGTGGTTATTTAACTGCTTACATGATAGCATAATCTACTGTCTATGAATTTTAACGTTATTTGATGCCTCTAACTCGTATTATTTGAAATTAATCAGCTAGGTGGCCACTATTGAGTCAGTAGCCACTATACCCTCATTTACCTTACTATGGAGGAGAATATTAGATCTGAGTACTGGTCTACCCGATTGAGTGCACTTTTCCTGTAAAACCTTACGAATACAAATAACTTAAGCTAGTGAGACATAAAAATGCGCTTACCTTTAGGAAGCAGGTTCCAACATTCTCATTTTCCGACACAGTGACGTTGTAAAAGCTCTGATCGAAAATCGGCTCATTGTCGTTGACGTCACTGATCGTCACCACAATCGTCGTACTCGACGACAGCGGGGGCACACCATTGTCTGTAGCCACCACAGTGATCTTGGGAATGGGGTTGGTCTCGCAGTCAATGTGGGTGCGAGTGGTGATCAAGCCCGTGCGGCTGTCGATCTGGAACCACTGAGAATTCGTTTCCGGAGTGTCTTTGATGGAGTAAGACACTATGGAATTGTTGCCCTCGTCTCTGTCAACCGCAGACAGCTGGAAGACAGAGGTGCCAGGGTCGGCCACTTCGAGAACGTTTGCATAATACATCGTGTGGTCAAACTCGGGCGCGTTGTCGTTGGTATCCGTCACGCACAGCTTGAACGTCCGAGACGTGTTCAAGGGAGGGTTCCCTTGGTCCGTCGCCGTGACCACCATCGTGTAGTTGGGTTTGACCTCTCTGTCCAGCGGATGGGACACGATGACTAGGTAGATGATGTTGTCCTGCGTGGTTAATCCGAAGTAGCCGTCGCCGCCTTGGAGAGTGACGTTGACGTTGGCGTATTCCTCCTTGGAGTCGGGATCGTTGACGCTGATCCGAGCCACGAACTCTCCTGGTCGGGCGTCTTCGGATATCTTCGGGGAGGCGTCTTCGCTGAGGAAGATCAGGTTGATGGTCGGCTGATTGTCGTTCACGTCGGTGACACGGATTGAGACGAAGGCGGTGGTCTCCAGAGGCTGGACTCCGCTGTCTCGGGCAACTACCACCAACTCGTGGACGTCTTTCGACTCGAAATCCAGCGGCTTGTTGACGGATATGACACCCATTTTGGGATCGATGGAGAACTTATTATCCCTGTCGCTCTGGCGACGGTTGATGGAGTAGGTTATCCTTCCGTTCTCGTCGGTGTCAGTGTCGGTGGCGAAGACCCTCAACACGCTGCTGCCGACCGTCGCATTCTCGGCGATTGTCGCGAAGTAGCGACTCTGGTTGAAGATGGGCTGGTTGTCGTTGACGTCTTGAATGGTTATGTTCACAGTCATGGACCCTTTCAGCGGGGGAGTGCCGCCATCGTAAGCCTCGATCAGGAGGCTGTAAAAAGGGGTGGTTTCCCTGTCCAGAAAACCGTTGATCTGCAGGTCCAGGTACAGGACGTCATCTCTTTCTCTGTGGGAGGATAGACGGAACGCGTTGTTGGTGTTCCCCGACACGATCTCGTACCTCTGCGTGTTGAAGATCCCGAGATCGCGGTCTTTCGCCGGATTGAGGGTCCGTTTCATGTCTCTGGGGGTGTTTTCTGGGAACTCGATAGTCATGAAGGGGGTCGGGAACTTTGGGGCGTTGTCGTTCTCATCCCGCACTTGGATCTCGACCCGTATGTTCTCACCGCTGAGTGGGATAGCGACAAAGGAGTAGTAGCTCCTCACTTCTCTATCCAGCACAATGCTGCTGCGGATCTCCCCAGTGGATTGGTCGATGTGCAGGTCAGAATCGACAGCGCTTCCGGGCACGGGCACGATCAGATAAGGGGGCGGGGGAGGTGGTTTGGGGCTGGCGGGCCGGCTCTGCCCGATGTACCCTATGGTGGTGCCTACCCCCAGACCCTCCGAGATTTCGAACTCTTGCAGGTATTCTGTCCGCACACACCGAGAAAGCAGGAGTGAGAGGGCTAGCCTCAGAAACAAGTTGAATCGCCATCTTTCTAGGGAAGCCATGCTCATTCACTCATCTGTGATAAGCTCAAAAGGGTGAAATAGCACACTGAGAAGCTTCGTCCACGCACAACACATAGCTTGACATTTTGGTCCTCTTTGTTTACTTCCAGATCATAGTCCTTTGATGCTCCTGGAAAAAATGGAAAAATTAGTTGATATGCCAAAACATGTGCAAGTTACTCTTTTCTACAATGATACGATACAAATACATATGTACCAAAAATACGTTTTCATAAATATGCTTATACATATTTATAAATAATTATGGAAGATTATAAAGTCCTTTTCTAGGTTGAACTTGCTATAAACACTAATCTAAATCAAAATATGTCCATTGAATATCAACAGAAGTGTATTAAAGAAACCTTGTGTTTTCAACCTTTCAAAAACTTTTTAAAAACATGATAAAAATCAGGTGCAAGGGAAATAAATAGTTAGATACTCGAGTATAAATAACTTAAAGAGAAAGTGGCAATATGCAATGTGGGTTGGTGTGAAGGTGAAAATGGTCTCATTTCACAATAGTCACAAGTTTAATAATTTGACCAATGATGTCACTTTTAAAATGGTTTTTAATGTAAATTTTACGGTCAAAGTGATAAATGCTATTGAATTTATCACATTGCCCGCCTCACTTCGGGCATTATTAACAATGCCCGGTTTATTACCTTTGACAGTAACATAAACACAAAATCAAGAGATATTGAAAATAATTTAGAAAATTATGAGAAAATATAATGGTAACAATAACTTTATTTTTCAATGAAAACCCTAATCAAAATCGTCTAAATAATTAAATACTGTAGAAAATGTATCATAAAGACCAAAGAGGAGAAACTTCTAAAATCCTAAAAACTTCTAAAATCTCTAATTTTATATTCCTGCTGTCTATTTAAATTGCAAAATAAGCAGATACAGGGATAAGGTGTTTTCGAGAATCTTTATATGAATTTTCTAGTAATTTAAATGTTAATGGAACTCCAATATTTTTTTTCTAGAGAGTTAGTATGGATAAAAATTAAACACATTTCTTAAAGATCTTTTAAAGAACAAATGGAGATATTACTATTCAAGTTGTTAAATATTTTAAAAGAATTAAAAATCAAACAGAAACAATGTAACAAAATACAATCTACATACAAGAATTTCTCTTAAAATTTTTTTGCTAAATAGTTCAACCTAAAAAACGGTTGTAAAAAGAAACAAAAGGCACACAGTTTACCGCATTTTGCGAAAGGCGCGATGTCCCCTCGACGCCCGCCCGCTTACGAGTAGTTGCCAAACCTGGCAACCACTCCGAATGAGTTCACTTGATGGCAGAACCGTGATGGTTGAGTACAGGTATTTCTAATAGAGGTCGCGGCAAGAGGAGAAAATTAAAAAACCGGCAATAAACAAAAAACATCCGTGCAAGTAGCCACCTTAATGGGCTGACCTTGCCCTTGCAAGCACCCGGCTCCGTTTGCCCCTCTTCCCTTGCCTAAAGAAGCCGTCTGGTCCAGGGGGAAAGAGAAGCTGGATTAAGAATGAAAGTTATTCTCTCTTTCTCCAAAAGGCTGGATTCATTCGGGAGAGGTGTGATAACTCGGAACGTCTCAGTGCACGGACAGATATGCTTGAGTGTTTTTCGGGGAACTTCGCTCGGCTCTTGGCTAGTAATCATAGGGGATGCAGCGGGGCGATTTCGGGGAAAAAATAATGTAAATTAGGAGAGGGCAGCGCTGCATAAGCGTGGGAAGAACCGTTAGATTCCGACGGTGGGGAAATAGTTATCCACTGAGACGAAACTTTTCGTGGGTAAAAATACCAAAACCCCGCTAAGTTATATGCTTTGTAGAAAACAAACACGAAGGTAAGTTTTGTTTTTTTAATTGTACAACATATCCAAAAGTATTATGGTCTACGAGATATTTTAAACAGTAGTTTACACATTTTACAGCTATAAAAATTTTAATATTAATACGACTTGTCGAGTGAAGTAAAGTAACAGTTATTAAAAAAATTTTATGGTATTATCAAAAAGATGTTATAAAATATCAAAATACCAGAAACTCGTAAAAAGAGCAGCTTGTTAATGGATGTGACTCGTTTTTATAACTAAAGCAAATGCATCCTGAAATTTTAAAAATGAATTTATCAAGGGAATTAATTTCTTTCTAAAATGTGCAAATAAAAACGTTGTTTCACCAATTCATTAATTGCACAAGATTTTTTTCGCATTTGACATTGCTTTATAAAATTATAAAATGATAAAAAATCCTTTTGAAAATTACAATAAAAAAGGAATTTAAAATATAATGAAAAGAAACGGGATGCTAATATTGTCTCTATAAATCGCTATAAATTCGCTATAAAAAGCTATAAATTGCTATATATATACGCTATAAATTCGCTATATAAAGTCGCTATAAATTGCTCTGCAGAACATAACAGATAAAATTTTTAAAATATATTTTGAATATTTGTATTAATTAATGTATTTCATCTTTTAATTTTTTTCTAATTATTCGATTTGAATAATCAGGAAGACTTCCTTTCAATGGAGTATACTCAATACAATAAAATCTAATCAAAATATTTATAACCATACACGAATTGATAAATCTTACAAGAAAAATATATTAAACAGCGAACATCATACCTTAGAATCTCGTATTTGATTAAAACAAGCAAATAATAGAAACTTTTCAAGCCTTTTTTGATAATTGCACCTATAAAAACAGATTATTTCGAGCCATTCCACTAAAAATGTCATTGTTTGCATAAAACTATGATAATTCAGTATTGTATTATTTCTTTAATCTTTGAAGTATTTTTTGTTTTCAAATAAAAAACTTGAAATAAGAATATAAAATAAAAAGTTTTATTGAGTATAAAGTATAAAGAATGACCATTGCAGCCTTATTGTGATTTATACATTTGGTATTTAAAATGAAATGTAGTTGAGTAAATTCGTATAAAGTATACATCGATAAAAAGGTATCAAGAACTTCCAGGTAAGCTTTTACCTAACAGTAATTGTATTATGTAACACTATCCTGTATATTTTTACCTGCTCAATGGAAAAGAATCCTTAAAGCAGGACCATGCCTTACTTATAATTTATGCTTAATAGTTTAAAATATGGGTTTACTCATTGTTATTTAAAAGAACATGAAACTTATGATAATCACGTTTATATTTAAGAATTTATTATTAATTTATTATACATCACATGCGTAACGATATTGTGATATGTAGGATAGGTCAATGCAAGCTCAATAAAATATAGGAGATAGTTCTGATAAATTGGATTTATATTGCTGCAACAATACGAATCTATCCTGCAGGTTAATGGAAGCTCACTACATAACTATTTATCGTTGCAAAAATACAAGTCTGTCATTTAGAACGACGTTAGCTTATACAGGATGTCTCAAAAGGTCGTTGCCAAACTTAACATGCAGGTCTGTCATGCCATGGCAAACACGATTTTTATAGGAACTCATGTCCGCAAATGTAAACTGTGTCCGTTAGAGGACTATGTTTGCCGGCGATGGGGCAAGGTTTATTTTTTTTTATTCTACGGAAAACTTCAAATATTATTACAAATTTGGAGAGAACACCCCTAAAACCCCTTTAAACCAAATTTCATTGAATTCTGCAAGTAATTAGCTGAGAAAATCACTTCCTAATTTGAAAGACGGTCTGCAAAATACTGAATTGAAATTCAAAGTGAAAAAGGAGATGATTTCATCTGCTTTGTTACTCTCTCCAAATTTGTATTAATAAGTGAAGTTTTTCGTTGAATAAAAAACGTTACATTAAACCATCGCCGGCGAACATAGCGGACACAATTTACTTTTGCCGACATGAGTTTCTATGAAAATCGTGTTTGTCATGGCATGATAGACCTTCATGTTAAGTTTGGCAACAACCTTTTGAGACCCATCTGTAGGGGTCTCTATGGCAATGTGACTTGATCTATAAAGGGTTAAACTGAAAGCTAATTGGGCGCATATTTTGCATCATTTCCAATTGCACTTCTAATTCCGGATCATTTCCTTTAATAGCTCCAGTTTATTTTTCATTTGAGTGGCTTTAGCAAAAACAAATGCCTCTCGTTTCCATTTGCGTATTCAGTGAACCGTGCCTACGATGCGCAATACGTATGCCTACTGTGGTAGTACACCGGAAACAACATGTCTGTGTGTCTGCCTATAATCAAACTTTTTTCGCCTTTCTTTTTTGCATGACAGCTGTGTAATTTAGAGGAAAACGCACTACACAGCAGGATCATCCATCTTTCCAGCGTTCTGTGCGTCGCTACACCCTCCTGGAGAAAGGCAAAAAACAGAGAATGTACAGTTTTCTTGAGGATGATCGGAAGGTATATATTTATATCGTTTCTGGGAAAAGGCCTTTACTTTCTTTTCAGAAGGAGTGAAACTGACTCGAAATTTGTTCGTTTTTAGTGAGAAATTGCGAAATGGTATCTGTAATTTGCCACAATTACATTGGCGATACAAAGAAAACAGCCCGAGTCTTTCACGGTGCATTTCACCTCTTGAGGTGTCAAAACAGAGGATTTTTTGTAGGACATCTTTTGGATGTCGCAAAGCTGTCATAAATGTCCTCACAGCCAAAGAAGATGTTTTTTACTGTCGATAAATCTTACTTTTTTGGGATCGCTTTCTTACAGGTAAATTAAATACATAGAATTTATAAACCAGGTTTTCATAAAAAAGTAGGTTTTAAAACGTACGAACTTTAAATTATGATTAGTCATAAAGTAATTGTTTTTAAAAATATCTTTAATATTGAGTTTTAAAATGGAATAAAAGTTTAAGAATTTTATATCATAGTTTAATTTGTTTATTTAAAAAAGTTAAGATGAATTAAATTTATATTTAATCAGACTTAATAAACTCTGCTAAATGAAGTTATGTAAAATAAAGTAAACTCAGTTATTATTGGAGAATCTGTTTCCACTCTAACAGAAGCTAGGAAAAAATGAATGAACTTTTTCATGAAAATAATACACGAATGTCTTAAGTTTTCACTCTAATAGAAACCGAGGGAAAATTAACCAACATTTTCACGATAATAATAGAAATGTATTTAATGCCATAACTAAAATTATTTCCTGGAAATAGCTTCACTCTCTATTTAACAAAATTGATAACTATTTTGAAGCTTTTATTATTTTCAGACTTCTAAATACTCCTTAACAAATTTCAAGTAAGGAAACGTAAAGATAAAATTGCGTAAAATCGTTTAAAATAAACGTATTGTATCAACAGTTAATTCCATTTCTAATGTTAACAGTATGAAAATAAACATATTTAAACACAATTTACATTAATATCAACAGGATAATTTTTGTATTGACTGTAAAAAACATTTAAAATAATGTTTTATACTTCAGTTTCCCGTTATGTGTTGATATATTTCATTAATTCGTAAGAGGGACATGAATTGTTAGACTGGATAAGACTTGAATTTTTTTTTAATTATTTTCATACTAAAAGTCTCTACAAATATGTGTTGATTGTAAACTTAGCAGCGTTCTTAACTTATCAAACTTTTGCCTGATTAAAAAGAAATTTTTTTAACACTTTTAAGATATGAGAAACATTTTGAAACGTATTATCTTTCTTATTGTAAAATTCTTGAAAGGAATTATTTTTTATAAATTTTAAAATATTTCATCTACTATATTCTACTTTCTCTATACTTTCTACTATATAGTTAACATTAGCATAGAAGACAATATTTTTTTTAATTAATATAATTTTTAAAAATATAAGTTGCGAACCTTAGCGACTGTTACAACTCTAAAATCTCTCATACAAAAATCTCATAAAAATTCATACAAAAATCTAATTAATTTAATGTATGTTAGTGCACGTGTTAATTTGAAACAAGTTTACTTCATATTTCAAAAAGATACATTACATACATACTTCATATACAAAAGATAAAGACTATTTAAAATTAGAACTGTTTTTTAACATTTATCTCATATTACCTTTACCTAACTTAAAAACGAAATAAAAACAATTAGGTAATCAAATTGGACCAATACTAGTTAAAATCTCTGAACAATACCAAGTTTTTTTATGGAACAAGTCCTTGCCCTTCATTAATTATTTTCTAGTAAAACCTACAAACATTGTATTTTAAGTGCACACAAGCTAATTTGAAACAACTTTTCTTCTCTAGTGAAAAAAAAGAAGCAGGAAAATCTCTGTGTTTTGTAACTGTTATAACACTGCATTACTTAACCTAAAGATCGGTCTTTTAATTAGTTAACAAGGCAGCAAGACGTGCAAAAATCTCTTCAAACAATACGTTTTGCAGACAAAACCCCCCAACCTCCATCGTTGCTGAAAACAATACTTCATTAAGGGCCCCAGAAATTTGCACCGGTTCAATAACAATCAGGAAAACAAAGCAGAACAGAAAAACAAAGCCAGAACAGCTATTGGAAAAAAAGAACCAATACTTCGAATGCCATTGGTCGGCACGCGTACCGTGGGTTCCTCATCTAATCCATCAAAATTTGTCCTTCAGTTATATGTTGCCTCTTTCCATCATTTTGGTATAGCATTACACATGGTATAGGGCGGGCAGTGGAGTCAAATCTAAGTACAGTTAACACACAGAGAAAAAGTGGGTAACACTTCCTCGAGTTCGGCTATTGAAAGGGAGTAGGGAAGGAAGGGGGTAATCCCAGGTTTCCAGTTCTACTTAATGTGACGATGGTGTCGATATGTTTAGGGATCCTAGCATATCAAGCATGTAATCAATTTTTTGTATTGGGTACTTGACCGATTTGGGATTTGTACAATATCGAGAGTGAAAAAAAGTGTCACCTTAAATGGCGTAGGTACTAAATATGAATATCTGTGTATACAGAGCTATGTATAGCTAGATAAATACTATGCAGAGGAAATATTAATGTGATTAGATTATCAGTTATATTACATTTGAAACATAAGGACTAGTTTCTGCTTGTTTGGTATTTGAGTAGTATTATGGTTTCATTGCTTTGTATTTATGGGAAGAAAGGTCTAAAATGGAATAAATCATGCTGTTTATGAGAAAATTAAGGTTAAATTCGGCATTTATTTAGACAAAATATTACTCTGTTGGGCCTATCTTTTATTAAAAGCAACTTTTGGATCCCATACATAATTTGATTTATCATTTAGTTTTACTTTTTTTGAAATTATTTCATAAACATTAAGCTATTTTTGATATTAATTTAATGTAAGGAACAAATTTACAGAGATAAGGAACTTTAAAATAAATTTTTCTGTTGTTTTTTCATAATGAAATCCAAGCCACTCATGAAATTTATTGTAGCCACATTAAACATTTAGGTTTTTCTGGCATTTCTTTGTATTATTTCTAAAGAGTAAACAAGAGCGAACACATTAGGAATAATATATTAATTTTAAAAAACGAAAAGCAGAAACTTACTGAAATATTTTTGAAAAATAAGGATGTAGAATTCCCACGATTCCACATTGATCTGTATTTACTATGGATAAAAATATATTTATTGTAATTCGGTTAAAGAACTTTCTTTCAAAAATTAAATTAATATCTCCTATAGATTATTTTTTTTATGCCATTGAAGATTTATTTTTTTTTTGTTCCTTGTTAAAGTAGTATAAAAATATGAAACAATCAAAATTACAAAAAAATATCTCATAAAACGCATGCCAGATGACATATTTTCAATACGGATCTTTTATATTACTTTCATAATAACACATTCAAGTTGACCCGACTCCTAGGAATAGAATGAACATAGCCACCTATTCCATGGAATAATTGAGGCCCTACTCCCTTTCAATCCAAACATCCGGTATTAAAAAACCATAACTATGTAAAAAAGCATTGTCTCGGGATCATGGAATGGAAATGAGCAACCTGGAACACAAGTAAAGTCAGGGAACGGATGCTTTTAGTGGAGGCAAATGCAAAACTAATATACACTGGCAGAGAAATTCAAGTCATCGTCCTATGATCCTGGGAACTGAAATACTCGTATAAACGAGCTAATTATCTTTAGGAGCCGAAGCACACGCAGAAGTACTTGCCAGGTGGATTGAAAAATGTAGCACGCTTCGTCTTGACCTTGTCTACGATTATTTAAGAGTCGGGCTTCCTTTAGCCGGCCAACAAGATTCGGAGTTTTTTCCCCACTCCTGAACGCTCGTTTTATCACCAAGTGATAATTACTGGACAGCAGCACGGTCTCGGACTGATGGCATTCCGGGGCTACGTGCTTTCGATAAGTCGTTTTGCAATGGCTGCTCCAGCGGATCTCAACTGCCCCTTATCGACGCTGCATCTCAGAATGAATGCAATTGTAGTTCGTGGAGGAGAATGGGGAAAAGTGACTTTCGCCCGCTTTCCTTTTTTTGTTTGAATTGATTAAATGCTTGCTCGTGAATTTTTTGGACTGAGCTGTTAACCCTTTTCATTTGTTTATCAGTGTATCTCCTTCTCATTCTCAACGCTATTCTAGTGTTCGCTGAAGAATAAAGAGTAGTTTTGATTTTGGGTTTTTGAATTCATTCAACTAAATTTTGAAACTGACAGGCCAGGTCTTGTTAAAGCTGTTTGCCACTAACACTTATAATTTGTTTATCAATGCATCAACTCAATTTTATTGTAAAGAAATATTCAACTTTAGAGAATGAACAAAAGCTTATGTCTGAACCAATGCCAGCATAGTTATCAATGAAGTGTTAATCTATGCATCGCTAATTTGTATACCTCACACAATGCCAGATATTGATTTTCTTCAATTAAACAGAATGGAATTAAATTTCCAGTTTACCATGAGAAAATTCAGTTTGTTAAACCTCTAATTATTTAGTATAAACAGTCTTTAGTCACTCAACTCCATGATGAGTAGTGAAACCTTTATGGTGCTAGGATATGCCGAAGGAGGATCTGAATGAAGACGACAGCTCGCTTAACTCTTTAACTTGTTAGTCTTGGTCGTGCTTGGCATAGACTGGCTTAATTTGGTCCTTGTGCCATAAAAATCCAACCAACCATGAAGATGACGAGTAAATACATACATTTTTTTTTTAGTTACACCATTCATTAAAGGGAGTTGGTACCTTTGATACATTCAAAAACTCGATTTTGCGATTTTGAATGTTTCAGATTCTACATTTCAAGACCTTTACAACGATGCCTCATTTATACAAAAATTCAAAGTAGAAGTGTGTTGAATTGTCTTAAAAAACACGAAAGTCTATTTCATCTGGAAAGATTTTATCATTAAAATGCATTTATCTCAGAATGAACTTTTTAAACGTGCGAGTACCGTTTTCTCAGCATCTGCTGTATGTATTACCATATGTTCACTTATGCAATTTTAAGTTTTAACAGGAGATTTTTTTTTCAATATTTTAGGTTAAACATGTCTAGAGTTACTCGTGGCTAGGCTGAAATAATAAATCATGTGTTGGAACCCACCAAGTCTATTTTAATTTTCATTTTTACAAAGAGAATGATATTACAGGTTATAGATAAAAATTTGTTGAAATCTAACTTTAGATTTTTAATTCATTGAATAAATAAAATAGCTAAGATTATCTATATCTATTTAAAAGTATCAATATTACTTTATTAAAATATAATCTAAAGTTTGACGAGACAAATTAAACAAAATATTTTGATGCAAAAATAATATATTAAACTTTATGTGATAATCTAATTAATGTTCATTGTTCATATTAAATGTTATAGATATTTAGTTAAATTTATCTTGGTTGGAATTATTAATCTTTAGTGAATTATTATTTAGTGAAAAATATGATAGCAAAATTTAAACTTATTATTGTTCGATATTTATTTATAAACTTTGAGTAATACTGAACAATGGTTTGGGTTGCATTAAAAATAGAAGAAAATCAATTATTATTAAAAAGAAATGTAAACATTAGATAAAATTATTTTTAATTTATTTTACGATACCATAAAATATTTTTAAGGAATTAAGTCCAGCATCATTATAAATTTCTAATTCTTGATTTAATTTTTATAACCTGTAAAGTTCTCCCGTTCAACAGTTCAAAAATATTTGGAAAAACTCAAGCATACTACGTACTATAAACAACAACACTAATTGTAGAAAAGGATTCAAAGAATGCTAAAAACTATTTACAGAAAGGGAAATTACGAAGAAGAAAAAAAGCTTGTAAAAACAATGTTTCCAACACATATTTTTCCCAAGTCGATTCTTTCCAACACACGAATCGTTGCTGCTCCACACAAGGTGCGTGTTCCGAACTATCAGCGGAGAAAACGAGCCATGTTAATAAAAGAAGTGCGAATAGAATTGTATTTTGGAAGAGCCGAACAATCTCTATCGCCACTGGTCAGGATCGTCAATTGATATCCGAATAGAATTGCGATAAACGCTCCTGACAGACAATGGACTTTCTGCTGTTCGTCAAGCATAAAGAATTGCAGTCGTCGAGATGGAAAAACAGTAATGAAGAAAAAGTGAATATAGAAGCTTCGAAGATTAGCTAGGGTGGTCCGCTATTTACAATAGTTTCTTTCCCGGCCGAAAGAGATTGTTCTGATAACATTCGTCTTAAATGCCGGTTACGGTTCCAGTTGCATCCACCACACCGGGAACAAAGTGATGCCTGGCTTCTGACCTTCTGATCAAAATCGCGGCGGCTCTCGAAACTTTTTACTCTTTGGGCCCATCGGACGGAAGGAGCGCTCAGAAATCGGGTGAGGGGCACGACGAATTGGGAGACTGCTATTGTGGATTAAGCAGAGGTCCAGGGCAGTCTGCTGTTAGGTTGGAGTTGTTTGTTAACGCGAGGTAGTTAACAGCACAACAGGAAGGGTCGGCAGCGGACTTGAGCACAAGCCTAAGGCGGCATCATCAAAACCAATTTGAAAACAGGGCACTCTCTACAAAAACTGTTGTTTTAACGGACATTCTTTGATACTTTTAACAGCATATCTCCATTTTTATGTAAAGTACAAATTTTATCTGTAATCCAGCATCACTATGAAAAAATTCTGCAGTTTTTACAGATATTCTGTAAACAACAACTGTCCTGTAACAGAAGTAACAGTTCTGTAAGAGAAAATCTCCATTTCTTTTTAAAGTCTTTACCTGGAACTACTTGATATTATCATTCGACTTGGTAAAATCCCTTTCAGCAATAATTAAACAATATGCAATTATAGCGTAAAGATATTTAAAAAATAGTTTTACCTTTAGTGATGATTATTTTGGTAATAATAGTATTAACAGAGGGACAGGGTGCATATGCTACTATAAGCGGTCTGACGTAGCTATATATTTTGGAAAAAGAGCTAAAAATAGAGCCATTGTGAATTTCCTTCCTCTAAATTAGTTCTTAGATACAGAATTCGTCTTAAACTCAATTGTAAATTTATAAAATACTTAACATAAAGTCGGGAATACAAATAATAACGTCCCTCATTTAAACGAACCACAAATTACTATATAAATATGGCGTAATAAATATAAACATCAAAACGTTTAATGACATTCGCTTTCAAAATTTATTAAATTTTTAATGCATAATTTAGTTTGCTGTTTAAATTTATGTTCATTTTTTACCTCATTGAGTGTGATACTAATTTGATAAATCTAAAACATAACTAAATTATGTTTTAATGAGGTGTAAGCATCTAAGTCTAAAATAACCGCCTCGGTAAAAACTAACTTTTAGTGACAATACATAAAAATTATCTCTTATTACTTTATCAAGATTTTTCATTGTTTTTATTCCCCCTCCCCCATTAACTAGATTAAACACATAACCTGTCTTTATGACTTTCGATTTAAATATTTAGCATCAAGTGAACGAAGACTGCTTTAAGTTATAACAGGTACGCTACATAATTTAAAAAAGTATTAAATGTCTTCCTAAATTATTATGTTCAGATAAAGTTAACATTTTGTAACTAAGATTGTCAGATAAATTTTAACCACGTTATCCCTCAACCAAAGAGCTATCGACCAGAGCTATACAAAAACCGGAACGTAGACATTGTAACTTACGAGACAAAATCTTAAACAGTCTTTTTTAATGTAACGCCCTTTCCATAGGAAAACTAATTTTCATGGCACAACCTTTACCAAACTAAAGAATAATTAAAATAATAATAGTAATTTCCACGAATCACGTTTCTTTGATTCCAATTAAGTCCTCCTGGTGTTTTTTTGCCAGGTAAGAATGCGCTTTTCACTTTTCATTTAATCTTATGAGTAATGGACCATTTATTCCGACGACATTTCATAGCTTCTAAATGGCCCATCCTAGCCGCTCACGACTTGCATGGCGATTGCGAAGAGAGAAACAAAGAAAATTCAAAAATTTCAATTCACGTTTATATGTATGGATGTGTAACTAGGTTTCGTTTCTTCCTCTTAACCGAGATTGTCAACGATAAGCCGCGTGGCACGTTAGCCAGTCGTGACACTGGCTAAAATAATTCAATTTCTTTTTTTGGCTTTTTGAAACAGTATATTCGGATTTAAGTCTGAGCATGGCCAAGTGGGATTTCTTTATAACACACTAGATGATGTACTATTTTGGTTGGTTTAAAATGCTCTGCATGCATCATTTCCTTTTTATCAATCAGTTTTTAACAATAGGAAAAAGTGGGTAGATTTAGATACGGAGTCTGTATCCTATATTACCCCAGATGCATCATCAATATAAAAAATACTCCAGTTCTTTGAGTTACTTTTTTACTTAAACCTACTAATCTTGTTTTACTAATTTTCCAACCCTCATTGAAATAAATATAAACTAATTCAATAAATATAAATAAATGAAAAAGTGATACCACAATAATATATTTAATATCTTAAAGAATAAACAGTTAAAGTAGGAAAATTATTTAAGAGACGTTTACGATTTCTACAAATAAATGACAGTTAAGTAAAAAATATATGTTCTGCAAAACATAATACAATAAATATTTTTAATGCTTTCTATCTCGTCAGAATATTATCCATGCTACGTCAAAGAAGTTTAAATAAATTAATGAAACATTTGGTGTGAATAAAACAGTGCATTTAAATGTTAAGGGGGATAAAATATAAACGAATGTATTAAAGAATAATTTAATCAACAAGTAATGATAAAAACCCTTTAAAGAAAAATAAATAGAAAGAATCTAATAAGTGCTTAATATGTCTTCGTAAAAAGTCAGATAAAAATGGGAGAAGATGTAACTAATTAAAACTTTTAAAAATAGGATAAAAGACTGAAAAATAGAAGAGCCTATATCATGCTAGCTCTAAGCAAACGCCTTATTTCAAAACTCAGATGATAAAGCTCAAAGGTTTTTGTAAAGACAGAAAAAATGCTGAGAATATTTTATAACAGAATTTGGTTTAGAAATGTATAAAATATGAGAAAAAATCTCAGAACACTAAATAAATAGGGAAGATTTAGACTTCTTGAATAGATAAACTAACAATATTTCAAACGCTATATTATATCAGTTTCGTATCTTTCAAGCTACATTTAATTGTTGATTTTTTTTACTCTAAGCGACAGCACATTAAAATAGTTTAAAAGTACAATTACTAAATAACTTGTACTCTTTTCGTGATGCTGGTGGTGTGTCACCCCAATGTGCTTTCATTTTTAATGCATTTAATTTATGATGAATCAATTTTAGGATGAAATTAGCTTGGGAAGAGTAAGAAGAGCAATTTGAAAAAAAAGCTGCTCTACATTTTAGGCAAATCCCCACTTAGCACAGTGCTGAATCACCCAACCAGTCTACAACAAAATCATTTCGCCCACCGCCCGGCAAAGTACCCCTCGCTCCATTCAGACCGCTTTACACGGTATTAATTACCTCCACAGCAAAAATAATGCAAAAAACGGTCGAGACAGAATCAATTTGTTTCGATTGTCTCCTCTCTAATCTTTCTCAAACAATCTGAGCCTCGGCAGAGGAGAGGAAGTCCATGGCCCACCAAGTGTCCCTGAAAATGTCCACTCGACCAGACTCTCTCTCTCGCCTCGCAGAACATCTTGTCTGCTAAAAAGGAAAGGAAAGACAGAAAAGTGTGTATGTCTAATTATGCCAGGACTTTTGCGCACCGAAAGATAACATGTAATTTAATAGAATGCTGGGATATAGTATGTATGTGAATGGTGTAATTATCTGGAACTTAAGAATGCATCTGTTTGTTAGTGATAGTTAATTGATGTGTTCTTTTTTATTTTGCTGGTTCTGTTAGTTTCGTGAAATGTATTCGTCGTGCTATTAGAAAGTGTGTTTCTTTTAAGTTGAGGGGAAATAAAAAATCATCTAGAGAGACTGCTGAAACATTTTAGCATTTGTCAAGAAGAAAATTCACATGCAAGTTGGAGTTTCTCTTTTTCAGAACTAATGTAGCAGACTACCTATTTGCTTTGTTAGTGACATTCAAGATAGACAACCATTCATCTCTATATATTTAAACGACATTAGTAATTACTGTTACTAGTTTCAAACCATGCAGTAAAAAGAAATTTTGTAGTGATTAAACTAAGAATTACCCACAAACGTAGACAGTAAAAATTAATATACTTGGAAAATACAACTAAAAAGCATCAGAACTGAGTTTTCTCTTCATTAATGTTTCATGATTCGTATTACAAATTTACATATTTTTAAGTTTTGCGTATGTTTATATAACGATAATTATGTTCGCATATTTATATTTCAATACAAGAGGACAAAATCCGCTAAATGCACAAAATAGTAGATATGTCAGCCACAAAAATATACCTACATAACCCGAACTGTTAGTTATTATAGGAACCATTTTGTCTATTTCTTTATATATAATTTGCTTCAGGAGTATTTATTGATGAGACCATAAAATTATCTGAAACACTATTAAGCTGCTTTTTGTTTTGACTAATCTTTTTAAAACTAGACCACCCGAGATAAAATCCAATAGAAAATTAGGGGCGGTTAGGACTGTAAGAGTTAAATACGTAAATGTATTCTAAAGTCAAACAGTTAGTAGGCAGTTGTGATTTAAGTTATTATGACGAATCCAAATTTATAAAACCATAAAAAATGGTAATTTCAAAATATTTGTTAAAGAGAAAGCTCTCCGTTTTAAATCGGCTAGCCTAACTGAGTACCGTGCTTTGACAAGAATAGACAAAGAAGGGAGTAATGAACAGTAAGTACAAAGCGAGAGAACCGCAACTGCTCGTTACGAACTTACGTCCCTCGGAACGCCATCTCGCCAAATTTGTAAAGGCAGCGGCCAGGCATATCATTAGAGCGAGAGTGCCTAATTTGCTCCACAAAATAAAAGCACGGTGCGCAATTAAAGAGACCCCGATACATCCAGTCCGTCGTGAGAGAGATCCCCCGACTTTTTATTAATCTTTCGAATGCGAGAGCTCGCTGCAACCAAAATGGCCGGCGTAGAGCGACATTCCGTATGCGGCAAAACCAGTAGCTACTGACCGCTCAATTGAAAATAAATAGTTTTCTTGCCTTTGCTGCAGACAAAAATCTTTTTAAAAAAATCCTGCGAACCTTGATTATAGTTAATAGCTTAAAACGTCAAAAAATTTTTCTTCTTTCTTGTTTCTGTTCTTTTTTCTTTATCTCCTGGAATTCATTGATGGTTCGCTGCTGCAAGAAAGGCTTTCTTCGCTGGGCGTCTAATCTTTCTTGAAAGATAGTTCATCGCTGTTTTCCGCTGCATTAATGACCATTTTAAGCGTACCATTTTCACGAGAGCCGGACCCAAGGTCACCGATGCACCGATCACTGGGACTGCGGGCCAAATGGGCTTTTTTGCGCCGATCGGCTCTTCATTAGTCTGTCCGTTTCGGCACGAATTCGCAATCCCACTTTCCAAATCAATTAAGGGATGCCAAATTCCGACTTCATTTTGCATTTCGTAAGGGGAAGCCAAAAAGGTACCTGATATGTATTTTGTGACAGACCACAGACACTAAACAATGGCAAGAACTTTATGCAGAGATACTTTATTGTAGGTTAATTCACAGTACAAATAAGCGAAATTTGAATCTTAAAATCACAACTGAAGGATTACTATTCGATTAAATTAAATCTACCTTTGATTTACCTTTTATTTATGTTTGGTTTATATACAATGTTACGGGCAATGTGATAAATCCGGGCATTATAAATAATCCCCGGGCAATGTGATAAATTCAGTGGAATTTATGAATGAAATTTATCACTTTGCCCGCCTCCACTTCGGGCAATAATGCCCGATTAATCACTTTGCCCATAACATATACAAGCCACTAAATTTCATTTATTTTATGATAGGTTTTCCGTTTATGGAAAAATCTCAGTTGTGACTCTCACTACAGGGAAGGGTAGTGTGAGTTACAACTCAGATATTGCCAATTACAGAAAAATCTATCACGAAATAAATAAAATTTAGTAGCTTGTATACCCAAACCAACCGTAAGCAAAAGGAAAACCAAAGATGCATCTGATTTAATCAAATAATAATCTTTCAGTTGAGATTTTAAGATTCACATTTAGCTCTTTGGAGTGAGGACTCACGCATGGAATTATCCTACATTTGTTTTTGAGAATTTCGAAAAACTACAATATTTTTTCTTAAAACTTATGAGATAAAACATCCTTTCAGCGCGTTTCTTCAAAGGAATTTTAATTATTATAATTTTTTTCCCTGGAAGGACCTCATCCTGGACAATTGCTTTTGTAGAAATCTTGTAATTTATAGATTAAGTATAGGTACATTAACATTTACAAACTTTTAAGAAATCATGTCAAAATATTTTTGCAAATAGTTTATAAATTGAATTGTTTTTCAAAATATTGCTAAGAAAATACAACTTCATTGATGCTTTGATATTGATAAAAATTAAAAGTTTTCCGATTTTTATAAATTGAAAATTCATATGCAAACTACTTATTTCCTAAAACTTAAGTTAACACTAGAACTATTTATAACTAAAGAAGGAAAAATCGGGTTTTCATATTGAGTATGTTTAAAATACACAACTACACTCAACTCATTTGTTCAATCAAGTAACTCATTTTTATAAATGTTTCAAATTCTAGTTCTGGTATTTAAATACATTTATTAAGCAAAAAATGAATAAGACAATAAAGATCAATCGATTGAATTATTAAGTTTGTTTAAAATATAAAAGTATGACCCTTTTTGAGTAGTGTATCTATAATTTGAGACATTACCGAAACTAAAACGCATGCATTTTATACTCAATGTGCACTATAAATAGAGAAGACAAATAAAGCTTTAATTTAAAAAATTAACCACAATTTATTTAATAACGCATGTATTAAATAATACAAGACCTTGCAACTTTTGAATAGATTGATAAGCTGCTTTTAAGGCGAGTCATATATTTAATACCCTTTAACACGTTTAAAAATAAAAACAATGCTGATGATACTCCATACAATAGGTATGCTCCATGAATAAAAACAGCTTACAGTGTTACCTCTCAAGCAGTAATTTCTATTGCCTCACAACACATCCTTAAAATAATAAATAATACATCGAAACGTAAGTAAAGAAAAACGGCAATAATCAAACGGCTACCGCAACACACCATTTCAAATCCCAAAACTCATTTACTCTTTCATTTAACAAATATTGTCCAAATCGTGGCTTTTCAGAAACAAATCGCTTTGCACCATTTGCCAATAGGAGAAAAATGAACTCACACTTTTTCACTTTGTGGACGGTTTTAAATTACTTTGTGCGAAAGCTGCTCTTCAGAAGTTCACGCACCGCATTCGGAAATTAACTTAAATAATGATTTCGTGCCTCTTGCCGAGTTCACGGATTCCATTTGGCCGCTAGATAGATGAACAATATTGCGTGACACACTGCAAAAAGCTGCCTCTTTCACCCCTCAAATTTTGCGATCGTTTTTTGCAGACAATTACTACTTCTGGCTGCAGGCTGTTCACATTTCAACATCCGAATTTCCCTCTTGGAGATGGTGTTGGGAGATAAGAAAGAATGGGAAAAGACATAAAAAGCCCCGAAAAACACTTACAACTCTGTCGTGACTAGCACAGGAATTGAACAACCGTTAAAGCCCGCAACTTAATAAGGAACTTGAATTATAGTCATTATTATTTCTATTTTTTTAATCCGATTCTTCAGGGTGCCCGATTTTTCTAAAACATGCGAATTTTCACTTTTTCAATTATAAATGTAGGTATCTTTTAAAAACAGAATATAAATCATAGAAATAATATCTACCCACACTTTTGTTGATAAATCAATCTATTAAGGGCGAAAAACCCCATAAATTAAAACGCCTTATTCAACCATAGGCCAAACGTGAAATTTAGGATATTGATTTCTTTCAAATTTATTATAAGTACCTATATTGAACACTATTAGTACCAACATTTGAGAGCATTTAAGTTTAAAATATTTAGATTTATATGTAGTTACTTTATCAACAAACACACACTAAAGTTAAGAAAAATTTTATTATTTTTGCATTGTGATTTAATTTAAAATAAATATATTTCTTAGAAAGTATGTAGAAATTACTGTGTTCAACTACACAATAAGGTGTATGTAACACGTGAAACTTAATGTGCTTGATAAAAATTAAAAAAATAAATCCTTATTTAATAGAAATCATAAATAGAATGGCTTTCATGTTTATGTGTAAACCTATTAATCATTTTGATTCTATTATATCACATTATTTATAAGTCCACAGTTATGTTAAAAAACGCTCTCTCTTTATTTAGTAAGATCATTTTTGTTTGTTTTTTATTAATTATATTCAGCCGGTTACCTACTCTCACTTCTTTACATTCCATTCACTGGTATATAAATAACGATATAACCTCATGTTAACACTTATAAGTTGGATATTTTACTCTCATCATACACTTTGTTTTTAATTTCATACAAATCTACAAGTAGAGTTAATATTCTTTTGTTCTTTTGCAGATTGCATTACATTGTACTTTTACACCTGAAGTTTAAGTATGCAGAGATGATTGATTCAACAAGGATAAACGCTTTCGTACCTAGACCAAAACGAAAATCAAACAAGTCTACTCCTGTAGCAATAAATCTTCTAAACGAATGGAGAAGATAAATGATTGTCTTGTTTCAACGAAATTATTAAGCCTACGTTTCAAATTTCAATACGATAGGTTTTTTTTAGTTCTTCTTAGCTTTGACAAAGAGTAAATGCTAACTAACTAATGCTACTTTTACTTTTAATAGTTAAGGGGGAGTTGAAAAGTAATACATGTTCTCGAAGTTTTGTTTTCAGTTCTTTTCAACACAAATGCAACACTAAGTTAAGGATTACAAGTCAATGTTTTGAGACATGTGTAGAGAGATTTCAAGGTGTATTTTGAGGGAGATATATTTTATACTTTTTACCTACTTGTCAAGTTGGTATTTTCTAATAACCCAAAAATTTCCTTTAAAAGTCCAAAATTAAGTAAAAAATTGCAAAATTTAATAGTCTTTACGCTGTATTTGAAACAATTTAAACCAATGCAGATGCATTATGTTCCTAGTAACCTCAAAAAAATTGCTTTTACTGTCTTGTAGTCTTAAAACCAAACCTAACTTTTTAAGCATACGCATTTTCGCTAGATAGACACATTTAATATATTAGGTATAAATATCTAACCAACCTACTTAAATTTATATTCCAGTGTCTTAGATATATTTAAAACTTTTTGAGCACAAAACAATAAAAACATTCAGTTAAGGTATTGGAACCAAACATGAAATACGTAGGTATGCTTAAAATAATATTAGGTTTTGTTAAGTTAAAAAAAAATAAAAGGGACTGAACATTGTTTTTTAAAGTGGCACTTTGCACGTAAAGGTTTGCAAATGCATTTTAATAGAACCAGAAAGAAGACTGCACAAAGTGAACGTGAATCCAAACACAAAATCATCGCCGAATAAGAAGCTTCTGATCATGCCATTCGATCTCTATTCGAAAACCATCAGACCCGCAGACACCGAACAAAAACAGACAGACCAAAACAACCAGCCAAACGAGACAGAAACACACCTATTATTAATAAAGTATCTCCGTTAAATTCAAGCTGCATCGGCCTTTTTGCATATCACGGTTTGCTGATTATTAGCGAGATAGCTAAGTCTTGTCACTCAGGGCTATTCCCGTAATAGAAGTCGAAATCAATCGACAAAAGCATGAACCTCACGAATCCCAAACCTTCCCCCAAGTGTTGCAAAAGCAAGGCACGTCTTGTACAAGAAGATGCGGCCGGATGTGCCCGAGTCTTCGTTTTAGAATCACCTCCAAATACTCCATCAATGTTCCGTACATCCCTGCTTGTTGGGCGAATCCCTTTGCGCTGCTGAGAATTCCGCGTTTTTTCGTAACTGTTTCAGATTAATGGCCGAGCGGTTGATATGTTGGCGTACTAATTGTAGAGCCTTGATAGTTCAATACGATTTCGAAATCAGATCCGAAGCATAGAGCGCTCCCGTTGTTGAAAGAATGACCATCAATTTTCGGTAATCCGATCCAGACAGGATGCTTCAAATCCAAACCGTAATTGCCACTTTTAAACGGTGGGTGCGAAGAGAGGAGAATTTCGCTCGAGTCGTGGGGTTGGTTGCTTGGTTGGTTGGTGGATGGCAACAATTATAAAGAAGCTCCGCTCGACCAAAGCTCACGGTATCGAGCGAACTGTGTGGTCTCTCCATTGAACTGCAGCCAGTCCTTTTCGCCATTTATGTTACTACCGACAAATTCTAAAGGTAGACATTTTTGCTTAATTTCAACTCCTTTAGGAATTAAACGGCAGAGGTTTAATTGAATTTTGAAGTCGGTTGGGTTGGTGGAAAAGTAAATTCAATCAATTTGATACTTCATAAGAAGCTATGATATTTAGAGTAATTATCTATTCCTCTGAAGATAGTATTTGATGGAAGATGGAGCGAAAGCCAGTGAGAAGTGAGGAAAGACTTAATCAAAAATAATAATCTTCTAAAAGTATCCTAACTCGCTTGGAACTATGCTGTTGTAAAAAAAAATCTTTACTCAAAATTCAAAAACCAGTAGAGTATATAAAAAAGGTCAAAGTAACTGGTATTTCAGTCTAATGGAAAAAGGGTAGAAATTTAGGAATTAGTTATCTTATATGTGATTATCATATTCAAAACTTATCCCTATGAAAATCAACAAAAAGGGACAAAGATTAGTCAGAATATAATGAACATTAACATTTCCAAAGATATTTTATTAAATTTCTAGTTTGAAGTTAAAAGAAAAGAAAGAAGAAAAGCAGAACTTGAATAAAGAAAGATAATAAAATGAAGATGAAAGAACTCAACATCATAATAATTCTTTAACCCAAATGCAATATTTACATTGATAACCTATTTAACAATACAAATGTCAAAGAAAGAAGTCACAACTACGATTCAAATTTATATTCATCCTTATTACGAATTTGAAACAGATAATAGAGCCATGTGCATACGCTTCATGAAATATCTTTAAATGCACAAATCCCAGTCTTGTCTTTTACAATTATTTTAATTACTGTAAAATACTAGACCCTTTATAAGGGGTTACTTAAAAGCTACTTTAAATTCTAAACTTACAAATTTGAACTTTTAGGAAGGCAAATTTTTTTAAACCCAAAATGCCCAATTGCCAATCCAAAATGCCAATAAACCAAAAATTTTAAACCCAAAATGCAATATTTATATTTGTTAACTGTTTAACAATATAAAAATTGTCAAAGGAAGAAGACATCGAAACAAAAATTCAAATTTATAATCATTAATCCGAAACAGATATAAGAAGATAGATATTAGATAACAGATATTAGATATTATGCACAAATCCCACCATTATCTACTAGGCACTAGGGGTTACTTTAAAAAATTACTCTCGATTACAAAGTTGAACAGTTAGTAGGAAAAACAGTTTTAGGTAAGCTTCATAGCATAGGTTCCTCAATCTTGGAGATTAACTTGAAGAATCGTACGACTCGGAAAATTATGAACAAAAAATTCAATTTAGCTCATAAGTTTCGAAGCGAAGGAATAAAGAAAATTCTTTTATTCCGTATTAATAAAAATTTGAGATCTTCCAGCATTGTTGCAGCAAAAAAGTTGTATCTCTGCTTCGAAACAGGTTGGGCGGACAGCGGCTTAGTAATTATGCGTAATCCGAAGTAAGTGACAAAGCACTACGCCCCTTTTTAGCAAAAGATAGCTCCTTCCGCGATAAAGAAGGGCACAGGCACTCTTTTGTCAGGGCTTTTAAAGACAGTGTGATTATGCGGACATGATTTCAACATTAAAAACCGTAAAGGATCTGACAGCTTTAAAGATACAAAAAATTATACAAAAATAAGCCTTTGGCTGGATATTTAAAATAATAAATCACTGAGGCTGAAGATTTAGCTTCACTAGCTACACTTCTCACTCACTTTTCAATGGAATTTTTGTTCTTAGGCTTTAAGTCTACTAACTAGTTATCTCAGCGAAATGGTATTGTTAAGCCTTCTGGTTCTCAGACAAAAACATCTTGGAAACTAATGGCTTTTTGCAGGTTGCTGACTTATGCTTCATTCGTGTGTTTAAAGGTTGTGTGCTTTTAACCATTAATTTAAGTCTCTTGGATTCTATTTTAGTAGTTAAAATGCAGAAAACTGAACTTAATAAATTGAAAATATGGAGGAGACTGAAAATCTTTGTATGTATAATTTCTCTATTACAATCAAAAATAATGTCCTTCAGGTACTTTGAAACTATAAACAAATAATCCTATGGGTGACAACTAGACTTTATAACAATGGTTCCCAACAGGTGGTCCGCGGACCACTGATGGTCCGTGAGACCATTTCCGGTGGTCCGTGAGAAGGTTCATAAACTTATCCAAAAATTGTGTTGAAATTAGAAAAAAAAATTTCTTATCACCCAATCCAAGAAGTAGTCAAAAAACCATAGATGTAAAAAAATCTATATAAGAAAAATTAATTGCCGGAAAAAAGCAAAAGTTTTAAACAGATAAATTATTATTTTTTTTTTAATCACTCCTTCTTTTTTAATCGCTCGGAATACTACTGTTATGATTAAATTAATGTTAGTTTATCTTTTGAGTTTAATATATTATTTGATTTCCAGTTCCATTAAGAAACATATATTTAAAAGTTAAAAAAAGTAAGACTTCAGACCCTCTGTGAGAAATGAATGCATTGAAAAAAGGTTACATTTTTAAAGATATTGTGTGGATAGGGATGGTCCACATGAGGTTCAAATTTAAGTAAAGTGGTCCGTAGACATATTTGAGTTGGGAACCACTGCTTTATAAGAAAGCAAAAAAATCATAGTTTTTTTTAACATTTATTTTTTAAATAGAGTCCGAGAAGAACCAAATGATTACAAACTACAAAAAAGCTCATTTATGTTACTACCGACAAATTCTAAAGGTAGACATTTTTGCTTAATTTCAACTCCTTTAGGAATTAAACGGCAGAGGTTTAATTGAATTTTGAAGTCGGTTGGGTTGGTGGAAAAGTAAATTCAATCAATTTGATACTTCATAAGAAGCTATGATATTTAGAGTAATTATCTATTCCTCTGAAGATAGTATTTGATGGAAGATGGAGCGAAAGCCAGTGAGAAGTGAGGAAAGACTTAATCAAAAATAATAATCTTCTAAAAGTATCCTAACTCGCTTGGAACTATGCTGTTGTAAAAAAAAATCTTTACTCAAAATTCAAAAACCAGTAGAGTATATAAAAAAGGTCAAAGTAACTGGTATTTCAGTCTAATGGAAAAAGGGTAGAAATTTAGGAATTAGTTATCTTATATGTGATTATCATATTCAAAACTTATCCCTATGAAAATCAACAAAAAGGGACAAAGATTAGTCAGAATATAATGAACATTAACATTTCCAAAGATATTTTATTAAATTTCTAGTTTGAAGTTAAAAGAAAAGAAAGAAGAAAAGCAGAACTTGAATAAAGAAAGATAATAAAATGAAGATGAAAGAACTCAACATCATAATAATTCTTTAACCCAAATGCAATATTTACATTGATAACCTATTTAACAATACAAATGTCAAAGAAAGAAGTCACAACTACGATTCAAATTTATATTCATCCTTATTACGAATTTGAAACAGATAATAGAGCCATGTGCATACGCTTCATGAAATATCTTTAAATGCACAAATCCCAGTCTTGTCTTTTACAATTATTTTAATTACTGTAAAATACTAGACCCTTTATAAGGGGTTACTTAAAAGCTACTTTAAATTCTAAACTTACAAATTTGAACTTTTAGGAAGGCAAATTTTTTTAAACCCAAAATGCCCAATTGCCAATCCAAAATGCCAATAAACCAAAAATTTTAAACCCAAAATGCAATATTTATATTTGTTAACTGTTTAACAATATAAAAATTGTCAAAGGAAGAAGACATCGAAACAAAAATTCAAATTTATAATCATTAATCCGAAACAGATATAAGAAGATAGATATTAGATAACAGATATTAGATATTATGCACAAATCCCACCATTATCTACTAGGCACTAGGGGTTACTTTAAAAAATTACTCTCGATTACAAAGTTGAACAGTTAGTAGGAAAAACAGTTTTAGGTAAGCTTCATAGCATAGGTTCCTCAATCTTGGAGATTAACTTGAAGAATCGTACGACTCGGAAAATTATGAACAAAAAATTCAATTTAGCTCATAAGTTTCGAAGCGAAGGAATAAAGAAAATTCTTTTATTCCGTATTAATAAAAATTTGAGATCTTCCAGCATTGTTGCAGCAAAAAAGTTGTATCTCTGCTTCGAAACAGGTTGGGCGGACAGCGGCTTAGTAATTATGCGTAATCCGAAGTAAGTGACAAAGCACTACGCCCCTTTTTAGCAAAAGATAGCTCCTTCCGCGATAAAGAAGGGCACAGGCACTCTTTTGTCAGGGCTTTTAAAGACAGTGTGATTATGCGGACATGATTTCAACATTAAAAACCGTAAAGGATCTGACAGCTTTAAAGATACAAAAAATTATACAAAAATAAGCCTTTGGCTGGATATTTAAAATAATAAATCACTGAGGCTGAAGATTTAGCTTCACTAGCTACACTTCTCACTCACTTTTCAATGGAATTTTTGTTCTTAGGCTTTAAGTCTACTAACTAGTTATCTCAGCGAAATGGTATTGTTAAGCCTTCTGGTTCTCAGACAAAAACATCTTGGAAACTAATGGCTTTTTGCAGGTTGCTGACTTATGCTTCATTCGTGTGTTTAAAGGTTGTGTGCTTTTAACCATTAATTTAAGTCTCTTGGATTCTATTTTAGTAGTTAAAATGCAGAAAACTGAACTTAATAAATTGAAAATATGGAGGAGACTGAAAATCTTTGTATGTATAATTTCTCTATTACAATCAAAAATAATGTCCTTCAGGTACTTTGAAACTATAAACAAATAATCCTATGGGTGACAACTAGACTTTATAACAATGGTTCCCAACAGGTGGTCCGCGGACCACTGATGGTCCGTGAGACCATTTCCGGTGGTCCGTGAGAAGGTTCATAAACTTATCCAAAAATTGTGTTGAAATTAGAAAAAAAAATTTCTTATCACCCAATCCAAGAAGTAGTCAAAAAACCATAGATGTAAAAAAATCTATATAAGAAAAATTAATTGCCGGAAAAAAGCAAAAGTTTTAAACAGATAAATTATTATTTTTTTTTTAATCACTCCTTCTTTTTTAATCGCTCGGAATACTACTGTTATGATTAAATTAATGTTAGTTTATCTTTTGAGTTTAATATATTATTTGATTTCCAGTTCCATTAAGAAACATATATTTAAAAGTTAAAAAAAGTAAGACTTCAGACCCTCTGTGAGAAATGAATGCATTGAAAAAAGGTTACATTTTTAAAGATATTGTGTGGATAGGGATGGTCCACATGAGGTTCAAATTTAAGTAAAGTGGTCCGTAGACATATTTGAGTTGGGAACCACTGCTTTATAAGAAAGCAAAAAAATCATAGTTTTTTTTAACATTTATTTTTTAAATAGAGTCCGAGAAGAACCAAATGATTACAAACTACAAAAAAGCTCAAAAAGTGATATGAAAGGGAAGAAGTAAACCATTTCATTGAATATGTTTACTGCATTTTATCACTCAATTTGTTTGAAAATTAAATTTGCGATTGAATTTATTAATAAAAGTATTCCTTCTGCTTCAAAATTGTCTAGTTCCCATTTTACTCAGATGTTGATTTTCATTTAAAATAGAAAACGATGTAAGTTAAAAAATCTATTGAGTTCATATATTAAAATGTGTAGAGCCTTTTAGAACTATCCCGCTAGATCAATCTTCAAACTTACAAAAACTGATTTCACTCGATTTTTCCCAAGCCAACATCCTACTCAGTTATTAAATTTTAATTTAAAAAAGGATAAAACAATAGCAAAGAAACTAAAAATTAGCATGTTTAAGAATTTCACTACATTTCACCGCAGTATAATTTCTTCAAACAAACACAAGAAATATTTCAAAATAGTCACAATCCTCCATCTCTAACTCAGTTATTAAATTCAAATAAAAAAAATACTGCAACAAAAATTTAAAAACTCGCATTCGACATTCCATTTCACCACAATCCCATTTGTTCAAACATGAAACCGACAAACAACCAAATTTAAATCTTTACAAAAAAAACTCCAACTCCTCCGACTCAAACTTTTTCCCAAGCGAACCTACGCAACTCAGTTATTAAATTTTATGAAGCGTAAAATTTCGCGTGACACGCTGAAAAAGAAAAAAAAGAGATAGATATAAAAGCATCTTTTTCCCTTTCCCGTAAATCAAGCGACGACTTTTACTTTTCAGTTATCCATCGACCAACAGCTTCTCCTGTTGTTCCAACAAATTGCTCTATTGCACCCATGAGTAGGTAAACAGATTGCTGTTTTCTCGGTTTGCTGGGCCCTTTGATAGCGTGAAGATCCCCGTGCGATATGAGATCGTGTCGCATCTGCTTATTGTTTGCTGAATCCGCCGAGATTCTGATTATAAATGCGACAGGCGCCTTTGTTGGACAAACCAGCTGTTCTAATCTGCGGGTGGCGTGCACAGTGGCGTGTGGCGCGGATCCGGTATGTAAAATATTGTAGCGATAGCCTTTGTTTGAATTAAAATGTGACACAGTGAGGAACAACGGTAACGATTGCCGATCAGATTACTTTTATACACTTCTATGTGGATTAAAAGTAATTTAGTTGACACATTTATAGCCATATTCATAGCCATCAGCGTCGGTGTTAACTAGCAGCTAAAGAAAGAAAAATTAGCTTTTCGCTTACTCTGATTGGTGGAATCTTTCTTTGACCAAGGATTTAACACCGACGCTGATGGCTGTGAATATGGCTGTTAAACTATGCATCACTGTTTTTAGCATCCATGCCTTATTCCTCTTGTTCTACTTTCCCTATAGATGTATCTACATTTGAATCGTCAGTTTGAAAAAGGGGATAAGTCCAAGAACGATGTTTTGGGAAATTTGGAGAAAAAAAAACTGTATAAGTAATGGAATTTTCGTTGTATAAAACCACCAAATTTTTACTGGAAATTCAGGACCCTATTTAAAAAACTGAGAAATCATCGAAACAAATATAAGTAGATTCAAAAATATTTAACAGTTGAAAAATGTGGATGGACTTTTCAACCCTTTTCAACCATATGAAATTTCAACTGAAGAAAAATCTTAAAAACTACTTGAATTGACATTTAAATTATATTTCTGCTTTGTTCACAGTACAAGAGGGAGAAATAAAAAGACTAAGACAAATAAAATTAAAAATTATCATGAAACTGAGTCATTAAGGCAGTATCCATGAAGTCGTGAATATAAATGGAGTCAAACATTCCCTGGATAAAAAAAAAGTTTAAAACTTTTTTTAAATTGAAAGCAAATTTTATTTTGGCTTAGCTTACAGCACAAAGAATAAGAGAAGAAGACCAAATTAATTTTAATTTCAAATTTAATCAAAAATTACAATGAATGGACATTGATTTCGCAAATTCAAGGGGCTATATCTGCCTATAGGGGGTAGTTATTTTCCCCCTCTTTCCACTCATGTATAGAGCAAAGCTTGAAGATATTTTTGGAGATTCATTTATTGTTGCTTATTTTTAAGCAGAAATGAAGGGTTTGGAGCCACAAGGGGCACAGTTGACATTTCATACTAACTTTTGTATAGGAGGTTTGTTGGTGAACTTCAAGTAGGCGAGTTCTTTGCCTTCTCGATAAGAACTTTCGCTTTCACTAAGAATCCCGATTTTGAGTGAGTTTTCAATACATCAAAGTTAAATTGGACAATAAAGATTCCAGAACTGCCAATTTAAGCATTAAATATCTCAAATCAGCTATATGGGGTTGGTCTGTGGCATGGCCCAAAAACTGTGATTTAACGTTGGACTCAGGATCGGATGTTGTTGAATTCTTCATAGTTCTCATGTTATTTTTAATTTCCTGGGTTATTTCAAATATTCCTAGATCATTAATAAACAAGGCATATTATAAAAACCGCAAATAAAACGATTTGACCAAAAAAAAGTAAATAAATGCTTCTGAGCTTAAAATAATTAATTATATGGATCCTTGAGATCAAGCACACAAGCCGGAGAATATATGTGACCAATCCGTTTATCCGTCCAATAATGAATTACGGTAAAAAATAGACTTTGAAAAGATGAAAACGAAGGGTTGCCCTAAAATTGCCACCCCCAGTAGATTTGACAACTTATCGTACTCATCACGATCAGTAAAGTTTGATCTTGTGCCCCTTGAGCTCCAAACCCTTCTAATATTTTTATTAACGGTTACGAATACGGTTTAAAATGAATGAAAAGCCATTCATATATTGCTAGAATCTACCGAACTTCAAAACAATCCAAAATCGTTAAAACTATGTAACAAAACCATTAAATTATAAACATTTTTAAGTAAGCAATACGTACTAGAACATTTAGACTACCATTTTATAAAGATAAAAAAAGGTAAACTTTCATTGACTTTATATTTTGGATTTTTCAAAGACTAATTATTCACTATATTTTAATTGGATTATTATTAACTTTAATTTGTTGTTTTTTCTAAGAGAAGAAATCTCCACTGTAAAATTTAACGTACCGTAAAAGCAGGTAACTTTGACCCAAATGGAGTGGGTTTTCTTTCCATTAAAAGCAAATAAAAGTTGTTAACCTGAAAGAATTTGACATATTCAGTGATATAATTATTTTTAGTAAGAGACACAGTTTTCAAAAGTGTGGATTTAAGTTTAAAATATATTTTTTTAATTTTGAAATTTTGGGCCAAAGTTACCTTAATTGAGGTAAATTATCTATCAATAATAAGGATCTATTCCAAGTTCCATTTCAAGCGTAATTTGTAAGAAAATCGAAAAATCAATGTTTTCTTTTTCAAAACTGATTTCATTTTAGAGTTACCAAGCGAAATTGGTATACATTTTGATGAATTGATGGTCTAACTAAGTTATGGAGAAAAATCCATTTTTGGAGCAATAAACTGATATTTCTTCGAACACCATCGTATTTCATATTATTGATACCATCTACTCTACACGATACACTCTTTGATATTTATTTCCTTATAATTTGAATTTTTTTTTCTTAAAAATTAATTTATCTTCCAGATTACTCAATTTTTCTTCAAACTCAGAAAATATTTCACTTATTCCAGCAGATACCATTGGACCAAAGTTACCCCAACGTGATAAAAATTCATGAACAATCAAACCCCCGAAGTGAAGCAAAAGATTGACATTGAAAATAGTTAGAAGATTTTATAATTGATAGAAAAATATTACCTAGCTGTTTTTAATCATGTTTTTTATCGCCTTTCCAAGGAAAAAATGTAAAGATAACACCTAAGTTGCAAGCCCCCCTAGCGTTCATATTTTAGGAATTACATAACACCACTATACGAATGTCATGACAAGGCCACCTGTTCACCCTAGTATAATAAGTGATAATCACATTCTGAAAACACAGTCAACAACACTTCACATTCATATAAAGAATACTGCAAGTAGAATCTCTTTTCAATAGCTGGGTCAAAATTTCCTTTAATGGCCAAAGTTATCCCATTTTACGGTATTATTTTTAAGCATAATTTTTTTATGCTTATACACCTTGAAGTTTTCACCGTATTTTACTAATGGCTCGTTTCATCTGCTGTCAGGGTCGGCAAATATCACATAATATTTATAGTATAAATATAAAAATATCGGATATTTTATACATTATATACATCAAGTTTCTTATATTTATCCGATATTTTCAGATTTAAACTAGAAAAATACTATTTGTTAGTAGTGAATACTAGTCAAAACCAAAGTATTACTACTTAAGAGTATTTTTAATTATATCTTAATTACCCAGAGTATATTTGCAAATAATTACGAGAAAATATCAATGTACCAAATACTCTATGCATGTATTTTATAATTTTATTTCTGCTTCAAAGAAAATATTTTTTACTAATAAAAGTTTATCTCACCGTTAAATTGAAGAACAATTTATTCATTCATGATTTCAAACATATCAATAGATTATTTAAATTATCTTTCATTTTTTTAAATGATGATTGCAGCAATTATTAGAAAATAGATAAAAAAAACTGTGATAATTTACTTTTAAAATAATAGGATAGAAACAATAAGATTTGAAAATAAAAATATGTAAGCATTGTCAAATGCAATGTGCCAAAGAAACAAATATCAAAACTACTTTTAAAATGCATTTCTTCCTATGGTAACTTGTTCATGTTGCAAAGATCTGATTGGTCTCCCTAAAATAGGATATTTTACTTGATGGTTTTACAATTTTATAGGTATTAAATTATAGTAACAGGGGAAAAAATTTTCATAACATACCTAATTAACTTGTCAACAAAGTATCTCAAAAATAAATTTTGGGAGGTTTTAACTTGAAAATTATTGATTTTGTTATTGGATAAATATAATGATATTGTATATCAGCCTATAAATATCATGATATATATCAGCCAAACCTGACAATAACAAAAAGTTAAAAATGTATAACAAGTTTAATTCTTAATATCTTTATAATAATATTAAACTTAACTCCATATCTTAAATGTATCACTTCAGCCAAATACAGTTAGTTACCTTGATAACATATAACACTTAATTTTTGAGCTTCCAATAGTTTTCAAGGAAAAGATATACAAAGCTCTCATTGTACATATTTAGCAGCATTTAAAAAGAATAAAGTATAGTAAGGCTTTATTGGAGTTGTCAAAAAAAAAGAATTGGTAAGAATATAATTAATTGAAAAGGCGAAATTGAATGACAAAATTATAGAGTTTTTCAACAATATTTGATTAAAAGAATGAAAGAAAGTAACATTTCAGTACCCACTCCAAAGTTCTAAAATTACCACCGGGAGAACACCTGTGCTGCTTACTTATATATATAAAAAAACAATTTCTAAATAAATAGTGTCAAAAAGACATGAAACCAAATTAATTCTTTAAGTTACAAAAAATAGTCGTAAGTGAAAAACTGGAAAAAATTTAGGACCAATTTAAAATTTTACATACGTAATGTGGTATAAAATTAGGAATCAGACTTGAACCCATGTATTAAAATGAATTTTAATTTATTCAAAGATCTGTAACTGAAAGTACACGAAATAGTCTTCTATTGAATTTAAAATTGAAATCTAGAACAATTTCAAAATTTAAACTTTATTTAATATTAAATTTCAATCATGAATCAGACTTGAACCCAATTTAAAATAAATTTGTCTTGATTTAAAGGTTTGATTTAACCACACAAAATATTCTTACATTTAAAATTTAAAAATATCTAAAACAAAATCTAGATTCAAATAACTTAACACGTTTTTAAATTACGAATTATATGTAAGCTCATAGATTAAAAAAAAATTATTGATTTAATGGTCTTTATTAAAAGTTAAATATAAAATTAAAATATTTTAAATACTTATTCCGAGAACGAAACTTTTGTAATAAATGTAATTCACAATATTGTATAATAGGGTGGAGCGAAAAACCTTTTTTTTTTTCGAAATTCTAAAAGAATTAAGAAAACCCCCGCCATAATTTCTTAAATCGGTTAACATCTTCAGTTCGCGCATCGAGCTTAAAGTTTTCTAAATTGGTTGAAAATGAACAGTTTTTTAGAATTTTTTAAACTATACTTTGGGTGTTAAGATTGACACACTATGAATTGAAATGTGTTTTATTTAGTCAAAATAAGTCCCCTAAAATTTAAAAAATTCTCTTTTGCATAATTTCCCCCCTTATTTGGTAAGTTTTAAAAAGTTGTAAATTTTCTACGCCTGTAAAGTTGTTTTTTGTAGATCATCTCCCGTTTTCTAAGAAAATATCCAGACATTACCCCCAAAGGAAAGTACATCGAGTTCCACCTCCACCATGCCCATTCAACTAACTATATGAATTTAAGGGGGTCATGGAGTGCCAATGACCCCCTATCATTTGATTTCTTCACTAAGTTTGAAGCTTCTATAGAAGCTTCGTGGTCCACACCATTTAAAGAAGTAATATTGTGAAGTTTCCGTATGTTTTTAACTTACTTCATTGAAACAGATATGGAATTTTAGATTTCTACACACCTACACCTTTTCCATTTGTTTCTTATTTTAGAAAGTAATCATGCCTGGCATAATATGACTGACATGTGTATTTCTAAGATAGAAACACATTGGATGTTAAATATTTTATACCAAAAATACTGGGTGGTAAAAATAACGTACCAAAAATGAGTTCAGCCATTACACTTGAACTTCTGTAAATTTGACTTTCTTAAAAAAGGTTTTAACCTGTTTTCCTATTTTATTGAGAAAATAGAAAGGATTTACAAGAAATCAAATGATGAGGGTCAGTAACACTCCATGACCCCCATAAATTCATATATTTTGTTAAATGAGCATGATAGAGGTGTAACCGATGTACTCTCTCTTCTTTGGGGGTAATTCCTGCATATTTTCTTAGAAAACGGGGAGATTATTCAAAAGATCTACAAAAAACAACTTTAAAAGCGTAGAAAATTTGTGAGTTTTTAAAAACTTATTAAACAAGGGGAAATATGCAAACTAAAACTTTTAAAATTTATGTGACTTATTTTATATATTAAAATCATTTCAAGTCATAAAGTGTCAATCTTAACACCCAAAGTAACATTTAAAAATTATAAAAATACGTTCATTTATAACAGTTTTTGAAAACTTCAAGCTCTGATATGAACTGAAGATATTAACCGATTTCAAATACTGTTGCGCGGTTTTTCTTCTAATTTTATTAAACAACTTTTGCCACAGGTATCTTTTTGAATTTCAAAACGAAAAAAGTTTTGTTCGCTCCACCCTATTTTATAACCTTAAGTGCGAGCTAAGCATACAATTTTATGAAGCAATCGATAGTATCATTAAAAAGTAATATTAAATAAATTAAAGGTTAGAAATCTTTGTTTAATAGTTCCCTTAAGTTTTCTGTAAATTTTGTAAATAAAACCTACTTTCTCTGATTTGGCACCAAAGCTCGAAAGAGTTTTACCTCTATTTTAAAAGATAAGTCCTTTAATTATACCTATTAAATATACCTATGAATATAATCTGAGATAATTTAATAAGACCCATATCTAAGATACACTATAAAAAGTCTAATTAAATTAAAGACATAAGAGATAAGCAGAAATGAGCGAGACGTCCCATAAGTTAAAGGACTCAAATACCAAATTATATCAAAATTTAAAACAAGAATAATTTCAATAGGTATTTTCTTAAATGCATTTCCCTACTTTTTTTCTCTAAAATAGAAAATAAATATCTTAACTCAACAGTTTTAACGTACATTTTGGTGACATCTTTGAAACAGTCAATTGGCTAATACGTGTCAATTATTGTGTGTGTTATAAAAATTTGATTTTATGATGAAAACATAACATGGGGGCCCCTTGCGTTGTGTGCCTACCATATAGAATTTTTTTTTTTCAAATCGGGCCCTGTACTCACAATAAAATATCAGTGCCAATTCACCCAACCCACAATCTGAATAAAAAATATCTTCTTGCCGATATTATTCCAATCAACTCCCATCGGGGAATCCAACGCACATGCAAGCAACTGCACCCCCAAATTCAAATCCCATCCCAATTTTCCTCTCCCTCACAGAAAAGTAGAAGTAGCCTGCCTATAAAAAATCCAACCGAACAGGGGGTGGACACTTGAAAACTCCTTATACGCGAGGGCATTGTAGTACGCAGGGGTTGCTTAGCCGATTATTGAAAAATATGGGGGAGAGGGGGTCGGAAGTGATTGGGGGACTCATACAGTCCCCTGGGGGAAGGCGCGCCTTTATTCTGTGGGCTACTGTGTAGGCTGTAATCCCGGCAAATTCTTATAGAAACCCAGCGTGGAAGTGCGCTGAAGTTATTTAGCTTGGGTTTGCGGGGTATTGTACTCGTAGTTACGTAAGTTTGAACTACTTTTGGTTAGGAATGGATTAGAAACATATCACTTTTTATGCACCACTTGTTCGGTGACGGAGATGGTTTTTTCACTGAGTAACGAAAGAGAATAATAATTTTATTGAGTTTGAATCACATGAAGTTTGTCGGTCATGGAGGATATTTTTTCAAGTTCTGTTTATACAAGTTGTAGTAGTTCGTTTATCAGAAGATAGAGCCCAATCGTAGAATTTGCCATATTGATTAAGAAAGGATTTCAAGATGATTGCAATACAAGCCTTAGCCTAGATGTAAGCTCAGGTGGAGTGTAATTTTAAGCTGATGTTTATGCCAAATTAAAATATTTTTTTAAAACTCAGTTTAAATAAAATTAAAAATAGAAATAAATATCGTACAGTTTAAATAAAATTTATTATGTAAATTAACAAATATGCATAGAGCTGATTAAGCTATAAGCTGTCAATTAGTTATAAACAACCATGTTCGACTCGATATAGTGCAATGAATTTGATATGTAAGTATGTACCTACTCGATAAAAGTATTATAAATATGTTATAAGAGATGTATATTCTGAGTGTACCTAAATATAATTTTAAATGTAAATCATTTCTGAAGGATAAATGATAAACAGTTATTATAGATGTAGTAAGTGGTATTTAGTTGTATTTGTAACAAAAGCCCATGGCATCTTTAAAAATAATTTTTCCAGTAAAATTTTGAATTCTTATTTATGTATTACTAGAATTTATTTTGTTCCTTAAAAATAAAGAAAAATCTGAAACTCTCCAACATTTTTAGTATCTTTAAATATAGTTATTAAAAATGTTATTTCATAAAAAGAAATAAAATTTAAATACTAATTTCAATAAATATTAAGTAATGACTTACTTATAATATAGTCTATGATATAAATGAAGGCAATTCATCAATACTTCAAGCATATACTATTAATATTTAGCATTACGTATAAAATATTTTTGTTTTAACAAATCTTACAGCATTTCAAATTTGTAGATATTGTTAGTTTCTAGAAATTTTAAACTTTTCAATAAATTATATTGCATCATATTTTTGTAAATGATGCATATAATCAGAATGGAGAATTTGCATTTCATCCCTAACGAACAGCTAAGTATAATTAATAGAACCCAAAATAAACACAATCGATAAACTATGGAAATAAAAACTATGTTTTTGATTTGTAAGTTTCAGCTTCAATAAAAACCTTTAATCAAAGGAAATTCATTTGATATAGGAATTAACAATCAAAAGTTTACCTCAAAATTCTATTCTACAAATTGTGCCATACAAAATAAAGTTAGTGCAAAATAACTTTAAAAGCATTTTATGCAGTTAAACAATAATAAAATAAGCTAATGTGTAAGTAAAGTGTTACTAAAATATTTATGTTACTAAAAATATTAATCTTACAAGTTTTAAGTTTAAGCGAAAAGTGCAATAAAATTGTAAAAATATTTGCTTTATATTTATAAAAACTTTTCTAATCTCACTGTATTTTATATTTTGTTGTTTTCCAAAAAGTTATTTACATCACTTTACATGGATTAGTACTACATACATCTATAATATTTAGTTTATCTTAGAATTTATTAAGTTTTTTAATATTGAAGAAGTTAAATTAAATCAGGTTTAAATATCAGATTGAAATATAAAATATTTAGTATTAATTATAGAAAAGAAAAAAATATATTTTGCACACGCATGTTTGAATTATTTCTGAATATATTTTTAACAGTGATTCATAATTCGACATTTGCTACTACTTTGCTTTTTATCGAATTGAGTGAATCAATTTTTGAAAAATTTAATGCATTGAATAACTTTTTCGTATCAACTAATATTTCAAATTCAGTTTAGAAAATATGCAAAAATATAAGTCAAAATAATATTATCTATATGAAATACTTTTCAATACTTTTTATTATTGTCTAGCTTGTAAAACATTGAATATAAATAATCATGTAAACAGTTTAATAAAAAAACAAGGTAAAATAAAGTTTTTGTTTCAAAATTTCAAATTTAACAAATAAATTTATAAATATGTTTGAATAACTAACATACATAATCAAATTAATATTAATTTTCCCACAAACTGGGATTAGGAATGTAGTAACCTTCATAGGAAAAACCTAAGGATCTAGAAACTAACTAATCACGGTAAAAATTTCAAAAATTCTTTAATTTATATTCATATCTTCAAGTAAGCAAGCATAACAACAAGCATATTTATATCCCTCCTTCTCATAAGATAATGTTCAGTTCAAGAAAATTTTTATTCCAAATTGTGAATTCAAAAAAATTTATAAACACCATTTGCTTGGAATCGCTGGGAAATTTGTATTGCTTGGTTGTGGTGAAATCCTCTAAACTGACAGCATTTTCAATAACAATTATTTTTCTCATTTTCCCAACACATAATGCGGAAACTGCTAGAGAATTCAGTTCATATAAAATTATTTACTTTTTGATAAACAGATTTTAAACATGTGTTATTGAATTGAGAATCTTGATTGAATAAATAGATATTTACGAAATTTTTTGTGAATACATATTGTCTTAGATTTTTTAAATGATATAATAGAACTAGATACGGATATTTATTGGCTTATGACAATTTTCTGTATAACCATTATAACTTTTTAAAATGTATTTCAACTTAAACGATGATTTTATTAAGAATTAAAGCGTGGATTATAATTTAGAAAATTTTGTGTGTTAATCATATGCACTTAGAAATAACTTTCAATTATTTCCGATTTTGCACCCAAATTATGGCAACTTCTTGTTTATGTATCATGGCTATAAGGATAAAATGAGGATTGTTTTAAAACGTTTTTGTGGGAAAACGGCTGTATTGATATATTGTGTCTTGTAAAACTTTTAATAAAGTCTGTACGGAACCCAATGGTGTTATTATTTTTGAATGCTTGTATCATTCTAATAAATATAATTTAAAAGCCATTTTGGTTATTAGGAAATAGACAACCTCTGATACAGTGATACGTAAAATTTAATTTTTGATATGCTTTCAGTAACAAAATTATTTGCTTACTTCTATTTGCTTACATTAAACCAAAGAGATAAATTATCAAATAAATAAGTGGAACAAAGAGTGTTTCAAAACTTCTAAACCCCGTACGAAAAGTTTTTATAAACCACACTGTTTTAACAGGCGTAAAAATTTTTACAAAAGCTGTACCCAGCAAAATGAACCCAGGTAATAAAACGCCGGATTTATCCTCCTACTTCAAAGCATCCACATTAGTATTTGTTTGCATCATAGAGGTGGTTATCGCCTATGAATACCTCCAGAAAGCCATAAATAAACCTCCAGAACCCCCAGGAATGCTTTTCATACCCCAAAACACGCATTACATGCAGCACGAAACAGGCAAAATGTCTCGTCGTCCATAACCACTAACTCCTGCACTAAACATGCCGCCCAGATCTAATCATTTGGGCTCAAATGAAACTGCTGCTATCCATCTGAAGCATGTGGCCGTCTAGTGAAATGAACCCTGTTGCATTTTATTGCAGAGACGGGTTCCTTTGACGACGCGACAAAACTGGATCTCGGGGCAGGTATACGTTGGACGGGGTTGTTGATAAATTCATAGGAGAGTCCCCTATCATTGGTCGAATCACAAAGAGCCTTTGGACAAAGCAGATTCTCCCTCCCCACAGCAAATGCCCGAAAAGTGTGCAGGTCAATGTTTGTCCTCGAATCGCTTTCTGTTTGGTAACAAAAGGTGGACTAATTCGACTTTTTGATTCAAGTTCAGTGGAAACTGCTTTCAGGTGTGTTTGTCTTGCTAGGGGGAATCGTAGGGACAGCTGAGTTGTGGTGGTTAACAGACCTCGGCTTTTGGCGTGTGTATAAACAGAGCTGATTTTGTAGCCTTGACTGAGTAAAATCAGGGTAAACAGTTTGTATTTATACAAAAAAATACGAAAGTGACTTGGTAAACATAGCTTTCAAGTCGCATACGAAAAACCTCAAAATTTCACCGGAGCCTATTTTCTGAGAATGAATTTGTCCGAAAATCACATTTTAGTTCTAATGGATACTATACAATATCAGTTTTGATACAATTATTTTCTCCATAGCAAAGCTATTCTATTGGAAAAATTAGTAACACTAGTGTCTTATATTGTGACAAAATTAAGTGACATGAAATAAATTAAGAAATATTAGCGACCCTTACTATTTAGCAATAATCCTGTTAAAAACACTTAAAAAAGAAACACTCTACTTATAATGTGTTAAATGTCTTCAAGATTTTGGTTGAATTTACAGTTTTGGAAAATTTATTACATACTGTAGTGTAAACAAATCTTTGATATTGAAAGTTATTATATCACTATAACATTATTATATCACTTTAACGTTATTATATTACTTTAACATTAAAAGTTATTATATTACATTAACATTATTATATTATTTTAACATTAAAAGTTATTACATCACTTTAACATTATTATATTACTTTAACATTAAAAGTTATTATATTACATTAACATTAAAAGTTACTATATTACATTAACAGTATTATATTACTTCAACATTATTAGTTCTTTTAACGACTTTTTTTATATTATTCTCCTCAACAAAAATGAAAAACTCTGTTGAAGTCTCTGTGAAATATGGATGTCATAAAAAACTTAAGACACACTACAGGTTTACTAGGAAAATCTTACCGATTTTGGTAATTATTGGTGGATTTTAATTAAAAAGTTTAATTACACATTATGAATTTCATAGAAAATATTTTATTTGTATGTTTGACAAAACTATTAAAACTTTGTTTTGGTTTCAATTAAAACAACAAATTCCAGTTATTTTATGGATATTTTTAGCATAAATGCTAGAAGTATTTTCTTAAGCTTTCCAAATTTCTTAAGTTGATTGTGTTTCTTTTGCCAACCGAAGCTCATAATCTTGAATTTTAATGTTGTTAGATTTTTATTTTTATTTTTCTAATAATCTTGAATTTTAATGTTGTTTACATAATCAAAGATTTTTATTTTAGTTTTTCTAAATTTCCTTAGAATGGTTATGGTTTCCTTTGCCAAGCGAAGTCCATAATTTCGAATTTTAATGTTGTTTACATCATTAAAGATTTTATCAACTCAAAAAATATGTGTAGATTGAATTTATTTTTATTTAAATCTTTCCAAGCACTCTCTTAGTGCTATTAAATTCGAATAGGTAAGCATGTCATACTTCTATACTAGTAACCTATTAGCTGTCAAATGAAAATAGCATCTTGTATTAAAATTATATTTTATCCAATCATGTCAAAAATATTTTTAAGTAGGTTAAGGGTTTTTTTTAATGCTTCGTTTTGCAATAGCAGTGCTTCAGAACAAAGAAGTTCCCGGAAAATAACTTAGTTTTGAGCGGTTTTACACGCCTGACACCTGTTGCATCTGAGGTTGAATCCGTCATCCTGTGACAGCATCACCTCCCATGGTTTCGTTTTTTCCTCAGCAGTTTCAAATTTACAAAAGGAAACAATGAATTTGAAGGAAAATCAAGGCAAATATTGGTTTTAATTTAAAATAATGATTCAAAACTTTGTTTGAAGGTTCGGTACTGTTTGTTAGGTAGTTTTCTTTGTGTCTTTATGAATTTTTCTTTTTAACTTTTTCGCTTATGATTTTGATAATTTTGATTTTCGAAGGAGTAAGATATTGTTTGCTCAAAGAATAATTATTTAGCTATGTAAACCCCTGAACGCCGGAAAGAATGTTTTTGAAATACAGTCAGAATTATAAGTTGTTATCAATGAAAATATCTCGCTATCTTTAACGTCTTTAAAGATTAACACTCGGGGGGGGGAATGTAATTTTCGTTTCGGTTTCGTTTTGGGAATTTGGCTGAAATTTTCAATAATTGATTGAGATTATAGAGCTATAGATTGAACTTTCATTCAAGGAAGAACCTTTAGCCTCACTATCACTAAAAGATATATTTTAAATTCGGTATTGGGATAAAGGAAAATCAGTGTTGACAACCAAATTTACGAGATATTTTAGTTATTTTACATGCCCCCAGACTCAAGATCGGAGATTTGCAGCTTCCTCACAGGTGCCTTTTCCCCATCCCCGACTGCTCCCCAAACAGACCCCCGATTGTTTCTCCTGTCACCTGACTCCCCTCCGTCTCGAATCAACAGGTGTTGCATAGAAAAAGGCATCTTACCTGCAGCACCAACACTGGCAGTCCGAATACGAGGGGCTCTCGCTTATATCCTTGCAAGCAGCCGCAAACACACCGGCCGAAGAGGCTGTCGGCCGAGCCGAGCAGGTAAGCAGAAAACTGGTCAGGTAAGCCTAACGTTCGGTCGGCACTTGCTCAGCTACCAGTTGCTCTGCCTCTAGGCTGTTAGAGCCTACGTACTCTTCACGGTTAGGAATGCAGGCCCGCACTGACCGAGCATGAGCATCACTGGCCACTGTCCACCTCTCCGGACACCGGCTGAATCCAGGAGTGACAGGGGAGCGTATCCAGGCCTGAAAATCGGAGAAAATCCGGAGTTCAGACGACCGTAACCTCACTCGTTCCAGCTCCTTGCTTCTGCTTTCGCCGAAACTTCGGAGACGGGTCCCCTTCGGAGCGCCGTCTGGTAGATACGCCTGCCCCGCTTCCCATTGGTCGCAAGTTTTTCTCAGGGCAATAAAGATTTTTTGCCTTCCCTCCTGCTGCAGTGCGCTCGGACGCGGGGGTTTGCCTGCTTTTTGGCAGGCTTTGACCCGACGCGGACGGAATGCGCGTTTTCACTTTTAAAGGGATCGGGGAAAGTTTCTTGGATTGGGATTTTTTTTTCGGAAAAAAATTTCAGAGAAGAATTTATTTGTGTAAATGATATTTAGTTTCATTCAAATTTTTACGTTGAACGGAATAGGGGAAATTTTCTTTGATCGGAATTGTTGCGGAAATAGTTTTCAGAGAATAATTCATTTTTTATAATAATATTTATTTTTATCCCGCTATTTACATTTTTATCGTGATTGGAAAATTTTCTTCTTTTAAGGTAGTGTAATTTTTCCAACAAAAATCTTACCAAGCAGGACTAATTTTAAAATGATCCCTTTCAGTCTCGTTGAATTTTGCGTTCTTCCATAATCTATAATTTTATCGGGATAAAGGAATTTTCCTTTGTTTAGGTGTTTTCGTAAAACGTTATCAGAGAATAATTTATTTTTATATCCTTTCTTTACTGGAATTTTTGCGTTTTTCCGCTACTTGCCATTTTATCGGATTTCTCGTTTTCCCCACAATTTATACTTTCATCGGGTTTAGGGAAACTAAGTTTTAGCTCAATAAATTTACTGAAAAAAATAAGTTAAGGTTATTGATACTCATTTTTAATCTCAGGGTTTTTTTTCCGGGCAGTTTTCATTCTTTGTGCATGGGTTCAAGAATTTTTTTTTTCTTTCTATGAATTACAATTTTTTGAAAAACGTTTTCTTTTTGAAGGTTTCAAATCAATTATAATAGAAGGAATTCAAATAGAATTAGGGAATATTTTTTTTTTATTCTTATTGGATTTAGCTTGGACTGCAATTTGCACTTTTTTAAGGTTACACTTTTTACATTGATGCAAATATTTATTTAAAAAATTAAAAGGTTATGAAAGAGAATTATCTAAAAGGTTTACCAAAAAGAATTAAATTATTATTAATATGGTTTTTTTTATTTTTACTTTTATCAAATTTTGTGTTTTCTGAAATTTAATCATTACCTTTTTTTGTTTTGTAGGAATTGGAAATTTTGTTATAGATTTTTTTCATTGCAATAAAGTTAAGTAGGAAGGATTAAATTCTCCCAGAAAAGAAAATAGACAGTTTCTTCTTAAAAATAATGTATTTTGTCTCTTTTCGTAACTTTCCTGTGTAGGCTACTTGAAGTTTACTTTATAATATTCCATTTTTTTTCACCAGGAAAAAAAGTCATATTAAAAGAGTTTAAATTATCAAATCGGATTACTTATTTTAATTTGCTTCCTTCAAAATAATCTTAATGTATTCTAGGGTGTTAAAATAGGAGCCGGCTTTATATTTACACAGTTAAAGGTTTAGAAATGCTATAAGAATTGCGAGATAGTACAAATGATAAGATAAACTAAACAAATATTATTAAATGCTTCTTTACTCATTCATTTTACAGGAAGTAGAAGACAAAAAGCTTTTAAGAAGGGTTAATAGCCTTTTTAATTAACAGCAGAGTTTCTATTTCCCTTTAAATTTTTACTTTTGTAAGAAATATTTTTTAAAAAGATAGGGGAAACTGTTGTACCTACGGACAGTTGAACCTTCGGACACCTAATTTTAAAATTCGAAAATAAACTGAAAAATTAATTGGTGGTCGATATTGTATGCCAACAGATGCTATCTAGTTGCTAACGTGAAATCAGCTCTTAGAATTAAAATTTTAATTAAATATAAAAAATTTACTGTTTTCAGAGGCTCAAAGTTACTTTTAGTGTATCACTACATTAGTATTTTTCTTTCCCTTTAATGGTGATATGATTAAACAGTATATAGTATGTGGTGAATTCCCAAGATTTTGACTATTTAGTTTTGATATTAGAAGTAGCCAGATCTCAGTCCTTTTATTTTTTATAGAATTTTGAATTCCAAACCACCTTATGTTGTAGTACCTAACCATAAGTGTTGTACCTTCTGACACCTTATTTATGTTTCTGTAGCTAATCGGCGTTTTAAAATCGGGATTTGTTCTTGTGATGCATCTTAATGCATGATAAATTACTTCTGAATTATGTGTTTGTCGGCTATTATGATCTAGTAATTTTAGGATGAAAGATGAAAGATCTTCTGATCTAAACTACTTTTTTAAATTTTTGATTCTACTTTGCATTTAATGTAAAATATAGTTTAAAATATGTTTCAACATTATCATACTCCAGAATGATTACGACAAAATTGAAATATCTATCGAAGAAGATTTTCAAAAGTCTAATCTAATTTTTTACGGAATTTTATGAGTTTTGCATGATATTAATTTGGATTAGTGAAATAATCAAATCAATCAGCATAATCAATGAAACTATTAACCTTAAATTTTGATTTGAAAATTCAATGTGTTTTATGTATTTTCAGTAGGAAATCAAAACATGTATCAATCAAGTTCCTTTAAATGATCATTTAAGCTATAAAAGGACTTTACTTTAAAAAATCGATTTCTAATTTATTACATGCGAAGAATTGTTCATTAAAAGGTAATACATCAGTAAAAAATCTTTCTTTTAAACTATTTTCAATTAAAGATACCTAACTAATAGAATAAATACTTTATTTTATAACTATCTATAGACATTTTTTAGTTTTTTTATTATTGTTTCAAAATAAGAAATATAAAAGCAAAACAATACTAAGAGAATATTCGGATAAGAATGTTGCTCAGTGTGAAATTAAAAGTAAACGAACTATCATTTATATTACTCCACCATTGATATTATGAAATTTGTCATAAAACTGTTTTTAAACCTCATAATTTGAATTTTAAAAAGTTTTCTTGCCTATGGTTGATACATTTTTATTTATTTTGGTTTTCCACTTTTCCTCACTTTCGACGTCGAACTATCGATTGTTAGTTTGGCGATTTTTGGAACTAAATGTAGAAATTTATATGGATCTTGAGTCTTGAATTTAACGGCGCGTAATAACTAAAATTGTATGGAACCAATAAATAATCACGATAGCCCATATAAATGAATTCCTAAATGGTGAACCAAGGTACTCCCCGCTTCACTATCCTTGCAGAAAATATTCCCTTCACCAATACAAGCCAAATTATGTTTCGATGTGTAAATTCCCAACAGTCCATTCTCGCTACTTTGGAAGTAATGTCTCAGCCATACACGTTTAATTACAGATACAAAAACTAACACGGTATTCCTTTGATAACTTACGAGACGACGCCCTTAAAATAAATAACTCTGCCTCCCATCCTAATCTGCCTCTGTTCGACGTAAATTATCGGATTTCGGGAGGTGTATTCCCAACAAGTGGAAGGCAGCACATTATCTTCCCAATTTAAAGATTCAAAAAATCTCTCCATCAGTCTTTCCATGATTAACTTCTTCGGTTTTGCGAAAAACGAGTTTCGGAGTTGGGAGATGTTTTTCTTGCGGAGCCATGACATACTCCCCATATCCTGTGCGCATCCTACATACATTATTCAGTAGCACCTATGGAAACAACACACTGGCCTAAATTTAGGCGCTGAAAATTTCGGGAATGAAAAATGAGCGAAATTTGTAAAAATGTTGGCTTTGTTTAAGACACCTTCAGACAGAGCAATTCAAAGGATTGAGGTAACGAGGAAATAACGTATAGCTATCAAGCACACTTAATAACGGCTTGTGTATTATTTTCTTTCAAAATTAAATATCGTCATACAAATTGAAATTAGAAAATATTTTGATGAAAGCTATTGTCGCTTAAGGTGCAACCAGGGGCGGGTCCAGGGGGGGGGGCCCTGGGGGCCATGGCCCCCCCCGAGAAACCCTAACAAATAGCTTAAAAAACACTTTCTTAATGTTAAAATTCAAAAACTTTTCTGGGGGAGAACCCCCAAACCCCCCTTTAATATTTTGACATCCATAGGCGCCAACTTTTATAAAATATTGGGGGGGGGGGAGGGCCAGTACAAGACATTAAAAAACATAAAATTAAAAGAAACAACCATTAAGTTTACGTGCCTAATTACCTAATTTTGTATCAGATGTATAGATTAAATTTCGTTACATGTCCCTTTAAATATCGCCAAGGTGTAATATTTTGAGGTGCATTTAATGTAAAAGTTTTGTGTAATTATTGCGAGCTCGAAATAAGATGGGGGTCTGGGGGATCTCTCCCAGAAAAATTTTAGAAATTTCTCTGTTAAAAGTAGCATTTCAGCTTAATTCCAAAGTTTGGGGTCTCTCCCCAAGAAAATTTTTAAAATTTGACCCTTAAAACAGGGTTCCCACGGTCCTTGAAAGTCCTTAAAAGTCCTTGAGTTTTTTTTCGCTAAATTTAGGTCCTTGAAAGTCCTTGAAAAATGGTCCAGGTCCTTAAAGGTCCTTGAATCTCAATCTCAAATTCATCTACGATTCCTTTTCGCAGTTCCCGGTTTTTGCATGAAATATTTAAATTCATCTTTGATTACTTTTTATATTATTTAAAATCTTATTATAAAACTTGTATTCTGTGTGCATAGTCAGAAATTGAGGCACTTGATCAATTTAAAAAAAGTTAAAGAGTAAGCTTGTTTCTGGAAACATCGCGATTGCTTCAGAAGAATTAGGATTTTTATATGGGTCTCTTAAAAAAGGTCCATGAAAAATTTTGTGGAGGTCCTAGAAAGTCCTTGAATTTCAATCTTTTCAAAGAGTGGGAACCCTGTAAAAGAAATTTTTAACACATTCTGAGACCTTTTGTGGGTTACCCTCTCCCCAAATAACCGCTCTTGAAGGGGATTCCAAACCAGAAAATATCCAAACATCACAAAATATTGGGGGAGGGGCTTAGCCCCCCTTCAGCTAACATTGGATGGGGCTCAAGCCCTCTCAAACCGGTAATACTATAGTTTAAATACGTATTTGCAAAAATTTTCAGGAGAGGACCCCCGGCCCTTTTCAAAATTGGGCATCTATTTATAATTTCATCCTTGAAAATTCTGTGGTTTACATGCTTTTAAAATGAGCTGAAACTTTATTTTTAGAGGCCAATTTTCAAAAATTTTCTTGGGGGCACCCCCCAGACCCCCTATTAATTTCTCATGGTTACTTATTTACTGTTTTCTCCTTGAACTTGTTTCTCTCCTCTCATTATAGGAGTGTAAGAAGTCACCCTCTTTAGGTGTTATCCAATGGATACCAAAAGTACAAAAATGAGTAGAAAAACTTCTATTTGAAGCCAAATTTCAAAAAAATTTCTGGGGGAGGACCCCCAGACCCCCCCCACATTTGCTTTCGAGCTAGCATTATCTGAAGAAACCTTTATAACTTTAACAAAGTTTCGCATTTTATTTATGTTATACTCGGAAAGTTGGGAGCCAAACACCTCGCGAACACAAGTATTATTATGGCCTTACAAAAATGTTTCACCCCCCCCCCACTTTCTAAAACAATGGCACGGGCCCTGGATATCCTCTAAGTTACTATAAACCCCTAAAAAGCTGCTTGAAAGCAAGCACTCTTCAAAAATTTTTCTGAGGCACTGAAAATTTCGAATGTAATACCCTCCGACTTTGACATGGCCCCCCCCGAAAATCTGGTCTGGACCCGCCCTTGGGTGCAACATGACATAACTCATTTTCCCCAAATTTTAAAAGAGAAAAAAAATTAGTTCTCCCGAACATGCATTTCAATGGATGGAGCAATAGCAAAATTATTGATAACACTGATTCTAGGGCGGGTTTTTTTTTCGCAATACCGTTTAATTTAGGTCAGTGGCGAATCCAGGATTTTCGTCGGGGGGGGGGCTGAATTTCAAATGTAACCTATTATGTAAGACTTCCTATATGGTACTAAAAAAACTTGAAAAAAAAACTGTAGTCATAAAGACCTATCAATGAATAAGGTACACATTTTTTGACTGAAAATATTTTTTTAGTTTTAAATTGTTATATTCATGATGCATTATTTAAATTTTAAATCATTGAAATAAAATTTGCAATCGTCGGCTCTTTTTGGATTAATTTATCCAGCACTTCATTACTATTTATATCAACACCATAACAAATGTTCATAAGGGCTAGGTCAGTGAGCTTATTTTCCCCTGTTGAATTTCTAAGATTGGTTTTCAACCTTTTTAATGAACTGAAACTCTACTCTGCAGAAGCTGCCATTACAGGGGTCACTGCAAGTATTTTCAAAAGTTCATAAATATTAGGAAATATTTCCGAAACAATTTCTGATGTCTTGGACTTTGCATGATACACTCATTATTTTAGGCAGGCAAAGTACGCCCAAATCAATATTGAATTCATGTTTTCTGAGCCTTAAAACCCATAGTTAGACATACTACTGGTAGATGGGTAAGAGTGTGCCATGAAAATCAAGGAAGTTAGTGCAATAATAACAGTCATCGTAAAACTTACCTCCCAAAACGAAATTTTAAAATTTTTTCGTCATATATATTGTATATTTACAAAATTTATTGAATAAAATAAAAAAAGTTCAATTTGAATGCCAATAGCTTGAAGAAATTTTAATACAATGACTCCACTTATTTCCTAAACTTCATTTTAAAAAAATTAAAAATTTAAAAAAATGAGCGAAGTACCAAGGAACAGACAACGGGATGTTATAATAGAACAGTTATATTACCTTCTGGAGCAAACCTCTTGTTTTGCAAAAGATTAAGTTTTGAGATTTTTATCTTCAAAACAGACCAAAAATCGCAAAAAGTCAAATTTTAGTATTAAGTTTCATGAAACTACCAAATCAAAGTACAAAACAAGAAAGTTTTAGCTTTAACAAAAACATGTTAAAAATCAAAAAGAAAACAACAAATTTACTACGTGCTCTTACTCGATGTGGCGGGTAGAAGATATACCGAAAACTTCAGTTAGAATTTTTTTTGAAACATTATAACAAACACCCAGTATTAAGTTTCATGAAAATATCTTAAATTTTCGAGGTGATATCAACAAGAGAAAATAGTATACATCTGGGTTCAAAAAATAAAGTTCTTATATTTGAAAGTGTCTTTGATTTACCAATTAAAATATGTCTTTATTTAACAAGAAAAAGAAAATTCCATGATAACTGATAACATTAAAAAACTTAAAAATTTGTGAACTTTTTCATTTCCGAGGCTCAAAAGAGAATTATTTTCACTTTCTTAATGCTTATATCTCCTCAAATATTAAAGAAATTAAATTAAATGTTTCTATATGTTTGTTATGATATTGCACACAAATTTTATTGAAGTTTTCGTTCTATCTTCTTTATTTTTTAATTATTTTTTAACTTTCTTATTTCACTCTTTGATACGCTGAAAGTCGTCTTAATGGATTCAGCATGACCCTATAGCCTTACTTCCATGACCATAAGAGACTAAAAAACCTAAGAGACTTTCCAAATAAAGGCTATAAAACGGAACTTTGAAATACCCTGTACATAATCCAAAATTTTCCGTTTATGATGATATTTAACCAAAAACACAACTGACATTAACCAACTATTCCTTATTACATTATAAAAAGTCTTTCTGCCAACCTGGGGTGGATGTAAATTTAGACGCGGGATTCTGTGGGATTAACCGACCCACAGAAATAACAAAAAACTAGCTAGTTGCATATGATTTTGACTGGAGTCAATGTTTGGAGAATTTTAATAATCCCTCATAATATTACGAAAACAACTTTTTCATTTTTTAATCTTCAGTTACGATGGTTAATGGCCATGGTAATTTTCCTACCTGCAAAGTTTAGAAATTATATAAAATCAAGAATTTAACTTTTATTATTTTTAGCAGTACTTTCGCCACGCTACCAGTGTAGAGCACGACGATTAAATTATCAAATCAACAAGCTCATCCGTCAGTTAAAATCTGAACACATTATTTCTCGATATTATTTAGACTTTTATACTGGTGACTGAAGGCAACAGCACAAAGATTTCAGTACACTACACAGTACACAGTGTGTTTTGAAAGTTTTTATGAGAGTTATTCTTTGCAATACGCAAAAAAAAAACAGTGCTCCAGGAGGTTCTTACCCTTGTTTCATTTAAATATTATTTTTTTATAATTTATAGCATAAGTGCTCATCTTAACATTCCAAGTTAGTTTTTAAGGAAAAAATATTTTTACATGTGAAATGCGAGATTAGCTATAGCATGGTTTCTATGGTTACCTATGGATACTGAGAAAAACTCAAAATCAAATCCAAATTTTTATTTGACACTTTTAAAAATTAAGCAGCGTTTTTCATCAAACACGGATCATCGTCTGTCGATTAGAAAAGAAAAACTCGAGTCGTAATCAATACTTGGTGGTCATATTATTTATGATTATCTGGGGATCATTATTTTATGAGTTTTATTTTCCATTCCAAAATATAAAAATCATTTTTGTTTCGTGAAATATCGTCATACGGAGAGATATTGCGATTATTCTGAAAATTACTGAAGAGAACGCCTATCCACGAAAAATTAGATTAGCGATTTTAGCGAGGTATGAACTAATATGTTATGGCGCTGTTTTAGTTTTACTTTTTGATCGAAATATTTTTCATCATGAATTAATGATTATTATCTTAATAAAACCGTATCGCTCAAAAGTAAACGTGATTTTAAATCGAAACCATTAAAACTCAAAATCTGATCATGAGTTTTCTACCTCAGCCTGATTTTTACGATTTTACTCGAACTTTAATCATTAAAGCTGGTTTTTGCGATCAAGTGTATAATCATTAAATTCAAACCCTGGTTAATAGGTGTAAAAATCCATGTTTTTATCTGTTCCACTTTAACATGATTTTACGCCAATAAATATAAAACGAAAAAAAAAATTATGTTTTGAAACTTATATGTCTCTTTGACATGAAGTCTAGCAAATAGGGAAAATTTGACTAATAACATTTACCGTGAACTTTTATCAATTTATCCATAAAACATTTTTATCCCACGATGGAGCGGAAGATATAAAATCATTTTCACAACACGACTAAATTATATTTAAGTGTCTGAAACATCATCCTAGACTAAAAAAAATTGCATAATTTAACTGTATATAGCTATTTGTAGTTTCGCGTGTCTACGGACGCGCGTGACGGTATTATATTGACCATACTCATACCGTTTCTATTACATACCGTTTCTATTGTTTCTATTGGTTTGGAAAAGTGACAATAAGTACCTGTAGTGACTTACACAGTAAAACCTTTCGTTTATCCAGACCTTTTTTATGCGGATCAATCTTATCGATTATTTGTGCTATCATGTGATTTTAAAAAAAATAATTTCAGTTATAAATTTTCCTCTATGATTTATTAAATGTTATATTTGCAATATAAAGCGTATGTTTTAATAAAATCCAACATCCAAGTAACACACAATCAAAAACTTGTATTTATGATTTTCTAATTCTTTATCTTCTAGTTTTTAGTTGTTAAAAATACCTACCTATTCATTCCTTATCGCACCACATAACTTATACTTTCATTTTGAATCTCGAGTTATGATGGTTGATGCCATTCGTAAATATCTTTCCGAGTAAACGAAAACAAGTGGAATTAAAAAAAAAAACTCTCTAGAAAATTATAGTTTTTTTTTATTTTCAAATTGTAATTAGGTAATAAAGGGAAGTAAGCTTAGGAAACATCGAAAACCGTTTACAGTGAGTGTTTTTAACAAAAATTTAATTATTTCTCAAATCCTCATAAAACTAAATTTTTCATTTCTAAAGTTAGTATTTAGATGCTTGAAAGCCACAGTACATTTCCTACAAAACGTAGATTCTGTGAAACTTCTTGAATCCATAATTTAATACTTCATAATATTACTTTCATCCCGCTATTACAACGTAGAACAGTTATTCATACTAGCAAACATGATAGAGTAGAGAAGTTCTATGAGATTAATAAAAATATTTACAGACATTATTTAGACTGTTTTACTGGTGAAAAAAAATCGACCACGGAAACATCAAGGAAAGACATCAGAAAATAGAAAGTTTAGAAAAAAACCTTCTTAGGAGTACCTCCGAATGTTGGAGGGATTTATTTTTCTGCCCTTCGCTCTCCCTTGGTTGAAGACCTGGATAAAACTTATTTTCCGGTGAGTCAATTGCATAACACCGCTAATTGGAAGTTAGTACTTAGTTGAGGCCTTAATTAAGTTGAAGTTCCTTAAATATATTTTTAAACCATTAAAGTTGTGCAAATATTTTACAATAGTAAGCACTCAATTTATTCGTGAATTGATTGGTCAATGATGTGATGGACTTAGTGAAAGGAATCAAAAGGGTGGGGATGAGAAGGGAGTCGAGAAACTTTCGTCAAAATACAATGGAAAATTTAGTGTCAAAGGCAAATTTTTTTGACAGTGCGTCTGAGAATTTCTCATATGATTTTCGATAGAGGAAAACGAAAGAGCTTTTCAACGGGCAAAGTGGGAAAATGAGTTCGCAAAAAAAAAAAAAAAAGCGCTTTTCAATAGTTTTAGTTCAATAGTTTAGTTTTAGTTTAGATAGAATTGAAATTAACATCATATCAATTGAGCTAAGTTCGGGACTAGCTCACAGTTCGTTAAAACGCGAGTGTTCATTAAAAAAAGAGGTTCGTAGAAACAAGCGTAGACTGCAGTAGGGATACCACCAGGTAGGGAGGGATTCATCTCTCTGCCCCTTGGGACAATAGCGCACCTTCCCTCCTAGGCGGCCCCTGGGCCATCCCCGCTCGTGTGGCTCGAGCACCCCCCGTAGAGCGCCCTGGCAACATTCCTGTAATGGAGCTGTGAAGTGGTTGTCCATGACGGACCACATCCGGCGAACGCTGAAAGATAAGTCAACCTGTGGCCGAACGACATCAATCAATCACGAATAGCAGTACTTGTTTGTTGTACTACATGCGGGTGGGGTGGAGATTTTGCAATTTTACTAATTTGTTTATGGTAGTCCTTATGATGGAACTTTTCGTTTTTGAAGAAATAGAGATGTTGTTTTGGTTTTGCGTGCCCAGTGTCTGATTTTTGCCGGATCTGTTTCAGTGAAAATTTAAATACTGTTTGGAACTCACCAGATCATATAAATACCGAGCCCCCTGTATTCAAAGAAATGCTAGTTTCATGTTTCATTGAATAGTTTTTATTAAAGAGGTATAATTTATTCGGAAATATATGTTTTTATCTCATTTATAATTCTTCATAGATTTGCGTTTTTGCTGGGCAAAGTAACTTATCATTAGAAATTTAAAATTTTTATTTATTTAACATAGAATTTTTCAGTAAATTGGAATAATTTTGAAGTAAGGCTTTTGAATTTATTTCTTGATCTTTGGGAAATACTAATAAAAGTAGTTAAAAAGGGGAGCATAATTTAGGTCTTATTACAGGGTAAAAAATGTCTTAACATGACCTTTTTATTAGAATAAAAGAAAAAATTATGCGTCTCACATTGGTATTAAATGACTGTGAGATGCCGTATAAACGTTTTAGTTCTCCAATTCCATTTGAAGAAATATTTGCGAGAATCATTGTTTGTTTTTAAGATTCATAAAATAAGCTACCATGATAACACTTTCCTTGCTCAGTCAGGAAACAACAATATCTCCACTTTCCTCATCCAAATTTAATCATAATCCATTTACGGAGAGATGCACTCTTAAAACGACATTTTCAAAACTGAATAAAAAACACTCAAATCTGAGTATGTCGCATATTCAAACTGGCTCCGAAACAAATTTACTAAAGTTTGAAACAAGCATAAACTCATTTCTGAAATTACGCAGGAATTAAAAAAAATTAGCATGTGCTCAATTTTGAGTAAGTGCATGTTTCAGACAAATAGTTTTTGCCACCGTTTTCCAAGAACTTACAATTTTCAAACATAAAATAAAAGTACATATAATTTGAGGAGTCACTATTAAATTGCTTAAAACTGAGTATTTCTGTTATTTCAAAACTGAAAGAATTGGGTCGTCATATTTGAAGCAAAAAGTTTCATATCAGAATGAAAACATCGATTTACTCAGATTTGAAAGTGCCATTTTTCTCTATGTGCGTCATCAAAATACCCGCGCAAAACATACAACCAAACCTCCAATCCCATCGATAGACAAACATCCACCCCTGTCCAAGTAATTTACACCGAAGAGAGAGAGAAATTTCTAAAAATTCTTCGAGTCTTCAAACACTCTTCACTTTTCTTTGCCCGAGGGCGGACAAGCTGCCCTGCTGCCATTCATTAGCAACAAATTTATTCCGGATGGCAGTGGCTCTGCGGCAGCATACGGATCACTAAAGATGTCTGAAATCGAGAGGCGACTTATAAATAATTAATTATTAATTAAGCTTAAACGTGCTCCAGCTACTGGAAGTTGTTGCAATATACCTCTAGTCATCAAGCATGCTTTTCTGCTGTAGATAATGGGTTGGGGAACAAAAAAAACATTCTTTCGGAGAACATCTTGTTTCAACTCGGCTTTTAGAGACCAAGGCCCAAACCTCGAATGTGCTTTGTGTTGTTTACTGTTTTTTATGTTCCCTTTCATTCTCATCCTAACTTCGAGATCCCCTGTAATACACTGTTAAAAATTCGTCTTTTTACACTGAATTTTCTGTTTTATTTTGAAGAAATTTTTCCATATGCCTATAGAAAACTTTTTTTTCCCGTGAATTTTTCTATGCATGGTACGGACAAAGTGATAAACCGAGCATTATGATTAATTCAATGGTATTTATCAATGAGTGGTTATTTAATAATGGCATGCAATAATGCCCCGGATAAGCATACAATAATGCCTTAACATATACACAAGTATGTATACTTAAGTGTGTACACCCAACTATGTATAGTACTTAAAGAAATAGGAAATACGTACCCTTATACGATTTTTCATTGCTTGTAGTTTTTTGTACTTTATATGTTTTGAGAATACCTCTTTTATGGAATTAACAGACGTAAAAATAAATAATTCTAGTATAAATGTCTAAATTCTGTAAATTTTTAAAATTAAGCTATAAAATCTTGGGTTTTAGTTTTTCAAATTTAAATATTTATTTTATAATACATTCTAGCACCAAAGTAATTTTTCACGAAGCAGCCGTTGGAAAAAGTCATAAAACAGGGGAAAAAATAGTTTTAATTTCTTCGTATAGTGTAAATTTTATCACAAAATAATGTTGTTAACAAGTTAATGAAATAAAATAAATAAATGGAATTTATGATATAAGTTTTTCAATGTATTCAAACATTTGTTTGAAATGGTACGAAAGAAATCTGTGATCTTTTAATTAATCATTTTTAATTATTTTAATAAAAGCAAATATAAGTTTCTCTACAAAATAATTCAGTTAATTCAAAATACGCTGCCCTTTAGCGGTTTACATTAATTTTCTGATTTCAAAAGTGCTAAAATTTAGTTTTCCAACCTTCCTTAGATTATAGGACATTAGAAATTGTATAAATAAAAGTATTATCTGAATTACTTTTTTTATAATCATTTAAAGATTCATTCAACCGTTAACTAATAATAAACCTAACTATAGTTTTGGACTTGTTAAATGCACTAAGTTTAAATTTTCCCCATATTTAATTAATTAATACCCAATTTACCAACGATTCTAAAACTAGGTAAACTTAATAAAGCTTGCTTCAACCATGTAACAAATACTGTATGATAGGTTTGTAATTGGGTGTATTTTAGTTAGACTACCGTTGACTATTTTAATTGATTCATATCAACTCGTTGATTTTAATTAAAATATTGGAAGTTATGTCTATTGCCATATCTACTTTCCCAACATTTTTACTAATCATTATTTTACATAGTCCTGTTTGTTGCCATACATGGAAAATGTAGTAGCCTTTTAGCATGAATAATGATTCAAATAAAATCAAATGCGTATCTTTTGACTCACCAAATACGTAAAATAAAAATTTGAAAGGCAGGGACACTTTTTACTGTTTTTAAGAATCTCTTTAACTATAGACCTTCCATATCATTGTGTCAATCATGTAAATGTGAAGTGATTAAAATTTCAGATTAAATAACTTGCTCGGAAAAATATGTCTGCCGTGAAACTGCGCCTAATAAACTAAACCTATAAACGTGTTTCCAAAAGAAAGTATACTACAACGGTGAATAAAGGAGTGAATCGTTTTTGAACTTTTAAACAGTTTTCATTAATTTACAATAAGGATTTTCAACATGATCATTTTTAATGACTTTTTAAAATTTTCTACAATGTTGTTAATATTAGTATTTACATTTTTTTGTAAATTTATGTTTTAGAAATAAAAGTAAATGTATGTTTTTTTTATGCCTTCCGTTACAAAAACATACTGTTTTATTCTAATTTATATTACATTTTTAAACAAATTATCAGAATTAAAATGAATATAAACCTAACAGTTAAATTAATTCCTAGAAATGTAGTTTGCTATCAAATTATGAAAGCCTATCATAAATACTTAGTATTTAACTCGTTAATTAAATATTTTGTCGTCACTAAGATCACTTAGCTGTATAATATTTTAGAACGCTTTACTCTTTAGAAAGTGCTTGAAAATTTAGAAGGATCCAAAAATTGTTGTAAATTTGTTAAGTTATAAATATGGTTAAAAGTGAATGGTTAAGTTTAGCACCGTCATTAAGATTCCCCTATTGTACAAAATTTTATATTTACTATATGAAAGCGGTTGAAAACTAAGATAGAAGGTAGAAGAATCAAAAGTAATTAAATAGAAGCAGAAATAAGACAATGCATAATATCAGATAATGCATATATGAGTGAATAGAGGAGGAAGTTACTTTTTAAAGTTAATTTGAAACTATAAGTGAAGGGTTAAGAATAAAAAAGGAAGAAAAACTGCTATAACCTATCAAGAATGTTTTCTCATTATTTAAACTGAAATTAAAGCATATTCATTGTTTGCTATCTCGAATAATTTTCGAACTGCATTCGTTTAACATTTTAAACGGCGTAATTCAAATTTCAAAGTAAAGGCTTTTTGGCTTTCCGGGGGAGGCGACCAGACTCCCGTTTTTAACGTGGACTTCATAGTTTTCACAGATTTTTACAATTTCTTCTTCTAAGGTTCAAATATTTCCTTTTAATTTCCTATAAAGCTATATTTTAGCTCTAATACGTACATTTAATAAATTATAAGAATAATAGTTGGGGACTCAAACCCCACACACATGGAACGTAATTCATGTTACCCCAAATTAGAACTTGAGGAGTATACTATAAAGGCTTTTCGCTAGTACGCTAGTCAAGATATAGTGCTTAAAAAATATGCTACCTTAAGATGAGGTGGGTCACGTTAGATTCGGTTTTTAAAAAGTAGATCACGATGTTAAGTAGTGTGAGAACCCCTGCTCTAAACTATCAGGAATGTGTTCTCCTTGAACAAACAAAGTTTACTGGACTGACTTCATATATTTAGTGGTCTGCCCGACCACCAAATATGTTAAATACTGTCGGGAATGATATGTAACGGGTCACTGCGCAGCAAGTTACTTTGTGGGGGAAAGTTTGCTGTAGAAAACGAAATAAAGTTTAAGTTAAGAATTCCACACCACCTTAATACAATGGATATATTCGCAGACGTTAGTATCATTCTAAACAACTTCGTCAAAAAATAAACCCTTTTAACTCTTTCAGTACTGGCCGCTCTAAATTTTTTATAAAATTCAGTGGCAATTTTGGACGGTCTAAGATTGAAAGGGTTAAGGAAGTTAAATGGATGTTGAGAAATTGCATAGTTAATTGAACCTTTCATTTGATTATTCACATACAACTAACTAAATATATTTTAGTTACTTATGATAAAATGGGATAATATTGATTGAAGCTGGATTACTCGCACGAAAATTCAATACGTTTATAAATGTGTAGTAGGGTTATGATTTTTTTTTTCAGATTTAAAAGCCTGTGGTGGGAAATGATGAATATTGGTCCAAAACTTACGAAAATAACTTTTATTTTTGAAAATTGTAAAAAAAGCTAGCGCGCCTATCGAGATGTTGTATAACGCTGAAGCACTGTTAAGAAATATTGTTTTTGAAGCGGACTATAACATAAAAGTAAATAATAAAAGTACTTTAAATGTGTAAATTAGAATTTATGAACCTGCTGTTTAGGTATTTGTCGGTTTTACAAAAGTTTCAAAGTTCTTCCATCCCCTTCTCCTTCATCAGCAAGCTTAACAGCCCGCACGGCAACCATACTGGATCGAGGCACATCAAGATGGTTCCTTTATATCCAGGTTTTGCAAAGGTGTTTTAAGGCCTGAGGGTACTTCAGTTTGGATACAGATGAATAGAGCTCATTATAGATGGTTTCAGAATAGTTAATGCTGATATATAAAACCTAGCATTTGCCCATGCAGAATCGACAGTCACAAATGAAATTCAGATTGATTTCTTCATTTTCGGAGAAGAAAAAAGTAATCAGAACAAAGATTTACCCTTTTAATTTCATCTGATGGCAAGAGCAGTTAAAGCCATTTTATATGTGGTCTCATTTCCTCTTCATTCTTCAAAGAGGTATTTGAAATCATCTTTCTATCTATGATTTTCAAGTTTTGGTTCATGTTTTGAGTCAGGATAACTTTTACGGTAATTCCACATATCTTACCAAAACATATTCAATGAATTCGTAGTGGATGTTGGGTACCTAATTTTGTTGGGAAAAAGGAACCTGTTAAGAAGCGTATACCCTAGTCGAGAATATGATGCTCATCATTCACTATACGGAGGCTTTTGTAACTGTATCAATTGTCTCTGAGCTTAGCAGTATCATTATTTTGACCAGTATTAACTGCTGTGGTGTGAGAAAAAAATAATTTTGGTATTTTTCGATGCATTGTATTCATCTAACAGAGTTTGCATTGGAATGATATCTTCAGCTGATCTACTTTCATAAACTAAGCCTATCAAACACTAAGGTTCAGAATTCTTGGTTAATTCTTCAGAACTGGCCATTAGTTGTTTTTTATGTCAGTTCTCTTCACATTACGATAAAAATACGATTTTATTACGATAACGATTTTTTATTAATCCAAAGGAAATACAGTAGAGCCCCGATTATCCGCGGAATTGGGTGCAAGGGTACCGCGGATAGTGAAATTCGCGGATAACCCGAAAAAATACTAAAAATGAGGTGAAAACACGAAAAAAATATTTCAGCACAAAAACTATGCTTTATTGTACAAAAAGCATGATATGTAAAAAACCTTTGCTTTACATCTAAATCACTAAAATATAGAACAGTAATCAAAAAACAATATACTGTACTGTTAACAAAAAGTGTTCAGTTACGCCTTTTTAAAAAAAATCCGTCACTCTCTTTTCTCCTTGCTTTGGAAATACCTTTTCTTTTCGGTTCGTTACCAAAATTATTTTTTCATGGCACTCGCGGATAATCGGGGCTCTACTGTAATACCATAAAATTATCGTATGGGCTAAAGTTCATCGAATGCAACTACAGGCTTTTGAATATTTAAAAAAAAGTCTCCGAATCATAACCCTAATGTGTACGTGTAGTCGCTTTTTCTTAAATATTGAAACTGACATTTTAATTTCATTCCACTTTTTATTTTTAGATATAGTTGTTGAAAAATTCACAATAGAAAATACGAAGTAAACCTCCCTTGAGCGACCAACTTCCGTTCCGAGAAAAATCGGTCTTTAAGGGGGTGGTCGCTCAGATGGGGTAAACTTAAAATCAGAAATAAATTGCTTCAGAACTTAATAAACACATTTTTTTTTTCAAATTACTATCATTGAAACACCTTTTAATAGTGCAATATATTTTCCTATTTATTTTCTTTTAGGGCCGATACACTAAACAGCATTTTAGAATTTAACAAGTTCGTCAATAGCAATATTGATGAAAATAAGAAAACAGTTGAAATTTTTCTTAATATTTCTAAAGCATTTCAAAAATGTAAACCATTCCTTGTTAATTTTAAAAATTGAAAATGCAGGATTTGAAGGTAATTGAACCAGTTTTTGTATAGTATATTTCCGATAGAAAACTACAGGTTCAGGGAATCGCGGATTTGTTCATCAAACCGACGTGATATTAATGGGGCAACGTTCCAGTATATCCTACTGATTAAGAAAACTTAACAAATTTTTTCAAAAACTATAACTGGTGATTACTTTTATGTTCCATGAAACTTTTGTATGTTTATTTTTCACTCTTGAAGACATCTTGTGCATCTGAACAAAATATTAATAAGAATAAGTAAAATAATATTTTATTATTTCATTATTATATTTTATTTATAATTATCATAATTTCATTTAAAATTAAATTGAAGTTGTTAATCTTACAGTTATAAAAGGATGAATTGAGTAAATTTCCATGCTTAAAAATATTCCATGATTCAGTAAATTTCCAGGATTAGTGAATATGCTTAAAATAAAAGAAACTTAATTAGAAAAATAAATATTTCCAATTGCGTTTAAGATCCATCTCCTTTCTCGCCTCATTTTTGCTTAAACAAAATATAATTCCTAGTAACATACAAATAATGGAACTAATAGCTTTAAAAGTATTTTTTTTTAAATAAATTCAATGAGCTATTTCTAGAACAAAATATACCTGAACTAATCAATATTACTGGTGTTATTACCTGGTTCGTCATTTCACGATCAGGCGTTGATCACAAGGCTGATTCTTTTACAATTTTAGAGATTGGTAGACATTTATAAAAGTTTCTGTAGTCTAGCCGCAGGATTGATTGTTCTCAAGTAAAAAGAAAAGCATCATGACATAATTTCGTTGGACCAATGAGAAGAGAGATGAGCGTTGACTTGACGAGGACCTAAGGTATTTGTTATATTGATAAGTAAACAGATTGTTTGATTGTATTCTGATAAGAGTTTCAGCAAAATATTGTATACTTTCAGTTTCACTTTTAGCAGACTACCGTCTGTTGCAGACGATTTTGAACCTGTCATTTCATTGAGTTACCTGTAACCGTACCGCTTCATTAAAAATGTATTATTCTGTTGAAGAAACATGAATTAATGTTAGGTGCTAAAATAAAAAGAAATGTGCGATATTGAAAGCACTGGCGAGAGTTATTTCCATTATGTCTAAAACTAGTAAGACAGGTGAAAACATTTTGTTGTGTTTTAGTGTATCAAAATGGCTTTTAGTTGAAAAACACTGGTTATAACTTGGTGTGAATGCAAGGAAAACATTGTTACCTTTTTAAGACATGTTTGAAATCTATGTTTCACACGCATAAAATAAATAGTTTTCTTGATGATTTCCTTTAATAATACTAAAAAAAGTAATTATATTTTATTATTTTTAAGTATTTTGAGACAAGAGTCGATCATATCTGAGTAAGTATGTTTTCAAACACGAACGTAGGTGGATAGAAGAGAACAATATATTGACATCACTAAAATGACAACCTACAGAAAAATAATAATGGGAACAATTTTCTTTGTCATGAAGTCGCATACTTTTATTTTTCCTTTCTATTAAATTGAGGTGAATTGTGAATGTCATTAACTGATGCTTTAAATAAATTGAATATCAGAATTTTTGAAGACTTCTCTTTAGTCATCATTCGCTAAACTACTACCTGTAAAAATTTTCTGTTTTTACTGCAAACCATTTAAAAATATACCCACCTGATGTATTTGCTGCAAATGAGATCAGTATTAGTTCAGTTTGTTTTTAAACACCTTATTCAGATGTTTTCTCCATTCTTAGTTTATAGCTTAAAATCTATGTGCTCATAGTTGTCCTGAATTTTATGAAATTTTATAAAATGTCCTGAATAATAGTGATTTATTCAAAAGTTCTTGAAATTTTTTGTTTATGTTTATTTGGATCAATAAATGGATTTTAAGTTGGAAAATTCCGTAGTGTTAAAATGTTTCATTAAAATCTGCTTATTGTACCAAACTTTTTCACATTATTTTAAATTATATGGATTGAGCTGGGATTGCTATCTTTATCAACAAAAAGGACTATTACTAAAAGATTGCATCTATGACTAACCTTTTTCTATTGTTTACTAACATAAAAAATGATGTGTATCATTTATGTGTATAATGATTGAAAGTGACCCCTAGTAAAAGGGGGTTCACTTCTGAGGTACTCCAAGTATCTACAGTAGGTAAAAAATAACATTTAAGTTCATTTTGTAAGTTTAATTTCTCTTTAAAATAAAACTATTATTGGTGATATAATAATTTAATAATAAATAAAACTAAACAAATAACATTGAAATATGTACTAAATTTATGAAACAAAATCAAGGAAGAACAATTGATATTAAAACTTAGAATTAAAGACGTAGGGGGGAAGAATGTTATATAACTTATATATCCACGAAAGCTGATTCTAAAAAAATGAATTTAGAGGTTTGGGAACTTGCAGGAGCAAGAAAACTATTAAAATTGTCTAAATAAAAATATATACTAATGTCACAAGTATTTATTGACAAGATGGTGATCCAATTGATATTTTTGTGGAAAAAATAGACAAAAACCAATCTTTCCTCTTGATTTTTAATATAATTGTATAAAATCTTGTTGTTCTTCCTTGATTTTTTTATGATTTTCGTACATATTTTAAAGTGCTTTTATTTTCATTTATTATTAAATTACCTAAATTTAGTGTTCGGCAACTAGTGGTCAAAAAATAGTTTACTAACTAGTATGGGAAATCGTAGTTGTAACTAGTAGTTAACTTTTTTCCCTGGAACTAGTTGCAACTAGTAGTTAACTAGTCTATTTAATTTCATAACCTACTTTTTGGCAAAATTCTAATACATCTTTCTTATCTGTCACAAAAAAAACGTTTATACTTCGCGCAAAAATGGTCTTTATTTCTGGTTATGGTATTTGAGTACTCTACCTTTAATAAAAATTTTAAATATCCTTTTAAATTTTAAATAAATTTTTTTTTGAAGTAGTTGAAAATTTGAAAGTAGTTTTAACTAGTAGTTAATTAAAAAAGTAGTTGAACTAATAGTTGAACTAATAGTTGAACTACTTTAAACTAAAAGTAGTTAAACTACTAGTTAACTAGTAGTTGATCGGTAGTTAACTACTAGTTCTAGTTAACTAGTGCCGAACACAACCTAAATTAAATTATCAATAATAATTTATTTTATTTTGAAGATAAATTATACTTGTAAAATTTTATGTTTTTACTTATGGCAGATACATGGAAGTACCATAGGTGAACCCCCTCTTTACTAGGGGCCACTTTCAATCATGTCCATACGTACACACAAACATCCATGCCTGCGTTGATTAGAATCCCGGGCGCCCGCTGGTCAAACATGGCGGCCTGAGAACCTATACAAATGGACAAATACCATTCTTCCCCTGTGATCTTCAATTATTGATTTGATGTCTGAAAAAATTATAGATTAGTCTTATATTCATAATGATTGCTTTGGGTGGTTACTGGTTAGCTTTTCTTGTCTTTAAAATGTTGATAAAGTGATCAAAGAAATTTAATTAAACAGATGCATTTGGTTTGTAAATTTAAGGATTTGTGTCAGCTTTGGAAAAATGTGAGAACTTTTTAGTTTACCAATAACTGGAAAAAGTTGGGAAAAAACTTTTTAATAATATTATAATGTTATGAAAATCTGTAACGGCCAAAAATGTAGAAATTAACGGTACTTACGTATTATACTGTCGACCGTGACGCTGAATCCGAAAACGTTATCAGATTGCATTGACTTTACTATTACCAGGCCGCTGAATGGTCGACAGGATAATACGTAAGTACCAAATTAACTGTAATTGAAATTATGATTTTCATAAGCAAACTGTTGTGAAACTTTTATCTGTCTCGCAAGATTAGCCCAGACTGATTTTTCGGACTAAAATTTGGCCTATATTGTGCAGGCCTGAGATAAAGCATAGACACTTTACTAGGTCTCAGTGCAATAGCTCTAAGTGTTCATTAGTTAAGTATTATGTATCAAAACTGATATAAGTTCACATTTCATTATTTAAAGTCAATAACAAATAAAAAGTAATGTAGGTAGGTTCCATGTAATGTTTTTCCCTCATTACTCTTGATACCCATATTTTGGTTTTCTTTAAATTTTTAATATTATCATTTAAAAGCTTAAGGTATGAATATATGCATTTTCTCTATGTATTCTTCTTGAATTTTAAAGTTTTTTCCTTCATACTAAACCTCATATTTTGAAGAACTGCTGTTTTGTACTTCTTTTACATTTATTTTGATTTTTGTGAAGTGGTTTTAAGTGAATCCTTGATATTATCAAATTTTCTAATCTTCCTAAATGTAATCTAGATCCAAGTCATTCACGCGGAGGAAGACTTGCTCGCCGTGCTAGATCTTTCAAGGATGATTTTCTCGGTCGAATCAATCAAATTAGAAGTCCATCTGGAAACAGAGCAGCCTCTCCTTGCAAGAATACTAAGAGTAAAACAAAAACTGTTCCTGAGGCCCCAGATGATTCACCCTCAAATCGTCCTGGAAAAGTAATTATATGCCTATGCAGTTTTTAAAATCTTAAAATCTGTTATTTAAAGCTATTTCAAGTCAGTTTTGTTGTGTAATAATTTATTTTTAAAGCTATTAACTTATTTACTCTTTTAGGATGTAGACACAATATTGCGCTCAGTTCGCCTGCTTTCCACAGATTTAAGATATTTTCAAGATGTAGTTGAAAAAAATATTTTAGAAATGCTCCCTGGGTCTGCAACTGTTGTCCTAGAGACTGTTTTAAATATCCATTCTGTGTTGAGAGAGTCCCTCTTAAATGAACAAAGGTAAATTCACTAGTTTTTATAATGTTCAGTCAAATCCACTTAATGTGATCACAATCATAATTAATGTTATCAAAATTTTTTCACATCCCTTTTAAATCTGCTTTTAATCCAGATTTTATTGTTAATTTTTACAACAGTGTCACTTTTTAAACAATATTTTTATTTTTAATTACAGAAATTTTATTCTAATGCAAAAACTTTAGTTACACTGATGCTTGTTATTGTTGAATCACTTATTATTATCTATCGAATATTGTTATCAGTTAAATCTCGGCCAAAGGTGATCACATTAAGCAGAGTCGACTGTATGTTTCACAAATGGAAGCAGACATCTTCTGGTTTTTTTACTAAAAAATTAGATTATTTTCTTATCTAAATAGTCCATAAAACTTTGACTTATTTTTCAGGGATAAAATGGGTCAAAGCCTTATCAATTAAGTTCATGGGTGCCACTCTTCCGTTCTGGGGACGGAATTCTGTCTTTCAAATGTTCTGTGAACGGAATTCAGTCCTGGGTTTATTACGAAACGCAAAATCAGCAGACCGATTGGCAGCGATTGTACTAAATTTTGGTACTTACATTGCACATTTTGTCCACAAATAAGCCTGTTTTACACAGATACAGCTTTAACTAAAAATTTAAGGACCTATTTAATTATTCATATGATATTTTATAGTATTCTTGCAAATTTTAAAGATGGCACCCATGATTAAGTTTAACTAATTTGTAATTTAACTGTTACAACAGTTTTTGTGTTTATTTATTTACTTTTAATTATTATAAAAATGTTATTTTTGAAATTGTAGGTAATGTTTAAAAAAGTATTTCAAATGTATGTTTCAGTTCTTTAATGCTCTCGGCATCTAATCAAGTTTATCAAACTCTTGCAAATCTTATCCGCTGGTCAGATAATATTTTACTTTATGGTGAAAAAGCAGCTGAAAAAGAAAATGTTGGTGAAATTGTTCAAGCTGTTCATGATGCTGTAAAAGTAAGTAAAATTAAATGGTTGTGATATCTTCAATACCCTGAATGTGTAATGAAGTTGGCAGTTTAATAATGCACAAAAAATCAAGCATTACAATAGTAATTTTAAAGTTTTTAAATTGTAATTTTGAAAAAAAAGCTCCTATTTAATTTATTGAAATCATTGCATTTAATATTTTATAGAACACAACCAAAGCAATATTTTAAAACATTGTTCATTTAACTTAAGATGTAGTAACTGGCCATGCAGCCAATTAGAAGCTTTCTACCTACTTGTTACTAGTACTAGGATTTGTTAAAATATTTTCCAAAGGAAAAAGTTTGTGTTGTCTGACATAGGATGAAGCTAGGCCAAAAATGGAAAAGTGGTTGTAAAATAGTATTTTTAGAGTCATAGTTTGTAAATGGGGTATTATTTTTTTTACTGGTATTAGTACTACTAACTACTTTTATGATCCCTTACGATTTCATGAAGAGTAACTTGGTTCTCTTCATGAAATCGTAAGGGATCATAAAAAGATGTGGGTAAAACAAGCTTTGAGTGAATATTAAAATTTATTTTGCAGAGTTTAGTCAAATTATCTTTAGACCGTTTACAACATAAAGATCCAAGAAACTCTAGTGATTTTATTAATCAAGAAACCCTCTCATCTCCTAAACCTGAAAGGTAAAGTTTCTAATTTTAATACAAATATTATTGTAGGTTTTTATTATTTAGTTTTTCATACCTTTCTACATTTATTACCTTCATGTATAATTAATTGAAATTGCTTTAAATGGTTAACAGAACTTGTTTTATTATTTTCATTTTATTATTATTTATTCTATTTTCTTAATTGTGTTTTTTCTTTAAAATTACACTTTTTACCTCATCTCCTAGCAATGTTTCATGAAGTTATGAAGTAAAATTTTGTGTTCATAACATTAACAATGTCTTAAAACAAGTAGAAAAGTTACTATTTTAGAGTATTAGAGTATTGTCTTCTTATCAGAGGTAAGATTTGTTTGTAGTAAACTTATTAACTTTTTAAACAGTCCTCATAGAAGTTCCCTTCCTGACATCCCTTTGACACCTAGAGAGTTAGAAATTCTGGAACAAACAAAAATATCAGATGTTCCTGTTTTATCCCAACTGCATCACTCTGCATCATCTGATAGCATCCTAGGCTCAACATGCTCAGTTAGGTTGCATGAAATTGAACCACCTCCAAAACCTCCCCTTCCTGCCTTTAGAGAAAGACTACAAGCTGATAGGTATAAAATTTTGATTGGTAATCAATCCTAAATGTTAAGGATTGAAATTTAGTTCACTCGTAAATAAAATATTTTAAATTTTTATACATAGTAATTTATTTTTCTTTCCTTAAACAATTTATTGCATTGCTTAACTTGATTATTATGGTTTATTCTAAACTAATTGTAACTTTTTCTTACTGTTCAGTTGTTCAAGCTATGAAGATTCATTGCTCAGTTGTGAATTTCAATTAGACTCTGCTCCTCCTCTCCCACCTAAGAAAAAACTTACTTCGACCTTAAATTCTGACCAGTCTAAAGTGTATTCTGGAGCTGATGCTTCTAACTTGTGTGGTAGCTGTGGCTCTATAAATACAGAACTTAACTCATTATGTACTATAGACTGGACTAGTCCATGCAGCCAATCTCCTGAAAACTTGACTCCAATTAGTAAATCTTCTGCCTCAAGTTTAGACTCAAATCTGAATAATTCTATAGATGATTTATCATATACAAAGCATAAATTTTTGAAATGTTCAGACACTCAAGAGTTCATGTTTTCAAAGCAGCATTTTTTACCTGGTTTTACTTCACAAACTTACAACTGTGAACTTTCTTCTTATACATCTACTATGACAACTGCTACAACATCGATATCATTGCATTCAAGTGATGTTTTAGACAATGCATCTCATGTACTGCGAGAGTCTGTGGATGAAGTTAGTGTAAGAAAAGAGTTCAGCTACCAGTGCTCTTCAAATTCTCAAAATGAGCCTCCACCTGCATTACCTGTTAAACTACGGAAATTAAGAAACCTTACCATCTCCCAATATGACAATATGCCTCAACTGTTTGTCCCAGAATTAGATGTAAGTCACCTTTCTTTTCAAATGATAAACACTTTCAATTATTGTGTTTTGTATCTCAGCTTAATAAATTATAAGTTCTAAATGATAAATTGAAAAATTTTGCTTTTGTAATAAATAATCTATAGTTTTACTAAACATTTTTTTGGATAGTATCTTGTATTTTGTTTCTCTTTATCTTGTCAAGGCTAAGTATTTACTTTTAATTATTTTGGAATGAGAAAAACTAGAATATCAAAGGAAGTAGAAATCATCTATAGGGGAAATAATTATTTTTCATGATTAATTTCTATAAATACAGTAAAATAATAATTATGTTTTTTAAACTCTAGGGAGAATCTGAAGGTCACAGTCCTCAATGTCCTTTAGTTCATAGTCCTCAAAGCTGGCTTGGAGGAAATCATGCTCCATTATGTCTTCATCGTCGTAGTGGAGTAGATGAAACTGATTCTCACAATGATAACCACAATGATGATGATAATGAAAGTGGCAAACCCCCTCCTCTACCTCCAAAGAAAACAAGTACTAAAGCTTTGTTTAAGCTCAGAAATAATATATTATAATAAGTTTTCTCTGATCTAAAGAAAATTCCTTATGAATGTATGAAGATCTAAAAAATAAGCCTTAAAGAAAATTAAAAGTTTTAACTCTTTCAATACGGCAAAAATATCAGTTTAGTGCGCCTCATTACCAGGAAGTTATTTCTCCTCCAAGTGGATTATTATGATGAAATAACATTTAGCCAAATATAAATTAATATTTGTAATATATATAAATAATAATATTTTAAATATATATAAAATTTTAAATAACCAAAAGGTGCTGTGAAAATGCACCTCCCCTGATATAAAAACAGAGCTCGCCACAGTCAACAACTGAGCAATATTGGTAGTTGCTTGTTTAATCACCTGGGAAACAACTGATATGAGAGATTCGTGGACTCATGATGCGTTTGGCGGCGCAACTTGGGGTTGTTTTCTGTTCCTAGATATTTTTCAGTATCTGGGACATATGTTATCCCAGCCATAATTTCAAAATTTTTCTAGCCTAGGACAGCTTATTTCCCGTCCAGTGTGATAGGGTTAAATTTTCATTACTTCTTGGTATTTTTTTATATTTATTACAACTTTGTTATATCTTTGGATAAAATACATTAAACATTTTAATGCAATGATTGTTTTGATAAATATTTTTATTTTACTCTGTTAAGTCTTTCACTCACTCAAGAATGTTCTCTTTTTGCAGTAAGAGCCTACATGCAGATGTTTGGAAGCTATTCTCAGCCTTCAGAATCTGAATTTTTCCGACATTCAGTTCATACTTACAAGGTAGTGCAAGCTAATTGGCAGCAAATTGAGTTATCTATAATGCAGCAGCCATCTTTCAATAGCAGCTTTTCAGCCAGTACAGAAGAATCTTCATTCTATGAAGGATATAATATGAACTGTAACTCTTTAAAAAATGTGGAAACTAAAAGTTCGGTTTCTCTCAACCCACCATCTATCCCTCCAAAGAAAAATAAGGTACTTGTTTCTGTATGATTATTTGAGTTTCTGAGATTCTAATTATTGTTCTCTTGTTAAGAAGTTGCAGTTTCAAATAAAGCTTCATTTGAAGTGGAATGGGCTGGAACTACATTCTGGTGCCTCTCTAGGAAAAAATAGCACTATTTAAATATTTATTTAAGTATTAATAAGTTCTGAGTGAGAAAGTGTCAAACTGCTATTTTTACATTAATCTTATATCAACACTTTCCAGTTTGTTACGAAGAAATCCTTTGAGAATCCTTGAAACACATTGAAAGTTTGGGAAATGATTCTGTGTTTAAGATTTACTACGGAAATTGCTTAGGTTTTCTGCTATTTTTTCCAAGAAAAAATTTAAAACATTAGTTACATAAAATCTAAATCCTACTTTTTATGCAATTTTTCTGAAAAATACACAAGTACAAGTATACAAAATGCATGCAACATAATGTGTAAAATTGTTTTACGCACCCTTAATTTCACTAATAAAACATACTGACATTTTATTCTGAATATAAGTTAAAATTATATTAATAAATACTAAAAGGTGGGTTTTTGTATTTAAAAATTTTCAATACTTAGAACAGTGCGCTGATATTTTTTTTCAAACTCCAAAATAATCAAAAATGTAATATGTAATTATTTTTTTTCTAGAATAACTTCAAGAACCGAAATAGCGTAAAAAGTGCTGATTTGGAACCTGTTTCACCATCTAGTTTATTGTTGCCAGTTGAACAGTTAAATGAATGTCCTCTACCATGTCATGGAGAAAAAAAGTACTTTCCATAATTTCCTTTTTGAATTCTAAATGTTTTAAAAATAGTATGCCTATTATGTTTTACAAATTTTCTTTTCTTTATAATTGCCCTCTTATTTTTATTTTGAAGCATTTCTCTTACAAGGAAATGTTCCCAGGCTAAACTCACAGAAATGAAAGAAAATTTTACAGGGGTTAGTAGATGACTCAAAACATTTACTGTGAAAAAATTAGCTGCTGAGTTACAGTAGAAAAGCTGTAAAAAATTCTTAAAAATCATCATTTTTAATGCCAAATGCAAACCTACTAGGAGAGAAATGCAGAGAGACCGCCAAATTCTTAAATGAACTGGCTGTGTTTTCTCTGAAGCAGTTTAAATCCGCCAATCAAAAAAGTTAATCAAATGCATGCTAAGTAGCCAAGGGGTGCTAACTGAATGGGTTCAGCAACTCAGAACCCAATTTTCAATATTAATTTACTCCTCTCCTAATGAAATTCTGCAGCTAATATTTTCAAAGTGTTTTGAGTCATCTTATGGTAGAAAAATTTTCGTCCGTTTTTGTGAGTTTAGCCTGAGAACGTTTCCTTGTTAATATCATGTGTAGTACCTGAATAAAGCATGCTTAATTTTTAAGAAAAACTTATTTTTTACTGTCATTTTTGTTGTCTGTTTTATGTAACTTAAGTGGCTTACCTCAAAAACCTTATGTTGTATCTTTTGGTTTTAAAGTAGAGGGTAGTGAGTCGTATAGAAGCTTAAGCATATTTTAACTTTGAATGAAAGATAAAATATTGACAGAATTTAAGAAATTCAAATCAAATTTTAGAAAAAATCTTGATATGTTTTAAATTTATGTCCTTTACTGCTTAAAAGCCACAAAAGATTAAAGAACTATAATCTTTTGTTAAAATACAGTATATTATCATAGCCTTTTGCGCATATTTATATATTTTTGTTTGATTTCTACATTTAAGCTATGAGAAGTCTAGCTTTCTCTCTCCTTCTTGTGAAATTGAAAGTTCAGCAGAAGTGCAAGGAGCATTAGATGAATTAGATCCTACAAATTACTTAACAATGAAAAAAAATGTAAGTTTTTGTTTAATGAGTCTTAATTTTTTTATTTCTTTTTGTAAAAACTTGTGTAACTTTTTTATTACTCTCCATAGGGTGAAGAAGGCCCAGATTTAAGAGGAGGATCTGTCGATTCTCTCATTGTTCTGGCTACAAGAGCATTGAAAAATGGTATTTAATTTCAGTATAATTTTCAAATAGCCATTGAAAAATGACCATTACTAGAAATTAAGAAGTAGTGTAAAATTTTAAATTTGCCTTGTGTTGTGGTTCACAATAAAAGTTTGGTGTAAAATATTTTTCTATTTAAAATATTAACTTAGAGTTTGATGTTTTATTTACTGAGCTATACTTTTAAAAATTGAAAAAAAAAATATCTGTTAAAATACTTCTTTTAGATTTTCTTTACCAAGAAGCATTTTTGACAACATATCGGACATTTATATCACCTCAGGATTTAATAAGTAAATTGTTATATCGCTACAACAAGTTCATCCATGTATCAGATATGAGGCAAAGAGCAGCTAGAAATTCCTTTGCACTACTTGTTAGAGTAGTTGACGATTTATGGTAAGTATTTGTTAGCGTTGTATAAGCAATAATTTTCTAGGTTGCATAGTTAATTTAGTAAAAAGTTTAATTTAAATGTATTAGAGTTTTTTGTTATGCTGGTTTCATTTTACCTGTTGCTGTTGCATCTTTTCGAGCATTTGAAATTAAAATTTAGATATTAAAAATAATCTGACATTTATGTAACAAAATTCAGGTATAATATTGTTAAAATAATTTCTGAAAAACATATGTATCCAATATCACTTATTCATTCTCCTCATTAGCATGTAACAAATTATATATTTATTTTTTATGTAGTCCTATTAACTCGGTTAAAGTTTTTTTATGAATACCTGACTATCATAAGTTCTGTTTATATGGCGTAAAATGTGGTTTCAAAGAAATATCCAGATTTTGTACTCTGCTTACCCTATGTAAGTGAAAACTAGACAAAATAACCTGTTGATTTCACAGCTCGTAAATTAAAGTTGCTAGGTATAAAATAATTGTCTGTATAATGAGTTAATTTTAAGAAAAACATTGTCATCCAATCAACTTAATTATTAAAGAAATAATGTATTTGTTGATGCAAATTTTTGAAAACCCTCAGTTCTTAGAACAGTTAATCTCCTTTCAATGTGTATTTCTACTCTTTGTAGATTTAGTATTAAATTAAACCTAGTTCAAAAACTCTTTTTAATATTTATTTTAAGGATTTACTGTGGGGAAAATTTAGCTCATTTTGCTAATAGTTCCAGCTGGCACTTAAGTTTATTTTTAATAACATTATTAGATGCTACTTTGTATTTAAACTGCACAAAATCCTTAAAATAGTTTGGATATGGCACTGGTGGATGGTTTTGTTTGGCATTCCATTTTAATAAAGAGACCAAAAATTTACTTTATAATTTTGCTATTTGATTGGTGCACTAGTTTTAAAAGTAAAGCATACTCATAAAAAAGTCCATCTCTTTAGATGATCAAGTCATGACACATTTCCTTGAACTTCCAAAAATCGATCACCGAGGCAATTGGTAACAATGTTCCAGAATCACTTTTAAATGCTAAACAGATGTTACTCTATTCCATGATGCTGTTAGGAGCAGATTGATGTTATAGAGGTGAGCTTATTTCACTTCAGGGGAATATGTTTGTATTAGAGTGAAGGCAAGGTTGGTCTGGACCATTATGTTTGAGATGATTTCCCATTTCTTGTTGAACTTGCTTTCAATCATGCTGTCAGCATTTCCTTTTGCACTGTTCTGCTTGTTTGTTTCCCTTTTGTATTGTTCTTTGTATCCTATAAATGGTTGTGAATTTACAAGGTCAGTTCACCTCATCTATGTGTTCTGTTATGGTTGCTAATTTTGTTCCTACATTTCCATTTAAACTAATATCCTTCAGAGTTTTGAATGCTTTGCATTCATTTGACTTGTAAACAATAAGGGTGTCTAATTAGTCTCAAGGTTCTTATCTTTGATCTTGATTTCTTTCTTCCATTCCTGGAAACAATATCTACTCGCCTTCAAATTTCATTATGTTAAATTATCCCACTTTCTTGAACATCATCTTGATTATTCACTTTCTTGAACAGAAGGCACTTTTCCACTACATGTTTTTGATTTGTTAGTGTTAATAAAAATCCTTCCCATCTTGATGAATAGGAAGGCATTTGGCTACCAAATATGTTTTCCTTTGTTGTTCCATGATCCAAAATAAGTATGTAAAGCTTTAAATCCTAGCCAATTTGCATGAGTGGATAATTGTTAAACATGCATGGTTATTTGAAGTAATTGAAGCATCACAAATTTTGTGTTGCAACTTTCTTTCACTGTTAAAAATTTTTAATGATATAATGAGTGTCATTTATGTATAAGTGTTTTTCCTTTTTCAATGGCATTAATGTCGATGAGGGAGACGTTGACACTTCAGTGTTTTATTAAAAATGCCCTTTTTCCTTATTCATGTGATATTTAATTTTCATCTTGATATATGCTATTAAGTTATCCTCTTTTTTTTTTGATAGTCTAAATGATGTCAATGAAACCGTTCTGAAGGTTCTGATGGATTTTATTTGTCAACTTGTAAGCCGTGGTGACTTAATGCTTGCTCGGGCTCTACGAAAAAAAGTGGTTGAGAAGTGCTACTTGAAACAACGAAGTTTATTAAATTTACCTGTTCTTTTACCTTCAATGGCTGTTACTACTCATAAAGCTTCACTGTTAGATTTCAAATCTGAAAGTATAGCTGAGCAAATGACTGTGTTAGATGCTGATCTCTTTCAGAAAATTGAAGTAAGACATCTTTTATTTAATTTGTGTTGCTTGTTTTAGTTTCAAATATTAACTGATGGTTCTTTTTGTTTGAGGCATATAAATCCCATGCTTACATCAGTTGTAAAACTGAATGTTCCAAAGCAAATAAGTTGAAGAAGTTAAAAACTTGGGTGCCACTCTTCAGTCCTGGGGACGGAATTCTGTCTTCATAAAAATTAATTGACAGCTGCTAAACTGACAAAATCTGCTAAACTCTGGGAAAATGATTAAAAAGTTCAAAGTTCAGTTGCAATTTTTGAAGAGTGGCACCCATGTAAAAATGAAAGGAATAGAAATGCATCACACAGATTGCTTTAAGAATCAATTTACTGATAAACAACCTGTAAATATCTGGCATGATGCTAACTTACTTTTGTAGTTTTATAAGCTAAAGCTATTCTCCATTAGATGTTTTTGATTTCATGGAGCCTTTTGCATTCAAAGTTATATAATTTAATGTAATGCAAATAAGATTGTATCTCACATTTTTCTTGTAAATTAAGCATAGTTTTATTCCAATCAAGCATAGTTTGTATGTATTTAAATGGAAAATTTTACCTCATTTAAAAAGGCAAATTCGCCTTTTGTGCTTGTCTCTCTGTCAAAACTATTGTGTAAGTCCAGATTATTTACTTTAAAGTAAAGAAATATCTTTTAAATGTGATATCAATTTCCCTTTTGAATTTTATAGCAAAAGTAATCAAAATAATTCTAAGAGAAATCAGTCGGCTGTGAATTGCCCATACCCGTTTTACTCATCACCATTTATAATTTGCTGAGGGTCATTCCACGTTAAATCAACATACTTTTTGCCATTACCATTTTGGATTTTCCTGAAATTGGGTACTATTGTCGCTAAATTCGCAAACCGCTTTTGTCTCGTTTGATGCGCTGCTGTAAATCCGCCATGAGTCGAACTTCAGAGAAAAATTCGCAGAAATTAAAATTATGGTCAAAAATACCTAATTTTTAAATTTCACCTAAATATTTTGGGAAAAATCAATTTAATAATCAAAAATATAAATTACTTCAAAAAATTTTCTGCAAAATCCTAAAGTTTTCTGTGCTTAGCATGCACAAGTGGGTTTATATTATCTAAGTATGGTGTATAAGACATTTAAATTGAGGCATGAGGTTAAACATATTCTACATTTAACAATTCTTGCAAAACTGCATGTGGTAAAAATTACTGAAATAAAAATCTGATATAAATTAGTTTTGTTGTATTGATTGCATTTATCTTTTACAGATTCCTGAAGTACTCCTATGGGCAAGAGAACAGAAGGAAGAGCTTAGTCCAAACCTTACCACTTTTACAGAGCATTTTAACAAAATGTCATACTGGTAGGTACTTATAATTTTTTTGTTTAGTTCTTTTGCAAATTCTGAACTAAAACAGTTAGATGGCAATATCTGCTAATTCTTCTTGAATTGTTTTTTTCCAGGGCAAGATCAAGAATACTAGAGCAAGAAGAAGCAAAAGATAGGGAAAGATATGTTGTTAAATTTATTAAAGTTATGAAGCACTTGCGAAAGCTAAATAATTTTAACTCTTATTTAGCAATACTGTCAGCTTTAGATTCAGCTCCTATCCGTCGTTTAGAATGGCAACGAAATATTACTGAGGTAAAGTAAAATTATGATTTATTTTTTAAATTTTATTCAAATATGGTTATTATACACAGGGTTTGTGCATTTTAAAGTTCAGGTTGGCATCTGTTTTGTTTAATGCCTACTTGAAAAGCATATACTCCTTTATAATGAAATTTATATGTGTTCTACATTAAATGAAATTACATCATATGTGGTGATAAGTATTGAATAAGGGAAAAGGTTATTCTTGTTTTCTTTGAACTTTGCTTGAAGCTTAAAATGTTGAAAGCAATCTAAAAACCCAGCAAAGCTTAAGTTTAATACAATTTTTAAAAAAATGTTATTAGTATGTTAATTTAATTAACTTTAGAGAATATTTAGAATTTTTGGTTTTCTTCCAGTGGCTCCCTCTGCCAAAAGAAGTTCAAAATATTTTAATACTTAAAAATTGAAAGAGGTAACTAAGTAGAGAAGTAAGGAGTAAAAGTAGTTACCATTTAAAATTTTTTCTCCTGGGTTAGTTAAAGTAATTAAAACTATCTTAAATAATACAGGTCTGCAACAAAAAAGCTGTTTGAATAATTTTAGCGATACCAGGAAAGATTTAATTGTACTAGTATAATGCTGAACTATTGCTCCATGAGCCATTCTTGTTGCTACTCACAAGGGTAAATGTACCAAGAGGAGCCTCATAGGGAGGAAAAATTAGTTTTAGAGTTTGTAAGTGAGCTCATTGAAGTTATATAATGTGAAGTGAGCTCATGAAGAATGTATAATAAAAATATTTTATAAACCTATTTTCATTAAAAATAAGTAATGACTTATTTTACAAAGTTACCTAAATTGTCAGGAAACATGACATTCTAGGGCAAAACAGTGATCATTTTTTGAATTCAGTGCACCACAAAACATTAAAAATAATGACCGTATTAATAAATTTATATTTTTAAGTATACTCTCCTTTTTAATGAAATATTGCCCTATTTACTTAAATTAAAATGTGGTGTCTTCAAATTAAAAAGAGGTCAGTTTCAGACTGCTTCAGACTTTTAAATTTTGATGGAGATTTACTTTCATTAATAGTGTTGGATAATTTGATGTTTCTTTTAGGGTTTAAAAGAATATTGTGCCCTAATTGATAGTTCATCATCTTTTCGTGCATATCGACAAGCCTTAGCTGAAACTAGTCCTCCTTGTATTCCTTATATGTGAGTATTTTTAGATAGTCAACTTATGCTAGGAGTTCTTTAGTTTTATACTAGACCACATTTAAACCACTCTGTTACACAGGGGCGTAGCCAAGGGGGGTTTTGAATTAAGAATTTTTTATATTAAGAAGAAATTGTTTTTTTTATGAAAACTTAGAATCAAACTAGAGATTAAAAATTAGTACTTAAATCTTAACTATTATACTAATTACTAATAAATTAATAATAATAACCATTAATTAATATAGAAGTGTAATTATAAATAATTTGAAAACAATTAATTTAACTAATTGCGAAAAACTTGATATTCAATAAATAAATTTTTCACACTGGACCCCCCCCCAAAGGAAAATCTTGGCTACGCCCCTGCTGTTACAAAACCTGCTAAATGCATTCGGTCTCGAGTAAATCAGCAAAAACAATTTTAATTCAACTAAGAGAGCTGGAAACATGTAAATCTTTTGAAAAGGTACAAGCAAAGGTATTGCATTAGAATGTGAGGAATCATGAATAAGTACTTAAAACAATAGTAGTGATCCTTTGGATTTAGCAGGTTTTCCAACAAAATAGGACATTAGCAGATTTTTCAATTATATATAATGCATTTACCTAATTGCAAGATTAATGGCTTAGTGGTTAGAGTATCTGAATACAAAGCCTGGTCTTCTGGGTTCGAATCCCCACTTAGTCATGTATGTTTTAGGGGCCAATTGTCTCAGCGAAATTTGACCCTTATTTTACTGGGATGCAATTTTTAATGTTAAAAAAATAAAAGAAACCATTTCCTTTTGATTTTATGGTGATTAACATGAATATCACCATAAAATTCTGTATTGGTTCTTGTTTCAGAAATACAGAGAAGTCTTAATGTACTGTACCTAATGCTAAAATATCACAAATTTTGAAACATTGCCTAGAATAAATTAATTACTTAGGCACGAAATTGATAAATATTTATTTAGAATGCCTTCAAGCATACAGTACATGGATAACACATGTTATAAATACATATATTTTGTAGCTGTCATACAAAGTTTTATCATTATTTTGATGGAAATTATAGCATTGGATTTCACTTAGATATAGAAGGTTTGATTGTATAAAAATGGACTCAGGCGATGCAAACAAGTAACATCTTTGCAAGAAAAAATTGTCAAAATTAAGTCTAACAATGGTATTATAAACACACAATTTTTCTAGTCCAAAAGTAAAGGGTGTAAAAGTGTACTCATCCCTTCTCTTCAGTCCACAAGGAAGCTCGAAAACTAATATTCTGTTTCTTACTATTTAAATAAAGGAACCGTTCATATTTGAATTATTTACCTTTTTAATAATTACTTGATAATACTATATACATATTTGGTCAGTTCTGGGAGGAAAGGGAAGGACCTTTTACTCAAAAAATCAATGTAATTTAGTCTTTAAGCAAAAAAATAAATATTTTTTCAAAAATTTAAGTGAAGACATTCATTTTATATCTAGTACCTATAAATGCCAAACCTAGGAATTTTCGGTTTGTAACTTTTTAAAAAATTAAATTTTAAAGTATGGTACGACGTTTTTACGACATGGGTTTTCAAGTTATCATACTTTTTCCCAAAAGTTCAGCCAAACTAAAAAAGGGAAAATTCTGAAAAAATTAAGAGGGCATAAAGGGATGTTTAATCACTACAAATTGACCTGTATTTCTGGGAAATAATTATATTAAGTATTAAAATAAGGTACTTCTTTAAAATAGCTTATGGTAACGGAAGGGCAAATTGTCTCCAGTTATGAAACTTGATAAATTTAATAAATTTAAATTAATAATACTGTTTTAAGCCAGTAAGACATTTTGATATGTAAATCTACATCTAAATTTATTGTTAGAGCCATCTGTTGCAATTTAATTACTAATTTATGCATAATTTGGTCATATTCAATACAGCACATACTTTTTTTCTCAGGAAATTATTCCTTCATTTTCTTGCATTCTTAAACAGAAATACGATATTTGTACACTTTTATTTTTTAGATTAATAACCTGTCCAACGTAGTTTTGTGATTTCATGAGTTTTTTATATGTTGTTCTAACAGGAATTTAGCTTGGGAATAGATTTTTCTGCTTAAATTGATATGCAATATCCACTAAAGGGTGATAAACTTTCCAAATGAGGAAAAGAAACCAACAAGTCAAAAGAGTCGAAGCATCAATAAATACAAATGCTGCAACAATCTCACCTTGTCGGGATTGTTGCAGTTTTTGTTTTGTTACAAATTATCATTGTTGCAAATTCTTAGATGCAATCCAGAGATTTTACAATATCTTGGTTATGCCATTTTACCATTAATTTCATTATGTTCTAGGATTTCATGGGAATATTGTATAGGTAAAATCATTTTATTTGTATCAGGTTATATTTGTTTACCCAGTTAAAAAAAACCAGCTGATTTCACAGGCCGCAGATTTTTCTTAATGCTTCGTTAGGCACCAGATTTTTTCTTCCTTGTTTACTTAAAACAATTTATAAATGGTATTCTATTATAGAAGTATAAAATAATCAGTAAAGAATTTAAGAGTGCTTGTATTTTTGGTAAATTTTAAATTATATTTAAGAAAAATTAACAATGTCTGGTAAAGAAATCACACAGGTTCTGCACCGAGAGAGAAAAAAATTTAAGAAAGCTTTCAATACTTCTATCTGATTAGAAGTATGCCATAACATATAAATTCAATCATTTTTAGTATATATCATTTTATACTTATAAATAAAGTATAAAATTCATTGAAAAGATATAAAATAATTTTTCCTGTGTGTTCGAAATGGGTCGTATCAAAATTTTCGCCTTGAGTCAAGTAATTTGCACACCTCTGCAATTTTGTACTTTAGATGAAGGCAATTAATAGTTTAACTTTTGAATCCATTTACTCAGCTCTTTCAGTCTGCTCCCTCAATTTAAGCATGTTAAACTAGAGATGGAAAATTTCTGGAAATTTTGGGAAGGCGGGGAAAAAAAACGTTTTTTTTTTTTCTTTCCCGGACAATTTGGAAAAATTGACTATTTTTGTATGTAGCTGAAGGGTTTTTGCACACATAGAAACTGAATAACCTTTAATTTCACATATTTAAATTAACTGAATAACCATTCATTGTATAAAAAAATAAATAAATTATCATAAATTAAATTCTTTCCAAATGGAAATAAACCAATTCAGATAAAAAAAATGGAAAATATGGTTATTATATGGTTAAATTTTACTTTTAAAGTACTGGATGTAATAATTGTTTATAAGGATATAAATTTTAACATTTTTTCTGTTTAACTCTTCTGTGTTCACTAATATAATTTTGCATGTATATTTTTGTTTTAAGAAAAAAAACTTGCTAAAATACCAAATAATATTTTGATGTACACTGAAATTAGTACACTACTTGCAGCTTAGTTTTTTCAAGTTGAATGTTTTCATGGTGCTACAAAATAGAAAAAAAAATATTTAAAGAAAAAAAAATTGTATTTAAACTGTATAATACATTTCTATAAACATTTCTTTTAATTCCAAACTTCAAAATTTCCATTTTTTCCGAGTTAATCAAATCGAGGAATCTAACTTCTTTGGGGGAAAATGCTTATAATATGATTAAAACTTTTTTAGTTGACATCAATCAGTGATATAATTCTTATTACAGTATTTTTTACTAAAACTTTCAATTTTTCAGAAAAGAAATAAACCCCTACAGACACCCCTTCCCCCTTTTTCAGAAAAAGTTTTTCTCGCCTCAAAGTTTTTTTTCCCAGTCATTCCCAACTGTACGTGCATTAACAAATTTAAAGTTTTTTAAAGTGTTCATTGTTCAATGAATACTCATACCATAAAGATTTTTTAAGCAAAGCCTCCAATTATCCCAAACTTTGAAATCTGATCTAAATTTTTTTTAAAGGCAGAGAAACTTGGAAGAAGTAGTAAGTAATGAGGTATTTGCACGAATAATAAGTATAATAATAAATAAATAATAAATGACATGAAGATTATAAAGATTCTAAATACTCCCTCTACACACTTAAGAAATATAATCTTACTAGTTCAATTCATAAAATGTTATCTATAAGGTAAAAACTATTTTGGGATTGTTGATCAGAGTAAATCAAAGGTCATGTTCACAACACAAATTGGCTTTTTATCAGGGATTGAAATAAATATCTCTACTATTCTATGACTAAATAGTTTAGGGACAAGCCTGGGAAGTATTTCTATGAGTATGTAATGAGATTTAGGAAAGTTATCAGAACAGTCTGATAGTCTATGCTTACAGTTGCGGATAACTACTAGACGTTTTTTAGATAAATTTTGATGTTGAATATAATCAAAAGAGCTAACAAACTTTTCAATTATATTTTGACAAGACTATTTCATATTTTCGTGGTCCTTTCTTTATGAATTAAAAGGTAAACATCACTTAAAAGGCAATCTAAATGAGTCCGTGTATTTTTATCATACATAGTAAAATCTCAACTTAACAAAAAAACAGAATCAAGATCGAATTTTTATTGCATTAATTGTGTACAGCAAGCTGAAATAACTTGGATTGGATTGGATTTTGGTTACATATATTTTCCGGTCTGTGTGCTTGATTTGTAGGATCCGCTTATAAACCTTTGTCAAGTAAGACAGACACAACAGAAAAATTTTTACTGACACAAGAAGAGAGAAAATCACCCAGGGCGAGGCCGGAATCTAACCGACAGCCAGTACAGTGCACAGACTGCTAGCGTGGTTTGCTGAATGTAACCCAACCAGGCCACCAAGTCCCCTGAAAATACTTATAATTTGACATTTTTAACACTTTTACATTCCCAGTGTTGCAGTTAAAAGTTAAGTTAGTCTGCTCTAATTGAAACTTTTTTTTAGAGTGGAAACCATTTTGTAAGATTGTGCTAAGTTGCAGGAGAGCTTGGCTAGTCTTCCATACCCTTGCAAATTTTTATTTTTCAGAATTCTCATAGATAATATTTTTATATCATTTTCAATAATAATTTTCTTTCTAGTGGGCTTATTCTGCAAGATTTGACTTTTGTGCACATTGGGAATAGTGACATGCTCACTGAAGAGGCAGTTAACTTTTCTAAAAGATGGCAGCAGTTTAATATTTTGGATAATATGCGAAGATTTAAAAATTGGTAAGTACATATGTTACGAAATCTGGAGAATGTTGACTTTCACCGGTGAATGTCAACATTCACATAGTCGCTTGGTGTATGTTCGAAATATTTGCTAAATACCCTTATTTCTGACTTACACCAGTGAATGTCGACATTCACCATGCACTAATGGTGAATGTTGAACATGTCCGAGATTTGTATTTTCTTCTCCGTAATTCAGTCGCGATAAATTTTTCACCTCTCTTTCTGAGAGGAATGACTAAGAACTTAAAACATACCCAGTACATTCAAAATGAGAAAGGAAAATAATAGAAGTTAAAAACTTACTTAATTATACAGTACATTCAAAATGAGATAGGAAAATAATGGAAGTTAAAAACTTACTTAATTATACAGTACGTTCTAAATGAGAAAATAAAATAATAGTAATAAAAAACTTACTAAATTATGTGATTCAAATCTTATTTATTGCAACAACTTAAACTATTATGACACATTGAATTGCACAAGAGGCCCTTGCTTTTACAACCGCATTTATTTGCGGAACACTTCCTTTTGCAATGACAGTGTGTATTGTATAGCCCTTAAAACACACAGCACATTCAAAATGAGAAAGGGAAATAATAGAAGTTAAAAGCTTACTCAATTAGTATACAGTACCTTCAAAATGAGAAAATCAGGCTCCTCTCTTTTCGACCTCCACCAGAGCATATCTGTAATTGTCAACATACACCGGTGAGGGTCCGAATGTACAAGAATGTAATGAAATATTCGATCTTTCACCGACGTATTTGGTGTTTGTTGATATTCACCGGTGAAAGTCGACATTCTACAATTTCGGTCTTTCACGGTAACACAGTACGGTATGTATAAGATTATCTAGAAATTTCTGTGCTATCAATAGTTTTAAAACAGGATTCTAACTTGAGATATCAAGCAGAATGGATTTTTATTAAGATATATATTAATAATTTATTTTTATAAAGATCAAGGACAGTTCGTTTCAAAATATCTATTGAAAACGATGGCAAACATTGATTTTTGGAATATTTTACTCTGTCATGAAATCGGTGGAAATGGTTAGGTATTGGTATAGTAGGAATATTTGCTGAACAACATTGGCCCCTTTGTCCTCTTCCTTTGCCTTCATAATATTAGTTAATTTCCAATATTTATCCCATAATTATCATTTCCCTGACACATTCATTATTGTTCTTATTGCTTTAGATTATAATTAGTCTCAAAAACATCTAGCTATTTCATCTTTTAAAAAACAATTTTCGTTCATACTATTCATATTGATTCCTTATAGTCCAGTCAATCGGGGCTGAAAAGTGAGGTTTCAAAACATTTACATAAAAAAGTTTTTTTTTGCGGTTTTATGTTTTCAAGGGCACTGATTACGAATATGAAGTTTGCTTGTGTCAAACGTTGTCAAAATCACAAAATATTTGCTCTTTTTCTGATTTTTTGCTTATTTTTCAAAAACTAAGATAATCTCAATTACAAAGTTGAAGTAAACAAAATTTCCTACAAAATAACTACTCAACTTTGATTTTCTAAAGATTGATTTTGCCACTAGAGGCGATATTTTAGTGCTGTTTACGAATATAAGGCCAAATGTTAGATTAAGTGTGGAAAAATTGAAGTATTTATCTTAATACTTTTGTTTTAATTGCTTTAATTTTTTCCACACTTCTTAATTTATTGAATAGTTGGCCTGATATTCGTAAACAGCCCTAAAATATAGCTCATAGAGATGTATTACCTGCCAATACTCATTGGTGTAGCCAGGAGAAAATTTTGAAGGGGGATGTTGATATTTTGGGAGGAGATATGGGGTAGTTTTAATGATTTTCTATAGTCATAGGGGAACATTTCTGAGTTTCGGGGAAGGGATGTATCCCTAAATCCCCCCCTCTGGCTACGCCCCCGCCTATACCAAAAATTTATTAAAAATGGGCGATGCTTGGCACATTTTGATCCAATACTGTGATGCAGCAGCGATTTGAATTAGTTTAACTCAGGGCAGATATTTTTTAGATTTCTTTTTAACATCAGACGCTGAAAGCCTGCATTGATTCAGTAGTATATTTGGCCCATTTTTTTTATATATTGCTGTTAATTATTTTAATTACCAGTAGTTATGGTTAATTTTTTACAGTTCTTTTTTTCTTTTGAAGCAAAATATCACTAGTTTTTTACTGAAAGTAGAACAAACGAGTTCTACAAAATTAAGATGTTTGCTAAATTATCTTAAAAACTTTTCTTTTTTGGAAACTTTCAACATACAAGGCCTTCCTCATACAAGGGGTAAACCTGATGAAAGTGGTTTAAGAAAAATTTTAAAAATTCCCTATACGAGTCAATTTAATACAATTCCTAACCCTTGCATGATGTGTGTTCTACGAGCCTTAAAAATTTTTTAAATTTTTTTTTTATTGGAAATAGATGTATTGATGGTTTAATTTGTATTTCTTTCTTTTATATTTCGCTTGCATTTATATTTCGCTTGCATGAATTATGTATTACTTAAACAGAAATAATCTATATGTTCGATTGTCTAGTTGATATGGTAAAAGATAAATTATATTAGTATTATTCTCAGAATTAATAACGTACAAATTATCTCAGAGCAATTACATTAGCTGTGTTTGTTGCGCTTTTTCAGTAAAAAGAATCAAAGTGGTTTTTGTTTTAGATATGTTTCAGTGTGTCAGATGCTGCTTAGTAATAAAACCAGTTAAAATATAAACATGATTTATCTACCACAATAATGAGCGAACAGCGCTCTTAAGTAAAATCTAAACAAAAAGCCCAAATCCCAGCAGGGATCAACCCTTTATTGCTTCTGCCAGAAGAGTTGAGTTGTTCCTGGCGAGCGTTGCCACAGGGATATTTTTCCCAGTAAAATTCATCTCAGGATGTGGAAATGCAAGTTACTTATTTTGTAAAATTTTTTAAAGAAAATAGAGGAATAATGTTTTATATTTGTTTAGCATGAACTTCAAAGGTATTCCTCTTATTATATTCCAAAGATAGATACTTTGGTTCACAATTTTAATTTCTGCATTTTTTTGTTTCCGAAGTTCGACTTAGATGTGCTAAGTGCCCGTGCCCAGGGAAAGTTTTTTCTACTCACATGCCGTCCTGTGAGAGCAGTTCATTGGCTGATATGCCTGTCCCAAAAGGGTTAAAGAAATTATATTTTTACATGAAACAGGATTAGCTATTCTCAAGATTTATGTGTACCATTATTCAATTTTTAATTTTCATAAAAGGATTTGAACTTTAAGCATCTTAATACCTTTCTTTTTCTTTACAGTCAATACCCTGTGAAAAGAAATGAACCCATTATTGCCTTTTTTAATAACTTCGATGATTATCTGTGTGAAGAAGCAATGTGGCAGATATCTGAAACAATTAAACCCAGAGGTGGTAAGAAAAAGAGTTGTGATCAAACTTGATTTCCTATGGTAGCTTTTTAAAATACTAAAGTGCCTGTGTATGCTTATGAAGGTATTTTAATTTGCAACCAATGCCATTTTACATGCTTTATCATAAAATAAATTATTCTATCATTTGTGATGAGTTTCCATTGTATATTTTTCTCATATGAATGCAAGACTTTTTTTGGATTGTTATACTGAGAGATTATATTTAGATCCTGTATGTGCAGCTATGTGTTTTGTAAGTGAAAATAAGTAACTAATCAATGCTGATAGATATTCAGTTAATGCTTCAACTTGCTATGTAACATAATGTATAATATCATCTGCCTAATATGTATTTAAAAGCCTATACTGTCATGTGGCTGAATGACTGCAATAAATATATTTTAAAACTCTTAGTTTTTTTCTGGAACATTTATCTCTACACCTTTCAAGAGGTTTAGTGTTAAGTCTATTATAATTTATACTTAAAGAAAAATTCTTCATGTTGAAATAGGTGATTAATTTGAATTAAATTCGTTCAGAAACATACAAGGTTATTCAAAATTAATTATCCAATTTCAAAGAACTATATTTTTAGGTACTAAATTACACTAATAAATAATGAAAAGTATGAAAAAAATTACTTTTTTTGCAAACACCAATACTTAGTTTCTACTCTGAAGACATTATTATAACTTCCACTGAAAATAGCTGGTTGGAAAAAAGAACTCCAAGAACATTTTTGCACACATTCCTATGCCCTAGACCAGGTTCATAAGACCACAATAACATTAATACTATATCCACAACAGCCTCCCTCTTACTTCATAGCTGCTAATACAATGAGATGAGAAGCAGAACAGAAACAAGACGGGTAAGCCTTTTCTTTGTCAATTTTTTTGTGGCCACTATGCAGTCTGAGAAGGTCTTGTGGCATCCATTGAACTGTAGGGATGGACCAGGATAACTTGCAGCTTGTCAGATTTGAAATAATTATATGTAATGTTTTACAAATCTTTTATTTTTTCTTGAAAATCACGACAATAACTGAAATATTAATAAAATATTTTAATTTATGCATTATTTTAGTTCTTAAACATCCAGCATAAAATTTTAATATTTTACTTTGTTAATGTCTTACTTGTTGGTCAGCGTCTGGGGGGGATGTAGGACGCATATAAACTACCCAGACATTGTGCATTACCAAGGGATGCTGAATTGGCATGACAGTTACTAGAACCTTCGAGAGATGGTGCTAGGAGCAATCAACGATTCCATTTGTTTTTATTATTTTCATGCCACCTTTTTCGCTTACAACTTTCAAAGGCTAAATAGATCTTACAGATCTTACCATTGAGCTGATAGACTAAATACTTGCTTTCTAGTATTCTTTTTTACTATCTTTTAATTAAAATAAAGAGAATGTTTGTTGAATTAAACAAAAATAGGATCCCATATGTTAATCTAATTAAGTAAAAAATTATATAAGCTGAAAAAAGGAATACCAAATGAAGGAAATTATTATTTTTTTGGAAATAAATTAAATAGATTAGATAGTAGAAAGAAGGTGCGCTACGAATCTTGTTTACTTCATGCTGTATCAAGTAACCAAACCAGCTGATATTCTATGGGTGAACGTTGACTTTCGCAGTAAATTTTGGGAGATATATTAACCAATAAATCCTTAAAAAGTACTATTTTTATTATGTTCTTCTATGCATATTCTTTAATATTTGAGCAAAATAAAACTTTAGCAACTTTCAATTTTTTTTAAATAAAATTTTAAAGTGTTTTGTGACCGATATGACACCTTTTAGACTGAAGTTTTTCACTTACCTATACATTTGTTTAAATTCCTGTGGTTTCCGAACGGTTTTCACTTGGGAATGACCTCAATAATAACATACTAAAATTCGGACAAAATAGGTCCACAGGAAGTTTAATTTATTTTTAATTTTTAAAAAAATTTCAAAAAATCAATTAATAGCAATCGAGACTTATGATGCTGAATGATGCAGACTTATCAGTGCTGAATACGAATATTCCATTTAAAATTTAAAAAAAAAAAATTAAAATATGAATTTTTAAAAATTATTTAACAAAAATTGGATTTTTGAAAAAAAATTAAACATCCCTGAAAAACCACGAAATAATAACTGCAAAAGAAGTATTTGCAACGGTTTTACTTTAGACATGACTTAAATAATGACATACTAAAATTGGAAAAAAATCGGACAGTAAAAAATTAATTTTTAATACAGTAATTTTTTTGGGCCTCAAAAATTGACCTTTTTTTAAAGTCTTGTTAAAAACCTTTGAGGTATTTGCCTAAGTCATTTTTCCATGGATATTGTGGTTATAACATAAAAAAACTCAATTGATGATTAAATCATTAGTTAATTAATTTATTAAAATGAACATTAGAAATACAGGTATAATCATTCAATGAAATATATTTTGAATAATTTAAATTTTTAAATTATTTATATTTTTAATGTTCATTTTAATAAATTAATTAATTAACTAATGATTTAATCATCAATTTTGTTTTTTATGTTATATAGCTATATATAACTACAATAGCCATGTAAAAATGACCTTAGCAAATGCTTCAAGCGTAATGTGACCAGGCATCCTGATTTTGGAGGAACAGTCCCGCCATGTTTCGCTGTCCCGCCTTAATGTCCTGCTTTTCTGTAAATGTCCCGCCAAAGTCCCGCTTTTCTATTAAAGTTCATTCAAAACACCAAATAATATGAATAACTCTTTGTAATCCAGATTTTTTGTGAGATCTCTCATATAAAAGCCCACGTCACTCACTGACTCACTGATTCTGGAACGCTCGCACACTATGATGCCATCTCGCAATAATAATCATAATCATCAGAAAAATATAAAAGCCCACGTCACTCACTGACTCGATGCCATCTCGCAATAATCAGAAAAATAAATAAATAAAAGTAATTAAAATTTTAAAATAATATAATAGCTTTTAAATAAATATCTTTCAAGAAAGTTGGTTTACTTAATAAAGGTTAAAAAGTTACTTTTAGGGAAGTTGGTTTCTAATTCAACAATAATAAATTATTAAAGTTAAACTTCTTATTTAATGTATAATTAATAGGAACTTGAAGTAGTAACGAGCGAAGCTCGCATAAAAGGCTAGCCTAGCTGTAAGACCCGGCTTTGCCGGGTCGTAACAGCTAGTATGTAATAAACACCCAATATGAATAACATTGTAATCCAGATTATTTGTAGAACAAACACCATTGAATAATTTTTCAAATTAAATGTTTATTGTTCTCATTCTACTTTAGTAAATTCTACATTTGTTAATTTTGCTACATTACATTTAATTCTTGGTTATTTTAAGATTTTATAACATTTATGCATACATTTAAAAAAAAACGTACTGAGATAAAATTTCTCTAATTTCATGAAGTTAATTTATTTGCTTAAATTCTACATTGGTTAATAACTTACTTTTTGGCTAATTTAAGATTCTGTAAAATAATTTATTTGTTTTTCAAATTAAGTGTAATTATTGTCATTCTACTTAAATTGTAGAATGTTTTAGTTTTCTTAGTTTTTAAATTATTTTAAAGTTAAAAATTACCCTGATTTGAGTTAAGTATTTCCATCTTACCTGAACTCAATTATCACTTGAGAAGTTATTTAAACTTTTAAAATATTGTTTCTGATTTCATAAATATTTATATTACAGGAGGTATTTATTTAAAATTATTAGAATTCTTCCTTTTGGTGATACGTCGAAAATTGTTTAAAAGCAATTTTTTTGCACCCCCTCCCTCACGCATTGTGTCCTGATTTTTGGTTTGAAAAATCAGGTCACATTATTCAAACGTTTTAAATTTTTTTTAAAAAAGGTCGATTTTTGAGGCCAAAAAAATTGAAAATTTGGAAAAAAAAACCCTTTTGATTTTCCGATTTTCTTCCAATTTTAGTATGTCATTATTTAATTCATTTCTAAGGGAAAACCATTTAAAATTCTTCTTTCACAGTTATTTTGTGGTTTTGAGCGATGTTTTATTTTTTCGAATATCCAATTTTTCAAATAATTTTTAAAAATTGATACTTAAAATTTTTAAAATTTTAAATGGAATATTCGTATTCAGCACTGAAAAATAGCCTATAAAATGTATCATAAGTCTCGATTACTATTAATTAATTATTGAAATTTTTTTTGGTCATTTTTTAAAAATTTAAAGAAATTAAATTTCCCGCCTACTGATTTTGTCCGATTTTTAGTATGTCATTATTGAGGTCATTCCCAAGTGAAAACCGTTCGGAAACCACAGGAATTCAAACAAATGTGTAGATAAGTGAAAAACTAGTCAAAAAGGCGTCATACCCTGTTACAACACTTTAAAATTTTATTTAAAAAAACTGAAAGTTGTTGAAGTTTTATTTTTGCTCAAATATTAAAGAAAATGCATAGAAGAACATAATAAAAATACTTTTTAGGGATTTATTGGATAATATATCTCCCAAAATTTACTACGAAAGTCGTCGTACGCCCATAGAATAATGATATCAGCCGGTTTGCTATACTTGATATTGAAGTTCTACATCTATTCGCTAGATGGCGTATCAAACTGTGGCGTTGCGTATTTAGTCTGTACTGTATCAGCTCAATGGTAAAATCTAGCCCTTGAAAGGGGCCGTCCATAAATGATGTCACACTTTTTTTGCCCATTTTTGACCCCCCTCCCCCTATGTCACAAACTGTCACACTTCCCCATACCCCCACCCCCCCATGTCACATGTCATGCTATCAATCGATCAATATGTCTAATACGTAGAGTTGTAAAATTTCAATTATTAGGTTTGAATTGGTTTATTTAGACAAATATCTTAGAAAAAAAATTCTGTTTTTTTTTATTTTTGGTTGATTTTCAGTTTTGGGAAGATGTGATGTCACAACTTTTGAACCCCCCCTCCCCCTTGTCACAAACTGTCACATATTGATTAACCCCCTCCCCCCCCCTCTGAGCGTGACGTCATTTATGGACGGCCCCAAAGTCGTAAAAGTTTTTTTATGAATATTACAAGTGAATATAACAAAATTTTTTAGTAGTATTAAAATATTTTTATAGCATAAGTGACATTATTTTTAAAAAATGTTATTGAACTCTATCCCATGGTAATGCACAATGTGCAGGTAGTTTATATGCGGCACGGACCCGCTGGACCCCCTCCCGTATCCCGCGCCACTGCATCCTCGAAAAAATCCGGACATTTTGATACCAGAAATGTGTTATTCGGATCAGTATCTAAAAAGTTTTCCTATGGAAACCGTTCACGAAAAACTTTTTTTTTTAGAATAGAGATTTCATTCATAAACATGAATTATATCAAGACCCTCTATATAATGGCCTCACAACTCGGACGGGTGACGTCACACTTTCCGCCACCTTTGACGTCACATGCAAAACGACGCCATGTTTTATATTTGTTATAAGCTGTACAAAAGGGACAAAATTTTGATTCTAAACGAAAGATTTTGAGTTTCCAGAACAGTATTATCAGTCTTGAAGGCATACATAACGCGAGGAGTTAAGAAAGTAAGTTTTTATGCTCCATAGACTTAACATGGGAAATTTAGCGGTTTTCCGCCACCTTTGACGTCACAGTGACGTAGTTGTCAGGCTTTGTATATAGAGGGTTTTGATTATATTCATAGTTTTCATAATACAGGGTGTCCCAAAAAAGACTGACACATTACGTTTTAAAAATCAAAAACTGAAAAAGATAAAAATACACAGTTTCTTGCACCCTATTGCATATTACTCTAAAGATAAAATAATTATGTGTCACAAATTTTCGTAAATAGTAGTACTCAAATCCACCGACAGGTGGCAGCACAATTTTTCATGATCTCCTATGGGAAGATTGATCCTTTTATACCCTGTCGGGGGATTTGGGAACAATGATTTACGAAAATTTGGGTCATAAAATTCTTTGGTCTTCAGAGTAGGATGCAAAAAAACTTTTTCTCAATTTCTCATACTTCTTATAATTGGATAATTTTTAAACAATTGGTTATTCTAGATCTAGTCAAAAGGAAATTTAACATAAAGTATGAAAAGTTATTATGTACTTTGAAAGAGTATTTTGGATTTGGAACCTAAATTTTTAAAATTACCCTGGACAAATCACTGACTTATCATTTTAACCCCCAAAGTCTTCAATTGTGGTGCCTGCTAGGGATCGACCCAGTGGCGTAGCTAGGGGGGCGGGGGGGGGCGGTCCCCCCCGGGTGTCACCCGTCTAGCTATCTTGGGGGGAGTGACACCTGAGCTCCACACATTCGAAAAAAATAAACATAGACTGTACTTCGAAGGTTTCCTTTTTATTTGATATGAAGACGTGGGTCCCATGGTGGGTCCCGATAAAAACCGGGACGAGTGTCAACATATCAATCTACTGCGGTTATCCGGGGGGATCTAAAGTATAAGAAACCTTTGACACATAGCAGAGAGAGTCACGGTGACTCCCTCAGTCAGGGAAAGGAAATATTAAACAGAATGTCATGAGTCATCCTACTAGAGCAGTGGTTCTCAACCTTTTTCACAATTGTACCCCCGAAGGAAAAATATATCCCTCTCGCGTACCCCTCACATGCAGTTGCAGCCATTGACGTCGTCATGATTAACTACCCCAAAAATAATTTTCTTTCTTTGTAAAACCCCCTTCAATGATTTTAAGGTGATTTTAAATCAATTAATTTACAATGAGGGAATTGCACATTTTTTTATTAAATTTTATTATGATAGAGAATGAAAATCCATGAAAAATGACGTAAAAATTATTGAAATCGGAAAACTATTCCCCAAGATATGAATTTTTAAAATGTCGTTTCCAGTATTGGCGGGAAAAACAGTAATTTCGTTATGGCTGCTGTGTGACGTCACAGCGCTTGGACCCACTTGGACCCGCTTTGTTATTGTATGCTTAGCTTGCTTCATTCTGCTATTCTTCCCAAAGTTTTAACTAAAAAACTATGATATTTTAAAGACACATACAAATATTTTTTATAAAAAGATTGGCATTTGGTTTTTCAAAAAATATTAATTGGTTTTGGAATTATTAGGATTCAAAGTTTTAATTTTTTCTTTTTCTGGCCGTTCACTAGAGAAACAGACGAGTTTTATGCGTGTTTTGGTTTTATGATAAGTGATTTCTTTTATTTTCAACAATTCACTAGTTTCGACGGCGCTGTGACGTCAAATCCCGTTTTTTGATCACATGACTTTACTAGTGTTTTGGCAAAAATAAAATCGAATTTTGAGTTATTTAAAACATATTTTTGAACTTTAAAATCTGATATTTGAGAGTTTTAAACTATAACGTATCAAAAAAGTGTAAAATTAAGCAAATTCCTCACCTATGCAATTCCCTCATTGTCCCAAGTTTTTGTGAATTGTTTGTAACTTTACACTAAAGAGAGGGGTCTGGGGGTCCTCCCCCAGAAAATTTTTGAAGTTTGAAATTTTAAAACAAGGTCAAACACCTTTTCAATGTTATATGATTAGATAATTTCAAAATAAAAATTTTTATGTTTTAACCAGTGCAGTAAATCATTTAAAGTTGAAAAATGAATAATTCGTGGTGTACCCCTTAAAAGCTCTCGTCGTACCCCTAGGGGTACGCGTACCCCCGGTTGAGAAACACTATACTAGAGGACAATGGGGGTGACACCGGAACTTAAAATCTCCGTTCATCTTCACGCTAAAAGTATTATTTTTAAAAATAATATTAAGAAAACATTAAAAAGGGTATCACCCTATTAGAAAAAATTTGGGGTGACAAGGGGACATTATTTTTCCGTTATTTTTTACACAAAAAATATAATTTTGAAAAATATTTTAATGAAATAGTAAACAGGGCGTCACCCTACTAGATAACAATGGAATAACTCCGGAACATAAAAACTACGATCATCTTCCCATCAAAATATACATAGCTTTTTAAACTTATTTTATGAAAGGAAATATTAAACAGATGTCACCCAACTAGAGAACAATGAGGGTGACACCGGAACTTAAAATATCCATTCATCTTCACGCTAAAAATTGAATTTTTAAAAATAATATTAAGAAAACATTAAAAAGGGTGTCACCCTATTATAAAAATTTGGGGTGACAAGGGGTTCAGCGACCCAAAATCTATAAGAATGACTATTTTCATCAAAGAATTTTTTCATTGTTGAACAGTGTAGTAAGAAACTAGTGTAAAATACATGGATAGTATTGTATAGTACGTCACATTACATAAATATAGATGGAGACGACAAACACAAGTCACTTCTATTGTATTTAGAAACTTAAGTACCCTCTCATTTTTATTAAAAAAGGACAAATATAAGAGGGCATGGACGTCATTTAGTGGGGGGAAGAGAAAGCAATTGACCCCCCAACCCCCAAGGTTTTCAGTGTTATAAGACAAATATAAAAGTACCTTGAAAATTATGTAACTTACAAGGAAGCATCGTGTGTAACCCAAAAAGTCTCAAAAGAAGCTAAAACACTACTGGGTCATTCCACGTCAAATCAACCAAAAAAAGTACAATTTTGGACCTTTGGGTCTTAGATTTTCGCAATTTTTTGTATGCTTGTTGTACTCATCCGTAGGAGTATAACAAGACCAATTTCAGATTTTTGGGGCCGGTAGTTTTTGAGAAATCGACTTTTAAAGAGGCAAAAATCGAGCGATTTTGAAAAAACATGACATTTTGAAACAGCTGATGCTCAAAACCTATTTGACCCAAAATCATGAACAAGGTGTTGTTTTCTTCTGTTTTAAACAAGCTTTCAAATTATGTAAAGCATAATGATTAAAAAAAAAAATTTGAATATGTTTTTTTAATTTGAAAAATATTTTTTTTGCTAGCAAAAATACATCCCCCTTCGATTTTTTTTTAAAAAATATATGTTATAAAGAAGCTATCCAACTACACCTGTGCAAAATTTCTGAATGGGACCGCCATGGGTTTTTGAGAAAAAAAATATTTTGTAAGACGGGAATTCGAAAAAAATCGTTTTTCGTGTTGAAACCCTATAAAAACTCGAAATTTTTCTGTTATCATATTAAACTAACTGGTTGAGACGCTTAAAAACTACATATATATTTAATTTACAATAATTATGAAACAATATTTCGCTATCTATAGCAATATTGGGTGGTAAAATATCTACAGGGTGTTACAAAAGTCCATGTCACTGCTTTTATTTGGAACCAATATCTCCTAGGGTCATGGAAGTAAGGTGTACCCCTAGGTAATTGACCATGCTGAATCCATTGAAATGGATTACAGCGCCCCTAGCGGTGAAAAACTAAAGTTTAAAAAATTAATTAAAAAACTAAAAGAGATAGAACAAATACTTCAATGAGAAAATTGTTGCCAATATCATGACAAATGCATAGAAAAAGGTTTCGCAAAAATATCTTTAATAATCGAAGAGATATTATCATGCCTTTGTCTCCATTAGATTCCCAACTCCTCAAAATTCGCTTTCGACGCGATTATATCCCTTTTTTGGAGGTGTCTGGTGATAATCAGGTCCCATTTATAGTTCACGATTTCTGGATGATTCAGTAGGAAACCATCAACCACTGAATCCAAACAGTGGGGGCCTGCACACGCCGCCAGAAGATGAGAATATCTCCTTCTCCCCTACCGGGTACTAGACCCTGTGGGTTCAAAAGATGCAAATTTTTAACTAATTAAGATAGCAAAATACTTCAAAAGGATTCTGAATCTTTGGAAAATTTTAGCCCAGTTTCATATAAAATTTATAGGAGTTTTCTTGTTTTTCCTAGTAAAAATTAGGTTTTTTCTCAGCCCTTAAGCGTGCTGTCTCACCGTTTTTTATTAATGCGGTCATGATCCTTGCCCTGTCACTTTCAAGATCTTGTTCTTCGGGCATCGGGTTGAAAACTGTGGAGGGGTTAGGGACCCTCACACTTTATATAAACAAACAATCCCAGCCACACCCCCAGACTACCAATCAGATACCAGGAACCACAGAAATTTTTTTTGTTTTTCCGAAAAACCTCGGGCCCAAAGAAGAAGGAGGCTTTTTTCTGAAATTCACTTGAGTCCAAACTACGGCCAGGTGGGCCCGTGAACTCTAATATACACACTCCTCTTTAATGGGAAAGGACTCCATCAGTATTAAAATCCTGTAATCGCCGTGGTATCGTAAGTACTATATAACAATTTTTATGACATGTTACAAACTAAATGCGTATTGCAAGTAGTACTATTTAAAATTTACAACTTTGCGGATGGAGCTTGGATATTCCAAGTGGCATAAGAAACAACAACAACAACAACAAAATTTACAAAGTTAAGACATGTTTTCTCTCTATCTCTCTTTAACTATTTGAAACTACTAAAATAACTAAACTGACTCTTTAAAAATAACTGTTTATTGAATTTTAAAGCTAAATAAAATAAAACATTTATATCTTAAGCAAGACTACATCTCTTAATAGGTGCCAGATCTCCTCTTAGAAAAACTTAAAGATCATGATTGAAAGTGAATTCAATACAAAGACTTTTATTTTTAAATATATCTATTCTTTATGAAATGTGCTTTTTAATTTTTTAGTTTTCATTGTAATGGTCAGTTTTCATATCGATTGTAATGTATGTTTCATATTGATTGCAAATTAAATATATTAGCAGTTTTTAAGTGTCTCAATCAGATAGCTTAATAATATTGCAAAATAATGTCAATTTTCTATAGGGTTTCAACATCTCTTCGAATATTAAAGATATTTTTGCGAAACCTTTTTCTATGCATTTGTCATGATATTGGCAACAATTTTCTCATTGAAGTATTTGTTCTATCTCTTTTAGTTTTTTAATTAATTTTTTAAACTTTAGTTTTTCACCGCTAGGGGCGCTGTAATCCATTTCAATGGATTCAGCATGGTCAATTACCTAGGGGTACACCTTACTTCCATGAACCTAGAAGATATTGGTTCCAAATAAAAGCAGTGACATGGACTTTTGAAACACCCTGTAGATATTTTACCACCCAATATTGCTATAGATAGCGAAATATTGTTTCATAATTATTGTAAATTAAATATATATGTAGTTTTTAAGCGTCTCAACCAGTTAGTTTAATATGATAACAGAAAAATTTCGAGTTTTTATAGGGTTTCAACACGAAAAACGATTTTTTTCGAATTCCCGTCTTACAAAATATTTTTTTTCTCAAAAACCCATGGCGGTCCCATTCTGAAATTTTGCACAGGTGTAGTTGGATAGCTTCTTTATAACATATATTTTTTTAAAAAATATCGAAGGGGGTTGTATTTTTGCTAGCAAAAAAAATATTTTTCAAATTAAAAAAAAATATTCAAAATTTTTTTTTTAATTATCATGCTTTACATAATTTGAAAGCTTGTTTAAAACAGAAGAAAACAACACCTTGTTCATGATTTTGGGTCAAATAGGTTTTGAGCATCAGCTGTTTCAAAATGTCATGTTTTTTCAAAATCGCTCGATTTTTGCCTCTTTAAAAGTCGATTTCTCAAAAACTACCGGCCCCAAAAATCTGAAATTGGTCTTGTTATACTCCTACGGATGAGTACAACAAGCATACAAAAAATTGCGAAAATCTAAGACCCAACGGTTCGGACCATTGGTTGATTTGACATGGAATGACCCTACTTTTAAAGGCAAATTTTCAAAAATTTTCTGGGGTTTGACCCTCAGCCCCCCTCAAAATATCTTGATATCTATTTGTATTTTTTTTCCCTTGAAAATTGTGGGATTTACAAGGAACCGTTCTCTTCGGATGTTACCAAAAGGGTCTCAAAAGGAGCTAAAAACAATACTTTTAAAGGCAAATTTTCAAAATTTTCCTGGGGGAAGACCCCCAGCCCTCCTTGAAATATTTTGATATCTATTTATAATTTAATTTTTTTCTTTGAAAATTGCGTGGTTTACAAGGAACCGTTCTCTTCGGATGTTACCCAAAGGGTCTCAAAATGAGCTAAAACACTACTTATAAAGGCAAATTTTCAAAAATTTTCTGGGGGTAACCCCCAGACCCCCCCTTCACTTGGAGTGATTTTAAAATTTTGACATTATATGCACCATAATTCAAATACTACTTTTAAGTGATATAAAACTAGGTATGGGGTTTAGAAATGGTGGCCCTTGGGGGGGGTGACACCGGGAACTTCCGCCCCGGGTGACACCCACCCTAGCTACGCCACTGGATCGACCGATGCATCGGCGCCGATTGTTTGAAAAAATAAGCATTGGCATCGGCGGCCGATGTTAAATTGTGTACCTCAATTGTTTACCTAAAGATAATTTTACCTCATCCTCTCTTAATATGATTTTCTAGTTTCTTAGATCAATAATAATCAGCTTGGAATTGAGTCGTTCTCTTCAAGGCAACTATAATCGCGTTTTCTTGTAGAAATTTGTATTAATTATTTTAATTAGTATGCAAGATCACAAAAATTCAGAGTTTGGGTTTTTCATATTGGGCGTTCAATAAAATTGATTTTTTATTTTGTAATTAAAGTTAAAATCATATGTGTACTGATGTACAGTTGGGGAAAAAAACCCGACTCAGTTGAGATTTCTGACGAACCACTTGGGTTAGGAAGACAAACAAGGTGTCATTTTTCATGTCATGAAGTATTCTTTAAATGAGAAAAATTTCCGAGTCCTTAGGGGGTCGTCTTCATATTAAACGAAACACTAACTTTTTTTTCCTATGGGGACCCCCAATTATTATGCGTTTTTCTGAAAGAGCATCCCCATAAACCCCCAAATACCAAGTTTCATCCATGTAAGTATCGAAATAGAAGCATAATAAATTTTTGAAATGTCAACCATTCAATGTGAAATTTGTCAAAAAGTTTTTGGCGTAAAAACATGAAACTTTGAATTTAGATCAAATTTGTGTCCTCAAACAAAATAATTATGCTTTTATAGCGATATTTAATGGTTAATAGATAGATAATTAACATCTAATTTTGACCCAAAAATTAAATTTTAAAATATTTTAATATTTTTATGGTAATCGATTCTGGTAGTAATTTTATGTGGAAAACCAAAATTTCAGTCGATTTCATTTAATAGTTTTGGAAAAAACCGAATTAAACTAAATTCCCACTCTTTAAGGGACCATATACCGCTGGCAAATGTATACCGGCGATTGCTTTTTCTGGAAACAGTCGCCTTATTTTAATCACCAAAACTTAAATTAAAACTTAAATTTTATATGAAATTTCAATAAATTACTTATAAACTTTTCAATAAACATTAAAGTGGTGAGTAAAAGTATTGCTATCCCACCGTTTTTAAGAAATAGTGTTTACAGAAAATTAACCCTTCTCACTCTGGAGACGAACCCCAAAACGTAAAAGCTTTATTTACCGCACGATTTGAATGAAACTTGGTATTTGGGGGTTTATGAGGATGCTCTTTCAGAAAATTGCATAATAATTGGGGGTCCCCCATAGGAAAAAAAAGTTAGTGTTTCGTTTAATATGAAGACGACCCCCTAAGGACTCGAAATTTTTCTCATTTAAAGAATACTTCATGACATGAAAAATGACACCTTGTTTGTCTTCCTAACCCAAGTGGTTCGTCAGAAATCTCAATTGAGTCGTTTTTTTCCCCAACTGTACATGCTTTTAAATTTTGAATAGAAAAATTATCAGGTACAGCTCCCGCAACAAAAAAACGTTACATTGATCCATCGATGGATAGACTGGGGATGCCAGTTTTGGCGATTAATTGACAGTTTGGGCAAAGGAAACTGGGCAACCCGGGGGGTTGGTCCGGGTTGCCCAGTTTCCTTTGCCCAAACTGTCAATTAATCGCCTAAACTGGCATCCCCGGCCATCGATGGATCAATGAAACGTTTTTTGTTGCGAGAGCTGTACCAACTTTTTAAAACGCAAAAAGTTTTAGAATTTTTCCCTGTCCTCTACAGATTTGTAACCCCCATCCAGATGATCATTTGATGGAGCAACGAAACATTAAAGACGCATGGAATACATAATTTTTTATGCATTAACAAGTTCTAAGTCACTAACAGTTTAATTTCATTTAAATTTAAAATGATCGGACCGGTGTAAGTTTTCTTGAAAGCTACATACTACACATTTTCTGTTATAAATTATTGCATAGGCTCCCTTTTTAGTTTCTTTTTTTAAAAAATGTCTGGACATTCTGTATAGGGTTTCAAAGCTATTATTAATGGAAGTAAGGTGCACCCCTGGATAAGTTTTACTGCTCAAATCCATTGAGACTGCTCATCGTTCTAGTGGCGAAAGAGGAAATTTAAAAAAAGTTTCATGGATATCTTAAATATTCAAGGAGATATTAGCATGTGAAAATAGCTCTTTTTAAGGCCTCAAAAAAGAGTTCAAGTGCTTTGATAATTTAATTAAAACTTCATTTAACAGAACCCCCCCTCAAAACTACATAACACTGAAAACTTGCAAATTGCGACTTTTTTATTTTTTAGGTCTGCAAAAAAGTACTATTTTCACATGCTAATATCTCCTCGAATATTTAAGATATTTTCATAAAACTTTTTCTGTGCGTTTGTCATGATTCTGCAAACAATTTTCTCATTGATGTTTTCGTTCTTTCTCCTTTAGTAGTTTATTTGGCGCAAGTTCACAACTGCTGATGCGCCAATTTTTAGCGATAAAAGCAACCCTAAAACAATGTTAAAAGTGCCGTTTAAAACGCCAAATGTGCCGTTAAAAACCCAAATCTCGCCAACCATCAGCAGTTGTGAACTTGCGCCGTTTAGTTACCTATTATTACGTCCGCACAGCACAGTTAAAGAGCTTTGGTTATACATTTTTAACTTTCTTATTTTGCCCCTTGGGGCTCTGTAAGCCGTCTCAATGGATTCAGCAGTTTGCAGTCACTTACCTAGGGGTACACCTTACTTCCATGTCCCAAAGAGACGTTGGTTTCAAATTAAAGTCGTGAAACAGAGTTTGAAGCACCCCTGTATTGTTGTCAACAAAATTGAGCGTAAAACTATTACATTTAAATTATATTACTAAATTTAGAAATACTTAAATTTTTTATTAAAACTCTGGAGTTAAATTTAAGGTACTTTTTCGTTATCCATCCCCCGTTTAAAGTTACCAAGTTAAAATGTTTTAGACACTAAATATTAGAAATATCCCCCAAAGGGATGTATAACGGAATAGTACCCAAATTTCTTTTCATTCTCAACTTAGTCCAGTTCAAAATAAATTGCAGTATTAATATTTAGCACCTTTAATGCAAAAAAAAAATAACTACAAAAATACACTAAACGTCATTGTGACAAAAGAAGTATATAGTAAAAAGCACTTTAAAAACTTTTGTTTCTTTCACTTTTATGCCATAAAAACTTAATGGGGTATAGTCTGGTTCAACATTAAGGCCAAAACGTTTCCCCGTTTGGCCATGGCTTCCCGAATATCAGCCTCTTCCCGCTCCAAGTCGCTAATTTTCAGCAAAATGTTCAGTTTCTCCATGTCGTACTCGGCTCTGAATATCTCCTCCCAGTTCGGGGAATGCAAGGAGCAGTCTTTCTTGGTCCTCCCACAGAATTTTTCATTCTTGAATGGATAGCCGCACACTCCATTCTCATCGTTGGAACTCCGATAGTGATGTGGACACAGCACTCTCAACTGTTTGCAATGCCCTTGCCGTCCCATCTTGTGGTTGCAAAAGATGTTCCATTTGGCATCGGTCGCCGTGGCAATTCCCGTCAGCATCAGACGTTTACCCTGCTTTTTGAAGCAGCTCTCGATGTGCTTCAAGTAAATTTTTGCCAAAATCTCGACTCCACATAACTTGCAGTCCATGAACGAATTCTCGTCCTCGTCTTCGTCGGGAATGACGATGTTCACGGGAGACGTCTTCGACTTGTGGACGAGCTGCATAATCTTGTCCTCTATTTCATTGAGCTGCTTCAGGTAACTTTTTATGAGGTGGCGGATTTTGTCCAGTTCTTGGTTGTTCCTTTCATCCGCTGCGCACGGGAGTAGTTTTCGTTGCTGGATCCTATGTGGGAGAATGGCGAGAATTCTGTTCTTGGCGAGGTTCATCCCACACTGTTCGCTGCAGTATTTCGAATCCACCCTCGCTGCTTTGACGCACCCTGGACCATAGCACTGTCGTTTGGCTGGCTCTTTGACCGGTTTTGGTGGCATCCCGTCTCTCTCTGGCGTCAGTTTCCGGTTTTTTCCGGCAATTTTCTTGGCTTTTCTTTTCTTCGTGTCCAGCTGCGGAATCTGTTTCAATTTTTCTTCATTCATCTTCGATCCAGAAGCAATGGCCTCGATATCGAAATTGGTTTGTGCTTTGGTTGGAATCTCCATACTTGAATCCTGGGATGAAACTGGGCAATATTTTATACAAGATTGTTTGTCAACATTTAAAACAAATTAAGTGATGCCAATATTCAGTTCCGAAAGTTTTGCTGGAAATGCACTTTTGATGTGTCAAATGGTGGTTGGTTGGTTGGTTGATTGGTTTTACGGGTTTTTGCTCAAGATTTCTCGTCGCATATACCAGTGTTCCTTCATTGCTTAAAAGTCTTCTTCTTCCTTACTCTGTGCTTATGTCACTCCCCTTTTTTTTCTCTTTCACCATCCTTTGGTGGTCTTCATAAAGTTCAAAAGTGCTGTTGCCTTTTTTTCTCCCTCTTCTTCAAAGCTGGTCATCCATTTGTATGAGATAATAATTCCCATCTTGTTTCGAACAATTTCTCTCTCTTTTTCGTGTAATTTGCAGGATAGGGGGATGTGTTCCATATCCTCTTTACTATGTCCGCATATACAGCTAGGGTCATTTGATAAGTTGCACTTCGCTAGAATTTCGTTTGTCGGGAGGGTATTTGTCCTTAGTCTTGCTAAGGTGACGTCTTCCTTTCTGTTGTTCGATAGAATGTCTTTGTTTATATTAAATATGTCCAGTAATTGCTTTCTATATTTTGAGTTTTTCCATTCCTCTTTGCTTATTTTCTTAGTTTCCATCCAGGGTCGTCATTTCAGTTTTTGGTTGGGGGGGGCAAGGAGTGGGGAAGTGGGCAAGTGGGGAAGTGGCTGAGTGGGCAAGTGGGGCTGAGCCACGCCGCAACCAGACTTGTTTTTTTTTGGGGGGGGGGTGACTAAACATCATAAGTTCTAAGTAAAAATGGGGGTCTGGGGTCACCCCCAGAAAATTTTTTAAATTTTGCTTCATTTTTACAACATTTAAGTTACATCCGAAGAGAACAGCCCCTTGTAAACCACAAACGTAAACGTTGGGGAGCACCCAGAGGGAACTGCTTGTTGTGAGTGGCAGAATTTTCAAGGAAAATATACTGTATAACATAATATATATTTAAAAATTTTAAAGGGGGGTCTGGGGGTCCTCCCCCAGAAAACTTTTTGAAATTTGCCTCTTTAAAGTAGTGTTTCAGCTCATTTTGAGGTCCTTTGGGTTACATTAAAAAAGAACAGTTCCTTGTAAAGCATAGAATTTTCTAGGGGAAAAAAGTTATAAATAAACGTAAAATTTTCAAGGGGGGGCGGAGATCCTCCCCCAGTAAAAATTTTTGAAAATTCCCCTTTAAACCAGACTCCTAGGGGCTTCAAACTCTTTGGTTCCCAAAGGGAACTGCTCCTTGTAAGCGGCAGAATTTTCAAGGGAGACAAATTGTATAACAGACATCAAAGGTCAGGAGGGGGATTGGGGGTTCTCCCCCAGAAAATTTTGAAATTAGACCTTCAAAAGTAGTGCTTTAACTGCTTTTGGGATGTTTTGAGTTAAATATGTTGCTCCTTGTGGAAGTTACAAAATTTTCCAGGGACTCTCAGCAATTTTTCACTTAAGAGTGGAAACCTTGGGGAGGGCAATTGCCCCCCCCCTGCCCCCCCCCCCTAAATGACGCCCATGTTTCCATCTTTCCCCTTTGCATCGCATCCTCTGGCGATATCCATCTTATTTTATCTTTCATCAGAGCTTCTTTTTCCGCTTGATCTGCTTTCTCATTAATATAAAGATTGGAGTGTGCCAGGATCCAGATTAGGTTTAACTCTTTGCATATTTTGGCCTCTTCTTCGATATTTTTGTGCTAGCTTCAATATGATAGTTGACGATTTTTCATTTATATTTTCCAGTGCCTTGAGAACTGACATGCTGTCGGAAAAGATAGAGAATTTTTCCCTACCCCTCACATATTCTTGTATAGCTATGAATATTGCTATAGCCTCTCCTGTAAAGATGAATCTTATCTCTGGAATTGTTCCACGTATAACTTCTTTCTTGTTTTGAAATTTATAATGGCTACGGTGCAGGCTTCTGGGTATTTTGAAGCGTTCGTTGCTTAATTATTCGTTGCATAATTTTTTTGCAATATTAGTATAAATGTGAAATTTGTCCCATTCATCCCAACTCTCCCCTATTCTTTTTGTACCATTTTTTGTTCTCAATTCAACTGAATTTTCCATTAGAACCCTACAATAAGAAGTTTTGAGTTATTATTTAGTTAATTAATGTGTTAAAGTAGAATGTTAGTTTTGTAAATTGTGTGATTAGGGGACGTCCATAAATTATGTGACGTCAAAAAGGGGGGAAGGGGTCTAGCAAAATCTCACCATGGGCTCTACCACTAGCCTGTTATCGTTCTCGGTACCGACAATTGCCGAAATAATCGACAGTCACGTAATGCGCCTCAAAATTAACAAAAGGTCCTACCATGAGAGGAGAAAACGACAGAGAGGTGAAAAGGCTATGGACGGTTAACCGATGTAAACAACAACAAACAGTCCGACATTTTTAACTCTAGTGCCACTTCCGGTGTATCCTTCCGCTTATGTTATGTTATGTAGAAAAGGTGTAAACAGGCTCATTTCCTCAAATGATTTTTAAATAAAGTACAGTTTTAAATGTTTCACGAATAGTACCATCCATAGGATAATGATGAACTAAGTAATTTCGTTCAGCTCTCTATCCATCAACTAAATCACAAAAAGTATTATTAAATTAAATTTAATACGAACAGGTTGCTAGATTTTACGATTATCGCTCGATTTGGCGGTATTTACGTTTTGTTTTTGTAGGTTCGTTTCACAAGTTTTTTTGGTTATTTAGTTGATATCTTGATTTTTAACTTGAAATATATGCTGACCGATGTAAAATATCTTGTAAATATCTTAGTATATATCCAAGAAATAAGTTTTTACATATATAAATAATAAACACTGGCGCACATTGGCGGTTGCTGGCGCTCTGAAAAGATGCCAAAGTGTAACCCGGAAGTGCTTAAAGACCCATTTTCACTACCGCCCTCTATACTGAGTTTGATGGCTGCTAACCATCCATACGACACCTCTTATCGGGGGCTCTACAGTGGCGGATTTCAAAATGTGCCGCCTATAGGCTGTACCAAAAATTGCCGCCTATTCACTGTAAAAAATTCCCGTAAAATAAGCTGGGTTGGTTGGGGAAAACCGTAAAAATTACGAAGTAAATCCATATAAAAACAATAGTGTTTTACCATTTTAATCCAGGTATTTTGTTTTACAAGGTAAAATACCGTTGTTTTTATGGATTTACTTCGTAATTTTTACGGTTTTCCACAACCAACCCAGCTGCTAGTTAAAAATCGTAAATTTTACGGGATTTACACTATTTGGAGACTAGTTGAATCGCCGCCATCTTGGATGAAATATTAACCAATTATTAATACAAATATTTATATCGTAATAATGATATATTTTCTGTCTAAAATTGTTGAAATTAATTTTTACAAGATTCTTATAGAAGTTCATGCAGTAAAAAACTGTAATTCTGATTAAAATAAGCTTATTCAAAAGTTAAACAGAATCAGTTTGTATTTCACAGTCCAGTTTATAGATAGCAGCACGACTGTTTTTGGGACTAACTGGAAGTTAAATGTGCCAAGCGGCAGTTAAAGTACCGCTTAGTTTAACTGGAACTTAAGCGGCGTTTAAGGCTAATGTTATCATCATAGGTTAATGTTATCATCAATTGATTACAATTTTTTAATCACAAAAAAAAGTTTTGGATAATTAACACAACTTTTTCTGATCACCACGATGATTATTTCTGATTAATGCTTTTTAAATCAGAAAATCATTTCAAAGCTGCTTTTTGGATGCACTATTTGATTTTTAATTTTTGATCTAATTATTTTCATGTCACTATTGATTATCTTCTGAAAAAAAAAACGTTTGAGTAATCCACAATTTTCTTAATCAATAACCCCCTAAATCGATTTCAATTTTTAGTACATAAAACCAGCCCCAGATTATACATTCAAACCCTACTTAAAATACATTATAAATTGGTAATTAAAAAGAAGTAATGCAAGCCAATTTTACTTTAAAAAACCTGCAAGTAACTCAAAAAACGAGCAATACATAACAGGCTAAAGCTAAACAATACACATAATTTATAGCTTATAAAAGAGCTTGTTCTCGTGTCGGTGTCGTTAACAAGATCGCGACACCTCTTGAGGTATCGTAGAGATTTTCACTTTCTCGATACCACTTAATAGATGAAGATCCCAGGGCATTTAAAGGGAAATTTTCAAAAAAAAATTCTGAGGGAGGACCTCCGGCTCCCCTTGAAACTTTGACGTTTATTTGTAACTTTTTTTTCTTTTTGAAAATTATGTGGTTTACAAGGGATTGTTTTCTTCGGATGCAACCTAAATGTTGTAAATATGAGGCAAAATTTCAAAACATTTCTGGGGGTGACTTCCAGACCCCCCCCATTTTTACTAGGAGCTCATGATGTTGAGTCAACCCCAGTGCTGAAATTGGACAAAAATATTTGGGGGGACTCATTTTACACAATAGATGATTGATGGAGGGTAAAATATGACTAATTTTTGGTTCCTACTCGAATTGATAATCAAATTATATAGATTAAATAAAATTGCATAGTTAGGGGAAAGGGGGGCCTAATGGGACATTTTTTAAATGCTAGAATAAAAGCACAAATGCAGTTATTATAATTTTTATAACCTTAAAACTATGTAACATTTAATTCTTTACAAATATTGATGGAAAGTAAACAAAAAAAAACCCATTATTCATCTTCGTGTTACCATGAAGTGGCGGATCCAGGATATGGTTCGTGAGGGCTAAAAATTTGTTAATCGAATTGAATCATCTTGCTCAACCTAATGTTAAAAAAGTTGTGAATAATCGAGTTCCAAGTACGAAAAGGGGGGTCTGGGGGTTCTCCCCCAGGAAATTTTTAGAAATTAGACTCTTAAAACAGGGTTTTAACTCATTTTTTGTACAGCAAATCGAGAGTAATAGAAATTAAAAACTTAAAGGGGTCTGGAGTCCTCCCCAAAAAGTTTTCGGAAATTTTACCCTAAAAGAGGACCCTAGGTCAGAAAAAATAAATTTGCTTTCGTATTTAAATCTACCCTTAAATTTATATTTTTTTTTTCGTGGAAAGAAATATTTTAGGGAACGGGGACGGTAAAAATATTTCGGGGGACGGTCCAATCATTTGGGGGGATGGCGTCCCCCCGCGTCCCCCTCCAATTTCAGCACTGGTCAACCCCCCCAAAAAAAAGAACAAGTCTGGTTACGGCGTGGCTCAGCCCATGGGCGTAGCCAGGTTTCATGTTAGGGGGGGGGGCAACGATACTAACCTTCCCGTGCTCTCGATGTTGCAAATACTAGTGACTAGGGGTTGACTCAACATTATTTTCCGGGCCCCCCACCCCCCATGGCGAATACTTTTACACGCTAAATTTTAGGGTATTTATACAAAGGATTTGAACTTTTGCACACCTAGCATAAAACATGGGTAACGAATGTGAGTGAGCTTAAAAATGGGGGGGGGGGTCTGGGGGACCTCCTCCAGAAAATTTTTTAAAATTCGCCCTTCAAAGTAGTGTTTTAGCTCAATTGGAGACTCTTTGGACCAAACAGAACCGCTTCTAGTAAGCCACAGTTTTCAAGGAAAATTATGTACTATTGCTTAAATAAAGTTTTTCAAAAAATTAACAAACTGAGAATTTAGGGGGGGGGGCAACTGTCCCTCCCTGCACCCCCCTGGCTACGCCCATGGCTCAGCCCCTCTTAAAAAAATCCTTGCCCCCCCCAACCAAAAACTGAAATGACGCCCCTGATGGTTTTTATGACGAGTTTTATATCCAACCGGAATGAACAACTTGTTACAAATTAGTGTGAAAATTGGGCAAATAATATTTTTCACATTTATTTCCATGTGTTAAGCAGCTTCTTAATATTAATCCAATGGATTCAGATTTAGCTCGAGTCGTTTATTTTGACCGAATGTCTCAAGGCAAGAGAGCAGGCAGACTTCCAAATTAATTTTTTACGAAAGATTTTGGAACGGTCTTGCCACATACTATCCTCCAAGCCTTTACTTAAAAATATATAAAATAGATATATAAAGATATAAAAAGATATTATTTAAAAAAAAATATCTCATCAGGAGAAGGGTTAATATTTTATTTTAAGTGTAAACATATTTATAGTAATAACAACACGATAAAATAAAAATATGATCAAATGTAAAATAAATATGACAAAATTATTTAACAATAAACTTCCCTTAGTACTACAAATTTCCCTGAAGTACCAAATTAAAAGTTTTTAGTTATGTTTATAGATGACGCCACGGTTTGACAAAAGTACCAGAGTACCACAGTTCTACGCTTTGAGTGTAGTTCAGCATTTTTTATAATTTCATTACAAAATAAACAGTAGAATTTTATTGAAATCTTATTTCAAATAATCATTCAGATTTTAAATGTTTTTTTGCTCAAGTATCCTCAAAAAGGTATTAAGTTACATTTTCACCTCTCTAAGTATGGTGAAATTAAAATTAATAATGGACAGATTAATTTTGGTCCAAGGCAAATAAGACAAAAAAATATTTAAACTATTGTTATACAACATAATTATTAATTTATTATTTTAAAGAAAGTCTTCTAGCATCACAGTACATTTGAGGAGCCTAGTATGCACTTAGTGCACTTAACTCCAATACTAAAAAATCTGCACTTGTACCCCTTGGCTTCTAGACTCCTCATTTGGCTTTCCTGCATACTTCTTTTTAGAACGGAAAAACACGTTTTACAGAAATGTATTTAAACGTATTTTTATGCTACTATCTTTATTTTTCTTTTTATTGGCTAAAATATCAAAATAAATGCAAATTAATAAGACCATAATTGAATTGTTTACCCTTAAATAAATGAAGTAAAAGGCTACTGGGGAATTAAAATACCTTTTTTAGTCTATTAAACATTCTCGTACTGCGTTTTTCTTTTATATGTGTTCTTCAGTAAACTATAAGCCAAATGAGGTTTCTTTGATAAGTGCATGTTACCATAAAGACAATTAATTAAGTACTCTTTATAAAATCACTTAATATAAAATAATTTTATTAAATTACAACTGGGATGTCTTCTATACTACATATTTATGCAAATGAGCTTATAAAAGAAATGCTTTCCATGATGTTTTTTCATCACAATTAAAGTACAGAATGAGAGAACGGATACTTCATAAAAAGTACTTAAATTAACTTTATCTTACCTGATTAGAAATAAATAATTTTATACAAAAAATTGCTAGTGATTCCTTCTAAATGTTTAGTCAGATTTTACGTCATTTTGCAGTTTACTAAAGATTAAACAGTAAATTCACCAACTTCCACTCAATGTTTTCAGAGTACGTGATTTAAAAGTAGTCTGAATTTATACGATTCTCCACCATATAGTCAACTGAAAATAGAGTTGAACCTCGGAAAATTGTAATAAAAGGTTTCTCAACGGTTTTCACTCAGGAATGACACCAATAACAACATACTAAAATCGGACAAAATCAGACGATGGAATTTTTTAAAAATTTTTTTTTAAAAATGCCCGAAACAAATTTCGAAACCCCCCCTAAAACTATAATATAGTCATGTGATACATGCTTATAGGTTATTTTTGAGTGCTGAAACCGAATATTGCCTGAAATTTCAATTTTTAAAATTAATTTCAATAATTAGCCACAGGAAAAAAATTAACCACCCCTTAAAAAGATAAAAAAGGTAATAAGAGACAAATCCAACTGTTTTCATTAAGAAATGACCTAAGTATTAACATAGTTAAAAAGTTTTTTTTCTTTAATTTCCATTTTTTATTTATTTCATTTTTGCGAAAAATAAATTAATATTTTAATTATTATTTTATTAAATTTATTATTTTCTCACTAAAAATTGAAATAGAGTTTAAAATTTAAAGTTTTTAAAAAAATTCTTAATTATGTAAAACTAGTCCCTACACCTGGAACAAATTGCAATGAAATATTTTTCAACAGTTTTCACTTAGAAGTAGCATAAATAACAACTTACTGAAAATCAGATGTTAATGTTATTATTGGGGTTATTCCTAAGTGAAAACCGTTGAGAAACCTTTTATTCAATTTGTCCGAGGTTCGGCCCTTTTTTCCGTAATTTTCAGTGGACTACTAGAACTTTCTTGGATTTCTCTGGTTAGTTTTCAAGAGCTCGTCTTAAGTTAGAAAGTTTTTCTTTCAACTTTTCAAATTACCGTTATTTATATACTCCATTCATACTACCCAAAATTATCACAAACCTTAATATATTCTTTGGGTGCATAAAAGCTACTCCCAACATACGCTTCCGAAGAATACATTCCAAGCACCTGGTGTCATGAAGAGCCCATAAACATGTACGAATGATAGACGAGAACGAATAATTTATGTCCCCTCGAGTTGTTGATCGGAGAACTTTTTGGAATAATTAAAGAAAACCCGGGACATATAAATACTCGCGAGTATACGAATAACTTTTACGGCTCTTTTAGATATCAAATATTTGTTGAAAACGAAAAGTAAATAGGAGCAGTTTTATCACAGTCGTGTAATTTAATTTCTTTTGCCTAAATCCGTCTGATGGCTACCCAGAGGTCTGGTAATTTCCCCTTGCATCCTTAATCTTTTATTGGCACCCACACTTGATAATGGCTAGGCTAGTTGTGCTAATGTTGGAATTACACCGATAATCTGTCGCTGGAAATACACCCTGGCCATTTTCAGATTAACCACGTAAGAGAGGGGTTTTTCTGTTTCTTTCAGAAACCTCAGGTTCACAGCAACAAAAATTGTTTTTGAACTCTCCCGGATATTTTACACGGAGAAGGGTGATATTCAGGCTTTTAAATACATTATGCTTTAATGTTCTGCTAAAAGATTTTAAGATATAAAAAGTTTCTTCATGGTTGCCATTTTCAAACGGAAAATGGATGTATATGACTTAGTTTTCAAAAGAAGCTATTTTAAAAGGAAAGAGGGTTGGCAAAATTAATAGATAATCCAAATTTTCAAAGAACCATAGAAGAAATCTTTTTAGTGCCAATTATGTCTAATATTTTACAAACATACGAATATCTAGTACTACGTACCAAGAAATTAACTTTAGCCCAACGATTTAAAAAATAACACTTTTCTGTTAGATGATTAAATCGTTGGATTATCAAATTTTAAGGAGTAAACTTTTGTTCATTATAAAAAAAATATTTGCAAGTAGATTTTCTTTTACAAAATATTTCGCTAAAATCTACTGGATGATTTTACTCATACATATCTGTATTAAATTCAAGCATTTCTGAGTATTTTTAAACTTTAAAAGCTTATTTAGTGTTCCGTATAGCTAAAACTTGTGTTTAGAAAGTCAAAGTTTTCAGACATATCGCTCCATGACGTAGTATCTTAGCTAAACAACAGCCTTTATTCTTCAATACCTTCTTTAAAACATGCAAATTAACTAAAAACTCTTCTAAAGTTGCTAAATAATTTTATTCAGATAGTTATGTTTATTTTTTCCACATTTTAGAACAGGGATAGTCATTGTATCTCTCTAAATTACCGTTCTTTTCGAAGGAACACCCTTTCATGTAATCAAAAGCTTTTATCCCTTCATGAAAATAGCCCCGATGTGTCTAGATCAACATGATTGAGTTATGTCATTTGCACCCTCTTAGCTGGTGGGGAGAGTGGTTCACAAGGAGAGCTAAGAGAGGCCGTATTTATTTAAAGTAAGAGTGATTTTCTTCATCAGTTTCAAAATGAAAGCTATATCAAAAGAGAAAAGTCCTTTTTTAAGGAGTAAAAAAATTGAGGAGTATCACAGAACCCAATGAATGGATAGATGCATTTAAATAACCTTGCTTGACTTATTATTTTACCCAAGTCTTTCAAATTTATCTAAACTCCTTTATGCGACTTTATTTTGTTCTACAGGGGTTTTCAGAAATTCTGTACTTGTTGGTGAGGACTATTGGCCCCAAAAAGGATAAATTTTTAGACATTAATTGTGCCTTGTGCATGTGCAATCCCTTTTCCAATCATTACCACACTCCCCCCCCAAAAAAAAACACGCACAAACCCTATAGCTATATTCGTTTACAACTAATGCATTTACTATAAATAAAACCCAAACAATATTTCAATTTATCCGTCACTTTATTTTTTCCCACAATGAACAAAAATCTAATAATATTTAGAAGTTGCTCGAACTACAAACATTTTTAAAGTGGATCGTTTAAGGCGAAAGTAAAAAATCGAATAGTTCAGTATTCTGTAAGGAAAAGGAATGTTTTTCAAAATGTAAAAGGAGATGAAAACTTACCTGACTAAAAATTAGCCATGTGTGTTTATTTAAGTATTAAATTTTTAAGACCCGTTATTATTCCACAACCAAAATTCGAAGCCCCCAAAAGAATAAAAAAAACGAGAACCGTCGAAGGGAAAAATTGGACAACTCCGGAAAAGCCAATAAAAATCGTAATATTCAGAAAAGTTGTATTTTAACACTAACTTTTTTGAGGCGAGGTTCTGTTTTGTTTAGCCATTTCATTGCGGTGCTGGAACTTTATTGAACAACGAGGTCAATGAAAAAGCGGATGAATCGGGCTCTTTTTCACCCGGAGAGGAAGCCCGAAATGAGAAAAGGAAGCGCGAGCAATCCGAAAGGGCTCTGAAAAAGTGCCCTTTCAATCCGGCGAAAGGGAACTTTGAAATAAACAATAAGGAAGTGAAAATGAACTGTCCTTTTATCTTTGCTGCCGTTTAATAACATTGAGGGATGCCGGGAGGTAATGTGAAATGCAGATGCCGTAAAAATATCTGGAAGAGTCGAAGGGTGGGTTCTTCCTAATGCATTGGGTTGGTTAGTTTTCATCGCAAGGGCCATTCCACGCCAAACTAGACAAATAATAAGGCGCTATTATTCAACACTTGGCTCTTACTGGATGACACTGGAAAAATAACATGATAAAAGTTTAAAAGATAAAACATCAACAATGCAAAGTTTTATATTTGTACTAATGACACTTGAAGTTTTCCTTTAATCCATCCATGTCATGCCGGTATTATTACTTTCTTCGCGATACCCAGCGGGCACCTGTCAACCGAAGCGCAACGGTGGTTAAGTACTATAATAGCTCACATACATTTGCATGCAAACCTCATTTTACAAGGGGCTTCCTTCAACCATCTCCATATCTCACTAACATACATTCCCGAACGTGTATTCAAACCCCCGCGTTTTTTTTAACAATAGAAAGTATAAAAAATGAAATATGACACAGCAGAGTTGAAACTTACACTTGGTGAATAGGTGAGTAAAATCAATGCTAGGAATGAATTTGGAAACAAGTTTAGAATCCGAGTCATGGCCTAATATGTTAGAGACGTTAAGATCCCAAATACATGGTAAATCGTGATTCTCCAAGCATAGCATACTTCCATCGTACAAATACTTTTTCCTTCAAGGTTCCTAAGGAAGGATTAAGCCAAGATTGATTTTAAATTCAAATTAACATCTTAATTTGTCCTCAAAACATTATCATTTTAAAATTTTTGTCATTAAAAATACTAAGCATTTTATTTAGGATAGTCCCTTCACACAATAAGATCTCAAAATCTGTCTGAATCAGTTCAGTAATTCTCCGTAATCGAATATATTAATTTGTTTAAAGGTACAGCAAAAATGAAGGGGAAATAATTAGTTTAAGAAAATCCACATCAATATTTGATTAATCTGAAAAAGATTCATTAAAAGTTTGCGACCCTATTACGATTCTATGAATCTAAAACTGAAAACACAATTCAAAAGATAATTTAATTTCTAAACGTAAGAAGAAAGTTTTGCAAAGTACAAATGGGGTGGTAAATGGTAATTAGTTTCTATAGTAGAGAAAACTATAATCAATTAAATTGAAAGTAATTAGCTGTCATCAAACTCTGAATAGAATGCTACTAGATAGATATTTAATGGACAATTGCCTATATCGATTGCTTTGCGATTTTGATTTAATACGTTCGGGGTAAATGGAAAACTCTCTCGTACTGTTTGATTGTTGGCAGTTAAGTCAATTATGATGTATCCTTCAACAGTTTGATGGTGCTATAAATGTTGCTGCTATTTCAATGTGAAAGATTAAATTCATTTAAGATTGTGGGAATAAGAATCTCATTCTATGACATTAGATTCATTCAATGGTTAAATTGCATTTAATATGGTGACCACATTATTAAGCTTTAAACAACACTAACGTAATCAAATATTCTAGAAATACCACATGTTTCCCTTAAGTAGTTAGTTGTATATCGAGATCAGCCAATTTGCTGTAATTATAAAATTATTTCTAGAATTGTATAAGTAATAAAGAAGAATTATAATGTGTTAAACACGTAAAATAACTTGTTACTTAAAAAAGTAAAAATCAACATTAATTTACTGTGACAGATCATTTGAGTTCTTGGATAAACTCCAGTTTATTCCCTTCATAGTATTTTTAAGAATTAAACATATTGCAAGGAAAGAAAGAAAACTGTTATTTAATTCAATTAGGAAAGATGCATTTTTAAAATTCCTACTGCCATTTGAAATGCAATTTATTTTATTCATAAATAAATGACACACTGTGTTTTAAGTAATGAATAATTTGATAGGATAGGAGAAATAGTGGCGAAGACCTTTCTTCCATAGCGTCGGAGCGTCTTCAATAGCGTCGGAGTCTTAAAACTCCCTAGGGTACTGCTCGTAGCAGGATACGAAATAGATAAACTTATATTCATACTTGCAATGTGCGGTAGAGAGTCTTCGAAAATCTCATCAGAACTACCACTACTAGACACTGCACAGGCGCCTGGAACATTACCCTCGGCCGGTCTCTCAGCTTGTAACTCTGGAGGATGCACTGGCTCAACTGGAAGGTTAGCATTGGCTGGTTCCATGGCTTGTTGGAACGGCTGGAACTACTCTGTGGCTGGAACGTTATCATGGGCTGGTACATCGATAAAACTGCACATCTGTATTACTTTCATGTACGCAAGTTCAATGTGGATTTCTTCAGGTGGCTATGAGATAAACTCCCAAAATGTTGATGTATAAGTACTAAATATTATTTACGAAAGTACATAATTTTGATGCATTTATTGTTTAGTAATTCAAATACGGTAGGTAGGGGAGAATAACCAGCTAAGTAGTAGGTACATACATCACATATAGTATGTACAATTGTAGGAAACGTCAATTTTTAGTCATTAAAACTTTTCACTTTTACTGTTTATTTTGTTACTGCTTATTGTTTGTTTTGTTACTTTTTTTACTGCTTATTTTGTTACATAACATATTTTTTACGTTAGTAGTAATTGCCTTTTGTTTCATTAGGATCTAATTATCTGAACACTTGATAATCCTGCTTGAATTCTGTCGCAATAACCCTAATAATTAGAGTTCTACTGTTTCTTCTTTTGTTGTAAAAATTGTAATAACCAGCAAACTTTACTGAAATTTAAAATCACATTGTATTACTATAAAACCTAGACTATAGATTACTACAGAATTAGATAGTTATTTATTGATTATTATAAATATTAGTACAGTACTTTTAAAAAAAAAACTGCTTTTAGTAAAATAATGAATATTTTAATAGAAAAAAAGAAACGAATACCTGGATTCTTGACTTCAATTAGTATCTATACAATTCAATTCAAATAATAAGTGCCTATCCTCAAAACGTTTTTCGAATTGTTAAAATGTTATTGATAATATTCGTTAAAATTCAACTCTCATATACTACCTACCAATAACACTCATATATCGCCCTCCCTTTTCAACAACTGTAACTCCCCCTACTTTTTTCCTGCAAGGATATAGGCTCCAAAAAATCTATATACAATGTCTTCTCTCTTTTTTACTACGAGATAAATACTTTTGCAATTCCGCTTCTTGGAAAAATAGAGGGAGATACTTCCCATGTCGAATAACATTAGAAGTTCCTCGTTCAAAGTGAATTCGATTCCCCTCAGAAGTGCGGCATAAGCTGTTTTCTTCCCTTCCCCACTATTTTCTCAGCTATTAAAGATCCTAGAAATCCCCAAAACTTTTTATCCCTCTTCTAACCAAGGGGAGTTTTCGGAAATCATTACGAACTGCTGGCATGAAGACTGGCGTGGGGAGAACCGATATTTTAGGGTGTCGAATACAGCCAGACCCTGATTTACGAACTATCGACTCGCAAATATTTGGAGATATTGTGAACTTGGCCGGGTGGTGAAAAATTGTTTATTAAGTTTTATTGAAAACTTTCAGATTATAGTGGAAAAAGACACTGATAATATAAAAATGAATGAATTAATGTTATTTTGTGTAGAATAAACAAAACATGTTAGAATACAATGGTCTTCATGAAGATCCAAATATCAATTTCGTACTTTGACCTTATAAGGTCTGTATTTGACGTCTTAATCATTAGAGGCTTAAATGATGGTTGAATGTTTTTTAAAAATTTATATCGAATAATGGATGTCAAATTCGATTAAAACAAAACATTTGAATTCAGTATTCAAACTTTTTTAATTACTGACTGACTACAACTCGAGATTGTCACCTAAATGTTAGTTCTTATGCTAGAGTAGTTTCATTTTCAACCATTTGACTTATTTTAAGCCCTTTATAAGAATTTTTTTTTCCCAAAAATGGGGATTCCTGTGATAAAACCTATTGATAAAATTATTGCTACGAAAAATTTGTGACATACGACTCAATATATTTAGGTGGTAGGAAAAAAAATAAATAACAAATTGAAATTATTTAAGTTTAAAATTCTTAATAAATGAGATGAACTTAATTTATTGGAAAGAAAATCTTTCCAAAACCATCGATGATTTCTTTACCTTAGAAAGACTTGCACAAGACTGGAAAAATACTTTTTTTTTAATTCTATGTTATTGATAGTTTGTTTATAAATAATTATAAGTGTAAATAAATTTGTAAACCCACCACACCAAGGTTAATAGAATAAGATAAGGTTGGCTCTTCACATAGGAACGAAAATTCGTGTGACGTACTGCTCTCCAGCCGATTACGTAATTCGCGTGATACCCCAGCTTCTCCATCGATTGGGTCAGATAGAATAGGGATTTTTTTGACAGGAGAGAGGGAAATTTAAACTTTGATCCAACAATTCAGTTTTGAAGCATTTAAGATATGAATCTAAAAGGGTTTTCGTTTTAGATTGAATTGATATTATAGCTTCATGTTGATGAATATCTATTGTTAATTTGAAGTAAGAAACCGAAGTAGATCGTCCCAAAAGCAAGAGGAATCCATAGATTGGTTTTAGGAACATATTAATTTCTTTTAGATTAAAAGCAATTTTGATTTGGGAGGGACAATATATTTCTAGCTCCCTTCATGGAAACTGAAAAGAGTTGAACTAAAATACTAAAAGCAATTTATAGACTTAATAATTATATTATTAAAGCTTGGCAATATTTTTTAATTGTTATTATGTATCATTTTTTAATTTGAAGACTATTCAAATTTTACACTAAAACAGGATCAATGTGACCTCACCTTGGAGATCTTATAAAATGATCATATCGTAACTTTGGAACACTGATCCAACTTCAAAACTAACGGTTTCAGTTCGAGTTTCTTTCGGCGATCGTATGTGGGAGTCGGCAAGTTGGTGAAGGTTTATACCCAATAAATTATCTCCTTCATGTTTGTCATGTTTAATCAAAATTGAATTCGAAATCAACAGATTATTTGATTTTTTCTTCATGTAATTATCACTTAGAATCTAAGTGATCACTTATTATCATCTGATTATGTGATTGTTTTAACACTGATCAATATGTCTTAGATAGATCAGTGTTACTACAATCATAATCAGAATATAAGATACATTAGAATAATAAATTCAGTGAGATCAGATTAATTAGTACCTAATAAACTAACTTTGAATTTTAATAAATTAGTAATAAAAGCGATTAGTAGCGTAATCAATTTTATACAAAACATACAAAAGAAGAACAACCCAAAAATAGCTCACAATTTGAGGATTTTTTAGTGATCTAAAAGTATCGGATTGTAACTAAATACGGCTTTAAAAAACGGTATTTTCTTTGTATTTAGAATTTTCTAAAATACAGATAGTGGGAATTTGTTTAACTTTTAAAATATTGTTACAAATCGATCACTATTGATTTAAGTAATGAACCTCCGTAATTATGCATAGGAATCAGTTTTAAATATCTTAGTTTGTATTTAATCCACTATTTGGTAAGCTATAAACTTGTTCTTCAAGTTGCTTATGAGAAGGAAAACAAGATACTCATAATTTAATTCAATGAAAAATTTTAATCAGTTTTAACCCATCAGAAGTTAAAAAATTGAATGCACCCATAAAGATCACAAGTATTGATATTTAAATATATGATTTGTTGCTTAGCCAAGTTCACAGGTCTATATTTTCCCTTCCGCGTCTTATATTACTCCCTTCTACGTAAGAAAATCCCTATAAGAAGCTGCGCGATTTCCCTATGTAACCCTGATTGGTCACTCCTGTCAAAACTTCAACGCCTTCCAGCCGATTACGTCATCCTGGCTGAAAGTAATCGGAGAGCCAGATGAGCCCCCCCCTGCCACCACACATAGACTCCAAGTAATTTGAAATTGAGAGTTGAATATCCCTTTTTAAATATAATACTCCTCTCGCATCAAACATACGTCAGCATACATCAGACTAGAGTGCCAGTCAAGGTGGATGCCAAATCACAGGTTCAGTTTGTTAACTTCCCAAATCACTTCCCGGAACTATCTTTGAAAACCCCCTACCCCGTACAACAAGGCTTCTAATAGTCTAATTAATGATCCAACACCCCTTTAGTTAACTTATTCATCTGTTTCTAACTCGCCCCAAAGAGAAGCAAATCATGTTCCCCTTAAAAGCCGGAACTCAATTTGAAAGGCAAATCACTTCTATTTTGCATAATAAGTCCCCCTTTCCTTCGACCTCCATAATTAGAGGATTTTCACCCTCTTATGAACACTTAAGGACATTTAATTCAGTCACACTTCAAAGCGCCCCGACTAGCCGATTGCCGTTGCCTATCACTCGGTGGGGAGCAGTGACCATGAAGTTGAATCGGCGGCTGGGTTTACTAGGTTTATACTCCCTGGGCTCAGACTTTCTTCAGTGATGTCAGCTCTGAATACACGGATGCCATTGAATGTAGGATACTTCCATTCATGCCTTTCCGATAGAAATATAGTACTAACTAGTATCAAATATAAACAAGTTTATTTCAATCAAATTATGCCAGATAATCTATTTTTAAAAATAGTAGTATATCTTTATCATAAGAGTTTACTTTGATCTTTGGTGTAAAAAGCAATGCAAATTGAAAAATGTTTCCCCGAACTTGTTCTAGATTTATGGTAAAATAACCGGTCGAAACTCTTCTAGATTAAGTACAACCTTTCTTGACAACGAGCCGAAGAAAAACTGAGTTAACAGATCGTCTGTGAGCGCTCATTGGCTGGAGCGTTCAATTCTAAATTGGGGGGGGGGGAATTAGGGCATTTCAAAAAAAATCCAGTCCCTTCAAAATGCCCTCTTTAAAATTTCAAATTTTTTTGACCAGTAGTTTCATCTGTAGATAATTTTAAAGTAGGTATGTTTGGTATTGGTATTGCTATTTGGTTGCATATATTTTCCGGTCTGTGTGCTTGATCTCAAGGATCCGCTTTTAAACCTTCGTCAAGAAAGACAGACACAACATAATTTTTACTGACACAGAGAGAGATGACCTGTTCGGTTTGCTTCTCTGCCTTTCACGCCAACAGTCTGCGCACTGCTCCGTCGTGAGTTCGATTCTCACCTCGCCCCTGGGTGTATTTTCCTTTTTTGTGCCAGTAAAAATTCTGTTGTGTCTGTCTTACTTGACGAAGGTGTATAAGCGGATCCTTGAGATCAAGCACACATACCGGAAAATATATGTAACCAAAAACCAAACACAGAGAGAGAAAGTACACACAACCCAGGGCAAAGGCCGGAATCGAACCGACGGCTGATACAGTGCGCAGACTGCAAGCGTGGTTGACAACCAACTAAGCCACCCAGCCCCCCTCAGGTAAATTTATTTTATAGGATTAAATGAAGTTTAATCAATTAGATACCAGTCACTGTAAAAAATTAATTCATAAAAAATAATTTATTGAAGTCTTAAATAAAAGATTTCATGATTTTCGAAATTAAAAAAAAAATCAAATTTATAAAGCTAATTCCACACTGGGAATCGAACCCTGTAGGGTAGTCGAGTACGCTACTCCATGACACCAGTAAGAACAAACCCTGCCCAAAACCCAATGTCGCTGGGGGCCGAGTGGCCTGTTGAGTTGCGTGTAGCCAACCACGCTAGCAGTCTGCGCACTTAGCTGGCCCTCGGTTCGATTCCGGCCTTGCCCTTGGGTGTCTCTCTCCTTGTGTCAGTAAATATTCTAATGTGTCTGTCTTACTTGACGAAGGTTTATAAGCGGATCCTAGAGCTCAAGCACACAGACCGGAAAATATATGTAACCAAAATCCAATCCAATGTGACTGAATTGAAGATTGCAATTTGCATGTGAATCTCTTTTTTTGCATAAAATTTGGTCGAATCTTCCATGAGGGTTTCTTACTTTATTTTCTTTAAGACTTTTTGATTTTTATAATTAAGAAAATAGCCGCTGACACCCAAGCAAAATCTACAGTTTTGCTCGAAGGCAAGTTAACCATCGGTTAAAGAAGGATTCCACCAATCAGAGTAAGAGAAAAGCTCATTTTGTTTCAAGATGGTTAACCCGTTAACCGCTAGTCAAGGGGCAGTGAATAAGGCCGAACCTCGCATGCCTTGCACATCAACCGTAACTGCAAAGTTTTCAATAAATAACGAGCGCATTTAATTCTCCCTTGGGTTCTAAACCCCAACACTCACATTGTATCTCTCTCCAGTATGTGCAATAGTGAGTGAACTGTTCAAATGTCTTGATTTTGTGAATGCTCTCTGAAAATCAGTGTCTTCTCTCAGTGAAAGTTTTTTTCAACTCTATCTCTTGTGATGCTCTTCAGCGATGCATTTTGGAACCGAATGTCATTTTTGTAAGATGACTAAGTACGAACCATCTGTTCTTTACCTGCTTTAAGTGCGACTGTTGACTGTATTTGACATTCTGTGCTGCCGACATCGGCTAGATTCAAGCAATCGAACTGAATTCTTCGATTCTTGTGATTGAATTTTGACTGTTCAGTGAGGGTGAACTCGCCCAAATTCAAGAAATCACAAAGCTCATTGATTCTTGTGACTTTACGACTTATTATTTGCGTGAGAGGTAACCTCCTATTTGCATGGTTTTATGACTAGTTTCTTATGACTTCATGAAGCTAAGTAGTGTGAACTTGTGTGTATAGCATGAATTGTGTTTGACTAGTTTTTCTGTCAAAGATACGTTATGGAGAACATGTAAGTTATAAACTGTCACTTTTAAGTGTATTTTGCTTTTAATAAATATTTTATCCTTTGATTTTAATCTGAATTTTTTAACTGAATAGTTAAAACTAGAATAGTTTTTAAAAAGTAAAAAAAAAAAAAAAATAGGAGGAAAGGTATTTGTCTATAAATATTACAGAATTTAAGAAGTTTTGTACTTGAAGGATATTGTGGAAAAAGGGTTTTTAACATTCATAATAAGTTGGCACTACTAATTTGATAATTCCTTATTGCGTTTTTAAGGGATTACAACGGAAGAAATAATATGTATTTTTGAAATTTTAATAAATTTTATCTATTGCTTAAATTGGGGGGGGGGGGGGGGGGGTTAGTAATGTGATTAAACCGGCGTTCTAAAAACTATTCTTTAGTTATTGAAAATTATATTTATTTAAACTAGTATAAAATCATTATCATTAAAAATATGTAACCAAAGTTTTATTTTGCACCAATGAAACCGCCTGATGTTACAACTCTATCATTCGAATTCACACTATAACCTTGATATCTCGAAATCGAAGGGTCCCGAAAATATTCGAGAAAACAAGGTAACATCAAATATAAAATTGATTAGTGCTTTATTTCAAAGGTGAAAATATTTTTTCGAGATATCAATGCTTTCGAATTATCAAATTTCGAGGTTATACTGTATTTCCATTTAAAATTTGCTTGATCTTTTCCGTTTGAGTCGTCTAGTTTCAAAACCAGATGGATATTTTTTTTCAGTTTTCAGTTATGTTCTGATTGTGGAAATACAGATCTAGCAAATAGCCAAGTTTTAAGCTTTAAAAAAAATATAGATATAATGTTTCATGACTAACACTAGTTTTGAGGGAAATCTATAATTTTGTGACAAAATAGTGTTTTAAAACTTTTATGCTAAAAAGTGCTCCAACTAAATCTATAACTTGTTGATAGTGTAACTATCTCCTATTATCTTAAATAAAAAGTAAGGGTTTTGTAAGTGCATAATTTGTTTGAATGAAGTTACTTATCTGGTTTTGAAACTAGACGACTCATTTAAGAGTTAACTAAACAGAGTAGTATATAGCTATCAAAAATAAACTTATTTCAGTGAAACATAACTACAGAGAAAACAGCCTCAAATGGCCTACATCAAAGTAACTCATACAAAACATTCTCCCCATCTACCCATCTAGCTCCACTTCATAACCCTGCCAACCCACACCTTACTACCTCGTTATGAGCTGCTCCTGTCATGATCAACACCATACCTGCGCTACAATAAAGCTGAGAGCGAGGCTCTACGCGCATTTACATCGCGTGAAGATACAAACGCTGAAAGCCAGGCAAACCCTAAACAGGCATTTCCACCATGTGTGATCCTAAGGCGCTAGAAGCCACTCTCAGTAATAATGAAGGCAGCGCTGAGTGAATAGGTCACGCTTCTGTCTAGGCGCCTACTAAGCGAAATTAGGATGCCTATGTTCTGCTAATAGGACTCGCAGGAAATGTCGGTTAAGGTCAGAGGAGTGGCAAAAACGCGACTGTCGCTCTTTTTTATGGTAATGAGTCTGGTATAGGTGGATATTATGTGTTGGGATATTACTGGGTTTGCTTCTTAAAATAGGTTATTTGTATTTGCGTTGGTTGGGGTGGTCTGGTCATGTTAATGAATAATTAAAAAATGGATGTGCACTTACTACTCGGTTATTAATCAACGACTCATTTTATTAATCAAACAAACATTGATAAAGATGGAATGAGCTGTGGGTTTGGTCTCTAAACACACTCCTTTCTAATTAGCTTTATTTCGATAAGAACACAGCTCTTAATATATTTGAAATAACACTATTAACAGAAATCCCTATAGGTCAAAAAATCTCCTATTAAAAAAATTAACCTATATGTGTTTTCTCTAAACATAAAAATAGTTTGTATACATGGTAATTCAAAACGTGGAAGCAGAAACTGCGTAAATAGAAAGTCTATTGGGTTGCTAGAGGAATATCGGTACGCAAATCATGATAAAAAGATGCTATACAGGTTGCTTCAGATAAATGTTTCAGAGTTTCTAGGGGAGGTAGAGTACATCAAGATGAACAAGAATTGGTGTAGGTTAGGGGGTCGCAACTGAGGTTTAAGGGGTGAAAATCACGGGGGAAAATTAGCAAAAAAACTTTGCTTATCTGGACAGAAAGAGATACAATTCCGGCACGAATCTTGCTGGGAAAAGATATCTTCCTGCGAAATTAGTTAAACGTTACAATTGTCCCTTGGTCAGACTCTAGTGTTAAGATGTTTTCGTCATGATATTTTCTATTGCAGTCTATCTACCTAAAACGCATGCCTGTTGCATTTATTGGTCTGTTTTTGAATAGAATGAAAATTTTCATATGATTTTTACATGAACTATAAAATTGGTTTTATGTAATAAGTGACGGAATCGAACCATTGTATCTCTTACATTATTCCGTGTCCTTCTATAACCTACTCATAGCTGTATAACGATTTCTGAATTATGTACTCTCACAGGATGACAAACTAATACTACAATAATTTCATTCTAACTTGCGTGTTATTGGAATGGATTTACTTAGACAAAATACTAAACCATAGAATGGATTACGTACTACATCGGAGTTTTCAGCTTCCATTTGTTGATATTTTAGTAATTAATTTAGTCTTCACTTCATCTTTTTTGAAGCGTTTTGAGAAACGTTATTGTAACTACGAAAATAATGTTAGCTAATTTCTATTTTGAAAAAAAAATTCTTCTATTACCTTAGTTTAACTCCCCTTTTTCAGTCACTTTAGATCGTGCCTTAAGAAATGACTATTTTCTACAGCGTAGAGTAATTACATTAGTCCTGTTGAGTCAGTCTATTAATTTAATCTCTTGTCTTCCAACAAACTTTTTGACTTGTGACTTTTATTTTAAGAGCTTGACATTTTTTCGAGTGCTAAACCAGCAATTTTTTCCCTGAGGTAAGGCAACACACAATAAAGTTGAATTAGCTGAGTTTAAAATTCTTGCAATTAAGTCTTTGTAGTATGTTTCTTAAATTTGAAAAAAAAACTCTAATAGGTTTATAAAAGCGAGTGTTTTTTTACTCCCGGAAATTTTATGTTGAGTTTATATGTTTATTACTAGAATCACAGAAAAAACTCATAACCCTATAAATTCATTATTAAAAGGGAATTGGAGCTTAAAGTAGATTGAGATACTTTCGAAATTAATCGATGGAGAATGTTTTTAACTCTTTCAAAATTTTGATAACGTTATGATATAAAGCACATAAAAATAAATGTATAACATATATTTTTTTTTGTTTCGTTGATTTTTGAATATAAATATGCTAACTTATTTATGTTTATTTAATATTTGCAACTTCTATTTATAAATATAAAAAAAACTATTATAAATTACTGGCCAAATGAATCAAAATGTTTTCCTTATTAATATCTAGCACATCTATTAATAAATATTGTTATTCAACATTCTGGAAAAAAAAACGTACACTTGGCGACACTTATTGTTTCATAGAAATTCTCAATTTTAACAAGTAGTAGTTTAGCACGTGTTGCTTCTAAAAACTTCTAAACAAACTCTATAATCCTTCTAATGTCAACCATATTTTTACATGTTACTGATGTTACCCTTCTAAAATGAGATAAAAGGCAAAGGGGGGGGGAAGGGAATGATTTCTATTCTAAAAGAAATAGTTTTTCCCTGTTGCATGAAAATACGGGTATTACTCAAAATCTCCGTCAAGTTCTCCTTTTTATTAATAAAATAATTAAAATAATGGTGGACTAAAGTTTAAGTGATCTGTAAAAATTCTATTTATCTCACTTTTTGTCTTAGCTATGTCTTTAGCCATATCTAAAAGGACTTGGATACTTATAATTATATTAAGCGTAATGAAATTAACTAGAGCTTTTGTTATGTATCCACATTAATTTCTTTCTTTCTTTTATGAATTGATTTGATTATTCCTCAATGAATGCTTTTTGTTCTATCCATTTGGATAATTTACTGTCACAGTAAATATACATTAAGCTTATGAGAGAAACCCAATTATATTTAGTGTTTTTTATTTTCAAGATTTATAAATCCTGGAATTCTTTGATTGAAGAATATTTAAGTCCAATTCTTAATTTCGTGGAGAACTCATAGTAACAGCGAGTGTAGGAATTCGAGAAAAATATTCCTACAAAGTGCCTTTATTTGGAAGTAGTTGTTGTAAATATATTGGGGGGCTCAAGTCCACCATTGAGCTAGACACACGACGCTATTTAGAAGGATGACTAGAATGTAGAATAGTGTGACTTTAGAACATTCTATATCTACTTACTTATATTTATCTTTATTGACGAAAATGAGTTATCAAAACTTATATTGAAGAAATGATTAATTTTATTTGAAACAGAATCGACATAAAAACTCGTTTTTTTTTAATTCAAAGAAAAAAACAAATTTGACCCATTAGTAGGGTATATCATATACCTATTAATGGGATAATATGATAGAAGACTCTTGGTTAGTTCGTGATCGAATTTCGATTGACTCTCTCTTTGCCCAGATAATTAAATTTATACAAATTTTAAGCAAAAGAAAAGCATTTTGCAAAAAAAAGTTATACGAAAAGGGCATTGATAATTATGTAATTAAAATTAAGGTAAATAACAGAATTTGTAATGTTTTTTAGATTTACGATAAGTATGTATACGGTACTACAAAAGTATCCCCTTAGTTGAATTCACTGTTTTTTGTAGAAAAATGACATAAGTCTGTTTTCGTTGTTTTGATTTATACTGTCTAATTTTACTAAACAACTATCTCAGCATCATTTTCTTTTATTTTCAATTTACCTATTCAGTAGTAAAGTTGTTTTTTTAGCATATTGATTCCTCTTAAGGAAAAAGTAGTTTTACAGAAGCCAAATGACATGCACAAATGCACAACTTGGAGTACAGCCAGTACAGGAATGAACAAAATGAATAAATTTTAATTCTTATTCTCATTTTTTTTAAATCAGTGAAACAATAACAAGAACATCTTTTTTAAAAATAAAAAGTTAATTAAGAAGAATGTTTTTATTTTCGTTTTCAGTTGGGGAAAGGGGGGGGGGCTAATGTGACAAATTGATTTTTATTCATATTATAAATATTTTAGTAAAGATTTACACATATTTGATTGGTTACAAGAATAGCAAACATTTGCAGCATGGAATATCTGTCATGACAGGTTTTTGCTGAGCAGAAAATAAGCCAAGTTTGTTTTCAACATGCAATAGCAAGTATTAAATTATTTGATTTTATTGTGAAAGTTTTTAAAAATATTTTAATTTTATTTAAAGACGGTTTCAGATTCTGCAAATACTTGAGAATGAGAATTGATTCTTTTTAGCTGATTATATAGCTAATTGAAGATAAGTACGTTTTAATGTCACAACGTTTAACTCCATACTAGGATAATTCTTACCATCATAAAATAAACCAAAAAAATTCCCCAAATTTCAGAGTTATCCCAACCATATTTACTGTTTAAAATTTTAATTCAATTACCCATGCCATATTAATTTTTGTAAAAACTAATAGTCTAAAATTCATTAGAATACTATAACATGCAGTCACATTATGAAATTAGTAAATTTGTCCATTTAATGATACAAAAATACCGAAAAATTAACGTCTCCAATAAATTCCAAGTAAACGGTATTAAAAGTACCCCTTACTGTATGGGAAGATTAAAACAATGAATAAGTTATTAAGCTACAGGGAAGTTTAATCGTTTCAGTCAACCTTTCAAATAATAATTTAGAAGAGATCATTTCGTAAAAATGTTATCAAACTTGTAACATTCTTAAACTCATCAACTGGGTTAAAGATTGACAATAATAGCTCCCAGATTTAAGAATGAGCTAAAAAGTCATCGCCTTCACTCTTCAAATGGTATTAATAGCGGAAGATAAAGGGGACTCAAAGCTCCATGTTCTCAGAAATCCCAATAGTAAAAGCTACAGGAGCTTTAAGAAACATACCAAAATCCCGAATTGTAAACAAACTCTTTTAGCCTTGAGTGCAAAAGTATTTCCCCTCAAATATTTATTTTCTAAAAGCCTTTTTGAAAGTTCTGCTTAATCTCATCTAAGCGTTCCTAACTACGTTTATGTAATTGGGTTACCTATTCTTCACGGTCTTTCCATTACTTGGACGTCATTCTTCATAAGTCGCGGAAATCTTTATGTAGACACGGATTATAACTTTCCATCTTCACTTAGGAACTCTCTTAAGTCTCTCAGTTCTTCTCAATTGAATAATTCAATTCGGCTCTAACTGAATATTCTGCATGTATATCTGTTCTTAGGGGACGCGAAATCTTTTAAACATGCGGTGAGAGAGGTTAGTGGAGATTATCCGTTTTCTTTTCGAATGAGAGTTTCCGAGAAGCCGCAGTTTCACCCATACTTACAACGCTTTAAAATTGAATGAGGCAAAGGAATTTATAAAATGCCATTGATGACCCGTTTCTTCATCAAGTGTTTTCACCAACTATAAAATCATCTTTTATATTAATTCTATGTGACCTCGGTTCTCAACTGGAGGTACGCTTATCCATAGGGGTACGCTAAGGATTGCTCAGGGAAGAAAAAATTCTTCAAATAAAGTTTAATGTAAAACCTTTGATCATTTGTATTAATCTAAAAAGTAAATTCTCCTATTTGTTTTTCATTTTTCTCAATTCAAATGGATGGTGCACGAAAGAACCGGATATTAGATTCTTTTTGTGAAAATCCTCCCAAGATATCCATTCAAGAGTCCCAGGTGTACAGAAATGAATGAAAACACTCTTTTAGAGGTGAAATTTCAACAATTTTCTGGGGGAGGGCCTCTTATAACGCGCTCGTGAAATCGGGGTTTAGCCGGCATATCGAACATCTAACTTTTCTCACCGAAGTTAAGCACCTTTGGGCGCAGTCAGTATTTGGGAGGGTGACCAAACCATATCAAGCACACTTCTAACATTTGCTTATTCTTTCACAGGAGATGATCTATCTGTCATGGGAATTGAGGCCGCTGGTGCAAGAACCAGGTAGATTTCCACTTTCAATTCAAATCTACTTTAGATGGTTTTTTGGCGGGCTTTAGGTTGCTGTTTAAACTTTGCGTAGGATAGGATAATATTCACTGATTTAAAACTTCCGCTTTTAAATAAATAATTTTTAGTAACTTTATTTTGTTGTGAAGAAAAAAGTGCCAATTTTGTCTAAGTTCGAAGAATCTTTAAAAATAGAAATTACGTTGCAAACTTTTTGCAAAAATTACCAACAATTATCTTCATAATTAATGAGAAAAAAAATATAAATAAGTATATTTACGATTTTGTACTGAAAAAAAATCTTTAAAATGTTCCCAAAATGGGAGCTTTGGCGCTTCATGGATTTTAACTAATTCGCAGTATAATATCCACACCACAGAAAATTCATTTAATTTTAAGTCAAGTTCGATTACTTAAAATCGCTGACAAAGACCCAACAGAAAGAAATGGCTTGGAAAATGCGCCAAATTTGAAGCTTAATTTCCCTTCTTTTATATAAAATATCTCCGTCAATATCCTAGTAAATATCACTATATCGATTAACGTGGTTTTTAAGATTTTTGTCACCTGAAATTCCATAAGGTTGAAAAAGGGAATAAGTCTATCAAATTTTTCAACTGTAAAATACTTTTGAATATTTTTCTCGATGATTATTCTGTACTCTGCATAGGGTCCTGAATTTACTGTACACATTTTGTGGTTATACAATGGAATTTCATTACTTATTAAATTTTCATAGATTTTTTCAAAACTTGATTTTTGGACATATTCCCTTTTTCAAACGGACGATTAAATTTATTTTCCGTGACATGTTATGGCATTTAAGATTGGAAGTTTCATTTCCGTTTATTATTTATTCACCACACCGTATGGTTTCCAACAAGAGCTGTGTTAGACCTAATTAACATAGGCTTACCCCAGTGCCCTATTCCATTGAAAACCCTGAGTAGACCCCAGAATTGGGAGAAAATGTGCAAGCCTCGCAAAACTGTAAAACCTCCACACCTCATAACAAAGGCTACTTCCTCTTCAATTGAGGTCCTGTGAAAGACACTGGCCTATGTCTAAAGAACTTAGTTATGAGTTATTGAAGATTTGCTGTAATAGCGCTTGTGTTGTTCCAAAAAAGAAGGCAATTTTTGATAGGCTCATAAAAGCCAATTATTGAACTTATGACTCACACGAGAAAAACGATCTATGAAAATCTAAACCAGTCTTACCTCAAATTTTATATAACTGGACTTACGCTGTTGTCATCCTGATCAGCCCATGTGTTTCTCAATGGATGAAACGTGCGTGCACCTCATTATCCACCTCATCAATCATCCTCACATAAAACTGATGATTGATGGCACTGATTGAGTTTCCAGAGTCGGAGTTAAAGAAGTGCGTTAATAACCTTCACTTGGGGTGGTTGAGTGCGATTTCTTTTGGACCCGTGGGGGAATTAATGGAGAACGAATGTTGAACGTGTTAATCAGTCATACAATCCACTTAAAATAGTAATTGTCTGGTTCTCAAAAGCGAGCTTTAAAAAAAGTGTTTCGAGAACTTGTTTTAAAATACCATCCAGGCTAAAAGCGAGTGTGGTTGAAATCTACATTATTCAAAACTAAAGAATGGCTGCGGGAAATAATTTCTGTGAATTCGGAATGTGGATAGAATTGCAATATTCGTTGAAGTCTTATTAAAACTTAGGTGTTAGGTGGTTTTATCATACATAAACATTTTAAACTATAGCCTTTCTTTAGGTTTATTTTACAGTAGGATTAAGTTATTTTTTAAAATTTCACACAAAAGCATTGAAAGCGATTAACTTTCTTTTAACCAAAAGTATAACTTTGCCATGGAAGTATCCTTTTATATCTCAGATAATCTTTATTAACTTAACTTTTTTTCCCAGAATGATAGTTTAACAGGAATTTTATAAATTATTCTCATTAATGTAAGCTTTATTGTTTTGCTGCCATGATATATAGGGAATACCTTAAATTACTTATTTCAATTAATTGTTTTGTTTAAATGTAAGCAATAAGCACTCTTCAAATGCCTTAACATAATATACCTTTGATTATCGTTGTATATTCAATTGTTTTATTCGTAATTTTATTAAGATTTTAAGCGAAATAACACGACGTACGATTATTTTCAAATATTGTAGGACTTTTTCCTTGTAATGAAATAATTAATGTTGACTTCACAGAATTACCCACATTTTAAAAGATTGTTTGCTTGATTTGAGATGGTAGAATCTTTTTTCCTCTGTTTTCTGAACTAAGAAGTAATTAAAATTTTAAGTATAAATATAATGTTTTTTATATTCAGTTATTATGGGAAAATGAATTGCTTACAAAACTCATGAATCTATTTAAACGCTTGTTAAGAGGAATTAATATTTTGCGAAGAGTAATTTCTAAAGCAAGATGTATAAATAAATAAATTGAAAAAGTCCTCACTGGCAATTAATTGCATCTTAGGACTTGAGTAAGTATAGCTTTATTATTGGTTTTTATAATATTTACTTAAAACACTTAGTTCTATCTGCAATCATAAATGTTCAATATTTTAGTACCATTTTGAACATTAGGAGACGCTACTGTTTCATCAAAAAATTATTTGAAGTGCTGAGAAAATTTGGATATGCTATTTAAGAAGTCTGCTTTGTATTATTCACAAGACAATTAGAGAATATTACACTTTTAAGTGTTAACAAAATCATGTAATCCGCTTAGTCGAGTTATAAGGTGGACTCAATTTAGTTAACATTTAATTTAAATATTTAAGTTATGCAATAAATGACAGAAAATAATAGGAATTCTAAGAATTTGAATTAGAAAAGAGAAAAATTTTATTCTCTTCATTATTAATTTTCTAAAAGGGATAAAAGCTGTATGAACAAATTTCAAAACTAGTTATTTAGATTTAATTTCTTAATAAACTGTAAAACTTTTTTCTTAAATACTTCGAAATAAGTATGGAGCGAAATCATCCAGCTTTTGTAGCTTTAACTAAAACATTTTAGGCAAATAACTATTTTTGTTTTATGAAGTCTTTTATTTTTATGTAAATTTTTTCTTATAGCATTTCCGTATGATATAAAGAACTTTAAGATACCATGAATCAATACCAATTAAACAATTCAAATATCATTGACAAAATAAGTTATAGTGAACATTCATAACTTTAGTAAGCGTTTTACTATAACCGAACACGTTAGCACGAGTGCGATACGTATTGTTACTTAATAGTTCTCTATAACTTTTTAACTGAAAGGGGGACTATATAAGATGCACGACATCAGATGAAAAATGTAACTTAGTACAAAATTTAATATTATATGCCAATAGAAATATAAATCTGTGCTCCCGGTATCTTTAATAAAGGAACATATTTTTACTAGGGAATTTTACTATTAGATAAGTTGAAAAGATTAACCAATACTGATTGGCCCGTTTTTGTTGCGTAATAACTGATATAAAGTAATCCAACCAACTTGAAAATCTATACCAATTTTCCGAACAAAGCTTCTGAGACTAACTTCTTCCATAAGATTTCCTTTATTCCCTGCGTATTTACTCTTTGGGGATGTTTTCAATCCAATGATGCAATCCAATTAGTACTCGCCTCCATGCCTAAGGCCAAAACAATGTATTTTTTCGCCATAGGTAATCGAACAAGAGGGAGGATTCCGCTTTTTAGGAAGAAGTTGACCCACTTTTGTAGATTGTCGATACTGAATGATTGGGCAGAGGTATGACTCTCAACTTCCAGAGGTAGAAAAGAGTACTTACCTTGGGTAATTTTGAGATTATGCCATTGCCAACCTTTGTAATGCAGACTACTTATAACTACTTTTTGTTACTATAACTTTCAATTTGTAGTTCAAGTTAACAGTAGTAGTTTTACTAAATTGTTTTTCTGATTTCTCATAACACATGTTAAGGAAAGAGTTTGTTTTTGTGGAAATAAGTGAAATTTGAGGTTAAAATAAAAAAAAATATCTATTTCTATTTGTAAAACCTCGTATTCTCTTTTCCATTTTCTTCTCTATTCAATAAAATTTGATTCAAATATGTATCATCTTACAGGATTCAGTCTAAAGATTTTGAAGTTAATTAATCATCCTGCTGAACTCAATTTTTCTTTCATATGTCAGCTGCTAACATTTTTATTAAAATAGTAATAAGTTTAGTTTATTATATGGGAAATACAATACTGTTTACCAAGGAGCTGTGGCCCTTCAAATAAAACATTTATTTTTAAACATAAATAGTACTTGGGCATATTAGAATAGAAAAATTATGAAACCCAATTTAAATTGCAATATAAAGAAACACAAGTGAAAACCACAGGGGAAGAATGGTATTTGTCCACTTCGGCACATCTTTTGTATAGGTTGTCTGGCCACCATGTTTGACCAGCGGGCGCCCGAGGTTCGAATCAACGCTTAGGCATGGATGTTTGTGTGTGTTATGATGATGATTAAAAAAGACCCCCAATTATATCATCAATTGTTGGGAAATAGACCAACTTTCTTTAAAGAACAATATTGTTACATTGTAAGAACTCTAACCAACTTCCTTAAAGATAACTTTTAATTTATATTTATAAACCAACTTTTTGAAAAAAATTGTTTTAATTAAGATGGTTTTTTTAGATATTTATTTATTTTTCAGATTATTTTAAGTTGGCAATAGTTAATTATTAATGTTCTAGAAGGGCATTGTTTTTGATGATAACTTGCGACTTGAAATTCATGAATGTGTAAATCAGTGTAAATAAATGTATAATTTTTATTTATTGGCGTCCGTGATTGAGTAGAGTAGTGACAAAAAGGTTTTTGCTGCACATCAATAATATGGTCAAACATGGCGGCCGGACAACCTAACAAAAGCTGTGCCGAAATGGACAAATACCATTATTCCCCCGTGGTATTCAAGTATGTAAAACAACCAATTACAATATTTAAGGAAAATTCATAGATTCACAGTATACATACATATCTAGTTTATACTTTAGTTACCCAAATATTGTTTTTATAAAAAGTTAAATTGAAAAATTAATTTTCTTGCCCTTATCCCTAAGGAGCGTGCTCCGTAGCTTGATAAATGCTGAAATAATGTAACAACCAAATACTATAGCTCAGAACTGAATCCTAATAGAGTCACATCTGCTCACAACTGGGGAAAATCCTTGTAGAGAAATTCCCTCTACGTCCAGAAGTCCGATAACATCACGTGTCACGTCTGAATTTCAGTTCATCTCCTTACAGAAGCCACTGGTTATTTTTCAGCTGAGTTTCGAGGGTTCTGAGCAGAAGCTTTGCATGTGACCGGAATTCAATAACTCTTCTTCTCGGTTGTAGTCTGAATTTTGGTTATACTCTCTGGGCGGAAACGGTTGTTTAAAAATCTCGCTTTTTCAAACGCCTGAAGGAAAAATACGCATTCTCGTAGGGAGAAGCAAGTCAAGTTTAAACTTGAAATATCGCCACCTGGTCAATATTCCAACGAGTTGAGTATTGTATTCGTATGGTTTGTGGTTTTAAAAGTTTTCTATCAAATAATGGTTTAGTGGGATTTGGCTATACTTTTCAAGATACTTTTTTGTACCAATTTGGACGTATTCCGAGGTGCCCTTCTTGACGCTTTGAATATTAAATTTAATTACTCTTTTAGGTTTAGCTAAACAATTCGTTTTACTTTTTTAAAATTTTAATGGATACACGATTTTTAATCTCAACATAATTATAATAACTCTTTTTACTCTCTGATACAGTTGTGCACAAAATATTTTATAAATAAAACTATTTTTTTTTTCTAAATAAGTAGTTTTATTAATGAAGCTGAACATACAAAAATTACAATAATAATTATACAAAATTCAACTTATTTTCTTTTTAGTATGCAAAAACAAAATTAATTAAGAGTTGGAGTAATTGTATTTATTGAAAATAAAAGTGGAGATATGCTTAAGTACCACCATACTTAGAAAAAAGAAAAGAAAGCCTGTCAAAAGTTTTCAAAACCTGATAAGTTAAATGCAAACATCACAGTTTTACAATATTATACTTATTTATCAGATTTACTTCAGTTATAGTTTATAACTCTTACTTAATAGAAAAACAAAAGTAATCATATTTCCCTTATGTATATGGGATATCCCTAAAAAAATGGATTAAGTATCCCTTAGATAATCATACAAAACATTAATTTTGAATAGTAAACCATCAAAGGTTGTTCATTAAAGAAATTACGTAATTTTTAAAGATAGTCTATACTTTAAAATACACATACACTAAATTAAATTTTTAAAGTTTCATACATAACAGACAATACAAGAAATAACATATTCTTGAAAAAAGTTTTCCTTGCGCGTTATTCAGACAATCATTTCTTGAGGTGTTGCTAGTTTTTGTGTACAAGTTTAACTTTAAAATTATAGCTAGATTTCAAAGTTCTATTAATTGATTTTGTTATATTTTTTTTGCTGAGGGGTCAAGTATCCCCAGTCTCCCCTACACATTTTTATGGTTCGGATTTTAATATGCTAGAAATTCTTACATACATTTTTGTGATGTTATTACCCATTAGGATATTCCTGACCTAAGCTATCATAAATCTCAGAAAGAATATATCTTGGGGAAGGTTAATTTGCTCTACTTTTTGAACCTCTTGGCTGCCATATATTAACAAGCTCACGATTAAGATTAATAAATTCTAAATAAATAAATATAGTAGTATGACCTATAAAAATGGCAGTTCATATAGTTTTATTATAAATACAACACATTTTTTTAGAAACCTATAAAGTTTAGAAAAAACATCACAAGTGTAATTTATAGTACATATTTTTATAAGAATATTTTTAAAAATTTCTCTAAAATATGTAACTTTTATAAATTTTAATGCAGTAGTTTTAGATTACACGAAAGTTAGAAGGGCACAGATAGAAACATTTCTTACACAGCGTCGGTAATGATCTTTACATTTTTCAATGCTTTATTTTAGTGTTTAATCTTCAAAATGCCAAAAGAAATGGTCATAAAATTTTTTGTGACAATTTTATAATGTTGTTTGTTCACAAATACCTTATTCGAAAACTTCGGCGAAAGTGAGTTTATTATTTTCACCGGAAAAAACATAAAGCTATTGTTTTTTTAAATAATTTTTCGAAACTTTCCAAGCTAAGGTTCTTGTACTTAACTTTTGATTTTCAAAAGCACTTAAGATGAGTTATAAATCATTCTCTGTAAAGCTTGGTATATCAGCTCACAATTTCGTTCCTACAAACATTTTTTTTGTGAAAAATAAGAAACACGAAATGTTTATGTAGCTCCCAACGGTATTTGGGGGTTGGGATTATTACTTTTTTAACTTTTGAGTGCCTTATTTTCACTTGTTCTTCAGATAAAATACTTTCAAAGCTATAATACTTCCGTTTCCTTAAAGCTTCCGATTCAGTAAAGATTTCTCCCAAAACATAATCTCTAGATATTTGTGTTACAGATACAATTCTAGTCTGAAATAAAAGGGAACCAAAATATTTATTTCAGTTGAAGTTTCAGAGATAGTTAGAATAATCTTTGTTTCTAGTTATGTGCATCTAAAAACGCACCTTTGCATTGCATTAACATTTATATTCATAAATGAAGAAATTGCATTTAGTAATATTTGTAAGTTGAAATTTTATAGATTATGATTCCATGCATGTTCTAGTAAACTAGATGATTGTTATAACTTTATGTAGTAATTTCTTTTTATTTCTTTTTTTTAAATTTTATTTTCTTTAATTTCTTTTTCGGATAAATAATCTCATTTCTCCAGTTATGGCTAGGTGTTCAGTTTGTCTCTGTCTATATATGTATAGAAATAATCACATTTAGAATATAAAAGTAATTCATTAACAAATTTTAAAAGTTTATTTTTACTCTCTTAATATGAAACAGTAAAGGCCATGATAAATGGGTTAGTGAGAATTTTCTTAATTTTGCGTTTTACAGAGAGGTAGGTGGCTTCACTCATAAATTATATTTTCGAGCATTGCGAATTTTAATAACAGTCTTAACTTAATTAAATATCACACTTGAATCTGGATTTTAGTTAAACTTACTTTACAAAAAATATCTCCTTATTCTTGAATATTATATTTTATCCTATATAATTCAAACATATATATGTTCTACTGTTTTTAAAATTAATACATTTTTAGCTAAATTGTTTCTCTGATAATTTAACTATGCTCCCTGTGGAGCTCTCAGTCGATTTCCTAAAAAGATATAAGTGCTATACATTTGTTTTTGTAAATATCTATTACGAAAAGAGCTGCGTGACTAAAAAATTTTGGAACAAAAGGCAATATATAATGATACTTTATAAGATTAATTTATCATATTTTTCCAATTTACTTGTTTCTTAGTCGATTCTCAAAATTCATAAACATTTTAAAAGGGTTAAATGGTAGCTGTTCTAAAATGCAGTGTTACTTAGTAAAAAATTAATTGAACTATACTAACCTAAATTTGTAACCTAACACACTGCTTTGAATCTTATCTATTAAATGCTAAATAGCTAAAGATAAGCCCACTAATAAATCTGGGGATTATTTATGTTCTTATACGTAAAAGTTTTAGATGATAACTATTCAAGCATATCTGGTAAATTTTGGAATCCATTCTGACACAGAGTTTATGATGAATCTGAGTTTTGAATTATATAATCCTTTTATCTTTCCAAACATATTTAAACTAACAATAGTTCGATTATAAAAGGCATTTTCCATAAAATCCGGTTTTAAAATCCACCGAAAATTATTTGAATGAACTAGAGCTGTGGCTCGCCCACTGTGTGTCTCCAGGTCAGGTTTTTTTGCGCCACAATACGATATTAAAAATGTAATTTAAAAAAATATAATTATGTACTTCGGTTAAGTAAGGATGATTGCATCTCTACAAGTTTTAAACGCCTAAGTTAAGCGAAAGTTTCGCGTAAAATTTTCTAGTTGCAGTTTGAATTGATGAAATTTAAAAATCCTTGTCAATAAATTTAATGAGTGAGTGATAAATACTCACTCATTGATAAATGACACTGAATTTATCACTTTGCCCGTAACATATGCGCACTTTTTTCAACTACGGCTTTAAAAACTTGATTTCTTTTTGAATTACGTTGCAATTTTTTTACTTCAAATTTCAATAAAATTAACCAGATGAAAGCAAAAATCTGTATTAACGGAAGCCGGTTGGGAAAGATTACTTTGTTTAAACCTTTTATGTGCATTTTAATACGTTGTACTACAACCTGTATATAAACTAAACAAACTAACTGAAAACGAACTAAATAAAAAGGAATTATTGTTTTCCCTTTCATTTAATCCTTAGCCATGGCCTTCTATGAATAACTACTGATCTTTGTTGTTTATTCCCCATTAGTGACGCACAAAACACTAGAATGGTTCTGTAAAGAATGCTCGTTGGACGCTGGAAAAATTCCTGGATCTCACAAGACTGGAAAAATTCTGAATCAGTTTCCAGAGAGACATCACTCATTCGTTAAAGAAATTGGGAGCTTTCTCTTTTGTGTTCCAAGCGCTATCATTATCTTTTTTTCATTATGATGAGAAATAACAGGGTACTTTTCTAAAACCTGCTGAGTTTTAAAGGGAAAAATTATACGAGCTTGAAACCGATTTCAGAAAGAAACGTGCGTGAACTTTGTCGTTTAAAGTGTTATGGAAGTTTATTTTATTTATTCGAATTCTTCAACTTTTGTTATTATTTCCTGGTTTTATTTTCGGAACAAGTTTCACCCTTCAAATTCTATATTCAAAGAAACATCTACTTTTGAAATTTCTGTCTAAAACTTTGTATTTTCTTAATAGATGGCAAGATTGTTTCACAAGTCTACCGTAAAAATCTTCTTTGAAAGAGAGAAAGCGAAAAGAATTTCATCCCAAAAAGAGGTAAAATTAAGTGTTCTTTAAATGTTTTAATTTTTTTTATTGTTTAAAGCCTTTTATTCCATTGATCCAGCCACAAAGTAACTGGATATGTATTGATTTATGATTTGATTGGTTCCAAGCTGTTCTAAAGTTAATGAATTTTTTCTCCCAGAAGCAATGTTAAAAACGATGCTTTTAGATCATAAACTGAAAGCAACAGAAAATGAGTTATTTAAACCCATTTTGTGTATAAACGAGTAGACGGAAAAGATAAATGATAAACTTGAATAAAATTCTTCATCTAAGGTATTCAAACTGGCGTATCCTATACCTTTCCTAAATTCTATGCCTTTCACAAGTGATTGCAATCCAGTATGTAAAACAGCACCCACATCTTTCTTAATCAATTCAACTTAATCATGTGCTAATATTGAAAAGCACGCAATAGCGTGATTTAGAAATTTGTTGCTCAAAACTTATGATAAATATCCCTAAAATTTTTAATTTAGGTCTAAGTTTCTGATTATCTTGAAATATTCCATTACATTTATTCAAAATATTAACCAAACGTATGTTTGATAAATATATTAAATGAATAAACTGTTCATTTGATTACTTTTTTGACATAACTAACACAATATTTTATTATTATCTTAATTAAATATATATTTAAAAATATTTTCTATCTAAACAACAAATACACTAGTTTATTCATAATATGATTAAATACTCCTAAAATACATAAAAGATAAGCAGACAGTAAATGAAAATTTAATAGTATCCCATATTTTAGTTGAATTACCTATGTTATGTTTAAACATATAAACCTAAAAAATATTAATCATTATTACTACGAAAATACTGTTACTTTATTAACACAGAAAAGAAGTTCCACAATGGAAAGCATGGATTCGCCGATTACATGTAATGAAAATCGATGATAGTATGTTAGAAATACTGAATTTTAGACTATTCCTGCAACTGTAGTGTTCACAAATTGTTTTTAAAATACACCTCTAAGCCAATCAATCATCTAGTGGCCCTTTATTTTTGACATGTGAATTCTGCGTTTCTGGTTCAAAGAGTGCACATTTCTGCCACTTATTTCTTCTGATGTTTTTATTTACAGTCACAGTAATGACAAAATAATTTTCCCTCTAAAAATATAAGACTACTTCTACAAGTTTATAAACATCAATTTTGGTTTCCATACTTTTTTGTTGTGTTTCATACAACAACGATTTGATGTAAAGGTACTAACAGTTAGAGTTGAAAAAATAAATAAATCATAATGAAATAAAAAAAAATTGCACTGTTATGTTGATTGGTATTTTAAATTTATACACTATTGAAAAAACTGCTGAGAATTTATTGCATCAATTTTGATGTTTTTAAATTATTAAAGTAAAAATACAAATAAAAGCTTATTTATCCCAAAACCTATTGTAATCTAATTTTCTTAACATTTTCAACTTTTCATTAAATATATTCAGTTTAATAATGAGTTTTAGCATGCATAAAACTTTTAAAGCATTCAGACTAATTCTTTCATTTCTCTGAAGGATCTATGCGTGAAATAGGGTCAGTCATTACAAAAGATGACAGATCTACAAACTTCTGGAGCGTTAATTAATTTTATTGTAACGACTTGCATCAGTTTGAAATCAATGACCATAACCAAGAGTTAGATGGAAATGTTTGTCAGCCATTACAGGAAATTTTGCATTAGCAAGTTTGACTTTCTGAAAGACGTTCTTTTTTGTTTTGACCCGTCAAACGGAGTAACTTTACCCATTTCTTCCCAAAATGGTTCGAGCCTTCTAACCAACCATACAGTTTTCATATCAAAAACTTAATGTTCGGCACTAGTTAACTAGAACTAGTTGCAACTAGTAGTTAACTACTGATCAACTAGTAGTTTAACTACTTTTGGTTTAAACTAGTTCAACTAATAGTTGAACTACCTTTTTTAAATAACTACTAGTTGAAACTACTTTCAAAAAAAAGATTATTAAAATTTTTATCAAAATATAGAAAAAAAATTGTACTGTAACAAATTTAATTAAGATGGTAGAGTACTCAAAATACCATAACCAGAATTAAAGGCCCTTTTTGCGCGTTTTTTGTGATATAGATAAGAAAGATGTATTAGAATTTGGGCAAAAAATAGGTTATGAAATTAAATAGACTAGTTAACTAGTAGTTAACTACTTTGGGAAACAGTTAACTACTAGTTGTAACTAGTCCCAGGAAAAAATAGTTAACTACCAGTTGCAACTAGATTTTCCCAGACTAGTTAGTAGTTGGTAGTTAACTATTTTTTGACCACTAGTTGCCGAACACTATCAAAAACTAGGCACCAAATACAATTGGCTAAATTCAAAAAATTTTAACAGTTTAAATTTTGTTTAACTATAGAGATAAATATTAACAGTCAAGGGAGGCTTGTTTTAGTTTAGAAATTAAGTTATTATATAGTAGTTAATATGTTTTGGTCTAGGCATGTTGTATTCTTTATTTGAAAAAAAAATAATAAAAACACACAACCAAACTTGACTTTGAATTTAACCCTGTGATTTGAATGAATTTATATACCTTTTTGTAGCCTTTGTAAACTAAATTAATTTTTTGGTATGTATATATTTTCAATGTCTTCAAGAAATTCACAAATCAGTCTATATCGCTCAATTTTATTCAGTTTAGATACTTATTATTCAAATTGAGACTCCTATTTCTACTAACTAAAACATATTTGGTTTTCTCATTTACACAACAGCTTCAAAACGGATTTCTCAAACATCCCTATGCATTCATTAGATTTTAAATTTCCAAAACTACCTTTAGTTTGTTCGAAACTTATGAAAAGAATCTGCAGCTGAAAGTAATCAAGATATCTACTAAAACATGCATCTCGGAAAGCAAATTAAGGTTCGCTTCAATGCTCTAATGCATTTCGACAAAAGCAAAGTCAATTTGTAGATTACGGTTTAATTGCTTTTCCGGGCCGATTACTTTGCTCCTCTCTTTACAGTCTCTTATAGGACTTTTTGCTTTACTCCTCGCTTTTGAGTACTTTTTTTGCTGTTGGAGAGTTAGATAGTCTTCAATGTAAACTGAGAGTAAGAAATTGATTTCAATTGAAGTGAATTTCACGCTGTTGGATCTATCTGAAATAAAAGTATTACTTTCCCTCAACAAACTGATCGTTTTTAATTAGAAATTAAAAGTCAATTAATTAGGGAAGCTTGATAAAGAGACAATCAAAATGTGTATTAATTTAAAGAAAATTGCCTCCTTACTGTTTGCTCTTAGTAACCATGCCAAACTAATGATCTTTAATTACTGCAAATGTTGTTTCCAAATGTGTGAGAAAGTAGCAAAAAAATATCGTTCAACGATTTTTTGAGTAATGTTTTTCGGAGATGAACTCTGAGAAATAAATTGGAAAACATATCTGATCTCTGGTACTAATCACAATATTGTTTTCTCCTATGTCACAGGAGAAAGTCAATGACATATATCTGCCGCACACCGTTTTAGAAGCCCAATATAAAAGAAATCCTCTAACATAAAAAGAATCCTCTAACATAGCATCCCCTTCTCAGTAAGAATTAAATAAAATAAAATTTATTTGAACAAAAAAAATAACAAAACAGTTTTTTTTCTAATTTGAGTAACACAAAAAATTGCATACAAAACTAAAGCTTAAACAAAGAAACCTCATCTTGTCTATGAGAAAATGGAATTCTTAATAAAATAAAATGCAGTCAAGAGTAAGACTTCTTAAGAAGGATTTATGAACAGAAGAAATTAAATTGTCTGTTATTAAATTGTATTTAATTGGAATTACATCTAGCGGTATAAGAGATGGGCATCATCATTCAGCAATATAAACTATAGTATAGTACTGTCTATTTATCACTCATTTCCAATCTTTTCTTCGAATAATGACTTCTAACTTTCTGTACCTGGATGGCAATAACTCCCATATGCATCCCCTCATGCACACCATACAGCAAAACTTCCATGAAAAGTGCATAACATCATGCTGCACGAAACGATCCCAGCACCTATTCCGCCCAGCAATGGTACAAGGCGGCACTTAGGAGAAATATTTCACGCTCCAACAATAATACACGGAAAGGGCCGCTGTGGAGCCATCGTAAAACACGAAGAATATAAGACCATGGATGAAGAAATCCATGGTTTATAAGAGGCGCTTCGGGAGAAGGGATAAACCTATATGAGAAATGGAAGCAATCTGCAGGTTACGGCGGCACAGTCCAAAAAATCCCAAAACTCGGACCAGGAGAATTCATCGCTTATTGGAGGCTTACATGGGGCAAAGATCTTGCTAAAAATGGATTGTCAAAGTGACTTAGAGATTTAAGTTGTGGCGCCGACAGTCATCAAAATGGTTGTAAAACTTAAGAATCGGCAACGCCTTGTTGCTATAAATTCCCGTATTTCGTTTCATCGTCTTCGTGTGGACTTACTGAAGAGAAATTGGACGGTTTGGGATTTGGAAAGGGATTGAATCTGATGATCATGGGTTGAATAACAGGAAGGGCTATTGTGTATGAATTATTCATACTTGCATTTAATACCTTTATGTTACATTTGTATAGTATTAGATGTATGGGATAGTATATCATTTGGTGTCATGTATTTTCAAGCTGCGATCAGACTTTTGATTCTAAGTACTATTAGAAAAATCGTTCTGTCAGAAGTTCGCTATGAAAGGTGTGCAAAAAGTAAATAAGGCAGCTAGAGCCACAAAAATGATAGAAGCAAACATTTTAGTGAAATCTTGAGGTAGAGGTTTCTTTATATCTCTATTTTATAAATTAGAGAATGAATTTTAAATACTTGTATTGTCTAAATAGGGTATCTGACTGTGTTCTAGTAATTTAACTCAATTTCTGCGTTCGTTTTAAGAGGAAAGAGAGAAGTCTGATTTACTCTGCTAAGTTTTTTTGTTTAAATGTAGTATTTTTGTGTGTGATTGTGTGATATTTTTTGTTTAAATTTTACATTAATATTCAAGTTTATGTCATGCTTTGTATGTCAATCAGAATCCTTACGATGCAAAAAACCAAAGCTTTTAAACGACTGCATTGAAATACTCTTCAAACAGGCAATTGAATTGAAAGTAATATAATATGATTAAATTTTTAGGATTTTTGACAGTTGAAACTATTTCTATATGTGAAAAAGGACTCTGACAACACCTAAATTTTGGTTACATACGCATCTTAAAACACATACATATGAAATAAGGCAAAAAAATCACATTCACGAACACTAACACTATTAACATTTATCATCTACACGTTTACATTACATTTATCATCTACTCTTTTTATTAACACGGCTGATTAACCGTTTCAGAATCCTAAGGGAATTACATCATAACAACATGCTTCCTTTACTCCCTGCTGCATCTAAAGCCCACATACCAAAAGAAATCGAGGTTAAAAATACCTTTCCCTTATCCGATAAATCCCGTTATTAAGTTCTATCTTTGAATCATCCTTCTCTCAACCTTGACGATCGCAGCTCAAACCTTTTCACCGGAAAAAAATCCTTCCCGCTTCCAGTAATAAAACATTCAGTCCGATTATTATCTGTCTCTAGTGAAAGGAAAAAAACCCTTTTAATTTCGCTCTCTAGAAGGATTTCATCCAGGGGGAGTTATCTATTTACACCTGAGGTTCATTAACAGGTTGTTTTGCTGGCGTTCCGTCGATGTGGTGTGTTTAGTCTTTGTCGAGACGGATCGGGGAATTGTAACGTATTTTGCTTCGATAGGGAATGACAACTGTGTAACGGTTAATGAGGTCTGTAGGGAGTATCAAGAGAAGGCTAATTCCTTTAAATGTCTGTTTGAATAGGGTTTTGAAAGATATGATTTGGTTCGGTATAAAATTGTTGGTACTATTTCTTTTCATTTTTTATTCTTTTATTGGTGTATAATAATATTAATGTTGGTGATTCTGAACTAATAAAGAAATAATCAATCACCTTCTGCTATTTAAATATATTGGGGATGATAGAGTATTATAGAGAGGCGGATTGTGAGAGGCAAGTAGTTTCAGGCTTTTGATGTCAGTAGTATAATGATACGTGATGTAACCCTGGGGTTCATTAAAATTGAATGAAGTAGAGATTGACATACTAGTAGACTAATCGAAACGTGGGCGTTTTAGTGTGTATTTATTTTGAGCGTGTTTTCAATTTGCGTATTTTTATAGTTTTAACTCTAATTTTAGACCCTTTTTACTTAAAACCCTAAATTTAATTCCCAGTCTTAAACCATTGTTTAGGTATTTTTATATCTTTATTTGTTGTATTTCCAAAGTTATAGGCATCTTAGACAAGTTTTGAAACTATTCATAAGTGAGAACATTTTAAAGATTTTTTTGTAATTAATAATTACTAACTTTTTTATAATTAATTTTATTATTTGTATGACAGCATGCGCACATTTAAATACCTCCCCGCTGATGCTGAGTGCTTCACAGTCCCCTAAATCCTCGTAAAAACAAAACTTTCAAGTAAATCTACTTCAGTATCATTGTATACATTCTACTTCATCTTAAAATGAATTTGGAAGTCAAATACGAAAAAATCAGTTCAAACATACTCGTCTCTTTACACGATTCTGTAAGAAAAATCAAATTTCAGTCACTCGGCTGATGGCTGATTAATTCAGACTTAAACTTCCTTCCCATGCTGATCTATGGCATCGGTAGTTATTTAACTGCTTACCAGATAGTATAATCTAGTAGTATGTAGTATGTGAGTTTTAACGTTACTTGATGCCTCTAACTCGTATTATTTGAAATTCATAAGTTAGGTGCCACTATTGGGTTATTGGTCACTATACCCACAGTTACTTTAATTCCCACAAGGTACCTAATGAAAGTCATTTTACTAAAAAGAGCGCCCTCTCTTCAACATATCGCAGACCATAGCCAATGTGATATAGAATTTAATCTCGCTGAAATTCGCAGAGCCGTCGTCCTCTTTCACTAATCAAATTACCGCTCTACACAGTCCGGCTCAAGGATATTCCCGCTTTCCTTCCGCTCTGACCTCGCAGCGCTGTAGATATGATACGATAAGTGAGCGGAGCGGTCGTATCCTTTCCCGGTTCTATGGGGAAATGAATGGGGCAAAAATGAACGGGGCAAGCGAGCTGCGGTACAGAAACTTAATGTTGCGGCTCCCCTGAAGAGGACGTTTTCGGTTTCTGTAATGGATGTCTAAGAGATTGTCCCTTGCGGATTGCTAATTAACAGTCCAGGAGTCTTGAAGAGGTTCCAAGGAATATCTGGAGGTCGAATAGTTTTTGTTTTGTCTGAGATGGGATTATTTTTAAGGCTGTATTTTGTTTGGAAATGCAATTGCTAATCCTATCAAGTAAACGATGCATTATTTGAATTGAGTTTTCCGGGGAAAAACTTTATAATTGAATTATTGAGGCTTGATGTAAAGATTATCTTATGAGATTATTTGTCTAAAGACATTTTTGTTCAGAATGCATAAAAGAAATAATATAAGAGTTTTTACGTGCATTTTATTTCTTGAGAATATCTTTTTTGGTTTATTAATACTTCTTTATACTTGAAATTAAGCGTTTATTTTTTTTTCATTTTATTCACTAATATTTCCTAGAATTTCTAGAAAAATGCTAACTAGATCAAGTACGTTTAATTTAGTTTTGGAAGCCAAAGGATCATGAAACTACGTTTTAATAAAAACACAAATGGCCAAAAATACCGCACGAAATTTGCCAATCCACTTTACACACAGAAATTATCCCGCACTGCCAACTAGTACCTCTTATTAGATGCTAACCCAATCATTTCACGAGCAGTTAAGAAAAAATAAGATGCAAAACATTTTTTTAGGTGAATAACGCATGCAATTCATAGGAGATTCGCATTCTCAATAAAGAAGCTATTTCATAATGTCAATTTCAGAATGGTTCTTACTTCTTTGGAAGAAAAATTATATAGATAAGGAAGCTATGCGCCTTTAAACAAAACGAACACATCAAGATTTGGATAAACAAAAGCAAAATCTCACTTCCTTTATTCACCTATTTCCTTTCTTTCGGCCCAGGTCAGAGAAACTCTAAATCGCATTTTGCTCCTAAAACGCTTTTTTCAGCTGGAAATTTCGAAGAACAAATCGTCGCCTCTTCCGAGACATAAAAAAGCAGAAACAATCTCCTGAATCTTACACACACCTCATAACAGTAAAATCTCAAAACATCCCTTCAGCTGGAGAGTGATAAAAACCATTCTTGAACTCGTAACCTCTCTTCAGAGCTATATAGCGTGATCACTGGTCGTGAGGAGAGAACCAAAGAAAGATACAGAAGCTCTTTCCTTGCTTTGTGCCAAGGACATCTTATTCACTGGAAATATCGCTCCAAATTCTGGGGGAAATATCTTATTATTACTTTACTGATAACAGGTCTTTTGTTGCTTTGGATGCATTCTGTGTTTCAGATAGATTTTTTTCCTGCCTTCTTTACATGGAAATGGAGAAGGCGTTACGATCTTTATTTCTGGATTATCCTTACAAAAAGTTGGCCAGTTTCACGATTATTATTCTTCCCAGAGGTGAAAAAGGGTTATGTGGTTTTCTTTTGCTAGCGTCTGTACGTCACTTCTGAATTCCTTACGCTACACAGATAACGATTCCCATGATGCGTCATGTATAAAGGAAGAAATATTAGTTACTACTGGCCTTGCTAAAAGCTAAGATTTAAATAAGGGATTTCTCTTTATCAAGAAATATTTCTTAAAAATCGTTTTTATGTGTGTATCGTTGTTTATTTTAGTAAAACTTTTATCTTAGAAAAAGGTCACATTTCTTTCTTACATTTCATGTAATTTTATATTACATAAATACAAATTATAAAATTGATAAAAAATGTTTGTTATTGATTAAATTGTACAAAGTATTATTATCATTCTTACAGCCACATATTTAAAACAAAATTACATTTATACATTTAATATGGGTTACCTAAATTCTTCAATACATTAATAATGACATATTATTATTTGTATTAATTCTATAAATTCTATTTTAGAATAAGATATTCATTCTTAGTCATATTATAATAGTTATGCTATTTGTGTTCTTTCATGGACATTTAAACGTTTAAGTTATCAGTCTACTTAATTCAGGTTCAATCTTTTATGTATTTTCCTGAAAAGTAACAGATATATTTAGCATATAAAAAAAGAGTTATATTTAAGACGCTATCTTTTTTGTTTTATAATAATCTTTCTACAACATTTCCATTCCTTATTATCTCTATTTTGGGACACTATGGTATTACGGATTTATAATATCTAGAATAATATGCATTGAATTCATGTTTACAAAATTTTTCCCCAAATACTTATTTTGAAGGGGTTCTTTATCTACGAACCATTATGGCAAACTTTAGGTGATCCTAAACTGAAATTTCTTTAAAATTGACCGAAGTAATAGCAAAATTAATAATTTCAGTCCAATTACAAGCTCTATATACATTCTTACAAAATAAATTAAATTACATCAACATTAGATCACAAACTTACATAACCCTACTAAGATCGATGATATAAATTCATGATGACTTCAATCTAAATTTCGTCTAGTTCCAAACAATGCAAACAATTCTATGTTTGTGTAATAGAGCCACCTCTAAACGGCCCTTGATCGAGAGCAGGCGGCGACTAGAAGACATTTAATGGAGATGTTTAAATTTACGTTTTAAATGATGCTATTTGTAATCGATTCAACATACAGTCAGTAGCTGCAGTATCTGTTAGGATGGTGTTATTAAAATATCCCGTTACTGATTACATTAAGTGAATCATACAATGCAAATTCAAATGGCCTTTGGATATTCCCGTTTATAGAATAACTGATTTGTTGTTGAGTTGGATTGGATATTACGAATTCAGTACCGTAACATTTCCCTTTGAGCGGGCGTGTTTAATAGTCTCCAATATACAATTCAAATTATACATCAAAAGTGGACTGGTATAGAATACACGGAACTTGTGATTCACAACCAATTTCACTTCTTAACGTAAGAGGGTAAGCAGTGACTTTTGTGAATTCTTCTAAGTGATTTTGAAAGTTAAAGTTAATCACAAAGGTTTAGATAATTTCAAATTCTGTAAGTGTGAGTCTTCGGATTTCTAAGGGATCGTCTGAAAATTTCGGTGTGACTAAAATTCATCTCTCTTTAAAATTCGGTTCTTCATAAAATTAAACAATTCAGTTGGTTAAATGATGAATACAGCTCATGTATTCAGTATTTTGGTATAAATTATACTGATAGCAATGGAAAGCAGTTAAAACTATTTATGTATATATTTCCTTAGTTGAAATATATTCCTTGTTAGAGGTAACATGGGGGATTCTTATGCATTAAGAAACTTTTCTGAGCCAAAGTTCCCATTTTGGGAACATTTTTAATAAATGATTTTTTTTACTTCAAGTAAGTAAAGATACATATCTCTAAATTATTTTCATGAATTATGAGGGTATTAATAATTGTTGGTAATTTTTCAATAAGTTTGCAACATCAATTTTATTTTTAAAAAGCTAGTAAAAATTGGCACTTTTTACTTCATAACAAAATAAATTCACTAAATATTATTTATTCAAAATCTTGAGTTTTAAATCAGTGAATATGTAAAACAATAGTTATGTTTATAAATTAAAACAAACAGGGGGGCAAAAAATAATTTTGAAAGATTTTACAGCTGTTTATTTAATATGTTCTCAAAATGGGAGCTTAGGCCGAATCTGACTAAGATGAAATCGTGGCGCACTCCCCGTATAGAAGGTATGCACCTGAATAAGTTTATTGCCTTTCTATTGAAATTCACACAACTTTGCTGTTCGGGGGTCCTCTCCCCTTTTGATCTCTGCCTTTTGTTGTTCTAGTACAGGTGTTTTTTTCCCCATCAACAAACAGATACACATGTTTTATTACCTAGCAAGTTTTGAATTAGTCACGATGCCACACCCTATCTTCTGAAGAATAGTCAAGGAAAATGCGTGTAGAATTATTTATATGCATTGTAAACTATAAATCCAGTAGTGAGAAACTTTCTTTACTTTCATTTAAATGTAAAAATGTTGTTGGTTTTAGTTGCGCAGCAAGTTAAACTATAAGAAAAAATGAGATTCGGTTGTATTCTAAGCAGATAAATCAGGTATTACATGTGTGCGACCAAATCTTGTTAAAATAACTTACAATAAAAATTTTTAATGTGCATAATTTTGATTTAGTGAAGCCAGATAGTTAATTCTGTGACGTCTAACTTATATTAGAACGGAGAAAAGCACCGACATTTCAAGAAAGACTATTGCATAAAAAGAGAAAAGGCTGTCAAAGAGAAAATTCTTCGTAAAATGATTAAGATAACCTGAATAAAATTCAGAATTAGTGGGGCAAAAGTAAAGCTTCCGTTGTACAAATATCATAAAAATGAAAACATTTTTGGCATTTAATGTACACAATAATTTATTCAATCACCATATAAATACGCTTATATTATGTGTAGGAATATATACCCCTAGTAAAAATAAAACTTAATAACAGAAATTGGGATATTTTTGATACATAATTTAACATTCAATACATAATTAACCTTTTAATACATAATTTAACTTAATACATAATGTCATAGTTTTCTACATTTTTACATGTTAACTAATAGAAATGAAAAAATTTCTATTGCAAGATACCAACGAAGATAAACACAATAACGTAAGAATTAATATGTTGTCAAAATTTTTTAAAAACCTAAGTAAAAATAATTATCAGACGCAGATTTAGCTATTGTAAAGAGCTTCATGTAGTACGACCTTCAGTAACTACAGTAATTTTTTTCACACATAAACCACAACCGTTATATTCTATTCGGACAAATCCAACTCGATATAAAAAAGATCAAACTTCTATCCATACAGCTTCTTATTCCTTGGGAAAAACGAGTCAGCACAACAAAAAAAACCCTTTAAAATCGAAAATAGCCCAAGACAGACTGCTTACTAAGAACCTCTTTCTGCACCGCTTGTTCGGTCGAACATGGAGCGATAAAGCTCGATTCTCGCTGATTCAAAATGAATCTTGGGCGATTCAGTCGTCAGACAAGATGGGGTGCGTACAGTTGCGGCCCCTCCACAAAGCAGATCGTAAATCTTCCCAGCTCTATTTGTTCCCCAAAAGTTGAGAGCAGCTTTCGTCCTGGAATCAATCCTCTTTACAGCCTGGGAAGGTTTGCAGTAGCATGAAATTAGCGGATTGGATAGGTGTCTTGTTGTACGAGTTAACGCGGGAAATTTACGGATTTAGGTTTATGTCAGTGTTTTGAGTTTACGGCTAACTTATATTAATTTTTAGAGAATAAGTGTACTAACTATAGGTTTTAAATTAATGTGAAAATACAAGTTTAAATTTCAGAGTGTTTTACATTAAATTGTCGTGAAATGCAGAGAAACCGCTTTATGCTTAAATGAACTGACCGTTTTTCTCTGAAGAAGTTTAAATCAGCCAATCAACAAAGGTTCATCAAATGCACGCCAAGTCACCAAGTGTTGCTAACTGAATGGGTTTGGCGACTCATAACCCAATTTTTAATATTAATTTACTCCTCTCCAAATGAAATTCCGCAGCTATTTTTTTCACAGTAAGTATTTTGAGTCATATTCTTATGCCTGTTAAATTTTCGTCCGTTTTTGTAAGTTTAGTCTGGGCACGTTTCCTTTTAGTTATTTTTATTTAATAAAAATTATCCATACACAATTCAAAGTGGGAAAGTAAAGTATAAGAAAATGAGATGACTTTCGTAAAACGTTATAATAATATTCATATAATAGCAGTGACTTAAAAAAATTTGAAATACGAATTAAACTTTTCATTAACCCACCTATATCGAATTCTATTAACCAGCTTTTCTTATCAATCACTATCTCTCTCCCTTTTCTTCAGCCCTTCTTTAATTTCAAGCGTACACCCCACAATTTTTCCCCACTAGTGATAAAGCACCCTCCTACCAACCACTCCTCGTCAATGAAAACTAAAAAAAACCCCAAACCACTGTAAACAAACTTCGCTCGAAAAAACTAATTTCACCCCATACAACCACCAAACACTACACACACATCTATCAAGATCTACAGCCCTCGAGAGTTTCCTGGGTGTATTTTTTCGAGGAAGGCTTAAAGAATACTCTCGAAAGAGCCTCCTTCGGGCGCTTTTTTCGGCATCCTTTACTTTACACCAGTTCAGTTCCACCCATTACAATTCAAGGGATGTTCCATTAGTTCCCCTCATGCTTGAGTACGTCTCCGCTGGCTTACCGGAGTTTTTCAAGGGAGCACTTACACGAAGCCTTGAAAAAGATTTGGCCATCGATTCGCAGCAGACTTTGAAAAAGTGGCCGGCGATGAAATGGGGCCCGGACAGTGCCACGCTAATGGTGGCTCTAATAGTGCTTTATGGACCCGCCAAGTGCTGACGGGAGTAGGGAGGAAGCGCTGTTTCCCAGTTAACTTCCGGGATTTTGGGAATCTTAGGATGATTGAAGTACGCCTCATTATTTTTACCCCCTTCTGTGGAGCGAGAAATGGAAAGGGGTGACTCTCAACAGATGGCCGCACGAGAAGGAGATAACGGCCGTTTACAAACGATACATTCAACCTTATACATTAATTTGTATATTTGATATCATAAAGTTTTGATGGGGGTATATTTTTTTTTTATTTATGTTTTGCAGAAAGTGGCTTGTACACTCGTGTTGTTGTTGTTGACTTATGCCACTTGGAATATCCAAGCTCCATCCGCAAAGCGTACAGGATTTACTCTAGTGTTCAAAAATTAAGGATAATTTGATATTTGGGGAATAACGACACAAATTTTAGATCCTGTAATGTAATTTTATCAGGGTCCTCATACATAAATCGAAACAAGCTCATATGAGAGCTTCAAAAATATGGTTACCGAAAGTCAATAAAGGATACAAGAATTAAAATATGTCCAAAATAAAAAGTATTCCACGCACTTAAAATATTGCATGGAGTTTAGCAATTCTATCATACCCTTTAGAAGTAACTAAGAATATATTGCTAAATGACTCTCCCATGAACGTTATAGTAGAACATCTACTACTAGAATCACTTAAACTGCGAAATATTCAAGTATCACGAGAATATACCAAGCGTAAGGGTATTAATGCGCTGTACTTTTCAAGCTATTTGAGCAAAAAATAATTCGAAATTTATTTATTTTTCTAAGAAAACTTAGAACTTTTTAGGAGTATACAAGGGCTTGCTTAATCTTTTAAACCTTCAGTATAGACTATATCAACTATAACGAATGATGGGTCGAATCATTAAAAATCAAACGCAGAAACATCAAGATTGTAAGTCGGATAACAATGCTTATTCCGACATATCTGTAATGACCTCGTTTTCTACAGTTATCCTCTGTAACAAAGTAGAACTTCACTCGCAATTTGAAGAAGGGAGAAAAAAATTATGGTTATTTTTAGATTTCTCATCTTTTTATTTCCATTGTGCTTTGGGGTGATTATATTCTTTAGGCATCAATTTATTTTCTGATGCATTTGTCTCTTTAAAATAAGTATTTTTCAGTTTTTCCTATTGGAATATGTCAGCGTAAAATTTAAAATTTAAAGTTTGTGGAGAACTCCTTATAATTGCTAATTTTGATATTAGTATTTAAAAATATTTTCTCTGTTAAAATTTTAATTAACCATTGAATTTATTCAATGCTATGTTATATCAACATACAACCTCCTCAGATACTGTGCTAAATTTAATGCTCGTAAAAAATTAACTTTTTTTTAAGAGCCCTAAGGATTCATAAAAACGTAAGAGGTGAATTGATTTTGTCGGTATACTTAATTAAATAAATCAGTGCCATAAAAATTTCAACATAAAACGTATAAAATGAAGATATTGTTTTCTCTCATACTACTGAAACCTCTGTTAATTTTTGAACTTATCTGTTTAATGGTATTTTAAAAATATTTGCATACTTGTTAGAGCAGAAGATATTCCTGGGATTAACTTTCACAGAATTTATCATGCTCATTTAATATTTTTTTTTACAATGTCATTGGTACTCAAAATTTTTCTTTCCTTCTGTAGATACAATAAGTAAATTATTTCTGCATTAAATAATTAAAATAATCAAAATTATGAAAATTTAAATTAAGCTTCGAGTTTATGTTAGAAGAAAATTCACTTTCCTCTTTTAACAATTTATTTATAAATCTTGGCATTGATTCATGCAAAGATACGTATGAGACAGGATGCTTTATCTTATACTATATCATCTTAATTCATTCTAATGTGTGTTTACATTATTCTATCTCGCCTTTGCCAGATCGTTTTCTCACAGACACTCCATACAATTATTGTGTATTGCAATTCTTGGTAGTCATAAATCAGTGTCAACATTTATAATGAAATATTGAAAGAGCATGAGAAATTGTAAATCGGATTACAGTAAGTCATAAGAATGGATTGTGACAGGATATATGTATTGTACTAAACTTATAAATTTCATTTAACAGAGATCATTTTGCAACTGTATTAACCATTTTTTCAATATAAATTTTTAACATATAATTTAATAATAATCCTTTATTTGTTTCATTTTGAGTTGAGTACTCCTATGAAAAGTTGTGAAGGTTTCAAGTTTAATTGGTGATATTTTTTGTTTCAATGTGTTTTTCAGGTATAATAAAATCGCACAGTTAAAAATTATCATAAGGAAATTTTATTAAAATAAGCATGATAATCTTATTTTTTGTATTACTATAAGTGCTAGGTTTATTAAAATGATAAAAATATTATTAGGTAATTCTACAGTAGGGCACTTATATTACATTTTAAGTTTTTCAGTAAAATTAAAAATAAATTAAATGCAAAAACATGCCTTACTTTAAGCATTCGTTTATTTCTTTTTGTTAACTATACAACTTAACTTTCTATGTTGTATTATGACTTACAATGAAAAAATACATTTTAGGTATAATTCTTTTTCTGAAATTAGTTTGACTAAAATGTTCAATTTTAGAGAGAGTTTAATGGGGAGGATTTGAATTTTAAGCTGATATTAGAACAAAGATTGTTGGTTAAACCTTGAACCCTCTCTTTAGTTTTTGGTCAAATTATATTTATAATAAGTTAATTGTTGAAAATAAAAGATCAAAATATTGTTTTTATTTATTTATAAGAGGGAATAGTATAATCTCTTAAAAAACACATCTTTAGGGCGTTTCAAATTTGATAATCCCATCAACCATTATATTCGATGTATAAACCTCATCTTCTCCAAAACTGGCTCAAAACGGGGGGCAATCTACTTCGTGGGAAGGGATAAATCACAGAGGTGACTGAGGCGGGAAGATAAAACGGCCGGAAATTGAGATGATCTGCCAGTGGATTAAGGCTGTCTGGGGCTGAGGGCACCTATGACGCACTTCGGGTCAGAGATTACAGATGAGAGAAAGTTCCAAGAACTAATACGCTTTTTTTTCCGGAAGCAAAATGTGAGGGTTGATTTGTGTGATTCTCGCTTCTTTTGAGAATCTCCTTTGTAGATAGAGATCATATTCAACTAATCTGGATCAAAATTTTTGCTGTTATTACGTGTCGATTTATAAAGCAAAATATGTTTTAGTTACTAACATAGGGTGTTTCAACATGTCTACACGAACTTTGCAGAGTCAGATGTCTTGCGTTGGGTTTATGAAAATTGCGACCGTAAGAGGTATGACGTCATATCCCGTATACGTTTAAAATGTTTGTAAAAAAAGGGAACATAGTTATTTGGATAGGTTTGCAAACTAAGAAATAAAAAACTTTCATTGTGCATGTATGCGCGCATCATGGAAGGAAGCAGTTGATTTTTATCGAATATGACATCATATTATTCTAAAAATAATAGTCGTCGTAGAGAGTTAAATCTACAGGCAAATTTTGCGTACTCCAGGCAAGAAATATTTCTGTGCAGAGGTTCAGCGGACTTCTTAAAACGCCCTGTTTAATTTTAATACTACTGATAGTACCACAGTAGGATTTGCGTTTTTTTACTTTTATTTTTCCCTCTTTATACTTAAGTGAATTTTATACTTAAAACGAAGAAAACAAGCTTGGAAAACAAAGAAAAAAAAAGATTTTACGGTTGCAACTTCTCCATTGTCAATTTGGGGATGGCTCGTAAAATTGTTCGTGGTACTGGGATAATTTTAGTGGCAGTTGCTAACAACAAAAACATTTGAACATTTCAAAAGAAACATTTCAGAATCTCTTGAAGTCCACAGAAAGAAATAGCAAGGAACCATACAACCGTATTCAATCACGTTCTACTGGTTAAAAACGTCTCGTCTACGGTGTCTACCTCGCTTCAGCTTTAGCAGATCGGAGGGCAATAACGCCATTTTAATGTTTAGTTTTACGACCAAGCATTTAGTTTGTTATTTTCTCTCCTAGACTCAACAGAAATCCAACAGCTATTCACTGCTTCAAAAAATAAGCAACTTAATGTCAGAGTGTTTGCCATTGATGGCAAGTGTTTGGAAAAAAGGCTATTGATTTTAGTAAAACAGAAAAAAAAAATAAGTGATAATTGACTCAAAATCATGCAGCGTCAAATATAATCTGTGAAGAGGGTAATAAAGAAAATTGGGGAGAGGCCCTCGAGACACATTTTTGCTGCTTTCAATTAATTTTCAAATTTTAAGTATTTTGCGAAGCATGTTTTTTTCTTGTTAGTTTGTGTCTAATAACCATAGCACATTATAATACGAACAGCTTATATGCTTTTAATAAGTTATTTGCTATGAAAACAGTTTTTAGTTTTGGATTTCTTTACATTGGATTTCTTTATTGGATTTGTTTAGTTTATATTATTCTCAAAATTATTTTAGTAACTAATTTTTATTTCCCATTAAAATCCATGCAAAACTTTATCTTTAATGAGATATGAATTGAATGTGTATTGGATTCAATCCATACCTGCACTTCACATCTATCTATGCACTTGCACATCTATCTATGCACTTGCACAACTATCTATGCACTTGCACATCTATCTATACACTTGCACATGTTTTAATGAAAATGTTTGATATATTAATGAAGATATTAAACAATTTAAAAAAAATGTGGGTTGAGTTAATGTTTTCCTCGAGATCAACTATTATTAAGATAAATATTTAAAAAAATCAATCACATATACTATTTGACATAAATTTCTTTCAACCGAGTATATTAGCTCTAAAACTAGAAATAAATTTCCTTCCAATGCTACAAGAAATCATTAATTATTACCTCTCTAATAACTCAAAACTCTATTCACGCAGTTCCAAGAGGAATGAGTAAGCAAGAGAGAAGTTGAAAAGAACCTATATTTCAATTGTCAGAAATGTAATTAGCATAATTACTCTAAAAAAACTATCCGTGATTTAGTTTCTCAATGATCAGCAAACAATGACTAATTCACGTAAATGGTTGACAACAGAAGTTTTGAAGTCTTCGTTCAACTTAACAATGATAAAGAATAATTGTTTGTTTTAATTGATGCCATCTTCGAACTAAAGTATTAATCAAGGAAGAATACATGTGAAAAGTCCTTAACTAATATATATTTCTGTCATTATCAGAGGATAATAATTATTTTGATTTTGAACATTCTCAGCTTTGGAATCCATTAATAAACTTTTCAGTGAACTTACTTTCATTTTCCCTGTTTTCTAACCTATTCTTGTTATGAATTCGAAGATTCATTGAACTGCACTGACAAATTTTGAAACATACTATTAAGGAATTTTTGAAGATTTCTCCATGTTCACCTTTTACAATCTATACCTTTCTCGATATTTATATTATTTTCATTATTAAAAAGATGTATATGTTACGGGCAATGTGATAAATCCGGGCATTAATCATAATGCCCGATTAATCACTATGCCCGTAACATATCGATGTTTAGTAGTTAATTATTTCAGATACGTTTAAAAATGAAATTAACCTTTGCTCAGTCCTTAAAGTGTTTTCCATGTTAGTGTTTTATTAAAATTTAGGTTACCAAAATAGTTTTAATAAACATTTGCATTATACAAGAAAGATATAAATAGATACCTACCTTTGTATGAAGTGTTTTTAACTTCTACAGAAAATTCAAAATTAATACCTCTTTTCAATGAAATTTCAAAAGTTAAATTATCACAAAATCATATCTTAATAAAAGCGTTAATATCCTTATGAAATATAATGGAATATAGAATTCGTTAAAAATAACATTAGTATATGCAATTTAAAAGAGTTACAATCGGTTGAGAGAATATCATTAGTTTTTATATCATATAGTTTTTATATCATATATATTTTATATCATATAGTTTTAAATTTTACTATAAATGTACATACAAAAAGAAGCACATACTTGTTTACGGACTTGGAACAAATTATTCTAGATTGAAAGAGACAGAGAAGTCAAAAAGATTTAGACAAGGTAATTTAAACCTAAAAGGTGGAGGGTATATTAGTTTTTTTTTCACAAACTAAATAAGTTAATACTATTAAGAACATCTTAAAGCGTCTTATCCTTTTAAAAGAATTAGAAGTTTTCCTGTTTTAGGTGATTTTATTCACTTTAATTAAGGACTATCTCAATGAATACGAAGTTTAAGCTGGTAAACCTTCAACTTAAATAATTATCTGAATCGAATATATTTTTAAACATTCTCTTAATAAATAATTAATAGGAAAACTAAAACTTTCCTTGCTGGATTTGATTTATAAAAGCTCATTGGTATTTATTTAACTAGTTCTTAAACAAGCATTTCAGAATAAAACAAGTGAAGTGACTACCATTAAAAATTCAGTGGTATTCTAAATATTAAAGATTCAAGTTCTGTTAAAAAACCTGTTATTCATAAAATTAATTAAATCGTAAAAAACTCGCATACTTAAAAATCTTAGTCTATCAAAAAGTGCTTACTAATAATATATTCTGATTAATAAAATATAAATATTCCTACATTCAAAAGTGTATAAATTTTTAACATGTCTTTAGTGTAAAGTATAATAAAAATATTTTTCTACCTGGGAAATGGTACATAAGGTACTATAAATGCTTTATTTTTAGTGAAAATCTTAAAATATGGTTATATTTAAATAACTACTTTCCATCCATTGATTAACGATTAACGTATATATTCGCTAACTGTGATAAAACTGATCATCCAAGGTTAACATTGCTATAAGTTTTTTCACTAATTAATTTACTACTTTTTCTTACAAGGCTCTTGAAAGTTACAATGGAGAAAACTTCTTGTTGTGTGTCAACTGTCTTCTTTTTGCTGACGTGTCACATTTAATTGATGTCATTATCTAGTTATTACCAGGAAACATTTATTTCTCTACAAGTAATGAGGTAAGACGATGTTCTTTGACTAAACTTAGGGTACATTCTAATTTTCTAAGTCTTTTAATTGGAGACAGATAATTTAAAGGTATAAAAGCTAACAAGTACGAGGTATAAAAAAATCTTTTAAAACTAATTTGGTAGAACCCTGCTAAGAAAGTAAAAAAAAAGACCAAGTTCATTTGATGCTCGTGATCGATAGATACTTACCATTCTTTTAGAGGATACCGTTTCTTAAGAAGGTATTTCTCCGAAATTTGAAAAACATGAGAAAATAAAAGTAATTATACAAAATACTAGATGTTTAATGCTAACACGTTTTTTTTTCTTTTGAAGTCATCAAGCCTTTAATGACTCAATTACCATTCTTATGTTTTATTAATTTTTACCCGGTAATTGTTATTTGCTACAGATTTGCATTATAATTTAGTTACATGTGGGTAGTAATAGTGCCTACCTAAATTATGCACAAAATCCCTCAAAATAGTGTTTAAGCGCCTAAATAGAGATTGAACTTAAAAATCAATGGATACCTCTAAGATTTGAATGTCTTTTTAAAAATTATAGTTTTCTTAAACCAGTTTTCCCGTTTTTAGTTTTAGATTTTGATAAACTATTAAACAAATTAACATAATTCATCAAATCTTTAATCTAATTTAATTTTAAATTATAGGAGTAGTATTTTCTAATTAACATAATAATCTAATTAACATAATCTAAACCTACCTTAAAAAGTTAAAAAACATCAGTTGCAATAAATAAACCAGACCAGTTCATATGTTAAAACATTAACAAGATAAATTAGTTACAATAAATATCAATTCAACTGGTAGTTCTTTATGCCTCTAATTCGTAAAATAAGGTTGCTTTTACATTAGTTGTTAATTTATTCCTTCAGATCTTGGAATCATTGAAGATATGTGTATGTGAAAATGGCCTATGTTTCCATAAAGATGGGCTCAGCTTTGTTAATAGTGGTTTTTAAATTTAATTCTTTTCAAAACAGTTTGAGATAGCTTTGACAAACTGTGGGAGTCTTAACACCTGATATGAAGTTCCATCATGGTTTAAACTTTGCATTAATTCTATCAATTTCTTTATATTATTTTTTAAGGTGGAAAAATAGACGAAGAATTGAGTCAAAAAATATTTTTTATAATAGTGATTTTACTATAAAACAATTTAGTTAAATGAAATTAAATTCATGAGATCATTTATGCTTAAAAAACGATTGAAATTTTAAACGGAAGACGGAAATAAAATCACTTAGTATCGATTCGATGCAAAATTGTGGTTTAAATGGACGAAAGTTTTAGAGTAGAAATTATGGTTATTTTGGGAAATTATGATAAATAAAACGCATATAGAAATTAAAATGATGCTCAAAATATTATCTATATTTTCTAGCTCATGTTTCCTTATAGAATAATTTTTTGTTAACGAGTCTCTGTTTTGGTTTCAGAAGGATCTATGGATATTACTAAGAAATATTCAAAAATACATAACGTAATAAAGACAAAATGTTATTTTTTTTTAAAATTCTAGTTCTAAAAATATTACTATCTTATTAAAAACATTGATATTCCTTTACCAAATACCCTACGAATCATATTAATTTTCCATTCATTGGACATAGATAAAGGATTCACATCAGAAAAAAAGAGTATAGCAATAATAAAAATTGAATCTTCTCGAATATATACAGATTTATCATATTCACAGAATCAATCGTGGACTTGGAAATATCTCAAAAATTCAAAGTAACATCATATACGTGATTGTACATTTGATTGATTGCTATGAGTTATATTCTACTTGGTTAAGTTAGGAATATGATGAATTTGTTATAAAGTCGTCTCAAGGACATGTCAAGATTTATAGACTAAACCTTACCACAAGAATCCCAGCTCATCGTAAGAAATCTTAGTTTAAATGAAAAAAAAAACCTTTATGCAAAACACAAAAATGAATTAAGAGAAATTAGAATCGCACTTGATTGGTTATTTTTGTTTGTGAATTATCTGATAGTTAATACACTATGTTAAAATAAATTAATTAAATTCAAGAATAAGATGAATCTGTTAATAGAGTGCAATTTTCCATCTTCTTCTTTAAATTTATAAAAGAAACGCTCTGCATTATTATAGTTATTGAATCCCACTTCACTGAAATTTCAGGAATACCCCAATATCTCTGATACATTTTCATTTTTAAAATATGATTAATTGGTCTGCTTAAATTAAAAGTAAAACTAGTTCGAAGGAAAGAATCGTGATTTATGGTGTAAAAGGTAAACTTGTCGATGGTAATTTAAAAGGCATAAATTCTCTAATGGCAGTTTGAAGGGAGAACACTTCATTTTTTGCTAGGAACATTGCAGTATTGATTTAATTAACTTAATTAATCATTTTGAGATTTATGATTATTTCGTAATGACGGAGTTTTTATCCCTTTAATTTTTTACAGACTGCCCTAAAAACTGATTTTTACATTCTTGAGGTATAAAGAGTGTGATGTTAAAAACTAAAGCATTCGTTTTAAGTCAGTTTGATTAAGAGATGACTTTGAAGAATTTCAATTAAAATACTTTAAACACATTGTTAGAAAAAAATGTTTAAACCTGCTTGATTAGGATGGGGAAAATCACGCATATATTAGAAAAAATAGTATTTTTATTTGATGCATCGATATTTCCAAACACTTAATTTAATTTATAAAAATCTTCATATCTTCTTTTATCGTTTATAATACTTATTTTACTGATTCATCAAAGTGTGTTCATACAGGTGTTGTTCTTTTCGAATACAGTTTATCAAGTATACCGGATAAAATGGATTAAGACAATCAAATGGATTAATTTTGACCATTAAATAGATCAATCCAATTTTACGAAACATTTAAAGTTTTGATTCATTATTTGATTTAGTTGAAAGTCGAAAAAAAACTTGATTAGAGGTGGGAAAAGGTTTTTTATAATCATGCAACACATTATTTCAGTTTTAATTTCCCATAAAACTACTGCTTTGAAGCTGCTTTTAAAAACTTTTTTTGGAATCGTTTCACTTTCAAAATAAATGCCAGACTTCTCTAAAAGATACACGATAGCTATTATACTTAGTTTGTAATTACACTCATATTTTATTCTTGCATTTCTTAACTCTTGCTCCTATTTTATACTTTCAAAAAATTCCCCAAAAATGCTTCTACATCGAGTAGGTACATACTACCAAATCAATAACAATCTTATAACAAGTTTTTTCAATAAAACCACCATAGTTCTTGACCACTAGTTAAATTTTATGTGTTAAAATTCTTCAATACGCCATAATGATAAAAGTATCTCACCGCAAATGTTCACTCACAAAGGATTCAAACCACAATCTATCGCCCCAATTGAACTAATTGACGCTATCCAATACCTCCCCAAATCGATGTACCACCTCCAATCCAACTCATATCTCCAGACAGGTACACCTAGCATTAAGTGCTGCCCGAACAGCGGAAGCTTCACCCCAAACGCCTATCAATGCATCCGTTATTCAAAGAGAAGGTATCGTTAACCAATCAATCAAGTAGCCATTTACGCTTCGAGATAGGGGCTAAAACAGTTAGCACGATAAGGTATTCGAGTTGGCTGTTTCGCATTTCGCAGGTCTATTGAAGTCTCTATGATAGGCGGCTGTTCTCAATAGCTTTTCATTAATCACGGGAATGTGGGGTGTAAAATCTTTTTTGATAAATGATGGTTTAAACTCTATTTATCTGTCATTTATAACCGTTTTCGGAGAGAGTTTTAAAGTATTAAGTTTGAATTGCGGGTGTAGAGTTCTTTAAATTGCACTGTCTCAAAATATCGTTAAATAAAATAGCATCTACGTTTTGAGAATGTTTTTTACTGATACGATATAAGATATGAATCTTAATACATAATAGACTAGAAGTAAGGATAGTTTCTAGAATTGAAATTGGGGGTATGTCTTTCTAAAAATATTTTACATTAGAACCTACTCAAACACTAAATTATAACAAATTTCGTTTTAAGTACATTGTTTGTAAATATTGATTTTTTATGAATCATGCATTAAAAGTCAATATAAACTGAAACTAAAATTTCTGAAATAATTCTAACAGCATTCCTTTCTTTAGGATTTTTTTATTCCAAATGTACCCTGAGTATTTCCCCTTTACTATAATCATCAATTTCAAACCCTGGTTAAAAGGATGCTGAAAATATGAGCATCCATTTGCATGCATTTGTAATATAAAGTGTTATTGAATTAGTAGAAAACTAAAATTAATGACCATTATCAGCGAAATGAAAACTTCATTAAATCATTAATCAAGCTGAGATGAATAATAATACCTCTTATGTTACAAGAGCCCAGACTTCTTTTTTACTCCTTCTTTTTAATTCAAATATTTATAATGCAATTAAATATTGAAATGAATTTACTCGTTCAGAAAACATATTTTATTTGTAATCGGTTTTAGTTTCATAGGATTAAAATAAGTAGGTACTTGGTACTTTGATTTTGGTATTTGGAAATTTAGTTTAGTAGTACACAGTAATATAATGAGGGTTTGTAAGATTAATGAACTAACTGTTTCGATTAACTCAAAATATTATGACCTCTATCATATTGCAAAATGATTCCCAAATGTAATTTGTCTAATACTATAATAAGTAGTTAAAGTAAAGAAGCTTCCAAAGTATGGCCCATGAGAGTGTTTCACCTGATTTAACAGTCACTCAGTGGATTTTTTAAATATAATTTCCCGTATTACCAATTTTGAATATGCAATCATACCTCAATTTACAGATACTTTAAGTTATAATTAATGAATGAGTCATATGAAAAAAATTGCAGAAATATATCATACTCTGTTTTATTAGGGTGTATCTTAATCATCAGGCGTATTCTTAAATGTGAGAACTGAAGAATTAATGGGAAATTTTAAGTATTATATTATATCATTATGACATCAAATAGGCCCGACAGTTTTCAAAGAAAAATCCAGTTGGATAATTTATACTAGTAATACGCAATATTATTTGAAAAATGTAGAGTTGATAGAGACCCTTAATGTTGTATAAAACATCACTGCGATTATCTTCCATTTCTTAAAAGCAAAACAAATTACTTATAAAAATAGATATAAATAGACATAGTAGGTACATTAAACATAAACATTTGAAATACGGAAAAGCCCATCGACGGAAAAAAATTATCGGGAGTATATTTTGAACAATATAAATATGTGAAATAAAAAACTCTAAATATAAAAAGAAGAAATCCCTGAGGAAATTTAACCTTACAGACAGTCTTTCTTCCTTCAAAACTAAAGACACCACTAAGCACTGTCAATTTGTTTCTCCCTAATAGAACTAGAGCGCAGGGAGGTTCAATTTTTGAGCAATAGGATGAAGCGGTCAGCAGGGGCTAGTAGCCATAATCGGCGCTCGCATTCAACAAGTTACTCCCACGATAAGCCCCAAACGACTATATTTAACCCTAGAAATTCCCTCCCCCCTTGATACAACTCCAAATGGATTCCTTCCGTCCAATTGCTCCTTAGTATTCCCCAAGTCGCTCGGGCAGTCGGCTGCTTAACCGGAATTTCTTATCCAAGAAATGGAATTATTTCGGAAGTGAGTCCATTTAGTGCGGGAAGACGTGCCAAGGCTCCGAGAGGTCCGATCTCACAATAACTCAAGGCGGACTTGAGAGCAGTTTTAATCGAAAACGTGATGGGATTAGAGTTATGAAGAAATATTGACTTGCGGGCTATGGCATTTTGTAATTAGGGATTCATGGCATTCGGCTCTGAGGGAATGATGACAATGGGCTGGCTGATCAGGAGTTAACTAACTGAGCAGCGGAATTGTTTGTTCAAGAATCGATTAGTGCCCGAAGCCAGTTCGGGTGTGAAGTCGTTATTGGAGTTCATTGGGGGTGGCGATGACAGTAGTTGGTGGTGCTTTTCAAATCGACTGTGAAAGATCAAGTCATACACAGCCATTTGGATAGAACGAGAACTCGGTTTTAGCGAGGACAACATAGGTTGGTACAAAAACCAATGAAGACTTGGATTAAGTGGGGAAAAGGGGATGGTCCCAAAGAGCAATTTCATCTGTCTTAAGGTATAATCCTACCCCTGGAGGCTTTTATTTTAAATACTTGAAAAAATAATTTAAAATTAGCATAATATGGTTAAATACATCTAAAAACTGGGATAAATGTAAAATTTAAAACAAAATTTTAAAAATATATATGTTTTGCCCTATTTGTGCATAAAATTAGCAAAAAAAGGCCATTACGCAGGTTGTAAAATCTCCACTTTAAATGAAGATATCATCAATCTGTAAATTTTATTAAAAAGATTAAAACCTTGTTTAGGAGTTGACCCTCCCTCAAAAGTGTAACTGAATTTATAATATTATAGCACTATTTTGAACTAACAACAAATCAAAATCACCAAATTTTATAACAACTCCTTAATTGAATCATCATTATAAAAAAATATAATTACTTTTCATACACGGTGGAGGGTCACCTCCTATATTAAACCTATTTAAATATTGGTACAAAATTTCAAGTTATGTGGACTATTACTTTTTGAGTTATTTGAACCTGCGGTAGAGTAAAATGTTAAAAACGTGATTTTGAGAAAAAGCAAAAACAAACTGCCCCATCTGATTTAAAAGCGCCATCTAGTCAACTTTCAAGTGACTATATTTTAAGTTCTATAATACGTAGAAACAAAATTCAAACAGATTCAGAAAGCTAAGAAAACATACATTAATTCAACACCAGTTTTGAAACATCAATATTTTGACCTAAAATGCCGACATTAGAGGTAGGATAGCACCTTAAACAATGTCTCGGGTATCATTGAGAACTTACATATTATAAAAGTTTAAGTAGCGATTTAATTGAAAAACAGTTTCCGGTACACAAAACCTTTATTCAGATAGGGGTTCCTTTATGCAAATATTTAGTATGCATAGAGTAGTACACAAGATAACTCGTGTTTTTCATGCAGATTACTTTTGATTTTCGTCGTTACAAATTCGTCCGAAAGCATATAACAAAGTTTTTTCAAATTATATCTCAGATCCTGCGTATTAATACATGAACTTCAGTCTGGAGAATGGTGATAAAAAAAAACGGATAGGTGTAGTAAATTATTGGATTTTAGTCCTTATAAAAGTATCTTATCACAACAGTTAGTAACAAGAATAATGAACATTGAAGATTGTTTAGAAAGAAAAAAATTCAGAGGCGAGATGTTAACATGGTAGAGAATCTAGCTTTTTAGATGAACTTATTCATAAAGATCCAATTCAGTTTAAAATTTGAAATGCAGCACAGGTTCAACTAAAGCCATATACTTAAGTATTGTATTATGAATTCAATTTGAATTCTTCTTGTCCACCATTTAAAGCGCAGCTTTTAAAAGCATGGATATCTCTTTTAGTGTCTGCAAAGGTTTCCAGACACGAGTTTTTTTAAATGTTCCCCAGATTTCTATAAATATTTTCTCAAAAATAATAAAATGAATTTTATTTGATATCCAGAAAAAAAGTTTTTAGTTTTTCGGATTTGTTTAGGGAATAATAAATTATTCATACTGCAAACTCTTTTCTGAAGAATACTTTCAGGAATATCTTAACTGTATTTTGAAACTTAAAAAAGCACATCTTTCACTTAACAATTGTGCATGTGGGGGCATGTTAGTATTGAACTTTTGTTATATTGACCTTGAGTTCGAGACAGCAATTCTAAACGTATTTTTATACGTCTTTTGAAATCATATTTGACTTTGATGTTTTTAGTTCATTTTTATCCTTTTTTTTAAACCTCTAACTCCTGTAACCTACATTTATACATTTAAACAAACAAATATAACTGTTCTTTGAGTATTCAAACGAAAACCTCGGAATCCCACCATTGCATATACTTGAAAAGTAAAAGTATGTTACTTTATTTTAATTGGTTTAAAAATTATATTTAAAAATTATAGGTAGTTGTTATTTCTGGTTTATTTTTAAAAACAATAATTTCATCTCAATTCTAATTTATTCATTTTATGAGATGTATTAAAGGGGACATGGTACTTTTTTTTTGACAAAAATGGAAAAAAATATTAATCGAAACTTATCTATATGCATTTGTCTATCACCCTACGAATTTTCAAAATATTTCATTGAAAATTATTCTAGTTGTAGTGAATTTCATGTTTGAGAGTATACACTTCTCTATGGCTATTACTGAAAACTTCAAGGTCGCTCTTCCCAGAACCACTGTTTCAGTGTTTAAAATGCTAAGGCTTTTTATCTATTTTAATTTTGTTCTACACAGTTTATTGATGTCTTTGAATACCAAATTTTATGAGTGTGGGTCAATTATTGTAGGATGAGTAGCATTTTAAAAACACCTCATAAAATTTGAATTTTATGTATTTCAAATTCATAATATATTTTATAAAAGGAAAATACATATATTACCAAAAAAGTATTTAATAACAATGAATTTAAAAAATTTGACTAGAAAGGTACCATGTCCCCTTAAATTTTAATTGAGCTCAATATTTCTGTATCATGATGATGATGATAAGTGATAAGTATTACTACATAATTAGTGCAATTTAAAAAAATAATTGTAATTTAACTTCTATATTTTTTATTTTCCCGTTTTTTCATGTTATAGCTGTATTTATTTCCGTAGAAACACTTCCTTAACTTCAACTTCAATTGTTTCGTACTTGACCCACACTTCCCAAAAGTAAACTCTACCCACACCTCTAAAAACCTTTCTTGCGCTTCCGAACACCCCTCTTTCCTTTACAGCAACCTTTCTCCTCAAAGAGCAGACCTCATCCTGTATAATGCATGCAAACAGCCTTCAAAAATTTTGCAAGCGGCACTTATCCCGCAGAAGCGACTCTTCCCTGAAATTACGAAGACCGTATCGTACTTGAACGCCAGCCGCTAACAAGTCAGTTCCGACTGCCGGCCGCCAACGATCGAAGACCGGCGATTCCTATCTGTTAAAAATACATGAGCCGCGAGTGACATTGTTGAATTCCTTGCCTCATTGTTCTCGGTTGCTAAGCAATAAAAAGCCAAGGAGAGAGAGTGAAAAAAAGATGAAAAGTTATCTCTTTCATCCGCTGTAACCAAGGAGATTGCTCCAAAGATGGAAATATTTTCTCTGATCCCGAGGAGATGTCAGCTCTAATTTTCGGATGATGGACCTAGTTGCAATTTCTCGTGATTTTTGAAATGAACTTTTGAAATTGCGGGCGAATGATATTTTCCTTAAAGGAACTGGAAGGTGTTTTATGGTGCACCGGCGCTATCTCGTCTTCTTTTTTGTCATTTTTGAATTGATACTGGGGTAATTCCTATCGTAAATCAAGTAGCGTGTATCAAATTTTAACAAGAAGCGATTTACAGTTTATGAGTTGAGCGTAAAAGAGCGTCGGTGCTGGAAGTCGAAAATGGATGCTGTATCTATTCGGATATCAGCTTGGATAGAAAATGAAGAACGCGACTTTATTGCACGGTTTTCAAACAACGTTTTAGGAGCGTTTTTCCAAGTATCGTTATTTTTCATCCTAAAACAGAAAACGAATTTTCATTTTCAAGTTTTGTTTAAATTTAGGTACAAATTTAAGATTTATTGGAATGGATATTTGCCCATCAAATGTTTTTCGTGAAAATATAGGTATCTATAAAGCAATTCATTGCTGTTTCAATAAATTGTTATTGTTGTTGAAACTGCATGATTTTGGTTAAAATGTTCTGCGTAATCTATATCTGTTTTAGAGAGCTTAGTTCGATTTATAAATCAAAAATGTTGTTTCACCAAGTTTTGTGTATGAGATAACAAAACTTAAGAACAATATTTTTTTGTCTTTTCTACCCAAAACAATTAACTACTAAAGTGTGAATTTCAATATATAAAATACTTTTAAGGAAAAGTAATTGCACTTTTTTGGAGTGGTCTTCTTTTCAGCCCTGTTAAGAAACTACCACCAACATTTTTTTGAGAAGTAAAACTATTTCCTATGTTATTAATCAGTCTTAATAAGCTTAAAAATTATTTAAATTCAAAGTTATCCCAGTAGTGTCACATATTTTTCATAAACTATTCTAAAAATAATAATCAATTATACACTGAGAGAAATGACATTTTTAATCTGAATACATCGATAGTTTCAATTTGATATTAAACTTTTTGTTTCAAATATGAAGACACGATTCTTTCAATTTTGAAATACCAGAAATACTCAGTGTCGAACAATTCAATATTTGCCAGTTAAATTATATGTATTTTTGTTTTATTATGAACTTTGCAGTTCAAGAATTTTAACATTGAAACTCATCGATGAAAAACTTTTAAAACGTGATAGCCCGCATCAGCCAGTTGCGGTATCACACTCAAATTACTAGTAGATTCGTCATTTCCTTGTGTTGTTACATGATGGACAAGTCATATTCTGATCAAATACTGTACCATCGATGGGGATAATTTTGACAAAGGCCGATATTGTCAGTAGGATACTGGCCAATGCTTTATATTCCTGAAACATGCACTTGCCCAAAAATGAGGACATGATGTATCATTTTTGAGTATCTGCATATTTCCAGAAATGAGTATATATGCTTCAAACCTGAGTAAATTTGATTTTGAGCCAGTTAAAGTGTGTGAAATACTCAGATTTGAGTATTTTTTACTCAATTTTGAAAATTACGTTTTAAGAGTGTTTTAAAGATGATTTAGAGGTAATGAAATTTTGATTTATTTTACATAGTTCCCTGGTTTATACAATATTAAGAAACAGTATGCCTCTCAAAATTGATGAATATTTGTTTTTGTATTCTGATTTTTAACTGTTTACAAAAATGTTTAATTTTAAAAATAAAGTCTCCATGCAAATTGAATAGCTAAAGGTACTTAAATGAATGTACTCCTTGAAAAAATTACCACGAAGTTTTCGTTCAACGTCTTTTGTTATTTTTTTAACATTACCCACTTTTATTTCTCAGTTTTTTTCCTGATGCTCAATATAAATAGCTTTATATTGAAAGGGTGGCTAGGGGTGCCCCCAAGGAATTTTTTTGAAATTTGACCCCTAAAAAGAACGCCAACCTATTTTTGGTGAACTAGGAATACATATTAACGATTTTCAATATACCTACTATTAAAATTTTTACACTTCTACGGGTGCTGTGGATCGAAAAAATACGCCATGCGCCTTTTTTTTTTTACCAGAAACTAAATATTTTGGGACGACGCTCCAATTATTTCGGGAGGGGGGTATCCGTTCATTTGCCCGCCGTTCTCCTTCCTTCCCGTTGTTTCGCATTGACGATGATGATGATGATGTCGGGATTTCAAACCAGACCCATTTTAGGGGATGGTGTCTCCCAAATCTTATTCGAATAGAGATTATAATTCTGTACAAAGCTCGAAATCAGGGCGCGTATATAATGGGAAAAGCCCCCTCCCTATTTGAAGATTGGAGAGATATACTACATTCATTGGATTTTAGATTCAACCAGAAGTTAAAAATCTACAGGTTATGCTAAAAGTTTTACTTTTTGAACAAGTTTCATTAATATTGTCAAACAACGTATAAATTACCTCACGTAAATGTTATTTAATTATTTATTCAAATTGAAAATTGATGACTGTCCAGGAAATAACTTCATGTGGTACGGATGCGGTCAGCCAGTTGCTGATCCTTGATTTAGGTATAGAAGCCATGGATTCTATGATGCTTTTCTACCCCAGCTACTGCCCTATAACTCCCCTAAGGATTTGATTCAGATGCGATCAATATTATTTGCAGCTTTTCCGATGAAAAAAAATGTTTTCTGGGTAAAAAACTGGTGGTGATAGCATTCGTTATTGATCGGTTATATGTCAAGGCATTGCTTCAGCAATCTACGAAAGATTTCTCTACTTTTCCCCAGTTCATTCCATATAAATAATGCCCTGCTCTGGTTAGCAAAAAAATAAACTCCATTTTCTCAAGATTTCTGTGTGACTAAATTAAAAAGAAAAAAAAAATCAATTTTTATCATATATTAATGATTTTGAATATATTTTGCGCTCTTACAATACCTATATTAAATTAAGCTGTTATAAATAGTGTAGATCCTTTTTATGAAAATTTGTGAATGATGCTGAGAGTAAGTAATATACAGGGTGTTTCAAAAGTCCGTTTCACGGTTTTTATTTGGAACTAACGTCCCTTAGGGTCATGGAAGTAAGGTGTACCCATAGGTAAATGACCATCTTAAATCCAATAAGACGACTTGCAGGGCCCCTAACGACGAAATAAGAAAGCTAAAAAATAATTAGAAAAAAGGAGATAAAACGAAAACTTCAATAAAAAAAATTGAAACACTATCATAAAATAAGCATAGAAAAAAACTTTATGAAAATACTTTGAATATTCGGGGAGATATTAGGTTTAATTTTGTAAAATTATTTATCAATCTTTCTTGAGTCTCAATGGATTCAGCATGGTCACTTACCTAGGACACATTACTTCTACGTTGGTTCCAAATAAAAGCCGTGAAACGGACTTTTGAAACACCCTGTATTTAAATAATATACAATTCAAACTACCTGGCTTCATTTTTTAGTTTTTTTCAGTGTTTTTAAAAATCATATTTCACTCAAAAAGCAGTTAATTTCAGCCCTATTTTTAAATAAGACTTTTAAGTGGAAGTTCTCAATAATACTTGGTACATTGATTTAAATCTTTAAAAAATGACGAAACATTATTTTCAGTTAGGTACTTTTCCATCAAATTGAGCAAAATAAAATGCAATATGATATCGAAGTTAAGTTTAAGAGAAACTAATAACAGTCTATTTATAAATAAAATTCGCCTTCTGTTCTTGTAATAATATAAGCTTAACATATTACATTTCAAACAAGATAAAAGTAAGCATAATAACAGCTAATATAATATAATAAAATAGCCATAATAATAGCTAATATAATGAAAGCTATTTTTTGTATAGCTATGGTTGAATATTTCACGATACGAGTGATTCAAGAATTCAACTGAAGAATGGACCAAAACATAGGTGAAAGTGTTCCGCCCTAGCGATTTTCTTCGAGACGAAAAACATTATCATAGAGATCATTGGAGGATGAGAGAGACATAAGAGATTTAGTCAGACTCTTTTCAGGAAAATTTTCTAACTTTCACCCCCATGGTCAAAAAATATGTTCAATCAGCCGATAAAATGCAATGAAACTAAAAAATATATTTTTCAAATTTTTGTAATCAAAATTTTTTTCTGTTTTGCGTAAAAAGAAATCAAAACACCCTTGAAAAACAGAAATAATGCATGACATAATATGCATTTTTTGAAACTCCCCCAAGTTCCCCATCGCAATTTTCTTTCCTACCTGGAGAGATCCTAAAAGATATCCCACAAGACTTGGAAGGATACTCTATACCTAAAAGACAAACAGTTTTTCAAAACAATGAACGTAAAAAAGCGCGATTCTTTTTAAATTCGACTGTTTTTTGAAAGGCTGCCTAAAAAGAGAGGAAGAGGAAATCTCTAATTCATTTTGAAGTATTTGGGTTTGAGTTCGTATTTCTATTCCAGTGGCGAAAGCAGTCTGTTCACGAACTACCTGCTAGAGAGGGAAAAGTGAGAAAAAATGATTATAAGCGAAGTGTCAAGAAGGAAAGTTTCTTTCTTCAATGAAATAAATTTAAAATTTGGACAGAACATCCCTCTCCTCCTTGGACAACAGCCAAAGACAGGAAGAGCTTTTCTTTCGAATAGGTTCCATCAGGGAATCCTCATTGAAACAAACTCAGTTTTTTTTTTGGTTGGGCAGCTTTTTTTTAATTTCGACTCGGGACTGGTCGAAATCACTTGGAAATTTCGCCTTTGTGTGCGGAATATTTGGGAAAACGGGCCATTTTGACTGGGTTAATCTGAGCATGAAGTATTTTGGGAGCTAATTGGCCATTTAGCGACTGCAGGAAATGCCCGATTTGGTCAATGGAGGTCGATAGCAAGGTTCTGATTTTAAATATCATTAACTCCTCGGGATTTGATCTTGTTTTCGCTTGAATTAGCAAGTTTGATGCTATTATGAATGTATGGTATTTACGATAACGGTTCTACCGATAATAATGGAATGGGATACTACCGTAAAAAATTTACCTTTTTGTCACTTTTAATACCGTAAAAACCGTTAAACTTATTTTTATACCTTCAGCAGAGAATAAACATATAGGTTTTGTTTGTTTTTTTATGATATTAAGAAGATTTTTTTTAAAATTTCCTACGAAAATACAAGAATATAAGGGATTTAAGTTCATGGTTTTTAGTATTTCAAGTAAATGGATATACATTAAAAACCGGTCCAATGTCCATTATTATCTTGAAAAATAGAACAGTGGAAATAATCCACATATGATTTTTAAAAAACTTGATACACTTAATTATTTAAAATTAGAAATTCAGTTAAACATTCAAAGTATGACTCTACTAAGCTACTTTAAAAAAATGTGTAGTTGTGTAATATCTTTACATGAGAAATTGTGGATATAAAATTAATTAAATTCCTTAAAATGCACATGTACATACATCAAGCGTTTAAATAAAGTAGGGACGTTTTAAATCTCATTAGTTGCAAAGATAAGTACAATTCAGTGATGTAAATAATATAAGAGTTATGTAGTACTATTACTGGTTCTTTGAAAATGGCATAATTAGAAAGAAGCCTACAAATAAAACCTTAACGCTCATTCTACGAATTCTTTTATGTTACAAAGCCAAAAATTCAAGGATACACGAGTTTTCCTTAGAATTCCTGTCTTGAAGCAATTACCTCAGAACGCTATTCTCTGATTGCAAACCCCTGGAAGTTTTCTCAGCTTTTCTAGAGACAGTTTTCTTCTGATTTAAATGAGGTTTTTGGGTCTCTGGGGGTGTGCATCCAATCATGAGGGAGTCGTGGTAAACCCTGATTTCATGCTTTATTTCAAACCTCTTTCCTCTTTAGTATTATCTTTCACGACATTACGCTTTGCAGGTGTGAACTGAGTGGAATTGAAAATGTTAGTTGACCTTGGTGAATGTGTATTAAATATAACAGTAGAGTGGTGTTCCATACAATAAGGAAATATTATAACAGGGGGAAAGTTTTGAACACTGAGTAACAGAACAAAAGGTTCAAGGCCAAAGACGGTAATGGACATCGAAAAAAACATGGGGTATGCCTTGTGATAGGGGCTCTGGTGGCGTTATAATATCCACTACTCATATAACTGACGCCTCTTTCGTCACGTCACGAGGAGGCGGAGAAAAAGAAGCAGATTCTCTTAATAGCTCTCCGAAAGGACATATTGAATGTACACGTCACATCCAATCACAGTTGGTGACCACCAAAATCATACTGTCTACCCATCTATTAATCACAGTTATGATTGACATTTGCAGTACTGCCCTCTACCATAAGATGAAATTTGAAAATAGGGTTTTAACTCTCTATTCGACTTTTCCGCTGTATAATCTTGAATAAAGCGTAAATTTATTTTTAAAAAATCTGTAAAAATAATTTATAAATAATTTTTTTAGATTGTTTGGAGATTTTAAAACCGTGTGTTTGAGTGAGGAAAATTAGTTTAAAATTTTACCATTATAATATCCTCCAGATTTATCCCTGAAATCTTCAACTATAGTATTTATAGTGTTATCATTTCAGATTTTTTTTGCTGTTAGGTTAGTTCGGAATGCAACTTGTAAATTTTTTATTAATTGTGTATCAAAACCATAACAATTGGAATTTTGTAAAAAAAGTCATTTAATGCGAAATTTTTACTGATTTTTTTTTCTTCCTATTGTTCCACTTATACAAATTTTCATCTCTTTATTATGTCTCCTGAAGTTTGCAAAATTTCTTGAAAATAGTTTTGTTGGGTAAGAGCTGTCTGTCATAAGATCTTCTAAAAAGTAATATTTTCGTGAAAATAATAGACAATAGAAGGGATTCTTTATTATATGGTTTTAATTATCTTTACCATTATTTCTACTCGGATTTCCCATTCTTAAAGAAATAAATACTTAGATAAAGAGATAATGATCCTTTTGCCTGAACCTAGAAATGTATACTTATACTTATTTATTCCTCAAACTACTCAAACCTAGACTGCCTGATATTTTCATTAAATCCTATAGAAAATTTCGGGACAGTCAGGAATGAAAGGGTTAATACAAATGCATATAAAAAACAAATCAGGAGATCAATCTAAATCCAACATCACTCCAAGTGAGATTGTTGTAGAAGTGTTGCTTGTTTGTTAATGTTTTCCGGACGAATCCACTTGAATTATATGTTCCACAGCAGAGGTGAAAGAAGGACTAGAAAAACATTATATTTTTTAATGAAAAGAAAACAAAATATCCACTTTCTTTTCCATCTGTTCATTGCATTCTCCACTAAAGCATGCTGAAATATATTTGACTTTCCTCTACGAAAAACACGCTTTTCAGCTTCTCTTTAATTTGGAACTCGTTAGGGAGAATGCAGCGCAAGTCTCGTGTTTGTGAAGAAACTCTTATCTGGCGAAAGAACGTTTTCTCTAAAAGAAAATTTCGGTTTTGTGTTTGGGATTGCCAGTTATTGTTTTTGGATGTTGTCTGTGTTTTAAAGGAGGTGATAATTAGGCATTGGTTTCAACACTAGTCAAAAAATGTGCTGTAAGATTATTTTACCTATGCCTCTAGCGTTGGTTGGGTGAGATAATGATCACTTCAGTAATTAGAGTTCATAGATCTGGAGTCTTGGATCTTGGTAGTGTTTAGTAATTCATATATGAAAATCCGTATTTTTAAGGAGTTCAAACTTCTAGGCTAGTCTTGAAGTAAGGGATATCTTTCTAATTAGAATAGTTTGTGGAAAGAGGAGTCTGAAAAGAAGGGGGAAAAGTATTTCCATGGTTAAAACTGGAAAAAAGCAACCAATTAAAATAAGTTTGCATGCGCATCATAAGTATTTAAAGCAAGCAATTTAACGCGATTATTCTAATAGTTTTTTGAAAGTAAATTGATATAAACGGGTGAAAAAAACTGAAAATTATCTAGCTTTAAGTTAAAATACTTGTTTTCACTGTATTAGTTTTCACACAGTCTGGGCAAAAGAGAATACACTTTTAAATTTATAAAAACCGTGAAAAAAGTCTGAATAAGAAACCAAACTGTTTTTAGTCCTAGACAATATTTTTTTTAGTTCATTTAGATGTCAATACATGGCGCCAGCATATACTTAACGGGGATCCGTGTACGATTCAGAATAAAATCTACTTCGAAAATGCTTCCCTCTGTACTGTATCCGCAGGCTTCAAAACATGTTTGTTCACTAGGGCGGAGCGAAACTAGCAAAAAATAACCAATTTCGGAAATTGAAAACGCCTGTGGTGGGAATAGGTATCATTTACGATACAACCTAAAAATTCAAAACTTGAGTCAGGTTCCACATTCTAATTAAAAATTTACTTTCAATAGTATCCTATTTTATAATACACATTTGAAAAAAGATATCGTAGAAATCTTTCTGTGAAAAAGAAAATGAAAGCAACACACATTTAAAGAAAGCATGTTATTTTTAAAATACCATACAATTCCAAATTCTTTGCAAAACTTACAAGAAATGAAAATTATCTACCTAGATTCAAGTTCCATAGCTACTCGAATTTTCGATGTTATACAACTTTAACCATCTAATTTTGAAAAGCAAGTCTCAAAAGATATTCATCTTTTCATACCAGAGCCGGAGAATTTATACTTCAATAAACAGAGGAAAGATGGTTATGCGCGATGCCTTCCAACTACTCTCCCCATGTCAGGTAAGAGGGAAGCACATTCTCCCTCATAATCAAACAAAACGAAACTCTCGTTCGAAAACCGGTATTAAAGATTTAAAGCAGCAATCAGTAAATATTAATAAAGCATTTCCTATTTCGATGATGGTGAAGACACGATAATTAGTTGAAACCTGCGCTCTTCATACAAATATCATCTTGAACGGGACGAAGATCAATAAAATATGTTCGAGCGCTGGAGATGGTTTGAATTTTGAGTTAGATTCAGAGGGTACGTTTAAACTTAAACCGACAAATTAATCTACAGGAGTTTCTAAAAGACGCAAAAACACATCTTTGGGTTTTTAAATTTTAAGTAGGCTCCGGCCACCCAGATTTAAATGAGGTGATTTATTTATTATGACCCTTAAAATCGATCCGTAAATCATCTAGTGGGACACACTGGCCTTTTTCCAAGAGGTTACTTATAAAGCGAAGTATCATTTGAGCCTGGAAATGTATTTCGAGAATCGTAATAGCAAATTGCTATGGAGAGGCTTTAGCGATATGTTGTCAAGCAGAATGAAATGAATGTGTTCAGTAGCATGGATATTAGTAATGACGGGATGTTTCTTTAAATATGAGCAAGGATTTCTATCATTAGAATATGTTTAAAACAGCTATTACATCGAGAAACATAATGGATGAAATCTAAATGATTTTTCTTATTAGTTCTTTGAAGTAAAGAATTAGATAACATTTCAAACATCGAGATTTACTGTGTCTGGTTTAAGAAAGTTTGGCCTGTATTAGAATATAAAATTCATGATTATTTCTTTTAAATATTCTGAAATTTACAGTCATAAATTTCCAAAATTCTACTTTGTTTTATGATTTATTCATTTTTGTATTCTTACATACGTATTATCTTTAAAAAAGGACTTTACTAAGGAAACTAAATAAGGATTAAAATAAATCTGTATTGTTTGATTATATGTTCAATAGTTTTGAAACGAAATAAAAAATCCTTCATTTTCATAGATCTCTTTAAAGAAATATTTTTATAATGTTAGAAATATTTTTATTTACTTTATTTACAAAGAGCATAATAGAAAAGGACCAATTTAAGGAATAGACAGAAGCCTTAAATTGATTTGATGCTATAATAAGGACTTCCAAAAAAAATTATCATCATTATATTATAATCGTTCATAAATATGACATGCTTTTCTATGTAATTATGGCTCCTCTCGATATACTCTACCGCCCCTCCAAGTTTGTACACGGAATTCGGGAACACCCTGTATGTAATGTGTAATACTATGCATGAGAGAAAAAGTGTACGTATATACGCTTTAGTCATTAATTTAAAAGAAACATATCGGTTTCTAGAACTTTCACTAGAACAACAAAATGAAACATTTCAAACAAAATTACGGGAACCCAGGTTAAATAAATTTAGAAACAAAGTAACGCTTTAATTCTTCTAAATACACTTGTGATTTATTTGTTAACTAATAATGAAAAACTTCCCAGCTCAAACAAACTTTTATAGATACTTGTTTCATGGTTTCCTACAAATAGATCGCTAAACGAGAAACGTTTGACAGTGTGACAAACTGCACAAAATAAACTGCAGAAAAGTAAACTCATCGGGAGCCGATGAAAACGGAATATGGCTTGTCGATATTGAATGTCAACCATAAACCATCCAATAAAAAAGACAAATATTTAACCTCAGTGATAAAAATCTAATACTTTCAACTGTAACTTTCAAAGAAAATTGTATTGCTGTTTACCATGTTGCTGCAATAAATCTTGACGACGAATTCATTTTCGCGAATGCCAAAATCAATTCATGTAACTATTCAATTGACTTTGGACATAATATTATAATGATAGATAGCCTTTTTGTTAGCTGTTTACGGTAGTATGTTTATCTTTGAAGCTAGTTCAATTTTATACTTAAAAATGGAATTCTGGGGCAGGCAGTTTGTGAAGTTTTATTGGACAGCTTATTGCATCATAAGCTTACTTTTATCATGTATTGGATTATAGGAAAACGTCCCGGAAATGTACATACATAACCAGTCTGTTTTTAAGAACTTTATGCAAGTGTTTTATTACAGTTCAATGTTTTTTGTATTTTTTCATGCACTGAGTTCTCAAGCAAATCATATGAATTATAGGAAATACAGCTTTCTTTTGTTGCTCTTTTCGAAATAGTAGAATACATGTTAATTTAACTATTAACGTATCTAGATTTACAAAACTATTTTTTAAATGCATTGGATTTGTATGTAGTGCATTTTCTAATAGTCAAAAATATTCACTTATTAAGTTTCTGAAACAAAAAAGTTAAAAGCATGTAATAAAAATGTGAAGGTGGGACGAAAACAAATGAAGTTAATTTTTTAAAATTGTTTATTATTGGAATTTTTCAAAATATTTAAGGAAAGTATTCTGTGAACCACACAATAAAAATAGTTTACTTATACTCCTTATAAAATGTGGATTTTTTATTTTTCATCATTTTTCTAAATTTGTATTCTTTTATTTCATTAAAAGAGGAGAGGTTTATCAAAATTCAACATGTCCTCCCCCGACCAAAAGTCGATTTTTCACTGTTTGGGACTGGGACTCCATATTATACTTGTGGTTAAAACAGCACCTTCAAAAAGTGGACAATCCTCCTTGGAAAAGCATAGAAAAAGTTTATGACCTTGACAAAACTAAATGGATTTGTATCAAGTTTTTTCGTTCTCCTGAAAAATTTCAGAAAGTAATGATGATAAATCTATCTTCAAATGAGGGAATTTAATGATTCATACATAAATTTATATATTTATTAATCCTTCCATTTCATAAATTCAGATGGCTTAGAAAAGGTACGAAAATAGAAAGCTTATCAATAAAAAGTCTTAAGACTAGAGCTAAGAACATCATTAGTTCAGGTCTCTTAAAACTGTTAATAAACTTCATTTTGTTTCGTAAACACAGAATTTAAAAACAAATCCTCCTCATCAACTCACTAGACCCAACGGAATTCTTAATGACAGAAGAAACGTTCAAATCGCCAATCCTCCAGACAATTTCCATTCTTTTCGTTTTCATTGTGCACTCCACGGCCTAATTACAGCAGCCAATATGGAGAATAACGTATTTTCTCGGTGGCTGGAATCCCTCTTATCCACCTTAAGCCGGGAGATGAAGTAGAGCAATTTTTCAAGCGACCCAAAGAATCCATCTGCAATTCCCCTTCCGCCCAGCCCACGGGAAAATGTATCAGCGATCGCACCGGTTCGTTGAATCCGAAATCCATTGGATCGAGATCCGTTAAATCGAGCGTTTACGGTATTGACATTTGTTAGAAATCGGCGCGAAAGTCTCGAATAATGGACGAAAATTGATTTACGGTAACGTGGTCGTGTTTCTGACAAATAGGGTTCTTGGTTTATAATAGTTAGGTGCGTTTATGCCTATTTTATGCTGCTGGTGTTCCTGTCGTTAATTTGTTTGGGTAGTTTTTTTTTTGCGTGAAAGATCGGTTTTGGGTTGATGAACGTTAAAGTAATTAGTGATGCTGTAATAGGCAACGAGAGCCAAATGGAGTACTTGGGGGGTTTGAGGTTTGATCTATTTTAATATTGTAATTTTGTTTTCCCGATTCCCCAAAATTGAAAAAATAAATGGAAATTTTATCTACTGGTTTGGTTATTGAAATTAATATCCAAAAAATTACTTTTTTAAAGAAGAAGGAAATTTTTATATGATAGAAAAATACTATTTGTTTAATTTTAAAATATGGGGCATTTTTATATTATTGAGACAAATGAAGTTTTGTGATAAACTTAAGCATAGAATAAAATAATGAAGTTGAACATAATACAATTTCTATCTTACTTCCAAGCAGAAAACTTCGTTTCAAATTACACACAAAAAATTAATTCAAGTAGTTATAATTATGTAATTAATATGATTATTTTTGTAAAAAATTTGACTATTTATATATCATGATAATTTTAACTTTTAAAAGTTCTTATAGATCAAATTATGTGAAATACATAAAAATTGAACATAATGGGTATGTTCAGAAAGATCGAAATAAAAAAGTAACCGGAAGAAATACAATGTTAACTTAAAATTACTAAAAGTTTAACATAGCAGTAGATGCAATCACCGTTTTGGTCAGTTAGGTGTTAATGGTTTGGAGTTGAAGAAACAGTTCACACACATAAATTAAATGTAACGTAATAACTTGGGTAGCTAACACAGACACATCTCCCTTATTAGCACTATTACAAATATAGCACTTCCTGTTCCCATACACACATAATTTCTCAAAGGGAAATAAGCAAATAAACCACCAGAGATGGCTAGGAATGCATCAACTCTTGATAGAGGATATCAGAAAAATACATACAAGCAAAACCTACTTTATGTCCGAAAGCTCGAAATAATGCTAATTGTACATTAGATCTAAGAACACTATTCCTTGTCTAAAATAATATATTTGCCACAGAATTAGCATCGGTGACGGTATACATAGAATTCCGTGCAAATAATGCTTCAAGATAGGCTCGGTAATATGGATACTTAAGTGGCTGAGATATAATAGCTTAAAACGCCGGTATAGCTTTATGGCACAATTTATCTGAAACCGTTTGTTTGCCTAGAGTAATTTCAGGGAGGGAGCACGGAATGATACAGATTTAGTCTCTCCAGATCGCAATAACCATTTGAAAGAAATTCGCGGGTATCGCCTTTGATTTCAAAGATATTTTTCACTTCGTTTTAAAGAAAGAATCCGTTTCAAGGGTAAGGGGGGGGGATTTTAAGTGTTTGCTTATCGAAAACTAATGCCCTGAATGAGTCCTTCAATTTTTTATCTTAAAACTTAACGGAACCTGAAGTTAATATCGCTTAGATAATGACTTGGAGTGAAATTTTTTCATCAGTCTGAATGATAGGTAAATATTAGGACAGTGGATATAATTTGTTTGATTACTTATTCCCTAAAAAGTTTCAATTATCTGGATAAAGTTTTGGACATAGTTGAAAAAGCAAAATACGTTGAATGACAGCGCCGCCGATGCTTTGGGGGAATAAAAATATAACTATGAGGAAGCTTAAAAGAAGCTGATGCGTCTGTTTACTTTTGACTTTCTCTTTCTATAGACATCATAAAAAGTGAATTTAAACTGAATAATTTACCAGTATTAGGGTTACTCAAACTTTATTCTTAGAAAATATTAAAAACTGCGATACTATAATATGAAAAAACTGTTGTATTAGAAAAAGGTATGGTTTATAAAAAAGCTAGAGTTTGAACAAAATTAAGTATAGTTTTCATCTTGTTCACCAACATTTTTCTATACATTACAGTATATTTTTTTTTTGAATTTATTTTCATTATTTTTTTAAATTTTGAAATTGTTTGCAAAGTTAAGATTAAATCTTGAAAGATTAAATATTTGTACATTTCATCGTGTTTTTTTTTAATTATTTTAAATAAAACCAACATTTTCCAAGCTAGAATACTTTTTTTCTTTGTTCCAATGTTTCAAAATCCTAAAAATTCATCTAAAAGTTGAGAAAAAGTTTTGAAACGTTTTAAATCGCACTTGTGTTTTTATTTACTCCATTACTTTAACAATATAGTACCACGCTTAAATTCGTGTTTTGCTCTCAAACATTTAGTATCCAATCTATCTCCCAGGGTAATTACATATAACTTTATAGCAGACAGCTAACTAATCACGTTTGACATCTATTTATTTTAAGATGAAACTAGATTGCGTGCGATGCTAAATTATATTGTACTATAAGCTTCAACAGGAGTAGATCAGGTCCATCATCAATTCTCTTTAGTTTTGGAGAAAGGCCAAAAAATAAATGAACGAGTAAAAAACTTACATCAGAAAATTTTGAATATTGAAGTAAATGATCAAAAAACTCTAAGAATAGTGATACGCAATGTTTAGTGTGTCCTGCTGGCTTAATGCGAATTTTGCCCTACTTTCCAGAGTGACAGATTTGAAGCCGATGTGTAGGTGGCATAATAGTTAGTGAGCGATTTAGTCCAGGCTTGTTCAGGGTTATGGAAGAGGTTATGTGCTTGTGTGTACATGTTAGCAGTTAGATGGACTGGAAAGTAGTCTGGTGTTCCTGGCAAATCAATCCATTTCGCAGAGCAGCTTGGGTTAAATGGCCAAATTATGCAGTTAAACTCGTTTGTATTTCTATGTTGGGATGTTGACAAAATGTAAGCGGGAATTCTGATAAAATTTGTTAAAAACGGAAAAACTTTATAAAATCATATATATTTACCGTAATAAAATACAAAATATAAGTAATGAAAGCGTCATTTTTCTTTTCAAACGAAATTTTTTCTGTACAATAAACCTCTACTGTTAATGAATAAAATTTCATTTAAAAACAGGTTTATTGAATTTTTTTGCAAGTTAATATTTATTTTTATATATCTTAAGAAGAAAGGCTGCAAATTATTTCTGAACGGATGGTGCATCTAGAAGTATTCAGTTAAAAACACAAAAAAAAGTTATCGTGCTTATTTCATATTAAATAGACTTTACACATATGATTATGATGATCTTAATATTCAAAAAGAATTTGAAGAACAATTTGACACTGAAGTTATATGCTTCTTTCATACTGAAGTTATCATTAAGGTTTTCTATTTCGTGCAAAAGTGATAGCGTGTCTTAAAAACTAAAAATAAAGAAAAAAAACCTAAAAATTAATTTGCATAAAGCTTACTTCTGAAATGTAAGCGAAATTAGCTGTTTTGCACCTAAAATCTACAAATTCTACTAAGGAATTTTAATGTTTTTTTCTTGCATTCCTAAAAATATCCGAATCAAAAACAAATTCAGGGCTCAAGTAAATTATTTGCACAGTTAAAAAATATAAGTTAAGGTATTTGCATTGAATTTAATATTTTAGAAGAACAGTTTGTTTGATATTTATTAGAATACGGGAGAACTGTAGCTTTGCATTCTCCAGTGCTTCATGGACCCCGCGTTTGAAACTGCCTGCCCCACGGATACGCAGAAATTACACTATAAAAAAGCGAATCTCTGCAGTAAAGCACACTTTTGATAAATGCGTTGGATTTTAGGATTAAATATACTTTCCGGTAGGCTTTTAGGAGAGTTTTTCCACATGGAGTTCCACAGGTAAAAGAATTCGATTTACCCTCCTCCCACCTTATAAACAGCGACCGAACCCGAAAGCAATTCGAAAAAACGCTCCCGCTTTTATTTACATATCGCCGTACAGGATCCTGATCTCTAATTCCCCGCTCCCCCTCTTCGTGATGTTTATGGTGATAAACACGCTCTCTAAAAAAGAACCAACTCACTTAAAAAAGAAACCGCTCGCTAAAAAAAGACCGCTCAAGAAAAAACAAAGACCAGACGAGGAAGAACGAGCCCAGCAGCTCCCTATGCCCTATTACTTTTAAGCGCTTTCCCATAATGATAAGCATAACATCACGAAAGAACCGGAATTTTTTTTCGGGAAATTTACCTGCTTTTCCCGAATTTCCGGCGAAATCCGCGCGCAGAGGGGTGGGATTTGGAACTCTCGCAGCGCCCCCTATGCTATCTGCTCCCAACGCATCTTTTCGGGCACTCATACTAACGGGTGGCGGTCCCGTTAACATGGGGATATAGACCCAGTCTCCCTCGGAAGACCCGGCTGCCCATGTGTTGATAGCGACTTTTTGTGATACATGAGAAAATTGCGCTTTGCCGCTTGTAGTTTTTGGAGCTTTGGTTTGAAAGCGTCTGCTTGCCCTTTTTTTGCAGGAATGACTGATAAGTTGGCGTGAAGTTTTTCGTGCGGAGAACTTGGAAACTCTTTTGAACATTCTGACAGGTAAATTTCATTTCTCTTTCATGTTGCAGTTTGAGTGTTTTATTTGCTTTTGGGGAAACTTTCTGTGCATCAACAAGTGGGAATATTGAACGGGAGGCTAGTTTTAATTAGAAGTATTGACGCATTTTCGTAAAGAAACGGGAACCTTACAAATGATATTGGAGAAGTTACATTTTTAATACATCATTTTACTCCCATTATGAAAATTTTGTGGATAAAGAAAATTGATTGTTAATATATTTTCTTATTTCGAGACATCAAGCGTAAATTATATTTGTTAAGGCAAAATTATTTGGTGTATGATTTCAAAGTATTTAAGCGGTATTAGCTACATACTTTATATATTTACTTTTAAAACAATATTATGCTAAATTAATAAAAACACAGTGCTCTAAAAAAAGTGGAAAAGTCTTTAAATCTTATGCATGTTTTAATTACCTACTTTTAATAGTTTCTTGCAATTATGGTAATTTATGAAGTGTGATAGCTGAAATTTTTACAACCTCATCATTTTAAGTCTGAAATACGTTTCAAAAAACAATGTTAATGAATGATTATGATGGTTTTTCTCTTATTCTTCATTTCGGTTGTGCATTTAAAAAACAAGAAATAATATTTGAAATTCTTGAAACTACTTTCGAACTTTAAAAACGAATTTGCAAAACAATGCAATAAAAAAATGATATTTTGCTATGATTTGTTTTTATTAGGGTATCTAGCTATAACATATTTATAAATATTTTTTATAAATTCAAATAGATTCTATTGTAACACCACAGAGTATTGTAAAATTGCAATAGCTTATAAAAACTTCAACCACATCATATTTTACGAGCCTTTATAAACAAGTTCTTAAGAGTGGAAAAAGTGTATAATCCTCTGTTAGAATTAATATTTCAAATAATAAATGCATGCTAATTAGTTAAAGATGGAAAATGTTCATAAAATGTTTATGCATTCAATATTTCATTAGATTAAAATATTTTGAGAATAATATATTTTCTGCACCAAATCATATTCAGTGAGTAAAATCTATCTTATTATTAAAAGTATTCCACAAGTATTTCATAGTGAAGAAAAATGAAATATATATTTCAATTGGAATATTTTTATATTTAATGTATTTAAAATTTCTAAGAATACTTTAAGCTCTTAAGTACCCACTTATGTATTTATAATGAAATGCAAATCTATCTCTTTGCACTAATAGGGAACATGCATTTAGTTTTTTTTATGAGAAGTTAAATACCTATATTAAGAAACTAAAAGTTTCTAGAATACATTCTCTTGTGCTTAAAATTTAATTTCTATAAAATTTTCCTCTTTACTATTATGTTTTATTCTCTATATACACGCTCTCTAGTACTCAAATTAAGTTATTTCAAATAAAATATCAGCTTTACTTTTTATTTCATAAAAGTGTTTTTAATTCATTTTTTTTATTTACGTGTGAAAACAAATACAACATTTTTGAAAACGCTGAATTATACGTAACAGTGTTACACAATTATTTTTAATTCACAATTATTTCTACAACACTCCTTATTTTCATTCTACCACACTCAAAACAGTTTTCATATACTAATACCCTATACATCGAATGCATTTGCTATGTTGTTCTCCAACAACTCTCTAGTTGTTGAACAACAACATTTTAAGAATATCGGTTATAGTGAACTTCGGATGTAGTGAATCAGTTATTCGGTATCATGACAACTCTTTAATCATGATTCGACCGTATTAGTTTCTAGTTTCATCTTTATCACAACATTTCTAGTCTTAGCACCAGGAAAAAAACTTTGACAGAAAAACCAAAACTCTCTGAAAAGCCAAATGATAGCCACGCAGATTTTGCACAAAATGTTTGTTCATCGTGTATGAATTACCGTAACCCCTGAAATTAAGTGGAAAAATCCGTTCCCATAAAAATCGTAACAATATTGTAAGGCGTCAAAAGGTTTTCTCCTGGCAGTATGACTATAACTCTATCACTGTGTCAGAACATGTATCAAACATACAGTCAGTTACACCATAGGCATATATTTGAACAATAGAAACATTATACAAACCTATTTAATTTCCGATTTCTTTTCTTAAAACAGTTTCTAAACAAACAAACCAAACACCAACGAGCACTTTTGTTGAAACCGCAAAAAAATACATCACACTCACAATCCCACTTTCACAGCAGTCTCGCTCCTTGCAAAACCCTCGGTATCGTTAGAAATTGCCCCCTCTGCAACCCTGATGCAAAGCACTTCATTTTCGCTTTCCCTGGAGAAACTGGTTCCAAATTTTGTCGAGGATCTCGCTTCTTTCCACTGTTTTTGAGCTAGAAGAACGCGAAGGATTTAAATCTCACCTAATTGCGGAAAAGGCTTTCGTAGCGACGGAGTGAGAGTTGCAAAAAGTAATTTATGACCTTTGCTGTAAGCTCGTTGCACAGTTCAATATTTGAGGGATTTAACCGTTGTTTCGTTTGCTAAGAAAACCAGATGTTGAAGAATTGAGATATAATTGGGGGTTGGTGTTTTGTAGCATCAGTTGTATTTTCTAGCGATATTTTCACACGTAATTTTATGTATTAGTTTACGTAATTGACTGACTTTTAATGCATCAGAACGATTTTGTAATTGTCTCATAGTAGTTAGTTAAAGTATTTCAGAAAACAAATTCAGAATGTCTTTAAAAGGTTGTTTCGATGTTTATAAATAGAAAAAATAATTTATTGTGTTATTTCATCGATAAATAGTCAATGTTTATTTTACTCTGTCGAGTTAACTACTTTAAGTGTTAACCGAAGTATCTTTGCATTACTTATTACTTCCTGGAAAAGTTATTGAAAATTATGAATTATAATACGAAAACTAGAAACAGAAACCTTATAATTAAAACAATTACTATTATTAACTCAGAGAAAGATTGTAATAGGGGTTCGTAAATTACAATATATTTTGGCTATAAAACATTTACTTTATTTTTTATGACTGTCATTTTCATTTGCCTGTTTTTCTGAATATTAAAACCTATTTATAGTATGAATTTTTATTTCACTAAATTTCTTTCACAATCATTTTATATAATTATAATTTGACCGATGTGATTATGAAACTGTAAATAAATTAGGGATTTTCTGATTACCTGCAAGGTATTATAATTAATGCAGCATAAGGTCCAATTACGCATTTAATGCGTATCTATGGTAAACATGTGTGATAATTAGAAGGTGTTTATTGTTAGAGATATAGCAGTCGTTAATTATATTTAATTTAAAGGATTCCGTAATAATTACTATATAAATAAAAGGATCGGTAACATAAAAACCCTCAATTAGTTTTAATAAAGTAATCCATTATATAATTAAACATGTCCTAAGAAAATCCCAATAATCAAATTCGTAACTAGCCTCTTGGAATCTAGCGTAAAAAGTTGACTTACTTTTTAAAAAATGTTATTTTATTTAAAATTTCATGTGTATAAATATTTATTTTCAACAAGAGTTAAAAGTTAATCCTCTGCAACAAAACTTAATGCAATTTTCTTAAACATTTAGTTTTCTTTCCATGCAATAGTAAAATAGTTTTGATCCTAGTATTGAATGGAGTAAATTTTTAAGTTAGAATCAGATTTTTGTTAACAGCATAAGGGTTGTGTTTTTATCTCTCTGTAGTGAGTGAAATCTATTTCAGATAAATACTTTCTTAAACCTATTAGGTATATATTTTAACTTTCATTTTTTTTCATGTACCTACTACGTTATTTAGTTTTAAATTATACAGTTCATTTTATATATAAGTTTTCAAAACAGAAAAAAAATTAAAAGAATCAATGAATTACTATAGAAAGATTTGAATCTCCATAACAAGGTAGTGCAAACGATATCACGTTATTTAAATAATTATTTTAGAAATAGTTTACAATTTGTTATTTTATTTATTTTTAGTTTATTTAAATTGTAGAAAAAATTTAACTTAGAGAAATGTTTAATCTCAGTTAAGCATATCTACTACTATTAGATTTTCTTTTTGAGGCTTAAGCAAAAACAGATGTTTCTAAAGAAGTTAAATAACACAGCAAAAATAATTACAAATTGCACTCTCCGAATAGTTTATAATTGTAGCTCATATTTAGTATTTGAGGAAAAACCGGCAAGACATTTTTCTATTGTGGAGAAAGGCGGTTTGAAAATTATTAGAGAATTTTATGCATTATTTTTCATTCATTATCTGAATCTTTCTTCAGTAATTTTTATGACATATTTATAATTTTATGATTTACTTTTCTTCTTTATGCATCTATATTATAGTAACTTTTATTTATGTATACTTAAAGACTCATCGGTAGAGTAAGTTTTTGCATGATTCAAAATGCCCATAAAATATGCAACAAGAGCGTAATCATAAGCTTCTCAAGATTCCAAATATTGCGATACTCGAGAGTCGTGTTACTTAGGTAAACTTTAAATTCATTCTTAAAGATAAAAACTCATATTCCATACTTCTCTTCGGTAAATATAATGGAATAATAGGTTGAATCGTTTGTTTTACCAAGCATTAAAACCGAGTGCTTTAGAACTACAGCTTTTAGTTCAAATGTGAGGCTTATAAAGAAGTTTTAAAAGCATAGAGTGTCACTCGCAGCCTATAGACATTAAAATTTTCACTTATGTTCGTTAAGTCAATATCCCGCTGTTAATGAAAGAGGGTTTCAAAACGGTCTTTGATGCCAATTAACTTTTAAAAATTCTAAAAAGCTCACTCGGGGTAAAAGAGAACACGCTTTACACACTGGAACTAATTTGACTTCTGCTATGCGAAGAAAAAAGTTACTTTGGACGGGGAGTGCTTAAGGTTTCGGAATTCTCTTAAGAAGGAATATTTTTAAGAATATCAGTCATGTCAAGGTAATTTTGTCTTGAAAGGTTCTGGTGCGTTTTTTTCGCGTTCTGGTGTGAGAGGAGACAGTTGTGATTTGGTCTTTCGTCCAAACTGTGTTTTAAATGCCATCCAGTCAACATGAACTAATGCTTTAAAATGCTAGCTTTATTTGTTTTGAAAGAAAATATTAAGATTTGACTTGAAAAAAGATACGATTAAAGTTAGTCACTTTGCAAGTGAAAAAAAAAATGAATTAAATACTGTTTTTTTTTGCATTCCTTTACTCCTAATATAAGTGTTTAGGTACATTTTATGCCCTCCATATAGATTGAGTCATAGTATCCAGGAATGTAACTTTAAACATACTATTCATCAATAAATTCAATTCTTAAAAATAATCAAAATAAAATAATTTTAGGAATAGTGCTTTTTATATGCATATAAAATAAAGTTTATTGCGTAGGATGTAAAAGTTATAGGATAGAAATATTTTCAAATGTGTGTCTTGAACATAAAAAAGTGTTACTTCTCAAATAGTTATTTTTTAACTAACACAAGTTTTCTCTAAACTGTCTTTCTTTTTATTACTTGGAATTTGAGTGATTATGCTTTTTATCGTAAAAAATCATATTTTACATTAAGATGGGCATTAAATTCAGATAAATAACATTTACTGTTATTTATTAAATTAAATCTATTTCTTTTATTTAATTTTTTAAGATAATTTACAGCTGTATAAAAATGTTATGATTATTAATTACAAAATTTTAAATGGAACCAGAAGGTTTTACTAGAAACTTTCCCAGAATCCTGAAAGATTTTAATTAAATATTGATCTAAACGCAACAAACCCAAAATTTAATTTACTGCAATCCCACGCAATCTTTGTATGTCATCTAAAATGCAATCCTACAGCTACCGTTTTCTACGCACCATGCTACTTACGCGTTCCCTATAGAGAACACACACACATTTCCAATCACTATAGATTCCATTGCCTTTGGCCAGAAACAAGGTGAGACAGTGGGACGGGCCTCACGACTAACGCAATTACATTATAAAGTGCATTATATATAATGGCTTTGATTGGAGAATGGGGCTGTACACCTTTTGATCTACCTGAACTCCGTTGAATTGAGATCGCAGCCATTGTTAGCGAAAGTTTGGTTAGGGGGGTTCTTTAACGAAAGAGAGTTACACGAAAGCTTTCTTATTGCGGGTTTAAGGCTTTTGCCAGCACTGAGAAAAATTTGTGTTATTACACTAAATTCTCTCTTGTATTTTGACGAAAGTGTGTTTTTCCCGTGAATTCTTCCACAAAGGAATTTATATTAAATAAAATCATGACTAAGGGAATACATTTAAAAAAAAAAGTATGTACAAGTGAATATTTCGTGATCGTTAAGGTAAAACGAAGTCAATCTTTCATTAGATAGGTGCATAATATGAATGCACGTGACGTCACAGAGTCATTCGGATATGTGAAATGAGTTATACTTAATACTGATTGTTATAAAGGCCACCTCCTATTACTGAGCTAAAAACAATCTAAGTTTCTTCAAATTACGAAAAGTTTCTCTTCTTTGATTGTTAAAGGAAAAACGGACACTTCTTCAAAGTACCGAAATTCCCCGGTAACAGTGCTCCCGGTTAATTTCCGTTATTTGAAGTAAGCATTTTTTACAGTGAGCCTTTCTTAAGTCGTAAGTTGAAAATTTCCAATTTCCTAATTTATTTTGTGACATTACTATTGTTTCATTAATGTTTCGAAATCTTTTATCTCTGTTAATAATTATGAAATTTATGCATATTACGAAATAATTATATTTCTAATGCACCATTACAGTATTCACAAAAAATAAATTAATGAATGCTAATGAGTGCTACTTTTTAGCACTGCAATCTAACCTAAATTGGAAATCCTCGTTAGACTAATGTTTTGCAATTTACTCTGTCTTTTATAGTTTCGCTTCATTTTTACACTTCAATTAACCATTTGTTTGATTTTAGTTCTTGAAAATCTCGAAATAATCGAGAATAATATCACGCTTCTTTAACGAGCTTTTTCACCTCTAACTCACGCTTTTCCACTGATTAGTAAATACCTCACATTTGACACATTCTTATAATTTCAATGTAGGAAACTCAGGGTGGATTTTCTCAACTTTAAAAAGAGGAGTGCGAACCAAAAAATTTGAGAACCCCTTCTTTTATAGAATGCTACCTTTTATTCAGTTTATGTTTTATGGTAAATTAATTCTACATTTGTCATGAAACTAATGCGGATAACGTCTTTTGCATACTCTAAAAAGAAAAGCTCTTTAATGCAAGGTGAATATCTAATTTAAGTTCAATATGACATTCAAATAACATATTATGCACTCCTTGAAAATTGAAAGAGGAACATTGAAAATGCTAATCTGATTCTATTTATTTCAATTTTGTGTTATCCTGCAAAATATCATGAACATGTAGTGTTTTTATAAATTTCCATTTTTTATGACCTTTTTAAAACTAGATGCCTATAGTATGCTAGTCTGTCTCTATACATTTACATCCTGACGCCAAATTACATTAACTTACTGTTAGTCGGATTCAAATTACATGAAAGTTAGGTTCTCTTTTAAAATTGGTTGAAGGTTTGGTTTTTCAGTGGTAGGGTAGGAATGAAATAATAAAAATATTGTGCATTAGTAGTAGATTAAACTATTGTAATTTATTACTTTTTTGAGATTGCGTTTTCTTACGTTATTAGATATGGTAAATTTAAATTTTTTGTTTGATGCCGGGGCCACAGGGCACGATTTAGAAAATTTTCTGCAGTACGTCCACCACGCAAGAAGGGTCCCCCATTTAATATATTAATCATAAAAGCAAATTTATAACACACCATAGTTGGTAGCTTAATATTAACCTGCTGACTTCTTCAAAGATATTACCAAACAGTGCCTTAAAATCGTAAGTTTAGAGTTTTAATTTAAATTTTGGAAAAGTATTGGAATTGCATTCCAAAATATGTGAAAAGTTATTTTCACACTTAAATTTTTAGATAATTTTGAAATTCCGGGCCTCACTGGCGTAATGATAAATCAGGGCCCGGGTATATACATAATTCGCAACCTTTTTTCTCTGAAATTTTCTTGACCATAAAATTGCTGTATATATTCCAAATATCTTCTGATACGTCTGATCTGATATATATAGGTATAGAATATCTAATGTAAAATATAAATATCTGATGTTTTGAACACCATAATGTGCTAAATAATTTTTTTCAACCTCTTACCTACGTTTATTTTAATATAAAAATAATTTTAATTAAAAAATGATCTTAAAATTTTAATTCAAAAAAAAAATAATGAATTTCCAGAAAACTGTACTGTTAAACGGTAGGTTCTGTTAAATGTTACCAAACAATTTCTCCTATGCATGTAATAATAATTTGTTACTTTAAGAAAGTTTCCGATTTTTATAATATTAAAAGAAATACTATTTAATGTATTTAAGTGTATGCTTCAATAAAACCTTTTAGGTGTTATCATGAGTGATACTTCTATTAGAATTCTTACTGATTTGTAAAAATGCAATGATAATTGAAGGAAGTTAAAATGTTTTCCGATCGTTCCCTCAAAATGTTTAAGTTACTTTGATTTCTAGAAGTCACGAATGTACTCCTTTAAAAAATAAAACTACTCCCTTCTCCTACAGGTGGATATAAAACTACGATTTATTTTATGGTTTACATGTTTTATACGTTCCCACATACCAACCTGACATTCATTCATAAAAACAAAGTGATGAGTAAGAGCTACGGCTGACAGGAGGGAAAGTAAAATGATGAAACGTGTAGTTCAGGTGAATGAACGTCACAGCATGACGCTGACATGCGTTGCTGACATAGTAGCCTCGTTAACGTACAATTTTTTTGCAGGTGTATAGCTTGAGAGTAACATTGAACTGAGTTTGTTTCAGTGTATTTAGAACGTATTTATAGAAATGCTGAGTTCATATGATATGTCAGGGTAAATAAAAAACTTTTTTTTGTAGGAATTAAGGCTTCGTATCACTTGTTCAATGCGTAATATGCCTTATCTTACTTCGTCTTTTTGTTTGTCATTAAAATTTTAGAAGACCTTAATAACAAAAAATTAATGTTTCATCTAAAACCCAGTGGCGGAGGGGTGGCGCATCTCGCTGCCACCCAAAGGCCCTAGTTCTGTTCCTGGGTTGACAAAATGAGGACCAAGTTTACTTGGGGAAACAAGGGGCTTCGCCTCAGCTGACTGAGAATTTCGATTACACGCTTTATAACAGCTCTGCCCATGGCCTCACTCTGGGGCTGGTTACAGTGAAGTTTGAAGCTCTAATGACATAGGTACTTCCTCAAGTATACCCCTTGTTTTTTTAAAGTTTTATAAAAATATATTTTTAAACAATTAGAATCCTACTCTTGGAAAATAGTTTTTTGTTTGAAGTTTTTATATTCATAAATAATGAATTATTAAATTAAAAAAAGTAATTTAAAGATATGAATATGTTTTATAAAGACAAGAGACAGGACAGACATATTAAAAGTTCAAAGACTTAAACTAAACAGATGTTAATTTTGACAATGTTCAAAATTAGTTTTAATTTCTAACTCATTTATTTAACCACACACAGTTTTCATTATATTTCGTCGATCTGTAAATTATTTATTTTAAAAAACATATGGAAATGCCATAATCAATGGTAATGTTTTTTCAAGTAAAAAAATCTACATTGAACATTTCCAGCAGCTAATGAGTATCATTTTAATCTTCAAAGTGTAAATGACACCTTAATAATAATAATCGAACTTCTTTACTTCATTTTTAGTTGCGATATCACATCTCAGATTACAGTGGCATAGAAAGTGCTCTAAGCATTTTTACAAAAGTAGTTTAAAAGAAAGAAATGCAAGTTTTTAATATACTCCTCAGAGAGCCTCTTCAAAGAGAAAAAAATTAATCCTAGTCCCAGACTTCAATTTTTGAAAGGAACTGAGATTGGGTTTCATCAGCTATTGTTCTTTATGCCTTGATATATGGGCATCTGCAGGATAATGGTAAGACGAGAAAGCATCTGTGCTTGAGAGGAAGAATTATTTGGTCAGAACAATAAGTGTGTCTGCTTTCTTTTTTTATAACTTTGGGTTTATTTCCGGAAAACCGATGAGAAAAATTTAAATTTTGGGAAATCACACTTGAATATTTACTTTACATAAAATTGTTGAATTGTTTCATGTTATATTGGGTGTTTTCATATAAAATAAATATAGTATACATGGGTAATTGGAGTTTTAAAATTATGAAGTTGGAAAAGTAATTTCACTTCCTCGTTTTCTCATGTTATTTCTTCATACTAACGGCGAATCTTTGTCCTGGTGCCAGTTGTCTGAGTTTTTTTTATTTTTCACTGTTAGTTACTCAAAGAACTTCCTAATATAGCATATTTTTCTCAAAATATAAAATAAAAAGTCAAGATATAAAGAATTCTTCAATATGCTGTACCCCTGTCTTCGTAAAGAAAAAATGGAAATACCCATATTTTTTTACATTCTAGAAAATTCCCAAACATCTTAAATGAACGCAAAACCCCTAATTTATCAAGATTAGGACAAAAAATTAATATTATGCATAATTTGTTATTGATTTACCGTATTCCTGCCTCAGGTCTAATAGACCCCAGAAGGGGTAGAAAGATTAATGTATCGATCTGAATATGCATTAGATGGTTAAACATGTTATTTTGACTATTATTTAGTTAAGATCTATTTTCTTAAAGTTTTAATTGCTTTTAGTTAAAGCATAATTTTAAGTATCAAAAATCAATAATAAAATGTTTTAAAATATGCTTTAAATATGCAAATATAAAGAAAAAATATAGCTAGAAAAAATTACATCAATTTAGATCTGTTGATACATTTATATTTTGTAGAGTTTTTTTAAGGAATGGGAAAAATGCAAACATGTTTGTCCTCTTGATGATTTTTATCTTATTAAACTGTAGTGGGGATAACATAAAAGCACTACTATAACAATCATCTGAGTGAAAGTTTTAGTAGACTGCATAAGTATTTATCTCTTTTAATTTATTGTTCCCTTATGTCTAACTCAGTTAAAAGTCACACGCCTAATTGTATTATTTTGACTTAATGAAGTTTGATAATGAGAGAACTTCAGTTAACCAGATTTATGTTAAAGCTTTATGACCATAATGCACCCAAATAATCGTTAAAAGTATAAATTCATGTAACTATATTTTGACATAGCCGTTAATATTTTAAACTAGCATTCTAGTCAGACCTTATCAACTGCGTTGTAGACAGATAATTCTTTTTAAGGTTATGGTGGAACTGATGAATCTTAACTAATTAGATTCGAATACTATCCCATATTACGATATTCACTCTTTGTAAAGCTCATAAACTATATTTAATTAATTTAATCATGAGTAAAGGGTTATTTAATCATGAGTACAGGGTTATATTCGAAAAAAAGGTTTTCTTTAGCCTTGCAGTTGCATGTAATTTTTGTGTGAAGAAAATAATTCAATATATATAAAAATGATCTTATCTTTGTCTTGTGTTAAAATAATGTTAAATATGTTTGTCTTAATAATAAATTGAATTATGTTGGGATAAATTACGGAAAAGTTATGAAGTAAAATTATGCAGAAAACTAACTAACTATTAAATAATTTGTATCTTAAAATATGATACTAACAATAAAAATAAATGTAAATAAAACGTATGAAATACCTCTGTCATTTTTAAAAGAAATATATACATTCGCATTTTCCACCACGAGTCTTTGAAAGCTTAGAATAAAGTGCATTGATAGAATATTTTCAACAAACAATAAAAATTACAAAAAAGGCGCAATTCAAATCCTATAAAGCATGTAAATTTTCTTATCTTTTATACGAAAATTTTCTAATGTTACAAAATATTTTGTAAAATTTAGAGATCCAAATGAACATCCAAGTATACCAACTGCAAATGTTATCCTTTTTCTATAAAAAAAGGAAAAACTTCCATCCAAAAATAACTGAATAAGTGCAAAAAGAAAAAAAATAGATAAACAAACATTATGTGTAAAAAAAATCCTTAAATTTTCACCAAAAAGCTGAAATCAGATTTAAATTATCTTATTCAAGTCATTGAACTTATTTTAGAAAGTTAAAGTTGTTTTGTCTTGGTAGCGCAAAAGCACGGGTAACATTGCCCAGTATTGGTTTTTGCTAACCCCTATGCTATGATTTTTGTCCATGATAACAATTTTTGTTAGATGCTGTTGAGACAAAATCGTTTGTTTCTGAATTTTTAGACAAAAGTGGGGGTGCACGGACAATGGGTGGGGGGGGGCTAGAATTCTTGCTGGTTACTTCTAGACACTTTAATGGAACATTTATGATGCTATACACATAAGAAAATTTCAACCTTTATACTTCGAGTTAGTCGAATACTATCAGTTCTATATGTGAATTGCAACATTTGGTTCAAAATTAAAATACATGTCACAAAAAAAACTGTGGGTGATGGAGAAAAACAACTTGCATATTGCTGCGTACTTTTACCCGACTGGGCGCTCTTACCCTCCTTTCCCCTATTGTTTCTCCAACATATTACCTATCACAAAATAGAGCAAGAAAATGTAATTTTAATTCAAATATAGCGGTACTTATGTTTTAACCTGGTTATTAATAATTAAAAGCACACTAAATGGCCGATATTTATAAATAATCGCGAATTTTGGCTAAAAGTATAACAACATTAATCGATGTCCATGTGCTCTTTGTAAAGGAAAAAAAATTGAATGAATTTCGAACGTTTTTTGGATTTTATAGGAACTTATTAAACCTAACTAAATTTTATAGGAACTATTAAAATACAAGTTAGCATTTTTTGTAAATTTGAAATTTCTATAGAAAAATACTTATTTGTTCTACATTACAAAATATACTTATTAGAATTATAACCTTAAAATGTAATAAAAAAGTAGTTTTTAATGAATGTGGACCTGAAAACATTTAAGAAACTTAAGATGATAAATTATTGAAAATAAAAATGTCATTAAATTAGTTAATGGAGTTTTTTATTTTAGTCAAAAAGGCTTAATAATTATAAAACCTGAAGAATATCTAAACATTGAAGTAAGAACAGAAATGTTTAAAAACATAACCGAGAGGATAAATTGTTTTTTATGTCTCATAATATGATTGTAAAAATGGAATTATTTCTAAATGAAAATATATTTAATAACTGAATACTTTCTTATAATAATTTATCTTGGTTCTAAAATTTTGAACTTTTCAGCTGAAAAAAAATTTCCCTTCAAAGAGACTTTATCCTTAAGTTGTTTTTAAAAATTTACCCTTAATGAGTTTTAATACTTTTAATGTAACCTTAAAAGTTTTTCCTAATCTTAAGCGTATTTCTGGAGTTCCTCATTTCTTGTTTATTAAATTTTCATTTCAAAAATAAAGTCTTTTACTGCTATTTCAAATTTATCTTAAAGCACTGATTAGTACATTTATTCTTTAATTTACATTTTTCCTGTATAACAAATTTTGCATATTTTTTTAGTTTTTAATTAAAGGGAAACTATTCAAATCTAGATTACTATTATAAAAAATGACGTAAATAATATTTTAAGAAAGGCTTATTAGTTTTTGGTTTCGTTTATTTTACGTATGTAATTAAATTCAATAACATGTGAAACTAATTGCATAAGTTTGGGGTAATTTACTTTTATTTGTTTCTTTTTGTTAAGATTTTAAAACAATAAAAACATTGTTCTACGAATTATAAATAGATTTTAAAAAGTTTTACAATTAAGTTTTTACAATTATTCATTAGATGTTACTTAGCTTTGTCTGTTTGTAAAGTTTGCACAAGTATTTTTCAGTAGCTAAATACGTATTTTGGGAAATAGTTCCTAATATTGAAATATAGTTTCTTATTGAAATCTTTTCGCACTTATTAATACATAGTTTCTTAAGTATATGTTCGATATGCATCTAGGTTTTGCTATTAAATAAAGCGTTCTCTAAAAGTAAGCTTGAGGTTCAAGTTTTCAACTTAGAATTGCATTTTAGGAAAGGCTTTAATTAAATGCTAAGTAGCAAAACTTTTATCAAAGAAAAATATACATTTCTGCTTTAATGCTTTTTTAAACTCGCTTAAAATTTTATTTGATACCAATGCTACTGCTGTAACATACAATAGCACCCGAAGCAAAATAAATTCTTTTTACATTTAAAAATTTACTGTATTAATGCTGTCTGCTGTGTGTAACTTTGAAAATATAAAACACTTAAAAGAAACTCATGTAGTTTAAGGCAAAACAACTCTATATAAACTTTATTAGATTTTGAAGAAATCACGGTGATACATTTTTTTGGAACCTCAGCCCTTCCTCAGGGGACTTAGTTTGAGTAAATACAAATTCAATATGCTCTTGATGTAAAATGAACTTGGTTATGCCGAAAACCTCTATTCTCGAAAAAATATTTTCCCCTTGACATTAGATATTCCTTTAGTGTTAATCTTATTCATACGTCGAAGACTTTTCGTCAACTATAATATGATGTCTTCTCATATTACACTTTTACCACATTGTTTAGGCTTCTTTTGATGTTATATTGAAAACTCTTAACCTCGAAATTTTTTACCCGTTCCTTTACTTCTTCATATAAAGAATGTGCAAGCATAACAAAATTTGTGAAAAATTATTGGTGAGATACTATAAGTTTTCCTTAACTCATTCTCACCTAGCCGCCCCTTATTTTCCATCGGATCCAATGGTAGTCTCGAGCGCCTTGGGATTAAAAGGGTTAAACCGTATCCATTCTGAAATCCCAAGCAGAACTGTACTTTAAAACAGTCCGGTGCCCTCAATGGCAGCCACTCGGCGAACTATCGGATTTGTTTTTGACTGCAATCAGAAGGCCGACAATTGATTGAGGAACTACCCCTTGTAAATTGGTTCCGACATGGCGTAGGGCTTTCGCTTTCCTCTTCTCAACATCTCCCGAAATATTCCATTTAATTGCTTTCAGAAACGAACTTTCCCTTCTGTTACGCAGCGGGGGGCGATCCAGCCGGTAATAATTCGATATACCCATCGATTCCTTACCGTGGGCCCATAATTGATCGACTGTATAGCAGCCTCCATATTAAACTCTTTGGGGAGCATCCCTGGCTTTGTAAGTTTGAAAATTTCTTCCCCCCAAGATAAAATCTTGTGATGAATGATAACTACGGGCAATCGCCGACTTTTCAAAAGCTTTTGCGACCGCCTATCGATTGGTTGCGTGTTTCGGTTCGCGAAGTTGGGCTTCGCGGAATCTCTTCTCCGAGTTGTGTACATTTATAGAGTGTGTCTGAGTTGTGTACATTTATAGAGTGTGTCTGAGTTGTGTACATTTATAGAGTGTGTCTGAGTTGTGCACATTTGTAGAGTGTGTCTGAGTTGTGTACATTGGTAAAGATTTGTCCGAGTGTATTTAGTACAAGATACTATTTAATGAATTTGTATTGGGTTTGCTGGACATAAGGTTATATTTGACGGATGTAGTCGTAGAAAAGTTTGCTGTTTTTGAATAGGGGGATGACTTAAAATCCCTCTTCTTGAAATATACAGGATGTTTTAAAATCAAAATTCCACTTCACGGCTTTTATTTGGAACCAACGTCTCTTAGGGTTATGAAAGTATGTTGTATCCTTATGTGGCTGTGTTAAATCCATTGAGATGACTTACAGCGCCCCTAGAGGCAAAATGAGAAAGTTAAAACATTAATTAAAAATCTAAAGGAGATTGGAAAAAATCTTCAATGAGAAAACTCTTTGCAATATCATGAAAAACGCATAGAAAACATTTCATGAAGTTTTCCGTTTTTTTAGTTAAATAAAGACAAATTTTAATTAGAAAATCAAAGAAACTTCCAAATGTGCGAACTTTTTATTTTTTGAGGCATTATAAATTGTGTTATTTTCACATGCTAATACCTCCTCGAATATTTAAGATATTTTCCTGAAATTTTTTTCTGTGCGTTTTTTTGTGCGTTATATTGAAAACAATTGTTTCACTGAAGTTTTTGTTCTTTCTCCTTTAATATTTTAATTAATTTTTAAACTTTCTTATTTCGTCCCTAGGGGCGCTGTAAGTCGTCTCAATGGATTCAGCATAGTCACTTACCTAGAGGTATCCTAAGAGACGTTGGTTCCAAATAAAAGGCGTGAAACGGAGTTTTAAAACACCCTGCATGTTTGAGAAACAATTTCAATAATTATTTTTCAATTATAATTATTTTAAAATTTTGAAAGGTTTTTCGGTTTTGCTCAAAGTTTTTTATTTTCGTGACGTCTATTAAACACTTTACGCATAGAAACAACAAAAAATAAATTTTATATTCTAGTTACCTTGTTTTATTTATGATTTTAAACTAAAGTATGAGCAACTTTCATGTGAATTCAAACTGTAAGGAATTTAATATTCACAGATCTAAAACGAGTCTACATTATTCTACTTTATCAAGCAATAATATTAACGAGATTGTGTGGATATGATCATTAAAGCAATGTACTCGTTGGTTTGGCAAAACTATAGGAATTTCGGAAAAAAGATTTTCCGCTCTAAATAATGCTTCACAAAAATTTTCACAGTTAATGAAATTCAATATATCATTCAATGTCATGAAAGCAATTTTGGTGAAAGTAATAACCCTTATCTAACTAAACAAACTTTTAGTTTGGCTGACTGTCAATTTAACAGGACAGTTAATTTACATCCGGATAAGAACAACGCGAACAGGAAAATATTCTTGGTTTTTTAATCTCAATATGTTTTTCAAACTATCTAATATGGCTTCTATGGAGTATTTATCTTTGTTTTGTTTTTAATCCAAAAATCTTTAATGATGACTAAAATTTGTTTGTGACAAATAAAATTAAATTAGATGAAGTGAGTGACAAAAACGAAATTATTTGGTATTTAGTTGAAAAAATGTCCATTCCTTGTTTAAGAAATTTCAAGCCGATTTTTGCTGTGCATTTACAGTTAAATTTTTTTAAATTTCCGTACTTTACCACAATTTTCTCTTTTCCTAAGATACCTGCACTTGAAACTATCTGATATGAGTGTACATTTTTTTCTATTTTATATACTTGTCGAACATAAAAACTTTTCTGAAACGTATAAAGTGATAGCGATAGTTGTCAAGCATCATCGTGATTTCTTTCCCCAAATACAAAACCAAAAGTGCCTTTCAAATCCTACGCACTTAACGTAGCGAAACTAATAGCTCCCTTTCAACAAAGACAGTAAATGCTAAGTAGCAGGAAGTGATTTTAATCATCTCCCTCTGGTCTCTATCCACTGATTAATTGTCAGCACCAATCAAAGCAAAATCTTGGAACTAATATGCGCGGGCCAGTTTTATGGAGCACTTTATAGAAGCCGCATTACCATACCCGCTTCGAATTATGCGAACTGTAGCCCGCTAATTAAAACTTTATCGTCTCCCATCCTTGATAATTGGGCTAGTAGAGACCTTTGGGTATGAATATTCTTATTCTTCTAATCACTTCCTTTTCCTCACCTTCAATGCCAGGATTAACTCAGGGAAAATCACTCTTCACTGAAGCTGATTCTTCCTCCACTGAAGCTTTCCACTGATTTGAATTCCGGAATACATCTTTCTGCTCTTAATGTCGAAATTATTTGGACGGTTTTGACTGTGCTTTGAAGTTTGAATTTCGGATGGATCTTGTTCTTCGCGTAACGGAAAGTTGTCACTGACAAAGTAGGCTTTGCTCTATTCGCTTAGACTTTCAGAAAATAGGGCTCCCCTCTTGAATAAGACAATACAATAAATTATTCATTCCCTAATTTACCGTTTCTGTTATTGTATTTCGATTTAGATATTCTGGGTCTGCATGCATTAAAATAGGGCACTCTGCAGGGTCATTATACATAGATGTGTATAGTAAGTAAACTGGGTTTCCTTTAGTAAGGAGACCCGAGAAGGATATGTATTATTTTAATGAGAAACTCAAGCAAATTATAAACTACTAGTTAACCAAAAGTTTATGCACTTATTTTTTTACTGTACAATTTCCGGGACCAAAGGAAATTTGATTGCATATTGCAATACATTTTCTCAAAAATTGTGCCCATAGTTTTATTTTTGAAAAACAAATTCTATTCGTCATTTAAACCTATCCTCTCTATTTCAAATATAATAATTCTGAATTTATAAACTAGTACTTTAATTAAGTGACTTTAATACACCGACCTTCTTTAAAAATATTTTTAATGGCTAAGTTCAATACTGATACAAAACGGATTTACATCTAAATTTTAAAAATAAGTTAAAGGTCATGTTTTGAAGTTATTATGTACTGAAAACCTCCCATCCTTTTAAACTTTAATTGCGCCTGATTTTCTATAGCTTAAAAATAATGTTATAGTGAGTTTAAAATTTATGCTACTCCAAGGATAAACTTCTGTATACAACCTATGATTCAAATCCAATTACAAAATACAAAACCGTTTTACCATTTTAATTTGAATTCATCTTTTCTTAAATAATTTTCGCATTAAATACGACCCTTTTATCAGAAGAGAAACATTTAACTCGCTTTAAAGAGTCCTCCACTCCACCCATATTCCCTCACTTATCTCTGGTGCAACGAAACATTTAACAAAATCGCCCAGACGTCAATGTTAAGGACCGATAGCGCAACTTCACGAAGTAAACATATTTTTTAACTTATCGAAAACCACAGAAGAGGGGCCCAGAGTCATGAATCCCACTCTCTCCTTCTCTGGCGAGAATTTCCGCTTAATGTTGCGATAAATCACTCGAAATTTCGAGAATAATTATTTTCATAGGTCTGTATCGAAGTATAAATCACGCTAGTTCGCGAATAGATTTGGCAACTTTTAAGACACAATAAAGCGCGGCTGAAACAAAAGATTAAAGCAACTCTGCTGTTTAAATATTTACCGATTCTCTAACGCCGGGATCCATTAAAAAACGCGTTATTAAAACGAGGCTCGTATTTTGTAGCCATTAAATTTTACTGCTTTTGATGTATTTTACGTCATCTAGGTATTTTACAAGAGGGAATTGGGTTTTATTTGGTGAAGTGTGGTCGGAAATGGTTGTGAATATTTTCTTTACGCGTGTGTTTTGGTTTGGAAGTGGTTTTTGGTGGAAGTCAAAACACAAACTAGTTCATCACTTAGTCAAACAAGCGTGTGGGCAACGTAAAACCAGACGTTAATTGAAGCTTTTCTACCATCTGCTCAGTGACACGCAAAAGAAGATGATTCCCCATACAGGAAGAGTCAGAAATATCTATTGGGATTACTTTAAACTGAAGTTTTAAATATATTGCCAATTACTGGATGGGATATATTTATACAACAAGAAAGATGAAAAACCTTTAAAGTCTGATGCAATGTGAGCTACTAACCCATCCTTACATAAATAACTCTGCCATTAACAATAATTAATTATCTAAATTGTTCAACCACAAACCACTTTTATTTTTTCTATTTGTCTAGCGAGAGTCGTATATTTTTTTTTTGCGATAACCTAATACAAAAGAGTCGTGTTTAGTTAACATTTATCAATATTATAGTACTTGAATTTGTTATTGTGTTTTTCAAAATGGAAAAAAAAAATCTTTTTTTAGTTTTCTTACAGTTAAAAATGTACATCGCAATTATAAGCTTGTTTTCAGTTCAAGTTATTCATCAGGTTAAAATGCACATTGCATACATTATTGCAAAAATGTAAATTTTGAATGAATTAATGAATAAAGTCATTCTTGAATTTTTAACAATAACCGACTTCAAAGTGATTAAATAATAGCGCCTCTGCTTAAAGGGACCTGCTATTGAAGTCCTTAGCTTTGAAGGTGTTATTCTCGTTAATATGATATAGTGACATGCCAAAGGGATCAATTGATCACGTCTGACAAGCATGTCTGCAATTTGGAAACTGAAGGATGCATAAATCCTACCGCATAAATCCTGTGGACCCTAAAGGAAACAGTGTTTATTCTAACGATTGCTTTTTTAGCATAAAAGCTCAAATTTGTCAAAATTTAAATTCCGCAAGGTTTTTATTACCTACGTTAGTAAAAAAAAATAAGAAAAGAGATGGCCAAAAATATGAGTTTGAAAGTAGTTAAATTTGTGTTGATTGAATACAAAATGTATCATTTATTTGTAATAGTAATCATTCATAGTGTAAAGTTTAAAATTTAGTCCTACCCTACTGAAAAAAATCTTCACTTTTTCTTTAAAAAAATCTGCAGAATATCTGCAGTTATTTGAACATCTTCATTCTGAAGAAAATCTTATGATAATGTTCTTAAGAAAATCTAAATCTTAAGATTATGTTTTCTTAAGATTTTCTTGAAAATGAAGATGTTCAAATAACTGCAGATATTCTGCAGATTTTTTTTCTGAAGATTTTTTCCAAAATATTTAAATCTTCAAATATTCTTCAACAAGAAGTGATCCGCAAACCTGGAATATATTTCAATAAATTCCAGGCTTGGTATATTCTTTCTAAAGAATATTTAAAGATTCAAATATTTTGCAGAAAATATCATGTTTATAAAATAAGATTCTGTGAAAGCAATATATTTTGAAGAAAATTTGAAGATTTTGATCATTCTGAAAAATGTCTTTATAATTGTCTTCAATATTTCTGCAGATTATATAAAGATACAACAGGTCTTTAAAATGTCTGTGAATTGTCTTCAAAAATTCTGAAGACAGTTTAAAGATACAACATGTCTTTAAAATGTCTGCAAATTTTCTTCAAAAATTCTGAAGACAATTTAAAGGTAGTGGTAAAACTGCTAAAAAACTTAAGAATTTCTGTAGAAAGTGGCTTTTTCTTAAGAAAATCTTCAGATTATATTGAGTGGGGTATACCTACTCATATTTAGGGAATTTTTATTTTATTGGAAACAAAAGTTTTAAAAAGCGTTTTGAAATTTCTTTAGAATTGTTTAGCTCTTATAAAAGACGTAATCCTGGTTTCAAAATAAAATACAAGAAAGGTCTTGTACGAATTTCAATTATAAAACAAATACCACTTTACTGTAAAAAAGTATCTGAAGTATCTATCAAAGTAACAAGGTATCGAAGCGGTCTCAAATCTTCATAAATCCCATACGTAAACCCCAAGCTTTAAAGGGATATAATGAAAGTATCCCTTTTTGCTGAAAAGATGAAATCAAGATAACTTTTCCCTGTTTTTTTTTTTAAACGAGGAAGGAAATTGGGTGATTTTGTACAAACTTGCATAACAATCTTTTTACTACACCTGTGACCACTCCAGTAAGGCTTTGTAATGATAAATTATTATCCATTATCTCTCAAAGCTATATAAAATGTTTTAATTCCTCATTTAAATTCTTACTTTCAATAGGAATATATATTTATTGTTTAAAATAATTATGTGGTATTACGTCATAACGTGTTCAGAAGAAATAAAGTAACAAATTTTGAAGTGTATCATAAAAAACTTCAAGTACTACATATTAAAATGTATACTATATGTTCTTATGTAATATTACTCAATGGTACATTTACCCACCTATGATACAATATCCTTATCATCATTTTGATCACTCTCTTTAAAATTGAGCAAATATCATCGAAATAGTTACTTTACTGTATCATATAAGTTTAATGCATTTATTTGGATTAAAATAAGATGAAGTTTAGAATTCAAAACTCTAGAAGTATGATTAGGAAACATACTACGCTGAATGAACATATGATTAAAGTTACGACTAAACTTTCTATAACGTTGTACTGTCCATGCATAAAATTCATAGGTCTTTGAAATAAGCTAATAAAGCTCTAATGTTTGACTTTACTTCAAAGATTGCCCCGTCTCTCATATTTCCCAAATCCATTTCTTATGTGTTATTACTTGGAGATTCACACTCAAAGACGATTTTTACTGAAGTCTATCATGCGCGAAGGAAATCCTCGTAATCTTTATGAGACAGCAGATGCAATTTAAAGCTTACGATATATGCTACGCTTTTTGCTCAAATGAATGAGATAGAGAAATATATAAGGGAGGAAAATATACATTCTAAATCCAAATTGAACTTACATTGAGTGTAGCAATGTAATGGATAAATAACATTTGAGTAAAGGGATGTTAACTTCACTTTGTTCTTCTCAAGAGTAGGAAATGCTGTTAGAAATTTTCTTCCCTTAAAAGATTTTCTGGCTTTCGTAAACGGTTCTCTCCTTTCCTTTTTCCATCTTATTTTTAAGTAAAAGAAAACTTTTTTTGCTCCAATACTATAACTCTATTCAAGAAATCTAAAAGCATTTTAATGCTCGAATATTTCTTTTTCGAAATTGCTCAGCTGAATGCGCTTTGGTTTTGTCCTTTATAACCCGCAGAAAACGCTGACTAGCTCCGATTCTTGATTTTCGGAGAGTAAGTCTATGATTTTTTTCTTGTTGATTTTTTTAAATTATGGGAGTTTCCTTTCATAAATTTTTATTTATAGCGCATACGAAAATTTCTATCCATTTGATACAAATGTCAGGTCGTAGTTTACTTATAGAAACTGGATTTTACGTACTAAAAAAAGAGTTGAATCTGTAAATTCTGAATTTGAGACACACGCTTTTAAATAGCTTTTTAAAAATTTTGATGCACTATCCTTTATTTCATTTATTCATCGATTAAGTTATTTAACTAAACCTATTTTTGAATTCACATTCCTCATTTTAAATTTACCAATCTTCAAATTTTTTGTTTATTAAATTCCAGTTTTATTTCATGAAAAACGTGTTTTTTAAAGAATGCAATTCCAAACATCAAATTGTTCTTCAGTATTACTAATATATTCGGTCTCAGAATTACATACAAAATCCGACATCAACTCAATACTTCAAAAAAATAAGTCCTCCAAACTTTCTTTTATTTCTTTCATCAAATAATATTGCATACATGATTTGAATGTTATATAATCGAAAACCACGCATAAATCTTCATATTCTCCTTCCACGTCATTTTGAAATAGCACTAAAAGCATATCTCAAAGCAATCAGCAAGTTATTTAAGCACCATCCATTAAGTAATAGTGCCTGGAGTATTTCAGAAGAACCCCCCCCACACACTATCATAACTAAACAACTAAATATATCTCCCTCTAACCAAAGCACGTGACGTTTTATTCAATGCGTCGTGACATGGGCAGAGATGCTTTATAACTGTCGTATAACATAAAAGGGAACATCATTTCTAAAGGCCGGGAAGTTGGAATTCTGCACCTAGTTAGGGCTATACGTTTTCAGATGAAGCTACACGATAGCGCCAGACTTGCTGAAATTATTAATGAATTTCTGTACTCTGCTGGGGCTCTTGCAGACTGTACCGTTAAAAACTTGTGAATAGTAGCCGCTGCGAAAGTTGTTCGGAATAAATACAAACAAATATGATAATATGTATACTTTAATTTACCTGGTATATTTCCTGGTATAGGACTTACTACTTTTAAATGAAGAAAAACTTTTGAAAAATGACTTTTGAGTTTGGGTCATTTTTCATTATTTTAATTAGTTCCTGTATTGAAGGATTATTTTTTCTGTTTTAACCTATAATTTCTTCTGTAAATATTATTTCAAACATGCCATTTATTTAAATTGTACAAAACAAAGCAAGTATAATTGCAGCATATTTGAAAACAACAGTTTTTTTTATAACTTTTGAATATGATATTTCACACATAAAAATGAAATTAAGCATCAATATATAATTTTATACATTGGTTTTATACACATTTGCATTACTCCTAATAATTCAAATAAGGAATTCTCGCTATAACAAGAAGAAATGTTATTCAAATGTCGTCGTTCCTTAAGTTGTTTTAAAAACTGAGGTGATTACAGCTGAGCTCCTAAAAAACAAGCTACTATTTGAAGTTGCAGTTTTGATTCTTTAAAATAACCTCAGCATGCATAATTTATAAAGGAAATTTAGAAATCGTATGATTACAAGCTGATTTAAGTCTTATAAAGTCCCTTCTTAGTCTCTTGTTTTTTAATGAATAAATTATATGAAACCCTATAGTCATAAAAATCTTTCCGAGTTTTGAATGAATAACAAATGGAAAGCACGTTGTAACCCAGGGAATGAAGGATGAAGAGATAAACCCTTTGAGAAATTGCGTACTGTTGAATTGCCGAAAGGATATGAAATGGATGCAAACTTCATAAGTATTTAAATGGTATAATTCAGAGAGTTTTTGACTCTTGCGGTTTTAAAATATTCATGATTTTTTTTTTCAAAAAACTCTCTCCATGCTGTGCACTTCTCAGTTTTTCGATATACCTATATGTTTTAGTAGTAGTGCTTGTAATTTTTGTAACTGCTTAAAAGTTCCTTCTTTTTTTTGTTGTTTTGTGATTTATTTAAGATACTAAAAAGATTTACTACTATCCAATAGACAATATAAAATTGAGTGTATTGGGTATATGTTTAGTTTTAAAATTTTATTTTCACATATTTAACTAGTACAGTAGAACCCCGATTATCCGCAAGTGCCACGAAAAATTTTTTTTTAAATACGAACCTTGAGAAAAGGTGTTTCCAAAGCAACAAGCAAAAGCGAGTGACTGATTTTTTTGAAAAGGCGTAACTGAACACTTTTTGTTAACAGTACAATATATTATTTTTCTTTTAATTTTCTTTATTTTAGTGATGCAGATGTAGAGCAAAGGTTTCTACTGTACTGTACATATTTTAAAAGTTTTTCATATCATGTTTTTATGTACAGTAAAACATAGTTTTTATGCTGAAATATTTTTTACGTGTTTTCACCTTTTATCGGGTTATCCGCGATTTTCGCTATCCGCGGCACCCTTGCCACCCAACTGCGCGGATAATCGGGGCTCTACTGTATTTAGGAATTAGAAGACAAATAGCAAGGTTTTATGGAACTGGACATAAATATTCTACATTTAAATGTATAAAAATAACAAAACAAAACTAGAGGTTTCTATTTTTTATAGAGAAACATTGCATTTCAAAAGATAAAAGAAAAGAAAAAAAGGAACTTATTTTTTTAAATATTATTCCCCTCTTAAATATCGTTAATAGATTAGTAATGTTTGCGTATAAAAAAGTAGAAGTAAAACACATAATAACGATTATCGAAATGACAACCAAACCTGTCATAAAATATTTAACTCCAATATCTTTTGCATTGAGTCGAATTCTATCAAGACATTAGTTAAGTCAGAGGTTCATTTTTTAGACGAAAAATGCCAAATGAGCTGTAAAAAATATCTCTAAATAGTTGTTTAATGAAAGTAAATGACCATGAAAAAACTAATTGCCATGTTTGGACAATTTTAGTTTCCTTGTTTGTATGGTTTTAGCAGAATTGAAAATCATTTAAAAAAGCATTAGCATATCTGTATTCAACTCAAAGTTTTCCTTGATTCTTGGGTTTATTATTATAGCTACTTTCTTCTATGGTTTTTATATGCAAGCACGTAAAATATGGTCATTAAGATTAGTGTTTGAATGTTGTTGATTTTCATATCAGTGATTTATTATAACCTACCTGCTATAAATATTGTAAATTGCTTTCTGTCTAAGATTCTATAAGAAATATGAGCAGTTTGTCGATGTAATACTGGTATAATATTATGGCGGTGAACTTTATTTCTCGTCTGGTTAGTTTTTCAAATGTTTTCCTTAAATATCTTTTTGTTGGAAACAGCGTCATTATTTCTTTGCATAATAAAATAATAACAATATAGAAATATTAACTGAAATAGTGATAAAAATAAATAATTCTAAAATATTTAAAACAATTCAAAGTAAAAACTAGTTTATTTTTCAACTAAAACAGAGTTTAAAAGAATCTCAAACTGGTTATGATAGAAGAATCGTCGTACATAAAAATAGAGTTATTCCTAATGAATGTGCCCCTTTTTACGACATTACTTAAATTAAGAACATACATTCTTGTTTTAGAGATGGGTAACTCACACATTTTACAACTTAATACCCCGAAGCCCTAAGTGGCCAAAGCATCCGCAGTTATAGCAGACCATACTCAGAAAATTGAGCTCAAAATCCCGCGTGGCACACAAAATAAAATTATATGGAACAGTGAGCTATTCGCAGAGTTTATGATTATCACGTCACTATTTAAGAGATTGGGTATTTTCGTGTCAAACTCTGTAAACCCGTGGGCTTTGTCTCTTTCTCTATTTATCAACCCCGGAGAATGTTTCCCTGAGGAAAATTACCTCAAAAGAAAAGGTTTCTCTCAGCGGGGTTTAAAACTTTTCGTAATGGGCCATTGTATAAGAACTATATTAGTTTCCTCATTCCTATAATCCCCATCACCTTCTGTAGAAAACGAAAATTTTTCTACATTTTATCCTCTTTTGCAGTATCTACGTTGACAATTTTAGTAATAATATGAATTGATATATAACTAGGTTTAATTCAAATCTATTAATTATCATCTTATATTTTATCTTATATTTAATATATAGTCAATTCAATTCAATATTTCAATTAATTAGTAGATCTGAGAATGATAAGACAGAATTTACACAAATTCAGTATTTGTATTCCCTTTAAAATTTTCAATTCTACTCCAATCATAAGATAAATTAACCTGAATATGAAAGGAAGTATCTATCAAGTTTACCCCCTCAGGGATTTTCATAGATTATATAAGGAAACGACGTCAGTACGCCCTATAATATTATTTTTAAGTGGAAAACGAGAAAACTGGCTGTAGCCGTGCCTTATCCATTTCCACTTTTCTATTCAGTCATAGCTAATAGCTCGTAAAATATCCCCATCATTATAAAAGAAACAAATAAAATGTACAGAAGTACATAAAAGCTTTTAAGAAACAATCTAAGCAGCGAACAAAATAACTATGATTACGTTGTCCAATCACGTATTTGGATCGTCCTTTCACTAAACACTAGTAGGTACTTTACTTCTTTTTTTAAATGTTAGGGGATGTGTTACTTCTTAGTTACCCTACAGTAGTTCTTGAGAAAGCATCCTACCCCCTTTATCGGCATTACGAAAGCCACCATCTTGCTTCTCAGGATCCGACCGACCGAAAAATGTTTCCTTTTTTGCCGGATCGCTGAGCATGAGCTTATTTTTTCCATCTTTTCTCTTTTCCAGCACTCTTTAATCGGGCCCAAAACGTAACGAGAGCCGCTCATTTTCCACCGAGTCATCAATCTTATACTTCACGTCATGTCAAACCGCTAATTCATAAAGATTCCATTAAATCACCATTTAATTAAATAACATTAATGCGCTGGAATTTTGGGAAAAGTGGAAGAAATGCATTTCAGCCGGGCAATTGTTGACTTCGGCACTTCATTAGCAAATAATGTGCAAAGTGGGCTTATTACGCCCGGATTTGATTCCGTGCAATGCAGACCTCATTAAGGGTGTTCCCCTGAATATGGGAATGCATTTAATAAAATAGTTTGGGGAAGTTTTAAGCGGGCTGGCTTTTCCCCGTCAACTTGGGGAAGCTTGTTTTGAAAAGTTTCCGCAGTGGGATGTTTCAGTGCTGGCATTCACTAAAGTTTGGATATGGGCTTTGGAACTGAGTGATTTCGTGCAATTTATTTTTGACTGAAATTTCATTAGAAGGAAAGAAATGAGGGAGGCACAAAAGAATTAAATGTTTGAAAGACTTGCGAGTTAAATTTAAATTACTAAAGATGCTGATAAGATAAGAATAGAAAATATGACAGAAATATCTATTAAAAAGTGATTTTAAAAAGATTCTTGTAATAATTATATCGGTATTATTTATCTATAACACATGTATATAGAAATCATCTTGTTTTAATATTAAATATGCATCTAAATCTTTATGATTGTTAATATTTCCTACAAATATGTTTAGAATAACATAACATTAAAGCTCAATGATTTTATAAAATTTGAAATTGTCTTTCAACATTCCTGAAATAAATATTATTAACTTAAATTTTGCTATTCTTAAAATAAACACTAAAATTTATTTGAATGATTTATATCGTTGGAACACTGTAAAAAAGAAGCTATCTTTGTTATGTTTATCTAATTCAAATTATGTTTTTTCACGTTACATAAACTAATAGAACTAGTTTGTTTTTTCAACGTAATTTTTTATTATATTGTACAAAACTTATATTTCTTCAAGTTTATATTTACAAAGTTCGGAATAACAAAGATTGTATAAAAAGCTGTTAAATAATGTTTTTGGAGCTGAAAATCCTATTTTCTCTTATCGCATCTTGTATTTTCACTATTATGTAATTATAATATTAATCCTCCCTTAAATTTGTATTACCTGCCACTGAAACTCCACACCTTTGATTATTCATAACTAAGTCTTGTGTGAAATCTTTAATTCACACTCACATAAATAAACTAGAATATTTCTAAAATCCATTAAGGTACTATTCTTTCTAAACCCATTAAAAATACCATTCTTTCTGCTATCTTTAAACCTCAATAAGGATATTATATTCCAATATTTACTTTAAGAATTCGCTAAACACAAAAAATTCTCTAAAAAAATGACAACACTATACCGTATTATGCAACTAAATTGACATTTATGAAACTCTTGATACAATAGAAAACTTGCCACACATTAAAAATATATTTCAATGCACCCGAAAAAAATAAATGCACATAAACAAATGTAATTGACGATGAAAATAGAGAGAGAATAAGAAGAAGTCTGACATTCACTGTCTGCTGACTTTTCTTTCTTCGTATGCAACCTTCCAAAGCAGCTGCAGATTCTTATAAGCTTCTGGTCCTTTTCTAAGGAATTATTGGAAAACTGTGGGCTGTTAACCAAAGGATGACCGTCTAAAAATGGCACTAATCCGAGAAGATTACTCTGGCTCCTTGAAACAGCTAAATTTGCTGAAGACCTCCAGATATGGTTAATTAAGTAAACTCGAAAGGATCACTGTGATATCGAATAGCTTTTGAATTGAAAGAGAGTGGAATATGGGTTTTAAAATAAATGCTAGTAAAAATAACCAAATTTGTGCCATTTAGGTTTTTGCTGACGTATCTTTTCAATTGATTTAGCTTCTTTCGTAGAATGAATTGAAAGTATTTTTTGCACAACATATGTCCTGCAAAGTACGAGTCAAATGATGTTGGGCTATAAAATCGAGAATTCAAAAGCTAGAGCCTCAAAAATTTACTGTAATATTATTTAGTTTACTGTAAAAAAAATTTAATGTAAGTTTATTGACGCACGAATCAACCTTCAAGAAATGAAAGTCTTGGCTTTAACGTAAATATGTTCAAAATCACAAGAAAATAAAAAAAATAATGCGTACTTTTACCCGACCTGGCTGATTAAGGTACGCAGGATGTGAGGCCAAAAAATATGCGCCCTGAAAACTTGGCATTAATTGCAAAAAAAAAAAAGAGCTCTAGAGTAAGAGTTACTTTTCCACATAGTTATCAGGTTTAGAGGGGTTGTAAGCTTTTAAAGGTTTTTAAACATTTATTAACATCAATTGTAGCACAGAACTCTCAGGTGGTATAGAGTAAGATTAACTATATGATTCTCTCTCGCTACAAAAATTTTTCAATTATATTGTCTGTGCGTACTTTTAGCTCTTTTTATTCGCTACAAAATGTATTTTAAAGACTTATAGCAAACAGATGAAATAATTACACAATAGATAATAACACGTTGTTTTTATCTATTTTATTATCTATTTTTAAATTGTTTACTGCAAATACCATAGACATTAACTTAATTTTTAAAAACTACTAAGACAATTAGCAAAATCTTTAAGCCAAAAAACAACTAGAGGTAAAAAATAAAATAATTTAAAAGTTATTGCTTCTAATTAGAAAACCATATTTATTCCTTAGTTTCTCTAATTAAAGATAACTTAATTTGTATGAAAGAAGTTGAACTATGGAACTGTTTTTGCATTGTAATTTAATTAGGGATTTATTTTAAACTTTTCAGGTGAATTTGTAATTAAAAAGTGTAGTTTTTCCCAATATTTTTTTTCGTTAAGAAAATGCTTAGATGCAAGTAGGATATTTAAAATTATGAAAGAAAAAATTATGAAAAAGTACTTATATTTACCTATATAAAACTTTCTTTTGCACTTATCTCCTATGTATTGGGATAGTCCTTACTATTTAAAAACTTTTTTATATTTTGTGATCTATTTAAATAGTACTTTGATAATTGTAATCGTGTTTTTATGTAATAAAAGAAAAAGCTTGCGAACAATTAATTTCAAAAGTATATTAATTTATTTTAGGAAATTAACAATCCTACTTATTGCATGAAATAATTTAGTATTGTTAAAAAATTAAATTAAATGTAATGATGATAAGGACTTACTTATTATTCACAAAGTTTATTTTAAGTTAATATGCCTTTGATACATTTTAATAAAAATACTCAGCAACATGAAATTTATAGCGATGCTATGGGTTTCTTATAAGAGTTATAAAATTTTCCAAAATATAAACAATTGAAAATTACATTTACATCATTATGAAAAAGTATTACTGTACAATATTTCTATAATTTCTGGAAATGTACGGTACATAATGAAACCATTATCATAATAACAAAATAAATAAACATTATCAGTAGAGGAAGAGTAACAATCCTCATACACCATTTCAATCTATTTTTAATTAGTAAGCGCTGAGTGTTAGAAAAATCCTAATCACATTTCAAGGTGCAAGAAATTGACAAACGCTTGCAGAATAGTCCAGTTAGCACCACCGTTGGAACTGCACTAGGCAGTAATGTCCATTCCAATCCAAAGAGAGCACACCGGTTGAAATGAATTTTCCAGCTCCTTCCTCCTAAACTCATCTAATCTACATCGGCAGCACACTCGAAAGGAAATCCCAGAAATACAAAGCTCCTCAGTCCCCGTAATCCCGTCGAGCGTTTTTGAAAAAGAAAAACAGAGCCTCCCCGTATTCTTTGCAAGAAATAGCTTCCCCAACGAACTGGTTTCCGCTTCATCTTGAAAAAACAAGCCAATATTTCTCGCAGAAATTGTATGGCTGAGTATACAGACTTGTGGACTGTATATTGTTAGAGTGACTAGCTTCTGCAAAGGAGAGCATAAACCTTCTTCCTCAAAAAAGATTGCGCCTCGAAAGGGATATGGAAGGTTACATTTTTTTGGCAGTAAGGATATTGCTTCCTGGCCCCTCTGCCACTTTGCTCTTCCAGTAAAGGTATTCCAATGGAGAATTGCCGTGTTTTGAAGTTGGTCCAATAGGATTTCAAGAAGAGGGTGTCTGGATGTCTGTCTCTCTTTCCGTTCATTGGTCAGAGCTAATTTTTCAAATAAAGATGTTCCGTTTCTGTTACAAAAAAGTTTCAATAATGCTTTATTTCAACCAGGATATAATTGTAATACAAACAATTCGTAGAAAAAAGTTAAGTAACTCATCCCTAGAATTAAGAGGAATTGAGTGTTTGCATGAGGATAAAACACCGTTTAAATAGAAACTTTAATTTGTTTTTTTTAAAGGATTTTTCCCTTTTTATATATCTGTAGTAGATTGAAAGGAAAGTAAAATTTCCAAATTTTATGAATAACATACGATCGATTAATACTCATTACACTAAAAAGTGATAATTTATGCAAACTGCTGTGGTTTTTTTTTTGTTTATTCAGACTGGTGAAATTTCTAATATATTTACTTCATTTCAATTTATTTTGTACATGAAATATAAGAAAATATATTTAACAAATTTTGAATTGTATAAGATTGGAATGAAATAAAAAATTAAGTATTACCAACATAATGAAAATATTGTTTTATAATTATTTAAAAAATATTAAACACATTAGATATTTGGTTTCGAATCCAAACTTTATAAATAAAAACAAATAAGCTAATTTATGTGCACATGATTTTCAGAATTTAGATTTCTTCTTTCAAATTATCAAATTGCTTAAAACCTTTATGTTAATATTTTTGCTTAAAACTCGAATTTAACAGATTTAAAACTATTTTTTTTTTAACTATAGAATAAAACAATCAACAATTTTTGTTAGGAATTTGTTAAGAATAACGAGTTTAAAAGGTAAAAGATTTAAAAAACTAAAGAACACATTTCAGAGAAAGTAAGAAAGTGAACTTAAATATACTTCACACAAGTATTTCCTCGGTAAATAATTATTTGTATTTGCGGTGGATTTGATAAAGGAGAGACACTTCAGGAAATTTCTCGCCATTCCAAGATTCTTGAGTACCAGAAGGGCTCTTTTGTTCAGTTAACAGCCACTGATAAAGGAAACTGATCTTTAAATCTCTGATTGTTGCTCTTGGTAAATTCTTAGGATTGTTTGCTACTACCATTTTATCCCTAGGGTTACTTATTCCATTTCGCTGTTCTCTTATTTATATTCTATCGTTGTAGTATTTCTTTTCTGAACAGTTATTATTTAGTTAAATTACTTTACATTTTTGTTCATAACTGTTTTTTTTCTTTAGTAAAAATGGAATCTTTATTTAGTATTTTAATTAGTTGAAATTTGGAAGGATATAGGTTTATTGCAAGTATCATTGTATTATAGAGGTATTATCAGCTAAAATTTTTAGTGTTTTAATGCTTTCTGCAGTTCAATGAACTGTTATTTTCCACATAAATAGTCCTTATTGTTTTTACATTACCACTTTAGATACAATTCAACATTTTATGATGATTGTGTGCTTGCCCTATAAGTTTAATGATGAAACCAATAATGTTTATAGAAAAATGTATTTTAAGAAAGGGAAAATAAAACTTCTTCCTTCTTTTTCAAATAGTTAAAAAATTAAAATTGCCATTTATTTTTGAGAAGTACTGAGTTAGGTTATTGAAAAGTAATTATATAAAAAATTTAGGAAAGTACTAAGAAATGTATAATATTACTCAATTCCCAACAACTTTATTTAATCAACAGACATGAAACAGTGTAATGAATTTAAACACAGCACGTGCTACCACTATAGTCAACGTAAATTTATAACCCACAAAGTAATTCCATACCATGTTTTTTTATCATATTTCATGATTTGAAAATAATAAAAATCCGTATGATTGAAAACATTAACCTTTCTAAAAATTCTTATCAACCATAAAGAAAGAAATGAAAATCTGCCTCAAAGGCTTTTTAGTTTGAATCTAATTTTCTAAAAATACACCTTCTCACGTTTCATATTTAAAGTGTACTCCGCATTAAAGATTATCTCCCTACCTTTTTATGCAGCAGAATATATAATCTCCCGTACACTCCCAAACATATTTACGAAAAACACGTAAAAAATACGTGCCTGCATAGCTAAAATCTATCCTTCAATAGCAGTGACTTTTTTGAACGACGAGGACCTATTAAAACAAAGAAAAAAGACCGATAAGGGAAAAGAAAAATGCTGCTGCCAAGCGATGGAAATAGTTTCTTGTCGACTAACACATTCTGCCGACACGTCCTTTTTTCTATTTTGTTGCCTGGACTTAATAACCCTTTCATTCTACCCGAGTGGAAAGAAGGAAATATGAATAAAAAATGCGCTAGTAAACTTCCACCTTGGAAGAACTCAGAAGAAACTTTAAATTTTCGAGGCGAATCAGGTCTTAAGGCATTTGCATTTCGAATATTTCCCTTTTTGATTTGAAGACACGACCGAGAATTGCCAAATGCTAGGTTGACAAAAGAGGACAATGCTTGACGTTATTTCAAGGCCGAGTAGTTTCAATCAGCAGTGAAATCCAAGGCGTTACCAACTAGGTGCAGTCCAATTTCACTAGGAGATTGGGGTTGCCATTGGGAGTTTGATTAAGAATTTAAAAATAAGATTTTCGTTTTGACCTCCCGAGAATAGTTTCGTTTAACGAGATGCTTTTATTTTGTTTTCTGGATGGAGAGTCAGGCTTACTGACAATATTACTTTAGTTTTTTCTTGAAGTTGGAAATGAGAAGTAGGTATCGTGTGTTTTCCTTTATGTTTAGGTGTCTAGTATTTTCTTCTTTTTTTGCCTGTAAAAAGAGTGAATTTTCGTGTTTCTATTTTAAATTTATAAAAGGAAAAAAGTAAGGAGAAGGTTATTTATTTATGAATATTTCATCTAAATATAGTTTAATCATAGGCGTTTGCAAGACAATTAAATCATTTGTGGGAAAGTGGGGTATGCAAAGCACAGATTCTCCATTTTTGCTAAAAATAATTGAAATCCGAGGTTTTTATTAAGAAATTTGATGCCCTCGTCCTAATCTACTATGTGATTCTTTGTTAAATGCATTCAAGTAGAAATACGAGAATTTGTTACCTTGGTTTGATTAGAAAAAAATTAAGAATATTTAAATATGTTTTAAATTTATTTAAACAGGATCCGGAGTTCGTATTAAAATTGTTTGATTTTAATATGAACAAACACCAAAATTAATTTAATAACCAGGTCAAGATGAAGTTAACAACAAAACTAACAAAACTACAAATAGATTGAAAATTAAAATGTGAGAGATTCATATAAAAATAGAATATTGAGTTGTGAATCTGATGGAATAAAAAAGTATTATGTTACATTTTATCAAAATACTTTTCGTATGAAATCACAAATTCTTCACCTGTTTAAAATAATTATGTAGCAATGGACATTAAAATCCCTTTATTTACATTTATCACAGCAAAAGAAACTTTTTCGGTGCTCCTCCAATATCTAATAGGAAACTTGTGTACTACTTCTACTTACTTTTTTTACACATAAATCAAAATTTCTAATTACCTGATTGTTTTTATAAAAAGTAATTAAAATATTATTTACCCTATATTATTTTTTAAACGTTATACTTGTACGTTGATCATGGTTAAAACTGTCTCATTTAAAAATAAAATTATATTTAAATAACTTCCATTTTAAAATGTTTTGTTCCCTTCTTTTCTAAGTGGCTTGCTTTCCCCAAGCAAAACAAATTATTTTAATGCAGTGCAGCTAAAAATATTGCCTTACAAAAATTTTTAAGAAGAAAAATATTTTACTTTTTTTGACAGCTATTCAATCCTCATTTTACATTATCCAGTAGATAATGTAGTAAACAATGAATGACTTAACTAAATCCATTAAAAACATGAATTACACATTAACAGTTTTTTGGCTGATGGTAAAACGAGAAAATTGTATTTTAATTTAAAAGAAATATTTAATATTTTATAAATACTTTTAGATAATTTTGAAAGTATGAGAAATTAAGATTTCTTTTGAGATTTGGAATTAATAGTAGCAAATAAGAATAATTCGGAGTTCTCATATCTGAAGTTATTTGAATAATTAGCTTTTTTTGTTGTAAATGAGGATAAAAACTACGTGATTCAACAAAAATTTTGATGATAATTAAATAATTTATAAATGATTTTGACTTAATGTGGGTAGGTAATAGGTTAGAAACCATTATTGTGAAAAAGAATGGCATTACACAGAATAATTAGAAATCTGCATAGTGCATTGCACATAGTGTTTGATAAAAAGAATGGAATTATTGAATTTAGTTATGAGTTTAATCAGTTAATTCAATAATTCAATTTAATTTCTTTGCTTCTATTTTTAACTATTTACAGTAAAATGGAAATGAAAACATCAACAATTTCCATAAATTGTTACTACCAAACGATATTAGTCATACTTTCAGCTGAAATAATTCCAAACCATTTTTAAACCAGTATGTAGGTGTATAGAAATGTAGGTATGTTCCATTTTAAAAAAAATCGACTTAAGTTCTAAAACTAACAAGAAAGACAGGAAGACTCAACCTTACAAAAAAAATCGTTTTCAAAGTTTGAGAGGCTATATTTAAACAAACCAAAACTGTATTTTAGAAACATTCCTAGCATTTCTTGGGGGCTTTTAAAGAAACAGCTGACTAGTTTGGAAGGTTTTATGGATTTTATTGATATACAATAATATCCATACCTCTACCTTTATCATTTCATATCACAATGTATTAGTAGGTTTATGTCTAATGAAAATAAATTTTAGTTGTTTTATGTCCTGTTGGTTAATTTGTGAATTGTATTCTTTCTAATATTATAAGAAGATGCGTTACAAAAAATGTCAAAGGAATGTGCTCCTAGCGAACTATCCTTTCAACCAATTGAAAGAAAGTTTAAGTATTGTTATATGGAAGTATGCTTTAAAAATGTGATGGTGTAAAACAATGGGCACCTCTTAATTACGGTTTTAATGAAAAAATTAGAATTTTCGAATGGAAATAATAACTTTTTTTTCTGAATCAGCACATTGAAAAACTATGATTGGTTTGGGACGGTACGCAGACGCACATGAAAAAAATCTCATCATTCTTTGTTTGAAATTTAAATGCCAACAACGGGTCTTCTCTCAGAATATTTATTGCCAAATTAGATCACTCACATTTTTTTTCCCAAAAGAACTGCGCTCAATTAAACAGGGGTAATTTAAAAGCATAAAAAACATTGCGCGGGCAATCTTAACACGACTCGGCTAATTATTCTACAGAACTCCGAAAAAGCTAATGGTAATGTCCTTAAAAACTTATACCGACTCAAAACTACCCTTTCATGAACTACACCGTCCCGAAACAGTGATGACAGAGTGAAAGAAAGGCAAAACACAGAAGTCTGTGCTTTGGGAAGTGGACAAAGAAAAATCCAATTAATACCAGAATGCGCAAAAGAAATCCTCTGCACAAAGCCAACCAGACCTAAGAAATACCTAAAAAAGCAGCTTTTCTCCACCTCTTCTGTGGGCGCATGGGTTCTTCTTCATCCATTTACTCTAGGCCTACACATTAAGTGAACAATGGTAGGCATCTTCTTTATGTAATAATTAAAAGGGAATACTTCGAGCGTGGAAGTTTACCGTCTTTTCTTAGCTCGCTGTTTGGAGTTTGCTTTAATGGAGGCTTTATGGTTGCTTGATTGAAACCTTAGGCTTTACTTAGTGTGATTAGGTCTTAACAAAATAATATTAGTTGTACGGTGAGTTGTTAAAGCATTTTAATCATGATTTGTAGTAGTTTTACTTTAAAAATCTGTTGAAAATTGTTTTCTTTCATTGAGAAAAGAAGTTGATAAAATATGTTGCATTTTATTGAGTGAAAACAAGGAAAGGAATTTTACGAATTTCTTCATTAAATCAGTAAATATGTTTTTTTTTCAGTTTGTGAAAAATGTTTTATTGCTATAGTATTGTAGGTAGCTCAGGAATATTGATCAGTCAACAATATTGTGCACTATCAAAAACATCTCTAAATATCAGACAATTTTTTGGGGACCTTTACCTATTAAAACAAGGTTAAAAACTCTACACCCAACTCTATTTAATAAAAATAACCTAAAAAATATTGTATTTTTAGCCCTTATTTGATAGTCAATGTCGAAAAAACGATATGAGCAAGCAAAAACCAATACTGGACAATGTTGTCGATAGTTAAAAGGGATCATATTTAGCTAATATATCAGAACAACACATTGTCTGGTCTTTTTGTGCTACCTGGGGTTCTTTACACAACAAAGTCAGATCTATTTTATTGATTTTAGGACACATTAATTCTTTGATTGAAATCGGAATTGATCTTTCTTCGTATGCCACAAGCAAATCGAAACTTTTGAAATTGCCAACGTGCTTTATCATATCTTTGATCCAAACAACGGAATTTCACCAACGTCTGTGATTTAAACCCAGCTGTGTTTAAATTCCATTTTCCGTAATACAATTTTCTGAATCTTGCGTCTGTAACCCGAGTCCTTCAAACAAGCCGTTCCACAATTTGCCTCGGAACGTATATATTTGCTGGGCTTAAACAAAGTCGTTCCGTGGCTCTGGAGAGGGTTACATTTACATAATCAAGAAATATTAGCTTATTTTGCGTAATTTTCGTCGAGTTGAGCTTTAAGTTATTTTAAAAGCATTTCTCTGCACAGTACAGTAAAATGACGAAATACTAGTTATTTAGAAATCTGTCTGTTTGTTGTAAGGTTTGTTCGTTAGATCCGTACACCAAAAATATGTTTGTGAATATTTATACTGATATTGGTTTACTAAAAGTTGTATTCACCACTGAATTGACCTAAGGTTAACCTGGAATCAAGTTTTTTCAACAACTCTCATTGGCTTACAACTTTTGTTTCCCCTTTTCAACTAACAATTAGAAGTTTTGATTCCATGTTAACCTTAGGTTAGGTTAGTGGTTAATACGACCGTAAGTGAGAATATATTGTTTCTGAGTCACCACCATCTTGGCTTAAAAACACACATCTAAGGACAAAAATAATCTTCCCTAAAACTAATTCTTCTAAATCTCCACCTGTTACAATTTTGGATTTGCCTAAAAGCATGTGAAAACTACACTGAATATAACTGTTTCTTAAATATGGTTTTCCATGTATTTCTGTAATGAATCTTGTTCCACTCTAGACCATGTGTCATAGCGCAAGTGCCGTGATTTACATATAAAATAAACTCCAAAATAACTTAATAAAATTATGTTGCTCATAAAATATTAAAATAATTATAAGCGGATAAAATTAAAAATTTAACTTAAACTAATAAAAACCACGTTTTGAAATAAAGTTGTCCAACTCAGATGCCGTTAAATAATTTTGGAGAAACGTGCGTTTGGCGTAGTTTTAAAGAAAAGTATTAACATCATTTTTAATTATAGAATAGAATTTTACTCTTCTGAAAATTTCTAGCTTCTTAAATACTTAAAAGTAAATTTTCGTGAGATAGCTTTAAATGAAATTACTTAAGTAGGAAAACATTTCTTAATATTTTAAATAAATGTTTGTTTGGTCGTTAAAAATATTATTTTTATTTTACAGAAATACTCCATTTTATATTTTAAGATTATAATTGGGACAACTACCGATTGCAGTCACATTAGTCAAATTAATTTTGAAATATTAGATTAAAGTTCTTTAATTACCAAATGACAAATACATAAAAACTTGCTATAGCAAACTACTCCTACTAACTGGTCTCTATCTATGAAAAAATCTTTGATAACCTAGGTTACAGTTTCATTTTTATTTCGCAAGATCCTTACAAAGCCTCCTATTTTCTTCCTTTAATACTAAAAACTCTCAATGATCAGGCTCTTCAAAAAGACCTATCTCGAATGGACAATAGCACCAATTTCCTTCCATTTTAAATTCTTAATAAACTCCTCCCTCAAAACCTATATTGAATCACCCTCAAATATTGCTATTAAATTATGTATTTCCCCAATTACGCCTAAACCAAAGTAAAATTTTCAACAAAAACAAAATATTTGAAACTTTTTCAACTAACCCATGCACTTTTTGTAATATTGAAAAACACGAAAACCTTGTCTATGTCTATTTCAAATAAAGTTTTTTTTTATTCTCATTTGACATAATTGGCTACTCTATAGAACAAAATATTATCTAAGGTACAAATAAATGTTCATAGGTTTCATAGGTTCATAGGATCTAGATGGCTGGATTTTGTTATGCTTTAACTCTGTTATTAATAAGGTTTAGTTAAATAAAATAAAAACCTTTCACAGTCTTTGAGTGTAAGTTTCCTTTGTAATTTAGACTTGTCAAAAGCCTGGTATGCCTTGACTATGTGCGAGAGTTTAGTACATTTATTTCTAAATAACAAATCTCCCCTAGCAAACCAATTACTAGGAATAAACTATGTGTTACACGTTTTCTGGAAATCTTTATCAAATGAACACAAGCTAGCTTGTCAAATCACCTCGTTGGATTTCAAAACTCACAAGCGGTCAAGACAATAAAAAAAATCAACTTAAAAAAAACCTTCCCCCACAACTGTATCTGACAAAGGAAGTAATTTATCATCTGCTATAAAGGGAAAAAAAGCAGTACTCTATACCAAGATAACCTTTGAAAGAAATGTAAGAGAACATTCAGTGCTAAAATTGAACCATTAATATACTGCTCGTGGACATTCGCGAGTGTGTGATATAGCTATATATTTTTTGGAAAAATTGGGATTTCTGGATGTTTTCCGATTTGGGGCATCAAACAGTCTTCAGCAATGAGTTTAATTCTGATAATATTTTACTTTGAAAAGAAATTTATTTTATAATTATCTCATTTTTACTTTAATTCATTACTGTTGATGAAAGATTTTTGATTATTTACAAAATAAGGAGTTATTCTAAAACAATATTAAAACTTTAAAATTATAGCCTTATTTAATTTCTTTCTTTATTTGAAGGCAATTTTCTTAAAACATTTTAATTCTTCGTTCTTAGTTTAAAATATTACATTATATGTTTTAAATATTTTACTTTTTGTACTACATAAAACTCATTTTCATTCATTACTTGATTTTGAATTATATTGTGGAAGAGATTAAAGTAATTACATGGAACTAGAAACTAAAATAAGCAATTTTCAATACGGACGTATAAAGGCGGCGGCGGCGTAAATTATAGGGGAGACCGGGGCTAGTTTTCCAACCTAAATGAATTTTGCTTCCTTACATTTTATTTTTACTTATTTTTGGGTAAACAAAATTTCATCATATTCCTCATACTGTTTTCTACAAAATGTAGCATTCAATTTTCATCAACATTATTAGTTTTTTTACAAAAAAGGCTTAAAGGTGACCATGTCACGTTGGAAAATGTGCCCCGTATGTGGGGCATGTTTTCCAACAGTAAGGGGCAAGTTTTCCTACAGTACTACTATCTGCAGTTATACCGATTGCTGGCAAAAACTCTGATTGGTTAACCGGATGGATGCCATTCCTAACATTCCTTTCTCATTGGTTGGTGCCTCTTCTCTCTCTAAGCCCCAGAATACGATCTTGTGTGTTGGTTGTTTGATTGGTTGTCAGATATAACTAAATTTGTAGCTTTTCAGGTATTAGCTTGGAATAAATGTAGGAATCGAACGACAGTGCCGGTTAAATTAAAAGACTGGTCTTAAAGGGTTAAATCGTAAAACACTTATAGTAAAATTTTTTAATTATAGTATAATATGTATTTTTCATATGAAATCATTGTGTTGTAGCTGTGAACTTTACTTGCGTTATAGTAATCTCCAAAAATTAGTTTAGTACCTTAATTGTTTTGTTTATTTGTACAGTCGTAGAGAAAAAAACTAATACAGTTCGCATTGTGAGTGCACTACTGGGGGTAGAATGATAATTTTTGTGTCATTTTTCATGATTTAAAGTCTTTCTGAAAATAATCTATAGTTTATGCCCTTAGGGAGCCGTCTACATATTAAACGAAGCACCAACTTTCGTTTTTCCTATGGGCGACATCAAAGATTATCCCCGATTCTAATAGAACCCCACCCCTAAAACCAAGTTTTGTAATGTTTGGCCCTCAAACAAAGCCAGGAGGGGGGTTTGAAAATTACGGGAACTTTACTTCTAACAGGAAAGATTGGCAACAATTCTGAGGAAATTTAAAACAGATTTGGCTGCTTATCTATACTATGGCACAATTCCCACAAAAGTTAAAACAGATTTGGCTATTTATCTATATTTTGGCGCAATTTTGTCTTTCAATTAGGACACCTAAAGTGGTAGCCTAGTTGGTAGAGTATCAAGCTCGTAATCACTAGGTTGCAGGTTCTGTCCCCGCAGTTGCCAAATCAGTTACTCATTGTTTTAGGTTAACCGATAGGGATATAAGCAAACACAAAGCAGAATAGATGTCGGATACTTCTTCAAATTTAAAGCATTTGAAAAAATTTATACAATTAAATTTAATTTAGTTAATTATTTAATTCCTGTAAATAGGTAATAAAAATACCACGTATCACGTTAAATTATGAAATTATTATATGGATTCGTATTACGTTAAGTTATTTTACTTCTTAAAAGTTTCTGTCAAAATACTTTAATACAGATATGTTTAGAGGTGTTTTTTTATTATTAATATTTAGAGAATGGTTCTAATAGAACTTTCCCACTTAATAAAAAAACATATTTTTCTTTAAAAATTAAAACACTTTCAAAGTTTAAAATTTGCTTATGCATCATATACTATGAATAAAAGAAAACTCAGATAAAATTTCAAATATGATTATTATGATTCTACGGTCGTGTTTTTAATGATTAATTGAGAGTTATGTATGTTTTATTATATTTCCAGAAACTGCCCATTTGAGGAAAAATGTTTTATTAGATTGGGTAGGGAGTTTTAATCATTTTTTTAACGAAAAACTAAGGAAGTTTCTGAACGTTGTGCTTGGAATAAAATACCAATATAAATATTAATTATGTTAAGAAGTTAAGCATCAAGTATCAAATTTACTAAAATTGATTACATAAAATTAATTAACTTAAATCACATCAACGATTAGAAGCTTCTTGATATTTTAACTTATTAGGAGGTTAAGGAAAAATTGGAATCGTCGTGTGGTCATGATAAATTTTTAAAAAAATTTATTTCATTCTGTTTAAAATTTTTAATAATTTAAACACCCACCACACTGACAAAAATAATCCATAAAGTAAACATTAAGAATACGTCTTTATAATGATGAGTGAATATATATATATATATGTATATATATATATATATTGGGGGGGGGAATAATCGAGACCTTTTTTCACTGCCAAACATTTGATAATTCTTTATTGTGGAATACGCAAAGCATTGATCCATGGAAATAGTGGGATATCCAGAATAAAAATTGGAGATTGATTTTGGAGTTTAATTTTAGGGGGAGGTTTTTTTTGTTGTTTTCTGAGGTGAAAGATAATACTTTCAAGGTGTTTCATAGGGTTGTGTTATAGGGTAAGGTGGGGTAAAATGATTATAGCGGGCTAAAATAGATATAGGGATTTTAGCAGTTTTCGTATTTGTGAAACTAAAAGTTAATTGACATGCTATTTTATCATAAGCCTCAATTAAAATCAGCATCCCAATTAACATCGAATTTTACAAACTGTTAAAATCGTTATAAAATTTATACTCCACCTATGTCTTAAAAATGATTAAAATCTTAGAGAACAGTTTTTAAACCCGATGCCGGCCCTATATCTTATTTAGAGCACATGCGGCTGGATCTGCTGTACTCCCCAGAGAGCGTATACGTCGGTAACGGGGTACGAGCAGCGTAAGCTGCTCCTGCCCCGGGCTGTACTCCCCATTTAAAAGATTGATTATACATAAAAAAGAAAATAAAATTAAAAGTGGTAGCTAAATTTTAATTATATTGTTAATCTTTTCTTTTGTGTGGCCACCACTGTTTTATTTATAATAGTTTAATTATATATCAGTCCACTACCAAATACTAGCATCGAGTGTTTAGGGTGCGTTAGATAATTCTGACATCATCGACCCTGCCTGACGGTAGTAGGCTGTCGGTGCAACCCTGGGACGTCTTTATTACGCCTAAACAGAGTGTGTTTCGAGAGGGGGGATATCAATTTTAGCACTACAGTTTTTTTTTTTTGCAAAGTTATTGCATTTATGTTAACTTACATCTTGAGGCGCCATGTTTACCCATAAGCTCAAATGATGACAACACTTAAGCATATTGCTGAGGGAGCTGTGGATAAACATGGCGGCTGGAGGACTCTTATCGAAGCTGTGCCCATCTTTATTATATTTAATAGATAATAAATGTAAGAAGGACACCGTTCTTATTAAGTGACGACTTTTCTAAGTTTGATTCATATGTAAAACCAAATTCCTTTGTGAAACCTATGTATAGAAATAATCTTTTTATAGTAAAAAAAAAAATTGAAAAAAAAATGGTTTAATCTTTGTTTTTTGTTTTAGATTTTTGTTCATGTAATTCAAAAATACTTCTAATTTAATGCAGGTGAAATTTTTCGTCGAATATTGTTAAGTATTGTTGCGGAATTTTTTCTTCTGAAAAAAATTAGTAACAAGTAAAACATTTTACATACACATAAAAAATAGGATAATATTTCCGTTTTCTGAAATCAATAGAGTAAAAATAACTAATAACTACTTTGTAAGTAGTTTAAATTTCAAGCATCTTCAAACTTTTAAAAATTAATCAATCATACGGCAGGTATGCCGATTCGAACCTGGTTCTGAAACTTAGCGACCAAGCACACAAACCGTTAGGCCAGGCCGGCTGCAGTCAGCAAGTTTTAATAATAAATCTGACCAACTATCTGAGTTAGTATATCGTGTTATTGCGGGTTACAGTAATTTTCATAACCTGGCGATTTTCCTTCTAATCTTTGGCGATAAGAGTTTGGCGAAAATTTTCTAAATGAAATTTCCTACATTGTGCACGGGGTTAATGGCTGTAAGGATCAAAATCTATGAAAAACGAGGTTTCAACGTAAATTCGACGAACTTCAAACCATAACATTCTAATTTTCAAATTGCAAATCCTTCTATTGGGTCTGTTTATCTGATTAAACTGTTTATCTGATTAAATGAATATTTGTAAAGGCTTTCATGGTCGTTTTCTTTAAATGTAAGTACTATAAGAACTATTATACACTTTAACAATAAGAACACCACCTTTTTTGAAAGAAATAGGAAAAAATTTAGAGGAATTCGAACAAACAACTCCTTTGGAATCGTTAGCTTGCGTTATGGATTGGTTGATTGGTTTGAGCTTGAGCCACACAAATGTTGGAATAAGTGCCCCGTCTACTTTTGGAAAACCTGCCCCAACTCACTTTTTGAACTTTGGGAGCCCCTCAACGAGTGGGGGTGTAATATTATTGAAAAACAAAAGCATAGTTTTGTAGAGGAAGAAATCCTCTATCAGAATATGCAATATCAGATTAGTCAGTTAAAATTAAAAGGGCCTAATCACATTTTTAATAAAAATCCAAAAGTTTACGCAAAGAGCAAAATATTGAAAAAACCGCTTTTCTGACGAAACTACAAGAGCTAAAATTCTGAAAGTACATCAGAATGTGTGTGAAGTCTTTCTTTTTCATCTAGTTCACTCGTTGGGTTGATCTAATTGCTCATTTAAAAATAAAGGGCGTTGGAAAATTTGCCCCAGTGGAAAACTAGCCCCGGTCTCCCCTACTTCTTTTCTGAACAGGAACCTGTTTCTACCTGCAATTAAGTTCAAAGTTGTTCAATTATCTAAGAACATTAGTTTTTCAAAATTTCTCCTTCATGAATCCAATATTGAACTCAAAAATTCCATATTTTAATGGCTCCAGGAGAAACGATTTACACTTAAGAAGGAGCAATTAAACAATGCCATAACACTGCTTTCCCTGGCGTTAATCACAAGTTAAACTACACAAAGCGACTAATACATTCCCTGTAAGAAAATAACTATTGCATTTAAACTCATTAATAAACGTGAAGTAATGTGAATCAAATAGCAGCATTTTCAAAAACGCTGTGAACGTAAAAAGACTAAGAGCTTTTTAATGTATCGCTTTTATTCTACCCCGATATTTTTATTGGCTTTTGTATCAAATAGATGCACGCTTTATGCGTTCATTACTTAAGATTAATATCACGTACACCTCGTTTTCTTCTTTGAATGTCTTTTTGAATTACGATTGAGCTCAAAGATCATCTGTTACATTGTGTGTTAGGATCGTTAGAAGTAGTGCTAGAATCGAATATATATTTGTTTCACTTTGAGAGTATGGATTACACATAAGTACTTATAAATTACTCTCGTAAACTGCATATTATTTGTTATACGATAATAATAATTGTTGGAGTGTGTATTTTTTCATTTTTAAGGAAGGATGGGTAAATTACCCTGTGTTGATAGCAACCCCTTGTTTTTATTTTAGTAAAATGGAAAGTACGTTATACTATCTTTTTCTTATTGTTTAAGTGCTAGATACTAGACAAATACTAGATTATTGACGTAAATTTATTTAACCTTGAAGTTTGTTCTAAAAAGATAATTGCTTTAGTTGTTTTAACAAGAATATTTTTGAAAAAAAAAGGTAAGGGGGTTTCCACTTTTGTTTTGTTGAGTTAAATGGGGTCTAGTGTTATTAACTGTCGAAGTACAAATACCAATTACAGTTATTAAATACTTCAACCTATTTAAAGAAATCGTAGTAAATCTGAGGTAAAATTCAAAATAATTTTCAATTTTGAAAAATAAACACTTACTGAGAGTAATAATATACTTATACCTACTTATTTCAGTTTACTAAAACCGGTTTTTGAAAATTTTTAAAGACATTTTAGCCGTAGAACTGATGGTAATCGTTTTGTTTCCAATGGTTAAAAAATAATTACGAATTTAGAGAAAATGACCATATATTTTGAATATTCAAGTATCAACGAGTTTTTAACATCAGTCAAATTCCTTCTTTTAAACAAGAGGAAAATTGCTTCTGATTATGATCTTATACCAATAAGACCTCCATAAATATCAAGGTAATTTTCTCATTTTTACAATAATTTTCCTGAATGAAAAAAATAACCCTCTGATTTATTTACTCTAACAGTACCTACTTTTTATGCGTATAGTAACCAAAAATACCAAATCTCTAAAAATCATATAAGTAAAATGTCATTAACTAACACTAGCTGTGTCTAGCCAATCCAACGAAATAGTCATCGTCTCTGTATAAATGCCCCAAATGAGCTCCTAGGGAATGATTACTGTTCAAAATGACATCATATAATTAGGTTCTGCCTTAATTATAAGGCAATTATGACCACTATTGAAATTTCAGAATAGTGGAGTGTTTGGCTAATTAATGTTCAAATGCCCGGCTGCGTAAAAAGAAAGTGAATATTTTTTCAGAGATAGAGGAAAAAACCAAGTGTGTTAAACAAAAAGTGAATCAAGAATGGTAAAAACTCGTTTTTTATCTCATGCCGTATTTTTAAATGGAAGATAAAATTGAGTAATAGCGGTAAAAGTAAGGATTGGGTAATTCTTAAGAATTAGAAAATTGTTGGATAATTATCTGGTGTGTACTTACATTTTTTGTGAATGCTTCTGTGTGTAAAAACATAAATTTATTTTATTTTTAAGTATTCCTTTTTTCGTCATTTTGGTTCAAACTGATTGAGAATTTGCAAATGGTACTTACTAAAAAGTATTTCCAGTTACATTTCATGAAGATTTATTTCTTAAAGTATATTAACTAATTTTTACACTTGTCTGTTTTTGGGAAATCGCTTTAACTTTTGAAAATAAAATCTAGTGCTCTTTTAAATGGGGGTCAATTTAGACTGTGAAGTCACTACAGTTCTTTACTTTTTTATGTAATAACTCCCCTCGGTTAGTTGTGTTTTAGATCTTCTCAGTTAGAAACATTTGCTTCGATATCAGGTAAAGGTTACATTACTGGACTGTGTATTTAAAAGGTTTTGTCAATGGTGGGTTTACTGTGATGCTTATTCTTAGACCATTATAATCCCAAGATTATGACTTACTTGAAGGTCAATTAAAAACTAGAGATTATGACTATAGGCTTGTAAGAACTATGAAAGCTTATGATAAACCAGCGGGGGAGCCTTTTGACTAAAACCACAAAAGTGAATGTTGTATTTTATGGCATTATATCAATCAAACAGAAGTTACTACAAAACATCTTAATTGAAAAACTTCATAAGTAGATAAAAACTAATTTAATCGAAATTTGTAATTAATTTGAAGATACATTTTTAATAAATAAAACTATTTTTCAAATGAAACATTAAATATTCCACAAAACATATTCCATTAATATTTAATTTAGGTACCCAATACATTATCAAGATAAATACCAAGTAATTATACGTAAATTACGTAAATACCAAATTTTATCGAGATCCGTCCACTAGAACCAGCACTACGTATGTCCAAACGTAAATTTTTTATAACCACCCTATGCAGAAAGATTTTACGATTTACTGTAAAACACAAAATTTAAGGAAATCAAATATCAATAAAGTAAAAGATGAATCCATTTAAACTTAATCGCTGAATATTCAGTAGGTATAGTAGTATAATATTCCTTCACATTGAAAAAAATGATAGCCCCTCCTAAAGTTGTAAAAATAAAACCAAGAAACTACCAGAGATCTATCTATATGGGTTGAACCTTCCTATCACGAGCTGCCCAGCGGTAGTGTGAATGTCGGAGATACGCGGCTAGGACAAATTGAAGATCATAATACTCGATAGCGAGATGACATTGACTCCTGGTAAAAACCTAACTGTTATTGATTTCATCTAGAGTATTAAGGAAGGAGGGCGAAATATGGGGTTCCAGATAGCTCGCTGTTCAAGATTCAGTAGTAATAAAACACCGATTTTCTAATAAGTAATATGGCTGGAATGGTAAGGAATATATGACCTATAAATGTAAGTAGATTTTGTTGAAAGACATTTTCTTGTTCTGAAAAGTTTTTTTTTTGGATGAAAACCGTTAATATTGAATCTCTAGAAATTGCTTTTGAGGTTACTTATAAGTTATACCTGATTTCAACTCTTTAATTGATTCTTGAAATGATTAATATGTAGTTTTCGTGTAGAGGAAGAAATAAATATAGTTTAATGTAAAAGTGTGGTAAGAAAGTGAATTTACAATACCTATGAAATAAGTTGATAATTTAGCTATTATGGTATTAAAAATAAGAATGTTATAAAACACTTTTGATGCCATATTAAAACAATATAGAAACTGCATTCCTATTCTTGATCTATAAAAGAGTGCAAATTATCTTTGTATCATAAAATCACACACAAATAAACAGTAAACACATAGATTTATCGGTCATGGTCTAAACAAATGAATAGAGTAAAATAAAATTTATTTAAAAAATGGGTATTAGTAAAAAACCAATTGCATAATTTTAAAACTCAAACAGGTTTTTTCAGCTTTTGAGTTTCAATCAAAAAAGAATTGCGACATCTCTAAGATTTTACTTGAAAAAAAAATGTTAACACAGTAGCATTTGTTTACTGTTCTTTAATGTTGCTTAATGTAGCAATTAGCTGATTAAAGAATTAAACAGATAAGTCTCGAGGTTTTCAGCATCTTATCTTACATTACATCTTAGATTTTTAACTACCAAAACCTTTTTTTCATTACAAATACTTAGAATAATCATTTATAAAAAACAACTAACTTCAATTTAATGGATTTTTAAAAAGTACTTAAATTTTGTTTTTACTTCGCTAAACCTTCTTAAGAAGATGTATTTTAAAGATACAATGGAAGGATTCTTTTTAAATTTTGTTCTATGACTAAATTTATTTGTCGTTTTACTAAAAAAAAATGGGACTGAGATTATTTATTTTTTGTAAAGGATTATTTTAATAAACGGATTAGGTATAAAGGTTAAAACATAAAGGATCTTAACCTCCAGTTCTCCTTCCAAAGTGAAGAAAATCTATTTCGGATGGCTTGTATTATACTATTCTACTTATACAGATGAAATTAATTTTTGAAAAGTGAGCAAAAGAAACATTTGCGTATGAAAAATTGATTTCTTCCAACAACAGTTTAGAGTATTTTGTTTGAAATGATTTAACTGAAATTGAAATCCTCATCCCTAAACCAACCCTGGGGAGTTAGCTTGCATTTTCATGCAAGACTTACTTTACATAATATGTATTTGTTATGAAAAGGATTTCCCTTATTTTAATTTACTCGGTAATTAAATTTAGTTATCGAGACACAGACAGTATAATGGTTACATATGAAAGAAATTTTACAATTTAAGTAATGCAATTTATATATTCATTGTAAATTTAATTAATACTTTTTTATTTTATTTTTTTCCTCTTACTAACTACTATTTACCTTTTTTGTTTACTATTAAACATAATTATAACTTTAGGAAAGAGGAAAATGATATTCTTTCCGTTTTTGTTACATCCATAGTTTTTTGGAGAATATTTTCATGATATTCCAACGTTGTAAAAAATTTAATAGAAATACTTGGGTTCCTCCAATAAACAGCAAATAAAACATAATTTAGAATGTATAATAGTATTGAATATTATATTTACCAACAGGTAATTAAATAAATGTATGGGCATTGATAGATAAAAAAATCCCTTAATGATATAAAAGAGTTTTTGTTACTTGAGGTTAATTTCAAAAGGAATTAAATCACCACTCTCAACTTAGTCATTAACTTTTTCTTGAAAAGCATTTATAATTTTAATTCTAAAAGTGTGGGGATTAAAAGTTGAATCGGTTTCATTTAAATATCAATTCATGAAGAAAATGTTAATCATTCTTATATTTACTTAACTTCAATAGCTTTTGCGGAAATACATTCGACTAATTATTCCCTCAAAGATAATAATTTTCTTAATTAATGCCTTTGAAAGCTATCCTGATTTAAATGCTGACAAAGTGACGAAATGTATTAAGCCTCCCATCTGAGTAAGCCATCAGGAATAATCGTTTGAAATCCAACTTCCCCGAGTGGAAACAAAATAGTTTTTCCCCTCAGCAGTCAGAATTGAGCTTCCTTTTCACATGACTTTATTCCCATCTCTTTCTCTGATCGAAAGTAATTGAAAACGAAGCTTATGAAATAATTCTACCAAAAAATCGCATTCTGTAAAGGATTTACGAGAGCGTGCCTCGAATATGACGCTTTAAATAAAGCTCTCTTTTTGCATTTTCTCCGGGTAGGTTTTCTGTGTGGTATAGAATTTCTGGCTTTTTATCCGGGATATTTACGTTGCGAGACTTAACGAAGCGGAGGCTAGGGTAATCAATTCAGGATCGATTTTTTTTTCTCACTGAAAGGGGATCGATTTTTTTTCAGGGGTGATGAGACCTAGGGAGGAGGTGGTTACTTTCAGGGTTGCTTTATTTTTTGATGCTTTGTAAGTTAATTCAATTCTTCTTTCAGAGTGGGAGGGGGGAAGTTTAGTGGAAATTCAAAAAGCTGTTCTCTTGATTTTGGTGTACAAGTCGATTGTTGTTTTGAGTGCATCTACAGAGAACACTGTTTACGGTTATTGATTCTAACGAGTTTCAGATGTTGATTGGAACTTAAGTGAATTGCTTAGAAACTTGTTAAAAAGCTAAATTGGTATAAAATAACTTCTCGCTTTTGAATTGATTTTTAGGCTTCGCAAATATTTAAGATGTGAGCTGTCAATATTTGTTTTTGACAGTGATTTTATTATTTTTTATACTCCTGAAATATTTATAACTTATAGTGGATTATCTTTCTAAATCAATTTAGTCTCAAATTAAAAAAAATATTTTTTTCCAAATGTTTCAATAGAAGAGTTATTATAAGAACAGTTTCTCTAAACATGCCTTATGTGACACTTAGGCACTACAAAATTTTCTACTAAATTCTAAATTTTCTAAAATTTCAAAAAATTTCTTAGGTTCTACAAAATTTGTTTAAAGTAAAAAGTTTTTCAAGTTTGGTTTTGCTAAAGAAAAAATTTTATGAAGAATTGCGAGGGAGTTATACCTATTACTAGGAATAAAATAAATCTTGATAATCCATTTGGGATCTTTATTTAAAAATGGGCAAATAGTTTTCCAACCTACTGAAGACACATTATTAACCGTACCTTCGGTTCTCAACTGGAGTCTCACAGTGCTTATTTTGCAGGACTCAAAGCCTTCTACGAAAAATTTTACTTAATTTCAAAATAGATTTTAAAAAGTAATTTAATAATTTCAACTTTTATACTTTTTAAACTTTATTTCAAACTTTCTTACAAAACTTTTTAGACCCTTTTCAGTCTTTTGTGAATTAGTTGACAAAATTGAGGATCCTAGTGGAAATCTTGATATCCCTAATATATTTATACGAATTTTATAATTTTTATATAATACGTATTTATTTAGGATTGTATAATTGTTGGTTAGTTTGTATAATTTGATGAAAATAATTTGCGCTTTAAGCTACTTTACGAAAATGTTGTATAAGCTTTTAACACATGTCTCTTAAAACCTTTAAGTTAGGCTAAAATTAAAAGCTCATATTTATTTCACCATTCCCTTGTTTATCACTGGATCTGAAAATACTTTACCAGCACTAATTTTAACTGAAACTTATGAGATTAACTTTTTTTAAGAAACGTTATTAGACAGAAATTAAAAAGTAAATAGCCCAGAGTATAGAATAACTAGATAAAGCTAAATTAAGAAAGTAACATGGCTAATCTCTAAATTTTGTTCTCTTCTAAGTCTTCCATTTTTAGCCCTATGCCTCGTATACTAAGTATTTGGAAATGAATTCCTCTTCTAGGTAAAGCTCTTCGAAGAAGTTAAAGTTAATTTGGCTAAACCAAGTCGAATTAAATTCGGTGCGTTTAGTCACTCGACGTTTTTAGGCCCTAGAATGCGAAAAAAGCGTTTACGTTAAGTGGATTACTTTTGGAAGTTCTCGTCATTTATTTATTTTACGCAGTTTCTTCCTTTTAAAAATTCGTATCATTGAGTTTATGACTGCATTATCTAATTTTATTTAGATTTATATTTCTTAAAAGAGGTTAATTACTGAAACCAACGTAGTGCTGGGAATACAGTATTATTTACGTGGATAAATGTTATTTTACCAAAATTAAAATAAGGAATTTAAAATTTGTTATCATCCAGTGGTGTTTTGAATTTGAAAGTGTACGTTAATTTTGTAAAGATAATCAGAGAAATCTAAAACGCCTTTTATCTTGTAAACGAAAATAAGGTTTGTCGCAATAACTCAAAACCTGGATCGTCGTCTGAAAGCCCTAAAATCTTCGTTGATACATGAATTCCCAAAAAAGCTGTGGATTTTATGGAATTACTACCATATTAATCGACAATTCGTGTCTGAATATTTGAATGATTTAATTTATATACGTGTGATTTTGATTTTTTTGTAATGTAATCAACCTCTTGATAGTGTTTCTACCAGGATATCTTAATCCTTTAATCCTGTTGTGTTTCAATATTACCCCTTAGCACAGTTATTGATTGAGAAATTGCCTGCCTTTTGTGAGATAGTCTCAACATTTACCCCTGTAGTCTTAGGCGCCCCAAAATTACCATAGGATTCAATGGCAATCTCGGGTGATCTAGGACTGAAAGGGTTAAACACCTAAGTGAGGTCTCAAAGTTCTTAGGCTTTTCTCTATTTTATTTTTATATTCTTCTCGTATTTTAAAATACACTAAGTCTCAATGGCTAAACTGGGCTATTCCATGAAGACCCAAGTTTTTTTAGCTCATTCACAAAAACATGATGAATTTATGCATAAATTTCTTTTTCGTTTCAATATTTGATTTTCTTTTAAAATTAATCTTATCAAATATGTACTACAAATAACATTTTTTAAAATTTGTTGAATCGTATCGCTATCTGTACGGTGGGACCTGTCTGTGTAAACAAGCTAATGTATCTTACCTGGTCAAACTTATTGAAAAATCCACACAAGCCGTGGATCCCTACTCTCCACAAAGCTTAAAACTTCCCAATTCAGAGCAATGGAATATCGAGAGTTACCTCCTTCCAAGCGAAGCCCAGCCCCAAGAATCCACCTCCGAATTTCCCCCTGTGCATGCAATAAAACAGTCCGAAAAAGCGGCGAAGCTACGTCCCTAACTGAATTCCGAGGCGAGTGTGAAAAATTCCTCCCTGGCATAAAAAAGAAATCCAGACTTTTTATAGCCTCGGTGGTTGTTCTCGAATATCAAGTTGATAACGCGTTGGCCAATGCGTTTTGTCAGGAACTGGACTCAGGAGCCATACAATGCGCTCTTTTTTGGACGGTGTGGAAACTCGATGCTGTCTTCGGGCAAGTTATGATTTTCTTCTTTTTACGAGCCTTTATTGGGGACCGGAATTGTTCCCAGCCGATTAGGCTTTTCAATGATGGTGTTTGCTGGAAAAAGATTAGGGTGTACGTGGAAAGAGAGGGAATTTTTTTAAGGTCTAGTTAAAGATGTGTTCTTTCAATGTTTGGGTGTTATTTCATTTTAGGACTCGGGAGAATAGACTAACATTTTTATGCAGTGATGAAGATAGATTTAGATACTAATTAAAATTGATCTAATTGGCATAAATGTTTTTATTATCTATTAAAAAAACTATATATTCATACTTGGAAGCCATTTAATAGACCAATATGATATTTTTTTAAGTTCAATTATGTTTAGGAGTAAACTGGCTAAGAATACTTATCTTTATTTTTATAGCTCTAAAAATGTTATGGTTGAGGGGTTTGTATATTTTGAGGGAATGTGTGCGAGTGAGGGATTTGCATATTTTTTGTATATTTATTTACTAAGGGATCTAGATATTTACTAAAAGAAAAACATTTGTTACTAAAGGAGAGAACATATATAAAGGAAATGCAATCTATCAAACTCACAATAATAAAATACAGATGTTTTTATTTCCCAAATAAAGTAATACCATCCCTCCCTTTCAATATCTATCTTGTTTTCAATGTCTTCTCTATCTTGTTTCTCAATCCAGTAAGTACACAAAGATTCTCATTTATATCGCTAAGGGTCCTATTGGAATGCAGAAAATAAAATAGAAATATGTATGCATTCTTTTAGCAAAAGAAAGTTGAACATTAATAGATTAGAATAACAGAGTACTATATTGAAAAGAAATAGGAAAACTATTTCTGTGACAAAATATGTTTTCATCCTTTGCTTTTATTGCTTCCGCTCTAACATATTTTAGTCATTTATTTTGCCTGTTTCAGAAGGATTCAATATTCCATGATAAACGAACTTCTAACACTATCGCCACGAATGCAGTGACACATGCCGTATCTAAAGTTCGGTAATAGAGTTCAACCTCGCTTCTCAAAATTTTTTATTATTTACTGTTTTTATTTGTATGAAAATAATTCTGCGGCACACCAAAAGGAGACCAATCACAGCTGTAATTCAAAGGGTCCAATGTGCCCAAATATGAGTTAAGTTTTTAAGTGTTACATTTAAAAATATTCCAGATCCTCCTTACAGCGTAGTAAGGAGTATCCAAAAGGAGGTATTATCCAAAAAACTTTCAAATACACCAAGGTTTAAGTTATAACTTTTAATGTTAAAAAACATTTAACCTATTATGCAAGAATAGAATTAATGACAAACTATAATTAGGAGGGGTAACCTGAATAAAACAAATTATTTTGACTGATTAAATTTAAGTTGGTTATTTTTGTAATATTTTCAGGTGTAGTGTAAACCAGGGGTAACTTCGGCACTGTTTTTATTTTTTGATATATAACGTCTTTCCTGTAATACTTAAAGAAAATTAGTTCAAGCTATGGATAGGTTAACCTTTGGTCTAAAAATATATGCCTTGTTTATAATTATAAATATAATACATGTTTAATTAACCTAAAACGATAAAAAAGTTTACTCATCAGTAAAAAAAAAGCAATTAAACAGGGGTCTTTGATTCGTAAAACTTCGAAACAGACTGCAATTTTGGAGGAAATTGTATTTTTATGTACTCTCTCTACCATCGAAATTTCAGTGCTCTAGCTCCCTCGTGGAAAAAAAATGAAGACAGAAAGCACACTAGCTCCAAGTGCCAACTAATCCCGGTCTTCCCTAAAATTTTATTTAAAAATACTTCAACTCAAGATAAAAAAAAGAACCAAAACAGAGAGTAATATCTCTAATATGGGTCTACCATGGTCATATTGGCCATAGTACAAACCAAACAAAATGAAAACACTGACTTTGAAACTGGATTCCACTTCGTTCAAAAACCCCTAATTTTCCAAGGATATTTATAGAACGAAAATTGAAAAAGTCAAGACCTCCAAAATGTTGACCGAAAGATTGAACAAGGTAGAACGAAAACAAAACCTCGTCAACTCGAAACAGAATACTTCCCTCAGAGCCCAGGGCGAAAACCATACTCGGAAGAACGGGCGAGGAATAAAATTGAATCCAAGAAAAGAATCCGAATAGAAGCTGGGAGAGCAACCAGCAAGGATTGATTGTTTTTATTAGCTTCGTTCACAAAACAGAGCTGGCATCTGTCTTGGAGAATTACCCCCTTCTTTGCCGAAATGGTTTCACCTCATAAGCGATATTCCCGAAGCCAGGCGCGTTCAGAACGGTTTGATGTAAGGAAATTTCGTTAATCCGACCGAATCAGCAACAAATCAAACCTCCCTCTGTAACTGTGACCGCCTCAGGGCGTTTGACCAAATAAAAGAACCTTTTCTCTCAACCTGGGATCGTGCTCGAGACGAAAAGAAAAATCGGCTAACGCTCTTATCTCGAACCTTGAAAAAGGTTTTTGTCCACTTTCTACCACTAAGAGAATTTTCTTTTCGATATTTTGCAGGGCGATTCGGTGAGCTTTTACTTTCCATGCGCTGTTTGCTTCCTTTCGAATTGTTTCATTTTCTTTCCATTCATGAGTTAGGAACTGATTTGTTTGACTTTTTTTGTGGAGGACAGTTTCATTTACTCTTGTTTTGGGAAGGAGGTTTTAAAAACGAAAGCCTCGTGTTTGTAGTTATCGAGTTCGATGTAATTAAGTCCCAAGCATTATTAGTAGCTGTGGATTCAAGAACTACTTCAATCCAGTTTTATACGATATACTGTGTAGTTGCAAGAACGACGAGAAATTTTTTTTTTGACTTTGTACAATATTGTGTTGATTGTTATGGAAGCGGGTCATTCCCCTCAATTTTGGGGGTAATGGTAATTCATGTATTAAAATGTGAGGAATCCAATCAAATGTTGAAAGAGCTTACATGCGCTTTCTATGAGGAACTTTTAATAAATATATACCCATCTTAATTTTAAAAAAGAAATTAAGCCAAAATTAAATTATTAATCCCCTACGTAATATTTTTAATAAAAATTCATCAAATTTAACTCCACGAAAAGTTGACACAAAGCCTATTTTTAGCTAAAATAATAATTTTGGTTCTATCCGGGGGAACAAAAGGCAAATTTATTTAGAAAGTAAAATCTAATAATTTTTGAAGTGTCTATTTTAACAATCAGAATAATATTCTAATTGTGTTATTTTAGTTAATTTTCAAATTCGCCATGTCAGTCACTTATTATCACAAAGTTTGAAAAATTTTTTTTATGGATAACCAACTTAAAATGCTAACTTATAAAATTCCGTGGACGGGATATGCATGTCAAATAAAGTTAATTAGGTATTCACATTTAGGTATTAATTAGGGGTAATTAGGTTTTTAGGTTCACCACAACATATTTTTGCTAATTAAATAACAATGTTTTCACTTAAAAATAATTTATTTTGCTATTTATAAACATTGTGTACGTACCCGTACACACCAAAAAATTTAAGATAAATCAATATTAAAGGGGGAAAATATCTAATGTCCCGTCTGTCACAAATGAAGTACATACCTATTAACGAAGAGTGTGTTATGGTATTTTTAAAGTTTTTTAAGAATTAATTTCTAAACTTTAAGAAATGATGTAGTTTTACTTAATATTCTACTTTAAAATGCAATTTTAAATAATGTTAATACCCACTTCTATCCACACTCAACTTTAGTAATGTTTACTGAATTTGTGAATATTTTCTTTTCAGTTAATTAATTATTTTTTCATCGTCGTTATGAAAAGAACTGAACTGAAGTGGCGGGATTATTAAGCGAGAGTCTTTGATACAAATGGTGTAAGCCTAATCTACTCGTACGAGTCTTATCTTTAACAGACACATTTTAAAGTTAATATTTTTATTCTGATATTAATTAGCATTTTAATCTATACAATATTCATGTTCCATTTAACTATCATTCTCAAATAAACTTCTTAAATAGAATTTTGATTCAAGCAAGTAAGTAAGACTGTTTTAATTGTTTTTAAGATAACCAGGTTGTTTGGATTTTAATATCATTATTTTTAAATATTATGATATATGTTTTTAAAGAACCAGAAAAATGATCATTGTTGCATTTCCTTTAGATTGGTTAAATTTAATCACCTCAGGTAAATGACAATCAAGTATTAATAAATTAAATTCACATTATGTAAAATGGCTAAACTTTAACTCTGTAAAAGAAAGGCGATGAAAGAGAAATAACAAAATCATAATCTGTATTAAAAGCGAAAAAAATTCCAGTATCAATTAAAAAAATTTATTTCCCTTTTACTCGATTATTTAACTAGCATAAAGCCATTATTAAATTACACTACCATCTCAATTTTTTCTACTAACTTAATGAAAGGAAATAAATACTTTTTTACTATTAGTATGTCATCATACCGACCCATACGTGATAACAGTCATTCCAAAGTTCAAAACGACATATTATTACAATGTCCAGACATTTTAAAGCCCCGTTTAACGTCAAGATGCAATCAGCGTCAAACTATGACAGACTTTGGTCCTAGACCGGTTGTGTTCATGATGGTGTCTCCTCGATGACAGAAACTAATTGAGTTTTGAATGATTCCAATCATACAGAGGTTCAACAATGTAATGGCTTTTGGAATTAAATGACTTGGTCGGTAGAGATCATTGGCACGCCCAGACGCGGAATAAGGTATTGTAACTTGAGGATATCTTGTCACGGAAATTTATGGGTTATTTGCTCAAACGTATTACTCAAGGCAAGAGTTTCAAACTAAAGGATTTCCGTAAAGATGTCTTGTATTTTAAAGATAATGCGTTTTTACATTTAATTAGATTGTTTTAGTTTAATCCTTGAAACAATTAAAACTATTTTGTTTTAAATAAATTTATATAGGAAAAAGTGAAAATAAATAAAAAATCATAAATGTAAATAATATAGTTAAATTATTTCAATAGAGTAATTACACTTTATAGATGAATAAATATTTATATTAACATGTATTTGACAAGTACTATACGTATATAAATATGCGCTGTAAAACCTAAACACTATTTGTTGTGTAAGTTTTGATAATTGATTACTTCAGGCTTGTGCTGAAACTAAACTTTTAACTTATGCAAACTTCAAGATTCTAGTGTAGTAAGCTTTTAGTGAAAACCAGGTGATTAATGGGGACCTTTGATACGCAATTTGTACATTGAAACCTTGAGAAACGATTAAAGTCGCATACAAGCCTTTCTTCAGAGTGTTACAAAGGAAAAATAATATTCAACTAGAAGGAAAAAGCATGGCCATGAAGAATGTCCTGGGCTCAGCAAGGTCCTAGAAAGTATGGGGAAAGATTAATTGAGCTGTAGAAGGTCCTCTTTAATGTTATTTCAACGCTCTGTCAAGATTGTGTGAGTTATGATTTTATGCGCTGTTTTACATTGCTTTAAATATTTTGATACGTGGATAATAAAACATTTGAATAAAGATAGCACTATGTTGATGTTGAGGTATTCATTTCATTTTCATTTTTTGATGTTGAGGTATTCATTTTTTTGTCATTTTCTTTTCTATGATAAGCTAGGTTTAGCGATTTTTTAAAATAGGGAATTATTAATTCTTTTTTGGAGGGGCTAAATGCATTTTTCATCTTTTGAGCTTTTTAATCACTTTCTTTGTACGGTGGAATTTTAACAGTTTTTGTTCAATTCTTCAGTTAAAAATATTATAATATTGTCAATAGTGAACGGCCACCGGGTTAATAAGTAAGAACCGATGTTTTTGATTTAACCAAGACTGTTTAAAAGGTCTATTATAACTATACCACAATTTTATTAACGGAATTTAGCTGCATTGTCGATAAAAGATTTGGATTGCGTTATACGTCCTCCTCTAAGTTTTTTCAATAACTGATTTTAAAAAAATATCTTAATTTTTAATGTGAAAAATCCCGCTATTATTTTAAGATTTATCTTACCATGTCATAAAATATAATCCTAATAACCGCACATCAATAACCTATAACAAGGCAATCATAGAATATGTGCTGAGAGTGAGTGCTTTAAATTATCTCCACATAGTCTTCCAGTTTTAATGAAGCATTGGGTATATGTAGCTTATTTTAAGATATCCCTGTAGTACACCCTAGTTCAAACTAGTTAATTGGCCCTCCAATTAGAGGAGAGTATAAATTTTGAGGACTGGAAGTCGTTAAAGTTGAATGCACTACGGATATGTGGTTTAACTCAACGGTTAACGAACTATATTCTGTAAAATAGTGGACTTATTTATTATTTTTGCTTTGATGAAGTGAAATTAATTTGGTTTAAAAATATCGTAAAGTATGATTCATAAATTAAATTGTGATAATTTAATATGTTTCATCTATATAATTTTAGTATAGTTGCCCTACTAATGTTGTAATGAAGTGTTATTTATTGTCATTTTTTAAAAGTTTAAACGAATCTATTAGAGTAAATGTATGAAAATTTAATCATGACAAACAAGGTTGTAGTTGTAGTAGGTAATTATAAATGTCACTAATGTTTTATTCTTTCATTCATGGTAAGCATGCCATTGTAATTTTAAGATGCAATATGCAATGTGCTGTACTATGAAGTAAAGATTCCTCCATCTGTAACTTTACTTTCAGTTTTATAATGCAAGTGACAAAACTACTATTTCTACGTTATTTCGTGTCGATAAGCCGCACCACCGTATAGGCAGCAGAAAAAATAAATTTAGTATGAAAAATTAAAGAAATATAGTTGGTTAACAATATAGTTTTATATTATTTACAGTCCCAAAATAATATAACTCTAAGCATTAATGTAGAATTCATTAAAAAAAAATTATGTTGTGGTTTCATTAATAAGAAAGAAAGTGAATACAAGGGGCCGGGCACATGGTCTGCAAAATTTTAAAAGCCATAAAACTGTCGGAGGTACCCAATGCCCCCCATTCACGCTCACGGACGCTTCCCTCCATCCGGTGTGGAAAGGAGTGGCGGTGAAAAATAAAGGATGATTGCTCAGCTCCACGTCATTCCATTCGAAGCCCTCTTGACCGCCATTACTATTTTCGAGCAGAATTGAAAATTTTGTTTGGTTGTCAGCGGCTGTTTTCTCTCTAATAATCCCTCTAAAAAGCACGTGTTTTAATGGAATGTCACGGCTCGAAGCGTCCGTGAATGGGGACTTTTAAAAATTAAATTCCTTACGATAAACCTGCAGATAACTATAACTCCACTGTTCGTGGAATCTTACAGACGCCCCCTGGAGCTTATTACTTGCTCAAGATTTTCTGAACCACTGTTCCTGCTCCCTAACAAAGGTCAGCATAGAAAATAGTGATTTTTGATAACAGATAAAAAAATACTAGGAATGACTTGCAATTCGAAAAGAAAAGAAACATTTTGTATAGCTGCAGTCTAACGGACTTTCACCATTTATGTAGATCTGGCTGCTAAGACGCAGTAGTTAATTTTCAACTTTTTAACACACATAAGCCGCTGCTTTTCTACCCGAAATTACCCCGGATTAATTATGGTATAGCTACGATATAAAATACGGTAAGTTCTCTCCTCATCTTAACACTGTTTTAACGGGACATTTAGTTATCCTATTGCACTTTGCACAGGGTGTGGTTTCATTTGCTTTACATCCTTTCAGTTGTTCAATCAACAACTGGGCGGTTACCCTCACAGTACATTGTTCTTGCACATGCACTCAAATGTTATGCAATATTTAATAACACCAAAGCGGTAGGATATGAAATAAATGGTAATTTTCAGTAGTATTGCATAAAGGAAGTAATCATTGTTCTTTTAATAGGGAGATCCTAATGACCGGATGATATTACCTTGAAACATTTAAATTTTAGACGTTTTTTTTTTGAAGAAAACTCGATATTTATTAATTATAAATTTTATAGTAAAATCTGTCACAAAAGGGTTTTTATACATTTTGTTTAATATTTGGTTACATTATTTTAAATCTGTTTGGCTAGACACACAAATTTAGCTTAAAAATGGTTAAAAAATGCTTAAAGTATTCTTGCAAAGCATAAAAGTATAGAAGTTTAGTACATAGGAAATGTTTCCACTTAACTATAACTTATTTTTTGCATCTTCTTCTATTTATTATTCATACGAGTTTGGGGTTTGAAATCACAGAAAGAAATAACCATTTATAATGTCGGATTCTGAATCGCTCTTAAAAATTTGTACGCTGAAATTTTGTTTCACCCTATATTATAAAAAAATCTCCTTTGGTAATCTCAGTTCAATAATCAAATTATACACGACTCTTCAACATTTTTTATTACATATTTAACAACATAATATAAGATGTAATTTACGTCAAAGGTTGTAGTTACTCTTAGAATAAAAGTTTAATAAATTAGTTAAAATATGTATAAGTTGATTATCAAACAAGAAAAGATTATATATCTCATGAAACCAATAATTTATTTCACATAATATTCAAAACAAATTGTTCGTTCCTAGTAACCAGATGTGAATTTAGTAAGAAAACATTACTAGCTCTTCTTTATGCTTAAGAACTCCCCTTTCCCATTATTTCCTCATTAATCTGATATCCCTCGCACGGTTTCCCTCGGTCTCGACTTTTTTTTCTTACAAACCATCTCCATTTAAAAGAGAACACAGGTTTCCTTACTCAGAAAAATGTTTCTGATCGGTTTCTTTGTGGCTATGTGCAAAATAATAAGTGGATTTTTCTAACTTAATTCGTTTAACAAACTGCTTTTGCAGAATTTCTTCATTTATAATGCGCTGACGGAAAGGAATTTAGTTAGAAATGAGAAAACTGATGGAACAGCGGAATTTATGGAAGGGGGGGGGGGGCATCACTTTTCTTTCTTTGGGAAACAAATTTTCTCCCGATATTAATGGTTTTAGAAAACACAACTATCTTCTGCTTCTTCTGGAGTTAAATAGATATTTATAGCAGTGAATTTTCTCTTAACTGTGTTTTTTGAGGTTATTTCTAAGTTCTATAGAAGAAAATTTTCGCACTGAAATTAAACGTTTGCCATAACTTATTTCTTTTATCAGATATGCTAAATTCATATCATTAACTGATTCACTTAAAAATTTAAGTGAATAGTACTAAAACTTTAAGAGTGTGTGCATGTATTTACCATTAAAGACAAAATAGTTTTTTTTTATTGAAGTTTGATTATTTTTCTAAGATGAATCAATTTTTGAAATTCAAAGCTTGATTTAATAATATTGTGAGTTTCAATGCATAGATGTAATATAAGAATAATCCCGAAGAAATCTATATTTTAAATTTTAATTATCATAATGCTTCTTTTAAATATTAGTATACTGTGCATGTGTGCATCAATAATACGTTTCTTTCTGAATGAAAATAAAGAAACTCTAAAGTAAAACAAGTTTTATGGTGACAATATTAAAATGTTACAAAAGCAAATAAATTCAGTTTCAATAATTATCCAAATGTATATTATATTAAATTGAAATTAACATTTACATGGAATATATTCCTGACTCATTTTTTTTTTATTTTCTAAACTCAGGGGATCTCTCAGTTCATAAAGTTTTTTTTACCTTAAACAATTCAGGACAAAAAATAGATATACAAAACCAAAAACAGATTGTAAAAGTCAAACCATTCCAAAAAACTTTAGTCTCGCATAGCGCAATTTTTCATTCCACTTCCAATTTTTCACTTCTGTCAAGAAGGAAAAAGTATTGGAAAAATATATACAACCAAAAAATATGTCACTGTGCCAGAATCCTGGACCGGTCTTTGTTTTTATGCTATTGGACAACCACGAATAAGTTAATTACAACGTAATTGACTCAAATATTTTTGGAAAACAATGTTCTTTATGAATATGAGAATTGGCCGAGTGATATTGGAATCAATATTAGGAAGCGGTGTCTTAAGAACTATTTTTTTATCGAACTTCATGTCAAATAAAAGATAACATAAAATTATTTTTTGCATAATTTTTCTAGGTTTGAGAGGTATGTTTACTTAGACCGCAAAATATAAGTTAATATTTTGTAAAATATAATTGACAAAAGCTCAGAAATTGCTTTTATTGACACATCAAAACATTTTATTGGTTTACCATTAAAATAGCGTCAACAATATGTTGTAAATTTGTTTTTAAATTATCAATAAAGTATCGATTAATATGATTAGGATATTTGTTTATGTAATAAAAGAACAATATCGTACTTTTATCGAATATGGCTATCTTAACCCGTGCTGTTCTTCTTAATTCATGCATTTAATAAGATAAAGCCGTAACAAAGACCCCATAGTTACAAACAAAATTTAACAGCGTTATTTTTATTAACATAAATGAATGAGCTGTCTAAGACATTTGTTCTCCAACCTTAAAAGAAAACAAGACATCTTAACTGGAGTAAAAACGTAGAAACACAGAAAACGTAATTTCTGTTTATAATAAAACATAGATGTCTTACAATCCTTTTTTTGATTTATGTGACATAAAGGGTTTCCACCCTGCATTGTTTAGCTTACCGAAAGCAAGTTAGTGGGAACTATATCTGACTGAGCTGTGTTATATTTATCTTCATTTTCAACGTTTCATGAATAGGGTATTATAAGATAAAGGTTGAAACAATAGCTATACTTTGAAGAAAAAGATCCCAAAGTACAATAATATCCGCATATCTTGTATTTTACCATGTTTTGTCAAAGATCCTTTTATGAAGTTAGGTTAAAATAAGGTTAAAATAAACTAACTCATGGCCAATTTTAGGATTACGAAGGAAGTTAAGGCATAGAAATAAAATCGAGTTGATTTAAAATGGTTTTATAGTACTACATGAAGATGTTTTGTTTAAAAAAAATTATGCATAGGAGAAAGGAGGCCGTAGGGTAAAAGTACTCGGTGTTTTTTTCCTGTTGGCAATAGTATAAGGGGGAGCAAGTATGCTCACATGGACACATATGTATTATAAGCTATATTAAAAGACTAGCGTTATTATTTTCATACATACTGTATTTTTTACAACTTAAAATATGAGTTCTTTGAACTAGCGTTAAATTTTTTGCGAAGAAAACTTAATTTTTTTTATTAAATAAAAAAATAATAATTTCACTGTGAACAGCTGTTTAACTATTATGATAGAACTCATAAGGAAAGGAAATATATTTAAAAAAAAAAACCAAACAAATTTGGGTGTAAACCTATGAACTACTTTCATCCTACCATTTCATAGCTATCTTGAATATATCGTCGGCTTACAGGAGAAAGACACTAAGTAAGTATCTTATGGTTCAACTATTCTGTATGAGGTTGCGCCAAATTTGTCGATTCACCGTAACCATCAACACAGCGATCTCATTTCAGCTTGGCCCTTCTAGATCTTTGGCCCCGTTCTACCCCTTTCAAATTCTTTAAAAGTAACTTACAGTTATATTCATAGCCATCAGCGTAAATCCTTGGTCAAAGAAGGATCAAAGCCAGCGAAAAGATAACTTTTCTTTCTTTAGCTGTTGATTAACACAGACGCTGATGACTATGAATGAATATGGCTATTAGTAGTATACCTTTCTACTGTAAGCAGACGATATAGATAAAATAATTAAGGTGCTGTACTGCAAACGTATTCATTTTACTCGCAAGTAGAATTTTCTATCATTCAGGTAAATACTAGAAGATTTATTACATGATTAATTTAAAAACAACAACAATAATTTGTTTACAATATTTATTTACATAAAAATAAAAGTTAAAAACACTAGAAAAGCATTAGCAAATGATTTATCTTACTAGACTCATAAATTAGCAAATGGTTAAAGTTTTGATGCTCACAAGCTAATGTTTGCTAAACCTGACCTGAACAACCGAAATTCCTACTAATTTATTTCTACGAAGCTAACCTCTTCCCTCTGGAAGCCTTCGTTCCTCACGGTCAAAGGCTGTTGTGAAACCTTCATGTAACCTAAAATATGCAGTCTTTATTAGGTCATTTTAATCAAAGAGCTAAAATATTTACCAAAGATTCGGAGGAAGCGCCAGACGATTTTACATGCCAGTTTAGATCTGATGACGATACAATTTCCGGCTGTAAACAGAACATAATTGCTTGGCAAAGCACCCCCGTTGTTCTGGAATTTCGCCAAGATATTTGCGCTTGTAGTGTAACAGAAGTGGACTTAAATCACCTTGGGGCCTTACACCTCCAGTGTCTCATTACATTACTGATAATCCCTTTTTCAGTGTCTCTAAAAGTTTTTAAGTAGTTTCTTAACTCCTACTCCCAATTATACATTTCACAATTCTCCATCTAAAAACAATACGTTACTGAGCAACGAACATAATAAAGAAAACCATTGTCTGATTGATGAAAACATCTGCATACTATATTTTTGAAAACGACAAACAAAGGAATTTTTAGGTATAGAGGTTTTCGACATAACGAAGTTTGTCATATCGAGAGTATACTGTACCTATTCAATTCATGTTATTTAATTGTGGGCCAAAACACCAAACCGGAGCAGAGATCGACATCGACAGAACCTGAACTGCACCCCAAATGAGAAAAAAGAAGTTAAGGAAAAAAGTTTTATCTTTTTATGCAATTAAAATTTTGGTATTTTTCTTGGAAGGGAGAAAATAGCTAGAACAAAAAAATGACAATGAGGAGTGCAGTTTAGACACTCCGCAGAGATCTGGGGAAACATTTATTATTTTTCTTCCTTACTTTCCCTTCCTACAATAATCGCCTTCTCATTTATCGTCTCTGTCTCACTCTCTAATTTTTCTGCCTACTTCTTCTATCATATCCTTCACATTATTTATTTTTTTCTTCATCTTTCACCCTTAGTGTTAGTGTAATGAAAAATGATCATACAGTTTCAATGATCAAGTATGATCATTGAAAATTCCTTCCCCGATCATCATTTTTCTAAATACCATTACACTAACACTAAGGGAACTCCATTCTTTGGCTAAAAGATTAATATTGCACGGTTTAAAACTCACCCCACAGTTTAGCAAGAGGTCCAATTTCTATCAAATTTATGGTGTAAGAAGTACATATACTTCTGTACCTCATGCAATAATTGTTTTCATTTTATTATGTTTTGTTTCGTTAAACGGGCCTTGTAAAAAGGTCCTTTTGTAACGATATCGCACTACATTAGGTCCTAGCTCTTTAACAGTTTGTCTGCACTCCCCCATTCCTATTCGAAATATGCTTGTCTAGGTCCCCTCTACCTACCCACCAAATATTGATGATGAATTCTGAATCACCCTGCCTATGTGAAGAATATGTGAATAAGGTATACTTGCGTTAAAGCCGAGCTATATCCAGTAAACAGGGGTCCCGTTACGAAATCACTGTATTATTTCATTCATCTCTGTCCACTTAATTGACTTAATTGTTTGAATCGAACAAGAAATATACATGATATGGGCGAAATCATTCGGCCGAATATGAATGCACAAAATTATAACGATCATGCAATTTTTTCCGTTTTGATAGGTAATTTATGGAAAATCATCCCTTTCACTTGGGGAGAGTGACAAAATTGTTCTATAGGCTTGTTGAAATTGTAATATTTCACGAGGGGATCTCAAATTATATTCACTTAAATATTCAAATGCAAGGTTTGAATAGAAAATGATAAAAGAAAAGGCTTATGGCTTGAACGCGGGACAAACGATATCTTACGATGTCTTATTTTCAGAAATAGAAGCTAAATAAAATTTTTAATGATGAATTTATAACTTTATATAATAAAAATTATTAATGAAGTATCATACATTCATAAATACATTTTCAGCTCAAACCGCGTTAAATAATAATTTAAATTAAACTTCTACTTTTGGAACTATTTTTGGGACTTTCTACTTTTCAAACGTGAAAACCGTTTTAAAGTAAGGACGATTAAAATTTTATTTCAAAGAACAATTTTTGAAATAAATATAATTTTGTTATTGTAATTAATTATAATTTATAAATTTAATTATTATAACTTACTTAATACTCATATCTAATTTAAAGAGTAACAGAAGTTAATCGGCTTTAAAAATGAGCAGTAATATACTTCGAATTAAATATTCCATTTGCATAAAATTATTTAAATAAAATGGTTTGACGGATTTGAGGAGAAATCCTAACACCTCCAAATTATGGTAACATTGTTTATCCAAACTGAAAAAGGTATTAAAAGGAACGTGATTGAAAATAAGAATCCTCAATTCATTCATCAATGACATCTTGTAACACAAGTAGAGAATGAATAAATCATTTTACAAACTGGAAAACAAGCTTAATTTTTCTTAAGGCTTGAATTTTCAAAAACGGTTTTTCGTTGATGTTTCATTTGCAATTGAAATAGTATGTAATCAAATATTCCTAAAATATTGTTTTCCAGATTTTCACCTAACCTACGGCTTCACATGGAAAAAAATATACCAAAATACCTCAGATCCAGAGAAATATCAATACACATATTAAAAAAAAAATTAAACACAAGAACACATACAATATACTATGCATTTTCAACACCAAAATATTATAATTTTGGAGAGAGAAATCGTGTTGAGAATTCTTTGAAATACGATACGCAGTCATTGAAATTCGTTCCAGTAAATATATTCATTCGAGTTTTGCATTCAGGGCAAAATGGAACTTAAATTAGGTACTACATTTATAGAATTTCCTAGTAAAATAAGATAAATATTAAAGCTTAATGTCTTCCATCCACTTTGCTTCACAGAAACCTGTCGTTTTAAAATTAATTATGAAATATGTGAAATACGCAATTACTGTAGGAAAAATTTTGATAGTGTCTAAATTAACACAAATTAAAAGAGTTTTTGTTTCCTTTATTTTAAGTATTAAACCATCTAAAATCATATAACAATAAATAATAGTGTTATTAATTTTTGTTGTATTATAACAACTAAAGTAATGTTTTCCATTGACGTATTTTAGCTCAACACATTTATATCTTTAATATTTTTCTTTCATGAAACAAAATCTAATCAAACGAGCGAAAGCTAGTTAGACTTAACTTGAACCACAGGCATGACCTTATTCGAAATCTTTATGTGACCAAACCTTACTCCTAACCCAAGCAAAAGTGTTTAGAGTTCTTCAAAAAATAATGCTACGAGAACCAGGTGAAGTAAATGGCGAGTTTAAAATTGTCATGGTGAAGGCAGTTCAGAAAAGAGCTGGAGTAAGTGAGGAATGGTTTGAGGAACTGAACGCTTTTATCAATTTTCTTCCCAAAAAATAGTTTTACTTCTGAAAAATATGATTTATTTACTTCGAATAAGAATGTTTGGGAAAGGCGACCTGAATTTCACTAGTAGCTCAAGTGGGATTAGGTTACATTGGAATACTCACCACTATAAAAATCATAAATGTTCACACTTATTCAAAATTTATATATTTTTTTTTGTATATATCCAGTGCGCAAATATGTTTCTAGGTATTGTAGTCTCAGTGAGACTGCTTTGGGTTTTGAAAGAAATTATCTTATGATCAATGATTGCTCACGCCATATGTGATGTTTTAATTAGTGTGATTCTGTTCTTAACCCTTGAGAACGCTAAAAAAAGCATTTGCTGAAACTTTACTTTTCAACATTAACGGAAAGAATTGCGTTTAGCAGGACTGGTTACCTTTAATAATAACCTCAAGTTTTATGAATGCAGCCATCTTATTTTCCAAGGTAAGCGAATTTTCTGTTGAATTAGAGCTTCAAAAACCTAGTATGTGAAATGTTTTGAACACGTTTTGACCCTTTTTGATTATTCGGCAGTATTTCATACATATTTATATCATTATAAAATCTCTATAATCTTATTAAGTTTTTCATTAAGTTAAGTTAAGTTAAGTTTAAAATCATCCAATGGATAAAACTAAAGTGTTAAAACACTTAAGGCTACAGTGGACACTAAACATTTTTTTTTTTAATTTTTAAAAGAATTTCTCAAAATTTTTTCTGTTAATATGAATGCTCAAGCTAAGCTCAGAAAAAAATTTTTTTGAAAAAAAAGTAATTATTTTTTTAATTAATTAAAATTTTTTGAAAAAATTCATAGAATTTCAAAATGCTCCAGTCGTTCCAATTTTTTAAATATCTTTGATTTTTTTCTTGATTTCTCATATTTAGACACTCATTAATAAATATTGGACAGCAATGAAACATTATAAATGATACTTTAGAAACAATGAGCAAAAAATGTACCCATACTAGGAATTTTCAGAGAAAAATGACATTTTTTACAAAAAAAGATAAATATTTCAATTTACAGAACTATTATCATATTGGTGTCATCCAATTTACTTTTATACTTTTAAAACGAGAAAATACAGAGAATTTTTAAGCTGTACGAGGAAAATAGAAACGACTGGAGCATTTCGAAAATCATGTTCGAAGCAATTTTTTGATTTTGAGAAAAACAGCTTTTTATATTTAAAAAGATAATAAATAATTTTTAGCACAAAATTGAATCACAAGATTATACATTTAATATAAAAGAACTCTAGAATAACATATATATTGCCTAGGTTTTTTTCATAGAGGACAGTTATTTAATTTGTAAGTATTAATGTTTATGAAAATTATCTACGTGTGAAGGTAAAAACCTTGTATAAACATCAAGACTTTTTTTTAAAAATTGTAATTATGGTATTTGTGTAAAATATAACCAATATATGCTAGTTAATTGTTAGAAGAAAGTTTTAAAAAATGTGGGTAAAAATAAAAAGCACTAGAAGAACCGACGAAATGTTGATAATATCGTTAAAAATTTCCTTTAGAATAAACAAGAAAACTGTACTAATAATGCATCAATATGACAAAATATACTTAATTTAACTTATATTTATTAAAAAATAAATATTTATCAGTATTTAAATGTTTTAACAAAATGAACACAAGGAAAACACACGTATATTGTAATTTTTAAGATAACACACACCTTCGTGAAATTCAACAAATTGGCTTTCATTACAATTTTTTATTTGGAGGCTTGGAGTTTTTAAATTGACTTATGGGATTCCTCAGAACCATATTCCTGCACACAAATAGATGATAAATGAGTAATCTTTGATTATAATCCAAAGATTAAATAAACTTGTAAATTATTCTTGATCGTTCACTCATTGTCAAAGTGAGTCCTGATAAGACCTCACAATGAATTTATGTAAAAGTAATGTATTAACTTCAACATTCATGATGCTGCAGTGCAGTCCAATAAAATGACACATTATTTTTATAATGTAAAATTTATAGTCCATAGTTCTGTGGCACTTCAAATATACCCACAGGCAGGTGAAAGGGATTACAGATAACAAAGACTTCTAGGGTTGAATAAATTGTTCATAATTTTGAGTGAAGGTAGAAAATTTGGCTAATTGTTATTCAAGGAAATAATAAACTTGTTTTGATTTCTTAGAAACTCACAAAAAACTTTCTTCCAAGACTTTTCATAATCAATTGCCACTATCGTTTAGTTTCTGCTCACACTCCAAACACAAAGACATGCACATGAAAAATCAAAACAAAACTATCCAAATCTAAACAAAGATGGAAAAGAGTAGAAGTGAAAGTTTATAACATTCACTAAAGAAAAACTACTAAAAAAATCAAGTCTGAGGCCAAGTTGATAGCATAAACACTAAAACAGCTCTCGTATTCTGAGGCTCGCAAACGTAAACAAATGGGTGTGGCATCATAAAAATGTCTATATTGAACGAACCAATAAAGATATCAAAATAATTCTTTCACCAGACGATTCCTAAGGATTTGTTTGTTTTAAAAAGGTAATAATAAAAAAATCCAAATTTTCGTCGATTTTTCAGATTTTCAGTGTCCACTGTAGCCTTAAGCTTTATCCATTGCATGATTTTTAGAATTTGTCAAAGGAGTTTGACTTTTTATAACTTTCAAAAGGTATTTATAAATGTCTTTTGGTAGTCAATTTTTCCCATGAGAGTTTTGTAAAAGAGTTATAAGAAGTTCCTTTTATAATTTTACTCATTTATACAGTTCCATCATCCTAGATGTAACAATCTTTCTATGTATTTTAAGAGGTTTCATATTCAATTTGTAAATTGTGCACATTTTTATAGTTGGGAGGGTTTGAAAGTGATAATTATAAAGAAGGAAAAAAACTCCAAATCAGATCAAAATTTTTATTTGATTTAAAAATTTAGCAGCGTTTTTCATCAAACGTGACAGCGTTTTTCATTTAATATATGTTTCACATTAAATTTTATTGGAGTACTGAAACGAAAATAAATAATTGAAAACAAATGCATTCTATATGAATCTCAGCGAACCTTTTAAATTAATTTTAATTTTCCTGAATAGCATCTTTGAAAATTATAAATGCACTGTTGCAATTTCATTACTAAACCTGAATTCAATTAATTTTTCAAAATGATATAACAAACATTTAATGCAAAATAATTTTATTAATTTTAAATTTGAACATGTTTACGATCTTAGTTAACGGGTTAGGTGTAGTAAAAAGACTATTATCATTATGGTGTTAAACCTTTGCGTCTTCAAAAAAAACAAAACAAAAAAAAACGTCACTACAGATTTTATTTATGTCGGACACAAATTTCATATTATGAAACAAGGAAAATGCTCAGAGGGGAAATAAAAAGTAAGTCTTATTTTAAAATGTAATCTCAACGAAACAAGTTGCGCATTTTATGATCTATAAAATTTGCAATTTTACATATTCTAAATGTAAAAAAATAATGATTTCCCTATAAGTGTATGTGTATAAGGGAGTCTCAAAATTCATCTTTTTAAATATGATCAGGCCATGTGAAAATGTATAAATGGAAGGAGAAATTCAAAGGACAAATCAGGAATAAAACAACGGTGTTTAAAACTCTGATGGTGAACAAAATTCATCCCTCGCAAATAGTTAAAGGCTACACAGTTACTACTAAAAACTACCAAAATGTCCAAAATAAATTGCTTTTTTTTCTATGCCGCATATTGTTAGAATGCTATGGTCAAAGTTTCAGACCTGAACTCCATCTAATTTTGAAGATATCTTAAGTTTTCTTGAGCGATGTTAGGCTAAAATTTCTACGCCTCACCTACCTTAACTTCTCACTTAAAATGCATTTTTCTCATACTATTTTTTGTGATAATTACCGTTAAGTTACGTTTAACATTAAATTTTTGAGGGGATGGTAGTAAGGTACAGTAGAGTTTTGGGGGTTGATGGTAAAAGTAAAATTAATAAAAGTGGTCATTGTCAAGAAAAGATTGGAAATCCCTGGCGTAAGAGGTATAATTTTGTTTAATATCCAAACATAAATTTTATTTTAACGCCATTTTAAAGCATTAAAACTATTGTTGAAATAAGGTGTTTTGAAGCAAAAAGAATTTCGAGGTTAGTAAAACTACTTACGAAATCAGAATTTAGGTTCCGCTCAATGATAAAAACACGACAGGGAAAAGTGGCAATCCTCTCTACCACATAAGAACCAAAATGGAAGTTTCGCAAAACAAGTATTATTTTATTTTCTGCCTAAAAATACCTAACCAACTGAGCGGTTCAATTTAATATTATTTGCATATCATTATCGACAACCGTCTTTTCATTATCCGGTTCCAATTACAAAAATTGATTACACGTATCTTCCGTTCGAAATGAACCTAATGCTACAAAATACAAAAGCAGAAGCGAGCAATCACTCAGGTTGAAAACGTGAACGGATGCCGCATTTTATTACAATTTCCTTCGTCTTTCTGAATACATTTCTATTATGTTACGAGCTTTGCCCTTAGTCCAATTGCTCTGAAGTATTGACAGTCTCTCTGCTGCTGGGGGGAGGAAAGGAGAATTTTCGAAAGATAATTATCTCTCCATAAAATCTCCGACTGAGAGATGATGCTGGGCTAAAATAGAATGAAGCTCGATCTTCTAATTGCTTTTCGATTATTACGAAATATATATCTGATCAGAAAACTCAGCGGTGACGTTTTTGCTTGTAGGCAGAATACCAGATGGAGACTGATAGCAGAGAGAGTAATTTAATGATTAAAGTGTCTTTTCTTTTCTATTTTAAATGCGTCTTGTCATTTTTAATCAATATTATGATTCATTTATGCTAAATATATTATATAAGTATAAAGAAGAAAGCTTTCACATGGTAGAAATTTCAACGCATAAACGTCATGTGTATTTATTTGAACCAACGGGTTTTGATCGCTAGCAGTTTCACGAGCGAATGTCTGTGGTGGCGCGGGTAGCAGTACCACACTTTCGTGGCTCCGATCCACAGGTGCCCACTGGGTAAAACGCTGAGTAGGTACTTCTTACGGCAAATCAGTGGTGAAGGATGATAAGTCCAGTATCCAACTATTGGTCTTAAAAAATGTTTTGATGAAGTTTTGGCATATTTACTATAAAAATCGTTGTTAACTGTCAATATTCAAAGTACTGATGTTTAAAAAATTCTGCAAACATTATAAAAAAAGCACCTAAAATATACTTTTTTTATTGAGCTAATATATCTTCAACTTGTATTAAATTACTACTATAGCATAGAATCATACACAACTGATGCAGTTACCTCGAACCTTATTGAAATTTTCATGGGTATTTTTTGCAAAACTGCTTGAAAAACAGTCTATTACAGTCCCAAACCTGCCTACCGTTTTGAGTAAAAGAGAATACTCCCCAACTCTTAAAATTTTGAGTCTACTCCAGGTGCAATACATTCATGTTCCGTTCCCTAGACAGTGATACGTCTTGTTTAGCGACCTAGCCTATTTCCTGGTGCCCACTTATTCTCAACCGGGCATTCTTGCAAGGTCCCACACAAATGCAATTTACGGAAGACAAACGGCATGTACTTAGCTCTAAATAATTCAAAACATCAACGAGGGAGTTGGCAAGGGAATCGGACATCCCTCTATATATTTTCCAGTTTTCAGGACCTGGCGTATTTTACGATATGCAAAATTTATCACTATGACATCTATTGTTGAATACTCGAGGGGAGAATTTTGACTTCTGAGAAGAATTTACCGTTACTTGTAGGCATTCCTGTTTATAAATTGATGACAGTATGTTATAAATGTTTCACACTTATCTTAAGACAAACATTTTTAATGTATGGAGTTTCAAAAAATGTTATGAATAGGGTGATAAACTGAAGTATATTTTCGAAGTAAATTAGAATTAATTACTCTGTTTCACTGAAATACACATCACCTAATGTTATATGCATTGATTGAAGAAATACTACAAAAAATCTAAGCTTAAGACATTTAAATAACTATAAATAATCCATTTCAACAAATTTTTTAACTTAAGAGTATTTTTTATTTATTCACTTTCAACGGTTTTGATGTTTTATGTTCATATGAATTACAATTAACTCTTTAAAAATTGTAACTATTCTGATTATCCAAAATTAATGTAAATTTTAGGTGATAAAAAAGATAATTAATGATAACAACTGTATCTTAATAATAATCACTGATAATGTGATAATAAACACTCTTCGACTATATTTATGTTTTTCTGTCCAAAAAACAAAACCTTATGAAATATTTACTCATATCTATAAAAATATTATATTTTTTTGACATTTTTAACGATGAAAATTTTAAATATTAACTTTACGAATGAAAACTTTTTTAACATGCAGATGTATTGCACAATAATTTATTACAGTTCTCATCGCTTAACTATTACTCCTTATGTTGATATAACTATTGCAAATAAGTTTGAAACACGTACTATCAGACTATTTTAGTTTTTTTTTTTGAGGAAATAACGTTATTTAAAATCTGGATATGTCTTTAAAAAGGGGGGGGGACAGAAATTGTTTTGAAATAATCAAAATCTAAGTATGCTTCGTTACAAAAGTGAGCGTATATTGATTCTTCAAATGTTTTCTCTAAACTACAAAGATTTTTTTAAAGATACTTTAGTTCGTGGAGATGTCAGAGAAAAATACTTTTCAATAATCTACTTGTTTTGAAATATTATTTTATCTGGAAAAAGAACTATTCTTCATTGGAAATGTTTTTAGTTTTACAAAATACATTAAACGTATTTAAGTTAAACTTTCTACTACCTAATATATTGAAAAAATGTTCAATTTTCAATAACATATTAGAGGTAATCATAATTTAGGTCCTGTTTCTCATTTTAAAAATGAGTGAAAATTTTAAATGGTTTTAATGAAAATAAGCGGTATTTCATAAAATTAATTTAAATGTATTTTTATAGGTACTTGATATTTCAATAATTTTCGTTAGGATCTGAAAATTGTTAGATACCTAATGGTTAAATATTTTAAAAGAAAAATTAGAGTATAAATCATTACTTTTGATGCAAAATATTGTTATACATCTAGTTTCCTTCTAAATATTTAACAAGTTTATTATAAAAACATAATTGAAGGCAATATATTTCACTTCTAAAAAAGCTTAATTTTGAACATTTTAATGTATTTATCTATTTAATTGTTACAATTCAATTTCCATGAATGATATTTAAGTAGTTTAAACATTATAAGTAGCTTAAATATGTAAAGGTAATTGTAATACACAAACACAAGTGGTATTTAAGAGTACGTAATTTGCTTCGTTAAAGTTTTTATAATATTTAAGCATACTAGTATGTAAATTAATGTTATTATTGCTTGTGCATAAAGAACACATTTTATACAAAAAACTTACCACAACTTTTCTATACAGAAACTCCTAATAATTTCTCAAATTGATTAATTTTAGGATTGCTAATAAAATTTTCAACAAATCCTACAGGAAAATTGAGATGAAATAATTTAGTCAATGCATTATCAAAGTATAAAAGTTAATTTATTATGTACTTGCGTATTAATTCTGAAAAGTGCATTAATTTAAATTCCGTGAAAAACAACAAAAATCTTTAGCCCTCCAGACAAGCTCGAAAATTTAATCAAAGCTTATATTCTCTAACATTAATCTTAAAGTGTTATGAGGTCGAACAGTTTATTCTCAATTGTTTAAACTAAAAGGGATTAAATCTCCTTAACAGAAGGAATGAGATTAAACAAATTTTTGCGGTATTGAAATTTTCTATTGTTGTGAATATAATACATAATATGGTATTTTCAAAAGTTAGTTAATTCCTAATAGACAATGAAAATTGATATAAAAAGTTTACAAGGGAAAGGAACAATTTTTAAATTAGTTTTAAATTTTAAGCTCCTTGTTACAGTAGTTATATTATCAACTTTTAAAAATTATTAGTTTTATTTGCAATTTTTAATAGCTTTTTATTCCTGCTAAAAACTCTGATAAAAATAAACTTAAGTTCTCTTTTTTCTTACAAAAATGCTTAAGTTTTTTTCAATGTTTTTATAAATAATGTAGTGCATATAATATATTAGAGGTATTAATATAAGAAAATCGAGCTATCGGCTACAATTAGCCGGACGCTCGTAGAAAGAAGTAAGTAAATATAAGAAAAATTACTTTGAGTAAATATTATCCTATAGGTAGTATTAATTTTAACTTATTTTACTGAAAAATGCTTTTAAAATCTCAACTTAGATGAATACCTCACAGTCAGAAAAAATTTTGGCTGCGTCTGTGAATATAAACTAGTATGTAAAAGGTACTGAAAAGTTCATGACGACGTGCTGTTAAAATCTAAATCTAGTAACTTGATGAGTTGAGCTCTAGTCTAAATTTAGAAGCAATAAATTTCTGAGCAGCCACGTGTAATAGATACAGTCTCGAACGAAGTTTACGGTATCAGAATCATTTTGTCAGATATTCCGTATACATCTTGTTTTGAATTTAGAACTCTTAAGAAGAAACTTTTGTTTCACAAAATTTTCAGTTTCATTGCAAGGGCGAAAATTTTGCTTTTACATTTATGTCATTTGAAAAATTGTGTGAATATTTATTCAATAAATTTTAATTTTGATAGTATTGATATGTTATGGGCAAAGTGATTAATCGGGCATTATTAATAATGCCCGAAGTGGAGGCGGGCAAAGTGATAAGTTTCATTCATAAATTCCACTGAATTTATCACATTGCCCGTAACATATATACTAAATTAAGATTTAATGATGAAAAATGTTCATACAAACTAAAAAACTCGTTGGTTTATAAAAAAGCACATTTTTAACTAAAATTAAATGAAATAAGTGTATTCCTTCCAACTTTAATTTTAAAGTTTGAAATTTTGAAATGATTGTTGTAATCAAAAATGCATCACAATTATTTTTCATTTTATAAATTATCAAATTAGGTTTTTTGAAAAGCATTTTAAGAGAACTATATACACATTTTGATTTACTCAAACTCACAATAATTTCAAATATGATGCCCTCTATGTAAAATATTTACCACCACCCTTGTAAAATAAATATTAAACAAATTTCACACATTATAGAGTTTTTTCTTCCGATTAAATTTTTCAAACAGTGCAATATAAGTTTATATTTAAGCTACATAACTCTAACTCTAATTTAACTGTACTTAACAAAATGAAGAAAAGATATTTACGACCATTTAACGTCAATAAACCTAAAAGGTGGCTAACTTACAACTGCTCAAACAAGGTAAAAAGAAATACAGTAATTTATTCAAGATAGAACTTAAAAAAATGGCATTGACACTTCTGTTGGTAAATTGATTCATAAAATCGTTTTTAACCACCACTCAAAAAGCTGTTCGTGTAAATGTCTTTAAAAGCACCATCAAGTAAAAAACTCAATGTAATTGTTGACTGACTTTAAAAACTTCATTCTTTCGCATTTTACGACCTGTCGCTTTTTTGATGAAGATATCATTAGATGTCACAGTTTGTGACCTCGTTTTGCGCATTCAACTGTCACTGTCACTGGTTTTTCTCATTGTTAAAAGTTAGTTAAACTATTTTTTATCCACCTTTTCGCGCCCATTCACTTTTGAAAAATGACTTTCCTTCCAATTTCTTTTTTTAAAGTTAAGAACTACTTTAACCTTTAGAAGGACACTGAAGAATAGGCAACTTACTGAAGTGGGGAATTTAGAACCCTTTTTTAATATGACAGCATCTAAAAATAACAAGGATTTCGAAGAAGAAGAAAGGAAAAGGGGTGAAAAATCCTCATTTTCTTCGTTTTAACTTGCTACTCTAAAAATATTTGTTTAATCTTGTCAGTTTTTAAAATATTTTGAACTTATAATTAATAAACCAAATATCTCTCGGTTGTTCTGCTTACAGAGTCATTGCACAATATGGAAACTTTTGGTCAGAAAAAAGAACTATATTGTTAGTTTTAATAAGATAAATGAATCGAATAATCGAAAATCGTTTCACTTTATTTCAAAACTTCTCATAACAAGACAAAAGTTATAAAATAGTTCATAAAATAAACATATTTTAAAACTAAATTAAAATCATAAACTAAATAAAAAGTATAAATCAATGTTTTTCTACCTTTTTTTGTAAAAAAAAAACAACGCGGGGCGAATGCAGTAGATAAATTATAGAAAGCAGGGAATAGCTGATGAATCCTTATTTATTGAATGAGCCCTCAAACCTTCAGCAATTACATTGAGGAACGAAAAAAAATAATTTACTTAAAGAAACATATAGACTGGCAAGAAAATTCACACACACAGCGACATACTACTCTACATTTGGCATTTAACCACCTCCCATTTTGGGCAGCGTGGGTGTTATAGTACTACAACCCACACATGCATTTACAACCGCCGCTTTTATGAAAGTCCCTTTTATTTTAAACCACGTGTCGGGTTGTGGCGATGGAACCCAGTCGAAACGGGATTTGGCTCTAAGCAGGAGAAATTGGATTTCATATCGAGGTATTTTGAGAGCTGACATATGCACAGGCAAAGCAATTCGCGGGATAACAAATGGGTAGAATGGGAAAAGAAGAAGGCATCGGAATGTATCAAACAGCTCTATTTCGGTTTTAAGATCTATTGTGATGAAAGGGGCTTTAGGGAAAATAGCGTGTGAAAAGGAGAAGGTGGAATTGTGTGTGTTCTTGAGACTTTGCCACTCGTAAATAAATGGAAAGTAAACAACTTCCTTTTTAAAGTGTGATATATGTACGAATAACTAAAATATTTTCTTGGAAACGATAGGGTTGAGCAATGGTTATGCACAGAGAAAAGGTTCTCTATCATTCATTGTCCCAAATATGACCCTTCTTTTTTAAATCAATGCGTATTAGAAAGGGAATATTATTAGTGTTATTAGATTTTTGGATACACTGCAAATGTGGGAAGTACTTTTGCAACGATAATTAAATACAATAATTAACGCTTCTTTTCAAAGCGTTTCGATTGTGTTGTGTTAGTGTTAAAAATTATTTTACAACACTATTTTTAGAACACGTTTCCAACACTTTTAGAACATATTCAGAACACTTATCAGTACACAATAAGGTGATAAAGTGCTCCACTTATCAACACAACCCAAGTGTTGTTAATTTGCGGACAAAAATGTGTTCTTAAATGTCTTTATTTTTCGTTTAGTGTTTGCAGTTGTACTGGGTATACTTTATTTAGATTAAAACTTTCTGATTTTCTAATTGACTTTTTTATATCATAGTTTATTTTAAAATACACCTGTATTAAAGTGCAATTTGTATTAAATCGAACTTCTCCAATTTGAATATTCCTCTTGGTCCCTTGAACTTCCAATTTAATCAGTTTTAACTTTATGTTCGAAAGTACAAGAAGTAAAATGATTTAATCTCAGATAGATTTGAACGCAATTTTTAGAAACCGTATATTTTGCATGACTTGTCAACTTCAAAGTCTGTATTTTGTATCATTCTTAGTTTGCTTTTTGTCTTTCAGGTTGAACTGGATAGAATATCTGAAAAATGGGAACTATCACAACAGAGAGAAACTTTAAACAACTATAGCACAAAATTACGTATAAATATAAATAAATTATAATTCCTAACTACTGTTGTGAATAAGAGCTACAATTCATATTCTAAAAAAAAGTATCTGTATTTGTGATGTCAGTGAATATGTGTGCTAAATTGTGTTCATACCAACGAAGGAGTGCCTAAATATTTGTTTTGTAAGATATTGAAAGCGACTATTTTTTGGAAACGCCATACTACTGAAAGAAAGCTTATATAAAACCGACTTAGATAAAGAAGCCAAAGCCAAACGGTATCTCAATGACTTTATCGTAAATCATCCATCTCAAACATCCCCTACTTCCCATAAAAAAAGCGACTTACACCAGTCTCCAGGATACGATTACCAGAAACATACAGAAAAGTGCGAAAGTCTATGTCACTTTAAAAAGTGTACGTCACTTTAGCAGAAAACTCTTCTCTTCTTTCTGGCGACAAGGGATTTTCAGTGTTCTTTAAAGTAGAGACACTTCAAAATATTTTATCTGCTTCCGCCGTCTCCGGGTTCCTGTTTGCAATAATTTCCCAAAGATCAGATTCCTAAAACAACAGGTATTAAGTCTGACCTAAAACCAAAGTACTTTTGTAAAGAAATCAATTAAAATTTGAAGAATATTTTTTCACAAGAAGTGTTCCAAGGCGCTTCGAGAGATTGAGTTTTCAGAGGATACCACCAAAGGGAACTTTGAGGGGTGTATGTCAAGGGAAGGGAGCTGGTGTCACTTCCCCCGAAAGTGTTCTCCCCCTTGGTACCCAGGGAGTTCCCAAGGCTGCCCTCGAGGATCCCAGTGGCTAGCTTTCTGACAGGAATCGAGTACAGTTCTCCCGCACATAAATGCACAAGGAGGAATCGATTCATGAAGATCAAATATCAAATGCGTCGGATGATGTGACAGAGGGGAATTTTTCCGCTTATTTCGACGAAGATCCCATGGGGGCTGGAGTTTCAATTTACAGCGTTTATCAGAGATTGATTCGATTTATCCGAAGGGCCTGGGCCAGGAGATCACGTGAGTAGATATGCGTTTTTCTCTTTTTTTAGTGTGAAATTATGGTTTTTTTTTCAGGAATGAATTGAGAAGAGGGGATTTGATTTAGATGGCTATGTGTTACTGTTTTTTGGTGGGTTTGCTTATTTATGTGTATTGTTTTTTCGAGATTTTCAAATTTAAAATACCGTATTTTTAAATTTAAATACCGTATATTTCCGCGTAAAAGCCGAGAGTACACTTTTTTTTTGAAAAATTGACCTAATATTCACGCGTTTTGCGCATGTGAGTGAGAATTTGCCACCTTCGCTACCATGAATCACCAAAATCGGAGACAGAAAAGAAATGGCAGCAGCAACAAAACTTGCATTGACTCCCACTATGATTTGAACCAGAACGCATAATGAAAACTTATCGAATGAGCTTGAAAAGTGACATCATCCAACATATTTGGGGCGAAGTACAGGGAAGAACTCTGATTCAGACTGACCTTGGTAAAATACTTTTTAATAATAAAATTTGTTTCTATTTTTTAAATTGATAGCTTATATGTGTTTTAATATGATTGCGAGGGGTTTCCGCGAAACTAAATTCGGTTAAAAATATTTTCAAATGCTTTAGATCTACGTATAAGCCAACACCCCCACTTTTGAATCGGAAATTTTCCCAAAAATTCTTGGCTTGTACGCGGTAATATACGGTAGATAGTAATTCTGTTATTTCTAGAATTAATACAAATTATAAACAGACGCTACTAATGAACATATACTGTCTTCTGCAGACAATTTTGAAAGAAGTTCTGAAGACAATTATTTCTCCTTATATGCTCATTATTATATCAGATTCTTAATTCAAAATTTCTGTATCGTGAAAAAGAAACCAATTGGCATTTCAATCATATCAGTTCATGAACTGCCTTTAAAAAATGTTTATTTCCTTTTTGATACTATAATTATTACTACAATGCTTTATTCTTTTGATTTTAAGATTGGTTTATAGAATTTAAAACTTTACTTTCTTGTCAAAACTCTATAACCTTGTTGGAATATTATCGAACTTGTTAAATTTTATATTTAATAAGGTATTTTTCATTATGAATAAGGTGTGTTATATAGCTAATAGTTTTTCAAAAAAATTGGCGACACATTGAATAAAAGTATAAAACTGCTTAGAAGAAAAAAAACAGGTTTCTTAGGAAAGGAAATTAAAAAAATAATAATAAAAATAAAAAAAAGGTTCATAAAAGACCTGAAACTCTTTATTAATTTTTCTAAATATAGACAATGCAAAAATAGGTTTTATAGATAAAAGCATTAGGTAACTGGTTCAACACTGCACAAACGTACACCACAGAAAACTAAACACAAGTTATACTTCGAATACATAAAAAAAAAAAATCTAAAAATAAAAATATCCTTATAAAGCAGATTAGTCTTAAACAGAAAAAAACATTCGTTCCGTTCACCTATCGTCAAATGTAAAATGCGTCCGTTAACTTTAATATTTTTCTGTAACATTAACCCCATTTTGACCCAAAGAATCGTTTCCTTTTGAAACTCCAAAAACATCAAGAGCCGTTTTTATTGATCGTTTCCATTTTTATTTCCCTGAATAGGTGAATAAGAGCCTCAGTGAACTGCTTTACTAGGATATAGAGCTTATAAAAAGAAGCTGACTTGTCAGACCACACTGACTACTTTCGATCATTTTTATATGGTTGTATACCGAGGTTTCATGGCATGTGCAGGAGACTTTCCCTGTTATTTGGTTTACTGCCTGCGCATTTTTTATAAATAAAAACATATTTAATGTTTTACCTTCCATTTTGGCTTTCTTGGTCGTAAATTTGTTCGTGAGTAATACAGGTATACTTCGAGATATCTACATTTCGCATTCATAGTAGCCCAAATAGGAAAGGCAAAGTGTAGTAGGTATCAATATTTGAGTTACTTTGACTCGATGTATAAGTGAGTTAGATTCAAAAGTAATAATTTGGAAAATATAAATAATATGATATAATGGAATATATAATAATAATGAGAAAATGTTTCTTTAATATATTATAAAAACGTACAATATTTTTAATTTCTTCTTAAATATTTTCTTCTGTTTTGTGATGTAAATGTTTTAGTATGCATAAGGATTTGTTAAACCAAATTTAATTATGTTTACTCTCTTTGATATAGTAAAGATTTTCTTTTTGTCTTTGAGGGTAGAAACACCTATAACATCAGAAGAAGTTTTAAATTAAACAGAGTTAAGTTAAAATAGGTATTGTAGTAAATTTAAAAAAAGTACTTTTATTAGTTTATAGTATGTTATTTTGTATCATTTTATAGTATTATCTCTATCTACTGAAACATTTTGGAAACAAAATATAATTTTTAACTTAAATGAAAATTACATTTTTAAATTTCTTTATTATTAATGCCTTTGAAAAGTCCAATTTAATCCAATTTAGCAGCAACACATTTTAACTTATTTAACATATTAGGTATATTGCTGTTTTGCATTTTTTAAATATTGGGGTTGCATTTAAACACTAGATATTTTTTTGTTTTGTATTTCGTTATAGTTATTGTGCATAAAATCCAGTTAAGATACTAGATATATGATTTTTCAATTTTTCGTCAAAATTTTTAAACATTTTAGAAAGGAACTTGCTTCTAATGCACATCAATTTAAAAGATACATTTCTGAACAAAATGAGCCCAATTTCATGTATTTAAATTTAAGGGTTTGTAGAGTATCATTTGTTTTCAAAATGCAAGAAAAACAACTTTACAATACTTGCGTAATACTAAAAAAATACTACTCCAAAATGATGGGTTATAAAAAAATGAAACATGTGACATTATATCTCTAACGACAGTTGTTCATCATAAAAAACATTATGAAAAAATTGTAAAGATTTTATATTGGGTTGTTGTGTTTGTCAAAAAATGGCCAAAAACTCAAAACTTTAAGGCGTTTGCGGGTCGGGTTAATATTATCAGATTTGGCTAAAATTTTGCAATTAAACTTTTTTTGTTCATCGGAACTAAGTTAGGGGGTGGGAGCAGCAGATTTTTAACGTTTGAAAATCTCATACTGTTCAGGGCCACCCTACCCCTCTTACAAAATTCTGATGAAAAAATAATATTTTAAATGGGCTCAGTATTTGTTTCTTAAATTTTGTATCTTTATCATTTAAAAGAAAAGTACTAGTCAAACTATTTTTTGGGTATATCCTCAGTAAGTTCAACTGAACGTCAATATTGTTTGTCATTGAAGTCATAATGTTTTGAAAATTACCAGCAAAAAGAAATAATACCTTCTAACAAGAAAACTCATCTGTTTTTCACAAACTAAAAAAGTATGAAACTAATGATAAAGTAAGACGAGTCCAAATGGAAAAGAAAGCGAGAATTTGAAAAGAAAGCCGCCACTATTACTTGCCGAAGGTACTTAATATTCCTGCAGCAAATGAGTGAAGTGATTTCGATCGAATATTGTTTCTTTCAGTTCTTACGTAAACCGGGAAAGCAATAAATTGATTCAATTTAAATATTCATCTCCCAATATTGCTTTCATCGAAAAGAAAAACAGAGGAAAATGTGGCCCTGACAAATGATAGAGAATTGTATTATTTTATTTCCCCCTATTACAACCTTGTGTTCTAAATTCCTTTTCTGGTATGGTTCCTTTTCGAGTAGTTTCCTTTTGGGAAAAAAGTACCAAACTAGCCGGAATTTATACTTTTCACAAAGTGTCTCAAGGTACGATATTTAGTACTATCCTGTCCCCTTCCCACAGTCCCCCAAAATAAGTAAAAAACTATTTTTAAAATTAACCCATACCCTGCCTAGAATTGAAGAAATTAATAATTTGTCATAAAATTTCATGCAGAGTTATACACATGACAAGATTTTTCAAGTATAGTAGAACTCTTAATAGTGACCCGACGAAGTAATTAGCACCCCAAGCCCAAAGGCTAATGAAACGGAGATGGGCACCGCCTGATGGACCACTAGGCCCGGGCAGAATTTGATTTTTGATTGAATTTATTCCACTTTTCTGGATCAATTTAAAAAAGTATTTTTCTTTTTACTTAACAAAAAAAATTATATTAGTAAAACGCGTGTTCTCAAACAAAATGATCCCATTTTTTGTATTTTTATTATAAAATAGATAATTATCAATAAGAAGGATATAAATAAATGGAATTCCAGAATGATTGCTGCATTGCTTTATATACAAAATTACCAGAATAGCCGTCTACTCAAGTTCTAAAGGTTATGCGTTGGTTTTAGGTATTATCAGTGCATAAAGTGAATTATTTGAAGGTGCTCTGCTCATGTACAATCGAAACCAAATGTACAGATACTTAAAAACATTAAAATAAAAGTGGTGGCTCTGTAAAATCCAATGTAAAATTAGAGGTTTTAATTATTCACAACTATTTTAACAATTTTAAATTAAATGTTATTTGTCCTTCAGAGGTTGCAGTTTCGGCGTATTCTTGATCAATCCTTACTACTGAGGGTAAGGATTATTATTATTATACTTTTAGCATCATATGAAAGACTAAAGCAAACCATGACTGAACTCACATATAGAGAGTGTTGAATTCCAACGAAGTACCCATGAAATTCACGTAATGAGTGCTCTCAGTGTCTCGATTAACGGAAAATAATTTAAAAACTCATTTATTTACATTATCGCGACCTCTTGTTGTTGTGTAACTAACATACATTGATATAGAAGCCACACTTATAAAATGGAGCTTATACATATATGTAGAGATTATGAAGAAGAAGAATTATAATATATCATAGTAAAAATTAACTCCCGAATTTCATTGTTACCCCCAGATGTTTGCCACCAACAGCATCTCTCTTATCACTTGCTAATTTGTGTCCAGGGGACCGTGTTTTCTATCCTCATCCCTCTTTATTATAAAGATAATCTTTAAAATTTCTAAGCCCTCATAGAAATTTATAGACTATCAAACTGTTAATTCAAACATGTAAAAATCCACAGAGAAAAAAAATTAAGTAGAAGATAAAAAAATTGAAGTAGAAGAAGCTAAAGAACACTGAAGATCTTACCAAAGAAATAAAAGCCAAAGAAAACTTAGTTTAAATGAAAAAAAAAATATAAATAGTTACAGCTAATCATTTGTAAATATTTCAGTTAAATAACGAATTTTTGTACATAAAAAATAAATTGAATGCGACGCTGCGCTGTATAATATAGTACGTGAGGTCCTCAAAATCGTTCTCAATGAATTGCCCAATTGCAGCTAGGTTTAAAATACAATGTGTTTCATACAATATTTCTATGCTTGGTTCTGTTTTATTATACATAAAATTTCTTAATTAAATAATATTCTTTTCAAAATTTTTTGTTAAAAATATTTTTTTACAAGTATGCAATTAATTTTTAATATTATTTCCCAATATTAGACTATCTCATATTGAGAACACCGGTATCTCATATTAGGAGTATGGTATGGCATATTTGGCATTTTATTTTAAAATTTTGAATTTTAAATGAAATACATTTTTAGTTTAATTGCAATTGTTTTCATAAGGGAAAGCAGCGACTTTTTCGAATAAGGCATGTAAATAATACAGCTAAATCATTTTTCAGCTAAGCGCAAATTGGAAGAATAAAAGTAGTAGGTATTCCACATTGGGTCACTTTTCCCTATGTTATGGTTAAACCGGGTATTATTAATAATGCCCGAAGTGGGAGGTTCAATTCAATGGATTCTGAAATGGGATGATTAATTGAATGGCATTTATCAATGAGTATTTATCACTTTGCCCGAAATAACGCGGGCATTATTAATAATGCCCGGATTTCTCACATCGCCCGTAACATATACGTATCGAAGCCCGGTGGCGTAGAGGAAGCGCTTTGCGCTCCCACACCACAGGCCCGGGGTTCAAATCCCGGTCCACGGTCAAGGCAGACTCAGCCCTTCATCCCTCCGGGGTCGATAAAATGAGTACCAAGGTTACCTGGGGAAATCAAGAGGGGGTTAGCATCAAGCTAGCCACTCCTCAGCTGACTGTGACTTTCAAGTCACACGTTCTGTAACAGTTCAGCTCATGGCCTCACCCAGTGAGGCTAGTTATACTGGAGTTTGAAGGTCCAACGACCTAGGTACTCCCTCAAAAATCCCCCTTGATTTTTTAACATATACGTATCTTTTATATATTATATTATATATTATTTATATATATTATAATATATTATATTATTTATGTATATATTATATTATATTATTTTATTTATATATATATATATATATTATAATATATTATATTATATATGTATGTTATATTATATTATATTATTTACATATATTATATTATTTATGTATGTTATATTATATTATATTATTTACATATATTATATTATAATATTTATATTATAATATATTATTTTTATCTGGCTACTAACTGTCAGCTTGATATGGATACGAGGATATTATTCCAGAGTATCGGCCAGACCAAAAATCTACAAAATTATGGTCTTTCAGTAGTAAATTTTATAATTAATAGAAAATTACCCTTCTTAATCATTAAAATTTTAACATTAATTTAAAATAATGATTATCCAATAAATAAGTTCAACTGAAAAACTAAATTGCATTCCAAAACCCCATCCTTTTAACACATATTACCATCCTAAGTAATGCAATAAATAAAATCTTCCCACTTAAATCCTTTCAATTTTGTTTAAACTTAGTTTCGCAGTTGATTAATTAGAAGCAATCTCAAAAAGCGCGAGTGCGCACCAAAGAAACCATTCTCTTTTCCAACCGATTAAGACCCTGAGCCTTGACTCGAACCTCCTCTAATGGGGAAGCTGAGATTCCAATATGGCTTCTTAACACTAGTGCTAAGTGCCTCTTATTCCAGTAAATATGAGCAACAAATCAACCTTCCTCAGCGGCAGTTTGTTCCGGTGCTTCTAATTTTCCCTACTGTGTTGGGTTAGTGAGGCAATGCTGCCTGTGAGGCAACAATGGTTCCAGGCAGCTGTATGTGAAACGTTGACACACACATTATTCAAGAATGGTCACCATGGGTTTGGGAAGAATAGTGTGGAAGGGTAGGTGGTTTCTAATGAAAATGGTTTTTCGTTTCGTTTAATTTAGAGTTTTAATTAAGGTTCTTTTTCTTTTTTGGAAGTGTGTTTGATTTTATGTTAGGTTTAGAAATTATCGCTTTTATTTTTCTTATTTTCGTTATTGTGATTTTTGTACCGTTCCAAATTTTGAGCCTTGGTTTTTCCCTTAGGGAAAATATTCTTACTAAATGTTCATTTGACTCTTAAAATAAAAAATAATAACTAACAAGTTATTTATTGATATGATTCTCCATTCTCAAAACCTAAACTTTATTTGCTACAATAATTTAAAAATATTTTATGGTATTTTGATAATGTAGGGTTGCCACAATGGCACCCTGAGTATCGAACCTGGTACTATATACCTTTTCAGGAAATTTGTGATTTTACCTTTAGGTTTATTGATCTTCATCGATTCTCACAGTATAGATTCATTCCACACTTGAATAAAATTTCAAAAACAACTATCATAAGATAAGGTTTAAAAATTAACGATACTACTTACAATAGTTTTACTACGTAGTATGAGCGAATAATATATTCTTTCTTTTTATAACAAATTAAGTAATCTTTTATAGAATATTTAGTATTTTATACCTATACTATCAGAGTACATCATGAAACACAGAAAAATGTGTTTAATATTATAAAATACATCATAGGAATCATGAAAAAATACATACAGATGATGTATGAATATTATAAAGTATGCGAAAACTTCAGTGTTCAATGCTACATCATAAGATCGTTGCCGTAGGGAAAACTTTTCTCGTAAAATCTATAAAGTACGACAGCATTCAGTCCCACGTGCAAACTTTTTTACCTGCTTAAATTTTACCTTCGACGTTTTCAATCCGTAAAATATGACATATGGATGTTGCACCATTTATCTGTAGTACATCACGATACCCCTCCTAAAGCATTCGACATAAATTTCGGGGAGTAATAAAACATGACAGTCCAAATACCGCGCTTACTCAGATCTAAATCATGTTACTTTGAAAAGAAGTTTCGAGAGAAACGAGAAATATCGGTCGAAAAAAGATAGTGTAACACACTTTGGGTGATTCTAGAAGCTATATTTTTATCAATTTTTTATTATCAGTATTTTTTTTACATTTTTTAATTTAAACTTTTTAACGTATATATTTAACAGTGCTGTCTAAACACTGTTCATGTTCATTGATGGTTTTAAAAGGTCAAAATCATTTTCTGTATGGTTGTGTAAGTAATAGGGTATTAAATTTTGTTTTACATACAGGCTGGTAGTAAAATAACGACCCTACTTTAAAATTATCTACATACGAAACTATAGATAAAAAAAATCTTAAATTTTATAAGGGCATTTTGAAAAGATGGGAATGGTTTTGAAACAAAACAAATAGTTCATTTTCCCATTCATTCTTGTAAACCAGCTTTAAAAATTTGAATGTAGTCAATGATTAATTTTTCTTTGATATGTGTTATACTTTCTGAATATTAATAATTGTACAGCATGATGTGAGTATTGAGTTTGAAAATTCGCAAAATATAAAAGACGTTTAATAAAAAATGAACTATGGCATTTATGATGAGTTCGATAAATTTTATTTTAGTGTACTTGGTGTACATAAACAGCAGCTTTAATTTTTTTTTTTAATTTATAGATTAGTATATTTATTTGCCTTTTATATTACTTGGCATAATAAACCAGAAGTTCTTAATTAAACGAATGAAATATGGGTATTTTATTATTAGTGGTATATATTTTTTTTAAAATTTACTTGTCATTTCAGAGTTTTATGTCTGATTTAATTGTAAAACCATTGTTTTTTAATTTTATTTATATTTTAGAGGATTATTTTTGTTTTAATTTCAATCATAAACGATGCCATCAATGTAAAACTACAACGTAGTTTTTTTTTCTTTACTTTTGAACAAATTAATACGCTCATATTCTGTTTTGGTCCAACACAATAACCTTTCTTTTTGGGGAAAATTACTTGGATAAACAAAAATGACAAAATACAAAAAATATAAGAAAGATGGGAGCGCTGTAGAAAGAATAAGAAATCTTTATGACGTCAGTCTTACAATTATTCAAGTTTTCTCCATTCCATCCCTTTCCACCCCTATGCTTATAACATTTTATTTTAGATAGAACAACAAAATAGGAATAATGGTTTATGTTTTCCAAATTTAAGAAATTTCAGTGCATATTATCCATTTTTCCATAATATAAAAAAGATTAAGCAATAGATAAAAATCGTATTGATTTAAAAATGACCAATAATAAATAATAATAGTTAGATAAAATGTTTTCTTGACAGATGCAATGATTTATTGGAACTTTAACTTTTTCGAGAAGACATTTTTCCTTACTTCTGTTGCCAATTCTTTTTGTACCATTGCATGCAACCACAAAACGATGCTATACCGAAACGGGGAAAATATATCGATAAATACATCTTTCCTTTAAAAACATAACCTTTAACCATCAAGTTTTAAATGACTCCAAAGTTAGAATGAAAAATATGCATTTGACTGCTCAATAAATAACAATATACTCCCCTATCTCCAAGTAAGCCTTCCTTTAGAAAAAGTCAAAGAAACATCAAAGGCAAACTTTCCGAAACTTATCACATGACCTATAAAGTTCTTCTAACTAACAAAGAATTTGACCACTACTTATAACCGATACAGGGCAGGCAGACAGCAAGACAAAATCGCGACATTTATCTTGTTCTTTAGTTCCAAATACCAACAACAAATTCTCTAGACCAATAAATATTTCCAGATATCGTAATTGCTTTTTGCTTTTGTTGCCTCCCCCACCCTTTTTCTTTCAAGTTCTCCCCTCGGACTCCGGTGGAAGGGATAATTAATTCCCGTGTCATGATCATCAAGTACGCCATGATACCCGGCCGGGAAAGAAAGGATGTTAATTCTGGTTCGTTGTGAAGTGGAAGCGAAGGGTGTTAGGTAAGAAGAGATGATACATTGTGATTAGAGTAGACAACTCTTGATAAGGTGCTACGCTGAAGTATGTGTCGGGGATTTCTTATTTAGTAGTTGCTGGAAAGAAGTATACCGAGTGTGGGAAATGTGGTTTTTTGTAGGAAGAAGAGAGTTGCGGTGTTATTTTTTTTGTATGTCCTCTTGAAAGCCTGTAATCTTTGGTCTTATGTCTTCTTGTCTGGTCTCTTTCTTCTTTTGGAAAGGTGAATCTGTCATGTTTTTTTTATAAATATAATTTCTAGGTATACTACTATATAATAATAAATGGGAAACTATGAGTATTTTTAAAGGTTTTGTTCGTTTTAACCTTGTACTAATTGAGACAAAACAGATTCTTTATGAGGTTTATGATTTTGTTTGGGAGTCGAAATTCGTAAATTGAAGCTTATATTATTGACCGATTCATTGCACCGTTTTTCAAGACATTTAAGTGAAAATGTATAATTTTTTCATTTTATCATTATTTTAGGAAGTTAAGAAATATAAAGCAATCTTTCCAATTTAAAAATATTTGGAATCTAAGTCATTGCTTAGTAGCGTATTGAATCGTGCATATAACCAATAATGGTGCAATATAACCAACTTATATTCGCTGTATAAAAGGACGAACAGCAGATAGATAGAAACGCTTTTTAATTTGGAGAATTTTGCTACACCCGCTGTGTAAATTTGCGAATGATGGTTGTTTTCAAATGTTGCACTTAATAGTTCCCCTGCAATCAAAACCAAACTGCATTAAAAGCAACCGAAATCTGCTTCTCGTCAATCATCCAATTACACTCTCAATGCATCTCGAGATCAATCCATCTCAACCTCGATCCGGAAACAACTAACAAGCGAACTCCACAACCATTGTCCCCCGAACCAGACAGAAATCACATTATCCACTCCAAACCAAAGACAGAAGCTATCAAAAATCCGATACAGCGATCGCCATCATTTCAATAATAAAAAATAACGGCGCAAAAATCATTGAGGAATCCCGCGGACTTAACGATGAGCACTCGGCAATAACTACTTTAACCTCGGAGGGAAACAAGGGATGGTTGCCATGGGAACCTGACGTCAGACGCCAAGCCAGAGACGACTCGAAGAGGCACGTTCTGTGAAAAATCTACCGCTCACTCACACACTTTAACACGTTTGAGTCGTTCCCTTTCTGTGGCACCACTCCGTGCATTGGGCACGCTTCTTGCATTGATTGGGTACTCCCTCGGAGTTTATCAGGGTGAGGCTAATTCTCCACTCAGAAATGCACCAAGAAATCCCTAATCGAAAACAGGTGCACTCTGGAAGCGATTGAATTTTTTTTTCTTATCGATTGAGGGATCATTATAGTTTTGTAGGGATTAAATTTAAAACAATATTTTAAGAGCCACTTATCATGTTATTGATTCTTTCATATTATGTAGTTCTCTTGAAGATAGGTAGCTAATGTGTATTTTATTTGAAATCTATTATGTTTTTTCCCTTTAGGCGAAGTCATGGTGGGTTGAAGCATCGTTATTATCTGCTATTTTAGTTTATAAACTTTGCATGATGTGGATGGATAGTTTTGGAGAAAGCTTTTGAAATATATAATGATTCACCTTTTTCCATTACTAAATGAGATGTTTATAGACAAATTTTTATTTTGAAATTAAATACAAAATTGCTGATGCTCAAAGTAATGAATAAGCTCTACGATACATAAGAAGTATTGACAAATTGTAAAGTTCACCTCTCTATTACGTATTTATAATTTCACATCAAGTGTTATTTTAAATAGGATGGGGTGAGGTAAAATAAATAATATAACATTTATTTGGTTTTTTGGCTTGCTGGTTTTTTAGGGTCCAGAAAAATCAGAGCATGCAGACCATATTTATAAAGCAATACATCTTATAGTAGATATAGTCTGTTTAACCCCGTCTTTGGTATTTTACTCCACCTCACCCTATGCAATAAAGATTTTACACATAGGTTTAACTAAAATTATAAGTGAAAAGAAAGCATTTATAGTGATGTTTGGCTTAGGTTATTCTTGGTGTGCTTAATTTAAAATCAAACAATTTTAATAAATGTTAAAGCAATCAAATATTTTCAAAATAGGGTTATCAATAAATTTTTTCTCAGCTCAAAATTAACAATCATGATATAAAAATATCTTTAATTTTTTAAAGTTTTTTTAATACTGAATGGAAACTATTACTGCAGCGTTTGGTGAATTTGGTGTTGCAGCACAACTATAACTCCTGACCACAGTCTGAAAGCTATTCTTCCAATTCTATGTAATATCTTTATTACCTCACCCGATAACCTTACTCAAAGAACTCTCCTCAAAAAATTTCGCCAGCAAATCCAGACCCTCCGAACAGCTAAAACAGCAAACAAAGCCCAGATCTCCCGAATCTTACGGACTCCCTCTAGTGAGCAACCTTGATCTTTAGTACCGGCTTGCACAAAGGCAAGGCTCTAAAAATCCGGCAGGAAAGCATCAGGCTGTCTTGAAAAACGTTTCGAGTCGCTCCCTCATTGACGACGTTAAAATCGGTGGGCGGCAAAGGGTCCTTTGTTGCGTCACCATGGGAACAGGGATGGGACTTCCGTAATACGAGCCCCCAGTGAGAGTTGCCGTCATAAACGAAGGATCCGGACGTGTATGAAGTTGCTCCTCATCAGGTTTCGATTTCTGAGGTATGAAGATCTGAAGGCTAAGGCTAATCCATGTGCTTGGACACGCGGTTGTAGTCTGCCGAATCAATATTGTGGCAATTAAATACAGTTCGATATTACCATGTTAAAGAAACGTGAAAAAGTTAGTTAAAGTGACCAAGTATGGAGTGCTGTGCTATATTTGGCCACTTTAACCTGCAATTTCCTATTTTAAAACTACTCGTTTTGCTATAACTCCTGATCCCATGGCTGTCCCATTCTATAATTTTCAGATTTCAAACCTTATAATGGTGCAACAAAATGTATAATTTTGCCGACATTGTTTTCTTAAACTTTTTTTTAAAAAATAAAAATATTTTTTTTTCCTGGACATAGTAAAACTTTATATCTTGTTAAATTATCTTTAAAGCGAAGGGTGATAGATTTTTCTCGGACAAATAGAACTAGATTTATGTAAGATTAAAGAGCCCAAACTAGATTTTCTTAAAAAATTAAAATTTCCTTTAAAAAAAATAAGAAAAAATTTACCACTAAAATTGAATAATAAAAACATTGTCTGATGTATATCATAGGAGAGAACAATTCCTGTAACATTTCAATGAAATCTGAGAGGGTCAGATTGAGTGCCTAGTGGATTTCACATGGAATGACCCAATTTCTTTCATCAAACCACTCTCTTTATCATTTTCATTCAAGGATTTTCAACAAGTCCACCATAACTCTGCACACCCAAATTTTTTGCGTGGAGTACATAAAAATTCTCAGGAAACTATACCTCTACAATCCATAGTTTTTGAGAAAATCGCGATAGAAGAAGTGTCAAGTTTACATTAAAAAGGTTTATGGAAAACGTTAACACCGTTTTAGATACGTTTGCATCTAACGGCCGTATTCACCGATAACCTCGCCGAGAATCGACCAGCAGTCAAACTTCTGAAGGAAAACTCAATTTTTGCCAATCAGAATTGTCAGCATGCGTACCAAAACCATTGGAAGACCCGATTTTTACAAACTATGGGTATTTTTTGCATTAACTATTTTTACTCCCAAAAAATTTATCAAAATTATACCATGCAAAATTTTATAAGCTTTTATATTCATTTAGAGCAGTGTGGTCCAACCCGTGGCACGCGGGCCACAAGTGGCACTCGAAGAAATATTCGTGGCACTCGGCCTCAAAATTAAATTTGTATTCTAACTATATAGAACAGTGTGGTCCAACCCACGGCCCGCATGCGGCCCTCGAAGAGATTTTTCAGGTCACTCGACCACAAAATTAAAAGCTTATTCAAACTTCATAGAATATAATCCACATATCACTTTTTATTATAGAAATCAGCTAAAAATCTGCTTTTTTAGGTCTAATTTTCAAAAAAAATTTCAGGGGAGAACCCCTGAACCCCCTTAGGAGTTTTCTTGACTTAAAATTTAAAAGGGACATTAAAACCCCATCATTAGTTTATAAGGCAATAGTTTATAAATTATATTTTATCTTCACTTATGGCTATACCGTTTAAATAACTTATTAGTTTCTTTTAAAAAGTACACATCAAATCGAAAGGAGTTATAAAATCAGTAGATGCCGTGAGTTGTAATTAAAGTTTAATCTATAAGTATTATTTCATAAATGTTCATTACAGGGCGACAGTTGTTTTATATGTCTATCTATGTGTTTACAACTCAGTTTTGAATTTTTTTCTAATCTCTTGAGAAAAAAAACACCCAACCTATTCTAACCTTTTTTTACCAGTAAACTTAAAAAACACTTCTTGCTCTTTCATTTTCAAAACATTGTGAATGGCCTAATTTCTAAGAAAGGTTTTCTCTTTACTTTGGATTAATTATTCTTTTAACAACATATTTTCAATTCGATTAAGCAAGAAATATTTTTTATTTAAATTAAATTTAATAAATATGAACATCAAGAAAAATAGTTTTTAAAATATCGCACCAACTATATCACTTGCATACATAAGAATAGTTTTAATGACCCAGCCAATATTTTTGCATTGCCTATTTAAAGTGAGAAAATCCTTAAATGAAACCAATCTAATCATAGTCGAAATAAATGTTCCAGTGTTGAAATAAGCTTGACTTGCCTGTGTTATATAAACTAGAGATGTGTAATTTTCGATTTTGATTGTCTGTGGCACTCCACTCCCGTTAAAAAGTTAAATTGGCCCTCGGGTAACTAAAGGTTGGACCACACTGATTTAGAGTATTCGATATAGTAATTGAATAAATTTAATTTTAAATATGAATGTAACGAAAATTTAAAATGTCATTAGTTTCTCACTCATGCATTGGTATGGTGGAATAATTCGGTTTTATATCCCTTCATAATTATATTAATTAATATCTAATTATTTGCTAGAACAAAGTTAATTGTTAAATTTGTGTTTAGACGAAGGAGATGGGAATGAGAGATACAAAAAGAAGATTATATCTGAAATATTGTGTTTAAGTGTATTAAGAAAAAAAATTAAGAACACGCTTAGCTAAACTTGTATATTGCCTCTAGTATAATAATGCAAGCATTCAGATCTATTGGTAAAGTTGTGTTGAGTTTTTATCAGAAAAAGATAAAAATTAAGTGTAGAAAAATATATAAATTAAATGTAGTAAAAAAGAAAATAAATACAACTTTTTTACAAGAATCTAAGAAAATAGAAATAAATGGTGGATAGAATGTTAGAGTTACTTATTACAAAGTTCATCTCATTTCTTTACTTTTACTTTTGTAAATTTTCCGCTGTAGCGAATATTTGTTTTCATAGTAAAGAAAGATTTTCATCATAAACTATAATTTAATCAAAACGTTTTCGTATAAAATTGGATTACAAATGTATTTTAAAATCAATTCAATATGAATAGTAAAATTAGTGGCCTATTTTTAATTTGATGGAGGAAACAATCCCGTTTATAAGAATGCTCTTAAAACTTAGTCCTAGATCCCTTAGTCCTCTACTCCTACGCATTATTATTTACATATTTTATCTTATTAAAATATTATAAATAAGAACATTTAGCTCCCACTTTATCACTCCTTGGTTAATTCAATAATAAACTACGGTTTTCTAGTCTGGGGAGGGTATTGCTTATTATAAAATATTAATCCAATAGTTAAAAAATTCAAAATAAAATAATTAAATTTCTAAGCAGTTGTAACTAATTCCCTTTTAATTGATCTCTATAAAAACCTAAAAATTTTACCACTTCACCTTTTTCACGCCTTTTTTTCTTTAAAGCAATAATTCATTTTGCTAAACGAGAAAATAGCTCTGACCTACGATATTTAAATTATAATTTACGTTAAACAATTTTATTTAGTACCCAAAGCAATAATAAATTCTTCATAAGAATTACATTTATTTATCACCTAAATTTTACAATATTTTACCCGAAAATGCGAAATTTGAGAAATCTCCTTTTCAGCTTAATAGATTTCTTCTCTTTTATTTTCATCAAGTTATAATATCCAATATGTTGCCCATATGGGTATATGACTCCTACGCCACTCATATGTTTCATATACTATTTGTTCCTATTTTTAAAAGCGCATACGGTGTGTAAAAATAATAAAGGTCCTTCTTCTAGATCTATAAAAAATATTTAAACCTTCAACATGGTAGTTGGAATCAAACTATCGTTAAAAATATTATCATTTGTAAGACATAAGAAGCAGTTTTAATTACTGTTGTTAATAGTTATAGTATTTGTATTTCATTATCGTGATTTTCATTATCTTATAAGCATTTAAAATAGTTACCATTTACATTCCTAAAGTTTTAAGAATATTCTTCTTTATCCTAAACGAATCTTCACAAACTGTACCTAATTATTTTAAAAAGTAAATGCTTTGACTTAGATTATTATAAGGCTGCAAAGTGTTAGACCATTTTAAAAATTAGTTTTGATATTTTACTTCATGATTCTGGTTAATGACAAAGGTTTAATAGTAATGTTCTTATGTTTAGGTAGTACTTACTTTTTAGTTGATGTTCTCGAGAGATTTAACTCTTCAAGAGTTTTTGCACTCTGTGCGTTGATAACGCTGCGGGCTATAAAAGCAATTCATTGAAGTTTTTTAATTATTTTGTTACGAGATTCTAGAAAATAAATTTCAAAAATTAATGAATTTTAAAACATAACAAATGAATTCAATTAATTCTGTCATTTTTCATACAGTATTGATATAGCTTAATTATTATTTTTTTATTAAAAATATTTGGGACTCCGAAAAATGGAAAAAGCAATTATTATTAAAGAGTTGAAAGAATCAAGATTATGTCTCTATAATAGAATTTAGAATATGAAAGTAATAAATATCATTACATGCACCAATAATTGTGATTATACTATGTATGTTCAACTCTAACTTGTAAGTGATCAATTTAGTTATTTCCTTTAAGGGTTCAGCTTTTCAACTAAATTCGGTAAAATTCGAATTAACTTTTCACACTGATTTAATTAAGTTTACAAATTCAACAAAACAGTTTTTAAATAAAGGATTTCAATTACTTAAACCTAATTCTGGAAAAGCTTAATCTATTTTTTAAATATTTAACATAAAATAGATATTGAATCAAATTGTAGTGTATACGAGTTTTATTAAAAATTACGTTCATCTATGTAAACTATACAATATTATTTTTAAAATAAAAAAGTGAAAATTTAATTCAAAAATTTTTGGTCATACTTATAACCACCTTTCACCAATTTTTCACACAGCAAACATATAACTAAATATTTTTCTCACTTTTGTTGGAGAATTTGCGAGTAAATCAAAAGTTTTCTGAATGAAATTTTTAAATACAAAAACTTACATCGTCAAAATTTGTAAGCTTAGCTAAATTTTATTTTGTCTTAAGGATGGGAATACGTTTGGTCATAGAATTTTACACCTGATTTCCCTATTACTAATCCTAATATAGTTAAAACCGATAAATTCAGTTTATTGTATATTTTCTATTGTTTTACCGAAATCGATCACTTTATAGTGGAATAGGCGTATATGTATTTACTTTTGATATGTTTATTTTTAATGTTATTAAATTGGAGTGTGCCTATTTTATAATACAACCTAATTAACAAATTCAAAACCAAAATAATCCTGCTTTTAATTTTAACTACCTAAATTTTATGTACACCAAAGATTTTTAAACGAGCATTTCCGCAAATTTGAGTAACATCGTTAGAAACATCCCATGATATTTGCAAAACCGGTCTGAATTATCCTCATTTCTCATTCGACTCAAAACGAGCTAAAATTTTCCGCAGCTATTTCAGTGAACCACGCCAAATCTGATATATCTAATCTGATCCTCTTATCAAATCTGTCGAACCTAACTTTATTTCTTTACTGAGTAAACTCTACAGGTTCCACTTCCAAAATTATCACTTTAATATTCTCTAGGTATAAATCATGGGCTACATTATTTGTGATTTTTACTTTATTCCATCGCGTAGTTCGATAATCATCAATCCTACATTAACCTGAAAACTTGAACTCAGACACATTATCGTAGTACTTGAGCAAATCTATGGAATATCACGAATGGAAGGAATGGTTTATAATGTGTCTTTCCTTGATTATGAAATAAAATTGTAAAAAGTGTACTTATGTGCTGCTTAAGAGAGTCAGTTTGAACCAATTCTTATGTTATAGAATTTATTCAGCAGATTATAATTATATTTATATGTTAACTTAAGGGGGAAATGTCTACAATCTATTATTGAAAAAAGAAAAATTAGTGTCTTTCATAATGTTCAAGTTAAATTTTCTCAAACTTAAAGTATTTTTAATGTTAAGTGTTTGCATAACTAATTAATCTGTTTACCTTCCTAGTGGGATAATTCTTCATTCTTTGGCTTATATTATTTCTGTTATTTCAACATTTTTTAAAAGGTTTTCAAAATCATTTTGTTACTTTTTTCCCTTTAGTCATAGATAATATTTATAAATGTTGTCTATTATATTCTAATAATTCCAATATTTTCTTTTTTGTTTTTTTTTCTTACTGTTTACAAATGGGTAAAATTATTTTTATAGTGTATGGACACATAAAAACATTAATGGAGAAGAAAATCAGAGGAACTATGTGTATTTTCGAAACATGAAATCATTTCGTCACATATTTCTAAACACAATTATTTGATATTGAAATATATGCAACAAATCCACATTAAGGTGGTCCTTATTTTTATATTAGAAACTTTTTTATTCGGAATTGGATATGGTAGATCCTTCTAATGTTCAAAGAAATTTAATAGGTGAAAATATAAGTGCTGGTTTAGTGGGTTTTAAAGTTTTCAAATCCTTTTAAATTACTGTATTTAGAATATTTTATCTAATACTTATAAGTTTTTTTACAGAAAGGGCACATTAAAAAAATATAGGATCAAATTACTTTAAATTAGCTTAAAGTTTTCAAATCAGAAAAAATAAAAGGGAAAACCTAAAATATGTATTTTTCCCAATCTGGATATTCCTAAAGACAGCTATGCTGCCCGTAGGCTCACCCACAGAGTACTAGAACAGAGAGTCCACGGCCATAGGCCATAATGGAAATCGAAAATCATGACATCTTGTTACAGGTTGGGAGAATTGTGGCGCTGGGATCGCACTAAACTCACTAGCGTCTGGATCCACTCTGAATCGTTCGCCGGCTGCCTATGGGAGATCGAAATCCCCTTTTTGCGCATGCGCTGAGTTTTAATTTGGCGAGAGATTTAAGCGGCCGGCATACGTTCCAGACTCTAGTGTGGCGCCCTCACATCAGTAACGCATTTGAAAATAGCCTCGTGGACCCTCTGTTGGGATATTTCTCTGTGGGCTCACCTATGAAATTTGTATGATTTTACTGTTAATAAACTTACGCAGTAATAATACATGCATTTGTAAAAGTAAATCCTATATCCCTTCAAGAATCCACATGAAGAACAAAATATACCTAATATTTATGTCTGGAAAAATAATGCTTTAAAAGTGGTAAGTTTGGAAACTTTGACTTTTTATCCAAAAATATCTTTATTTTAGAAACGTACAATTTCAAGTTTGAAAAATATTTTTACTTATATAGGGGATATTGGGGTAATAAAGATGCAAATGTTATTTAACATGAGAGTAAATACAAACATGCGAAATTTCACAGGATTTTCTCTAAGGTTAATAAAGCTGATTTTTTTACAGAATGTCTATATCATTATCTTCAAAAAAATAATGCACCTGCTAAAGCGGAAAGAAATTATTTACTGTATCTTAATACCGCAAGCGACGGTATCTTATTACCCCACGACGGATAATAAGAAACAAGCCTTTTATTTTACTAATTAAAGCAATTGAAAATCAAATGAAAGTATCAGTATAATATCTAAAGTGCATTTTATAACCCCAGTAATTTTCAAAACTTTTCATTGAAAATCTTTAGAGATATTATGCTCAGTTAAAAACTAGGCTAAAAGTGTTACTAGCTGAACGTTTTTAACATCTCTATATGTTTAAATGTACAATCTAAATGTACATCTAATGTCGTACAACACTTGAAAATCATGAAAGCAAGCTAGCTTCTAATCCTCCATCACATATTATTTGATTTAGTTTTATAACATTAGTATTTATTCATATATATTTTGAGCTTTTTAAAAAACTTTTTAGTTCTAAAAATAATGCATGAGCTATTAAATCCGTAAAGAAAAATTAAAATACTTGAAATAGTTGTATGCATATGTGCGCAAATTCATAGAGAGACTAAGTATTCTCTCTTTTATCATAGCTGCCAAATGTTTCAATTTAGCTGGAAGATTTCAGGGTTTGTTTATAAATAAACCGTTTACCTTTTGTTATTATCCATATCTACCGATTATCGTTTGTTCCCGGTACGTCAAATTTCTACTTTTTAACCCGGTCACTACAGCTATGCTTTTATTCTTCCTAAACGAGTCAGTGTAACTTTTTTCATCGTGACCCTGGAGAGTTGAAACATGAAACATGTTTAAAACCAATAAAATCAAAAAGTTCCGAAAATAGTAAATCCTTTAAACAATAAAACTATCTCATTATAAAAATTTTCAATTAGATGATGGATTTACTCATAAATTGTTAGACTTCAAAATATTGATTTATGTAAACATTAATAGGTACGTACCTGCTTATGTATTAGCTCGTCGACCGTTCAGCTATTGTTTGATTCATTGCCCTAGTTAACGGGCTTTGGTGACACTTTCAGATTTAGCGGAGCGGTTGAAAAACTAATGCGTAAAAACTTAAATAATTGTAAAAAAAACTGCTTCTCATATTATTGCCTTAAATTTATTTTCCATATCTTGAGCTTCATTACACCGTAATCTTTTAAAGAACAAAATTTTTTTCTATAAGACTGAACTTCAAAAACGATCTAACGTCGGAAGTCCCAAAAAGTAAAATTTCCGTATTTGGTCATTTTAAATTTGATTCAACAAAAGAATATGGATAATAATTCATCTTTTGGGCTAATTTTGAACTGGCTGTGGCTCTAAACCGACTTTATAGGTTGTTGGTGATCTTACATTTGGATTAGTTTTTTTATTTTTGGCATTTAGCTTATTTTTGATGTCCAGTCTTCTAATTGATACATTTTAAAACCATAACATTAATGTTTCTCAATTTAATATCTATCATGTTTAAATAGTATATTTAAATTAATATTGAGAGTGAATGATATTACGCAACTTAACTTAAAATTTCAAATTATTTACTTTTACAGATGACACCGGAGATGATATTGAGATGACATTTGTCCGATCCAAGCCACAAAGGATCGAGGCATTATGTAGAATAACAAAGTTCTCAAAGAATGAGCTGAAACTTATTTATCAGGGATTCAAGCAGGTAATGATTCATTTTTCCTATAGTTAATATTATTAGTTTAAAAGAAGAGTATATATTGAAAAAAGAATTATATTTCTCTTTAAAAAATTAGGTATTATTCTTTGCAACCTGTTTTCCATCATACATATTTTCCAATATTATTTAAAAGGTAAATTAAGTGTCTATTGAAGTTATAAATGTTCATTTAAGGATTCCACTTGGCATCATTTCACTTATGCTAGAAAGGTAAAAAAATTAACTTAACTATATTTCTTATTTTGAGGAAATCTTTTGTAATTCTTTATTGCTACGTCCACTCTCGTTATAAAAAAGGAAGACAACTAACTCATTAACAAACTATCATATTAAAAACTCATAATTACTAAATAATGATTCCTATATTATGGATTACGTTAATTTTTCTTTCATCTTTTTAAAAATAATTGATTTTAAATACTCAGTTTTAATCCCTAAAAATAAAATTTACTTTACATACATAAAAGGATGAAGGTAACAATATTTTTTCAGGCATTTATTCAAGTACAAAAAATATGTTTGATTCATAAGGAAGAAATCAATTGAAAAATAAATTTCCTTTTTTTTTTCTCGTGCTTGTAAAACCTGCCTATTTGTGAATCTCCGTTGCATTACAACTTAAAATCACTTCATACAATGTATTCTGTTCATCTCGTTTTGACTTATCCTTGTCAACGCAATACACTTTCGGATACCTCCATAGTATTGATGTAGCACACTGTTTTGTCATCAATCCAAATGCCTACAGGTTCACGCACCAATTACAAACACCTTGTCTCGATAGGTACTTCTCTAAATTGGCTTTCAGTCTGATCAACGTTGTGTCTCTTCACAATCAGATCACTGCCTCTCGTGTCAATAATTGTTGGTTTGAAGCTCCCTTAAGAGTTTATTTTTTGACCTCGATTGTGGGTTATGAAAATGATTCTTGGTGGGGATAACCTCATTCAATCACCGCAATTTCGGAAGTTCATTGATCTTAGCTCCATTGAGAGGTGAAACGACAGGAGGGAATAAATATAGATCAATGGCAAAATGTGTCAACAAGAAATCATGTGTTGTTACATTGATTGTTGTAACATTATATTTGTTGCTACATTCACTTAGATTGAATGCAATGTGATTGCATCTCTTGTCACTTAACGTTCGTGGAGGCTTGTGGCCATATTGAGAGGAAATAATCACTTCTCGATGTGAACGCCCAGAAAACGACTTACTGATTTGTTAATAGAATAGAGATTTTATTTGCAGTTTTATCTTATTTTTCAAAATGCTTTGAACATACCATTATTGTGCTATTTTTAAGATATGTAAATGAAGTAAATGAGTAAACTTGTTTTGTAATTGTTTTTAATAATTCTAACTAATTTGGTTTTCTGCAATGCGAATTTTTTAGGATAAATTAAGAGAATGTGTATGATGAACACTCGATTAAATATAATAGTGGTAGAATTTCTGGATAAAAAAATTAGTTTCTTCTGTTTAAATCAGCTTCAACTTATTCCACCTTACGGATATCATAATACCTTAATTACGGATATCATAATCAGTATTAAGGGTGATTAAAAAATATGTTCCTAGAACATGTTTAGAAAGTTAAATTGGGTGAGCGCTGTTTTAAATTTAAGTATTTGGTATTAAATTTGTACATAGAAATTCTCCAAATTATGGTATTTTCCAAAATTTAAGCTTTGTATTTTTTTATTTTGCGAAATTTTTAACTAAAGTATACTCTTAAAAGACGAATAAATATCATCACATCAGTTATAGATTACATAAATATTTACGAATAAAGAAATAAGTTTTCAGAAATAGCTTTAAAAACTTATCAACAAAACCACCATTTATCTCACAGCTAAAAAAATGTTTAACCTAAAAATTCACGAAGCATATAAAAACTTTGAAACTTTAGATTTGATCTAAAGTTGGAAAAGTTTCAAAACTTTAACATTCCCGTCTATCTATTGAGCCTATAGAGAAGCCTTGAATCGTTTTTCTACAAAATCTCACAGAATGTTAAGGTAAGAGGTTTGGAAATTGGAGTTTAAATCAACTCACGATTTAAGATTTTGAAATTTATCTGTTTGTGAGAGGCTAAAGACTTTCTGAAAGTAACGCTATTTTAGGTGATTGAACGTAATTCTTTATTAGTGATGTTGAAATCTGATATACAACATAACTATTTATGAGTAATCTCGAATAAAGAGTTTAAGTTGATAACAATTGTGAAAAAGACACAAAATATTTTTATCATAACAATTAACTATGATCTTACTCATTAAAATATAGTAGTTAAATTGTTGCAACTAATGTAACAATATTAAATTACATTATAGTATAATGTTTATACAATGATTAAAGTAACATGGATCCCAGAGTCTGTTATTAAACTCTTTTATTTTACTAACTGTTTGGGAGTTTTTATAGTCCATCCCACCATTCCAATCGGAATATGGTAATTAATTATTTCTGAATATTTTTTCACTTACTAGTAAGAATATTCTACGTAAATAATATCTAGCATTTCTAAAAGAAAAAACATTTATTAGATATTTTTAATGAAAAAGGAATTAAACACTGATAATGGCATATAGTACTGTATTTTCCATGACTGATATGCTATCATTTTTCTTGCGATGCGTTGTTTAAAATAAGACATACAATTTTACAAAGGAATAGTCACAGAATAAGAATAATATAACTAAACTTGAAAACTAAGTAAAATTGCTCAATGCATTAAACATAGGTCTAAATAAATAAAACCAAGTCTTGGAACAACAAGATAAATACACCAAACAGCTGTCACAACCCAAGTCTTGAATTATCTTGACACATCTGTTTAACGACACTTCAAGGCCCCATCTTGAAACACAAAACCCCAATTCTTAGGGGACAAACAGAAGATTCCTTTACCTCTGATCATTTATCTCCGAGTATTGGGAACGTCTCCTCTGTAGTTCTGCAATACTAAGCAGCAACTCGGACAAGGTCCAGCTGCATGTTAATATTCAGTGATCTGTTTGAATTAAGTTTGCAATTGATGCTAATTAGTGCAAGGGCATTACTCGAGAAGCTAGGATAGAAACTTCTAGCTACTTGCCTGATCCAGGATCATCGTTTCGATGGACTAGAAGGATATGTCACGTTGGATTATCAATGCATCCTTATCGGACACAGAGGGAGAGCTTGTGAAGATTACACGCATTAAAGGGAGACCAGGTTTAACAGGGGTGGTAGAGTGAGTTGCTTTGAAAGCTCTGTCCGGTGTATGACTTTATACAATGAGTTCAACTTATCTATTTAGTACTCCTTTAACTCTCATTTTCAAGGTTTTCACCACTATCTAATAAATTGACCTCATTTTGAATTAATTAGATCACATTAAAGTCAAATTGATTCTTCCATAACGAACGCCTTATAAATTAACGATTAGTAACCAAAAACCATCCCCACTGGGGTTCAGGGAAAGCGAGTAAAAGACATTTATGTTAAGTTACCATAGTATTTCAACCAAACAAAATTTCGTGTTTTCTCTGTGGTAAAATTTACTGTGATTTTGTAGAGATTATGAGTTTATATCAGAAAGTCTAGTTGTAGGTTTAGGGCAAACTGCTAAATAAGTGTTCTGTAAAATATTCATGATTATGTATTACTAAATATAATTCTTTTAAGAGTAAATGAAATATAAACAATGAAAACTAATTAAAATAAAATATTTTAAAGCAGGTTTTTGAAATTGGCCTCACACTTTAATATTCCCCCCCCCTTAAAATTCAAATATCCAAACTATGTGAAATATTTTTTTCAAAGGATATCAATGATATTTCTTGCTAAATCTCAAAAACCAAGGGTTATGGTAGTAATTTATAAGCAATGAACAAACGTTTTGTGCAAAATCTGCGAGGCTAACATTTGACCTTGTACTTGTATAGAGTTTTAATTTTTCTGTCAAAGTTTTCTCCTTGCGATATGACTATACTTTAAGATGGCTAACCTGCGTTAATACTGATTTTTTTAAATATTCTCTAAAGTCGCGAATGTTGTGCTACAGTGACACATGTTATACTTCATTTATACATCCTATCCGCAGGACATTCTATAAGATGTAAGTTCTCTTAATTCTTCTGTAAATTCTTAAAAAAATTATTTTTCTTCTTTATTTTGTATTATTATCAAACATTTTCTTTGTTTAAATTCAGGACACACTGGATTAAACACATCCAGTTATCCTTTCAATGACTGTAGTGTCGTTCTAAAATATAAATTATATGAATGGTTTACCTCATTCGATTTTACCTTTAGAAATATTGTATATCGTATGTTGTACATATGAAACTGTTTTATTTTAGGTAAAATATTTTTAACGAAAAAGCCACTGTAAGTAGGTAGGTTCTGCACTTAAAGTTCAGATGATCGCATACGTATACATATGTATGTAAGAAGTAGATCGTTTGTCTAACTTTTTCCAACTAATTATTTGTGATATAGCAGCTACATGGAAACATTAAAAATATAGTGCGATAAAAAGTCTGATTACTGTAATTATTATTGCTATAAATGTGGAAGTTTGATTGTATATTGAATGTTGTTCGTTACATAATGAAATGTTACAAATACTTATTAAGTTTTTTTCTTAAAAAAAGTTTTTAAAAAATACTATAAGGCTTAGACAAAATTGTGAAAATCGGATGCTTTCATCTTTCTATGCCAATATAAGAGTTTTTGTGTATGTAATACTAAAGTAGCAATTGATCTGGAGTGCAGTTGTATTTTTACAAAATTCCATTCATTATAGTATGTATAATTTACCCAATTCCATATTTTTTGCATTTAATTAGACCCTAATAACTTGAAAAAATAATTTTAGCCATTTTAAAAAAATTAAAGACGATTAGGTCCTTAATTGGTTAAATTGTAAACAAAAGAACATTTTTAACGATAAGAAACCTTATTATTTTAAGTAACTTAGATTTACCCAAAAATAATTGCACATAATGTTTCGTTTTGAAAGTCTGGTAATTTGAATTTTAAATACACAAAAACATGTCGCTCTTTGAATTACAACATATCATAGTTTTTTGACTTCTTCAAGTATAATTTGCTAGAAAAAATATTACTCCTTAAAGAACGATGTCAGTCGTGAAAAGAATAGTTTTTATTTTACTTTTTAAAACTTGTTATCTACAAAAGTGTTGATTTTTCTAGAGTGCTGAGATTTTCTTTTCTGAATTTTCTAGCCATTGTTTACTTTAAGACCTTTTCTGTATCAAAATAAAGCTTGAAAGGATTCTAAAAACAAAAAAATAACATTAAAGGTTGGCTTTGAAGATCACAAAAACAGTTAAAATATGCGTGTAATCTTCCATACAAATAATTATTTTTTACTTAGTTTTAATTTATAAATGGTGTGTATACAAAAGAGCACGTTTTATCTAGCATCCTTATACTTTATATTGTCTTTTTTGAACATTTAGAAATGCCACCTAAAATAATTATTTGTTCATAAATCCTGCCATAATTCTTTGATACTATTTTATGAAATAGAAGTGCTAATAGAAAACATTGGTATTTTTTTCTTTTTATGCATACACCTTTTAAAACACTGAAAAACTGCAAATTTGCGAACTTTTTTTGAGACCTGAAAAGGGCTATTTTCACATGCTTAAATATCTTCGAATATTTAAGGTATCTGCATGATACTTTTTTTTGTGCGTTTGTGATAATATTGCAACAATATTTCATCGAGGGTTTCGTATTATCTCCTTTAGTATTTTAATAAATTTTAAAATTTCCTATTTCACCACCAGTAGCGCTCTAAGCCTTCTCAATGGAATTAACATAATCACTTACCTAGTGGTATAATTTACTTCCATGACCTAGGAGACGTTTGTTCCAAATAAATGCCGTGAAATGGACTTTTGGAAGTGCTCAAAGTTAACTGTTTACCCCATGAGAGTTCTTTTTCTCTCTGTGACTCACAAAAATTTATATTTTTAGCTGATAGATACAAAAACAGACCTAAAATTCATAATGTATGAAAGAAATTTGTTTAACTGTGTTAAGCGTTCAACTGGATTTCGAGAGAATTTCTGAAGAGGTGTTAAAATTACGAATATTCTTTGGTTATTTACATTGAAAATGCCTGGTTGACTGAACAGATGCAACAAAAATAAATTGCTTCCGAGAGCTAATAAAAGTTATAAGTTTAAATTTCATTATGAAATACTTAAACCTAAAAGCTCATAACATTTAACTACCATTAAAGCAGCGTTCGAAATTGGGGTGGATTGCTGGTCCGGGACAACTAAAAACGGCTCGGACCAGTGGAATCAGAAAATCCCTGGTCCACCGGACCAGTATGTGTGTGATGAAAAAATATCCCACCCTCTTGTTCTAGCAGCGTTTTTTTTTTGCTACGAGTTGGAGCCCCCGGCGAAAAAGAAAAATAATATTGGATATGTATCAATTTTTAACATTACTATTTGGTACTCACATTCAGTGCAATAGTTACTTTATAATAATATATTTAAACATGTCCTTTATAATTTGTCAGACCAGTGAATTTTGTGGTGGACTAGTAAGATTGGCAAAGCACTGGTCCGCAGGACCAGTGGTTTTTTTCCCAATTACTATTTTCGTACCAACTATTTTCGTCTCATTAAATTATCTTTAGTTAAGAAATAAGATATTACTCATAATTAGTAGTACTAGATTTTCAGTACAACTTGATTTTAAACATTGCATTTAGAGTAAAGAATAGGCGCTTAAAACATACCGGCCATAGCAACTCAATCCACTTTTGAATTCTAATTCTAAACTGTGGTGTATTTTAAAGAAAGATATGCTACGCGTTGCCTTAATAAAAACCTTTTAAAGGATTTGCGAGAAAAGCACTCCCTAAATAAACAACTCATATCCGATTAAAGTTCAATAGAATTCTTTGGTGCTTAAAGCTTATCTCTTTTGCAATTTATTACTTGAAATTACTCTGAATAGCAATGATGTATAATCCTCAAATTAGTAGTCATTTGTTTTAATTATCGTCTCTATAACCCCGAATCTAGAGTAATTAGGAATTCGTGCAACAACTGGATGTTTGTGCTTTCCTATTCTATTTGGGTACGATGCGATCATTAATTTTAAGAAAAGATTTGAATATAAATTACCAAGTAAAACAGAGTTTTCAGCAAGACCTCGTAAAGATATCATACTTTAAAAATAAACAATTTTAGTTGTTTGAATTTTCACCCAATTAACTGTGATTCTGGTTATCTACCATTTTCCTTTTTTAATAATGTTACTTCATTTTTATTAGTAAGTAAGTCAAAACAGTTAAGCAGGCAAACGATAAAAAACATAGAACCTTTGTTGTTTACTCTTTTTTTAAGACCATACCACAATGGTTATCTTTTTATTAACATTATTGAAAGATAATAAGGCATACTTTCATATTAAAGTTTGAAACAAGATGAATGGTATTAAAATCTTATGAATGTACACTACATTCGTACTACAAAAGGCAAAGTACCCCGCAACCAAAATATATAAAGTGTAAAAAAATTAACTTTTTCTTTCATTTTCTATGATAACTAAGTAAGTGTTTTTGGTGCACGATCATCTGATACTTTGTGATATAATTGTAATATTCAGTTGGCAAAACGGTTTTAAATATTATAAACGCAACTTAAAACACATTAAAAATAATTTAACATTTAAATACCTATACTTACGCATGGTCTAATATTTTTACAACATACAGAGAAACGAATCTAATTTCTGGATACAAGAAATCCTAGACAAGCTGAGCTTTTTGTCCCCACCAGCAACTTCTGCGATGTTTCCAGATTAATGAAAAGTGGATAGTAATTATTCTGGAGAATGAAAGAAGGTTATGAAGTTATGAGGACATCCTTTTTCCGTCCCAAACCTATTTACTTTGACGAAAATGCTATTACCTCCCCAAAAAATGAGCAATTTTTCTTCCATTCTCAAAAGTATGTATTTGTGGAGAATTCTCATTAATTGGACCTCTCTCGAGTTCATCTATAACTTGCCGTAAAAAATGTGACAGTGATGTGGTAGTGTTGCCAACCGACGAAAAGGTTATTTACTTAATGTTTGGTGTATAGTGCTTTTTTTTAACAGAATTATGCAAGTGACATTCTTTTGAAATTAGGTTTGAGCTAAGGTGCACCTAATATTGATGTGTTGTCCTCATTCTTTATTGTCTAATTCATAGTTTAGTTAAACTTAGTTGAAATATCGTGCAATAAATTTAGTTTGGTTCGATAAAATATTCGATTAGTTTACTTTTCGTTATTGAGTCATGTAACTTTAATTGCACTCTAAAAACCTGTTGATTAAAAAAAAACTGTCAAATTTGCTGCCAGAAAACTCATGAAATTTAAGCAGAAGAATCCTGTTATATGGAATGGAATACAATACTTAGGGGAGACCGGGGTTAGTTGGCATAGTTTTTGTTCATTGATATTTTGGGTGGTCATAAAATAACGTCCCTACTTTAAAATTTTCTACAGACGGAACTATTGGTAAAAGAATATGAAATTTTAAAGAGAGCATTTTGAAGGGATGGGATTTTTCATACAGAAAAAATTAGTAAATTAATTAAATACCTGAATTTTTGCTTTCTATTTCGGACTGTCACCAGAAGTCTAGAAGGTAAATGTTTGTTCAGATTATCAAATCAGACTCTTAAGACAGCCCCATTTTAAGCACATACTAACTGAAACAATACACTTTAAGATACTCTGGTTGTAAGGATGCTAAAGTTTTGGTTGTAAGGATGCTGGTTGTAAGGATGTTTTGGTTGTAAGGTTGTAAGGATGTGTAGTGTTGCCATACTACACAAAGTTAAGTTAAAACAATGTAAGACCGAGACAGTTGAGTCCGAGGTATAAGACTTTCCCCTACTTATATTTTTTCGATGATTGTTCTGTATTCTAATTAGGGTCCTGATTTTCCAGTAAAAATTTGGGGCTTATACAATGAAAATTCCATTGTTTATACATTTTTCTTTATCAAAACTTGGTCTCTGTACTTCTTCCCTTTTTCAAACTGACGATTAGTTTCTGTAACAAATCAATGAAATCAATGAAAAAACTTTTAATTGTAAATAAAAGACCATGTTTTTTTAAGGTCTAATAATCTGTTAAAATGTGCTCACAAACACAAGTCTTGAAAATCTTCTAACTTAAGAAGACCCTTACTTTTATATATTTTCAAAGGTCAACGACTTCTGTGTATTTCAATTTTCCTCTCGATTCCGTACTACTAAATTTATAATCATACTATTACTATTTAATTCCCTTCACGTAGAAAAAGGTCGTTTCCAGCCTAATATTAGAGTCTAGTGGTTTGGTTTACGTGTCGTAGTAACTTTAATATTAAAATAAAGCGAAGAAACTGGGAGGAGAAAATGCATTGAAAGCTATTCTTGGCCTAAAAGAACAGGAAAATCTTTCATAAATTATTGATTTTTAACACCAAAAGTAAATCCGAAAAAAGTCATACCATGATTTTAACATTTTCCAGAACCACAGACAAGAATTTCTTTTCAGTTTTCGAGTTTTCTATTTAATCAATGTTATATTTTGTAACATTATACACTCCCTGATAGAAATTATATTTGTAGTAAATATAATTTTTCGTAAAAAACATTGCACCATATTAAATTTTCTTAAAGAAAATCAATCAATTAGTATGCTCAAAAACATTTTAAATAATTATTTTGTTTTTGTTTTTTTCATTTCCTATAAATAAAGCGAAAAGTATAGAAAGTCACGCATTTTATATAAGTTTTAGAAAAAGAAATTAGTTCAGATTGAACATACCAGAAAGTAATCTTTAATTTTAATGGATACCTATCACGAAAAATAGAAAAAATATTTTTTATGTTAGTTAAACTCATTATTTTTATAAAAGATTATTCAAAACTAAAGGTAAACTTCCATTCAAGGTTAAGATGGATTTAAGAATTCATAACTTAAAACATAATACAACAATTTAATATCAACGCTTAATAACGTTCTGTAGAAATTTGACACAATTTATCTTAAAAAGCAGAATTACTATTTCCCCATCTAGTAACTTCATAATATCCTTCTCTAACATGCAAAGTTCTTAACTAAAGGTCTAAAAGTATGTTAACACCTTAAAACATTCTTTCGTTCCAGAAAACGACGTTGTTGACTCAGAAACACGTGCTATTTAAAGGTTAATGAGTGGGCCTTGTAAAAGATTATGATGTCAATTTATCAACACTCAAAGTTCCTATTACCGTAATTTCCGGCATATAGCTTACAGTGACAGATAATCCACAGGGGTTCTTTTTAAAGACAAAAGATTCTTCAGATTATCTGCAGTAGAAAATTGAAAGTAGATTAGCTGAAAAAAGTAATTATCCTTCACTCTTTTACACGATTGTATTTAATATCTATAGGTATATTAAATATAAATATATTTTATTATTTTTATATTAAAATTTATGTTTTCCACAAAAGTAATAAAACTTCCTTCATTGGCTAAGGAGATATGAAATATATTTTTGCGTTTAAATCACAATATCAATCTCAGTTATTAAAAATTGTACATAATTATCGAAGCTTTCTGAATCTTTATTTTCCTATGTACCAGTCCCTTTTTATTTAGGTACAGTACAACTCTAATTATCCGAATCAATTGGGACCAGACTCCATACGTATGATCAAAAACTCGGATTGTTTGATTTTTTTTTCCAAAAAGGTGCATTTTAATTAATTACTGAGTGTATGGTGAAAATGGGCGAAAAATATTTTTAAAGAAATATAGCTTTTAATTAATTAAGTGAAAAGGCAACATTTGGATCAATCCGGATAATCAGAGTTCGGGTAATTGGAGTTCTAATGTACTTACTTAAAACTTAAACAAAACATGTAACTGTTCACAATTTTAACTACAAAGCGATAACATTTATATGAAAATTTCAATAGGGAAGAAATCGACCAAATAAGGTTGAACCCCTAGAAATATTATACTAGAAATAATATCTTTTTAGTGTCTCTCGCGTTATAAAGAAATCTCGTCACGTTTGAACAGCAGTAATGGGAATACTAATCACGTAGGTAGTAAGAAAAAGTCACGTTGTAGTAAGATTATTCGCAAAGGACCGTTGCTCCTGCATAACGATACTTTCATGTGCCGGAGTATTGAGAATATTTTTATCTCTATCAATAAAATAACTACGTGTGTGTACTATTTGCTAAAATATCTGCAAATTATCACGTTTTAATATAATTAATAGGTTATGCAGATGAAAATTGTGATTAGGAAGTACGTAAAATTATTTGGTCGTAAGAGTAATTTGCATCTAAATGTTGGATGCAATTAGGATTTTTATATTAATAAATTCTAATTTTGTTATTGAGATAACATTTTATCTAATTTTTTTATCAAGTATTAAAATATTTTTATTATACTGCGTACAAAATTATTCCAAATATATTCAATAATTAAATTGAAACGAGAAAAGTTTCTTCAATGGTTTTGCAAAAACACTTCTAAAGTTATGGAATATGCATAGAATTTTCAGAACATATTTTTGGAATTAAAATGAACAGTCATTTTTATTAGTTTAAATTTAGTTGATTTTAATTACAATTTGATGCCATTATTTTCAACTCTTTTCTTAAGTAATTAATTTTTTTTTGTAATGAGAATTTGAGGACCCTATCCCTAATTTTCCTTCAATAAACACAACAGATATTTTATTGCAGATGTATAACCGATGACTCATAACACCATAACACCATTTTGTTTTCTGTAACATTTTCAGTTACCATTTCAAAAAAAAAAAAAAGAAAAACAAATCAGAAAAGTTTGATTTGAATAGTCTAGATCTAGAATAAAATATCAGTGAAAATAAAATTTTATTTTATTTATACGCTAAAAGTTTTGAGTTTAATTTTTTTTTAAATAATGTTTTAAGATTCAAATATCCAATGAAATAGCCAAACCAACAAAAAATCAACTTGCAAATAAAAGTTATAAAATGTATAGTATTCAGTAAAAATTTTATAAAAGTATTTAAACTACTTGGACATTCTACCTAAACATTATTAAGGACAAATGAAAGGAATTTCATGATGCGAGTATTTCAAAATGAATATTACGCTTGTGTGTGTAAAATAGCAGTTCGAGACCAGCCAATTGTTCCATGAAAACTAGATGAATACGCAAGATCTGATAAATATCTGATATCCAAGGTTGTTAAGTATTTAAATACTTAGTAACGGAAATACTTTTTAAATACTTTAAAAGTATTTAGTTACATTAGTTACTTTTTGAGTATCAAACTGGTATTTAACTACAAAAATTTTAAAGTAACTAACTCTTTGTTACTTAAATACCTATGCTGTACTTTAGTTACTTTCTAAACCCAGAATTTAAAAAACGGAATCCAACATTGGAGGGGAACAAAACACTTCTTCCTGCTTCCGCATAGCCCGAGGGGAAAAAGCGTTCTCGGCAGTGGCCGACTGCCCGACCGGACACCCGGGCGACAGCGCTGACAATCCTCCCCCGACAATTTATAGCCCCCCTGTGTTGACAAGGAGCGGGCGCTTGTGTGTTCTCTGGGTGGCCGGCCGCCTTGCAGGTCGAATTGCAGTGCAGGAGATGGAATAGCCGATATGGCACCGTTTTATACTTTTATGGCCACTAATTGTTCGTAGTTTCTTGTTTTCCCACCCCACCTTCCACGAACCAAAGGGAGGGAGGGCACATTTTCAAGGGCAAAGGCAATCAAATCTTAGCCTTCTTCAGTCCCTTTTTGTTTGTGCTCTCGAAAAGCTGCAAGTTTCCTGCCTCCTGGATAGAAGAAGTATATTTATTTAAGAAGATCAACTGCTTAGAAGTATAATGTCCCAAAAAGAGCTAGGTTGTGTTTATATTTTTTTTTAAAGTAGAGTGAAGGGATTAAGGATTTATGTTTTCTTTATATTTTTATCTAGATAATTACAATTGATTTTTATTTTTTGATATTTGTATATGACATGGGACTTGAAAATTCTCCAGTTTTTTCAAAAGGCCTTTTATAAAACGTCCTACTCTCAAACTAATGTTAATGTAGTATGCTTACAAGATTCTATGAAAATATTATTTTGAAAGTTTACAACTTTCTTTCTATGTTCCCGTGTAATAATTTTGTTTTTACTAACCGGAATTTTCGTATAACCTTTTGTATAGAGTTTTTTAACAAGATACTCTGATTAAAAAAAAATTAACTAAATAAAAAAAAAATTCCGAATTACACTATATACAAATCTAAGGGTATTTTATTTTTTCATTCCATAAGTTTAATTTCATGAAAGCAAACAGTTTTAAGGAACCTCCAAAACTGTATTTATGAAGAAAAACTAAGCCCCCCCCCCGAAAAAATATTACCATCCTTTAACTTTTTTCATATTGATTGTATTTTGGTAATTAAAATAAAATCCTTCCATAATAATAAAAAAAAACAGTTAAAACTTAAATATTCATTTTTATAGTAGTAAATAAATTGTGTTGTAATTTATATATTTAAACTCCTGGACTTTTATTTTGAAGTTTAAATATAATTTCTATGAAGTAGTTTCAAAAATTAATCCATTCCCGGGAATGACTGAAATTCCGGGGATTTCCCGGGAAGATTATACTATGACTAAATATACTAATGACCTGAAAAAATACTATATTATTTATTTATTCATTTTTGGGATTGTTGGTCGTGTCTTTAGGAATTTAAATCCATAGGGGAGAGTACCCCAAAGCGGGTATGCTAACTTTGAAAGCTCAAAAACCTTAATAATTGTTTGATTGTAATTACATATTTGATTTTATATAATACTTTTGTGCTTCTGGGGAGAGGCTTTTCAGCTCTTTTAAACTAATGGTGCCCCCCATGGGGCGAGGCATCATAATTTTAAATAAATTTTAATTCAAATTTTATTTTCTTATTAAAATTAGAAATTGATTTTAAAATAAATTTTAATAATTAAAATAATTTTTTAATTTAAATCTTAAAAATTAATTTAAATTTTAAAAATTAATTTTATTAATTTAAATTTTAAAAATTAATTTTATTAATTTAAATTTTAAAAATTAATTTTATTAATTTAAATTTTATAAATTAAAATTTTACTGGTAAAGTAACTGAAGGTCGTCTTAAATACTTTTCATGTACTCTATTTGTACTCTATTTAATTACTTTTTTGGGGTATTTGTATTTAATATTTAGTTACTTTTTCTGAAATACTTGTATTTGTACTCAAATACTTTTTAAAAGTAACTTTAACAACCTTGCTGATATCTAAAGCCCATCTGATGGCGATAGATCTGATGAACAGATACTTCTATAAAATAATAGTTCCTTTTTAAACAGAAAATATTAACGTAATTTGAATTTCAAGAAGACAATTTAACTACCCGAACATCCCATCTGATGAAAGCTAGCTTTTCACTAACACCATCAAACCCTCGAAATCACTCCCAAACTTCGACGAAAGCCAAACAGGTTGTTGGCATTTACCAAACCAGGAGTATTGACTCTTATTCAGCTGCGTGAGCATTAGGGGGCTTTCTTCCTCCACAAGCCTGCATCAAGACTGAATCCAGCAGATACAACATGCCATTAGAACATCCAATCTAGCAGACAGAAAAGGCTTGATGCGTGATTATCCGCCTTTGATATGAAAGGAGGTGTCCATTCAAGTGCGATTTACAGAAGGGATTAGGGGAGAGAACACTCCTGAGAAGGGGATTTCATGCCATCTTCTATGGGGAAGGGCCGTAAAAATAGGGCTGCAATGCCCAGTTGCCTTACTGATAAAGGCGGCTTAGAATCGGGACGAAGAAGTGAATTAAACCCACCGACCGACAGATGTGTAATGGATGGTTGTGACAGTTGGGGTCAATAAATTAGGAGGACATCACTAGATTGGTTGAAGGGGAGTTTAAGATTAATAGTTGTTGTTTTTTTGGGTGGTTTGGATGTTCAGAGGGGGAGTGTGAAGAAATTGATTTCGTGTAAGATAAAAAAGTAAGGATTCAACTCAATAATTGGGTGAATAGTAGAAATCCTACTGAATCTTGTTCAATGAAATGAAGACCAAATTTCAATCAACTTGTTATTAAGTTCAGATCAAAATCAATTAAAATTCAAACCAATTTCTATCAAAATATAAACCAAAATCAAAATTAAATTCAAGTCAACTTCTATCCAAATTTAAACCAAAAATCGAATTTAAATTCAAGTCAATTTCAATCCAAATTTAAACCACTTTCAAATAAACTAAATTTAAGAAATTAATATTAAATTAAAGTAAATTGAAAACAATTAATTTTATTCTATTTACATCAAATATTTTACTTTTCAATGCTAGCGATGTTTTTCAAAAACGCATTTGTATTAAAATTACATAATTTTTTATGATATTACAGACATTTATTCTAGACTAGAGGTTTTTATTTACATTATTTGCAGGATTTCAGCTACACTATGGTGAAAAGCTAACTTTAAATTATTCGTTTTATTTTAAGAATGTGCAACCGAATTCATGTCAAATATTTTCTTAAAATCTGATCGAATAAATGTATGTCTTACAAATTCTGACCACGCCATATTAAAGATATATTTGAGAGGAGTAGATTTTTTCCAATTAAATCGAGGTAGTATATCATTAAAATACTTATTCAAAAGCTGAAAAATTACTAAAATAATATCAGAAAATGAAAACAAATTTGCAAAAATATCCATTTGTCAATGTTGGTAGAAATAGAAAGAGAACCAGCAAACAAACAACATACAAAAGGGAATGAACAATTGCTTCTCATGTGAGCTCTTAAAATGATTCCAGGAGGAAAATATCCATATTGTCTGGAATGCTTAAAAGCACGGGCAGAGAAATTGTAAATAGAAAGAGATATTAAAAACACTAAAAGCGACAGCTTATGCTCAAAGAAAATTTATGAAGACGGCATCCAAAAAATCGAACAAAAGAACCTGGAGGAATGAGAAAGAAACGCCGAGAAAAAAAACCCCGAAATAAAGATTTTTATGCAACTTAAAAACTCTTTGCCAGGCTAAATAATTCCAGTTACTTCCGAAGAACCCTGTGATGTTATACTGTGGGAATTAAAGTAAAAGTTAAGTATCGTTTCAAAATGGCTTTTTTCTTGTAAAATATAGCATCACTTATAAAAGCAACGATGTATCTGGAGAGTTTTTTACTTCCGGAAAAAGCCTCGTTTGGGAAGTGCTTTTGTTGCGACTTGAACACTTATTAATAATGCTGAGCTTCCTGTCCCAAATGCTTTTGTTGTCTCCGAAATACATAGGTCCTTTTTAGAATGCACATTTTACTGGTAAGCTTTCGGGATAGTTATTAGTTACCCAAACTCACCCGTTTAGTCGTAACCCTAGCTTTTAGGATGAAGCAAATATCCTAGCCTTTCAGAAAAATGGAGCAATTCTGTTTACGGTTAAAGCCTTATTTTTTGTGACTCTGCTTAACTCTCGAGTATATTTTAACACTCACTTTCTTATGGCTTAAGAATAAGAGTCCTGGAAATCTTCAGAGGGAATATTAGTTCTCATAATGTAAATCAGTTCTAAGTATTTTGCATGGTAATACTTGAAGTTCTTCCATTGTAAAAACTTTCAAATTGTTCATTATTTGATATTAAAGAAGTTATTTCATACAATTTTGTAATAAAATCAGATAAGTTGAAGTCTTAAAAATATGAACTTTTCAAAGGAAATTCAATTTAATTTATTACTATTATAATTTTTATCTCATTTAGTAATGTCTGTTGAATTAAATAAAAGCTTTATACTATTTTATAAATCTTCAAAACATATGGATAATCTTTTGTAGCAATTGTATTCGTGTTATTTAAGTAACTTTTAATTTGTTAAAAAAAATCAAACTCTACCTAGTTCAGTAGAACAAAATAATGTAAAAATATTACATAACGATAAGTTTTACCAGAGTAAAAATTTGTGAGTTATGTCTATCAATTTTTAATATTTATTTTTTTATTTATTTATTTAAGACTATAAAAATCTAATGCAAAACAAATAACTTGAAATAAAACCATTCGTTAATCCAGTAAAATAGTTTTCAATTTAATTCAATGACACAATGCAAATAATAACCTTGTTTTTAAACTGCAGGGTTACATGGTGGTTAAGTTATCTTTTACGTATTAACATAAATGCAAATATTATAAAGCAAATGGCTGTATTGCAACACAATAGGATTTTATATTAAATAGTACCTAATTAATACGAGCATATAATGGGAGGCAAATAAGAAAAAATCTACTAAATATGATATTTGAAATTTCAAACCAAGAAAAATGGGAAACTTTAAGTACATTAAGAAGTACTGATATTAAATGAAGTATAATGCACGAGGGTTTTATAAATATAATGCAATTGGAGGAGTGACTCAAAAATTTTATTGCGTTTGGAGAAGTTTTAAAAAATAGAGAGCATTACTTTGTATTTTTAAGGAATCATAAACATTAGTAGGTATAAAATATGTTAAGTTTAAGGAATATCAAATACCTTAATTTAATATAATTTACACCTAGATAGTATTTTACCAACTTTTAAATCATTGATACTTTTAGCTTGTAAAACCTGATGTGTTAAAAATCACCAACTGATATTTTCACGCAAAACCACTTTTTTTTGTAAAATCTTATTTAATCATTATTTTTTAGAATTCGAACGCCACATTTTTCTTGTAACGAAATCTAGTTACCTATAGTCATTCAAATTCACTTATAAAATTCACATTAAGATATTTTTCTTCCGCTGCGATCAATATAAAATATTCTTTTGTATAAAACGACAATGAATCAAGATAGAATTCCTACCCGTAATCATTTGAAAGTCCACTGCCTATTAAGAGTTTATCTACAGGGCAATCAACATTATGGTTGACTTATGAGAATCGCTTTAGGAAGAGGGGTAACCGATTTCAATCGAAAATTTGTCTTTATGGCTTTCAGATACGATTCAGATTTTGTGCAAATTGCCACTACTTAATCTATGAGCTAGATTACTTCTAATTGAGATAATTCATCTAAATGAATTCATCAATTGATCCTATCTATTGCTCAATATCTATTGTTTAAAAACCTAAGATAAAATTTTAAAAATCAGAATTGATGATTTTACATTAAAATGTTTTTTTTTTAAATTAGAAAAAAATTATGTGGGTGGAAATGATCTTTTATGTAACTATATATTGGTCTTTCTTAACCTACTTTGCTCTACCCATCAGTTCAAAAGTTGTTTTTAAATACCCGTAAAATAATTTTTAAACCTTTTAAAAACATTTAACTTCAAAAAACGCATATTACAAAAAACAAAATACTATTTGTTTTTTGAAATATTTTATTTTCAAGCTTACAAATTTTTCCACTAAAAATAAGAATATCGAAAAAAAAAAAGTTTTTTCTCTAACTAATCCTTTTATCAATTGTATATTATTACGACTTAAAATAATTACGACTAGATTTCATATCAGCTTAATTTTATAGTTCTTTTCTTCAAAAGTTTTTTTTTTTTTCAAATTTAGAAATTACAAAACAAATTCACTTCTATTTAGAAAAAAATCATTTACACCTTAAATAAAAACTCCTATCAAGTTCGGAAATTTTAAACGACTAGATCTACCGAAGTAAATATATTCTCTTAATTATGTTTAAATACTCCTTTAAAATGTATTATTCTATTGAAATCACAAACAATTCCTAAAACTATAAATCAAAAAGCTACTGTTCTTTAAAAGACACTAAGAATAATTACCATAAATCATTCTTTATTACCACTAATTGGATAGTTAAGAAAAAAACTTTTTGAAAATATCTCATAATGTGAAAATTTGATAGAAAATTTGAATTAAAAACCTGCAAATGGTGAATAAAGGCAAGATACTACAATTAAACTTAATGAACATTATTCTTAGTATCTGCTAATTACTACCACCTCATGAGAAAAATTACTGCTCTATTTTATAACAGTTCTTTCTTTTCAGCGCGCTTAATTATATTTTAAGTTTTATTTAACTAATCGACTTGGAAGTGAAGTGCATCGTAATTGCAATCGTATGTTTATATTTAAGAATCTATTCTTTATTCCAGGCTTGTCCTACGGGAATTGTTAATGAATCGACATTCAAAGAAGTATACGCACAGTTCTTTCCTCAAGGAGGTAAGGTGTTTCAAAAGATTTCAGATAGCATAGTGACTGAATAATAAGGACAATGAGTTTTCTGGGTCAATAGGGGCAAATTGAAACAATTGTAAAATAATAAGTCCTTTTTCGACTTTTTAAATTTGGATAGCATTCTCTATTTCACTAATCGAATCGTAACTTATTGGGGATATTGATATGTGTTATAAAATGCATTGGCATACAAATTTTTGCCACCGCTGGACCTTAGCGGTATCAAACAGGTTGCCACTTATTATAACTAGTACGTATGTCATAGACGTAAAGTCTGCATTTACTGCTTGGCAGATGCGATCTCAATCAGTTCGTCTAAATATGTTCATGCATTCTGGATTTTCTAAGTTTAAGACATCTGTTTTGTTTTTAATGTTTCTTTTTTACTATCTGTGTGCAAAGACCAAAAACTTCTCAAATCTTGAGCTTTTATTTACACAGCGTTTAACATTTTGTTTCAAAATACTTTTCTATGGTAATAAAGCCTTTTTAAATTAGCCATTAATTAAATTTACAATTTTTTCTGATCGGTTTAGACTCAACCTGAGTTTATAGATACCTTACTTTTCGAGCAGTGCTTTTTTAAAAGTTATAACAGGAAAAAGAGTTCCCGTTAACCCCAGATGGTGAGGCAATTGGAAAGAATGATGGAATATATTTAGTATAATCTAAGTTGGGGATGTAATTTTATGTAACAAGATACGATAATCGACAGCCATAACATATATTTTGTCTCTTTCCGCATACGTTATAAAACAAATAGTTTAATGAAACGTTTTTGAAAAAGTAGAGTCAATATTATTGGTTATTTATTCATGTCATGATCCAAAAATTAAAATAAATCTTCTAAAGAACTTTAAGATGTTGATCGTAAAGCCATGAGTAGGATTTTAAGAATAACATTAAAAAAAATATGTTACTAAAACCAACGTGTTGCTTAGAAAAACGATTCTTTGCTCAGTCAACTCGCATATTTATCATTTTTTTATCTTTAAGACACAATGACACCGTAATCCAATTTGGAAACATTCAGGAAAATGTCCTCCGTCTGCCCCATAAAAATTTCCTTTTAATTAAAAGAAGTTTTCTTTTCAACTACACATAATAAATTAATTAACTCCTAACTTTAAACAGCTTGAGTGATTTTTTAATTAACAGGAAATTGAGCACAAACGGTTCCAACGACTTTCCCCTTTTAATAATTGTTTGAAAATAAATTTCGCTAAATTTAAACAGAGTTCTCGAGGAAAAAAACGCTTTTAAGTTAGACGATTAGATACCCTCTCTCTGCTTAGGTGACTTAAGCTTCTCTTACTTTGCGGGATCATTCACTGACTTAATGAAATTAGTATTTCCAAAGGAAGAATCGATTCGGAAGAGAGTTTCAAGAGCGACAATTTTTCTTGATCGATACTTTTCCTTTTAAATGAATTCCGGGCGAATTTTGTCGGCAAATGGAGGGGTTTCCGCAAGGTCTAGCCTCTGGTATTATCATTTCAAAGAAGTATAGATCCAAAGAAAAAAATTGTGAGGTCTTAGTGCGCTGGCATCGGTTTGAAGATATCAGGTTGGGTTTTTTTAACTCATGGCTGGTTAGGTTACAGAGAACGATTCATTTTCTTCGAAAACTTAATGTAATTTTCTTTTAAAATATTGAGTTTCTTTCTCCTATTTTTAGTATTTTTTATTAAATAATAGGCATTCTTTACTTACGGAAATTTCCTTAGCACATAAATGCAGTACTTATAAACAGCTTAATATTATAAATTCATTTATGACCATCAATCTGAAATAAATATTTTTGTCGAAAATTTATCTTGGCACTTTAAATAAATATTTTAACATCATGTAGGCTTATAAAATGAAGATTGACTGAAGATAAAAACTAGCTTTGTGTAGTAATTGGCTTATACATTGTTTTTATCTAAGAGAACTTGGAGTCATTAGTTTCTTTGCCATGTGCTATTCCTGGGTTTTAGTATAAAGGGTAAAGGCTGTATTACTTTCCTTACCGTGAATTTTCCAGTAAATTACAAAAAATAAATATTTCTTTTTTTATTTGAAATATTTACACCAAAATTTAATTAATTATTATTAATTAACTCCAAAAATTTAATAGTAAATTATTCTTATAAGTAAATTTCTTCTTTTTTTTCATATCTGTGATGTATATACTTTAAATACCGACTATACGTAGTTCTAAGTATATCTATAATTCTATGTGCCAGAAAATGTACAAACATATTGGTCCATCGTAATGCTCATTACATCACATCCATTTAATATTGGTTTTAAATACACTGCTGGGCCATCCAAAATGGTACACCAAGAAGGAAATGAGATGTCAAAGCCAAATTTTTTACTATACCCTTCTCAAATACTCCATTTTACAATGCAAGCATCCTACACACATATACATACACAAAAATTAAAAACTCAAAGATTCCCTAAAAATACGACAAAATGAACTCAATCAAGCTTTGAAATCGCTTACTTCCATTCACAACCCCATCAAACCGTAGCCTGTTTTAACAAGTTTCCAGAAAAGCCGTCAAGGAATCACTTAATGAAATGTGATTCCGCAAGTGAAAAGCCAGGCGCAAGCGAATAACAAACTTCCCAAACAAAGACCATGATGTTTGGTCCGTAAAACTGACTCGTTCCAGTCAATTGAATAATAAAATCTTTCCGGGGGGAAAATAGCCGCAACTTTTCCGAGCTCTTTATTTATTAGTTTCTTTGTCTCGCTCACTCAAGAAGCTTTGGTTTTGTTGGAGCCGCCGTGAACATGTTTATTGTTTCTTGTTTTTAGGGCCCGTTGATTTCGTTTCGCGCCCGACTTTGACACGTTAAAGGGGTGCCGGGCAAAAAGTTTGCGTCGTCGAAAGGCGATTAACAAGCCGAACTCGTTCCAGCGTGATGAGATAGTTTAGTGGGGTTAGTGCTTTTGATTTTTGCTTTGACAACGAAATGCGTTTTAATGGTACTGGCGTTTTATTATTTTTCTGGCAAATATGGTATTATTTCTTCCTTTTGGTCTGATTGTGACGTGACCATGTATTGCAAATTAGATAGGGACTTAACAAGAACAAAAAATTACCCTACCCATAGATAACTTTTCGCTTTTTAAAACGTTTTAAACTATAAGTATCAGCCTAATGAATGATGGTTTCATTGGTTCTTTCTTCGTGTAAGTAAAGAACTCAAAACTAAAAATGTTTTGAGACATTTCTTTAGCATAAGTAAGTAGATACAAATAAATTTGAATTAAAATTTTTAGTCAAGAGTTTAATTAATTAAAGTTAGAAACCCCTCTTTTGGGGTAAAAATATGTAAATAACAAATGCATTCCATAGGGATTATATAACAATGCAATAAAGTATTTACTTCCCTTAATGCCAAGAAAATAGTTGATACCCTCATTTTCACATTGAAAAGTTTTTATACTCGAAAAAGAAGACCGCAAAAACTAGTTTTAAAATAGTACTCCATTTCAAAATACCGAATTCGCCGAATTTGTTTCTGTGCTATTTACCGAACAAATTCAAAATATTCCCTCGCAAGTTTAAATATCAAGAAAAAAACGCAATAAATATTACTTTTATCCCTAAAATTTCCTGGAACTCACTTTCACCAAACGAATATACTCGTTCCCGCGTCCCCATTATAATCTGTAATGTACACCTCACTTGTTCGATTTTCTATCGTGAATAATATTCTCATCCAAAAATATCCCAAACCCCCAGAAACAAATTGAAAACACCGTTCATGAGGTCTTTCGTAAGCACACTTTCCTACCTAACAAACAAGACAAGTGCAAGGGTGCTCCCAATCTAAACTAGTAATTGAAAATTCCCGGAATTTGACACATACACCCAATCTTTAATACAAGCATCTTTGAATTTGCTAGACCTTCAATGATCACTTAAACTGAGACCGTGCAGTCCCCTTCTTGAAAATGAATCCAACAGATAAACGGGAGCTTTTAACAAGGCTCAAATACACGCCCATCTTGGATAAAGAGTTCCTATTTACATAAATACGGGAGGAAATCTTTTCCACAGTATCGAACTTCCCATCTTCTGTGTTTGAGGATGAAAGAGGACCATGGAATTCCTTTCTTTCATCAAGAATTCCAAGAAGGTAGCTTAGCTTTATTTTCAAGGCGACTTTTTTTAGTTTGGTTGGGCATTAATATGGCTTCATTTAACCCCGAAATGTGTCTCCTTGTTTAGTTTAAGTAATCTGGGATTTTTGTTTGGGGTACACGAGCTCGCGTCTGTGAGAGTTTCTGATGTTCTCTCTTTTGTTATGTTATTCTCTTTGAAGTTGAGTGGGAAGTAGTTTTAGATAGATATTTATAGAAATAGTAATTGAGATATTTTCTTCGAGGTTTTTTTAGCTATTAAACTATATTTGTGAAATAAATATTCATTTTTGAACTTGTAAAAAATAAAGCTTTTTCAAACACCACTTTAAACATATAATTAATTACACTGGGCAACAATTTTTGACAAAGTTCGTGTAAAAATTATAAAAACAGCCATTTCCTATTGATTTGATGTGCTAATTACGAATATCACCATAAAAATTCTGGGTTGGTTCTTGTTTCAGAAATACAGAGGGGTCATGATATACTGTGATTAGTGCAGAAATATTGCAATTTTTAAAACATAGCTCATGATAAATTTATAATTTAGGCATGAATATGAGTAATATTTATTTAGAATGTCTTCAAGCATACAACACATGCAGAAAACATGTTATAATACAAATTTTTTGTCGGTGTCATACAAAATTTTATCTTTATTTTGATGGAAATTATAGCATTGTGTTTCGCATGTATACAGAAGGTTTGATAGCATAAAAATGGTCTCAGACCATGTAAACAAGTCGCATCTTTGCAAACAAAATTGTCAAAATTAAGTCAAATAATGGTTTTGCTTTGAAATAGTCGTAAACTTCCATCCATTCTCCTTAAATAGGTTACGCGCCATGGAAGATACTTATAAACACATTCAGAAGCTCTTAAACCGTATTTAGTTTATGAAATATGACTTGAGCTCACTTCAAGGAGTTCTTAAACCGATACTTTCAACAGGAATTTTAAAAATTTGGATGTTTCTTTGAGAATGAAACAGTCGGCTATAACTCTGTATTCAATAAAACAAATCTACGTTCAACTTTTGAAAATACAAATGTCATGAACATTGTAAACAAACTAAATACATTTTCTACACACTAAAGATATCTTAACAGCTCAACACATTAAATGTCATCTATAAGCTTTTTAAAAACTATTTTGCGAGCATTTGATCAGAGTAAATCAATGTTCAACTTTACAACACAAATTGGCTTTTTATCAGAGATTGAAACGGTAAATATCTTAAAAGCCACACATCCTATAACTAGATAATTTAGGGACAAGCCCGGGGAGTATTTCTAAATGTATATAAATGAGATTTAGCATAGTAAACCAGAACAAAGTCTGATAGTCTATGCTTGCAGTTGTAACCAACTTTTGGACATATTTTAGATCTATTCTAGACGTGAGTATAATCAAAAGAGCTAACAAACCTTTCAATTATATTTTGGCAAGACTATTTCATGTTTTCATGGTTATTTCTTTAAGAATTAAAGTGATAAACATCACTTAAAAGGCAATTTAAATGAATTCTTGTGCTTCTGTCATACATAGTAAAATCTCAACTTTACGAAAAAACCGGAACCAAGATCGAATTTTTATTGCCATATTCGTGTTTAGCAGGCTGAAATTACATATAGTTTGATATTTTCATCAATTTTACATTTTCATTGTTGCCCAGTGTTATCTATATTACATCATGTAAAAAAAGTAAACTAAATAGGAGTCCAATAAAAATAAAAGCCAGCTTGAATAATTCTCCAAATAATTACTATTATAAAATATGCTTTATGATTATTATTACAGGTTATGCTGCATATTTTTTTTACTCATTTATTAACCTGGAATTCTATGCCTTTCAAAATTTAAATGGAGGCTTCTTAAACTTAACTTAAAAATAACTTAGAATATTTTTAAAACATAATTTATTTAGATTTTATTTTTTAAAGTTGATACCCTGTCACATTGCATTAAATATTTCATTTACATAAAACTTTTAAGCGGATGCGTTTATAGTTACCCAATTCTTATAAAAACTATATCACTACCCTTATTGTATTATTTAGTTTCTTTTTTTTAGAACTAAATATATTTTTATTTTAAATTGTATTGAATATTTGTATTTGAATATACAATGTTTAAGAACATATAGTTTTTATTCATGTAACAGTTTTCCCTTCTATCACAAATTTTAAAACAACTTTTGAAAACTTCAAAAAACTGCCTACTCGTGAAAATTTAATAGGGTCTGTATAATAAGATTTTCAGACCTACCCTCTTTCTATGGAATCAGTCTCAAAGAGCTTTTTATTTAAATTTAAAAGAACTTAAAAGATAAATTTTGAAAAACAATTTGTTTAAGTATAATGTAACAAGGGATCACATGCCCTCAATAATTGCTGTGTATGAATAATGGAGCTCTATATAGTATCTATCATGCCATTACATTACATTACACATATAATCACATACAGGAGATAGTCTGATATCATTATTAATGTAGTATAGATATCTTTTGAAATTTCTATCAGTTTCATAAACAAGAAAATATTATCACTTTTTTCAAATTTTAGCTACTTTTTTGCCAGCTTTTTCAGCTATTTTTATCAACACATATTATTTTGAAACATTAACCTTTTCGAAAATTAAGGTGCATATGTTATGAAATGTCTAAGCAATTTTATAATTATAACAATTACTCTGTGGTATATTTTCATGTGGTAGAGAGTGCTAGATGGAATAAAATAGATATAAAAAGAACTGTTTTTGTGTTTAAGGGAACTGTTTACTAACATATAATTAAAATTAAAAGTACTTTTAGTGTAAATGGTTCATTTACTTCATTCCGATCAATATTTAATTTTTGATATTTAAAATTGCGATTCCTTTAATTTTTGCAAATTCCATCGCAAAGATGAGGTAAAATAGGAATTCGTTTTTAACAGCAATTATTTACGAGAAATAAATAAAAAAAAATGTTCAGCATAAAGTTACTCATTTTAATATGCTTAATTTTTAAGTAAAAAATTTAAACTTAATAATTTTATGTAAAATTAAAAGTAATAATACACAAATTTAGAAAAATCAGTAACTTAATGAACTTAATTATAAAGTTAAATATTCACTTAAGTACCTTTATTAACAGAGATTTTAAAAGTAATTAATCAGAAAAGAGGAATCAGGCCCGAAGACATAAAGGGATAACCTTAATCAAACACTTCAAAATTAATTATAACTTCTAGAAACATGCATAGCCACAGGCTTAACTGTGTTCAACAGGAATCCGAATCTAATTCAAAACTGTTATTGATGTGTATATCCTACCAAAAATTAACTATATTTTGTTTAATACTAAATTTCCTAATATTCATAATACGAATTTATTTATAAGAAGTTGCAAATGAAAAATTTGATCTAACTAAATGGTAAAAAATATTTTTTTAAACTATCAAAGTTTTAAATATGAATAATCTAAATCATACAAAATATTTTTATAAATTTATTTGTAAATTCATTTGCATTTTAGGACCTCCCGATTAAGATATTATGTGTAACTTTCAAAGAGTTCCCTTTTTTTTAATGTGCTATTATAGGTGACTAACTTATAAAATAATTTTAATTTTATGTGAAAATATTTAATGCACATTTTATATAATTATATTCTGAAATTTTATAGTTCTACTATCATCAATAATTTTAATAGTCTTCATTCAAATTATATTTTAAACAAATTTATATTCTCTAAAATTGTACCGTCCTTATTTGAGATCTCCTAACATAGCCAGTATTACACACAGTAAATTTTAATTCAATTTCCTTCTATCTATTTTGCAAATGCATCTAAAACTCAAACTGTTCACTTGCAAATCTCCTATTTAATGGTTTCTTAAAAATCCATACATTTCAAAGACTGTATTTCCCAAAGTTTAAAACTAGCCTATAAGAACTTAAATTTTAAAAAAGCTCGCATTAAAGCATATTTTTCTTATGCAACGCAATGTTAAGTAGGATGTTACATCAAAGAACAATCTATTTTAATTCCCTTTCCCTACTGTCATACTTTCTAACTCAAAGTTATCAATTTGAATTTATAAACACCGAGAAAAAAAAACTATGAACAGATGATGGGTTTCAAAATTTTAATGGCTCCTTAGAGTCACCAAAGTTATTTCTTCTCCTAAGCAATGAGATATATTCAGATTAATGGTATAAATGATAAATAAAGTCCAGCATTATCTTGTGCACATGACAATAAAACTCAAAAACTCAGTAAACCAAACAAATTCTTGAAAAATTGAGGACCTAACTGAGGAAAAAGAGTGTTAGAAAATTTAAATCCATGCCAATTTCTACTGTGGATGCGGCATTTCTTTGCAACCTTCTCGCATTCTAGATGTGCTTTATACCCCAGAGGTTGAAAGATCGTTACTGGGATTCCGTAAGTGGGGATTGATGTGGCTCCCACCACAGTCGTTTCCAGAGATCTGCAAAAAGGAATGGAAATGTCTTTCACTGCCGTTTTAAATAAACCACAGTGAGTCATTTGGAAATTGCGGGTGTTTTTCTCCTTATATTCGGTTCTTTTTTAGTACTAAATGCATTTGTTTGGGGAAATTTATCTCTTGCAAAGTTCTCAAATCCGAATGAGAAACATTCCTTATTTTTATTAGGTTATAATTCTGATTAGAATTACGCGGACGAAAGTCGTTGTTTTTATCTTCAACGGATCTGTTAGTTACTAGTGCTTAGCTATGTATAAATGGGCTATTTTCTCTTATTTTTTTTTCATGTTTCGAATTATAAAGGCTGGTTATTTGCACACTAAATGACTCATTTTATTGTATCAAGTAAAAACGGTTTAACACATCAATTTTTCGCTGATTTTCTTAATCCTCTGTCCCCTTGATACATCATGCTTTTGGGTAGCAAAATAACTTTAGAAAATTTTCTAGAGGTTAAGTTGTTTGGACATTAAAAAATGAACCAAAAAATTGTAAAAGTTGTCATTATAGAAAACTTAAGACCTTATCATTTTTTGCTTAATGCAACATTTATTGTAAAAATTAAAAATAAGGATTACCTTTAGGTATTTATAAACAACATAACTTATTTGAAACGCAACATATTATGTGTGGTTAAGATAGAATATGAAACTGAGAACTAAATATAGTTTTAACATTGAAACAATGGTTAAGCAAAAATAAATACTATAATGTAAACTTATTTTCATTTAAAACTATTCGCATTAAAACTAATTTTTGGAAATAGAAAAATTTAAGTTTTATTTAATTTAAAAGCATTACAAAGTGCACGAAAAGACATTTTTACAATATACTATTATTTTTGACCGTGGTAAAAGAAATAAAAGAATTCAACGTTTGTACGGAAATAATCAGCAAGGATAAGAGCCTTTCTTTCAAGGTTGATGAAGGAATCTAGCCAATTTGTCACGTTTGGACAAGTTTTATGTCACTCGTAAGATCCTCTGGGACATCTGTACGGCTGTAATCTTCCTTAGGGTAATGGGATACTAAGAGTTCTTGTAAGAGTTTGTCATAACACGATGGTATCTATTATTGTTAGAGATTTCTGCTACTTATGGACTACTAGAAATAGGTGGCTATAAGTGATATACTCATATAGAATATGAGTATATCACTTATAGTATTCGGATCATGTAAATACAAATACATTGTATTCGGTAAAATTAAGGTTTCACTGAATATAAGCAGAAGGGTATAAATGTTTAGGGGTTTTTTTTTACATAATTTTACAAATACCTTCATTTAAGTTTGAAGAAAATCAGATAATTTATAATATTTTTTTAAGAAATATTTTTTGATTTATTAGTTAAAAATAAATCCCCAATCATTCAAGGGAATGATATTAGAGTATAACCCATATCATGTTCTTAAGGTATGATTAATTGTAATAGATATTTTTACCTAATTAGCTAGAACTTAAGATGTATTGTATAAGTTATAAACCCCCCTATTCCAATTTATTTTTTTTAAATGTAACCTTGATACAAATTTTTAAATTCCTTTTTCCACAAATTTAAGGATTTTTCAGTGTTTACTGCAATTTTTTAATTCTTAATTTATAAATTTCGTGGAGTTTTTTTTTCAGAATATAATTTTTATCTTCAGTCAAATACTTAAAAATAAAAATTTTAAATTTAATTTAACTTCTGTTAAATTTTTCAACTTATCTAAGAATGGAAAAAATACAAATGCAGTATTCAAAAAGTGTGTAACGTTTAAGACATCTGCATTGGTTTAACATTTATGTATTGTGATTTGGACAAATTCATTTGCCTATAATCTCATATAAATATTCATTACCTTAACACTACACGTAATTATACGAATCTGTAATGAATCATGAGATCTTAATTGCCTACTTGATGTGCAACCGAGCCTCTACTTAGCTTAACAAGTATAAGGTAATTAAAAATGCGGAAAGTGAAACTAGTCTTCACTGAAACAAACTTTGAGATTTCACGAATCCCAAATACGCTTCAAGAGATTCTTAGTAGAACCTAAATCCTTCGAAATCTTGGTAATTCTGCCATGCGAGAAGTTCTCGATTTGTTAGCAAGCTATTCTCTGGGCGACCGTTATTACAAATTCAGGTAGTTTCACTGCCTCTTTAGAATAAATCTGTATGCCATTGCTATAATAATGGCAAATATTGTGCCAGGAATTATTATATCAGCATTATAGGAGGTAACCATTGCAGTGCTTTTCCTTATTTTTAGTGAATGTTTATACAGTTAAATAATTATAATCGATATGTAGTATACTTAAAAAAGAGCATTATTCTCCTATAGTATATTATCAGGATGCTCATAGATAATTTGTTTTAATTTAGTAGTAATATCTCGTGTCAAATGGTAATAATCTAATTGCCATCTAAATAATCTGGGATAATATGGTAAAATAAAGTAGCAAAAATAAAAACTTCTTCATTTGAATTCTTAACCAAGTTAAAGCAATGATATTAAAAAACAAATACCTACTATAACCTTAAATTTCTGTATTTGCCCAAAAATCTTAGTTTTTTACGCGTTTTCCCTACACACTTCAGCGCTCATACCCTCAGTGTCAGAAACGGTTCAATAAAAACGAAGTCCTAACTCGGAAAATAATGGAGCTACTTTATTTAAACTTCAGGAGGTTATTGGTGGAAATTCTTTAGTCAGCTACACGGGGTTTCAGCTTATTTGGTTGGAAATGTGAGTTTTTGTCACAATTTGTTTACTTAAACAATATGTTAAAATACGGGACCATTTATTCCATGTGGGATTTTAGAGTTTCACTAATAGCTCTTTTATAACCTGATTACTTAAAAACTTTAATGAATACTTTATAATAGAAGTACTACATGATTTTGGGGCTTATAAAAACTAAATCGGAGACTATCTGAATTTATCTTCTCATATCTCTAACTTTCTCAGTTCTACTCTTAACCCCCATGGCAAAGCATTCACACTTAATGATTCTGCATTTCCCGTCCGACATGTATACTGAAAAGAAAAAAAAATCTAGAAAGTTACAAGAGTAATTAAGATTGGCAGATCCAAAGTACCGGTTTTTCAATTAATCACAAAACCATGCGTTAAGTAGAATCTATATTTAACTATGCCAAATGGAAACATTGTATGCTCAGCAAGGGGGAAGGTTTCATTAAAATCTAATTACACGTTTGTACACGTTGTGTAAGCGTTCTATTTACTGAATAAACGAATTGCCCTCAAATTAATCAATTTCCAAGAAATTCACCGAAGAGTGAAAATCTAATTCAATAACAATTGTTAGCATAAGATGAAGACATTGATCTTGATCAAATGGGATAGAAAAATTACCACTTTGGATGAATAAACCGATAATGATTTAAGTTTCCTGAGATAAAGAGTATTTGTTCAAAATTGTGAACCGTTAAGCTTAACGTTTATACATATGGTTATATCTTGTACATTCAACTCTTTGAAAAATACGTTACAAGAAAAAAAATTATACAATTTATTTACAAGAAATTACCGAAAATTTAATTTATCATCAAAAATTATAATATAAAAGGTTATGAATAGGAATTATTTATTGGTAGTCTGTGTTTTTATTCAATTCTGTGTGTTTATTCAATGGAAAGAATTAAAACGAGTAAACAAATAATATTAAAAAATTCTTTACTAGAAATGCATGTTACTCCGAATACGAAGAGAAAACGGATAATCTAAATAACCAATTTTTTTAGGATTTAGACTTTTTACAGAATTTACTGTCACACACATATTTCTATATACGCAAAAAATAATGATTATACCTTTACCAAGCTATTGAAATCGTCCTTATAAGAATCAAGCGTATTTTTCACAAAACTTCCTGCTGTTGAGTTATTCTTTCGTATTCAGACGGGTTTAATTATTTACGAGCTTTTTTGTTTCTTATGTTTATATTAAATGCATATAATTTTATACTAATTAATATTATTAACTATTTTTTTACCATTCTAAATATTAGAACGGGTCGGGACGGGGCCGCGCGAGAACGAAAGCTCCGCTGTCGCTCCGCTCAGAAAACAAGTTTTGGTTTTCTAGGGGCCTGAAACAACCCATGGAATTCTCTCGTGACGTCACACTAGACAGTGGACTGGTTTTCGCCGGGTAGAGGGGGAAGATTCGATAATCGCCATTGCTCAGGCTAGCGTAGCGAAGCTAAGCACGTTTTGTACAATTGTTGTTGTGTTGGGTTTCCAAACTTATATCCAAGAGGTATGAAGAAATATTCTTAAATTGTAAAAATCAAAAAAATGTTTTAGAACAATTAATGTATGGTAAATTAAACATATCAAATGAAGTACCTATTCATGATTGCATGATGTGCCAAACAAACTGTACAATATTAACCAAAAAATGCTTGTCTGTTGCTGCAAATATTTTCATAAACAATTATGTAAAAATTAAAAACAATAACATAAAAACCCAGTCAAAAAGAAAAATATCCACCTTAACTAGCTGATATGCAAATTCTGAACTTGTGTATGTATGTTGTATATGTATTGGTGTAAAATGCGTGTAAATAAAAATGTGTTACTCTATATAATCTTGTGTTAATAATACCTTGTGATAAAATACTGAACTTTGAAGAAATAGGCTGTAAATATTGCAATAAATTTAAATCTAGTAATTTAATTGTAATGTAGCTTTTCATGTAAATCTATCAAAATATTTGGTGACTTTAAAACAAAAGTTTCTGTTATATTAATTTCAGTGAATCAATTTATAAAATAACTAGCTTCAAGCTATCTATCGAGGAACTTAAAGTTACAATATGAATTGTAATAATTAAGAACAGATCACTATGAATATGAAAAAGTTAGGTTAATTATTTGAATAATTTGGCTCTGTATGTTATTCTTATTACATCTAGTTTAAGAACACAAATATCCATTAAAATATACTTTTAGCTTGATTACAACAATCTATTTTTACATTGGATACCAGATAATATATTGGTAATTAGTGCATGAGCAGCTTAACAAAAATATGCCTGTTTTTTTTAAATCCTAAGTTAAATTAACTATTTTTCAATAAAAAATCATTTTTAACCTAATCCTGAAGAATTTTCATTCAAATCAATGCATTTAGTTTAAGATTATGAAAAGTGTTGTGTTGTGAATCTTTAAAGACAGAAAAAAGTCCCCCCAAGTTAATTGCAAAAATTGTTTGATATAAATATTCTTAATTTTTAGCAAACTAATATCTTTAAAGTATGTACAATTAATCTTTTTTGGTTAAGAACATTAAACTTCATCGATGTGATTACAAAGTTAAGATTTTAAAATCAACTTCCCCATAGGCACAACGTAAAACGGACAAAACCTTCACTGTCTAGTGTGACGTCACGAAAGCAAGGTTCAGGCCCCGAAGAAACCAGTCTTTGAGCGTAGCGTTCGTTCTCGCGCGGCCCCGGTCGGGATAACTGTTTTAGTAGAATAGAAAAATTCTTCAATACATATTTGTTACTATATGCTGCCATATTATAAAATGCTTTTATGATTAATTATATAATAACTTTCAACATTCAACATTTATAACAATTTGAGCCTTTCAAAACATTTATAATAATTGTTCTATCATTTTTACGTACTATCCAATCAACAAACAACGCATTTTATAATTTAAACTTTAAGATTTTAAATATAAACACATGAATGGAACCAGACAGAGAATCGTGTATTTGTAATATGATGGATTTTAAAAATTCCCTAATTACGGTATATCGATTTATTTCATTGTTATTATTAAAATTAGTAATTAATTAACACATTAAAATTCTTGTAGTTTAAAATGGAAAATGTATTGAAATTGTGAATTTATTTTCAAAATATATTCTTGAACAATTTCTACAGAAAATATAAATATCTGTAACGAGCGAATTTGAGGATTTTGAATTCAGAAAAAATTATCAGCCTGAAGAACTGGTTAATCCTTTCAAATTCTGGAAGAAGTTGCCTGAAGAATTAGGGACATGATCTCAAAGGGGAAACGTCGGGACAAAATTTCATTTTTTATTTCTGTGATGAAACATGAAACCATGACTTATACACTAAGATCACCATTCGAATATCCATTTCATAAGAAACTCCCACTGGAAATCAATCGAAGCCTAAAGAAACAATACCCCTGATGAGAACCCAATCTAAAGCACTTCCCTGAAGAGGTCATCAAAACTCTCTGAAACACCAGCAAGAAATCGATCCAGGTTAAATAAATCAGAGTTGATGCATATTTGATGCGTGGGTTTTATCGACCCCTATCTACCACTTGAGACACCAAAGTGGATCCATTGACCCCTCCCCCATACACACCTGTTTCACGCCAGGGAAGAAACTTCAGTGATAAGAAGTGATTGAGCTTCCTGTTTTTCAGGACCTGGTGGATAATGAGATGTTGGCAAGTTCTGGGAACATCCTATCGATGATTTAGTTCTTCTTTCTTCAGCTTTGCCCTCTTAGGGTGGGGAAATCTTTTACGAGGTGAGGTCTGATCTCCAATCACAACAAAGCTGCTTCTGGTGTTTTGCTTTGGGTTGGAATGGGATTTATTGTAACGTTTGAGGCTGTTTTAGGGTTCGCGGGTTTTGTAATGAAGGATCTTTACGGTTTTGAAAATTGTAGTTTTTATGTGGAGTGTGGTCGTTGAGAAGATTCATAGATTTTTATGCGGAAATTTGTGTATGCTGATGAATGGTTTTGCTTGCTTCATCACTTTATAACGTAATGGATTGCACGTTATTGATTTTTACAAGTGTATTTGATGTAATACTTTTAATAGACAAAATATATGATTCATTAATTTATAGGAGGAGAAAATAAGGAACTGCAAACGTATTCATTCTTCAAGAGTTCTTATCGACTGTTCAGTACTTACAACACTATAAAAGCTATAACTTTATTTTGTACTAAAGAAAGACTTGCTATATTTTTCAAACACAGTATAAAAAGAAATATTCTTAGTTAAAAATTAGAGAAAGCTAATATTTTAGTATTCCTCTCCTTTAACAAATCGATATATCCCGTTTTATGTTGGCCTCCTCCCCTCCAAAAAAACACCACCGTCCCATATTAAAAATTTCTAAACATTATAACATACAAAATTTGGTCTTCAAATGTTAGTTACTGAAGAGAATTGTTGAAATTTTTTTTTCATGAAATGGAAAATTTAAAATATTCTTACCCCAGTTATGCATTACATTTCATTTTAAAGCACCAGTATAAGTTAAGATTGAGTAGATAAAGAAGCCTTACGATTCGAAGAGAGGAAACATCGACTACAATAAACAGGAGACAACTTTTTTAATATTAGTTAAATCTTAGTTAAAATTGAATTTCAAACCCATTTTTACTATACAAAATGCTGTACCTGTTTATAAGTAGGTATATTTGTAACCAAAAGCTATACAGTCGAGTACAGCAGAAACGCCTTACTTTTACTTAATTGTAGTTAATACTATTGTATTCCCTATAAAATTGAATTTAAAATAGATGTCCCCTTAGAGCTTTTATTTATTCCATAAAGAAATGTTTAAATTTCATAATTTGAAAAGTTTAATTTATATAAATTTTCTATTATCTTAAAAAATTTAGTTCACAGAAGGTTTTCTCCTTCTATGACAGCTCCCTTATCCTTCATCGATGTTAATTTTTAAATCAGATACGCAGATGAATGTTGATTTTAAATAAATACCAATAGTAACTGAAACTTTTATTACTGTGTCTCAAAAACATGGTTTATACAAATAAAATTTGTAATTTATGTTTAATGTAATAATTTAAATTCAAATTTATCACATTTCAAAAACGACCTCAACAATTTTTATAACATTTTACCAATATCGATTCAGCAATAGGGAATTTAGCGATGATAGCAAACATTTGTCTGAAAGCTGAATTTTATTTTACCTTGAGACTCAGAAATAAATTTATATCAAAACGGCAAGATTTTCTTTTTCGCGTGAAATCGGCTTTGAAACTTTTTGTTAAGAATTGGGGGGAAAATAAAACTACAAAATACTTTAGATCGGAGATATCAAAGAATTGCTTAACGAGCACTTTACATTTGTTACCGTGAGACATCTTTTTTACTGAAACTTCAATCCTTTGAACTAATGCCATTCAGATTATTCTTGAAATATAAAATGAAAGGTGGAAAGTGTATTTCTGTAATAGGTATTGAATTTTTTTTAAATACTTTTACATTTCTCTAAGTTTTTAATAATTAATTTGACTTTTACTACTTAAGACATTGTTTATTTATGAGTTGTTTTGCCAAACTAAACCTCATGTACGGTATTGTATTCCCATAATAATAAAGTACAAACTCATACACCCTTTTAACAATTAACAGACGCACTACAAATTGCTATTTTGAAATATCCGATTGCACAATGGTAGTAAGGCATTTTTTTATACGATATAATATTTTAAACATACATAAGTAGTAAGAAACTTATTACTTTCAGTATCAGCACATTTGTATCAGTTTTTAACTCCGAAACTCTTCTAACGATATCTTTAACATCAGTTTTTTTATTAAAGCTGGAAACTGTTGCGAATTCTTTTCAAAATGCCGAAAATGCCTGCACAAGAGTTAGTATTTTTCCCATCGAGATATCCCTCCAAAATACTAAGCACCCCGTGCATATTTGGTCGTCAATTTTTATCGCTCGCAGCTATATCAGCAAGATGGCAAAACTCTGAGAGTGGTACCGCAAGATACATTTGCAGCTTTTTCCACCCTAAGTGATATTTCTTCTTTCAACTAGCTTAATGCTCATATTTGCGCCACGTTTCCTCATAAATCATTTCCTTCACTTTTTCAAGAAGAAACGGTCAAAATTTTTATTCCATTGTGAAGGGAAAAAATCATATTTGTCATTTCCGTAGCGAGAGTCGTTTCAGCTTCCGAGAGATGTTTATGAGTTCAATATTTAATCTGGAGCTCATGTTTCCATTTGGAGTGGAACTTGATGCGAATGCTCATTTATGATAACGTAAAAGCGAACCACGAACACTTTTCGTACAGTTAAAAGTAGGTTATGTATGAACACATTCTTTTATGTTAACGTAATATTTTATATTCGATGTATTGCTAAACAGCCATAAATATTTTTTTCAACTTTTTTATATCGTACATTTTTTTAATTTAAAAAATATTACAATAAATTATAAATACATTTTGATTAAAAATAAAATAATAATATTTTATGAATTCGCTCTGAACATTCCACGGTATAATTGTGACATTTTGGTAGTGTCCTTAACAAGTAATTTTTTTTTCTCTTAATTTTATATAATAACTTTTTAAAATTCTACTTTGATATTGGCATAACCTGGTAGCAAGATATAAGCATATTTTTTTTAAATGATTAAATTTATATCAATGTTACGGGCAAAGCGATAAACCGAGCAGTATTAATAATGCCCGAAGTGAGGCGGAAATGTAATAAATTCAATGGCATTTAAAAAAGAGTATCACTTTGACCGAAACACGCAGGCATTATTTATAAGTCCCAGATTTATCACATTGCCCACAAAACCCGAGTAAGACCAAAATTAAATGTTCTGGATTCTTCCAAAATGTAAAAAATTCTGTAAAATGCCGCACCTTCAAGCGTTTCTTCTTACACGCTTGTATAAATAGGGCATTTCAAGAACTAAACAGTTCTTCTCGGTCTATTTCTACCGCATTTATGATATAAGTTTTAAGTAGTATTATATCTTTTCTGTTAATACCAGTTTTTAAATTTAAATGCATTATAATAAGAACGGTCATTTAATTTAGTACAAAAAGCTGTAATGATATAAAATACGTGTGTGCAAAATGTATTTTTTTACTTTACCTAAGCATACTTGAACATTCTTGCAGTGATGAAATAATCAAACATTTTTTTAAAGATATAAATAATATTTAGGAAAGTGTATGAAGTAGAGAACTACTTTCTTTCAATGTAAAAAAATGTGAATATTGTTGTGCTCTTGAATTTTTACCATCAAGCTTGAATATCAAAAAAATTATTAATATATAATGTTTTACAAGTATAAGTGAATTAATTTAATAACTCTGTAAAATCGTGTTTTGCACTTGTCACCTGTAACAAATTTTAAGGAAGAAATTTTTTTTAACAAATAAATTCATATTTTAATTAATCTAAACATCTACAATTTTTTTTAGAACTAGAAAAATATGAAAACTATGCGTAAGAAATATTTGAAATGAATTTAAAGATTTTATTTCACAATATAATAAACAAATGAGTCCAGAGATTTAGTTCTAAACATTTCTCTCTACTGAATCATGAGTAGAAACTGTTAATGATAAAATTATTGGTTCCCAATACAAGTAAGCTAATTATCTTTCATCGTTATCACATCTTTAATGACTCCATAAATCCTGCTTGAATAGTTTTTGAAGATAACAAACGGTAATTCAATAGGAAAGCAATGGCGCAATAAAAAAATATTGAAAATTTTGTTTTGATCATTTTTAATCTTTGTTTAAATTATGTTTTCTACAAGTTCTGATGTCGGCGTTCAAAGTATGTACAGATTTAATTTTTAATAGTGGTACTGAGTTTAAATTTCTTATTGCTTCCAGATGCCAGTCAATACGCTCATTATGTCTTTAAAGCTTTTGATCATGATGGAAGTGGGACCATTAATTTTCAAGTAAGTAAATATTAAATATTTCTTTGTTTTTGGATCTTTTATAGATGCATTAAACTTGGGGAAGTCTGAAAATTATCGTGCATTACCTTTTTCATACGCAATATGTTAGTGAAAAGATGGTCTATAAATTGTTCGATTAATGAAAATATTAAGACCATAAGGGGGCTTCGGTATTTTAATTATCGTAATGTTTGATCTTTATTGGAAAACAATAAATAAGATAAAACTATTTATCTTACATCATTATTTTGACTATTAGCTCCAAATTTAATTATACTTTACCCTATGTTTTTCTTGTATGGGATCAAGGAAGGTTTCATCAAAATTCATTCAAAAGTTTCAAAAGTTCTATAGGAAAATTGATAATCAGTTTGTCAAACAACATATTTTTGGCTGTTTTGAAGGTAATTAAAATCGTCAATTTAACTAGTCCATTTAAATGTTGAAGTTCAACTTATTAAATAATAAATGCATTATTTATACAAAATGGAATAATCTTTAATGTGATTAAAATTTTAAATTTAATTAATCTAAAGTGTTTTTATATGTTTATTTGGTAAAACTAAGGTCTTCGGTAAGCTAAAAGTAATCTGTAAGATTAAGCTTTCGTAGCTGTAATGTACTTATTTGAGTTTGATTCTTTCCTTATTCCTTTTGAATTTAAAATTTCACCATGTTTCTTTCTTCATTCAAATGTTCAGCTAACCGATCCATGTTTACAATTCATCTCTTTACTGACCACCACTCCCGTTTAAAATTGTTTAAGTAACATCAGTGAAACATAGTTCATTCAGAGTTTCGTTAAAAACAATAAATAAAAAAAGAAAACTTCATTTATTCTTACCTATTTGATAAACCATTCTTCCAACCTTCATCGATAGAATAAAATCAGATAAGACAAACCTTTCGAACCGCTAAGTCAACACCGGCTCCCGTGCTTTTTCGCTGCTTGCATAGGATCTTCTCTAAACATTTGTTCTTTCTGTTACCAACTTCGATGGGAATTAACCAGGAACAGATTGAAACATTTCGCTAGAAATATAAACATTTAAAGGATGGGCACATTTAAAGGGGTGAGTACTCTTACCATTTTTTTTTTGGACCTTATACTGGTGCGCTGTTGAAAGTTAATTATGGGGTAGGTATTATTTTTTACTCTTAGCCTAAAACTTATGTTTTTATTTGGCTACTTTTGTTGGTAGCTTTCATTACTTTGGTAAGTACTCACCTCCATGAATGCCCTATCCTAAAACATTTAGTTTTACAGTAAAAATTATGGGATTACTAAATTACGATTTTCTTTCTTTTATTTTTTGTTGTTATTGTCTTTAATTTTTTAACGGGGTTTCTCTTTCACAATACTCATTCTTTTCTCTCCCATTTTTCTTCTTTTTGTATTTTAAAAGATATATTAAAGAAATAATTGCCTTTTAGCTATTAAATATACAAAACCTTAGATGTGTAGGATTAAAAATGCGGTATAAATTTTTTTTTAGCCTACCGGGAAACGGAGTGAATCGAAACAATTGTCAACTTTAAACGTGAAAATAAGTAATAAAACTTTTTTTTTTCGTTTATTTTTTATTGGAGTAGTTGGTCTTGTTCTGTTCTTCTTTCAATTTTGAGGAAAAACAAAATATTAAAAAAAATTGAGGCCATCAGGGGTGTGGGACGTTGGACGAACCCCCTGATGAGAGTCCGGCGTCTCAAACCTCATTTTAAATTTATTAATAATTTGTATAGTATGTCTATTTATTTAAATGGTGTTTTGATTCACCCCAGAGTTCTCTATTTTTCTGATTCATATTTTGTTTTAGGCATATAGTCACCAATATTGATGAGGGGCGAAAACGAAAACGTAATTACATGCTCATATTACTCATATTATGTCTTCTTCTGTTATTTGTCCTATTTGGGGGGCTTGCGATCCCAAAAACTTAGTATCCCTTAACTTTTCAAAAATGAAGAAATTTTCATCAAATTAACTTCAGAAATGATTTGATATCACCCTTTTTCATAAAAGTAAGGAGATTAAAGTCGAAATAGATAAAGAATGTTTCATTAATACTGAAAATTTAACTAATCTCTTTGGGGTTTATAGCTTTAAGGGGCTGCTCCCCAATAGCCCTCTTCTCCACATTTCTCCATTCACACGTGTATACTATCATACAGAAAATACATTTTCTGTTACAAATCTTAAATAGGACATTGCATTTCAGCTTACAATACTTCCTAATCTACGGTACTAATCTGACCGGTATTCAACTAAATACTTGTTTGAAGATCTTTGCAGAAACTTAAAATTATTAATTTAATTTACATAACTTTTTTATTTAACGTGCTAGATATTAAAATCAAAATTACAAAACCAGTAATATTGAATGATAAAAAAGCAAGTATAGGTAAATCTTTCACAATCCCTAAAATTACTTAAAATCTTTTACAAAACTTAGTTTGTAAATGGTAATAGTTTTTCATAAGTATGATATAGTTACATGTTGTAGCTGGTCATTTTACCCAAATTACAATATTGCATTCTGTGTGATCTACAGATCCACTATTAAGGATGGAATTTCCTACATAATATTTACACTCAGAAGAAAGCTAGCCGACCGCAGCAAAATTTTCATTTCCTAAATATCATCTTGCTTCATTTCACATCAGTAGCCTACTTTACAAAATGGGATAACCAAGAAACATGCATTAGATAAAATAATCTCTCAACCAAACGCTAGACACATTATATAGCCAAAACTCATCTGGTTCACGTGTAAAAATAGTTTACCTCCATTATTAGGTTTAAACTTTGATTAACATATAAAGGGTTACGGCTGTGTCATATCACAGATGCAGTAAACGTATCTACAATATGGGATATGAAATCCTGTGCTATTTTACGGCTCTCATCTGCTAAGACACCCAGACTAGTACTTATAGGTAGAGTTGGAGAGTATAGTATAGAAATGCCAGACAGGAATATACAACTACAGCTCGTCTGAGTTGTTTTATGAGTCTGGTCTAGGTGAGAGTCATCGGTACTGACAAAAACTTTTATGATTGAAAGGGTTATAAAAAAAGCTTTGGAAAGGTTATGAAAACATTGATGTGTAGAAGTGATAATATTAAACTTTGAAAATAGAAAGTAGTATGAAAGCAGGGTTAGGGTGATACAGAGTTTGAAAATATAGGGGGAAAATAAACTAAAGATGTTGTAAAAAGTATCTTTTTCAATACCTATATGGATTTTTTGACGCTAGCGGCGAACCTTTCTGGTATATTTTGCACTCTAACCCAAATCTTATGTATTTTCTTTTATGTCATTTCACACCATTGTTACTTCAGCGTAATCTAAAATTGGATTTAGTTAACCTTAGAGGATATTGCTATAATATCTTGGTGGAAATAATACCGTTGCTACACCGTTTAACTTTATGGTACAGTTTCTTTTTAAACTGGTTGCGTTCAAACTTAAAATATAGCTCTTAATGCTGAGCTTCTATCTGTATTTCAAACTAGCAACCAAAAAGACTTATACAAATACAAATACAAATATAGTCGATCAACTACAGGCTAAAAGCCCAGCAAGGTTGATCCAGTCTATTCAATTCAACCCCCCCCCCTTTATTTTAGCATTTTTTAGTTTTAGTTTAGTTTTTTTTTAGTTTATTTATAAAACATAGATAATATCTATTAAGTCCGTTGCATGCCTTTATATTTGAAACAACGTCTATTGTAAAGACATGTAGTAATGGATCCATATATTAAAGTAACTATGCTGAATTCATTGAAACGGCTTGAGTTTGATGATTGACAGAATTTTATAAAATAATTTTAATATCATCATATACAGGGTGTTTAAATTTGATGCCCCATACGCTAAATTTTATATATAACCCCTAGACACATATTTCCAATTTCCAATTTTCTTTTAAAGAGGTGTAAAGTTAGATGGGGTTAGTTTCATGGGGGTCTACTTAAGAAAACTCAGAAAATAAATTTTATATGGCCCCTGTAGTTTAAAATTTTTATTGGAAATTTTTTCTTTATTTTTCCTGAATAAGGCTCAAATTTCATCTAGATATCTTCAAAACCCACAGAAATATGCATGTTTCAATTTTTAAAGAGTTGTCACAAATTGAAATGAATGTCAATCGAGAAACAATATCAAAGTAGTTATGTATATGCAGGGGCTCTACCACCAGCGTGTCGTTATATTGCCGAAATTATCGACAGTCACGTGATGCGCCTCAAACTTAACTACAGGTCCTACCATGAGAGAAGAAACCTAGAGGAGAAAACGACAGTGAGGCGAAAAAGCTCTACGACACCTCTTATCGAGGGCTGTAGCATTATTTTCAAATTAATAGCTATTGTAAATTAAAAAGCGCTCTTAGGAATTACTTTTTAACCTATAGATGAAACAATATTTTTATTTTGCGTAGGAACTATGTTTTCTCTGCGTAGTCATCAGATCTTCCATTGCAAATAGCCCAAATCGCCGCCATTATTTGCTTTGTATGAAATAGATGAAAATTCTATTCATAAAAATGCACGTCATTGGGTACTTATTTATGATGGAGTATTTTTTCTTTCATTTTTAAAATATATTTTTACAAGGTTCAAGTTTATATTAATACAGTAAAAAGAGTCTGGAGGTAGAATAACCACAGAAGTGATTTCATGTGGGTTTCATCCTTCGATTTATAGATGGCAGCACGATGGTGTAGGGAATGCTGAAAAAACAAGATCAAATTGTCGATGGCCTACCGTGGCTTACCACGACGATGTTGTTTTTGAATGTCGACAAATGCAAGCTTTTACCGATTGCAACTGAGTTCGAGAGTATAGGTGTCGAGAAGAAATAACGCTTTTGATTGGTGTAAAAAGTTTTCGTCATCTTGTACGTCAGAAATAGGCGGGGAGTTAAGTTACATTGGCGTAATTTGAAATGATCACCAACGCAAGGGAAGGAACTCGTTTTTTCATGAGCAAAATTCTCGCCACTCTAAACAAGGGATGATCGTAATAAGATTAAGACGCTTAAAACGAATACCTTTACGAACATATAACGGAGGACAAACTTAAATTCAGGAAATTTTTGTTATCAATTGATTACAATTTTTTAATAGCAAAAAAATAAGTTTTGGATAAAGAACAAAATTTTTTCCCATCACCACGGTGATTATTTCTGATTAAAATTTTTTTAATCAGATAATCATTTTAAAGCTGCTTTTTGGATGCACGATTGTTTATATATTATCTGAAATAAAAAACGTATGAGTAATCCTCAATTCTCTTAATAAATAAAACCCACAAATCGACTTTAATTTTTAGTACATAAAACCGGCCCGATTTTTAAGTTGATAATTAAAAAAAAAAAGTAATGCAAGCCAATTTTACTTTAAAAATACCTTTAAGTATCTCAAAAAACGTGCAATGATAACAGGGTAAACAATACACATAATTTATAGCGTATAAAAGAGCTTGTTCTCGTGTCGTTAACAAGATATAGACACCTCTTGAGGTGTCGTTGAGTTTTTCACTTTCTCGATACCACTTAACGACAGTTAAAAACTTCCCGACAGTCTGATGGTAGACCCTCTTGTTAAGTGAGCCCATACTCTCGACCTCACTTGTGATCACTAATGCTATTTCCTATGGATAACCTTCCGCGACAGTGCGGTGTCGACAACTTGCTTGCTTCTTCAGCGTTCTCGACACGGAAGAAGTAAGGGTGTCGTTATTTTTGTCGAGAGGCTCGTGGTAGGCCCCCATTTGGAACTGGGAGGTATTGACACCTGGTATCGAGTACTTTTAGAAAGAGAACTCACGTGCTTCGAGTTTTTTTGCGTATAAAATATAAGGTATCGAGGAGGACTTGATTCGTGATTCCAAAAATACCTAATTTTTGCATTATATTCGATTACTTGTCTTGTCTTAAAGTAATGGATAAGTAAGTATTGGTACTTAACGTATAAAAACGGGATCAAATTAAATTTGTGGATGAACCCTATTTTGCACTCAAAAAGTGCGTTATAAAGTGGTGTAAGTCACCAATTTTATTTTTTTTTTTTATTCTCAGGGATTTTTGAAGACGTTGAGATAATTTTTTTTGTGTCTTTATTCAAGAAAAAAGTAAAGAAAAATGTTTTGTATAAAAATTTTAAATTACGGGGGCCGTATAAAATTTATTTTCTGCATTTCCTTAAGTAGACCCTCCATGGAGTTGAAACTAGTTCCATCTAATTTTCCACCTCTTAAAACAATAATTTGCAATTTGAAGTATGTGTCTAGGAGTTATACATAAAAAGTTAGCCTATATGTGTAAAATTCAAATTGAAAAATCCTGTATAACCGCTCATTAATTTTCATAATTGCCTAAATCAATTTAAGGACAAGGACACTCTGCGTAATGTCAAAATCAATGTCCAATAAATCTCAACATCTTACCATGTTCTTTCTTTGTTCAAGGGTAAAATCAGAGTCCTTACAGAATGGAGGAATCCCGCTACTCTTATTTACCACTTTCTATGATCTATCTCCTAGTCCCTTCGCCGATTCTGTGAATGAAGTTAAACGGTGACTGGTCAATAAACATTGCATTAGCTCATTGTTAGCCCGTCCATTTGACTTAGAGAAGCTGCTTCTGCCCTCTTTGTGTGCAGGCTGAGTACACATAGGCCGAGAACAATTGATTGTCTTCAGAACAGTTATTTGGGTTTCAGGTCTTTTGCCCTTAAGTCTGTCTGACGGGATTGGACCACTTATACTTTCATTGACCGGACGGACTTAAACTGGACATCGGAAAGCTTAAATAAACCTTAAGTATAAAGATAATTAGAAGTGGTTTAAGTGGATTTGGTTAAAGAAAAATATAGACTAGTTCCGAAAGTCGCATGCGATGGTGATTTTATGTGTGTTAAGTTATTGTAGGTTGGCAAAATCATTATTACAGAATTTTGTAGATATTATCTTTATTTTAGAATATTCTCACTAACCGAAAATAGAAAAAAATGTTAATAAGATAATAAAATGTTTACAGGTTCCATTAAATTTTAAATACATAAAAATCAAGAGAGGGGATAATATGATTAATTAAACTGTCATATAAATAGGGAGACCGGGGTTATCTGGCACTCGGTCTAGAAGACATTCTGCTTTTATTTTTTCCCATTAAGGAGCCACAGCACTCTTCCGATGGTAGAGTACAGTCGGTCGCTAAAAAATTTCAGGAACGATTGTGATCGACATTTTAAGACTCATTCTTTGCTTTTAGTTAATATCAGATGTTGAACGAAATACTTAAAAACGAAAAAAAAGCGCTAAAAAATCATAACATTTATTTACTCTATCGGTAAAATATGAACCCGAATATTTTAAGAACGTACACATACATACACAAGCTATCTTTACCCACATTCAAAGAAATTTTATTGTTAAACATAAATTTCAAGGAGGCAACAAATAAAGCTGAAATATTAATGTAAAATGCCACTAAAAGAGCATTTTTCATGAGGGTGCTGTGTTCTTCTTCAAAAAACAACCCTTAAAAATTTAGAATATCGTAGATTATGTCACTAGCCTGAATTTTGTTATGTTGTCGGGCAATAATTTATTTCTAGCACATCATCCAGAGTAATGTTCATCCATTATAATTTATATTTCATTTTGGAGAAGATAAGCTTTCATGTCATTTTTATGGGGTAGGATTCCTTGTTTTTCGCTGTTAGAATGACAAGTGTATTGTAAACGTTCAATATTCTATTTCAATACTCGTATAAAGATTGTTTAACGTATTTTAGTTTTATAATTACTTTCTCATCGCATTTAATATTCGAATTTTACTAAACATTTTAGAAAAGATACTATTAAATTAAAACTTTTGTATTGAGCAAGGTATTTTTTATGTCTAGGATTTATAAGAAATAATAATGTTTCTTTAAAATTTAGAATACAGGTTAGAATATAGGTTAAATCTGCTCTTTTACTTATTTTAACATGATTTCAATGGAATTAATAGCATATGGTTTTGAATGAAGTATCTAATCAAGGAATTGAAAGGAAATCTCATATCTAGGAACCAATTACCTGAAAAATAAGATAATATTTTAGATAAATTTCTAAGAAAAGATGCAATTAAACTTACTCATATTTGAATTTTATTCTGCACACGGGTTCTACACTTCAAATGAAACCTATTCGCTCAGTAGCTACTTCATAAAACAATTATGAAATTCTTTAGTTTGCGTTTTTACTCTTATATATAGTATTGGCTAAAATCTCAACAAAATATGCAATTCTAAAATCGTAATAAATAATTTTTTTTGTAAAGATAGTCATTAAACATTAAACTATTTCCAGTAAAAAATAGTATTAAAATAGTAGTAGTAATATTTATAATAGTAAAAATAATTCCAGTATTGTTGCAATAAAACGTATGACAAATTTCGGTAGAGTATAGAAATCGCAAGCTAAAATTTCCTTAACTCTTTTACCTGCATTTAGCTTGAATAATTATAATTTTCTTTTTGAAGTACCTATTCTTTTCTATTGAAATTCTGTAAGTGAAATACACACTTTATAAATTTATCTAGTCGTCCTCCTTTTCCTACGTATTTCCTCGAGTATTTTCCTTTGATAAACATTCTTAAAAGATTTCATAACAAACAGGATATCCTTTAATAGTTATAAACTCTTTGTAAGGGATTTGAGTTTAAACTTTAACTTAATCCTCCAGCAAACCAGGTTATTATTTCATGTGATACATTTTTATGTGATTCTTTAGGTACTGGTTTTTTGTTTTCTGCCTCAATTAAAAGTTGGTAATCACCTTAAATTTATGTATCGCTTTTAATTATAATCACCTTAAATTTATATTTCTTACAAAATCTAAATCTTAACAACAAGAAAAATAGACCAAAAAACTTTAAAAAAATTATTTTTAAATTTTCATATACATAAAAATAATTGTGTTAAATAATGATTCAATGTTATAAACATAATTTTTATGAACTCACTATGTGCAATAAAAGTTCTTTATTTTAAACAAACCAAAAGATTACTTCAAGTAATTTTATTTTAACATTACAGAGAATGGTAATATGATAGTAATTATATGAACCTGGCTTATTTTGGAACAGAAACTATAACTTCAAAACTCTTCTAAGGGTGATTTGAGAATCTACCCTTAAGATTTAAAAAAGGCAATTTTATTAAGGGACATATCCTCTATTTAACTACTTCTGTGCATGACAACGATCCTATTAACTTTGAAAGTAATCAAATTGTGGACCAAATTTAATGTTTGTGTGTCAAGAACATTCGATTTTCTAATTTACTCAAGCGAAAGAATAAGTGCGATACCGATTTATCCCATTACCTTTTACGAGTTAATTAATGACTAATTAAGTGTTTGTAATAATTAACACTGGGGCATAAAAGTCTTTTGAGTGTTTTGTGTGAAAATGTAAGAAATCTAAAAAGTTCTGGAAGATAATGGGAAGCATGGTTATAATCTTTAAATAAAGTGAAGTAGTAAATACAGAAATAATTTTGAAGAACGGAAGTATTATACGACTTCATTAAAACTAATAAACTTTACTAACTACTTTTGCCTTATAATACGGTTAGTACATGCTTACTCAATTTACTTCTGAAACCCATTTTCCCGTGTTAGGAATGTCTTTTCCGTGCAAACAATAGTTGGGGAATAATGGGAATAGTAAAAAAAATTAAATTGATAAAAATATCAAAATATATGTAATTTCAGCCAAATACAAAGAAAATTCAATCGATTCCGTTTTTTTTTTGTTAAGTTGAGATTTTAATATGCATGATAGAAGCAAAAGAATTTAAATTTCTTTTAAGTGATGTTTACAATTTCATTTATGAGGAACTAACAAAGAAAACATGAAATAGAGTCTTGTCCAAATATAATTGAAAGGTTTGTTTGCTCTTTTGGTTATATTTAACGTCTGGAATTGATATAGAAATCGTCTAGCAGTTGTTCGCCACTGCAAGCGTAGACACTCATACCTTGTTCTGATTACTTTGATAAATCATATTTATATACTCTTGGAAATACCCACAGACTTTTTCCCGAAATTATATAGTTAAGGAATATTTCTGGCTTTAAAAAATATTCACCATCTTAATCTCTCATGAAAAGCCAATTTGTGTCATAAACATGAGCTTTGATTTACTTTGATTTCCCAAAAAAGTTTTAAAAAACTTCGAGATGACATTTTATGTGTTGAGCTGGTAAGATTACATTTGTTAAGAGTGTAAAGGGGGTATTCTTTACCAAGTTTATGTCATTTATGTTTTCAAAAGCCGGACGCTTATTGGTTTTATTGGATACAGAGAAAACCTACTGTTCCATTCTTATAAGGAAACAACCAAATTTTGTAAATTGCTGTTATAAGTATGAATTTAAGTACACCTTTTAAGTGATACCAGACACTGTGTTTATTATGATCTTTCTTGTGCACAACCAGTTCAATGGGAATGGAAGGCAGGTTATACGACTATTGTGAAACAAAATCATTTTTAGACTTACTTTTGACAATTTTTTTTGTAAAGATGCTACTGCTTACATCGTCTGAGTTCATTTTTTACTTTCAAACCTTCTGTATCTAAGTGAAACACAATAATATAATTTCCATCAAAATAACGATAAAAATTTGCATGACAGTGACAAACATGCCATAATATGTTTTATTCATGTGTTGTATGCTTGAAGGCATTCTAAATAAATATTACTTATTTCATAGCAAAATTATAAACTTATTCTGAGCAATGTTTCAAAAACTGCAGTATTTCAGCATTAGGTACAGTATATCATGACCACTCTGATTATTTTTACACGAACTTCATCAAAAATTGTTGCTCAGTATAGTATTATGCGTTGACCTAAAAGGAAAAATGTTGGTTTTATCCTATGTTTCCTTTTAAAATAAGATTTTTGGCAGAACAGTACACACTGTACCCAATATTTCTTTTATATTCAGTCTCTCATTTTTACTACCTATTGCCCTAATATTGTGACAATATTAAACGTTTTGATTAAATGTCAGAGTAACATTGTGAAGTAATATGTTCTGCTAGGTATACTTAATAATAATATGTTTTTCTCTCAATAACCTGCATTTTACAAAAACTCCTTTACTAACTGCTTCATAAGTGATTCCAGTTGTTGCCATTTAATAATAAAAATTATTTAACGTTGTTTTCAATATATTCAACTTAAATAAAGTCTGATTTCGATGTAAAAATTTTGAAACTTCTGTCCAGGAAGAATTGATGAAACACTAGTTTCATTTTTTATCACATATTTTTCTATAGATGAAAGAATGAAGTCTCATAAATATCAAAACTTATTTCATCACTTCAACGTAGAAAGTATGATGAATTGAAATATTCAAAGAATTTATTTAATGAATGTATGTAACATTTTACGTTAGCAACGTCAAGTAATTTGACATAACATAATTTAGGAGTGCAAGATAAACTAGAATATATTGCAAAACATTCAATAGTTTTAGAACTACAAAACTTCCAAATAAACAACTACACTTTGTTAATTTAACACGGAGCTTTAATGCATTTGGGAATATTTAAGTGTTTCACAAAGTTTTCTACCAAATTAGGAAACTCGTATGACAAAATAATGAAAAACTTCATATTCTTTGGAAATGGCGTATAGTAATCATTACCATTTCATTGTAATGCCCAACCTTTATTTCTCAAAAGATGATGTAAGATATTTAATAGTGGTTCTTATGTTTAGTAGGGCCAGTGACAACGCCGGTTTAATATAACTACGGTGTTAACTTTTGAGAAGTAAGGAATGGCGGGAAAGATGTTACAGTGTTAAGTTTTGGCAATTTATTTAATTTTTTAAAGTAGAAAGATAATTTTCGTCAAAATAGTTTCCACCTCTAAATTTAATTTCTTTTTAAATTTTAATTTTCATCTTTAGAGTGACCTAATAATCTTTTAGATTGTTATAGTACGAACTTAACAAATACCAAATCCAATATTTTGAGTTGATAGAGTTGGTTGATAGAATTTGTACAATGTGGAGAACAAATTATGTGCAAATATTTTTCGATATCATGTTTAAGTTTTATCTAACATGCATAAACTGTAAGTACATTCTAAGTACATATAATCATATTTAAGTTTATAGATAATTTTATACCTATTTGTTTATTTACTGAACAATTTAATACAAAAAAAATTATTTTTGTGTAAAAACATACAAAATTCCAAACACAGATCCATTTTAATGTGGGGCGTTGGACCTGAGCGCCATATAAAACAAGGATTTAAAAGTGTTAGTCTTTTTTGGGACACTCTGTATTTTCCGGTTTAACGATACCAATTAGGAAACACATTTCGAATACTCAAAGTTGTTTCCCTGGTAGCACAGGAACTCCGATCAGTGTTGTAACAATGTTGGGCAATATCGATAAATAACGGCCATTTTGTGGAATTTTTTTTATTGATAACGAAGTTAAAAACATTTTACAGTATGACACTATTTTAATTTAATTAAAAAAAATGAAAAATTAAATTGATTTCTTTGCCCCATTTTCTACAAAATCAGAGAAACAATATAGGAGAGCGAAAACCAATTTGACCAATACTGACAGAACTACATCGGTCGGTGTTTCGTGCTACCTGGTCATATAGAAGAATGTTTCCCGTGATAATGAGCTTGTTGTCTTCCTCCAGGAGTTTGTTCTTGGCCTTTCTACCATCTCCAGGGGCTCCCCTACAGAGAAGCTGCAGTGGACGTTCAACCTGTACGACATCAACGGGGACGGCTGCATCACGAGGGAGGAGATGAGAGAGATCATCAACTCCATCTACAACCTCCTGGGGAGGTTCACGGAGCCAATGGTTTCAGCAGAGGCCACGAGGGACCATGCGGACAGGGTGTTTGATGTGAGTCTATGGAGATCTTGTTCCGAACGTTACAGAGGTGTGCAACACTCAAATGCTCTACTAGATTCATGAAGCTCGAAATTGGAGCTACTGACGTCACTTTTGATTGCTATTTCAACACAACTCAACTTCACTCTGAATTAATTTATATTATGAAATTCATTCTAATGAAGCTTTCGAAGCATTACAAATAATACTAGTAATACACCCTGCTCATATTATTTCAAAAGTCTCATTAGAAGGAATTTCAATAATTAATTTTAATTCAGAGTGAAGTTGAGTTGTTGTTAAATAGTGATCAAAAGTGACGTCATTACTTCTATCGCACGACATAATTTTTAGTTTTTCTGGCCTTATGAGTCTAGTTGGTCATGACCCAGGTCAAAATTTATGCTGGAATTTCTTTGCTAGACAAGCATAGTATGCTATGTTCAAGCTAGGAAAAATAGCATAAACTAGCAAAAATGTTTGCTAGTTCCACCATGATCACCTAGCATGCCATGTCATGTATTGGAACACTTTTTATGCTATCTAGCATAGAAAATCTAGCTTCCGTTGCTAGATTTTTTATGCTAACTAGCATAAAAATCTAGCAACACAAGCTAGATTTTGTATGCTAGTTAGCATAAAAAATCTAGCAACGGAAGCTAGATTTTCTATGCTAGATAGCATAAAAAGTGTTCCAATACACGACATGGCATGCTAGGTTATTACGGTGGACCTAGCAAACATTTATGCTATTTTTCCTAGCTTAAACATACCAACTAATTAAAAATTCTAGCAACATATGCTAGATTCTAGCATATAAATCTAGCTTGTGCTGCTAAAAAAGCTTGCTAGTCTAGCTTGTACTGCTAGAAAAAGCTTGCTATTCTAGCATACAAAATCTAGCTTGTATTACTGGAAAAGGTTTGCTATTCTAGTATTATTTTTCTAGCAGCAGATGCTGTTAATTTGTATATTATTCTAGCATTGCTTTTCTAGCATCAGTTGCTGTTATTTTTATATTATTTTAGCATTACTTTTCTACCATCAGTTGCCTTTATTTTTTATGTAAGCCTATTATAGTGCTATAGGCTGTAGCAATACTTTTCTAAATCTTCAGTTCTAAATTCAGTTTTTTCTAAAAGAGCATGTTTATTACCTGCCAGTTGTTCTAATTTTTTACTATTCTAATAACTTTTTTTCAACCATTTAAATAAATTTATTTCTTTTAAATAAAAAAAGAATAAAGCTTTAACATTTAAAAATATTTATTTAAAGCTTCAACATTTCAAAACATCTTTTTTTTTCATTTCAGGCAGGTCCTTTTCTTATTTCATCAATTCTCTTTTCATTTGATCTAAAATAGAAATAGAGCAATTAATAACAAATAAATGATTAATGAAAATGCGCTTAAAATTTTTTGAAATACCACCTTTGGCCAAAAAAAAATCTAAATGGCTTATACAAGGGTTAATTATAGGTAATTGTTTATTAATGAAATTAAAGTGAATTCTAATTTAATTTCAAACACCAGTACTTCATTACTATTTTAAAATCCCATATTTTTTTAGTTACCAACACATTTCTGTCTTAAGCTTAAAATCCTGCAAAAAGTTTATTTTTATCTAATAAAAGAACATTTTCTGTAGTTGTTGGCAGAAGTTTAAATTTGGCATTATTTCTATTCAAATTTCTCAATAATTAAAAAAATAATTTTTAATAAATACTTTTTTGCAGGATTTTCAGTTTTAGAATATTAGCTCTCGGAAAATAACAATTATTTATTTAGTTCATATTTTTAAAAAATGCTTCCTAACCCAGTCGGTTACCTTAGGAGTCAAATTTCCAAAAAAACAATCCTGACACAGAAACCCTCTTTTTAATAAAAAGCTAATTATAATTTACAAACACTTATGACTAAGAAAAGGAGTATTTTTCACCATAACCACTGGTTCGGGAAAGGTTTGGAAACTCCAACTCTCAAGTGTCACCTCCTTCCTACAGAGAGTGGAGGAAGAAGCCTTCCTCCACTCTCTTGCGTTACCTTCCTATGCCGTGCTGATGAGTCCTAACAAGGACGAAACCAGTCCATGGCTGGAGGTGACGCTTGAGAGTTGGAGTTTCCAAACTTATGACTAAAGTTACTTACTTTACTTTATCCAATGTCCATCTGTGGCTTTTCGAGCAAATGTCCTGGAGGACTAGCAGAGAGGGCACATATCGTCACCAGCCAGCCCAATGCAGTGGAGGTGGGCCTGCGACAAAAGTTAATTAAATGGTTACAATGGGACAATTTCATTATAATATACAGGGTGCTTCAATAACAATATATTTATTAAATTATTTTCCCCTAGACACATACTTCCAATTACCAAGTTTTCATGTAAAGAAAAGTTTCATATAAAGAAGAAAAATATTAAACTAGTTTAGTTTATGTTCCATGGGGGTCTACTTAACAAAATGCAGAAAAAAAATTTGACGGACCATGTAGTTTAAAATTTCCAACTAATTTATTTTTTTACTATTTCCTGAAAAAGCCACAATAACCTCTACCTCAATATCTTGCTGAGATACTAAAAATTTAAAACTGGTGATACCACTTTATAACACCTTTTTATGGAACCAAACAGGGTTCATCTACCAATTTAAGTTGAACCTGCTTTTAGGCAGTAATAGAAATAACTTCAAAAATTAATTTGTGAAGAGCCCATAAAAAATTTATACATGTATATCTCAGTGAACTTTGAAGATATTGAGATAAGAGTTTTTTGTGGGTCTTACTTAGAAAATAAAAAAAAATTGGCTAGTTGAAAATTTTTAACTACAGGGGCCATATAAAAATAAATTTAGTTTATGCATTTTCTAAAGGAGTTTCAACTAGTCTCATCTAATTCTTTGCTTTTTAAAATGAAGATTTGCAATTGAAAGTATGTCTAGGGGAGATATTTTAAGAAAGTCTATTGTTACACTTTATTTAAAACACCCATAATACATCCCCAGAATTTGTGCTTTATTAAAATATTGGAATTAATCTCCAATTAATTAAGATTTGGGTTGAGCCCCAAAAGTATATAGTACTTAGTAATATTTAAGCTGTTCCCTAAAATATTAATTGTTAATACATATTCTTTGAAAAACAAAATAAAGCTATACCAATACCTTCATTTTGAAAGTCTTATTTAAAAAAAAATGCTTGTTTAAATCCTGAAACACTCCAAAATAATTAATTTCAGGCAAAAAAAAGTGTTCTAACAGCATTGGTTATTATAAAAATTTGGGTATTTTGAAAATTAATGAATATGTATGTACAACCCGGCTTACTAGATACTATACTAGATATATTAAACACATGGTACAACACATATTAGCTATACCTTCATTATGAGGGTCAAATTTTGAAAACAAATTTCCTGGGGGAAACCAGAAACAACCTTTTTAATAAAAAAAACCCTTAATTATAAAAACTCTTAGACAAGTTACTTACTTAATCAACGCCTATCCAGGGCATTAGTCCTGGCCTAGTGTCCAGTTGCAGTAAATACTGGGGGGACATTCTCAGCAGGCAGTCTCATGCAGGGGAGGTGGGCCTAAAGGTAGAAGACAATAGTTATGAATATTACCATTTAAACGGGGTGCTGAATTTTAAAAAAACCTTTGGTAATAAATTAGGGTTTTGTAAATCTTTCGGGCAGGAATTCCTGGGCCATCTCATTCATAATCTCATACAGTTGACTTGTTCCTATGATGTGAAATGGCTTTAACCACTTAAAAGGTTATGTTTATATTTAATTAAATCCCAATTATAATTATTTATATTAATAGCTCAAAATAAAATTATAGGTGATTAATTATAGGTACTCAATTCACTTATTCAACAAAGTAGCCTTTTAATTCGCAAACAAAAAAACAGGAAGACTTATTTGATACTCTAGTTCATATATCTTTTTGTATTTTGATCCAAAAAGATTTCCTGAAAACATTTCAACTTAATTCTTTAAAGTCGAAATGTACTTAAGAGAAACTATCAAAATATATAATCATGCATAATTTAAATGCTAAAAAAGAATAGATATAGTTTGGAAATAATATTTGTTAAACCTTATTTGTCGTTTGTTTTTGGAAAGTTAGAATATCTATAACTTTCAATCTATTAATTTCTTTAATGAAACAATGAGGGGGATACTTGAGGGAGTACCTAGGTCACTAGGCCTTCAAACTCCAGTATAACCAGCCTCACTTAGTGAAGCCATAAGCAGAGCTGTTACAGAAAGTGTGACTATGAAAGTCACAGTCATCGGAGGTAGAATACCCTTGTTTCCCCAAGTATATATTTGGTCCTCATTTTATCACCCCAGAGGAATGAAACCAAAGGCTGATGGTGGATTTACACCACCTCGTCAAAAGCAGCGAACAGTGGTTGTCGGTGGTTAATCTTAGGAATTTAGTTCTGTCTTTTCTCCCATAGAAAAAAGGACCCTTTAATTATAAAATTAAGCATAATGCATGTATTATTACATTGAAACCAAAATGACAATTATAAGAAAGAATACTATATAATTAGTGTGAAACCCAAATTCGCAGGATTAACCCACATTAGATTCTTTTAATTTAGGGGTAATTTACACTTAGGATGGTAATAAATAATCTTTTGGAATAAATTATAAAACTACGCAAAATATTTCAACAAATTAAAGACAGGGGAAGAAAAAGAAAATAAATTAAGCTAAATATTGCAAATTAAATGCTACAAGAACTAAACAGAACAGAAGTCAGTACAGAACATTTAAAAAGGTTAAAAATTGGTACTACTTTAATATTATTTTATACACAGTGCTTCTGAAAATGAAAATGCACATTAAATGTGGTAATGAAACTTATGGTTCAAGGATACCACGTAAAAATTAAGAGAACTATGTATTGTAATATGTGTGTGAACAGTTGTAATGGGGAATCATTAACAAGTGCATGCAATTTGATTCATATGTAATATCACACATAATCACCAATTAGCGTAAAAAATATTAAATAGACATGAACACTTAATATGAACTTTAGAAGCTTATCAACATGGGTGCCACTATTCAAAAATTTTAAGACTGAACTTGAAACTATCTTTTTAATATTTTTTAAATACGCAAAATATTTTAACAAATTAAAGACAGGGGAAGAAAAAGAAAATAAATTAAGCTAACATTGAATGCTGAATTGCTGAAAAACCCATAAAATATCACATGAACAGGTCCTTAAATGTTACAAGTTAAAGCTGTATCTGTGTAAAACAGGATTATTTCTTGGCAAAAGGAGTTATGTAAGTACCAAAATTTAGTACAAATTGCTGTCGATTTTACTTTTCATATTAAAGCCAAGACGGAATTCCGTTCACAAAACTTTTAGAAAGACGGAATTCCGTCCTGAGGACTGAAGAGTGGCACCCATGCTCATCAAGCATTTGCCTGTTGTCAAAAACACAATACATTAAAGAATGATTTCCAGGACTGGGTATGAGTGCTTCCAAAACCCAAACAAATCCCCAAACTTTTTATATTCATTGACCACTATATACATATTTTATTTTTGTCATTGATCCCAACTCTATAACCACATATTCTTTAAACAAAAATTAAAGGGTAAAATCTCCCTCTTGTAAATTAAATTGGTAATTTTGAAAGTCAAGTAGACCCCTTTAAAAGCATTGCATTTAAAATTCTTTATACTTCATCCTATATTTTCAAAATCAGAATCACACTAAGGCATCTTGTACGAAGTTGTGAAAAGGGTTTATATAGCATTTAACTGCCTGGAAATTTTATAGCAACCAATTCTTATCAACCACCCCTAGTAGTGCTTTAGACTGAAAAGTGAAAACCCAAATATTCAGATATTTTTTTGTTCAAAACAAAAGTAGGTTCAACTACATTATCTCTCTCATTTAATATTGCTTTAATCTGTTTGGGACATTAAAAATTAGAAGTATTGCCAAAAATTGTAACTAACCAAAAAAGTAATACAGCTTCTATGACTAATATTAATGAGAATCACAAAGATTTGTTGACTTTTAAATATTTGTTGTCCACATCAACTTGGCGGTATTTAACAAAAAGTTATCACAATTGAACTAGAAAGCAAATTATTCTGTACTTACTATACATAATATATCATCCCGTCAGTCTCGGCAGCTTAGTTGAGCTTTGACTTTTAGCAATCTGGTGGGCATCTAGTGATACTTGTGCTTCAAGTAGTATTTTTACGGTAATTTCTTCTTATCCTAAAAAATATAAAACATTAACAAAGTGGATTCAAATGTGGAAAAGGTGATTTAAATTCAGGCTTTTTTTTATAAAAAAGGTCAAACCAAGCAAATAAATATTTTATTGAATTAATGTCTTAATTTAATTAGGAACAGCTTTAGAAAAGGTCTGCTTGCCTCCATGTTTAACCACAGCTCCGACAACATCATGATTAAGTGTTGTCAGTATAGAGATCTACCTAATCGTACTATTAGATCTCTAACAATATTATACTAATTACTATTATTTCTAATAATAATATTAACAATTAGATCTCAATGGTTGTCGTGTCAGTCATAAATTGACCTATGGTTAAACATGGCGAAAAGCGGACCTTTTCTAAAGCTGTACCTTTAATTATTATCAGAGGTGCCGGGTTTTGAAAATCAGTGGGGTTGCTCATATTCATTTTATGAAGTCAGAGTGCTGTGACGAGTACTTTTACACGAAGAATTTTAACTTTTGAGCACTAAACATCAAAATTTTTGAAATTTGAACACTAAGTAAAAAGGAGGGTCCAGAGGTAGTGTTTTAGCTCATTTTGAGACTCTTTGGGTTAGACCCGAACAGAACTGCTAGTAGCATATAAATGGGAAAAGTAGTACATAAATAGGTTTAAAAATTGCAGGGGGGTTAGTGGGCTCTCTCCTACCAAAAATATTTTGAAATTAGCCCCTAGAAAGTAGTTTTATTTTATTTGTGCACCTTTGTAGTACCCTCAAAGAAGCCTTTTGAAAGCGGCAGAAATTTCAGGGAAAAATGCAATGCGAAGAAGACCCTTCCTTGTAAGTTGCATAATTTTCAAAGAAAAAACAGTAGTAATTCATACTTGAGACAAGCTAGAAAAATGTCCAATGGGGCAGGGCCGTAACCAGACCTTTGTTTCGGGTGGGGTTTTGTTGATCAAACATTTATTCGGAGGTACCTCCTTACGATACGAGTACTTTTTTATGTCAAGTTTTAGATGACTTGCACATTTTATATTAATTTTAGTGATGTTAATTTTAAAATTTTACTAACAATGTGAATTTTAAATAGGTCTTTTGGATTATACACCTTAAGAGCTCGAGTCCTTGTAAGCGGCAGAATCTTTGAAGAAACCCAGTAATATAAAAAAAATTTTTTGAGGGGGGGTTAAGGTTTGGAAATTTTCCAAAATCACCGCTCCTTGTGAGTCACATAATTTTTAAGGGGAAACAGAAAATAAAAAATTGATGTCCAAATTTCGGGAAGGGTTTGAACCCCTAAAACCACCCCCTTGGGTGGCCCTGCCATGGGGGTGCCTTTTCTTTGACACTGGATCCCGTTGTGTGATATTGATGACTTTGGGGACAAAAATACTCTCATTAAGAGTGCCTGTGTGAAGTTTTTTTTGTTAGCTCATAAAAAAAATTTTAGACAAGAAGTTTTTCATGGGGGTGCTTTGCACCTCCACATAAATTTTAGGGGTTGCTCAACCACCCCCGGAGTCGGCGCCCCTGATTATTATATTAATATAGGTTAATAATGAACCCTAACCATTAAATTTTTTCACAGCAACACACCTTATCAGGGGTGGATCCAGTGGGGGGGGAAATGAGGCAGAGTGAGTGGAAAACATAGTCCTAAAGTCAAAATATTAGTTTTCCCAATTTAAATATATATAAACATTATATGTATTTGGAGGAAGAATAAACAAGAAATGAATGCATCGCATAAATCTTCGTTACTTAAGTTCAGTCTGCCCCAATGATAACAAATCGGATTTTGTTTAGGTGTTCTAGAAATTAAAAGCAGCACTGTTTTTATTTTTCTGAAAAGAAAAAGAGGATACTAATTCTAATTAATAATATTGAACTTACTTGAAAAGAGAAGATCAAGCCATGCTGCATGCTTCGGGCGGGATATATTGGTCAACAAACGATTTGTGTTGCCATTCCCAGAAATCAATCCAATAAATCAAAATCTTTGCTGTGCATGAGGCTCAGATTAAAGAATAAAATAACCCCCCTTTATTTTTTACAACTGATTAAATCATTCAAATTATGACATTATTTTCAATGCATTTCAATATTAATGCAAACATTTTTTTTTTGTAATCTATAGAGAGGGCAATTTATCATTACTATGGTATGGTATTACCAGGTGAAAATAATGAGTTTTTTGGCATCAAAGACCCTGTAAACGCTTTTTAAAAAACATTTCAATTGAATAAACTTTTAAAGGACCTCAAAATATAATAAATATCAAATTTTTGTGCAATTTGATGTTTAATTAGGCAGATTTTCAGAGTCGGGGAAAAAACAGTTTTTTGAATAAAAAACACAAGTTCGAAAAGGCCTAAAAATTGGTATTTAATAATAAGTTTGAATTTCTTTCAATTTTTATTTTTGTAGTTAAGTAATGTGGTAAGCTTTTTCCAGAAATTCGGGTTGCCATGGTGATTCTGACGTCATCCAGGAATTTTTAAACACAAAAGAGGTCTACTTGTCTTTATAAGAATCCATTGCATTTTTTGGAAGTATAGAAAAAGGGGGAAAGGGGAAAAATATGAATGAACCCCCAAGTGTTTTACATTACGGTATTCCCTTTGATTAGTAGATTAAGAATATGTAAAGTATGAGGGGGTGGGTCCCATATTTCGGGAGTTTTTCCGGTTTTATTGAAAAACTGAATCTGGGCGTCAAGCCCGGAGTTTTAGAGCTGAAAGTCTAAAATTTTAGTATTTTTACTTCCTCAAAATTCCCTTTAGAACAATGTAACACACTAAGGGGTAGTACCCATATTTCGAGGTTTCGGGTACATGTGCTCGTTCTAAATTTCACTTCCTAACGCCCCTGCTTCTTTTTCCCGGTCTTTCTAACACGGTTCTTAAAGGTCTTTAAGAGTTCTTCGAGAATCAGGTTACTGCTAAGCTTTCCGACGATTATTTCTAAAGAAATCTGTGAAAAACCGTCTTGGAAACCAAACAATGAATTGAATTGTCTCTGGATCACGCAATTTTTACACTTTTTCTTAGTAATTCCTAATGTTCGAATCCCCACTTTAAATGCTTTCATTAAATATAAATCACTAAGCTGTGATCAAAATAGATCCGGAGCTATTCAGCGTTAAGTGAGCTTGTGTTAGGCTTAAAGCACCACGGTCCACGAGAGGTCTGTTCCTGCCAAACACTACTGTTTTCAACACTTAGCCCTAAAAGTACCGATCGAGTATACATTTACACAGTTTATTGTAATACATTAAGCCAGATTAGATTGTCTGAAACACAATTCTGTATGTTTTTATATTGGTATCAATATTTCCAAAATTTTAATCTAACACCCCTCTGGTTCTTTTTTCCAGTCTTTCTAACATGGTTCTTAAAGGTTTTTAAGAGTTCTTCAAGAATCTGGTTACTGCTAAGCTTTCCGACAGTTATTTCTAAAGAAATATGTGAAAAACCGTCTTAGAAAACCAAACAATGAATTTAATTGTCTGGATCACGTAATTTTTACACCACTTCATTTCATAGTAAGTCATACTGTTCGAAGCCCACTATAAAAGCTTTCATAAAATATAAATCGCTGTGATCATAATAAATCCGTAGTTATTCAGCGTTAAAGTTAGCATGTATTAGGCTTAACGCACCACGAGGGGTTTGTTCCAGCCAAACACAACGATTTTCGCCACTTAGCTCTAAAAATACCGATTGAGTATATTTGCACAGTTTATTGCAATATATTATAAGCCAGATTATATTGTCCGAAACAAATTTCTGTAAGTTTTTACATAGGGATGCATCAATATTTCCAAAAATTTTCGTATCGAATTATCCAGTATGTTTTGGAATTGGTATCAAAATTTCTTTATTTTTCGAGAAATTTTTTTTAAACAAATTAATATTATTTTATTTAACTAATTAAAATAAACTAATCAATTATAATTAACCCCTGAAATAAATGTCACATTTACAACTCAATTATACTGCTACTACTATTATCACTGCTATTGTAAGATGACTTATTCTGAAACAATTTAAAAAAAACAACTTAGTTTGAACTACGTTTAACAAAAAAATCGGTTTAATAAAAAAGGGTTTTTTTTTTAATATTCTCTTTTAAAAATAATTAAATAAATCCGTACAAATAACTCTTAATTTTTCCGCTAGATGGCTGTACCAAAAATTGTTTCGGCTGGATGCTATGAAAGTAGCTTTAACAGCTTAAAAGCATTGGATGCTTGTTACCTAGCATGCCATGCTATTGTTGGGTAAGCTAGCTACATAGCATCCCATGGTGGAAAGACTGGAAAGCATAAAAAAGCATAAAATAGCACATCTAGGTACCTAGCTATCCGTGCTATGAAGATAGCTTGGTTTGCTAAAAAGCATTGGATACTTGTTATCTAGCATGTCATGCTATTTTTTCGTAAGCTAGCTACATAGCATCACATGCTGGCAAGCATAAAAAAGCATAAAATAGCAGATAAAGCTACCTAGCTCTCCATGCTATGAAGATAGCTTGGTTTGCTAAAAAGCATTGGATACTTGTTATCCAGCATGTCATGCTATTTTTTCGTAAGCTAGCTACATAGCATCCCATGCTGGCAAGCATAAAAAAGCATAAAATAGCAGATCAAGCTACCTAGCTCTCCATAGCATCCCATGCTGGCAAGCATAAAAAAGCATAACCTAGCATAAACATCTAGCATACATAGCAAAAACTAGCAAAATCTAGCAATTTTCTTTGCTAGTTCCAGCATAAAATTTTGACCTGGGGATATAACGCGTTTTGATCGTTCATTAAAATCAATTTATTGTACAATAATAATTTTACGAATTGTAGAGATATTGGGAATTATTAATTTTATACCTCCTGGCACACTTTTTATTAGGGATTTTTACGCTTTTTATTTCTTTCTTTTAATAAAAATTCGTGTTCTTCATGATACATTGTTATCTTTAACTTTGTTAAAAATCGGTGGAAATCAAATTTAAAACTAAACATTCTGCGATTACTCAGTACTTCAATAAATATGACAACTACATGATTTAATTGCTCGTAACAATGAAGCAGATTATCAAAGTTGTCTTTGTTTTTGATACCTCTATGCTCATGAAGTCGAAAAAGAAACAGGTGGATAAGGAAGCATCAGGCAAAATCCTGCGAAAACAACTGCTCTCAAAGCTGGGAAAACAATGCAAAGAACTTAATAAATATGAAAAAATGATAATTTGTTTCTAATAAGTTCCTATATATCTGACCATGTGTGACCTACAAAAATAAGTTTGTGCATTGTTTGTAAACCATAAAGGTTGTACAATCCATAGGTATAATCAAATGTGAATTTAAAAAGCATGGTATTACATGGCATTAAGTAAGAAGTCAGTCCGCGTTGAGTTTAATAATTTGCACACCTCTGTGAATTTCCTTGTAAGACGTGTAACCTTGAGGATAGAGTGTTTGATGTGGGTTTATGAAGTTTGGGATGTTACGTGAAACATTGAATTTATAGAGTATAATTAAGTTGGGAAGAAAAAGAAGCGATTTTATACGTGGAAAAACGGTACGTGTGTTTGATTAATCTGTATTTTTCAGTAAATTGGGCCAAGATAATAAAGAATAATGTGCCTGTTTTAATTCTTTTTAAAACAACATTCATGCCTTTGTAAAAAGCTACATATTTATAATTTTCCATTATTTATCATATTTATTAAGCTTTGCTTTGTGTGTATCAAAAACCAATAAAGCTTCTTTTATTTATTCAAAAAAGAACTAAAATAGTTATCTTCAATCATTTAACACTACACAGTTGCAAAATTTGAAAAAATTTCAATGCAGCCTTTTACTTGCTGATTTCCCAAATTTTGAAAAAGGATTTGACGAAGGAGTGTCCCACCTAGGTTTTCTAGAAGTCGCCCCTTTAGTTAAAAAAATAAGTTGGGTGAGAAGATATCCTTTCTAGGACTATGCGTACCATTTAGGACCGTGCGCAGACTAGAAGATGAGCTTCCTCCTTTGATTCGATCCCTAGTTTATGAAGATAAGGTTTGCTCTATTTATTAGTTAATTCTGCATTACTAGTTATCAAAATATATAGGTTTTAAGGACTGTCGCTAGACCTAACAGAGCTATTTTATATTTAATAATCCAAAGTAAACCCTGTTTGAACGCTAGTGTCATAAAGATAACACTTTTTTGTTGTGTAAGAAAGAAACCAAAGTTGGTATATTTATAAATCCGCCATAGGTGCTTCCTGTACAAGTTTTTAGGAAACAGTCAAAAGGGGATTCTATATCCTACTCATAAAAGATAAAATATAATTTGTTTCAATTTAGGGTAAAATGGGGTTAAACCATAAAGTTGTATTTATTCTAGACTGCAGCCTTACTTGACACTGGAGTGAAAAAACAGAGAAAGTAGTTAGTTCCAAGCGCGGTGTCTGAATTTTGAACGAAATCAAGAAATATGATTAGTTTGTTAAACCCATTTATATATAGCGTCTTTTTATCACGATTTGCGTATCAAAACCCCTCCTAGCAACCCATCAGGCTTTCTGTTTACTCAATATTTCTTTCTGCGTAGTGACGTCATAAGTTCAAGAAAGGTTGTAGTCTAGTATAGATTGAGAGCTCTTTAAAAAATAAATAAACTAGGCATTTTTATTTGTATGTTTTATATCACCACTATTTAAATTACTATAAAATTAGTCTATCAGTTTAGGGTTTAGCAATCAATCATTAATATTTGGCAGGCTTCGCCCTTTGGTTCCAGTAGTAGAAGACAATCAGTCGAGTATTTGGGCAAGGAATAAGTGGAGGAGAAAATGTTCAATTTGAAATTGTTTTTATAAGTTCCTTTTTAAATCAAAAGGTAAGAACTGATGTATTTTGTAGGAATTGATTCAAGTTTGCCTTAAGTTTTATGGAGACTTGTGTGCAACGCATGTAAAAAACCCGAAAGTTTTAAGAAAACTGAAGTTGAATGAATTGCAATGGAGGGTAGAGTAGAGAACCGATGCTTATAAAATAATTGCAACCCAGTTTCTTTAGTTTTCATCGTGAACTATTTAAAGTGGTTTCAAATAATGGGGAAAGTAATTTTTAATGAGTTGCAATTAATTAAATTAGTGGTGATTATGAATATTCTTTATATTGAACAAGTAAGTGGTATTCACACAACAGTATTTGGTCACATCTTATATTTATATAAAACTGATAAAACTGATTTTCTTGTATAGTATAAAAAGTATATAAAAGAAATTACTTATAAGAGACAGGCGCTTTTTAAAAATTGCGAAGCTCCGACTCATTATCTAGTAACCTAAAAGATTCGAGAATCTTGAGAAGTTGAGTTGGAAATTTAAGTCTGTTAACTTGTTTGTATTTAGTTTTCTAGATGCCAGATAATTTTTCAAATGAACTCTTTTCTTCACGAAAATGACATAACACACTGAGTCACTCAATTTTTCAGTATTAAAATATATATTAAAACGAACCGAGAGCTTGCGAATTACGAGTAGGTATCTTAAATTATCTCCGTATTAAGCAATTGCTTGAAGTAATGAAAACCAATTTTCTAGTCAAAGAAAATTCTGAATTTTTAATTGAAGACAAAAAAAATCAGTGGATTTTTAACCACATGTCTATTTAGATATAATTTCTTAAGAAATCAAATAAGCAAAATGTTAATTTATATAGCTTAAATAGTATATAAAATAAGTAACTACTAAATTCATGCCATGTTTTTTAATCTTTCTTGCCAAATATAATATAAACCACCAGGCTGTTGTCCATATTATGACTGAAATTATTGTATTTTTTTATAATAATATGGCCTGCTTGTTTTTCTTTTATTGGACAGCCTATATGATTAATCATTGCAAGTTTTTGTGATGCAAATCATACTCACCGCTCCAAGAATTATAAAAAAGTTTTTAAGCTAGGTATCTTTTCCTTCTACCAGATGGAGCGCGCGCTGTCTAATCTGGAAACGAAACAGTTATGTTCGTTAACTGAAGTCAATAAGGAGATTATTACATAGGGGAAAAAGGGCTGATAAGAAACATTTTTATTTCCTGCATTGTGTAATGACATAAAAATCGGAGAATATCTTTAAGAAATAACATCGTTTTAAAATACTTACTTCAGAAAAAACTTCCTGTCCTGGTTTCGATTCTGCTGTTTTTTTTATTAATATTTTAAAAATTAAAATACACAATTATTATTTGCTCCCTCTGTTGTGTGAATCCATGGCTCAGTGGATGCATGAGAGGCTTGCGTGCTCCTTACCTAGGTTCGATCCTGCTGTTTTTCAATGCAAATTTTAAAAATTAAAATACACAATTATTATTTGATTCCCCAGTCGTGTGAGTCAGTGCCTTAATGTATGCATGTGAGGTTTGTGTGCACCATACCTAGGTTCAAATCCCCTGTTTTACTATTTGTATTTTAAAAATTAAAATACACAGTTATTATTTCCTCCCACTGTTGTGTGAATCAGTGGATGCATATGAGACTTGCGTGGTCCTGTCCTAGGTTTGATTCCGCTGTTTTTCTATTCATATTTTAAAAATTAAAGTGCACAATTATTATTATTTGCTTCCATTGATGGTGTGAGTCAGTGGTTCAATGGATGCATGTGATTCTTTCGTGCCCGTGTCCTAGGTTCGGTTCCAATATTTTACTATATAAATTTCAAAAATAAAGTAAACTTCTATTATTTTATCCCACTGCTGTGTGAGTCAGTGGCTTAGCGGATGCATGTGAGGCTAGTGTCCTCGTGTCCTAGGTTCGATTCCAATGTTTTACTATTTAAATTTCAAAAATAAAGTACACATCTATTATTTGTCCCCAATGCTGCGTGAGTCAGTGGCTTAGCGGAAGCATGTTAGACTTGCGTGCTCTAGTCCTAGGTTCGGTTCCAATATTTTACTATATAAATTTCAAAAATAAAGTACAGTTCTATTATTTGTTCCCACTGCTGTGTGAGTCAGTGGCTTAGGGGATGCATGTGAGGCTAGTGTCCTCGTGTCCTAGGTTCGATTCCAATGTTTTACTATTTAAATTTCAAAAATAAAGTACACATCTATTATTTGTTCCCACTGCCGTGTGAGTCATTGGCTTAGTGGATGCATGTGAGGCTAGTGTCCTCGTGTCCTAGGTTCGATTCCAATGTTTTACTATTTAAATTTTAAAAATAAAGTACACATCTATTATTTGTTCCCACTGCTGTGTGAGTCATTGGCTTAGTGGATGCATGTGAGGCTAGTGTCCTCGTGTCCTAGGTTCGATTCCAATGTTTTACTATTTAAATTTCAAAAATAAAGTACACATCTATTATTTGTAACCACTGCTGTGTGAGTCAGTGGCTTAGTGGTTGCATGTGAGGCTTGTGGGTTCGATTCCAAGTGGATGCATGTGAGGCTCGCGTGCTCGAGTCCTTGGTTCGATTCCAACGTTTTACTATTTAAATTTTAAAAATAAAGTACACATCTATTATTTGTTCCCACTGCTGTGTGAGTCAGTGGCTTAGTGGATGTATGTGAGGCTAGTGTCCTCGTGTCCTAGGTTCGATTCCAATGTTTTACTATTTAAATTTCAAAAATAAAGTACACATCTATTATTTGTTCCCACTGCTGTATGAGTCAGTGGCTTAGTGGTTGCAAGTGAGGCTTGTGGGTTCGAGTCCTTGGTTCGTTTCCAAGTGGATGCATGTGAGGCTTGCTTGCTCGAGTCCTTGGTTCGATTCCGATGTTTTACTATTTAAATTTCAAAAATAAAGTACACATCTATTATTTGTTCCCACTGCTGTGTGAGTCAGTGGCTTAATGGATGCATGTGTGGCTTGTATGCGGCTGACTTGGGTTCAAACCCAATTGGTGCTAGATGGTGCTGGTACCAAAGTGAAACGGATTTACTATTTTTGTCAAAATATATGCTAACAGTTACGGTCACAGTTAAATGTTCGGTATTACTATTTTACACATTTTTTGGGAGGTTTTAAAAAAGGGTTAGGCTTAGCAGAAAATCTCAACCTCATAACTCTGACGGTTACGGTCACAGTTAACATTTTTTTTTTCAAAAATTAAAATAGCAAAACCGGATTCCCGACGGACCCTTCTCCACTATGCCCCTAGAGCCCTTGGCGACTTGGGGGCGTCCATCCCAAACCCCCAAGGCCACCAATTCGTCCAGGGGGAGCAGATAAGGTCCGTCGAGGTGACCCCAACTGGTCACCGGATTCCTCCCCTAGGCATTGTACATCAGATACTCAGGAAATAAATATATTAATGTATTTATATATAAATTACAAGGTAAGTTTTATTGTTAGAGCATTGTTATTACAGTAAGGAAAGAGGTTAGGTTAGTGAGGTTTGAACTGAGTACTATCAGTACCGATGCCACGACTCTACCAACTGAGCCATCAGGGCACAAACGCATTGAATTTATTTGTTTACTGATGGTTAAGGAATATTTTTTTTTCAATTTAGAATTAGTATAATATTTGAGCAAAAGTGTATTCCTACAAGTGGAATAGAACCTAAGACACCGTCTGCCACTATCAAATACTCTGTCGGCAAGGAGTACTCTGCCAATTAAGCCATCGGGGTACAAACGCAGTGAATTTATTTGTTTACTCATGGTTAAGGAATTTTTTTTTTCAATTTAGAATTAGTATAATATTTGAGCAAAAGTGTATTCCTACAAGTGGAATAGAACCTAAGACACCGTCTGCCACTATCATATACTCTGTCGGCAAAGAGTACTCTGCCAATTGAGCCATCGGGGCACAAACGCACTGAATTTATTTGTTTACTAATGGTTAAGGAATATTTTTTTTCAATTTATAATTAGTATAATATTTGAGCAAAATTGTATTCCTACAAGTGGAATAGAACCTAAGACACCGTCTATCACTATCATATTCTCTGTTGGCAAGGAGTACTCTGCCAATTGAGCCATCAGGGCACAAACGCACTGAATTTATTTGTTTACTGATGGTTAAGGAATATTTTTTTTTCAATTTAGAATTAGTATAATATCTGAGCAAAAGTGTTTTCCCACAAGTGGAATAGAACTAAAGACACACCGTCTTCCACTATCAGATACTCTGTCGGCAAGGAGTACTCTACCAATTGAGCCATAAGGGCACAAACGCACTAAATTTATTTGTTTACTCATGGTTAAGGAATATTTTTTTTTTCAATTTAGAATTAGTATAATATCTGAGCAAAAGTGTTTTCCCACAAGTGGAATAGAACTAAAGACACACCGTCTTCCACTATCAGATACTCTGTCGGCAAGGAGTACTCTACCAATTGAGCCATCAGGGCACAAACGCACTAAATTTATTTGTTTACTCATGGTTAAGGAACATTTTTTTTTTTCAATTTAGAATTAGTATAATATTTGAGCAAAATTGTATTCCTACAAGTGGAATAGAACCTAAGACACCGTCTGCCACTCTCATATACTCTGTTGGCAAGGAGTACTCTACCAATTGAGCCATCGGGGCACAAACGCACAGAATTTATTTGTTTACTCATGGTTAAGGAATATTTTTTTTTTTCAATTTAGAATTAGTATAATATTTGAGCAAAATTGTATTCCTACAAGTGGAATAGAACCTAAGACACCGTCTGCCACTATCATATTCTCTGTCGGCAAGGAGTACTCTGCCAATTGAGCCATCAGGGCACAAACGCACTGAATTTATTTGTTTACTGATGGTTAAGGAATTTTTTTTTTTTCAATTTAGAATTAGTATAATATCTGAGCAAAAGTGTTTTCCCACAAGTGGAATGGAACTAAAGACACACCGTCTTCCACTATCAGATACTCGGTCGGCAAGGAGTACTCTACCAATTGAGCCATCAGGGCACAAACGCACTAAATTTATTTGTTTACTCATGGTTAAGGAATATTTTTTTCTAAATTTAGAATTAGTATAATATTTGAGCAAAATTGTATTCCTACAAGTGGAATAGAACCTAAGACACCGTCTGCCACTCTCATATATATTCTGTTGGCAAGGAGTACTCTACCAATTGAGCCATCAGGGCACAAACGCACTGAATTTATTTGTTTACTCTTGGTTAAGGAATATTTTTTTTCTAAATTTAGAATTAGTATAATATTTGAGCAAAATTGTATTCCTACAAGTGGAATAGAACCTAAGACACCGTCTGCCACTCTCATATATATTCTGTTGGCAAGGAGTACTCTACCAATTGAGCCATCAGGGCACAAACGCACTGAATTTATTTGTTTACTCTTGGTTAAGGAATATTTTTTTTTTCAATTTAGAATTAGTATAATATTTGAGCAAAAGTGTTTCCCCACAAGTGGAATAGAGCACCATACTATTCCGTTCAAAATTAAATTTGTTCTTCAATTTTAAATTTCTATTATAAATTTGGAGACTAGTGGGAACAGCTTTAGAAAGAGTCCTCCAGTCACCATGTGTAACCACAGCTTCCACAGCAACATGATTGAGTTTTGTCAGCATAGACATCTAATAGTGAAGTACTATTAGATCTCTAACAATAATCTACTATATGACTATTATTTTAGACAAGAGGTTAATAACTAGAAGGAACTTTTTTAATAGAGCCTGCTCTGATTGGTTAGTTAAAATTTCTCTAGGAAAATATAAGTTTTTTGTTTTTAATAAAATAATATATTGGGGATAGAACCCATGAACTCCAGCATGCTAAGCAAGCACAATACCACCGCTCCGGCGGGGATTCAGCAACTGAAAAACTTTTAACAACTTCGTTATTGGGTTAACTTTTGACACAGAGTGTAGCGGATTTTTAAAAGTTCCTTCTAGGCACTAGTCTCTTTCTTATTACAGGATCTAATGATAATATTAATAATTAGATCTCTCTATGGTTGTAAGTCTTAATTTGAGCTGTGGGTAAACATGGCGACTGGAGGTTTCATTCTAAAGCTGCAACGACTAGTTTGATATAATAGCCTTTTGATCAACACAGCTGAACGCTACAATTGAAGTTTTGGCATTAAAAGCTTTTTAACCAGACTTACAACTTCATTTTTTCGATAAATATGTATTTCGATTTAACAAACCTATACTTCCCTATGCAAGTGTCAAATATCCTTGATTAATTAAATTATTAATTAAATATCCTTTAATTGTTTTGAGAAGTGTAGTATATACTCGCCACAATAAAGTTAAACAAGATATAACCATTTTATTTATTTATTTATTTCAAATCATTTTTTATAATCCTTCTCCTTTTAAAACTCAGTTGTTCTGATTATCAAGCTATTACTAGAATGGCTTTCTCGTCCAACACTGAGGCAAAGCAAAGTACCCTAAAAAATAAAAGAAATTATTTGCGAAAAATATCCCAACAGTGAGCATAGAAAAGTTAATAGAATCGAGCAACACACTAACATTTGAATACTCATTTCATACCATGATTAAATTCGCTATCTCAAGTTATGATAAACATGTTACCCAACATTATCAAGTGTAGTTACTATGATGATTGACTTGATTGTTTGACGATGTGATGACTTGTTTTGATTTCAGTGTACCCATCCAAGCAAAATTCATCTAAAGTGATAGGCCGCACCATATACAGGGTTTTCCCTCAGGATCATAAAAGTAAAGTGTACCATTAGATAAGTGACTATGTTATATCCATTGAGACGGCTTACAGTGCCCCTAGTGGTGAAATAAGAAAGCTTAAAAATTAATTTAAAAACTGAAGGATATGGAACAAAAACTTCTATAAGAATGAAATATCATCACAAACGCACAGAAAGGAAAAAGTTAGCAAGTTTGCACATTTCTTTGACTTTTTAATCAAATTTTGTCTTTAATTCAACTAAAATACCGCCAAAACTACAAAACACCGAAAAATATTTTTACTTTTTACTGTGCGTTTTTCATGTTGTTTGTTGTTTCATTCTTATAGAAGTTTTTGTTCTATCTCCTTCAGTTTTTAAATTAATTTTTAAGCTTTCTTATTTCACCACTAGTTGCACTGTAAGCCGTCTTAATGGATTCATCATGGTCATTTACCTAGGGGTTCACCTTACTTCCTATGCAAGTTACCAATGTAAATATGCAAAACCAATGTAAGAGACATTGGTTCCAAATATAAGCCGTGAAACGGAATTTGGAAAGACCCTGTAGAATTAAGGTACAAATAACTCTCACCTTTTAGATCAATTTTTTGGCATTAAGTACTCGTGAGGGTCTCCTGAAATAACTATCAACCATCCCCTTTTAAAAAAGAAACTTAAGTCTAGTTAAGGGCTTGACTGGCTAACTTGCAAACATTTTATTTGGGCCTCCTCCTGAATTTTAAACTTATGGACGCCCATGTGTTCAACTAAATCACCGCTCAAAAACGCAAAGAAACTTACTCTCTTCCTAGATTCACACAACTTTGATACATCTTGCGTTTGTAAAAGAAGGCTGTCGTCAAGTATCCCTTGGCGTACGTGTTACCCGAAGACGCTGCGTTCATCAGGTAGTTGTAGGCCAGCTTGAGATTTTCATATTCCATGAAAGCACATGACACCAAGAGCTCCTAAAACGAAAAAGTAATAGAAAATTTTTGAGTTTTCGATTTTAACTCATTTCTAAGTTTAGAATTAATGCGATAAGAGTTTAACCAAGTAAATTTACCTTCTGAATGTAGACTTACCGACTCTTCAGCTTTGCGACAGCGACAGTAGAACTTCTTCAGGTTCATGCTGTTCCGGATTAGAGTAAAACATCCCCAAAGCAGGCTGGCACTTCATGCTGCCGTAATGGGAGAGGCCAGTTGAAGGATCTGGGAGTATTTTAACTCCTCGAAGCCAATGTCTGTTGAAAAATATTAATAAATTCTATTGATATTTTCATACTGTTCACGAAAATTGACAGAGAAATTTTATTGAACGTTTAACTCGAATGAAATTATATTTAAGAAGTTATCTTCGGTATTCAATTTTTTAATAGTTAAGAATGATTATTTTACTCAGTGAGTGAAAAGAACTATAATAAAAAATAAGATTAAAATAGTATTACTTAGTTAAAAGTTGTATTAAAAGTTTGTTCTTCTTCAAAAGTAGATAAATGAAAATTAGTCAAAGATTTAAAGTTATCTCAAAAAAAATTAATTCAAATTGAATAACCTTATTAGCTATTCTTATTTTACATTGAATAGAAACTTATTTAATTTAAAATTGAATATTATACTATATTATAAGTGAGTAAATTAAAGTATAATATATCATTCGTATATTCCTGTTTTACTCACTACTTAAAATTACTACTACTCACTACTTCAAAGCCCCTTGGATACGGCCCTGAATAAAATTATTACTTTTTTATTTATTAGTACATTAAAACAAAAATAAGAATAATTCAAACCTTTCGTTTTGATCGAATAAGAAGAATTAAAAGGAATAATAGGACTGGAGAAAACACAAAATGAGGGTACAATATACTACCGTAAACCTGTCTCTAATTAGTATCTAATTGTACTGTAATTCATGACTGTTTCCTAATGACTGTATGACGAGCACAATTTCGGCAATTTCAGACAAATTTTTCGCGGAGCACCTGGAAATGCTTCACGGAGCATAGTTAGGGAACCGCTGCACCTAGGCCACCCGTCCACCTGCTATTGTAACTTTAAAGAAACATTCATAATACTGCCAAAACCAGAAATTATCATTTTACAAATTATGAAAGTATATAAATGAAAAGAGTTAATCTTGATAAGTTTTTAAATCGAATGCTAATGTTTTTCTTAAAAGTTTCCTCAAATTCAGTTCTATTTCTATAATGCTACACAGATGTGTCACCTACGACTGCAGGTTGTATATTCCTTTTATCAATCGATTAATTATAGTTTCCAAACATCCTTACTTTTCAAATGTTTTTTTTTTTTTGTAAAAAACAACTGGGGATTGGTATATAATACTTATTTTTCAATCCTAGTGTCAACAACAAAAAAATAAAGTACCCACTTCAGAATTTAAAAATTTCCAACCACTTTAAATAATTGCTAAATAATTAATAAAATACTCTTCATAATGTATCTTGGAGAGATTATTTGACTGTCTGTAAATGAGTTGATAATAATCCTATATTCCTTAGAAACCATGAATGCATGGTGTTTTGATTGAAAATAATATTAAATACTTTTTAAAAGTTATGATGCCACATTTAAAGGGAGTCTCAAAATTTACGCAAGATTTCAATTAAATAGAAAACACAGTTTTTAGTTATTTACAACAGAATTTTTACTAAAAGCTTAAACTCTCAGCTGTCTGCACAAATGGAGGCAAATTCAAATCTTGGGACACCCTTAATTTTGGGACACTCTTTACTACGCACTTATAGTTTTAAATTTAGATGATATTTGTTTTAAATTTAGTGTAAGAAAAACACACTACAACAATAAGTTAAAGGATTTTCTAACTTTTTTGAGCTTTTAACTGAAAGAAGAGTCAATTAACGTTTATTATGCATTTATTATTCAATTATGCATTTATAGTTTCATATTTAGATGATATTTGTTTTAAATTTAGTGTAAGAAAAACACACTACAACAATAAGTTAAAGGATTTTCTAACTTTTTTGAGCTTTTAACTGAAAGAAGAGTCAATTAACGTTTATTATGCATTTATTATTCAATTATGCATTTATAGTTTCATATTTAGATGATATTTGTTTTGAATTTAGTGTAAGAAAAACACACTACAACAATAAGTTAAAGGATTTTCTAACTTTTTTGAGCTTTTAACTGAAAGAAGAGTCAATTAACGTTAACGTCATTAAGGACTACTTCTCGATACAAACAATGTTCATTTGGATATTGATCTTAAAAGAACATTCTTTTTTTCAACAAAACCCAATGATTAATTAACTCTTCGTGTTCAGCTGATTTGACTTTGTGTCTTTTTTGTTGCCTTCCTAGACTTTTTTCATCAAAGTTCAGCAAAGATAAACAAAATCTACAATTGAACTAGCATACCAGATGCACTTAAATGAAGTAAAATAATTGCGTATATTTTTTTTAAACTTATCTCTCGCACAATTACTTTTGTGATCTTTAATACCTTTCTTATAAAAACTCGTGTAACATCCTATAAAGCACTTCAGTGCAATCGTCTTATTTGACAGCCTTATTTTTCAATCTTCTTAAAGTGTTTGATACTTAACTTTAAGATGTTCATGTTAGATTCCTTATTATATTGACGTTTGTTACTTTTTATCAGGTTACTTTTGTATTAAATAGTGGACATCCTTTTAATAGTATTCAGTACTTTGAGATGTCCTAATTATCAATATTTATAATTTTAAAATTAAGAAAATCAATTTTGTTTATTCATTTAATAATGCAAATGCTTTTTTTCCAGAAACTGGACCTAAATAAAGATGGAATAGTTACTTTTGATGAGTTTCTAGAAACCTGTCTTCATGTAAGTATAAATTTTCGAAGATTCTTTTTGTTTATCAAAATTTTTATTTGTTGATTAAAATTTTAATAATTTATTGTTTAGTTAAAGTTTTTTTGTTTATTTAAAAATATGACGTTTAAGTTAAAATTTTTAGGTATGACGTTAATCTAATTCTTACGTTACATAAATAGTAATAAAACATGCATTTCATTAATTTGTAGAACAAAAAATATGTATAAAATATATAATTTAAACAGTTAATTAGTTTAATAACGCAACAAATTATTAAATCAATGAGAAATATGTAGTTTTAAAAACATTATTTAAAAACTTGGTTTTGTTTAATTGTTGGATTGCCTATTTCGGATCATATATTCACAAACTATATTATTCATAACATCTTTATTCATAAATGGCACCTGAAATAAGTCTTAAACCCATTTTAATCTGGTTTTACAATTGACTCTCTTTTATATTAGTGGTTTCTCTCATAGTCCTGTTTTTCGATTACATTACTTCAAGCTGGGATCAACCATCTAAATAAATTATCTTCTAAAGGCCTACCAATTTTCTGAATTTTCGAGATACCGAGTCCAACCATAATCAACGCTTGTCTTAAAAAGCCTTATTTCATTACTTTCCTGGGAAACATGCATCCTGGAGAAACTTAATAAACGGGACAAATGGCTCGTGGGGGAAGGTTGGGTCATTCCCTGTCTCGAAACCACTCACTAAACATTACTCTTCTCAGAAATGGCGCCTATGGCTGAATATGTGGCATTTAAAAGAGCTTCATAACGCTAGTCCCTTGTTACCGGTTACATGAAACTTTACATAAAGTACTTATTTAGTGTGGTTCACCTTTTGATAAAAAGTAAAGTAATTTGGATATTTAGCGTTATCTTTTTACATCTAAGCTTATTCAGTAGGGTGGATCGAAAATTTTTTTTTCGAAATCTCAAGGGGCTGGGGTGGCAAAAGTTGGGTATTAGTATCAATAAGTCGTGTGTAAAATTTGTTGGGGGGGGGGGGAGTACAACAACTTCTAAGGGTTGCGCATCGATCTTGAAGTTTAGAAATATTAGAAAAATTACACCTATGCCTAAAAATAAGTTGTAGGTAGCAAACATTTTATACAGAAAATAGCTATAGTAAAAAAAGCGACACTGTAAAAAATATCCAGTAAAATTTACGGTTTTAAACTGGCAGCTGGGTTGGTTGTGGAAAAGCGTAAAAATTACGAAGTAAATCCGTAAAAACAACGGCGTTTCACCATTTTAATCCATGTAAATCCGTAAAAACAACAGCTTTTTACCATTTTAACCCATGATTTTGGTTTTGCAAGGTAAAACACCGTTGTTTTTACGTTTTACAACCAACCCAGCTGCCAGTTTAAAACCGTAAATTTTAATGGATATTTTTTACAGTGTAGCTTTTTTTACTATAGCCACTGAGTGTAAAGACATTAAATCTTTAGAAAATTTCGGACGATCAGAAAAGAAAAGGTTAAAGACATAAAGATGTCTAAACAATTTTAAAATTGTCCTTGTTACAACCTTATTTACTTAATACCGGTATCCCATAAAGCCACAAAATGTACTTTCGAAATAGTTTTCTTGAAGAAAACTATTTGTCTTTTGAAACCAGCTTTTTATATTGTAATTTTTAAAAAGTAGATTTCTTTCAGAAATTTTTAACTTCAGTATAAAAATCTCTAATGTAAAAATTATTATATTATATGGCTACGATATTAAACATCAAAAACAACCGAAATTTAAAGAAATGCGCTTTCGAATTATTGAAAAATTGATATTTATCCAGAGCGGAAAAACTTTCAGATCGATAAAAATCCCAACTGCAAAAGAGTGAGCAATCTTTTTCACTTTGTCTTACCACGGCCTTCACGCATGGATTAAATTTATGTATTTCTATGGCAGACACTGGAAATCCTCTGTTCGCTTCAAGCAACTTCTACAACAGAATACGTTTGGAGAAAAAGAAATCTACCATGAAGTGGAACTTAAATTTAATAAAAAACATTTTTTACATATTCTTTGTGGCATCAGTTTTGGCTTTTCTCTTTCTTTAAAAAGAATATTGACAAATTCCTGCTGAATATTCTCGTGAATAAGGATAGAGTGTTAATACGTAAATTGTAGGGTATATTAAAGTAAGCATGAAATATACCCTTTAAATAATTGTAAACTGTATTAAATAACATAAAAGAAATTTAAAAAAAATTTTTTTGCTACATATTAAGAAACTGATAATTTATTTTATTATTACTTAATTTCAAAGTTGTACTATACAGGGTGTATCAACGCAAATGGGATAAACATCTAGGAGGGGTAGAGTACATCTAGATGACTCAGAATCACATAGAAAAGGGGGGTCGGAAATGAATTCCTAACGACCAAGTGGTTTTTATAAGCGGGCATAAAATATACCCTTTAATAAATAATTGTAAACTGTATTAAATAAAATAAAAGGAATAAAAAAAATGTTTTTTTTTTTGCTACATATTAAGAAACTGATCATTTATTTGATTATTACTTAATTTCAAAGTTGTACTATACAGGGTGTATCAACGCAAATGGGATAAACATCTAGGAGGGGTAGAGTACATCTAGATGACTCAGGGAATCACATAGGGAAGGGGAGTTGGAAATGAATTCCTAACGACCTAGTGGTTTTTATAAGCGGGCATAGGAGAATGTACAATCCCCAGTGGAAACTGACAATTAAACCTTTTAAGATTGGATTAAAACCAGCAAATTCAGGCATTTATTACCATAAAACTAATTCAAGACCTGAAATTTCAATTACAATTTCTCAGTTTATAGGCTTAAAATAAGTCTTCACTTGCCACAAGCTTTTACGATTGGTCTGGTTGAACCTTTACTGGAATTTCAGCTCTTAAATTGGTTTTATTTTTAAAATTTAGTTTTATTTTTTATCAGAATCCAAAGCATCAACTCAGGCAGCTTTTAAATGTTCTTTAAATTAATTTCAAACAAATTGCAGTTTTCTTGTAGTTATTTAATCCCTTGTTTTAATGTCACAAAACACTCTAAAACCAAACGACACCATTTCCCGGAAAAAGTAATAAAATCAGTGTTAACAGCGGAAATGTCCCGTTAATCTTTGTGCCATCTCAAATATAATTATAGAAGTTACCCATTTAGTCAATGTTGCGTGCGAAGAGAACTTTAGGGGGCCATTAAAACTAAGTCACAATGCCATCGCTTGTGAAAAGATTGTTCAATACAACTTTTCTGTTCCCTTTTCTTAAGGAGAGTTTAATACAAAGGGAGGCTTCTTGGATTTTACAGACAGATGTGTTCCACGATCTATAAAATACGAGAAACAAAGGAGAATCGGATGTTTATTCGTATTCTGTGTTAGCTCTTTTCTAAGCATTTCGTTTGGTTGTTAACTTACAATTAACGTTTTTATCAAAAACAATTTGAAATAGAGTAAAAGTTGAATGCTTAAATAGTACTTGTATCTCATGGCCTCTATGTTTTTAAGGAACACATAAAAATAGTTTTAGTTTGCTTATGTAAAATCATAGGAGCAAAGACTGTACACATTTTTTACTTATAAAATTTATTTGTTTTAGTATAATTTTATGTAATTCAAGTTTAAAATTAATAATTAATCTGAATTATGTAAAAAAATTAAGATTGATATTTGAGTTTTATTGATTCTAATAAATTTAATATTACATTGAGTGATATTTTAATTTCCTTAAAATAAAAATGATTAATTAGAGTAATCAAAATATTAATTATGGTAACATAATTTTCTATTTATCGACTATATACTAGTTACATCAAATTATATTAATAGTATTTCAATGATTTTTATATTATTGAACAACATAACAAGATTTTAAAATAGCAATTTTGAAATCATGCATAAATTAGTTTCTAATTGCTACAGTATTTTGATCCTTCAATAGGAATAGGAATTTGTCCATATTGACGATATATACTACCTCTAATCATAAATGAGGAACGAAGATTACGTACTAGATTTATAGGAGAAGAGTTTGCGCGATGGTTAGTGAGCTATTATTAGAATGGATGGAGAGGATAAAATGGCTACAGTAGGATTTTCCCAAGCACTTGATATTTGCTACCTAACCCTTTTATGTCTATTTTTCCGACTTTTGTCGAGAACCACGAGAGGCTTTCTTTATCTAGAAAGTTATTATTGATTGGATTACATTATGGGGTTAGTTAATGAAGTTGAATATCGTTTACGTTGTGATGTGCATATTCAGGATATTCACTCCAATATTCAACTTTTTGAAATTTTAAAAATTTATATTAGGGTGGAGCAAAAAACCTTCTTTTGGAAATTGAAAACGCCTGTGGTGGGAATAGGTGCCTTTTATGATAAAACCTATAAATTCAAAACATGAGTTCGATCAATTAATATCTTCAGGTTCCACATTCACGTTGAAATTTCGAAATTTCATCAAATTTTACACAAAAATGATTATAAACGATTCCCACACAATTTTAGCTCAATTTTCAAACCATAGCTGGTTAAGTTTATATTCTTATGATGCCTAATAACAGTTTAAGACATTCCATGGATCTGAAATAGATGAAATTTCCAATTTTTTAAGCCCCAAATAAGGGCGCAGACCATTAAAATAGGCTCGCAAGCGAAAACTAAAATTTTGAATATCGGCGCCAAATACAGCTCAAAAGTTGCGTATTACCTTGCTTGTTCAAGGAAAAATAATAAAAAAATTCGTAAAAAATAATTCAGAAGTGTTTTGGCCCTAGAATTTGAAAAAAAATTATATTTTGCCCATCGCATAATGGAAACAGTAATAATCATTCAAATTTAAGTTTTAAATGATGTAAAAGCTAATAGTTACCTGATATTGGTTTCTGAATGGTAAAAAAAAATATGTATAAGGGTTTTGATCTGTGATTTGAGTTTAGGCATACAGCTTAGAAATGCCAAATGAGAGAAAAGGTAATTTTTATACTTATTTATGTTTACTTTTTCAGATAAGTATTAAAATTACTTATAATTTTTTTCCAAATTGTTTTCCTTATTATATCTAACACAAATCATAATATTTTTGTCAGTTCGTCCATTTTAATTAGAAGATTTTAATTATAAAAGTAGTAGATTTGGTAAAAGTTTGGAATAAAATGCCTCTAGTGCAATATAACTTTTTTTTTCATCTGTTTTTCCTAAAATATTTAAACTTAGGGTTGCTTAGGGTTTGAAAAGCATTTTACGTAAACAAGAATGTGTAGTACAGTCTAAATAAAATATTTGAACTTCACATTTATAAATTTTTGGCTTTTCAAAATTGTTTTCATCCAAATTTGCGATTCTAGGCTCTTATAGCTTTATTTTCAAACAACTTAATAATATATTTAAAAAACCACTATTGGCCACTATTTTATTGACCACTTAGAAATCAAATTAAGGTTATTAGAACATTTAAAACTTAAATTTGAATGATTAAAACTTTACCCACTACGCGCTAGGCAAAATATCAATTTTTTCAAATTTTAGGGCCAAAACACTTCTGAATTATTTTTTAAGATTTTTTTATTATTTTTCCTTGAACAAGCAAGGTAATACGCAACTTTTGAGCTCTATTTGGCACCGATATTCAAAAATTTAGTTTTCGCTTTCTAGCCTATTTTAATGGCATGCGCCCTTATTTGGGGCTTAAAAAATTGGAAATTTCATCCATTTCAGGTCCATGGAAAGTCTTAAACTGTTATTTGGCATCATAAGAATATAGATTTAACCAGCTATGGTTTGAAAATTGAGCTAAAATTGTATGGGAATCGTTTATAATCATTTTTGTGTAAAATTTGATGAAATTTCGAAATTTCAACGTGAATGTGGAACCTGAAGATATTAATTGATCGAACTCAAGTTTTGAATTTATAGGTTTTATCCTAAATGGCACCTATTTCCACCACAGGCGTTTTCAATTTCTGAAATTGGTTATTTTTTGCTAGTTTCGCTCCACCCTACTGTATATGGTATTTGTATGTACATTATCTTTTACCATGGTTCTCTTAAAGGCTTGGTAACTGTTTGCCAAAAGTCCATTCTATTACACCTAGTTATTAAGCCTATTCTAAATACAAGGTGTACAAATACTCTAACAATATTAAAATAAAGGTATCGTACACTAAATGCGGCAATAAAACAGAAAACAAATCTCGCATAACAAAAGCAACAGCACAGTACCTTTTAAATTAATGTGACATTTTTCTTTCAGGATGAAAACATCACTAAATCATTGAACCTGCTGGATACAGTTTTGTAATGAATCTCAACCGGGACCCCCTTACGGACTAAAGTACCTTCATAAGATTTCTACTGCATATTCTCACGCACCTGACATTTGAAGAAGGATTTCTGAGATCAGCCGTCCTCACACAAATGAAAACTACTTCTGGACTGGTACTTTGCATCAGGTACTTGGTTCTGTTGGAGGATGAAGACGCTTCAGCCAGGTGACTGTGGAAGAATGTAAGAAGAAAATATCATTTCCTCTAATCATCCTTCGGAGTAGAGAAGGACAAAATATGTATCGTGATGTCTGTGCATTAAAATCTACTTATTGTAAAGAATTTAGATATATGAATGAATTTTCTGAAATCTATGTCAGGAGTGAAAATTTTCTATTTTAAAAGAATGGTGAGATGTTTGATATTTTAAATTTTATCGAGTTTTATTTTTCGTTTTGCTGGAACAAGTTCCGTAGTAAATATTTTAATCTCAGACGCTAAAGAAATTCAAGCGTGTAGATATCCAATATCTAAATAATAATGATAATAATAATAATAATAATAGAGGCGAGGGTAAATAGGGTTTATTTCAGTTTTTAGATCATATATGCCAGTCGAAAACTAAATCTATTTCACCTAAAAGGGAATACTTTTACTTGAAGTTCAATCTTCATGTAGTTTAGAATAGATTTATCACATTCGTATTTCAAAGCTGCATTATTCGATGTTGTGTGTGAAATGAAAAATACACGCTAATTTATATGTTTATTAAAAGAACAATATGCTTAAATTTTAAATGTCTGTAAACAGTCAGCGTCTTCCAAGCTCATTTTTCTTTTTTCTAGCCAATTATAATCATTAACCGTCCGAGAACTGTATTGTATTTATCAGAATTTAATATAATACAATATTATAGGAATAAATACACTGCCTCGGATATGGGAAAATAATAGGGGAAAGGAGGGTAGGAACGCTTGGTCGGGTAGTCAGGTAAAAGTACGCAGCGGTTTATTTTCCTGTTGGCAATGCTAGGCTCAAAGATCGAAATCATAACTTGTAGTGGCATTTGCGAAACGGCCACAACGCGAAATTAGGGTTGTGGTCGCTTTGAAAAGGCTAACTTGTGGTCGTTTTTCAAAAGGACCACAATCCGAAATGATTATTTTGAAAAGACACGACGCGTTCTGAACTTAAATAATGCAACCACGATACGACGGAGAAGTTTTAAGTATACATTTTCTACATGTTTGGTGCTTATTAGTGGGCAGATGTTAAAAAATATACATACATTTTTCAACTTTTATATTTCTTACTTTTTCCATCTTTGCTTCCTTTTATGGTTTTCTCCTCTATTTTTTTTTTCATTATATATATCATACCAGTGAGCGATTTCTGTTTTTAAGCCTAAGTAAGAACTAATGATTGCTTTGAGAGTGAATACCAATGAGAGGTATACGTATTTTGTTCTGAAAAACATGACATCATTAAACTGCAGTGATGATTCCAGGACAACTTATACAGTTAATACATGATCATCTAAGAGTTCGCACAGACAAGATAGTTGAAATTTTTGTTGCGAGAATCATGTAAACCACCTGAGAGTTCTGTGCTACAATTGATGTTAATAAATGTTTAATTAACCTTTAAAAGCTTACAACCCATCGGATGCTGAAAACTAGCTTATGTAAAATCCCGGAAAAGGAACATGGTGATTTTTCATAGATTTTTTAAGAAGCTTCAATCCTGTTTGGATCATACTTAAAAAGAGGTGACATGAGTGAGGAATCCAAATACGAAGGCAGGGGTGCATTTTTTTGCAATTTATGCCAAGATTTCAGGGCGCGTACTTTTAGCCTTACATCCTGCGTACTTTTACCCGCCACGTCGGGTAGCATTGTACGCATTCAAATTTTTATGAACATTTTGATTTTTAACATAATTTCGTTGAAGCCATGGCTTTCCTTTTTTTAGGATATTTGTGAGAGTCAATAAACTTGCCTTCAGTAAATTTTTGAGGATCTAGCTCTTAAATTCTCGATTTTATAGCCCAACATAATTTTTGTGCGTACTCTTACCCTCCTTTCCCTTACTGGGCAACCAACAATATAGGCATGCATTTATATTTCTTAATTTTAGTTCAAAAGTTAACATACTCATAGCCATAAGTTCTACAATCGAATAATGTTCAATCTTCATGGCATTTTAAATACGAGTTTGTTTTACACCGTAAAATAAGTAAATCTCCAATTGAATTAAAATAATACAAGATTTATATAGACTTAATGGACTAGTTTTTCTCCCTTATTATCAAATATATGCTCAAAAACCGAATTACCGAATTTTCTACCGAAAGAAAAATAATTTAGAGTTGAAACAAGACGTAAAATAAAATTAGCTAATTAGAGATTGAGCATATAAATTATTCTATTCGCTAGTTTTGAAATACTATAGATGATTCTCGATATCGATGATTCTCAGTTAGCGCACTTATAGATATATAATTAAATTTTAAAAAATGTAGTAAAACTTATAATATTGGGTAAAGTGTAGAATTTGTACGTAACTATTTGGTTCTATCCATTAATGCTAAAATGAACTAGGTAGTACACGTAGTTAAAAATTCATTCCATACATTACAAAAAATTAAAGTTCTAAAATTTAGACCTAGTTTCCTTACTATAGCTATAAAAATGCCCGTTATTGAGCAAGATGGTCTAAATATCAAATGTCCTAAATGAGTTATAAATATTTTAAATTTTAATTATTTTTGAATATAATGCAGGAATGCAGGTGCTGAAGTAAAATTTTTAAATAAAAATAGAAGATTTTAAAGAGTTAAATTTATTTTTAAACTTTTTTGCTTTAGTAGTGCTGAAATCTTTAAAAATTGAATTTCTCAGGCATTTTTGCGCCACTGGAAAAACTTCATTTGTTCATTGAGTAAAAAATTGCATATTCTTGAACGACTACGGCAACTGTGTTTCTATCGTTTTAAGAAAATCTAGAAATTACCCCAGGCTGTTTCTAATTTATTTGAAAATATATTTACAGAACTATCCTAACCGGCATCGAAAGGAAAATGAGCTTTTTCACGGGGAAAGTGTGTTTTGTATCTTCTATGTAAAACTGTTTTATACGTTGCAAAGTTTTAGATGTAAAAATGTCGACCTTACAAAACCCTGTCATGTACTTACATAGTTTATCCTCCAAAAATTGTCGTCAAATAAATTTTGTAAGATGGACTCTGTTCTCGACGTAAAGTATTTCCTTTTGCTAACCCGATCTATTCATCACATTTGAATTTCATCCATATTAGTTTTGTGAAAATTTTATCTTATCGTCGTGTGGAAACCATCGCTATGTAGTTACATATACAACCCTTTTGAATGGATGTTTCTTTTGCAACCTATATATAAGCTGATGTACCATACTATCATGAATATATGACCTAAATGGCGGAAATTAAACTATTTCTTTATTTCTATTATAAAGTCTAGTTCTCTTTATTTCTGTGTCTAACACTATAAACAGTTTTATGGGATTTCTTTTAAAGCTCGCAAATTATCATTTTCAAGCAACACAAAATAGGACAAAAATACATATAAGAATTTTACAAATTAATTTAGAATAGTTTTATTTTGAAAAAAGCAATATCTTTAACATTTTAAATGTAACATCTTAAGTTCTGTAGCAGTCTCCAACACCAGTTTATTTCTGCAATTCTAGACAATACGGAGAGCCAAGCTAACTATCATAAAAAATTAATATGCCTTTGAAGACAAATTTGCATTTTAAAATATTTTAAAAACAATTTAAAAATCGAAACTGGTTAATGGAAGCTAATGATAAACCTAAAAGTAAATTAAAACAGTAAATAATCTTTCAATATTATTTCAGACTTTTACCGTTTTCTTTTCTGCATGATTTTTTTAAGTGGTGTGTTGACAAAATAATATGCAAGAATTAACATAATTCTGCAAGCTCACTTACATGTAAGTTTTCATTTCAGTCCAGTTTGCTCATTCAGTCGTATTTTTCCACAAAAATAGCACATTTACATAAAATTATAAATATTACGATTAAAATCCCTATTTTATTGGACGTTTTCCTTAGAACTACAAAGGAAATTTGACAGATAAAGATTTTTCCTACTAGAAAAAGTGGATACTGTTACGTTTGTTTTATGCATGGGAAGAATGTTTAATTAGCAAAAATGTTTTTAATTTATTATTTGAAGAGTAGTTGTCATAGAATTCTTTTGGTTTGAACTCTGCACTGAAATTTAACACATTTAAAAAAAAAACGTATATATCAAAGAATAGTAATCTAAATAAGTTCTTTTTTCTAATTGGTTTTCGAGTCCATAGTATTTAATTACATCCTACTTATAGTTTGTAGTGGAATCCCGAACGATTCCTTTAACGTTTTTTAGCTATTCAATTCGCACTTATTGTCCATTTGAAATAATGCTTAACCAACTACTTCGGTTCAAATTAATTTTACTTTTGAACAAACATCTGAAAAAAAACCAGTGTTATTTAAAAATTTTATTACGAAACACGATCTCCTCACTTATCTATTTTCATAAAATGCTTTCGTACTAGCTAAAATAAAATTTTAACTCTCCTTTTATCTATCGTTTGAAATTTGCTTTTATGTGTTCTTGTGGGGGTATTTGATTATTATTGAAGGTGTTAACTATTTTCCAGTGATTAAAGCATTCAAGCGTTAAGATAATAATCTCTTATTTACAATTCAGGTATACAACTAAAAGCAATCATGTGAAAGCAGGGAACAAAACAGTAAAACTGGGAAAACAAGGCCCTTTAATTTTCGGGACATAAAAGGGAACATTTCATTTTATCACTGAAGACTTTCGCTCATTTCCTCTTCTAAAATGTGTGAGAAGAAACTATATTCATTATAAAAAGAAATATATGGTCTTTACTTTTAAAGGAAATAATGATATTGAAAGATAAAGAAAAAAGCTATAATTTTATATTTTATTATTTTTCGCATTAAAACCTTTAAAGTCGAAAGTAAAATCAAAATATATTATTTTGTTATGTTCTAATTCTTGAGATATAAATTAGAATTTTGAATTACTCGAGTGAAAAGGACTCAGTAACAAATTTATCTTCTGATAAGTGCGCCGTGAAAGGGTAAAAAAAGTTTTTCCCCATGCTAAGAAATATTTTCTGCCTTTTCCTAGTTTCGAGAAGAGGTAGGTATTTTAAGTTAGGCGACAATAGTCCTTTCCACATAACAATAACGGATTTCTTACTTTTCAACTAATTTATTGGGAAATACAATTAATTGCCAGCTCTGGCATGGTGTGCAACTTAACTCCAAAAAATTACTTAGATGAAAATGAACTAAACATATTTTCGTTTATGGCGGTACAATAACGATAGCGAGTAGTAACGATGTGTAGAATGTTATTTTCGTTAAATATTAACTTTTTGATGTCAGAATTTGTATGTTATACTTGACAGCAACGTTTCCTGACAATATGACGTCCCCACCAAAGTAGTTACCAGCGCGGTGTCTGAATTTTGAGTGAACGTCAATTTAAAATTATAATTATTTTGTGAAACTCATGTAATATATAGCGTCTTTTTATCACTATTTGCGTACCGAAACTCCTCTTAGCAACCCAACAGGCTTTCTGTTTCCGCAGTTTCCGCTTCATCGTAATGATGTCATAGGGTCAGGAATCGTTGCTGTCGAATTATAGTAATCACTATAAAATTTTAGATTTTTATTTATAGTATATATATTTATTTCTTTTTAGGCGTAGTAACCTAGAAGGCATTTACAATACATAAAAGAGACTAACTGCCGTATTCTGTGCTTTCTGATAAATCGCCCGATCAACAAATCAACAAAAATTTGTTAAATTCATGTTTGCTTGATTCGGCATTCTGAGCGCAATGATCAACTAACAAACGTTTGTTACGTTTGTCAGTGGCACCAGAGCTGGCGAACAAGCGAAACCGTTGGCGATAAAAAAAAGCTCAATCGTGATTGGTGGAGATCTTTCAGTTGTGAATAGGATAGGAAAAAAATTCGCGAAAAAGCAGGAAATAAAAGCGTTTTGACTGTATTACTTTAAAAGTCGATGATTTTTAATGAAGATTAATTAATTTTTTATTGTTTTATAATCTTTTATAGCTTAAAAAATAACATTTTCTTTTAATATTAAACTTAATTATTATTCTTAAATATTAAACTATCTATACAAGAAAGAAATATAAAATATTTTTATTATCTCAATATGGAAATGTCTTAAATTATAGAAATAATTTCATATCTTTTATAAAACGTTACTGAATTGAAACAAATTCTCAAAATAATAATTAGTTCTTCAATTAAAGAATAAATTTACTCTATTGGATTCACTTTTTACATCTAAAAAATAATATGTTTTATAAAAGAACTCAACATTTATAATCATTTGAAAAATCAGAAAACTCAAGAAATTTATTTAAAGGTGATCAGAAAGATTTCGAATTAAAATTAAAACAGCCTGAAAAAATTTATTTGCTTTTATTATATTTTGTTAGCTGATTATAATGATCGCTTAGCTATCATTATAAAATTAATTAAAATGGAAAATATTTTCAATAAATTTATTTTTAATTGGAATTTATTATTCTGATTCAATACTTTGATGCGAATTTTTTGATGAGGGTAGTTTAATTCTAAGAAAGAAACAGGTTAACGATAAAAGAAAAATATATTTTTGTGTCTTATTTCTCTAGAAATATTTGTAAAATTCCAAGATAATTTTCTACTACACACAAAAAAAAAATTTCAATGCTCATTAAAAAAAAACATTTGCTGGAGCCGATCGCACAACCTTTGGGTCCGAAGTCCAGTACCATAACCACCATACTACGTTAATCGATGTCGAGGGAGAAAGTTTTAGTATAAAAATATTAAAGAAAAAAGTAGTGCCAAGAGTTTAGATTATTTTTAAGGTTTTAGGAATATCTTAAACGGTTCCCTTAGTTGTTTATATGAATTTCTGAAGCATTATTTAAATAAATCGTTTTGGAGAATGTATTTTTTAGTGATCTTAGTTATGAAATAGTTCTTCTATCTGGGCGGACTTACACGTTAGAAGAGAGCTGTTCTGCGGATTTTAATTGATGTGATTTAAGAATATTTTAAATGTTAATTCACTGTTATACAATTGTAAAGCTATTTTTTCTCTAATCATAACACTTTAACAATGAAAAAATACTTCCAGAGTCTCAAAATGAAATGTTCACGATTTTTCATAGGCCTAGGAATAGACTGATGAGAGGACGCCATTTTTTCTATTCTCGATTCTGATTGGTAGTTCAACTTAAATCACTCGTTTATTGGCTGATTTGTTAAGTAACAAATATTTGTTAATTGAAGTTGATTAACGGTGGTCAGAATACCAAATCAAGCAAATCAATGTTTGTTAGAGGTTGCCAGAGGCTCAGAATACGACCGTAAATCTTTCTAAAATGATCTAATCCTATTTATAGCAATGACAAAAAATTAAATGCAGTCTTTTTAATATTCTTGGTAAACTAGTGGTTTTACTTACTTAACACGTTTTTCTCTGAAAATTCATTTATCCGCAACCTGTTTCTATCCATTTACACTGCAGCACACGAATCCATATCTACCTTTGCCCCCAGCTCTTTTCATTCCATTGACTAGGAACAAAAAAATGAACTCTCATTACATTTCTCCTATTCCATCAAAATATTCCGAATACATTTTTTAAAAAAAACTCAATTTTCTCCTGGAAAAAAAGATCCTGAATAACAAACCTTTACAAAGTATTGAAATGATTTCATCAAGATCGGGAGATGAAACCGGAAAAATAATCAATCAGAATCATCGAACAAGATGAAGGGATCCCGGGCTCATCCCAGCCAATTGCGCGATCGATCCTCACTGGCAAAAAACAAAATTGAGACCACAAAGGGACTAGAAGGGGATCTAACTCTATTGTGAGCCAGAAACGATATGGAAGGGTCCTGGCTCTATTGTCACACTAAACGATGTTCAGAAGAACTCTGCCCTATTGTAAGGGCTAATGATGGTGTGAGGGGCATTTGAAAGTCCCAGAGACAGTATGTATAGATATAAAACCTCGGTTGGGGAGATTTACTTTTGAAGTTGGGATACTAACTTGCTCAAGGATATGGCTAAGGGAATCGTTACGCGTCGAGCAGAAACATTTACTCATAAGTTATTCGCCAGTAAGTGAAGTCATAGACTATAAAGCTTCGGGGAGTGCTTTTTTTATTTCAGATAAGCCGTACAGGGTTTTAGAGTCAGGAAGCTCCGAATCAACAATTCTCAATGTTTACTAGCATTATTCCCTCATGTGGATTATAAAGAAAGGTTTTAGCAAACAGTATTATTTTATTGATTGTAAAATATGTGGAGTTTAATCTTGGTGAAGCTCTTTCCCTTTGTATGGTAGGTCTTTGAGTTATGGACGTTGAGTTTTATGACTGTGGGGAAGTCGGATATAAAATTTGAATGTGCGCAATACAAGGTCATTAAAAGTAACTAACTGGCTTTTTTGGTTCTGAAATGGAATTGTTTTGAGTTTGAAAGGGGAGTCTGAGAATGAAAATCTCTAAGGTGCTAATTAATAACTTATTTATATGAAATATGCTTATACAGCCACTAATGCGTTTTCAAACTGTTTGTTAGGTGTTAATGTCACCTAAACTGTACAATCTTTCAAAAATAGCTTTTTGAATTGCCTTAATTAAATTTAATTAATTAATTAAAGTTGACACTTTAGATTGACCTGTCACACAAGTTTTGTGAAGAGACTATTGGGAACACATTCTGTAGTTTATCATGCAATAACGGCATTTGTCGACACATCAGGTCAAATTTCGGTGTTAGTCACATATAAAGGAAGGTCTGGTTTTGGAGAGGGAATATAGCAATCTGATGAAGCATGTGGCCGCGGAGTGGACCGCACGAGCATCAAACAAACGAACTAGCTTCTCCTTTCAATTCCTAGGATGTGCTTAGAATTCTCCAGAAGGGTAAAATTTTATTAAATATGAACCCTAGAACGACCCTAGTTAACCGTACACCTAGAAAGACGGAAGGGGCCTGTGTGGCCCCACTCAGAATTTTTGTGTGCATCATTAATAAATTGTACATTCCAAAACTAGAAATATCAAAGAAATGACTTTGTAAAAACATAGTGGAGACTTAAACATTAGATTTTCATAGAATTTTTGTATTTTTAATGATAAAAATAACTTTAAACTAATCATAAAATAAATTGGTTATATTTTAAATTTTTCATTCAGATAAATGAATTTTAGGTAAATATATCAATTTCATACAGGTATAGTAAACTAAAATATATCTTCACAGTTAATAGACGCATTTTACAAATTGACTTTGTTCATTCGCATTTCGTACAATTTTGAGATCACTGGACTGCATTCAAAGCGTTCCCCTTAGTGAATTTTCCCCGCTCCTTTCAAGTAATTCCGAAATGAACTAAAATTGTTTCTTAACATATTTTTATTTTAAATTTCTTTTTTTTTGTAGTTTTTTTTAAATTTTATTGTTCAACTGGATTTCTTGTATTGACTCTGGTTAGAGGAAAGCGCTATGGAAAATGGAGTAGCTAAAAGCAAGTCCATTTCTTACCAATTGACCTCCTCATTAAAAATTCCTTCCAAAATACTATAAAATAGATGCAAGGGTGAATGAAATATCGGTTTTGGTACTGTATAGAGATGAAGGGTTATTTGGTCTATCATGGCATCTTAGTTCGATTTTTTTACTATTGTTGCAACGTCTCGCTTTTACTTCTCACTGTCACTATCAATAATTATGGTGTTTTTTTTTTTAACTGAGCATGAGTATATTTTCTTTCCTTAGTCAACATCTATTGGTATTTCTCTATATTTTTTGAATAAAATAAATAGTATAATAAAGGTTTTGATTTTCGGATAGCGCTAATGGGGAAAATCTCTCTAATACCTCTTCTAAAGAGTTACAAATTTACTGATGGTCTGATATTTTATTTTTTTCTTTCATGATATTCAATAGTAAAATACCTCTTATACCTGTGAATAAAGCTTATGTTATTGAAATTCTTTCAAAATTTCGTTTTGAGTAAGTCTTAGGTGTCTGATGCATCTCTTATACATTTTCAAATAAAAGGTAATTTTTGGTAATCAACACTGCTGGCCACGAAAAGTGCAACACCGAGAAAAAAGAGATATCAAAGCCAAATTTATTTTATGATTGCCTATAGTGTAAATATGAATTAATGAAAAATTCAGCCTTCCTGCATGTAAGGGGGCCGAGAAAATCAGTGAAGAGTGTTGACTCTATAGGTGTCCATTACCGCCGTCCCAAGCCATGGTATTGAGTGAAAGATGCTCTAAATGGGCTTTGGAGGATTGGAGGACCATGTTGCCTCCCCAGGTAGTCAAAGTTCATGTGGTGCTCCAGCGGACGTTGCATACCGGGCTAGGTGATTTCTCCTCTTTCACCGGACATGTTTTGTGGGCGTTGGTTCTTAAGAACGGGTAGGTCAGGGTAAAAATGCAACATAGGGGGATAAGAAGAAAGCTTGGACATTGCGTTCATCATGTGGTTGTGAATTCACACCTCCTCAGTGGGATTTACCGGCACAATGACCAACCAGAGCTGCATCATTGAGGTTTGGCAACCTGTTGTCTACCCTTATCTTCAGCCCTTTTCTGCGGACAAGTCTCAGGAGAAAAATTCACAACCACAAGATGAACGCAATGTCCAAGCTTTCTTCTTATCCCCCTATGTTGCATTTTTACCCTGACCTACCCGTTCTTAAGAACCAACGCCCACAAAACATGTCCGGTGAAAGAGGAGAAATCACCTAGCCCGGTATGCAACGTCCGCTGGTGCACCACATGAACTTTGACTACCTGGGGAGGCAACATGGTCCTCCAATCCCCCAAAGCCCATTTAGAGCTTTCACTCAATACCATGGCGTGGGACGGCGGTAATGAACACCTATAGAGTCAACACTCTTCACTGATTTTCTCGGCCCCCTAACATGCAGGAAGGCTGAATTTTTCATCAATTCACATTTACACTATAGGCAATCATAGAAATAAATTTGGCTTTGATATCTCTTTTTCTTCTTGGTGTTGCATTTTTCGTGGCCAGCAGTGTATTATTAGTATGCACTGCTAAATGTAAAATTTATTTAATTTCAAAAAACTATCACATTTGATTGCCATCAAGCTGACAAAAAATTAGGATGATTGTATTTCTATAGAGCGGATCAAGGGAGAGAATTTTTGGAATTCCAACCACTCCGTAAAATCTAAAACATATGAATAACAGAAATTGGAGGGTCAAGGTCAGATTCAGTTGAAAGGAAAAGATTCAGATGAATCAGATTCAGTTGAAATTTTAAAATATAATACTTGAAATTTCGTCTAAGGAAAATTTATTACTGAAGTTATAAATGCTTACCACTACTTCCAACCCCTCGAAAATCACTGTTTTGTTGTGTAAAACTTCCAACCACTCCGTAAAATCTAAAACATATGAATAACAGAAATTGGAGGGTCAAGGTCAGATTCAGTTGAAAGGAAAAGATTCAGATGAATCAGATTCAGTTGAAATTTTAAAATATAATACTTGAAATTTCGCTAAGGAAAATTTATTACTGAAGTTATAAATGCTTACCACTACTCTTAAGCGATCATTTGGTGTATAAGCAAAGCACACGACTGAAAACAAGAGCGGTGTTGGGAAACATGTGCTGTTTGATTTGAAATTTCGTCTAAGGAAAATTTATTACTGAAGTTATAAATGCTTACCACTACTTCCAACCCCTCAAAAATCACTGTTTTGTTGTGTAAAACTCTTAAGCGATCGTTTGGTGTATAAGCAAAGCACACGACTGAAAACAAGAGCGGTGTTGGGAAACATGTGCTGTTTGATTTGAGATGATGGTCTATGAAGTTTGATGCAATCCTAGTGCCACCTTATTTATATTTTTCCTGATAAATGTTCATCAAAATTGGCATAGCATAGAATTTATTATTAATGTTCGCTTATCTGGGTAAGATATCACAGGATCATTCCGATTAATATTTTTCTTAAAGTAAGAATGTAAGAAACTTTTCCTCATTTCCCTTTTCTAAATAAAATGAACCAACATAACACCTGGATAATCATTTTCTTTAACGTTAATGGAAATGAAATGTTCTTTTCTTAGAGTTAAATACCTACTGTTTAACTTTTCAAATAGCATATTTAACAATTCCACTACGAAATCTATAAGCGAAAACCGTGCTTTCGGTTTGTCTCATAACTTATGGGCCATAAGTATCATTCTAAAATAGCTCTGCGAACGTTCAGATTGCTACTAAAATGGAGATGGAAAAAATGGAAGTGGTATTTGTTACTAACATTTTAAATTTTTAAAATCATTAAACTTTTTGAGACGAACGAACCCCTTCATATGATATGGATTTTAAGTTACACAAAGTGATTCAAAACTAATGAGGAAAATGACAGGGGGTGGAGACTATCTCGAGACTAGACTATCTCGACGGGCGGCGGAGAAACCATGAGAAGTTAGAACGTGGAGAAGTTGCCAAACACAATGAAACATTTTTTCGGCTAAAATTGCTATTTTTAGAGTTACTATCTCAATGCAGATTACAAAGTGTTAACCTATTTAGAAAAAAAAAACGTTTAAGTTTCTTTTTAGTTTTAGGTTTAGCCTAAGGGATAGTCTTTAAAACGATACAGAAATTATTTAGTTACTGTTGCCTTTTTAATATTTGTAATACGTCTCCATAAGGGAAGAAATTTCAGTTTCTATAAATATGTTACAGCATAATTGGCATGAAAATTTATTTTCTAACCCTAACCGTTTGCCTAACCACCTTTTCAAAATCTTTTGTTCGGTTAAACTCCTTTTAAGATTGCTTCGCCGCCCTTCCAAATCTAGGTGATTCTGAAATGTCTCGGGATAATCTACTGGCAATCATTTTTTTCCATTAGTTTTGAATCACCCTATAAAAAAATTCAGATTCAAAACATTTTTCTCAAAAAAGAGCCCTAGAGTTTGTGAATTGCCCCAACATTTATATCCGTTACTAAAAAGAAAAACTAATATCTTAAGACGCAGAAAAAAATTCATTTTAAGATTCTAATGGACTTTGCACCTAACATCTGGCCGGGTGGGGAAAAATGGTTCAAAGGGGTAAAATGAGTCTAGGGATTTTAAGGGGATAGTGGACCTTCAAATAGGCAAAATCGAACAAATTTCGGAAAAAAAATATTTTTTGATTTTATAATACTCAAAACTAATCTAAATAAGTATCTGAAAACGAAATTGAAAAAAGCGAATAAATAAAAAAATTATACCAGTTTGAAGTTTAGTTACCAAGTGTTTTAACACGTACCGAAACACCTTCGAACGGCCTGTTCTTGCACACGTGTTTTTGGAATGTTCCGCGTCTTTAAAACGTTCCTTGCGACAGAGTTTTTAAGAAAATCAAACCAAACTTTCAACATAGCTTCCTAACAATTAGTTGAAATAAAATTCGTATTGTTTAAGTAATTGATCAACATTAAGTTTGTCAAATTCTGGCTTTAGTACCAGAAAAAGTGAAATTTTTATAAATTTTGAGTATAAGTATACAAAATATTTTCTAGCAAAATAACTACTGAACCAAATAACTAAATAATACCAATTTTTGTTCTTTATGTACTTTTGAGCACTTATTTAATACAATCAAAAAGAAATTTAAAAAATTATGTCGCAAGTGAGATTTTTAAAATTGTCCTTAAAAATTTTGTTTTTTTAATGTAAAAAATTTATTCTTTACTTTTTCATAAAATTTTAAATGGATATAAGGTTTTTATACAGTACTGCACTTATGTACCAAATTTAATAATCATGAGGCAATAAATAAAAAAAAAGGTTTGAAGGTCCACTATCCCCTTAACAGTTTATAATTATAAAATTTAATGTTTTTTTGGCTTGTTGATTATTATTGACACTATACTAGACTGCAACGTTTCTTGAACCCAGTACGTCACAAATGCGGAAGGAGAAATCGGTAAACAAAGCCTGTTGGGTTGTTAGGAGGAGTGTCGGTACGCAAATCGTGATTGAAAAGCACTATAAATACATGGGTTTAACAAAATAATCATATTTTTAAATTGACGTTCTTTATTTCACTCAAAATTCAGACATCGCGATTGGAACTACTACTTTGTTTATTAGTGACGTCGTAGGGTCAATTTAAGTTGCTGTTTAGTATAGTAAAATCAGCATACAAAAAAAAAACATTAAATTTTATAAATATAAACTTAAAATCCCTAGACCTATTTTACCCCACTAGATCCTTTTCACCTACCCTACCAATCTGGTTTTATTCTTCAAAGTTTAAATGGCTGCGTATAATAAAACTGTTTCACTGTACTACAAAAAAGTTTCACTTTACAAAATGGTTTATTACATTTTAGTAACTCTCCTTAAAACTTTCTTTTCGGAGTAAATCTTAAAATTAGAATTTAAAGTTTGCTATATTATCTGAAGGTATCTAAAAATTTAGAGAAATAATCAATAATTACTTAACTTAATAATTACTTAAAACAAATTCAGTTTTTAATTTTACGACACTTACAATGCTCCTTAAAATTACACCATATACTAAAGTATTTAAAAACGCGAGAAACACATCTCTAGTTAAAACCAATAAACACCACCACAAAATGAAAAAAATATTGCAGAATTATTAAAAGTTAACCAAAGATTTTTTAGACTGGAGATTTGTATAAAAGGTTCTTGCGTGTACCTCCCTGTATTTTCACTGGTCTACTCTTTGATTCAAATTATATATCCTACGCGTTTCAGGGAAACGTTTCTTTTAAGAGCTACAGCAAGAGATTAACGATTACCCTTCGATTTCTTGGGTTTCTTCCCTCCGGATTTAGGTTTCTGACCTTCAGGTTCTTGAGCTCCTTGTTTCAGTTTAACTCCCGATTTATTTTCGTTTGCTTTTGATAAGACAGACTTGCTTGTTTGGCTACGGGCTGCATCCGCGTTTACCTTCAGGTTCCTGTCTTACTTCTCAATCGGTTCTTCTACGCATTTGTACTCCGAATACAAGCTTTACCTTCCGCAAAATTACAGAAGACGGAGTTTCCTTCACGAGCTTTTTCATGGCATCAAGTCTCGATTTTAGATCATTTACAACCTCAGATCCCATCACTGCCCAAGCTTTAGCGATGCGCTCCGTGTGTTCTTTTAGGCTCTGAAAATTATCTAAATTCATCAGTAGTACTTCAAATTCTTCCAATCCAGAATCTAAGTAATAGTTAGATGCTGTTTTTAAATAATCATCGTACGACACAATAGGTTTATTTTCACTGCAGAAGAGCAACGCTATTTCCGATATGACGCTTAAAAGTATCAGATACCTATATGAAGAATTTGGATAACGACGAACGGAATACTTGATAAACTTTAATATAAAAAACTTGGCATTATGCTTATCCAAATTTCCGCTAAAGATTCCAAATACCACTTTCAGGTGCTCCCAAAATCTATTTCTATAAGCAAAATGCAAAAGAATAACAGATTTCCCAAGGCTTTCTGTAAAATGATTATCGGTTGTTCTTGAACGCAACTCCCCATAATCTTCCTCCGATATCAAATTATATTGATAAGCCATATATAAATACAAGTCAAAACAAAAAGAATTAGAAACGCCGGGTGCCGGGACTCCGTCGGCAGCAGCAGCCGGAACAACGGGCACAGGGACAACGTCAGCGGCGGCGGCAGCAGCAGAAACACCGGGCGCCGGGACAACGTCGGTGGCAGCGGCGGCGGCAGGAACACCAGGTGCCGGGACTCCGTCGGTGGCGGCAGCAGCAGAAACACCGGGCGCCGGGACAACGTCGGTGGCAGCGGCCGCGGCGGCGGCAGGAACACAAGGTTCCTGGACTCCGTCGGCGGCGGCAGCAGGAACACCGGGCGCCGAGACTACATCGTCATCAGAAGTCCTGGACGCTTTGGCTTCCTCAACAGCTAAATACCCTACCATTAGTTTGAGTGCTAAAAAAGCCACACCAAAACGACCAATAGGATAAGACTCAATTAAAGCTACTATAGTGTCCTTTGTATCTTCGATCATTCTTACTTCAAGTTCTGTAGCTATAGTTCTGTTGCCCTCTGCTCCTCCAAGATTTGTAGCTCTTTCAATCGTTGCTTTTATCGCTAAAAACAACTCAGAAATTTTGTCCAGAAGTTCTTTTACGATATCGGAAGATAATTTGCAGTTTGTTACGCCTTCACTAAAATCAACTCCACATAACGCGATAAAAGCCCTTTCGAGTTCAGAGACCCCTTCGGTACCAGGATGTGCATTCAGTTTGGGAAAGTTGAGATTTTTAGCAGACAAACATAAAGTACGCAAATGTAGAAATGGAATGCTTTTGCCGCTCCTACAACTTGTAACTCTTTCACCCGGCCCCTCTATGGCAAATCGTTGTTTAGAATACAAAAAGTATCTGACCAAATTCTTTTCAAAGTCTGAAGCCTCAGGAATCCTTTTCATAGCAGTTGACACGTCTTCCAATGTCTCATCGTGGTCAACCAAAAATGCTGCTTTAAATGCTATACAATCGGGATCCTTCGTTGACATTTTCGTTCGGGTGGTTCCTCACAGGTCTATATAAAAATTACGATAGTGTTACTGAGAAATATTTTTATAACGTGAAATTTTCCAGAGGACGTTAGTGTTGGCAATCTCGGTAAAGAGTATATTTGTGTTACAACTGCCTGTGATGAGATTGCTCTCTGCCTTTCACGCCAGCACTCTGCGCACTGCTCCGTCGTGAGTTCGATTCTTACCTCGCCCCTGGGTGTGTATTTTCCTTCTTTGTGTCAGTAAAAATTCTGTTGTGTCTGTCTTACTTGACGAAGTATAACCGGATCCTTGAGATCAAGCACACATACCGGAAAATATATGTAACCCAAAACCCAACACAACTGCCTGTGGGGGGGACGGATGGCCTGTTTGGTTAGCTCTCTGCCTTTCACGCCAGCAGTCTGCGCACTGCTCCGTCGTGAGTTCGATTCTCACCTCTCCCCTGGGTGTATTTTTCCTTCTTTGTGTCAGTAAAAATTCTGTTGTGTCTGTCTTACTTGACGAAGGTGTATAAGCGGATCCATGAGATCAAGCACTCATACCGGAAAATATATGTAACCCAAAACCCAACCCAACTGCCTGTGATACTTATGACTGAACTGAGGCCGAATAGTAAATCTTTTCAGCCCCTCTTTTTGGTTAAATTAGTCGGATAAGATGGCAAGTTCGATTTCCTTTTTCTTCAATCCAATATTAGGTAAACAGGAAAGTTCTGTAGCTTCAGGGAGCGTCTGTTTACAGTGCAATGTTTGGTACTTTTCCATTTTTAAGGGGGACGGGATGGCCTGTTCGGTTTGCTCCTCTGCCTTTCACGCCAGCAGTCTGCGCACTGCCCCGTCGTGAGTTCGATTCTCACCTCGCCCCTGGGTGTATTTTCCTTCTTTGTGCCAGTAAAAATTCTGTTGTGTCTGTCTTACTTGACGAAGGTGTATAAGCGGATCCTTGAGATCAAGCACACATACCGGAAAATATATGTAACCAAAAAACCAAACCAAACCATTTTTAAAGCCAATTTAGTGAATTTTGGCTGCTTTTAGTTGCCTCACTTTTTGAGCTTTCCTAAATTCTACAATTAATAAGAATTTTTTTACTTCAAGATCATAGAAAAAGCTTAAGTCCTCATTTTCGTGCTGAAAATCACAAATTTTGTGGGGGAACACCTCTAGACCCTCCTTACTCTGGCACTGGTTTCAATAAACTAGTGATCATCACACTACAAGTAATCCGTGCGAGCTTCCAAAGTGGTACGCAAAAGTCTATTGGATGGTTGGGATCGAACTATCAGGATGCCTCAGAAAAATTTTAAATATAAATTAAACTTTCCCCGTGATATGATAAAAATAACTTTAAAATTTCATTTGTTCATATACATTAAATTTTTTAAATATAAACTGTTAAAATCCCTAGACCTATTTTACCCCACTAGACCCTTTTTCTCTACCCTACCGATCTGGTTTTATTCTTCAAAGTTTAAATGGCTGCGTTTAATAAAACTTTTTCACAGTACTACAAAAAAGTTTCACTTTACAAAATGGTTTATTACATTTTAGTAACTCACCTTAAAACTTTCTTTTCGGAGTAAATCTTAAAACTAGAATTTAAAGTTTGCTATATTATCTGAAGGTATCTAGCCTAGTTTTCTATCTTTAAACGGCTTTTTCTCAAAACAAGGTTTGAAATCTAAAGGCTTTTTTTCCTAATCATCCAAACCACTTCAAACTTTGTAGGCATTATCAGTAACACCTTATTAACATCTTCAGGCATAATAATTGTAATATATTTATTACAATTTTTTTACGGAGCATTAAAGTGGAAACTTAGGGTATTTTTTCGAAAAAGATGCCAAATTTTAGAGGTTTTTTTATTTTTCAGAAACTTTAATAGATAATCAAATTTCCATGCCTACAAGCGACTATACTCGACAGCAACATTTATTGAACCCAGTACGTCACAAATGCGGAAGGAGAAATCGGTAATCAGAAAGCCTGATGGGTTGCTTGGAGGAGTTTCGGTACGCAAATCGTAATTGAAAAGCACTATACATAGGTTTAACCACAGAGAAATATCCTAACAGAGGGTCCACGTGGCTATTTTCTAATGCGTTACTGATGTGAGGGCGCCACACTAGATTCTGGAACGTATGCCGGCCGCTTAAATCTCTCGCCAAATTAGAACTCAGCGCGTGCGCAAAAAGGTGTTTTCGATCTCCCATAGGCAGCCGGCGAACGATTCAGACTGGATCCAGACGCTAGTGAGTTTAGTGCGATCTCAGCGCCACAATTCTCCCAACCTGTAACAAGATGTCATGATTTTCGATTTCCATTATGGCCTATGGCCGTGGACTCTCTGTTCTAGTACTCTGTGGGTTTAACAAAATAATCATATTTTTAAATTGACACTCTTCATTTCACTCCAATTCAGACACCGCGATGGGAACTACTTTGTTAGTGACGTCATAGGGTCAACTTAAGTTGCTGTCTAGTATATATATATGTTTGATTTATGTTAAGGAAAAAAACCAAGTCAAAATAACATATTAAAGGAGGAGTATCAATTTAAATTTACGGTAATTTCGAGCATTTTTTTGAAATTTAAAAAAAATAAAAATTTGAGTTCGCTTTTTAGGCTAAATATGGATTAGTATGAAGTAAATAATACGGTTACAATTTGAGATAATAAAGTATTGTTATTAGAGAAAAAAAAATTTTGGTACCGAGTCCCCTTAAAATAACCTAGACCTATTTTACCCCAGTAGACCCTTTTTCCCTACCCTACCGATCTGGTTTTATTTTTCAGAATTTAAATGGCTGCGTTTAATAAAACTGTTAAACTGTACTACTTTATTAAATAGTTTATTAAATTTTAGTAACTCTCACGTTAAAACTTTCTTTTCGGAGTAAATCTTAAAACTAGACTTTAAAGTTTGCTATATTATCTAAAGACATCTAAAGTTTCAGAAAAATAATCAATAATTACTCAACTCTGAAATGAAAACAAAAGTAAATGTACAATTCAGTTTTTATTTTTACGACACTTACAATACTCCTTAAAATTACACCATATAATAAAGTATTTAAAAACGTGAGAAACTAATCTCTAGTTAAAACCAATAAACACCACCACAAAAGGAAAATATAACACAATTAAAAGTCAACCTAAGATTTTTAAGACTGGAGATATGTATAAAAGGTTCTTGCGTGTACCTCCCTGTATTTTCACTGGTCTAGTCTTTGATTCAAATTATATATCCTACGCGTTTCAGGGAAGCGTATCTTTTAAAAGCTTTTTACCCTTCGATTTCTTGGGTTTCTTCCCTCCGGATTTAGGTTTCTGTTCTTCAAGTTCTTCACCTCTTTGCTTCAGTTTAACTCCCGATTTAGTATCGTTTGCTTTTGATGAGAGAGACTTTCTTCTTTGGCTACGGGCTGCATCCGCGTTACCTTCAGGTTCCAGTCTTGCTTCTCCATCGGTTCCTCTACGCATTTGTACTCCGAATAGACGCTCTACCTTCCGCAAAAATACAGAAGACTGAGTTTCCTTCACGAGCATTTTCATGGGATCAAGTCTCGATTTTAGAGCATTTACAACATCAAATCCCATCACTGCCCAAGCTTTAGCAATGCGCTCCGTGTGTTCTTTTAGGCTCTGAAAATTATCTAAATTCATCAGTAGTACTTCAAATTCTCCCATTCCAGAATCGAAGTAATAGTTAGATGCTGTGTTTAAATAATCATCGTACGACACAATAGGTTTATTTTCACTGCAGAAGAGCAACGCTATTTCCGATATGACGCTTAAAAGTATCAGATACCTATATGAAGAATTTGGATAACGATGAACAGAATCCTCGACAAACTTAGATATAAAATGCAGTGCATTATGCTTAACCAAATTTTCGCTAAAGACACCAAATACCTCTTTCAGGTGCTGCCAAAATCTATTTTTATAAGCAAAATGCAAAAGAATAACAGATTTCCCAAGTCTTTCTGTAAAATGATTATCGGTTGTTCTTGAACGCACCTCCCCATAATCTTCCTCCGATATCAACCTATATAGATAAGCCATATATAAATACAAGTCAAAACAAAAAAAATTAGAAACGCCGGGTGCCGGGACTCCGTCGGCGGCGGCGGCGGCGGCAGCAGCAGCCGGAACAACGGGCGCAGGGACAACGTCAGCGGAGGCGGCAGCAGCAGAAACACCGGGCGCCGGGAGAACGTCGGTGGTGGTGGCAGCAGCAGAAACACCGTGCGCCGGGACAACGTCGGTGGTGGTGGCAGCAGCAGAAACACCGTGCGCCGGGACAACGTCGGTGGTGGTGGCAGCAGCAGAAACACCGGGCGCCGGGACAACGTCGGTGGTGGTGGCAGCAGCAGAAACACCGGGCGCCGGGACAACGTCGGTGGTGGTGGCAGCAGCAGAAACACCGGGCGCCGGGACAACGTCGGTGGTGGTGGCAGCAGCAGAAACACCGGGCACCGGGACAACGTCGGTGGTGGTGGCAGCAGCAGCAGAAACACCGGGCACCGGGACAACGTCGGTGGTGGTGGCAGCAGCAGAAACACCGGGCACCGGGACAACGTCGGTGGTGGTGGCAGCAGCAGAAACACCGGGCGCCGGGACAACGTCGGTGGTGGTGGCAGCAGCAGCAGAAACACCAGGTGCCGGAACTCCGTCGGCGGCAGCAGCAGCATCATGAACACCGGGCGACGGGACTACGTCGTCATCAGAAGTCCTGGACGCATTGGCTTCCTCAACAGCTAAATACCCTACCATTAGATTGAGTGCTAAAAAAGCCACACCAAAACGACCAATAGGATAAGACTCAATTAAAGCTACTATAGTGTCCTTTGTATCTTCGATCATTCTTACTTCAAGTTCTGTAGCTATAGTTCTGTTGCCCTCTGCTCCTCCAAGATTTGTAGCTCTTTCAATCGTTGCTTTTATCGCTAAAAACAACTCAGAAATTTTGTCCAGAAGTTCTTTTACGATATCGGAAGATAATTTTCTGTTTGTTACGTCTTCGGGAAAATCAATTACACATAACGCGATAAAAGCCCTTTCGAGTTCAGAGACCCCTTCGGTACCAGGCTGTGCATTCCGTTCGGTAGCAGACAAACATAAAGCACGCAAATATACAAATGTAATGTGAAGGGGCGAGCATTTTGGAATGCTTTTGCCCTCAAAACCTTTACCATTGGAAGCCGCTAAGTAAAAACTTCTTTGTAAACTTGTAACTCTTTCATCCGGCCCCTCTATGGCAAATCGTTGTTTAGAATACAAAAAGTATCTGACCAAATTCTTTTCCAAGTCTGAAGCCCCAGGAGTCCTTTTCATCGCAGTTGCCACGTCTTCGACTGTCTCATCGCGGTTAACCAAATATGCTTCTTGGATTGCTATACAATCGGGATCCTTCGTTGCCATTTTCGTTCTGGTGGTTCCTCAAAGGTCTTTATAAAAATGACGATAGTGTTACTGAGAAATCCTTTTATAGCGTGAAATTCCAGAGGGCGTTAGTGTTGGCAATCTCGGTAAAGAGTATATTTGTGTTAGAACTGCCTGTGATACTTATGACTGAACTGAGGCCGAATAGTAAATCTTGTCAGCCCCTCTTCTTAGTTAAATTAGTCGGATAAGATGGCAAGTTCTATTTCCTTTTTCTTCAATCCAATATTAGGTAAACTGGAAAGTTCTGTCGCTTCAGGGAGCGTCTGTTTACAGTGCAGTGTTTGGCCCTACGTAATATTGAACTGCCTAAACTTTTAGCTGGAGTCCTCTTATTTTTTTGTATTTCTTAAATCCACTTGGTAAGATGTAAGCAAGGGCTCGAATTTTTTGTCGAATTAATATGGGTTTGCCAGTCGCTCTTCGAATACTCTGATTTGCCTTTAAGTGAAGATGGAAATTTTACGAAGTGGAATAAGAAGATATGCTTATTTTTTAATGAAAATTTCCAAAAGAATAAATTAATTCAGCCCATAAATGAGAAAACCATCAATGAGAGGGAGTAAAAATCAAGTTGGTTTTAACGCCCATCTGACACTGATACCAGTGACGTCACTGGCAGCGGAACAGATTGTCTCGATCACGTGCCAGAGCTTCAAGTAGCCAATCAGAATTGCTTAGGGGGATCGCAAGTCTTAATGGGGGAAAATTAGAAAATAGGGGAAATATATTACATACTTTTAAGCTGTCTAAATCTTAACAATGTAGTCGTTAAAAATGAGGCTGAGTCAACCCCCCCCAAAAAAAACCCAAGTCCGGTTACGGCGTGTCCCAGCCCCACTTAAAAAAATCCTTGCCCCCCCAACCAAAAACTGAAATGACGCCCCTGGCTCTTCACATAAACATAAAAATGAGGGGACGGATGGCCTGTTCGGTTTGCTCTTTGCCTTTCACGCCAGCAGTCTGCGCACTGCACCGTCGTGAGTTCGATTCTCACCTCGCCCCTGGGTGTATTTTCCTTCTTTGTGTCAGTAAAGATTCTGTTGTGTCTGTCTTACTTGACGAAGGTGTATAAGCGGATCCTTGAGATCAAGCACACATACCTGAAAATATATGTAATACCAACCAACCAACCAATCATAAAAATGAAAAATGCTCGTGACGCATCGTTTCCGCTGCCTGTGACGCCACGCTTGTACCGATAGCCAATCATTTCCCATTGAATTGGATTAGGTGAAGGAGATTGAAAGTAAGGGATTATTTTATATCAAAGTAGGAAAACTAAATATCTCTTTCTTCCTCCTTTCTATATATTTCATTGTTTAATTTTCATTATTTTTTTTCGTGGGTGTGCCGAAATCTATATCATCGACAGGGCATTATACCAATTCAATCTTTAATTAAAAATTTAATTTAATTTTTTTTAATAAATTAATTACTATTACGATTTATCAATGATAAGATCCTTTCATACATACAGTTGAAGGATGTCAACAGCAATCACCTGGTTTGGTTTTTGGTTACATATATTTTTCCGGTCTGTGTGCTTGATCTCTAGGATCCGCTTATAAACCTTCGTCAAGTAAGACAGACACAACAGAATATTTTACTGAACAAAGAGAGAGAAAATACACCCAGGGCAAAGGCCGGAATCGAACCGACGGCCGATACAGTGCACACACTGCTAGCGTGGTTGTCTGTACGTAACACAACCAGGTCACTCGCCCCCCCCCGGCAATCACCTTAATTAAAACCCATTTTCTCATTAGTTTATCTGTTTCATTTTTTCATACATCCTATACCTGCAACTTTTCAATGCATGGATGATAATTCCTAAATGATCATTTAAAATTTTTTAAGGTAGACCTAGGTCTAATTTTACTTCAGTATTACAAGTTGAAACATAGGTACTGAAACTTTGAGAGTACTATTTAAAAGACAAATTTATCCACAAAATACTGGATGATCAAATCTTTATAATCTCATGGCATGCTTTAGGAAAATCTACCAAATAATGTGTGTTTTCTTAGTAAACTCAAGTCTTCTATATTTTGCGTGTTTTTAATTTCAATTTTTTTTGTAATCCATAGTATTAATTAATAGTAATTTTTCATCGATATTTAGTCTTCATGTTGGTTCTGAATTATTTTTTTTTAGTTTTATTATTTTCTCACTCATTTTACAAACAATTTTCTGTTTGACACCCTTTTCTCTTTTATTACGTAAATCTCTAATAATTTTTAGACATCACCGAATTTATTATCTGACTTCTAAATCTAAATTATTTACATTAAAAATTTTTATTGTAAGTTATTTAACCAAGATTTTGTCGCAAACATGAAATGCCGGATTCATCTGCTAAGAATCCACACGAATCTCCTTTTTTTCATACAATCTAGAACCTGCTGCTCAGCTAAAATGAACGAAATTTTTACATTCCAATAAAATTAAAAAAAGTTTCTCATCCTCACATACTATATTTTTAGTTTACAATGCAGAAAAAAGAATTCGACACACATTTCATTGCCTATTCTTCAGAAGATAGGAGGTGGCCCCGTGACTAACTCACCACTTGCTAGGTAATTAAACACCTGTTTGTTGATGGAAAAAAAAAGGCTGAGGACAAAAGGTGACTGGACCCCGGGAAAGCACAGAGGTTCGAATTTCAAAAGAAATGCGATTTGCAAAAATTACCAACAATTATTTATACCCTCATAATTAATTAAAACAAATTATAAGTATGTATCTTTATTTTTTTGTAGTTAAACAAATGTTTTAAAAAATGTTCCCAAAATGGGAGCTTTGGCACTTAATGGGTTGAGAGTAACGGCCATTTATATGCTGATGATTTTTTTTAGAAAAGCTTAAAGAAAAAATGTTTTGGTTTCAACGTCAATCAGTGGCTGCTCGTGGGTAGTTCATTTGGGGGTTCACAAATATGGATTTTGAAAATACAATATAACAATCTCTCACACAATTATATTTAATTATAATAATAGTTACGAAAATAAATTTCATTGGTATGAGGTTATACTCATCCAACGAGAAGTAGCATTTCATTTGCTAACTAAAGAATAACAAATGAAGACTTCTTACTTCTTAGTACTAGTTTATTTCAAAACACAAGCATGCCGATTTACAATGAAAATCTATTTCAAATATCTTTTCGAAATCTCTGGTTTGTCACTCAAATTATTGTGTTTTGGCCTAGCATATTTTTCCAACAACAATAAAACATTAAATTTTATAAATAATTTTTTTAAACCACTTAAAACACACAAACCTAAGAGATTAAAAGAAAATGTAACTGTTTTTCGATCGCACGTGCCGTTGAAGGCAAAATATTCGTATTTCTTTATACGAAGTAAATTTATAAAACGAAATTACGGGTCTAGGGTTTAAATTTATGGTAATTTAAGTTCATTCTAGTTAGATCTTATTACCTATTTTCTCAGCTGAACAGAACACTATTTCTTAAGATAAAGTTGGATGGATTACTTTGCTCTCAAATATTTTTATTGAAAATATTCTTTATTTAGAATCATGAAAAATATCATGCCAAGAGGTCGCAAGAGATTAGTAAAATGCCTTAGATATCTATCTAGTATTTATTTGGTATTTGGTACTGTCAAAAATATTTTTTTTAATGCTATTGTATTTAATGTATGCAAAATATAAGAACTTTTTTAATAAAAGCGTGATGTTTGTGGTATCCTTTTTTAATTTACCATAAATACTTTAAGTTTTAGTTTAACCAGTAAATTAACGTTTACTTGTATTTCCTTGAAATTTAATATGAAACAAAATCTTAATTATCTAATTTATTGTAAATTTTTTTGTTTTCGAATACTCCATAAACACGATTGAAAAGTCTAAACAAATGAGCTTACATTAACATTTATGAATCATCTTTATTGATTCATCCTACAAGTGGTATTATCTAGACCAGGGATTGCCAACCTGTGGTACGGGAATACATTGAAGAATTTGGATTAAAATGTTTGTAGGGTACGGTCATCAATGAAGTTTCAATGATCCGTCCATCCCCTCTTAACTCATCTGTTCCAATTTTTTTTATGATTTCATATTAATAGTTTTGGTTGAATAGTTCGTGCGGGCCAAATCTCCTTTTAGGTGCCTGAATGACAGTAATATCCATCCACCCCATTGTTGCAGTTTTTTCTAATTTAGTAGGTACACTTTATTGGATAACTTATAAACATGTAAGATTCTTTTTTCACTGAAGTATTACATGTAGATAACTTTCGGGTTTTGGATATTTTTCTCAAGTTATTGACTGATTAGGTGATTTTCAAATTGCCAAGTGTTTCAAAATGCGTTAAAAATGCGTTTCTAAAATTCTTCGTGGGAGTACCCCCGTACTAGTTTTTACATCTCCACTACTCTGACGTACGCGAAAATTTACATTTTGATTTTGTACGTAACAATTTACTGAGTAGTAATACGATTTTTCGTAAAATTATCATAATCAGTCTATGAATAATATTTTGTACTTTTTATAGTTTCGTATAGATTGGAAAAAGCAGAAATGGTATGGGTAAGTTTTATTTCCCAAATAGTGGAACTCTTTCCAAAAAGGTTGGACACCCCTGATCTGGACCCATGTATATGAATTATGTATAACAAATATGCTGCAATTAATAATTTGTTACGGATCCCTTTTACCTAAAACTAAGTCAAATACTTCACTTTTGTTTAGGTATGAGACAATTTTATCTATGAATATATTCCAGATCTATTCGTAGAGAGCATATTAATACTCACCACTTAATAAGACAAGACGTAAGAAAATGATTCTCATTGGTCACAAATGATGAAACATCATGTCCATAATAGTCTTTCATCTTCTTCGATTATCATTTGTCAAAAGGAAAACTAATCTATAATAAATCATTCTTCCTTTCGGTTCTTATCCAACGCACACACTGAAAGGATTCTAGGGTTAATCTGAGACTATTTGCGTGTGAAGTCATTTACTTTATGATTTACCATCAAAGTACTGAATTGGTCTGAATATAAAAAGGGGTTAATTTAGACCGTGAAATTGACATTTCTATCAGTGCACCGAATTGCGTACGAAGTGGATCATAAAAATGCACGCTTAAAAAAGCGAAACAAATCTGTTTTGATTTTTTTTTAACTGGGGTTTTAAATGAAGGTGAAAAACATGACAAAAAGTGTGGCTAGAAATAATTTACGCTTTTCACCCCCTGCAATAAATATTCTAGCAAAAATTATTTTAATTGTATAATATTTATAAAATAGCATTTAACTGATAAAGAATAGCATTTGAAATCCTAACGTACATTTATATACAAACATATTACAAAAACTACTGAAAATTTAATAACTTTAATAAAAAATAATTACCTTGTTTTGATTTAAAGAGATAAGCTTTAAACTATTCTAAGAATATATCCAGCCTTGTCAACTTATATATCATATTTTTAAGTTTTTAAATGTTTTGAGAAAAATGATCAATTCTTTGAATTTCATTCATTAAATATGGAGAAAGGTCCTAAAAGCAAAAAATTATTTAACTGTTTCTAAAATAAGCAAGCAACTGCAACCACCTAGAACAAATTGTTCATGTTTATTAAAACGCATAACACAGCAGCCCAAATGAACAAACTAAGCTTCAGATCGCTCCAAGTGATAGGGTACACATAATAAATTTATAAAACTGGTTGCTTTACAATGTCATTTATATTTTCCTTTAGAAGAATAATTTCATCCGAATATAAACCTTCAGGAGGTCGGAAACTAATTTACCTTGTAGAGCCATGGCCAGAGTTAAAATTGTTTGCGCTAGAGTTCAGCTAAATTAGTTTTGGGGTTTAAGACATTTTACTCGAAATTTGATAGGTATTGATCAGTAATTTGTATCCTGTTATGGTAGTATATCACAAGTTTTCTAGTAAAGATAAGAATTGGACAATACCTAAGTAAAACGAATAGCTACGATCTACAATTGAAGAAATATTAGCGTTTCCATAATGAGTTTTTGACGCATTTTAACGTTTAATATGAAAACATTTCTTTAATTTATAAATGATACTATATTAATTTATAGTACTTGTGCTTACAATCGTATTTTAAGCAACCCATTTTAACTCGCCCTTTACTCATGCTATTTTAAACAACTAACCATCTTACCATTTACCAATTTCACTTTTAAAATGAAATAAGCAATGTAAGCGAGGACTGAAAATTTCAAATAATACGAAATAAGCGATTAGCTAGTTAACAAACGTCGTGCATATTTAAAGGTAACAAAATTGGAATTTCGAAATTTGTTTCAGTAAAAATAAGGCATTCAAAAAAACATTTATCCGTACCTTTAACCTACACATATATTTCATTCAATAAATTACTAAGCTTTCACAAATTGCACTAATGAATTACGGTTTTTTTTTAAGTTTGAAATAAAATTTTATATTCCCTCTACTATACTTACTTTTTTTAATTAAATCAAAAATAGTATACCATTTCTCCTTTAATTGAAACTCTGCCTGAATGAAAGATTCAGAAAGCCAGTTGCAAAATATTTATAGATATTTTAACCGAAAATGCACCCAGGAGGTAGTAAATAATATTTCCATGTGTTTCATTTATCCTTTCAAACTCAGAGCAACCACCGAACTTTCTTGGAGAGGTGCAAAGTTTTCCAGTTATCTCAAAGGAAACTTCCTTTTTCAAGTTGATAGCAAACATCACAAAATTATTACAATTTTGGAACATATGTATGTGTGGATACAATAACTTGGGTTCGAGGTATGAAAACGAAACAAGATTCCACTCTTGAAGAAAGGTACGAGATGTGAGCATTACGTACAGAAAATATTTTTCTTAGATGTGGAGAACTCTCAGTTATACGTATTGTGCACCTTTAGAGGTGGGTTTATTACGGATATAGTCACAGTCGTTAAGTATAACAAATTATTATTTTATTAATTTTGCTTGAAAAGTGAAACCTTTCGTTAAAAATAACTTTGTGTGTATGCTTTGTAATCTTAGAAATGTTTAAGTATCAACTTTTTATAACAATTAATGACATTTGAAAGAAATATTTCAAATTGAATCGTCAGTTTTAAAAAGGGAATAAGTCCAAAAAATGACAAATTGAATTTTTGTTCTCAAAACTCCAAGCTATTGCACTACACATGAGTGGAAAGAGGGGGGAAATAACTACCCCCTAATGGGAGATATAGCCCCTTGAAGTTGCGAAATCAATGTCCATTCATTGTATTTTTTCAGTTAATTTGGAATTAAAGTTAATTGTCTTGTTGTTCTTATTCTTTGGTCTGGAAACTTAGCCAAAATAAAATTTGATTTGAATTTAAAAGCGTTTTTTCCTTTTTTTAAACCAATGAATGTTTGACTCCATTGATATTAACTTACTCCATTGATAGCGCCTTAATGACTCAGTTTCATAGTAATTTTTAATTTTATTCGTCTTAGTCTTTCCATCTTTCACTTTTTGCTGTGAACTAAACATAAATTTAATTTAATTGTTAATTTAAGGGGTTTTTAAGATTTTTGTACAGCTGAAATTTCATAAGGTGTAAGAAGGGAATAAGTCCATCTTTTTTAAACTGTAAAACATTTTTAAATACACTTATAATTTTTTCGATGATTGTTCTGTATTCTTAACAGTGTCATGAATTACCTGTAAAATTTTGGTGGCTATAGGATAAAAATTCCATTACTTTTACAGTTTCTTTCGATTTTCTCAAAACTTCGTTTTTTGACTTATTCCCTTCTTGTAACTGACGATTCAATTTATTTGGTGTGTTTTTTAACCCTTTCAAACCTAAACTGCTACTAATTCGTTAATCTATAGAAAGTTTGGGGAGATCAAACTTAAAGAGTTAAATGACCACTAGCCAATTGTAAAAGTCTATGGGATTTTTTTTTTTTTTTGAAATTTCCCTCCCAGGTGCACTCCTCTCGTGCTGTTACAAATGCTGAAACATTACCAGCAAATTTTGTCAGGTCTTTAGACCAATTTTTGTTCCCCGCGCATCTCAAAAGTAGTTTTCCTGTGTTAATGTATAGGGGGAAAATGAAAATATCTTAATTTTTTTTAGTTTTCAATTTAATACGCCTGAACGCTGTCAATATTGAGTTAAAACCTATATATCACCTTTGGGATATCATTGTACCAAGATCCTATTGGGAAAACATTCAATAGCACCTACTGGGGGATATTCCCCGAAGGTTAAAAGCGTACTGCATAATAAGCATTGGCTTATGGTATAGGAAATCAGTTAATAGAAGTGGGCGGAGGTCAAAACAACTGAGCTAAAATTTAACATACATTTATATTTTACTAATGCGAAAAGGATAGAGGTTGACACCTAGAAAAAAGGTTTTAAAATACTCAAGTGACCTTTATTCACCTTTATTCAGCTCCCGCCTCCTCTTTTCTATAGGTGAGAGTGCGTTTTACCTACTATATTGTTAAAATCCGTATACCCATTTTACCCCCCCCCCCAACCAAAAATTTATAAATACATTTTTAAATATAAATTTTAAAAAGTATACATACAGATCTAAATGTGCTTTAAATACATTAATGATAAAAGCTTATTTTTTTCATGACAGTTTATGACATTTGATTTTTCTACTATTTTTCCCCCAAAACAAAACACAGTTTCGAGTTTTTGGAGCAGCGATCAAATCGAAAAAGTAAAGTGGGCACAGAAACTATTGTTCTCAAAAGAAAATTTTGGCATAAAACGTTTGAAAATCACGTTCGGAGAAGTTTTATGGTTCACTCTAGAGCTTATGATGACTGAAAATTTATGTTTTTTTGGAACTGTCACCCAAAATGGTTCTTACAGCCACTGGTAACGCAAAAATGTATGACTGATGTCAGAGCTGTCAAGAATCTTACAATTCCTTCTTCCTATTACCACAAAGCAATGTCCTTGAAAAAAAGTAGTATGACATATTTTCATATTAAAGACAAAGATATTTAATTCCGATTTTTGTAGTAACGGAAATTAACATCTTTGACCCCCTCAATTTGCTTTCCCTTAATTTTTAATCTTTCATAAACTAGTTCAAAAATAAAAAAATCATTTCTTTCCTAAATTATCAAGTTTTCTAATAAATGGATCTTCGTGTTAAGCATTTACAAAAAACTTCGTGTTAAGCATTTACAAACAAAAAAACAAACATTAAGTACTTTTAAAGTACAGTCGTGGAAAAAAAAACGTTACAGTGGACGTTGTGAGCAAACGGCTAGGGTTAGAAGGGTACTTTAAACGCCAATTTTCATGAAATTTGAAAATAAGCTATAACATAAGTCCTTAGGGGGCCGTCTACATATTAAACGAAACACTAACTTTTTTTTTCTACGGACGCCAACAAAGATTATCCTTGATTCTGAAAGAGCACCCCTCAAAACCCCTAAATTCCAAGTTTCATATCATTTTGGTCAAAAATAAAGCAAGGAGGAGGGGTTGAACTACGTAGAATTTAGGTCGAAATCTCGTATCTCGTAGATTTTGATCCCTATAGCCATTAACCCCGTGCAAGCAGTAGGAAATTTCAAACAGAAAATTTCCGCCAAACTCTAATCGCCAAAGTTATATAGCTTATGAAAATTACGGTAACCCGCAAAACATAATACATTAACTCAAACCTTTGGTCACATTTGTTATTAACACCTTGTAAATGTAGCCATGTGGCCTAACGGTTAGTGTGCTAGATCAGAAAAATTTAGACCCAGGTTCAAATCCCGTACCAACCCTGGGTGATTTCATTTTACAAATATAATTTTAAAAAGTTAAAGATACCTCAAATTTATTAAACTTATATTTGAAGTTATTGTTACAATACTCTTATTTTTGACTATTATTTTTAGCAAAGAAAAACAAATTAGAACTTTTTTGCGATATGTAATATTTTTTATTTGTCATTATATTTTGATAACGTTTTAACTAAATATTTTTGTTACCATTGTTAAGTTATTTAAGGAATTTAACAACTTTCATACAAAAAAATACTTAACAATATTCAACTAAAAATTTCAGCGGCATTTTTAAATTTGAAGTATGTTTGAATTACATGAATAAAAGTCACAAATACAAAAAAGGCCAGACATTTTCCTAGTTTTTTAACAATTTCAAATTTAGTAAAGCCCATGCTTTCTCTACATAAATTTCAGAAAGGAATTTGATTTTAAATATAAGTCAGGTTTTAAGAATTTTTTTATACTTAATAAGAACGGTATTATCTTAAATTCATTGTCTATTAAATTTAATTCAATGTTTTAAATTTCAGTTAATTTAAGACTGATATTAATTGCAATCAAGATAAAAAAATATAGAAAAAATAATCAGCTAGCTAAAGAAATTGTGGAATGTTTAATACTATGTATTTAATTCGGTAATCACAGCATTTATGTAATTTGCACGACCCATTAATCGCACGTTTACAAGAAGTCTCGAAAGGTCCTTTCCCAACTTAACATGGAGTTTTGTAAAACCATGGCAAACATGATTTTTATAGGAATTATTAATGGCCGCAAATGTAAACTGTGTCTGCTAGAGGACAATGTTCGCTAGTGAAGAGGCAAGGTTCAAATGTTGTAGTATCAATTTTTATTACATATTTGGAGAAAGCGCCGCTAACCTCCTTTTTCACATTCAATTCATTATTTTACAGATCGTCTTTAAATTGGAAAGGGATTTGCTTTACTAATTATCATTAGAATTTAATGAAATTTGGTTTACAGGAGTTTACTTGTGCTCTCTCCAAATATATAAAAAGAAATGTTATTTTTTTTTCGTAGAATAAAGAAGTTAAACGTTTTCCCCTTCGCCTGCGAACATTGTCCTCTAGCGGACGTGAATTCCCACGAAACTGATGTTTTGTCATGGTATGACATTCCTGCATGTTATGTTTTGGCAAGGACCTTTCGAGACCAGCAGCACCAACTATCCCGAAATCCAAAACCCCTTTGAGGCAAGAGGTTTGTGATAACGGTGTCGGATACAATGTGCAAGGAAACTAAAATAGACTGACATCATTAACTTAATGATAAATAAAATAGCGGTGACCACAAAATAAAAAGATTAACACTATAATTGAAATTCAATTACCACTTTTAATTTAACAATATTTCTTATATAATCAATAAATAGCTGGCATTGCTCAGAAATCGGGGCAATAGCAGCTTAAGGTGCTAAAGCCCTAAAACAGTTAATTAGGGGACTTCCATAAATTACGTGAGGTCAAAAAGGGGGAGGAGGGGCCCAGCAAAATCTCACCTGGGGGAGGGGGAGTCAATTAAAATCTCACGTCGATTTTTAATTTAAAAAATACACGTTTTTTCTTTAAATTTTCTTGCAAAACTACTGGAAAAATGCGAAAATTAGTCAAAAAGTGATTGAAAAATTTCACTAGAGGGGGAGTAATTTATGGATGTCCCCTCACACAATTCTCAGCTGAAGCGTGTTATTGCACCCTATTTTGTGTTGTAGAAAAAGTTATCGATTCCCTAAAAACATACACACCCTATATCACAAAAATGTATTCCGAGAATATTTACTTGGATTATTTTTTATCAATGAGTTTTTAGACCTGGGTGGTGCAGAAAGGGCTATAGGGCAGAAAAATTACAGCCAAATTAGATGTCTTAATTTCCAATCAGAGTTAATTACAACAGATTGTTCTGAAAATAGGTTTAAAAAAGGTATTTCAAAAATATATACAGATCGAAAAAAATTTACTTCAGTAAAATTAAGTTCTTGTAAATTGATTATTCTCTTCATGACACTGAAGGTTATATCATTTTAAATATTCAAAACCATTGAACTTAATATTGAAAGCTTGTCTTGTCATCAGCATTAATATTAATTTGGAATTTTATTCACTGAGCACAACGCTTCGAAATTTAAAAAATTCTCTTTAAAAGTGATTTAAACTATGCACCCAATCTAATGAAATCTCAATATTAAATAAGAATTATAAACTAGTTAATAATAACAATAATAAGCATTATATTTAAAATTTTAATTGATGTTTCATTTTTATATCTTAATATGGACATATTTTAAACATGCTAATTTCATGAATATTCAAAGAAAATGTTTATTTCTTAGCTAGAAAATCCTATTAGAATTATTATATAATTATTAATTTAAAAAACACCAAAAAAATATCAAGCTTTCTGTATTAAAGTATTTTCACAAGAACTTCTAAGGCGCAAAAATCTGTTTTATTAATTAGTAAATTTTCTAGCTTTTATAAATAAGACCACTAAATTTTTTTGCCTTTTCAAAACCAACTGTTAATTTATTTTTAATAAATGGTAATAAAACTGTATAAATTTGTTTGAAATATATTTAAATATGAAAAGGTATCCAACATTTATTCAGCTTTAAGTTTGTCTATATCCCTATGGGGTAATTTAAAACATTGAGATTTTGGACTTTTAAAGACTTTTAACAACGGGGACAGAACCTACAAACTAGCGATCACGAGCCTGTTACTCTACCGACTAGGCTACCATTTAGGAAATTCAAATCGGAAGAAAAAATTGCGCCAAAGCATAGATAAATAGCCAAATCTGTTTTAACTTCCTCGGAATTTAACATAATTGTTGCCAATTTTTTCCTCTTAGAAGTTAAGTCCCGCTAAATTCCTTCCAACTGCATATTCACCCCAGGGCTTTGTTTTTGACCCAAATTATATGAAATTTGGTATTTAGGGGTTTTAGGGGATGCACTTTCTGGATCTCTAATGATCGTTGATGGCGTCCGTAGAACAAAAAAAAGTTAGTGTTTCGTTTAATATGTAACCGACCCCCTAAGAACTTAAATTATAGCTTATTTTCAAGCAGACATTATTTCATGAAAATTGGCGTTTAAATTATCCTTCTAACCCTAGCCGATCGCTCACAATGTCCACTGTAACGGTTTTTTTTTTCCACGACTGTACATATTGCAATAAAATCAAACTGGGAATTCTCTTTAACGAGAGGTTCTTACGATAAAACTTTCTCGCGATAAACCGAACAAAACATCCTTTTGTTTTTGAAGTATTATACATTAAAATTTTGACTGTCACAATGATGCAAAAGAATCCGATTTTTTATAAAATAGCATTTCAAATATTTCTTCGTCAGAAATACATTAAAGAGGAAACTGAGTTAAGTACACCTGTATTTTATTAAAAGATGTTTTGGAATTGAAAATATCTTTAGATGGAGAAAGGGATGGAAATTTAAAAATATAAATATTTGATTTACTGTATAAAAACATAGTACCGTGGTACACTGAAACGTTTTGGGCAAATTACTGCTTGCTGCACCCATCAAAGGATAAAACATTTTGTTTATTTTCGCATAAATATTTAGAATGTGTTGGTTGAATTTGTAAATAAAAAAAAAACGAATACTAAACATTTCAATATTTGTTTAAACTGTTTCCCTTTTTATAATCCTTCAATTTGTGTGTCCTCTGTATCAGAAATTTCTCAAGTGCACTGTTTCAATCCTTAAAAATTTATATGTCCTTATGTCTATTTTAACTTTCTCAAAGCATAAATGTTAATTCCAGAGCGCGCGAGTGACAACGCAATTGAGAGAGTCTTTCGGACTCTTCCGCGGGGGCTTCTGGGGCTCTAACACCTCAACCGCTTTTAGTAAAAATTATTGCTGCATATTGGCATCAAATTTGGGTCCTTCGGGAAGGGTTAGGACCCTTCTAAGGTGAATTGAGTAAAAAATAAGAAAAAATATCGTATAAAAACTTCTATAATTTTTAGGTACTTTTTTTGCCTTTTTAGGGAGGTAATAACCCCTTAAACCTATTCATTTGCCACAAAATTTCATATTTTAGAACTGTCAACCTTCCTTGTCCCTTTGGGAGTAATTTAAGCACTTAAGTAATGCTTTTTAACCCTGAAAATCGAATTCAAAGTCATTAAGTCATCAAAAAACGTAAAAAGGGGGAGGGGCCGTTCCCCGAAAACCCCGAGCTCATTGAAAATTTTGATGGTGATTTTCGTGTTCAGCGTCCCAAAATCTATAAGAAATGACCGTTTTCATCAAGGAAAAAATTTTGAAGGTCCAATTTGTTGAACAGAGTGTATTTTTAATTTGTATAAAGTTTTAACTTGTATACAGGGTGTATCTGAAATGATGCGACAAACTTTGAGGGTGATAGTACTCATCAAGACGAACAAGAATTGGTATAGAAAGGTGGGTCGCAGATACGCCGTTAAAGAGCTAGGACCTAATGTATAGCGAGTGCGTTTCAAAAGGCAGTTTTTGGAAGGCCTGTGCGACGAAACAAAACATTATAAAATGAAAAACATTATTGCGTGAGGTACAGGAGTATCCGTACAACTTAATTCCTCAATGTGATAGAAATTGGACCACTTGCTAAACCGTGGGGTGAGTTTTAAAACGTGCAATATTCATCTTTTAGCCAAAGAATGGAGTTCCCTTACATTAGTGTAATGGTACTTAGAAAAATGATGATCGGGGAAGGAATTTTCAATGATAATACATTGATCATTGGAACTGTATGATCATTGAAAACTCCTTCCCCGATCATCATTTTTCTAAGTACCATTAAGGGAACTCCATTCTTTGGCTAACTGGCGCATAATATCCTAAAGTGGATCGTGCGCCATAAAACACTAACGAACCAACCAACCATTCTTTGGCTAAAAGATGAATATTGCACGTTTTAAAACTCACCCCACGGTTTAGCAAGTGGTCCAATTTCTATCACATTGAGGATTTTAGTACGGATACTCCTGTGCCTCATGCAATAATGTTTTTCATTTTATTATGTTTTGTTTCGTCACACGGGCCTTCTAAAAACGGCCTTTTGAAACGCACTCACTACATTAGGTCCTAGCTCTTTAACGGCGTATCTGCGACCCCCTTTCTATACCAATTCTTGTTCGTCTTGATGAGTACTATCACCCCTCAAAGTTTGTCGCATCATTTCAGATACACCCTGTAGTATAAAGGTTTTGAGTTTCTTCCCTTTAGCCTAAGGGATAGTCTATAAACGACAGAAATTATTTAGTTACTGTCGCCTTTTTTAATATTAGAAAAACGACCCCATAAGGGAAGAAATTTCAGTTTTTATAAATATGTTAAAGCATAATTGGCATGAAAATTTAATTTCTAACCCTAACCATTTGCCAAACAATAACCACCTTTTTCAAACCTTTTGTGCGGTTCAACTCCTTAAGATTACTTCGCCACCCAGCCCACCCAAATCAAGGCGATTTGGAATTCTTAGGGTAATCTACCGACAAATATTTTGGCCCATTAGTTTTGAATCAGCCTGTCATAACATTTTTCTAAAAGCATTACCAGTTCGTGAATTACATCTCAACATATTTATCCGTTACTAATAACGAAAATCTTATTCTAAGAAGTTAAAAACAGCATTTAAAAATTCTTATAAAGGTGCGCCTAAATGATAACATCAGCACAAAACTACATAGCGATCTAGTTTTAAATGGCTGCGTTTAATAAAAGTGTTTTACTGTACAAAAGGAATTTCGCATTACAAAATGGTTTATTACATTTTAGGAATTTTCTCACCTTAAAACTTACTTTCCGGTGTAAAAATTATCATCTAAAGATATAAAATCATAAAAAGATATCGACAGTTTTAGAAAAACAATCAATATATACTTAAATTTGAAATGAAAACAAAACATAAATGCAATTCAGTTTTTATTTTTACGACACTTACAATGCTTCTTAAAATTACACCATGTACTAAAGTATTTAAAAATGCGAGAAACTTATCTCTAGTTAAAATCAATAAAAACCACCACAAAAGGAAAATTTGTAGAACCAAATGTAAATCAGATTTGAGTAAAAGGTTCTTACGTGTACTCTCCCAGTATCGTCACTGGTCTAGGCTTCGATTCAAATTGTATGTCCATTTTAAACAAGTTCAGAATTTCTTTTAAAAGCTACACGAATATATTAAAGTTTACCCTTGCTGACACCTTGGGTTGGAGTTTCATTTTCTTTTCCATAAAAACCCTTTCATTTTTTTACCTTTCCTCACCTTCTTGCTTTGTTTAGATCCAGATATAGTTTCGTTTGCTTTAGACAAGAGGGACTTGTTCCCTTGGCTACGAGCTATACATCCGCATTATCTTTGTGGTCCAGTGTTGCTTTTCCATCGGATCCTTTACACGATGGTACCCCGGATAGAGGTTTTATATTCTGATCTAGTAGATTAGCCGGAGGTAATCTTTCCCTTTGGAGCTGTTTCAAACGGGTAAATTGGCGAAATCTTGAAGCCGTAAATCCCATCGTTGTCCAAGCTTTAGCAATGCGATCCGTGTGTTCTTTTAGGCTCTGAAAATTATCTGCCCCCTTTAGATGTTTTTCAAAATCTATCATTTTATAATCGCGGTAGTATTTGAACACGTTATCTAAGTAATCCTTGGGACTCGCAACAGTGTTATTTTCACTGTAGGTGAGCAACGTTACCTCCGATAGGAAGCTTAAAAGTACTAAATACCTATATGAAGAATCTGGGTAACTACAAAAAGAATCCTTGACAAACTTCGAGATGAAAAAGATAGCATTATGTTTTTTCAAGTTGTCCCTGAAATAACCAAATACCCCGGCCATGTGCTCCAAATATTTCTTTTTATAAGCAAAACTTAAAAGAATAACAGATTTCCCAATGTTTTCTGTAAAATGACTAGTGATTTCTCTTGAAGAATTGCACCTATAATATTCCCCTGACACCAAATTATATTTATAAGCCATATATAAATACAAGTCCTCATGAAAAGGTTTAGAACTTTGGTTTGTTACAGCTAAAAAATGTCTCACGTCAGCAGAAAACAAGGACCCCGTGGCTCCATTGTTTGCAGAAATTCCAGGCGCCGGGACTCCAGCGTCAGCAGAAACACCGGGCGCCGGGACTCCAGCGTCAGCAGAAACACCGGGCGCCGGGACTCCAGCGTCAGCAGAAACACCGGGCGCCGGGACTCCAGCGTCAGCAGAAACACCGGGCGCCGGGACTCCAGCGTCAGCAGAAACACCGGGCGCCGGGACTCCGGGGTCAGCAGAAACACCGGGCGCCGGGACTCCGGGGTCAGCAGAAACACCGGGCGCCGGGACTCCGGGGTCAGCAGAAACACCGGGCGCCGGGACTCCGGGGTCAGCAGAAACACCGGGCGCCGGGACTCCGGGGTCAGCAGAAACACCGGGCGCCGGGACTCCGGGGTCAGCAGAAACACCGGGCGCCAGGACTCCAGCGTCAACACTCCTGGATGTATTGGCTTCTTCACCAGCTAAATACCCAACCATTAGATTGAGGGCGAAAAAAGCTATTGCACGATCTGACGTATTAACACCGTCATTATCACTCTGAAGTGATAACACTCTGACTAAACGGTTCTTTAAATATTCGAGAATTTTTTCTTCAAGCGCTGTAGCTGTAGTTTTTTTGTCCTCTGCTCCAAGAACATCTCTTTCAAAAGCTGTAGCTCTTTTAATCGTTGCTTTTATCGCAATAAACAAAGCTGCAAGTTTGTCCTCAAGTTCCTTTGACATAATAGAAGATAAAGACAACGCGATAAAAGCCCTTTCGGGTTCAGAAACCTCTTCGGTACAAGGCTGTGCATTGTTAGCAGCATAACATAAACTACGCATGTGTAAATATGTATGGTAAAGGACTGAATTGCCTGGATTGATTTTGCCCTTCACACATTCATGATGGAAATACATTAAGTTGTAACTTCTTTGAAAACTTGTAACAGTTTCATTCAGCACCTCTCTGGCAAAATGTTGTTTAGAAAACAAAAACAATTTGACCAAAGTCTTTTCAAAGTCTGAAGCCTCAGCCATCCTACTCATCGCAGCTGACCCGTCATCGACTCCCTCAGCAGCTAAATACCCAACCATTAGATTAAGGGCGAAAAAAGCTATTGCACGATTTGACGTATTAACACCGTCATTATCATTCTGAAGTATTATCAGTTTGACTAAACCGTTCTTTAAATATCCGAGAATTTTTTCTTCAAGCGCTGTAGCTGTAGTTTTTTTGTCCTCTGCTCCAAGAACACCTCTTTCAAAAGCTGTAGCTCTTTTAATCGTTGCTTTTATCGCAATAAACAACGCAGCAAGTTTGTCCTCAAGTTCCTTTGACATACTAGATGATAAAGACAACGCGATAAAAGCCCTTTCGGGTTCAGAAATCTCTTCGGTACAAGGCTGTGCATTGTTAGCAGCAAAACATAAACTACGCATGTGTAAAAATGTATGGTAAAGGACTGAATTGCCTGGATTGATTTTGCCCTTCACACATTCATCTTGGAAAAACATTAAGTTGAAACTTCTTTGAAAACTTGTAACAGTTTCATTCAGCACCTCTCTGGCAAAATGTTGTTTAGAAAACAAAAACAATTTGATCAAAGTCTTTTCAAAGTCTGAAGCCTCAGCCATCCTACTCATCGCAGCTGACACGTCATCGACTCCCTCAGCGTGATCATCCAAAAGTTCGGCACCTGTCGTCGTATAATCGGGATCCTGCGATTCCATATTCATTCTGGTGGTATTTACCTCAGGGTCTATGTAAAAATGTCGATTGTGCCACTGAGCAATCCTTTTATAGCATGAAACTCCAGAGGGCGTTAGTGTTGGTGATCTCGGTTAAGAATAGAGCTGCCTGTAGTAGGGGGCCGTGTGGCCTGCTTGGGTTATGTGCAGCCAACCACGCTAGCAGTCTGCTCACTATAACGGCCGTCGGTTCGATTCCGGTCTTGCCCTGGGTGTATCTTCTCTCTCCTTGGGTCAGTAAAAATTCTGTTGTGTCTGTCTTTCTTGACGAAGGTTTATAAGCGGATCCTTGAGATCAAGCACAGAGTACTAGAACAGAGAGTCCACGGCCATAGGCCGTAATGGAAATCGAAAATCATGACATCTTGTTACAGGTTGGGAGAATTGTGGCGCTGGGATCGCACTAAACTCACTAGCGTCTGGATCCAGTCTGAATCGTTCGCCGGCTGCCTATGGGTGATCGAAAACACCTTTTTGCGCTTGCGCTGAGTTCTAGAACCTTCGAGACAAGGGGGCTGAGCGGCCTGGTCGGTTTACAGGCTGCTAACCGCTAACCACGCTAGCAGTCTGTCCGCGCACTGTATCAGCCGTCGGTTCGCATATTTACAAAGGCTCAAGACTGTGGAACCGTTGGCGCGAGTCGAGGAGCGCCTCGCTTGGCACTTGGGCAATATTCGGCGCATGCGTAACCGAGTGCAGACTGCTGCCGGCGAGTGCCAGCTTGAACGAGCAACTCGTACAAAATCTGAGTAAAAGTAATACTGAAAAAATGAACTTGTTTTATTAAAATATTCTTATCTTGAAATGCACAAGAAAAAAAGAAAAAAGGGTCTAAGAAGGTACTGATTTTTTACGAGAGTGTTCGGGAAAATTTAACATGGCAAGTATAGGAGAGTACTTGTAGTGCCATCTAGTGGCCACCTCTGACAACTTTTTAACTGAAGGACCGTCTTGCCAGAGAAAGACCAGAGTTGCTTGTTTTAAAACTGCAACTAGTCCAACTACCACAATTTTAAAAAATTAATTCCTTAAATGCAAAAATGCTTTATAAGAGTTTTACTACCACATCATGATTATTGATGCTTAAAAGGGTGAATCTACAGGGTTGGAATCTATAATTATGATTATTAAATCAAGAATTAAAATTGTATACCTTTTTACAAGGTAGCAACGATTTTTAATTTTTTTCCAAAGCTATTTATATATACTTTTACCCATTTTTTTTTAAATCTAAATTATGTGTGTAACTATCAACAGTTAGATTAATTAACCAATCAATAATTTTAACTAAATCAATACCTTAAAGCTTTTTTACTTTTACCCAAAAATTATACGCATGGTTTTCATAGTAGTAATGGCATCAAATAAAATCATTATCATGTGGGGTTTTTTCAAAATAAATTAATATTTTAATTGCAATTTAAATTAGTCTTAATGGCATAATAAAAATTTTAATAATGAATGAAACAGCGTGCTTTAACGGCATAACCAAATCCAACCTCACACATAATTTTGCTAATTTTCACCCCTTAGACCCCACCTGCGACCCCCTAACCGCCTAACCTATACCGATTCTTGTTCGTCTTGATGTAACCCTACCTTCCCTAGAAGTTATGAAACACTTATCTGAATCCAGGGCCGTAACCAGACTTTTGTTTCGGGGGGGGGGGGGGTTTGACTCAACTATTTTCTGAGGTACCTCCTTACGGGTACTTTTATACGTATGTTAAGTTTTTTTTAGATGACAACACTGGATTGGTGGATTGAAATTTTGATGCACTACATTTCAAAATTGTATAAACAATATGAATTCGAAGTAAAAGAGGGGTCTGAGGGTTCTCCCCCAGAAAATTTTTGGAAATTTGCCCCTCAAAAGAGTGTTTTAGCTCATTTCTGAGACCCTTTAGATTACACCCATAGAGCACCACTCATTGTAAGCGGCCGAATTTTCAAGGTAAAAAGAAGTTATATGGTAATAAATGGCGAAATGTTAAGGGGGTTTTTAAGTTCCTACTCCAGAAAATTTTTTGAATTTTTCCCCTAAAAGTGGCATTTTAACTCATTTTGAGACATATTAGGTTACATTAAAGAGGACCAATATCCTTGTAAATCACACAAGTTTGAAGGAAAAACCGTATACTTAATAGATTTCAAATTTCGAGGGGGTTTGGGGGTCCTCCCCCAGAAAAATTTTGGAAATTTTACCCTTAAGAGTAGGGTTTTGACTCATTTTAGACCCTTTGGGTTATACCCGAAGAGGATATCGCTCCTTGTGAGACATAATTTTCAAGAAAAATAGCAGTATAAAAATTGATGCCAAAATTTCGGGGGGGGGGGGTTGAACCCCTAAACCCCCCCCCCTTGGATACGGCCCTGTCTGAATCACCCTGTCCCTGTATATCAAAATAAATTGCTGCACGTGGAATAATCACGCTTCTCCTATTTTGTTTACATTTTTGGCAGCATCAGTGTGTCTAGTGACGCTATCCGTTTCAAACCTGTTATTTCTGTTATTTCCACTTTTATCGACGGGTTTTATTGGTCGCTACGTACAGTTTCGTCAAAAACACAACTAACCAATGAGCTGACTCTCTGAGATCACCGCCTCCTTCGGAGAGAGATCTGAATACGGTGAGTCAGATTCACGCCGGATTAGGATTTTCGTAAACGCCACGGCGGTTACGAAGATCTGAATATGGCCCTTGGCGTTCCACTCTCATTCATCTTTTTCTATGCAAATGATTCACAGGAGTGAATCCCTCAGGATAAGCAGTGAAAGTGAAACTTTGTTAATGAATCTATAGCGTTGTCTACGCACCCTATCTTTTGCTTTTTGTTTTGAAGTCGACCTTAAAACCGGATAGTCTCTAAAAATTTCAAAAATGAGCCTCCTTTTTAATTTGAAAGACATTGGAGGGGAATCATTGTAGTAAATAGTTTATTTGTTAAGGCAACCATATATTTTTTTTCCTTAAAATTAATATCTTCACAGTTTAAAAGATCAGATATAATTAAAATAAAATATTTGAAGTATTTATTGTGAAACAACAGGTTATAACTAAACTAATTAAAACTAAATAAAATTAACAATTAAAACTAATCCATAAATTTCCTATTTCATATAGATTTTTAAAATTGTAGATCATGAGCTAAAAAACTCAAAAATTCTGTGCTAAAATATTTCCAGATTAAAATAAATTCAGGACAACATGGAGTGTTATTAATTTGTTTGAGTTTGTTTAAAGTCTACGTTTAATTGCAAATCTTTGTATTACAGATAATGAAAATATTTCAAATAAATTTTTCCTCACAAAACACCCAAATATGTTAAGCTCAAGTCAGCCTTAATTACCTGTTTCAATACAAACGCAATTTTTTAACATGCTACTTAGCCTAAGCAAACATTTTATATTAGTCTGGTATTCCCTTTTTCTTAAAGAATGAAGAGTATTCCCGCCGTCTGACTAAAAGCATCTATTTGAATTAATGAAACAGTTCTAGGAAACGTGAACCATTCATTTCACAGACGCCTGTTTAAGAAAGCTTTTTAAAGACGTTGATATTTTTCAAGCAGCATAAGAATGCTTTACTTTCGGATAAATGCATTTTTTAATGTTAGGTTGGCATGGTAAACTTGATCTTGTGATAGTAGATGAATATTTGGAAGACTAATGATTAGCCTGAGTGGAACTTGATGAATGGATGTAAATTAATTACGTACTCATTCTAAAGAAGGAAGTATAGCCCCCTTGAGAAACATTATTATACTAGAGGAAGGCGGATTAACACTGCTTAAAAAATAAATTTATACTCCCGAATTGGTAAACACTTTAAACAAAGAAAGAGGGGAAAGTTATTTTACACCTGAAATTGGGAATTATAAGCGTTTAAAAAATGTAAAATAATAGTTTTAAAATTGTTTTGAATGAAAATGAAAAGGCGGCAATTATTGTCCTTTTTTCCACCAAGTAAAATTGTAGAATCACGTGTTAAGTTGGTTAACTGTCAAACCCTTCATGAACCCAACAGATGCAACGAGGAATCCTGGAAACATCACATATTATACTATGTGACTATGGATATATCATTGATAAAGCTCATCTACAATGCAGTTAAAAGAATAAAATAAATATGCTCAGGCATCATCATAAAAATATAGAGAAATTCTAGAAATCGTCGCTAATACTGGAAAAAATATTCATAATCGAAATTTTTACTATTTTTCATTAGTTAAACTATGAACGTGTCTTCTATTGTTACGTAGTTTTTGTTGTTAAAAATTAAGAGTGCATATTAATTTATTCATCTAAAAAACGAAAACTATATAATGACTTTGGAAAACACTTTTTTAGTTTGTGATTTTTTTTCGAGGGGCAAAATTATTTAAATTTCAATCATGAATATCTTAAATGTATCAAATAAGTTATAAAATATTTCCTCAGTGATTTCATTAAGGTTCTGCTCAGAATTTCCTAAACCTTTTTAACTTCATTATTTCAGTGGCACCAGCCGTTTCATGATTTTCAATTGAATTCAGATTACTTCTTTAAAAATACAAGACGTTGGTTCAAATCTACAGAACTGAAACATAATTATCGGACTCTTGATAATATGAATCTAGATTAAATGTATGCTTTAACAAAACAGTGTGTTTTAAATGTGTTTTAATGAAGTTATTAGACCAGAATGCACTTTATTGCTCATATTTTTTCATTTAAATAAGTAGAGCTGCTGTTTTAAATTACAACCAAAATTCATGAATTATGCTGATCTCAAATACCTATTCATTTTGTATAATATTTATGTTAATTATTTCAATGAACATGCATTTTTTTTTATCTAAAATTACAGCATACTTGTGTTCGCCTCCAGGTACTTCCTGAATAAACCTTCTTGTAATTTTTAAAATCACGTGGATAATGCTTTTTCAATCCCATTATTGAACGAATTAAAGTCACAGCGTCCTATAAATATTAAAATATTCACACTACCATTACCCTAAAAAAACATGGCAAACTATTTCCTCTATACGGGCGCCTTAAATTGAATTCCCTCCCACCATGCATATATGAGTCGCATCAAATCTAAACTAATAAATTCTTCCCTCTCGCGAAAAATAAACACGATACATCGCACGACATCCTCAAACATTTTCATTTCAAATTCACGCTTTTCAACATCCCATTTTTGCATCAAAACGTCATAAAGCCGTCTCTACCACGAAAGAAAATTTCCCACCTAAATAAAAAAAATAGCATATCATCCATCGTGAGTACGCTTCAATTGTGGTGCATCGAAGAAACGAGGTTCACTCTGAAGCCTCCCTTCCTACCCCTGGACGACACAGAAAAGAAGCAAGCACCTATTCAACTGCCAAAAGCACCTGTCTGAAAGAATCTGGTCCATAGAACGGCCTTTTTGATCAATCGACACACACTTTTTAATTTTCTCAAGATCTTTGTTCATTCCTCATTTTTTCTCCAATATTCGTCAGACGAGGTATATTCATTTTTTTGCGCGTTATTACCTTCCTTTATTCGCTTTTTTTGTCTTCCCGGACACACTTTGTGCGAGGAAGCGCATTTTTGTTTCATTTTTTGCACTTATTTCATTATGTGGAGAGCACGGGGGAGAGAAGTCTTCCTCACACTTTGTTTCTGGCGGCTGAAATATTGCCAGATTTTTGCTCTTAATTGGGCTTCGATTTATTTTATCTGGCAGTGAAGCTTCCCTTCAGTTCCCCTCGGGGTGACAGAAATATCGTTTGCAACGAATGGAATTAGATTAACACCGTGAAGAATGCAAATCAAATTTTCTTCCGCAAAAAGTGAAGGAAACTTTGAAAAAGCAAAACGGAGAATTGAAGTATGTGAATGCAGAGTGTTGATGTAGAAAAACTTCTCAAGAAGTTTTTTGAGAAACCTCATTAAAACTGACACACCTCGATTGATAAGATACACATATACCTTAAAAAAATCAGGGGGTTAGTCTATTTTGTTAAAGAAACACTATGGAAAACCTCATGTTAGCTAACATTTTGATGGTAGAAAATTTTACCATTTTCAATATGTAGAAAGTATACTTATTCCAAAATATTTTAAAGCTATTTGAAAAAAGTTTAATAGCCTAAATATAAAATTGAAATTACAAGTTATCTGTGTTTTTTCAATCACAATTTTCTACTCCACAAATTGGAGTAAGAATTAGAGTTACTAGGGGAGAAGTAAGATAAAATAACGTCCAAGTATTCCATTTAGCGTTACTTCCACTAAAAGAAAAAAAGACCTTAGATTTTCTATTGTTTAATGAGTTTTGAAATTAGAATTCAAATCCTTGTTCATTCTCATCCTCGTTTCCAATTGGACAAGAATTCAATATTAAAAACAACCAATCTGATCTTCTACTTAATTTTAAATTTATCTGTATGATTGGGTAAGTTCTTAAGTTTGTGCATAAATATTTTATTTGTGCGAAAAGTTTTATTTGCTTGGTTAATAAATTTGTAATTTAATTATAAAAATTTATAGGGGTAGATATCGTGATTATGTTGTCTCACTTTGATGTAGTACTAATCAAAAACCATGTATAACCTATCACAAATTTAAACACATAGATAATTTAAACAGCAAAGCGCGTAGAATTCATCCTTCATAAATATCCAAGGATTTTCAAGATAAAATGTCTCCCAACTTTTTTATTTTATCATAATTTGTTCTTGCGAACAACCCTCCCTTAAGGTCCTTCAAAAATTCTCCAACACGTTTTGGGGGACGCATTGTAATAAGGAGTTAAACATTTTTGTGATTATTTCTTAAAAATTGTTTAGTACTGTTACCATGCTAAAAAAAGCTTTTTTTCAAATGCTTAGTTTGAATTTAAGATTAATAAAAAATACTAAAACTTATTGAATGCAAATAAAAAAGAAGAAATTCAAAGTTAAATTTAGATTAAATTTACTCTACTCTACAATTGGGGAAAGATCTATTGAAATATGCCTACTTGAGACATGGGGAGAGGTACAAAACACATGAAAACTTAGTGACATTATTTGTAAATGGGCCCTTAAACACCTTAACTATTATATGCTTTTCTCAAGGTGTAGAAAGAACCCAGATTAATTGCAGGGCCCAGTCTTTTAATTGGTGTTAATTGCTTGTCGATCAATATTCGGGTCAATACCGAACGGAACTTCACTGGGAGCCAAGGGGTAGAAAATTAGTCTTAACTTCTCAGTGAGAATTCCAGCGATCTGCAATCGTTAGTCACTATCAAGTACAGAATGCGGCTCTCATTTATATTTAAACAATGATGACAGTCTAAACCTAAGACTTCTTTTCAAAGTTCCGTCGATTACGAAGGCTTGCTGTGGAGCTTATGGGTTCGCTGGACGAAGAACACGAATTTCCACTTTGGGGTCATTATCTGCGTTTCCTTTGGCATCATATTATAACGGTGCTTCTGAAAACTGCGTTCTAACAATTATTACTTTCCCATGGTGGTCAGAGGATTTTAATATGAAATATCTGAACGCATTTCCATGGGCAGAAATTATTTTACGTAAATGTAATAGACAATTTGAGGGTTTTTTTTCCCTCAAGAATATTTGCAATCATTGGGGTTGTCTCTGCTTACCCTATGGAATTGTAATCCTAAGGAATAGTTTGACATGCAAAAATTTTAATTTATTTAATTAAATCTAAAAAACAGTCGACCGTGCCACTGAATCCGAAAATGTGCATTCAAAGTCCATAACTGTGCCGCTGAAAGTGGCAGTTAGCGGGCGAATACGAAAAAAAATTATTAAAAAGATCAATCTTAAGTAGTAGGAAGGTGGTTCCCAATGGTTATCCATCTGCTTGCTGGTTTCAGTCGTTCTAGCAATACGACTTCAATTGCATATCTTTGAAGTATACACCCGTTTTTCTTTACACTTTAACTAATGTGCCAGTTAGCATTATAATTATGCATTTTTATCGATTATTTGAAAGAAAGGGAGTCGATAAAAGAGGTTTTAGAAATTAATTAAAATGAAGCTATCATTAAAATATTTTAAAATTTGTAAAAACGCCCTGAAAAACAAATTTTATCCAAACAACCACAACAACAAAACTCATTTTAGCTAATAATTTTTCTTGTACACGTAACTATATTGAGTAATTTTTATTGGAAGACACAAACCTGAATACAAATCACACTACATTAATTTTCATGCTTATAATTAAGCAATGTAAAAATGGTTCGATTAAATCCAAGTTTGTCATCACAATGCATCTCCGAAAATAAAATGCAAAAAAATTACTTTTATTTGAGAGCGCTCTCAGCCAAGAGTAGTAAAGAATCCAATTATAGCATTTTTTCACTTTCTTTGAAGATCGTTCTAATTACCATTCACTTCTATCTTAGGGAATGCAACGCACTTTTACTCCATAGTTGGCATTTAAGAATTTAGATCTCATCGGGGACGCAGTTTTCACTCCATTTTATTCATTTAATATTTCATAAAGAAACACATTACTTTGCACTTTAAAAAAAACCTCGCCCTTCAAAAAGCAGAGGCCATCGTAGATTTAATTAAGTGGAATCATTTTAACGACAGACAAAAATCGGTTCGCTTGACGAGCTTCTTTTTCTAAGGGCGAAGGAGGTTTCATTCAATAATTGAATGTCTTGTTGTGAATGTCGTTTGATTCCCAATCAGATTCCTTTTATTGTGTGGTTTTGATGTTTTTATACTTTTCTTCTGGTTTTGAAAACTTGCACTTTCGTTTGCTGGATGATTGATTGTGTTCTGGAAGTTTGGAAATATTTAGCTATTTTATTACTTGTCAGCAATTCAAAAGTTTTTTCTTTTTGTTATTCCTTTTCTTACCTCAATACTCATTAGGAATTATTTGTAAAAAAAGTAGTAAATTAGAGAGAGTAGGGTTAATTTTTCCTAACTAAAAAACTCATGCTATCCGCTAATGGGAAGATTTTACTCGCATAACATGACAGAGAGATTTTAAACAAATATTTGTTAAATAATAAACACATATTTGTGTGTCATTTAATAATGTAATATTTTTTGAATTATTTGTTTTCATAACTGTTTAAATTAAATGAATGTTTTTAGTATTTCCACTGCTCTTCAAGGCATCACATATTTACGAATTGACATAATATTTACTTAGGGGACATCCATAAATTACGTGAGGTCAAAAGGGGGGGAGGGTGGGGTCCAGGAAAATATCACCAAATCTCACCAGGGGTTAGGGGGGAGTCAATTAAAATCTCACGTCAACTTTTTGTTTAGAAAATATACATTTTATCTTTAATATATGGGTCATTCCACGTCAAATCAACACACTTTTTGGCATGACCATCTCGGATTTACTTGAAATTTGGTACACATAATCTCCTTATAGAAACTCGGAAAAGTACCAACTTTCATATAAAAATGTCAATTGGTTCTGGAATTACGGGTGCGCAAAGTGGTCAAATATGGGCCAAAAACGGACCCACATAAGTTCTTTAAATTGCTCTAGAGAATCTTCTAATTGGGTTACACAGATGAAGTTGGTGTCATTTTAAAGTATTTTAAATGTTCTTTTTAATGGTGTAAAATGTGCTATAAAATTTTTAAAAACAATATATTTTACAAAATAAAACAGAATTAAAAGTTTGCTTTCTATCAAATGTACCACTTTTAAAATTTTGAAAAAATTCCAGGAATAGTTAATATTATTCTAAATAATCTGGTAAAATTATAGGATGGGACAAAAACGGGATCAGTGTCAAAAACTAATTAAACCAAAGTTCGATTTTTCTTATATCCCCTTAAAAAATTTTAAAACTAATTTTTTTTCATTGATTGGATGCGAATTGAGTTGTATTTGACTGCTGTTGACAATTAGGGCCCCTTCACAATTTTGGTGTAGCCCGGGCTACATATTTACTTCATGTGCATTGTTACAATACAATGACCTGAATTAGCATACAGATTGTAAATATGAAGCCCAAGGAACACCAAGTTTGTGCAGGGGGCCTAATTGTCAACAGCAGTCAAATACAACTCAATTCACATCCAATCAATGAAAAAAAATTAGTTTTAAAATTTTTTAAGGGGATATAAGAAAAATCGAACTTTGGTTTAATTATTTTTTGACACTGATCCCGTTTTTGTCCCATCCTATAATTTCACCAGATTATTTAGAATAATATTAACTATTCCTGGAATTTTTTTCAAAATTTTAAAAGTGGTACATTTGATAGAAATCGAACTTTTAATTATGTTTTGTTTTGTAAAATATATTGTTTTTCAAAATTTTATAGCACATTTTACACCATTAAAAAGAACATTTAAAATACTTTAAAATGACACCAACTTCATCTGTATAACCCAATTAGACGATCCTCTAGAGCAATTTAAAGAACTTATGTTGGTCCGTTTTTGGCCCATTTTTGACCACTTTGCGCACCTGTAATTCCAGAACCAATTGATATTTTTTTATGAAAGTTGGTACTTTTACGAGTTTCTATAAGTAGAACATGTGTACCAAATTTCAAGTAAATCCGAGATGGTCATGCCAAAAAGTGTGTTGATTTGACGTGGAATGACCCATATGTTAGCTCAGATTAGTCAAAACAGCAAACCATTAGCCAGTCAGTCGTGATAATTACAAGTTAGAACCATGTTTTCGATTTCAACGTGTTTTTGTATCAAAATTTTGCAATCTGGATGGTAATTTTTATGCCGATAAAGGTTTTGTTTTATCGGCATAAAATTTACCATCCAGATTTAGCGGTTGAGAAAATCTCACGTGGGGGGAGGGGGGTCAAGCAAAATCTCACTAAATCTCACCAAGGGGGGAGGGGGGGGGCAGATTTTGGAAAAAACACCTCACGTAATTTATGGATGTCCCCTTACCTCACATAAAAAAACCTTTGATTCCAGTGCAAACTAAAGGAAAAAAAGTTTGAAATACTGGATCGCAGTGGGTTACATTTATTCATAAAAGGTAAACACTTAAAATACTAACAATGTCATTCTACTGGATTAAAAAGATTAATTTAAAATTAAGGTATAAATAATTAGATTATCCTAAATTTTACCTTAATCTAGTTTGGTCCAACCCGCGGCCCCCGAAGAGATTTTCATGTTTCATGGCACTCGGACACAAAATTTAATGCATATTCAATCTATAGAGACCACACTGTCTTAATCAATGTGAGACTAATTTACATGAAGCCTTAATAAATATCGGTAGCGCCAACTGAATAAATATTTGTTCTTAGTGTGGCAAAGTGGGTATACTAACAAGGGAATCAAACTGTTTAATGAAACAAACACAAGTTTGAAAAGCCAACCTCTATTTGCGCATTTAAGATGATCAATGTTATTTTATGTTCTCCCCAAACTAAGACCTTTTACCAACTCTCAAAATATTCTATCCAGCATGCGGGTTTGTATTCTGTATTGTTTACTGACTTTTAGATACTATTTCTCAGGACATAAGCATTTAAAACTGTTTATACCTTTATTGCTTTCCTTGTTTAGGAAAAAAAATATAGCTTTTGATTCTGCAGTGTCGTTTTAAAATACAAGACATATTTTTTCTTATTTTAAAAAATATATATTCGGTATGATAGCTGATTTCTTAATCGATTGTTATTACAGATGCGTACATTCAATTAAATGGGGGCATTCATCATGATATAAGAGTTTTTTGTAAAAAAATCTTTTTATTTAGAAAATAAGAGTTAAATTTTATGCGTTCTATATAAGGGTCTTTTCAATCATAATTGAACACATTTGAACAGAAAATGTTTATTTATTTATTTGCAATTGTGAAAATATACAAGTACCAGAAAAAGATAAAACGAAAACAGATAAAAGGAGGGGAAAAAAGAGAAAGGTGGAAAACAAGCTATGGCGTACCAAGATGTTTCCGACTGATGCTTATAGCAAACAGTATGCCGTACAAATATTTATGAATAAAACAGTGCATGAAAAAATAAAAATTACAAAATAAGAAAAATACGTAATTAAATTCTAACACTAGAAGCCCAAGCCCATCTTTATTTCTTTAATAAAAAATTGCTGTGTTATAAATTTACTAAATTTCATTTCAACCCCTTTTCAAAGGGTGGCCACATTCATTCATCATACACAAATACAGAAACTAACATCCATGCCAAACGGGGATTCGAGCCCCAGACGTACGTCTTCGCAGTCAGATGCTCTTATCACTAGGCCAGTACGTCGGCTTTTTTTATTATCTAAAAACACAATACTCAATTGAAGTGCGAGTTATTTTAGGTGTACTTTTATAAATATGTCATTGTTTGATTATACCTGGAGTTATTCTGTTATAGGGAAAATATACATTTAAAGTCTAACCGCCACTAAGCTAAGCCCAAATCATAATCACTAATAATTTAATAATCCATGTCAACTTCTCAAAAGAAAAATACGAAAAAAAGATTATTAAATTATCGGACTCGTAAGGGAACTTAAATTTCCCGCACTAAAAAGTCCACAAATTCCCTGTAAAAAACATGTTAACCATATTACTAAATCCTCATGGCATTAAAAAAAACACTAACTACGACAAAGTATCCGGCTTTCAATTTGGCTGAATGGATTTTCATTTGCATAAAAAATGAGATGGATTCATCTGGAGAATTGAAAAGACGACGTGCATTTCAAAGTGCATTTGAGGAGCAAGAAGTATTGACTTCCAGACGGGCATATATTATTTCTATGATACGGGTAAAATAAGTACCGAAAATGGAGACGTGGTAGATAAATTCGTTAAATGAAGGCATTCCAAGCCAGCTCAACCCGTAAATGAAGTAACTTTGAAAGTTTAATTGGAATAAGATTCCTTTCACGCATTAATTAAGGGAAATGTATGAGAAAATAGGGTAAATTGAGAGCTATTGCATTACTTAGCAGATATTTTCCCAGTTATTCTGTATCATGGTAGATAAACGACGATTTTCTCTCGCATTGCCAAAATGGTGGGTTAGTAGACATCATGTGGTTTAATATGTATGGATCCTTTCATACATAAAGGTGAAGGATATCAACAACTGCCTTAATCAAAACCCATTTTCTCATTGGTTTATCTGTTTTATATTTTTTCATACATCCAATACCTGCAACTTTATTCTACTTTTTTTTAATTTTGTATTTTTAAATTTCTGTGTAGTACATAAATTAGTTTTACAAAAGTTATATTTAAATTTAAATTTTTCAGTATAATCAATATACATGGACGGTATTCCTAAATCTTCAGTTAAAATTTCTTTGAGGTAGGCAATATTTCCCGAACAATGAAAAAATTATCGATACTTACTAAAGAAATTTCATAAAATATTAATTTTAATTACAGAACATGTTTTGGTGATTGTACTGAAAATGCATTGTAATGAATCATCACGTGAAGAATTTTTAATTTTTCGACATCAAATTTTTTGCTTGATAGGAATATAAATTAAAAGGTTTCGACCGCTCGTGTTACCTTAAAAAGATTAGTACATGATAGGGAAAAATTAAACACTTTTAGGGAACAGAACACTAAAACTCTAAAGAAAAGAAAAAAAACTAATTTGTAACACTAAATAAGTGTTATATTATTTAGTATCGAAAATATTTAGAATAATATCTTTCAAACATTTTATATTTTCTTTGCCTTATCAGGATTACAAGTTGATGCGTAATGTATCAACAAAATACTTGGTGATCAAATCCTTATAACCTCATGGCATTTTTAGAAAAATCTACCAAATTTATTCTTAAAGCATTTACACGATTTTAGTACTACCAAGGTATGAATTATAATACAGGTAGGTATAATAAATTAAACACCTAGTAAACACTTGAATTAAAAAAATCACTCAAAACCCTATGTAGAAGTAAAAAAAACATTTATATGAACATTTTCAAAACCATATCAAAACGCAAGGATAGAAATTACTCTAGTATATAGGAAACTCGCCATTTCTGACATCACTGATTTAGAAAATGCATTCCAAAATATTCAAAGCTATCACACTGATGACGTCTAGAATTTGAGGGAAGATATTTGAGAAGAATCTGGGCAAGATGGAAACCAATATTTCACTGCTTCCAGGCCTCTCCAAAGCCGCAACCAATGCAAAATGTTTTATGGAAGAGCTTATACGAAGACGCGAAATCACAAAAAGGATCCAACATGTATATCTGAAAGTACAAGAAGGCGCCTTTAGAAATTCCCTCATCATTTACCCAGCAGGCTTTGTTTGCTGTAATCTATGGCACCCGGCGTGGCTCTTCCCCGTGTTTCGGGTTACTCTTTTACAATAAGACCCGGCGAAGAAAACTTTTCGGGAGTTGTCTTTCGCCCTTTAAACCCGGAATGAAAGACTGGAGAGCTCTTCAACAGATGATGTTGATTGGAATGAAAACCGCGGAGCTGGATTCAGCTGTTGAGCTCGGAGCCGTGGAAATGGAATGAAGTCAAGAGAAATCTAAACTGGTGTGGAATAGCGTTGGTTATTAAGTTGGTGTAGAAATAGAAACTGATTTTGAATTAGAAACATACTTAAATTGGCGTTGAATTAGAAACATAATCAGAATTGTGTTGAATATTCAATTAGGTTTTAAATCAAAACTTATATAAAATGGTGCTGAATATTCAATTAAGGTTGTGTTGAATATACAATTGAAAGAAACCCGAACTGTTAGTTATAGAATGGTAAAAATAATTTTGAGGTGGTGTTAATTACAAAATAAAGTGAAAGGTTACCTACATATTGAATCATTTTTGTATCATTTTAAGTTTTATTTAATGCCTAACATTTATTTTACAAACATATAATTTGATTAAGTACAAAATATGATAAAAAAAAGTATTGATTTCTTACAAGGTAACTCTGCTGATTGCCCTATTTAGTCTAACCCTTACCTTACAGTCCTAACCGCCCCAAATATCTCGGCCACAGTACTGAAAGGGCTAGGGATGACACTGGCAAATAAAACTTTTTCCTAAACATTCTATTAATCTTTAGCATAATTCATAATTAGCTCTATAAAAGGCTTACAAGAAGCGTTCTGTCCGGGAGCTGTTCTTGATCTTCTGCATCTAAAGCATCCTTAAAGATCGTAGTGAACGCTCATACCAGTAGCATCTCTGGCTCTTCTGCATCCTCTCTAACAATCAACTGTAACTAACACATTATCTTTCTCTTCGGAGGTTTCTATTACCCTTCGGTACTTCCTCTCCGAACTGGATTTATCCTTTCTGCATCCACTCTTTCGTTTCAAGCGTTTACAGCGTTTTAATTTAAGAGGTTATCTCGTTTTTCTGCGTAAAGTCGTAAAAAACACTTCATTTAGAGTCTTCTCTTGATCTTCTTCATCCTATCCAAATCCCATTAGAAGCGCTCCATCCGTCGGTTTCTCTTTCTCTTCTGCATCTTCTGCAAGACCCGTATAGAGCGTTTCAACTCGGATGCTTCTATTGGCATGTTCTTTTAAGACTGTAGAGAAGAATCTAACCTGGATAAGTATAATTGCTCGCGAGCTACATTTTCGTTCCATATCTGATATTCCACAAAGACAGGTTTTATGTTATTTCATTCCACATATCGAGGATAATAATTCCATTTTGACAAATTTTATGCTATTTCATTCCACATATCAAGGATAGTTCCACATATACAGGTTTGATTTTATTTCCTTCCATTTATCCAGGAAATCTCTCATATTTCCCTCGCTTCAAAACTTCTAACATACAATGTCATTTCGAAACCTTCTATCTATGCATACATACTATCTTATACTTATTAACTTAATTTATTGTAAAATCCCGATGGTATTACTTTCATTTAGTGCCTGATTCAACTTTCTTCAAGCTGCAAATCTCATGAAATTTTTACTCCTTCCTTTATTACTGCAGAAAAATATGAAGTTAGATTGCTTTAATCCACAAATATATGGTCGGTTATCTTTTATATCAATATTTTATGTCAAAAATCTATCTGTTCCATAAATCTAGTAGACAAAGGAGTCAACAAATAAGGAAAAGGAATCTTTCAATCTATTTACATAAAAAGATCGTTAAGAACGGGGAAAGGTTTACTTCATTTATTTCCATCTGTTGGCTCTAGTTTTGAATAATTTGGCAGATATTTCGTATTTGAATCCTTGTCATGGCAGATTCAGCATATTACTTGTGTGTCACATACGCATATTATGTTAATCATTAATGCTGACGTAAACTTTGTAGTACAATCATACAAGAGTTAAGATTTTTTTCTGCACATCGCTTGATGTATTGATTTTTGATTTTGTTGATAAGATTTATTTAAATAAGCCCGTTTATTTGTATTGATTGTTATTTTAAGTAGATATTTAACAACTCCAATTATGACTTTTTAAATAGTTTTCTTTTGTTTTTATTGAATTGCTTTTCACAGAAAAAATTTTATTCTTAAACTTGAGGTCAAACTAAGTAAAAATTCAATTTTGCTCAAATTTGTATTGTTCAGGTTTTGGAACCGGTTAAGTCTCAATTTTAAGTCAGTAGATCAGTAGTGCGATATATCTTTACATTTAATTACATGATACATCAGAAGAAATTTTTTTACTCAAAATTGAAATATAATATAGGAAAATTTTAACATCTTATTTTCATTTGATACAATATATAGTATTTTAAAGGGACATTTAATGTCCTTATAAGTTTACTAAACTATGTTTAGAAAGCACATATTTTCTGAAACAAAATTTCTTTACAAACTCATAAATTACTGCTAATAAATTCTCATTTAGTATATTTCAATTCTCTTAACTCTACTTTTAGGTAAAGAGAAAGTAAAAAGGAGCCAACATTCCACCTGGACACAAACAAGATCGACTTTCTTCGCTTTATGACTCTCTTATAGCGACGAGCTTAAAAAGATCGAGTAAGCAATTTCACCTAAGAGCATATGCAGATGTCGTGAAATCAGGAAACGAACGCGGGCAAAAGAAACCAAGCACAACTTCTCTAAAGCTAGTCAAGTACAACACTCGAGTCTTGACATCTCTCCTGATAATGGATAAAATGTTTTCCCTTGCAATTGGAAGAATGCAGATGAGAACTGAAGAAATCGATAAAAATGTTACAACCAAAATACATTTATTGCGTTTGAGGTTCTTCCGCACGAAATCAAAACGAGAAAAAAGTACACCAAGTGTGGGTCGATGCTTAAAAGTAATTTCCAGTGCATTTTCTTTCGAAAAATAAAAACTGTTCATTATCATTGGGCATTACTCTATTTAGGATTTTAATTAAAAATTGCTTCTGAAGTTTAGAGTTAGTTTTACTTTCAGTTGTGTAGGACATTCGTTTAGAAGTAAAAGGCTGATATAAAAAGAATTTTTGACTAAGTAAGAGTATTTTTTACTACCTCTGTTATATTTTTTGCATGAAGGTAAGCCACAGTTTTATTTATCAGACAACCTAGAGCGGTATTTTTGATTCAATAAATGTGAGATACAGCTTATTATTATGAGGGGAAAATAGCGTTTCAGAAAGTATACTATAATCTATTCAAACCGTATTTTTTTCGAAACACACATTTGATTCACCAATAGAAGAGGCATTCGTTTGAAAAAGTAAATCTTCGAATTAATTTCGAACAGAAAAAATAAGGCCCGTAACTGCACTTTCATCACATTTTGCTATAAATTAAGTATACACGCAAAAGCGGTAAGATTAAAACAGAATTAATGTGTATACCGGCACAACACAAGCTTAATTTTGCTTCCCCTAACTATGGCAAGTTTGTTTTTAAAAGCAATATTTTCATGGGGAAAATTTTCACTGACTAAAGAATAAGGAAAACAACACAATTATCCTAAACCTGCTTAAATAAGCATTATTACCCTGAAAACGAGACTTTAATGAATATAATCATGACACGTGCGCTTAGAAAGACATTATCATTTTTCACCCAGTTCTTTTGATGCCTAAAAAGTAAAACTGACGTTTTTATTTCTCCTCCAGGTCTATTTTTATTTGCTCTCACATTTTAAGAGTGGGTTTGACAGTTTACCCAGAGCCAAAGTGCGAAAGAAAAAACTTAAACGTTTTCATTTAAAATGCTAGAATGTGGTCATGTGTATTAATATTATTATCTTAACTTAGAAGGTTAAACTCTGAAAGTGAAGATAAAAAGTTGAAATGAACTGTCATTATAACCTGATAGTTGAGATTTGAAACCATCTGTTTTCCTTAATTTTTAGTAGAATTTTTAATACTCTACGAATTTCTCAATCATGAATCATCATGGTAAAAGTTTTATTTTGGCTTTCACCTGCAACGTATGTTAACAAGACATATTTAATAATAAATAATAATAAAAATAATTTATTTGAATTTCTGACGGTAAATGTGTTTGCAGTTAGTAAGGTATTGTGACAAATAAATTAAAAGAAATAGAAAATAAGTATTATTGTTTTGTTTTGATAAAAAGACACAATTTAATTGCTAAAAGGGTAGTAAAAATGAAAACATTGAACATTGTAAACAATAGCACCAATTTTTTTTTTATCAAGGATTAATCTAGAAACGTCTGCAAAATATTGTAATTTATTGGAAAAAAAACTATATACGTATATGACGTGCGGTTAGAAAAAAATGTTTCGGTCTATAACTTTTTACGGCCTTATAGTTTCATCCCTTTTAGCTCTAAAACTGATGTACCGAAAACCAAATAATTATTTTTAAACAATATTTTAATTTTACTTTTTAAGAAATTGTTGTAGAAATGTTTTAATGAAAAGGTTTACACACAAGTTGCGTTGTAAAGGAAACCATCAGCTTCAAATTTCAAAACATGAATAGTTTAAAGAGATATTCCTTCTCAAAAATATGAAAACTTATTAAGTATATATTTTTAATAACTTCATTACTTCGCAAAAGGATTTTTCCATCACCACATATATTACTAAATACTGTATTCTAAATTTTCTAATTTTTTTCTAAATTATTCTAAAGATTATACTTACACACAGCCGTGTCTTATACAAATGACATAATCAAAATGCAAGCATTCTAATCATCCGAAGATATGGAAATTTTCAGTGCAAAAGTTTATTTCCAAATTACCTTCTCAAAAAGTCTTACAGATGATAAAAGAAACACCGAAAACTTGTTTCATGCATTCCTCTTAAATTTCTACGTAACTTGCATTAGAGAACGCAGTAAATAAAATATTAAATGAAAGAAACGTTACACTCTTTCCTGTTAATGACGTTCTTATAACAAGAAAAAGGGGAGTGGACTACTTAGTATTGATATTGAACATTGTTTTCAGTCCACTGGCTCTTAATCTGTAGGTAATTGAGCCCAAAGGAATAATTTTATTCTTTTATGGAAGAACCTTTTTGCATGGATGGAGACAAGCTTGTTAACGAAGTATTTTTATTAGTTAAAAGTTTCACGGTCAATACTTAAGGGAGTTAAGGATTCTCTTTCATTCTGAAGACTATAGGGATTCGAAATATTTCACGCAGCTATTTTACTGGAAGTAAAAATACGCTTTTTTAAATGAAACCTTGAAAAAAATAGTTTGGCTACACTTAAAGGATCCTGGTTAATGTGTTTGAAAGTTTTTATTACTGGTTAAATGAATTTACTAAAAATCTAATCGAATATTATATTTTTGAATTACACAAAATAATGAACAGCACAAGTAAGATTTTTTACATATTATTTACATATTCCGATTACACAGTCCACAATTTACTTACATAACCCGTTTCATTTTAACTCAATAGATTTTACGTAGAACAAAACACATATTTTATAAGGAAAATAGAAAATCGAATTTTTAACACATTTTCAAATAAAAATTTATTTTTATTTGTAGTTTCAAGTTAAATTTTCAAAACTACTAGTATTTAATGAATTATTAAAAATGTATAAGTACACAATTTTAATTTGAATCTATAAATACCATAACCATATGCTTTGTATCTAAAGAATGTGAATTTATATAGCTAATTTCAAAACTACTTTTTCTTTTTTAAATGTTGATTGTTGATTCCTCCAGGACGCTTTTTACTTTATTAAAAAAATTTTTGGGGAAAGTACATGTTCTTTAATTTATATTATTATTATTATTTAATAAAAAAACAACATTTTATACAAATTACACGAAAACCTGAGTAAAAAAGCAACAGTGAAATAAATAATTGTTAACTCTTTTATTATTCCCCCAATAGATGGCGACGCATGAGTTATGGCATTTTCATTCATAAAAGGCATTTTCTTATAAGCGTTATAAAAAAGTCAAAATACATTACTCCATTAAATGTTTCTAAATTTTGAAATGTGATTGTGAAAAAAAAAATAATTACAATTAAAACAATTACAATTATTAAAATTATTGCAATTAATTACAATTAAAACACAATAAAGATTACATTGGACCGCTTTAAGTATTAAATTTGTTTGTGTAAAACAGGTATGGGCAACCTTTTCGAATCCGCGGGCCGGACTCAAAGATTATAATGTCGTGGAGGGCCAAAGAGTAGATAATAGGTAATATTCTTTAAGTAAAAAAATGAGGCCTTTTATTATATATATTTATGAAGTTTAATTCTAAAGTTAAAAATTAATCTGGACTTGTACAATATCTAGATTACATAAAATAATTATAATGAAGTTACATTAATCTGGACCAGGCGCGGATCCAGCACGGCTCCAATGGGGGGGAGCACTTCTTCAGACCATCATCTTTATCTTTTGAAAAAACGTCACAATTTTGGGAATTTTCTAAAAAGTATCACTCAAGGTCCCCTTTTGGTACCGCGGGGGGGTCTGGGGGTTCTCCCCCAGAAAATATTTGGAAATTTGACCTGTAAAAGTAGGTTTTTAACTCATTTTGAGTACTTTTTGGGCCTTTTTTTCGTACTTATGAATGATTTTTGGGTCCAAGGGGGGGCACTTTCCAGAGTGCCACCCCCTGTATCCGCCACTGATCTGGACTAGAATCATATTACATACAATAATTATAAAGTTAGTTACATTAATCTACAATAGATTAATATTTTGATTAGAAACAAAAATTATGTTAAAGTTACAAAAATCTGGACAAGAATAATATGTGATTTTTGAGTACAATTTTTAAAATGTTCCGCGGGCCGGACCAAATGACGTGGCGGGCCGGATCCGGCCCGCGGGCCGGAGGTTGCCCACCGTTGGTGTAAAAGATTAATCTGGAATGTTTTTGTTGACATAATTAAATGACGCTTGGTTTGTAAAATAATAAAAATGCGCAGTGCAGAAACCAGTTTTGTTTTAAGGGAAAATAATGTTTTCATAACACACTGGATTTATGTAGGTTTTAAGTATTTAAATTTTTTATCAGTTTTTATTTTTTTAAATGTATAATCTGTTTTTATCTATTGCTCTAAACATTTTGACTCATAAATGTTAGAGAAACATCTTGCGGGACGGATAAGCGAAAACGGAACTGATTGCGGCTTGGCTAATCGGAAAATCCCATTTATTTTAAATAAATTAAGTCCCAAATTAGTGAATAAAAATATAAATGCGTTTTAAACTGATATTTTTTTAAATTATAAACTACAGTAGGAAAATATATTTATATAATCTTTTTGGTACAGCTAACGTTCCATTAGCCCGCTGATAAAAGGGAAGGTCATCAAAATATGTTTCTTTTCTACTTTCTATTTTATTTTATTTTATATGATTTTGTTTTATGTATTACATATCCAAAGTGCATAACTATTTTAAGATTTTTGAGAGTGCGGTATTCAATTCATAAGTTAAAAATTACATTAATTTAAATAATTCAGATTTTTATGTATTAAAATTTAACAATTAGATAATAATGTTTGTCAAAACCTGTAAGCCATTAAATGTCATTTATTTTAAATATTTTTCAGAAAATTTTGATACCAGAAAACAAGATTTAGAGGTAAACATAATATTAATTTATTCATAAGTCAATTTAGACATTATTTAAAGGCAATACCATATGTGGATAGGGCTTGCCTTTTAAATCACTATATTTCACCATAAAAATCAAACTTCCAAAGTTTATTTTTAAAACGTTTCCTAAAATAATAAATTGTATCCAAAGACGATCAAAGTTCAGATTTCTTCTTCAGATAAAAAGCTTGTAAAAGTAATACAGCACAAGAAAGTGCATTAATAATTTAGTTGTAATATAATGAGATCACCATGATTTAATGACTTTGGTACTCATTAAAAACCTTAAGCTCATCAATTTCACAAAAAAATATTATCCATGAAAAGTTTTATAATGATTTCATATTCATTAAAATAACGTCTCACCTGATGTGGGTCATTAATATAATTACAAGATCAAATATATTTTTACAAAAAAGTAAGGTTATCTCTTGTCTTAAGTTTTTACTTGATATCATGCATAAAGCGCCACGTTTATTTCTCATTTCATTACATTTCATTATTGGTTATAAAAATGTTGATGAGTCTATTGATTAACAGTATAATATTTAAAATTTATAGAGTTCTAAAGTTACCAATTAATTGGAATTTTCTGTTTTACACCAGTTTAATGAATCACAAAAATAATCAGCTTGACAAATAGAATTGATTTATAGGCATTTATATTGGTCCCAGGAGAATAATTAAGAGCCTTTCAAAATCAATAACTTCATCCCTTTAGTTTCTTCAATAATTCTTCTTTAGCCTTTATTGTTTCGTTCAATTTTTTCAGCTTTTAAAGGATTATTAGAACTTATTGTAGAATCTTCTGATGTTTTACAAACTTTTTAGTTTTTACTCGCTACAAAAATGTTTTCATCAAATCAGCATAAATCTCGATGACTTTAAGTTGATGTGGGCGTTGTTAAAACGCATTTCTATTAATTCTACAGCCTGGAGAATCCAAAAATTCATGTATTTATACTATTACACTTTTAAGTTCAAGGGATATGTATTACATTTATTACTTTAGGAAAAGGATATAAACTTAAACAATTTATAAGATTTTATTCAGTCGTTTTCAGGCGTAATAAATAGGTGTGATCACTTTTCTTGCTATTCCATTAATCGTTTTCCAATCTGTTATGCCGAAATATGTTCAAAAATTATTTACCTCAAACTTTTTTTATGAAACTAGTGTAGCTAAGGAAAATTGTTTTTGAAATACGTGAGTTTCCTTCTTTTTAATTGGATGAAAAATTTAGTTAAATTACTGCATTCTGAAAGGATAAATGATGCTTACTCCCTTGCATATAAGTATAAATATCTACCTTTCTATCTGCATAAAGTTCTTTCCGAAAAAAATGGAAAACTTTCAAATTAAATATTTTTGGTCAATTTGAAAGAATGTTTCATCTCCTGACGGCAAAGATTACAAAATTACTTCACATTAGTTTATCTCTAAACCAAGCATCATCTTAAAATTATCATTTGCTCAGATATATTTTTATACCTAAAGTAAAAACCATTCTTGCTTTATATTTCAAATTTAAACTTAAACAAAAAATAAGAAGAAAAAACACACGCCGTTTTACCCTCCCCAAAAATCACGCTCATCTTCTTTAACTTGCAGGAAGAGCAGGATCTACTTTCTGAGACAAATTACTCCCCCCATCAATCATTGTCTATTCCTTATATAAATTTAAGAATGGTATTCCTATTCTAAGGAAACGTAACCAAACTTAAACAGGAAAAAAAAATCCCCAGTTTAAGAAATTCGCCACAATTTCCTCTACTGCGCGTAAAACCGGCTTTTTACATCACCTATTTCCAATAGTTTACTCATGTAGAAAAATCCAAACCATCTCTCCATAAATTTCAAAGGAATAGTTTCATTGGGAAAAGTTCTCGCCATTTCTCCCTCTTTTTACCTCACCCTCCTGATTTCTTATCTCTTGTTCAAAGGCCTAAGCTACCTTAACTAAGCACTGCATCAGTCGCTTCCCCAGGTGATTCATCTTTGTCATATTTATACAGTATTGCATCAATTTTTTGCTCCCTGAATGGTATAAATCGATTCTACGTCAGAGTATTCACCCGTGTCTATCGTAAATATTTACACACGGACCTCCACGCTTCCCCCTGGAGAAACCATCTTTTATTCATTTGTTTCTCCATTAATGATCGTATTTATCTCCTTGCTTGGCAGAAAAGTTAATTATGTTTAATATGATCGAAAAATTAAATAAGATTTTAAGATGTTTGTTTTTGCTCGGGAATTTGATTAGAAGTAAGGCAAGAAAAGAGTTTTTTCGGGGTGTTTTCTGAATTCCCGTCGTAAATTATTTTACCCCAGTAAGTAGAGTGGTAATCGTTTTTGAAAGAGTGTTGTTGTTTCTGTTTTAGATGAAGTTCTTTATTTATAGCTCTGTTTGGGGGGAAAGTAAAGAGTGTTGGGGTTCTTTTAATTACGTGGAGACTAAGGGAGTGTTTTATCAGATTGAAGTGGGGGATTTCTTTTTCATACAAGTCTTTATACGATGGTAAATTTATTCAATGGATGGAAAGTGCCAATGAATAGCAAAGCAGAAGCGGAAAGCTGGCTTCTTTCATGAGTTGTTGTGGTAATACACACAAGATATGCAATGGAATATTATTTAAATATTTTCCCAAAGTAAACAAGCTTTGGAGAACTTAAACCATATAATGCAAGTTTTAAGAAATGCCTTATTTAAATTTAGACGTAATGGAAAATCAAAGTTTTAGCTTTCAGCGTTTTTAAAATAAGTATCAAAATCTTGAACCAAGCATATTATGATTTAACATACATAATACCATTTATTTGTTTCATGTTTTATAAATTTTAAGAACGGTGTATGATGTATTGTTAAAATAACGGGTAATCCTATTAATTGCAGGGTAATCCTAGCTAGGTGCACACAAAATTAAATAAGGGTAAGAGTGAGCAGTTGGGTAAAAGTACGCATTTAATTTTTTCTTTTCTTTTTTGATTTGTAACATACTTTCGTTAAAGCCAAGACTTTCTTTTTTGAAGGTTGATTTCTAAATTAATAAACTTACGTTCAGTAAATTTGTGAGGCTCTAGCTTTTAAATTCTTGATTTTATAGCCCAAAATTTTTTTTGCGCGTACTCTTGCCCTCTTTTCCCATAATATTCATGTTGATACATGCAGTATCCAATGCATAAAAACTCAAAAACTGATAAATATTTATATTTAGTGTTTCCATGGATGGAACATTGTTAACTTAGAAAATAGTTGGTTATGCGTGTCTTGCTATATTTAAAAGAAGCTGTTAGCTCTACTCATGAAAGTCTTCAGAATATCCTATTCATTTATTTTTCAGAACACAGAATGAATTTCAATATTCTAATATTGTGTTAGATAAGATTTGCGCCACATTGTTATTGAAGTAAAAAGTATACATACACAAGGGGTAAAGGAATTTTTAAATTTAGAACCAAAAACAAAGGAAAGAACGGTGACTACTTACCTAACCATTGGTTTTACAGTAAAAGACACAAAAAACTTGGAAACCATTCACCACCACTGAATAAGAGAATACCTTATGGAAAATATCGTTTGCAATTCCTAATTATTAATCAATTCAAATGCATTTTCCTTTAGATACGAGTTGAGAGAACTTATACTATTATCGTCTTTCAATACATTTATTTTTCGTTACAACACGTGCTTTAAAGAAGTGCCTCTTTCTTTTTTACGCATAATTTCTTTGCTTCCTTTTATCTTTTTCAGAGGGTAGAAGAAAAACATTTTTCCTCGTCCGTATACGATAAAGCTCTTTATTCATTTTACCCTTGAAAAAAAGAAGGCATTAAAATTCTCCTGAGAGAAGTTTGAACGTCACAGAATTGGCTCTTTAACTTGCCAAAAAAATCTTCGTCGGCGTTTTTTACTAGGTATTTTTTTTTCAATCTTTTTGAGATGTATTACGTTAGACGATATCAATGATATTGAAAGATCCGGTAAAGATTAAAATGTAAAAACTGTATGGCAATGAATAAGTTAAATGTCACTAAACGAAGAAGTTAAGTGTTCTTGGATTGAAATTTTGCAGTAGACCACGGTTTAAATAATTGAACGATGCGCGTGCTTTCATTGGAAAGGTGATAGAGGTCCTTCGACATAGAGGTAAGTGTTTGGTTATTGAAGGAAGAAGGAATTAAATTTTGAATCTCAAAGAAAAAATTTAAGTATTTCATGAAAACAATGAAGAAGCATGAAACAGTTTTTAAAAATCCAACCCTTGTTATAACTCTTTGGCTTTTAACCGGACATAACAAAATGACACTTGTGATCTCATAAAACTAAACGCGACAAAATATTACTTTGTATTATAGTATACCTTACCGATTCGTAACCTACGTAATTTGTGACAATGTATGACATATTCATGCACTGCGTTGTGTGGTATGATAGAGAACTCAAGAAACGTTTTTTATAAATAGTTTCTAAATTAAATAATTTTTAAAGTAGACATTTTTATGCAAAAAAAAAAAAATCTTAAATGATATTTGAACAAAACTAGTTTTGTATTCAGTAAACATTACAAAACATTTGATGCAAATATTTTTAAACTTATTTACTATATGACGAACATTACTTGCAACTCTATGATGTTCTTAAACATTAAAGAACATTCAGATGTTGTATTTTCGGTGAAACAAAACAAAATGGTGAAAGGTTTCTATATGTTAGAGTAATGTTTCCTCATTTACAAACATTATTTGAAAGCACCAATATTTATTTGATTTTTAAAACCATATGATATTTATATTTAAGATTTTTTCGCTTAAGATATGTTACAAGTATGTAAATTTTTAATGAAATATATATTCATCATTGAAAAGTACACAAAACAATATGGAGCATCTTGTAAGACTATCTTTATCCATCCTTATTCAATTGTCATCCTAATCTATAATAATCGTTATTCTGCGTTAAACAGAGATAAACACATATCCCTACATTTAAGTAGATTGATGCAGATTCATGAAATGAATGTAATTATGAATCACGAAACTTCCCGATTAGTTCCGCTAAACTCTTGGGTTAGATACTCAGCGCATTAGTTACCTTCAAAACAGAGTGGAATTGCGCCCATTGGGCCTGATTAGGACAATCAAGTAGTCAAGTTTCCTTTTACCTAATACGAGTACTACTCGTTATTTGCATGCATGAGCAAACAATTTGCTGTTCTCAATTATTATTATTGAATACACATACTTCAGTTTTAACCTTTCCTTTTAGAGGTCCTCGTAAAGTATTGAGATTTATTATAGATATTCTCTTGACATTCCGTACCAAAACCCGAAAGATAATTGTATCAGACGTAAAACTGAGGATGAAGTGTATCAACCAATTTGGTGAATTGGATTTTACTATATGATTCAAGGGTAGATTGTTGAACTAAAATGTATTGGTGATTAATAAATAATATGGAAGATGCACTGTTTTATGGTTAGAAAATAATAAGAATTTTTTAAATACCTACAGTAATGCAATTAAACTAATATACTGGCAATTGTTTCCTGTCAATCATCATCAATCTACCTTGGTAAAAATGTTATCCATACTCTGTTATATTAAGTCAAAATAACTCCACGGAAAAATATAGTTTAAGTCAATTTCAAAACAATATCAGAAATATTCGAATTTTAAAATAAAACTGATGCGTTTTCTATCTTTTTAATCTATCGAAATTGAATTAATATTTCTTCAAATAACCATCGATATATCTAAAGTTTCAAAATTATATCTACAGCAAAAAAACAAAACTCGTAAATACCTCTGTTCGATCCTTCTGGTCCGCCATTAAAAGTTCAAATAGGAATAGCTCTGAAATTCAGTTTATCTGACATTGAAAAACGTGCTTTTGTTTATTTCTAGTCTAGGCTTGATAATAGTTCCAGTTCAGTGATTCACACAAAATTTTTGCTTTTATTCTACCTCATTTTACTTTCTTTTCATTTCTGGATCATTTAACTGCAAAGATGTGTTTGTTTAAAATTAAAGATTATTCTAATCTCTCGTGTCTAAATGTGTTTGTGTTTATCTTCTAAAAATTCTTCCTTAATGCAGGCGCAACCAAGTTTGTGATAATCCGATTAATATCTAACGAACCAAATCAGTACTTACCCTCTAAGACTTTCCTTGGGTCATGCTTTGTAAGACATTTGACAAATTTAGATTACCATTTTGATTAGTGAAAAAATATTCCTTCAGGTCCCATTAGCTTTCAGTTTTTTGTTTAGAATATCAAGGGTTTTTTTTAACTTGGGATTCTCAGATTATCATCGCATTAAAAATTCAAGAAATTTATTCAAATAATTTGCATTTCCTTTGAAAACTTTTTGTAATTAAATCCTTAGATTTTTTGCGTAAATAAAACTTTAAAACGTTATGATGATAAACAATTTTTTATTTCAATTAGCTCGTGGTTTTAGCATGTTTTCTTTTTTTTTAATTTTTTTTAATTACTGAAATCTGCTTTGATATCGTTAAAATAATTTTATTACGCCAGTATATTTTTGCGGCGTAGATGTAACGAATTTTCATTTGACTATCGAGGGCTTTGGCACTTTTGAGCTAAAGTGCTCTATTCCGATTCTATATTATTTAATGTAATTGAAATTCCATTAATAATTTTTATCAGAGTTAAAGAGACTGGGACAGTTTAAAGTACTTCAAAATGTATCCCTCCGTCTTACTTAAACGACCTAAAAATCTAGACTTTTTAAAATGTAGTTTAAGTGTTATTTTACGTAAAATTGCGATGAAATCAAGAGAAATGTAATGGTTTTTAGACTTATAAAAAAGTCGAACCTCACTAGTATATCTGAGTTGTGAACTTTCACGGTTTAAATAGGCTGATTTGTATTCTCGTGATCGAATAACTATAACCTTAAAAATAAAGCTACTGCTATTAATACTATATCTATACTTTTAACAAAGATTTATTGAATCCTTGTTTCTTTATAGTAATTGCGATATTTTGTTTTCTCTTCATTAAAAAATAACTAACAGTTTTCAAATTTAAATTTGTTACATTTTTTTATCACAAGTTATCATATATTTTCCTCAATTCTCAACCAACATGAAAACAACATGTTTTTCTCTCATCAACTCTTCCTTCTCTCAACATCTATTTCGTATTAAATGATAGCTGAATACAGGATTATATAATTATAAATATTTAACATTTGAAAAGAAAAGGTATGATACAACATTTTATTTAAATAAATTCATGTATTTTTATACAAACACAAACAACATGGCAAGTTAAAAGGTCAACAAACATCATTACAATCATAATTACTTAACTTATAAGGAACACGCCACTAGTTCAAAAGCTATTCTCAAAAGATTTATACATAGAACTATATTTATACATAGCTGAATAGAACTAGTAATTATGTTTTAACATATATAAAAGCATCAGAACCTGCTATGCCACTATCATGCACATGTAGATTCATCAATAAAATGAATTAGTTTCCTAAAATATTCATATTTTCCTGAGATCATTTAAAAACAAAAGCGTCATATCTTAATTAAGTGCCCTTATATGAAGTCTTAAAACCAATTATTCTTATGAGTAGTGTAAAACTCAGTCAACATATGAATGAGATTTAAACAGTGAACTTTGAATATAAAACCCCTATATTTGGCATCAAAAATTGTCCTCCATTTCCTCTATGTGTGGAAAGTTGTGTTGTGGGTAAAAATATACTTAAACTTTATATTCATAAAAAGCGTTAGCTTTTGGTGCATAACACTACAATTGTGATTTTTTACAATGATATTTAACATAACCAACTAATTTTTACCTAAAATTATCACCTTTGCTTTATTTTGCAAAAATGTGTCATTACCTCAGACTGTGAAGATATGATGTAATGGAAAAAGGTCAAAATCCAAAAACAATTTTTACAACAAAAAAAATTAAATGTTATTAAAGCCACATCCTGGAAACTTACTACTTCTTGTATAGTAACATCCAGTGCATGGTGAATCAACTCTTATAAAGCTATCTGCCTTAGAACTTTTAGAACAAGGATTTTTCAAAGGAAAAACAATTTTTCTGATAATTTCATTCCTTTATACCTCATCTCTAAACCATATACCTCAGATATACAAAATGTCTCTTTATAGCAACAAAATATTTTTTAAGAATCTACTCTATGAATTATTTGAAACATAAATAAAAAAAACCTTCCCAATTTGGGGTCGAACTAAGTACAGCATAATAAATTAAATCCTCAAACACATCCACCACACTTTAGAGGAACGATATGATCCACGCACAGTATACTTCTATCAGTTTCTACTCCGATGTATAGGTCACTGCACTGTGATTCTTCCTTCTCTTCCGAATAGGCTTTTCGTAAGTACTGACTCTTTCATTGCCGTCTCCCCTGTAGTTGTCCGAATACTCATCCGATGAGTACCCGTGACTTGGTGGCCGATAGTGTTTTTCGGGGACAAGGTACTCGGGATTGGGTGGTGGGGTGGATTTGTACAGGTCATCGTTTTTGGAGTAGTGCTTTTCCGATTTGTCGCAATCTACGTTATGCCACCATTCGCACACGAAGGTTTTTTGGTTGAACACTGTGCCGTTGGGACAGAGGAAACTTTGTATCCCTCCTTTGTCGCTGCACTGATAGTAAACCTAAAATCAAATATAGAAGGATTTTGATTCTAACTGTATAATTGTTTTCATAACATATATGTTATGGGAAAAGTTATAAACCGGGCATTATTAATGATGTCCGAAGTGAGGCGGGCAATGTGATAAAAATTGTTAAAGATTATGAAAATAAAGGTACATAAAGGGAGAAATATCAAACATATTTCTTTACAAAAATCATGATGTTTTTACACTGTTAAATTTCAATAACAGCTCTAAGCATTACTTTTATAATTTAAAAACAAAATGCAAATATTTTTTCATATCTTAATAAATAACTATAAATTTCTGTTTCATTTCAAAGCTATACAAGAAAGTATTGTTGCACCGCTATTCAATCACACAACATTTAAGGTAAGTTTTATCATTTTAAAATTTACAAAATTAAAATATCGTTTCACCAAGCTACGTACTATTTGAGTTTAACAAATATTTAAGAATTCACCAATGTTGAAAAACAGAGGAATTCTGTATAAATCCGCTTGTATGGAAATACAAAGAAATGTTTTATTCATGTAATGAAAAAGTGATCACTCACCTGACATCTGTGTTCCACATCAGCATAAAACCCAGCAGCTCTGTTTTCACAAGAAAAATGACTATAAGGTACTTCCTTCAATATCGGGAAATCTTTTCCGGCTTCTCCTGGAATGTTAGAAAAACCGTTCTCTTCATAGCTGCCATCGCTGTATTCCGCATCTTTTTCTTTCTTCACGGGCTTGTACTTCAACTTGAAGGCAGCCTTGGTGGGCCCTTTAGTAAGATTCTGCTGGGGCGCATTTTCATAAATTTTGTGATCAAAAGCTGGGGCATACTTGGGGTCGTATACTTTGTAGGGCAGGTAACTCTTCTGCCGCCTCGGACTTTGTATTTTGGGGTAAGTTTTCCGAGTTCTGTAAACTACCCCTTCAACTCTTTTGGGACGCTGCGTGTCGTATGGGGTTTCCTCGCTGTTTTGACTGTAGTATTTGAATTGCTTTTCTCCATTATCTAAGGGTTTTTCAAACGTGTATTCTGAAGAGGCTGGAGACTGGGAATAACTATGAGGTCTGGCGTAAGAGTCTGAATCGGATGTGTAGCTCTTTGATTTACTATCTGTTAAACTGTAAGTGTCTGATGGAGAATATTTACTTTTGGAGCTATAAGATTCTGGTTCTGAGTACTTAGAACTATATGAATCAGATGGTGGATATTTGCTCCCAGTACTGTATGAATCTGACGGGGAGTACTTACTGTTTGGGGTGTAGGAATCAGGGGAAGTATATTTGCTATTTGAGCTGTATGAAGCAGGTGGTGCATATTCATTGTTAGAGCTATATGAATCAGCTGTAGGATATTTATCTTTAGAGCTGTATGAGCTTGATGCTGGGTACTTGTTTGGAGTACTGTATGCACCTTCTGACGAGTGATCCCCGTAGTATTTAGCCTCTGTTGAGGAATCAGATTGAGGTTTAGTGTATGTCTTCGTATAGGTTTTTGTGTATACAACAGGATCTTCATCTTCATGCGATGAAGGACCTGAGTAATCACCAGGACTAGAATACTTAGAGCTTGGATGATAGGATTGTCTATGGTCTTCATAGGATGCTGGTCCATAGGAATCTGGTGCATAAGAGGTGGATGGTGATTTTGACCTGCCTTCATGTATCTCTCCACTATGGTGTTTGTGATCGTCATAAGGAATGTCCTTTTCAGTATGTTTGTAAGTGTTATAAGGAATGTCCTTTTCAGAATGCTTGTAAGTTTCATAAGGAATGTTTTTTTCAGAATGCTTGGAATTTTCATAAGGAATGTCCTTTTCTGAGCTGTCTTTTACTTCATCTGGAAGGGGAGGATGCCTCGGTTGCTCGTATTGATCGTAGAGTGGAGCTGGCCGGGAAGGCTTGTAATTTTTAGCCACCGAATGGTTGTCTCTCGTCTTGTGTGAAGCTGTTCGGCCTTTACTAGGACTGTAATAAGATTTTTCTTTGGTAGGATTCTCATAAGTTGGGTCTTCATAATGCCCATGTTTTACTGACTTGCTATCTTCAGTGGCGTACTTGGGAGGTAGAGGAGCATCATATTTGTGAGGTGTTTCCTCCTCAGGGTATCTTCCTTCGTAATAGACATCTTTCGCAGGGTAGGAAGTCGGATTGTCATAAAAGCTAGTTACAACTGCACTTTTAGGACTGGAAGATCCATGGTAACTAGAATGAGACTTTGAGGAAACTGGACTAGATATGTATTCATCGCCTCCTGAAGAAACTGGTGTATTCTTTGATGGATATTTATTCTCATAAACATATGGAGAAGTTCCTGAATTTTCTGTAACCTTGACACGCCCTTTCGGAGATTTCCCTGTGTAAGGAACTTTACCACTATGAATTTGAGTTTGATGTGATGGAGAGAGTGCCTTTTGAGGATATCTTCCACTGTATGAGGAGGACGGAGGATAATAATATCCATCAGACGAAGGTGGTATCGTATCTTTATATGAAGGTCCAGTTACATCACTGTAAGAAGATTTCGATCCATCGCTATAATCTTTATGTTTTGGAGGAGTATCATGCGAGGAGGAGTAGTATGGCTTGGCATTATATGATTTGTATTTATTTAGAGGAGCAGTATAAGTTTCTTTTGGAGGATATTTACTTGATATTGGTTGAGTATAGTGTGGTTTAGAAGAATAAGTATCTGATGGTGGTGAACTTTCAGGAACATACTTATTTCGGGTACCGTATGTCTTCAATGGAATATCATTATTCGGAACGTGTTCACCTTTGTATGTATTTTCGTATGGAGCAGGATCTACGTATGTTTTTTTGTTAGAATCATAATACGCTGATGATGGCTCGTTGTATGAATGAAGGGGTACGTCTTGAGGAACATACTTAGATGGAGAGCTTAAAGACTTTGTATGATGACTGGGATTGACGGGTGTTATGGGATACTTATAATGAGATGGTGAATATTCAGGTGATGGTTTAGGTGCAGAACTATGTTTCGGGTATCCTCCAGTATGAGGTGCTTTGTATCCACTATACATGTATGGTTCTGGAGAGTAACCTCCAGGGCTTTTACTTCCATAAGAGCCATGTGAGGACGAAGGAGGTGGATGATCATCATCAGGGGTAGATTTTGATTTTTCGTAAGGGCTACCCGAACTGTATGAAGATGGGCTACCCGAACTGTATGAAGATGGGTTACCTGAACTGTATGAGGATGGGCTACCTGAACTGTATGAAGATGGGCTACCTGAACTGTATGATGATGGGCTACCTGAACTGTATGACGATGGGCTACCTGAACTGTATGACGATGGGCTACCTGAACTGTATGATGATGGGCTACCTGAACTGTATGACGATGGGCTACCTGAACTGTATGACGATGGGCTACCTGAACTGTATGACGATGGGCTACCTGAACTGTATGACGATGGGTTACCTGAACTGTATGAAGATGGCCCTCCGACGTCTTTATCAACAGAATCATTAGGTTCATATTGATTATGACCGTAAGAATACTTGGGGGTACGTGGTGGATCGTAACTGCTGTTATTAGATGCTGTCAATGAAGACAGAGGAGGAGCAGGCCTTAAAGGGTACTTTTGTTCTTGAGGACTGCTATAATACGATTCACTTGGAGGACTTGGTGGATATCCAGGCTGGTAAGAGGCAGGAGATTCGGGATGACTGGGTGGATATCCAGGCTGGTAAGGGGCTGGAGATTCAGCTGAACTTGTTGGATATCCTGAGAGATATTTTGGTTCGTCTCTGACAGGATATCTCTCCTTTGAATCGCCATCTTCTTCATAGTTATCTCCGGATAGAGAATGAGGTAATGTGACGTGCTTAGGCTCCTCTACACTGACTCCCTCAAGGTTTTGAAGTCTTTTTAGGTCTTCAGGAGTTAGTAAGATGTATCCTAGCTGCTTGTCGATTGGAGCTGATTGGAGTGCTCTGGGTTTGTAAGGCCGTCCACTGGTGCGATAGACTGGAGCTGAAGATTGCCCTTCTAAACTTAAGTCCAAATCAGATATAATCGCCGTACTTTTTTCTGGTTTTGCTTCATCTACAGCAATAATAAGAGTCTACGAAAATCAAAAAACATTAAATATGAGAACAAATATTTTATAAGTTACCTAAAAAATTGTAAACTCATTTTATTTAAAGATACAAAATTCATTTCACTCCCATTTTTCTTCAACCGCAGTTTGATTAAAAATTTAAACTACTATTAAAATATTTGATTTTTTACACGCCGCTATAATGGTACCCCCTTTGAATTTCGTATTTTCCAAGTAATTTTTTGGGTACTACTCAATAAAGATATTGATAATTATAAACTAACAAACATACACATCAATATTTTTCTTTAAATTTAGAATAAACAACGAATACAATTATATTAAAATTTCTAAGAAATCATTTTAACCGTAGTTAAACTCCGAGATTCAATAAAACCTCAAACAAAAATGCAAGATCTATAAGACAGTGATTAATTTTAAAGACATGGCAGGCATTATTTCCATCAATTATGAATGAAGAATCATTATAAATTAAGTTTAAAAATTCACTACTTATAATCAATCTGATTAAAATCATGACTCTAAAAGTCCTTTCAAACTTTCACAATCTTTCTTCGTGGGATTATCATCCATCAGATGGAATAACTAAATATTTATAAGCTCGAAGATTTAATTCCCTTTTTTCAGGGGCTAAAGACTTGACTATCAACTAAATTAAAAGGTTTATCTCATCTGAACCAGCTGTCTCTAAGCTTTTAAACAAAGAGCTAAGTCTCCTTTAAGAAAGTAGGATTATCATGCACTCTATTTTAGAAGAATGTACTCAAATTAATGTATTATTTTACGTTTTAAGGGCTTAAAATTTAAAATTATGGAACATAGTTGGATACAATTCAAGCATTTCGTTTAACAAATTCATAATAACATGTGAAACAAGTTGGGAATGTTTTTTCACCAGATGATATAAACTAACAAAGTGAATATGTGTTCTAGTTGATTGAGTATGAGTATTGAATACTTCAGTGTGTAGTTCAATGACTGTAGTAAGATATTTAACTATAAAAAAATTCGTAGAATGTTATTTTTTGCAGTAAAATACACCAAAAGACGCATTCAAGAGTTCAGAAACTATACCTTTGAAACCTTTCTCAAAAAATAAATTCCTCCTTTAAAATGTGTTTGGAATTAATATGGAAAGTGTCCAAAATTTAAATTTATATGGTATTTGGTATTATATATCTTAAATTTATGAGGTGAAATAACTCTATAACAAATGATAACGACAAATATGATGCATAGCATCTCTCTATCATTATAAAGTTTTTTATACCTTGCTTGATGCACTAATACAATAAGTAAAACGAACTTTCTACTACTCCTTTAAAAAGTTACATTATCTGTATCTCTGTAGTGTTTCCCCAATTGTTAAATTGAAACTGAGTAGCAATAAAATATAAAATAATCTATTTTAGAGAAATGAAATGTATATTAGTAAGGATTTAATTTGAATAAAATATATTAAGCCTGGGTTTCAAAATCTAGACTTTTTTGAAATATCTCTACACAATTGGATACTGTAGTTTACCATACTTTATTAAAAATTTAGTGTGTAAAAATTATTTTTTATTCTTAGAAATGTTTAATGGATAAATGAATAAAAGTTATTTAAATATTTTATGCACTTACCTTTCGTTTCTCTTCTTTCGAAAGTCCCACTGATATGAGGGCTGAAAAACATACAATTCTCACAACAAGTTAGCATAATACAAATAAATATAGGAAGAAAGGAAACAATCTTAATAGGATTCATTATTTAACAGAGTAATTAAAAATCCCATAATTTACACTTGAAATATGGTTGCTCATTCATAAGTTTTAATGTGCCTTACCTTTTTTATAAAGCTCTGGCATCCAAGTGCACTTTTTAAAGTGTGATTTCCAAGTGATAGTAATTGAAACTTACTTACCTTCACTCAAGATATAAATATTAGTGATTTGGACTAACCAAGTAACTATATTAAAATCTCTTTAAAAATTAATATTAGTCAAAATAGATATTGTATCACTAAAAGAAGGGGCAACCGTTTATCACTAAATTTGGCAGAAAATTTATGGTATAGATATGATTATCACTTATGAAAGCAGTATATAAAAATTATAAGTAAAATATTTTAAATAAATATAAATAATACCTAAAAGTAATAGGAATAGCTGATTCTTCATTCTGAATCCAGGGATAAATACTTCACATGTAGTTCATCTGTAAAAAAAATCTATTAGAAATCGAATCTGTGAAAATTATGTTAGAAAGAAAAAATTCACAATTTTAAAAACTCCTTAATTAATGTTTTTCACTCGGAATATGTAAACGAACTGCATTATTATTTAGTTGCTTGGTTAATTCGTTCTTAATTGCCAAATTAATTCTCTAAAATTTATCACAATTAGAATTAATTGAATAAAAGCTCTAGTTTAAATTTCAAAATACGTTATGAGTACCAACAGAATTTCAATTTTGGATACCTCCTTACCATTTTTAAAATCTATTATAATACTTGACAGTCTCTAAAATATCTTAGGGGACAATTAAAAACTGCATTACGTGTTTGCGTCTCATGAAGGGGTGATATATCAGTGGCAAAATACAATAAAGGATAAGATTGTTCAAACTTTTTTACATCACATATCACAACTGCTTTTCTGCTGTTACACAGCCGAAGGGCTATTTTTCCCTAGTTTTATTTTCACAGTAATAAAATTACTTTTTCCCATGTAACATTAATAAAATAAAACTTTAACTGTCAAATTTGGGGTAGTTAATTTTAAAGTTTCATATTGTGTCATCACAATGTTGTAGAGGTTTACTGATACGTGACAACTTGTGCAAGATGCAGGGAAGAGTATCTGAAAATTCAGTGGCGTAATTTGTAACGTAATAAATTTCAAACCCAAACCCGTAAAATCCTTAGTAACCAATTATTAACAACAAAAAGGGTTTTGACCTAGAATTTGAAATCTCAACGTTACCTTCCTCTCAAGAAATAACATGCATTTACTTCATCCAATCTCCATTCTTCCCCTTAAAAATAGAACCAACCAGATCCGTCTCCTGATAAATCATCTATTTTGAAATTTTTAAGGGCACAGTCGGCATTTTCTCTAGAAACAATAGACAAGTCGTTTCTGTAGCCAGGTAGTTATTCGAAGCATTTTCGTAACTATTTCATGAGAAGGAACCTACGAACAGTGTAATAAATATAATTTTGCGTCATATTTATGATGAATTCACTGTTGTACGGTCAAGAAACTTCATACCTGCCAATTTTATACATAAAAGAATAATTCAATAGGGAATGATAATTTATTTTAAGCTTCAAACGTTTTTCTTTAGTTAGTCACAATGTAAAATCACGCTATAGTAAGGAATCGCTTTTTAAAACTCAAACCATCAATTTTGATACACAGTCGAACATAAAACTTATACAATGTGCTCTACATATCTTATGCAATTGTTGTCGTGATATTCAGTCATTCCAAGATGTGTATTTCCCTACATCCATACAAGAACTGTTTCTTTTATCGTACCTACTATTATTTTAATTTCTTTAAATAAAAAGGCTATGTGTATAACTTGTGTGTGTATCCCACAAATAAAATCAATATTTTGTTATAACTGATATTTGTATTTTGATGGCTTATTTATAATTTAGAGATTATCTTCTTTTTGTAAATTCCTTCATGAAAGGTGGTAGAATAGCAATAGACTAATTTTTAACAATAAATTCAGAACTAGACTAAAAATGCACAAAACGTTTTGAGCTCAAAAACATAATTATTTAATCTTTATAACACTCTTTCGCGCGCGCGTTTCATTTCACACAAATTATAAGAAAAATTCATTACTCGTCACTCGTTTGATTCTACACTCGTCATTAGCTTTACTTAATATAAAATAATAGACTACATTTTTATCATTTTTTCTTTATGACCTTACCTGTAAGAAGACTACAATTTTTATTAACATTTTTCTAAACGCTTGTCTATTACACTCAAACTTGTACATAGTTTGCATAAATATACATCATGATACAAAGAGCACAACTGCTTTCACATATTTTTCCCCCAATTGGAGAATTTCTATCCCCATATACACTTCTCTTTGAATAAGTAGATGGAAATTTGCGTGTTTTCAGAACAAACCTATGTAGCATGATTATGGAAAACTCAACGTTATTTTTGCGCCATGCTTCAACAAATTGAATAAACAATTTACAAGACACGAAGTTTACATTAAAATAATCAAGTGCTGGTTTTCAACCTCTAGGGATGAGGATGCAAATGCTTGGATAAATGTGAACCCCAAAACTGCGCTTAAGGCATGAATACCAAATGATTTTAATTTCTTAAAAGGTTCCTCAGCTTTGTTTTTCTTTGAGTTTAACTTACGGATGAACAGTTATATCAGTGTTTGGGGCAAAATTTAGATCTTGATCTCTTGGTTATTGTGTAAACAAGATTTTAATATTCCAGGTTCAGAAATTTATTTTATTCCAAACACACTTCAGAACTAATTTTAGCAAGGGAAGCCCTTTTGATTACAACGTTTACAGTTAACTTCACGCATAATTTCGTGAAAGTGACTACACATTACACATTTTCATTCGTATAAAAATTATTAAATCTGTCAAAACCTATATTTCTCCTTGGTTCCAGCTTTTCACAGAGAATAGGTAATAGTACGGTCTTTCAAATTATGATGGCAAAACAAAAGAAATTTTTAATAAAAATATTTTTTTAGAGACCATTGATCCTGAACTATATTGGGTGTTTTATTTTTAATGTGGATAATCACATATTTTTTACACAATTTAACCTATGCATTACTACTTTTGAGAAGATCATATGTGGTGTAAAATTACTGTAAAACTATCACATATTTTCTATATTTTAAGGATTGTGATTATTTTTGGATACAAGTTTACATAAAAGTAATAAAAAGTAAATATAAAAGTAAAAAGTTTTAATATAAGTTTATTTATATTAAAGGTGTAACTCGATCAAATGGACAATGCCATTGGTTCTACATGCTGGCCTAGAACCATGACTCCATGTTAGAAACAAAAACATTAATTATTCATTCATACAATATTATACTTCAGTTATAAATCGTTATGCAGTAGATCCTCTATAAAGCGACCCCTTACCGGACCAACATCATAGGGTCGTTATAACGAATTTGAAAAAAAAATTATAACAACAAAACATAAATGGATATACTACCTATGGAATAGCACATTCTCGCGAGGTACAAAATGTAAAGCAACCAATGCAAACATTCTGAAACATTAAGAATGTGATCATTCGAAGTAATTTCGTTTTCATAAATTCTCCAAATATCTTTTTTTTATCCTCTTAACGAGCCGATTTTTACGAATTCTGTCTGAAGTTGGAGGGTCCATGTTACAAAAAACTCATGTGTTTGAGGTCTCTGTAGCGAATTAAAAATAACACTATTCCTATGATAAAATAATCGATACTTTAACTACATGTCGTTGTAACGGAGGGGACATTAAAGAGATTATATTGTAGTAGCTAGTTATTCATTTTTTACATCCGAAAGTCCTGTGGTCGGTCATGGCGCAGTTTACCACGTGTCCAAGTGTCGGGAGACTATTTCCCTTCCCTTCAGAGTCATGGCAAAATTGTGGAGGTGGCGATAGATAGTGGCAGCAAATATCATACCTCATGAGGCAGAAGTCGGACTCCTGCCATTAATGGGCCTCATTTTCTCAGGAGCTGCACCCTTTTTGCCTTGAATCCTTATGGAGCTTGGGTATTTCAAGTGTCACACGACAACAACAACAACAATAGCAAATCTACCATTAGAAATAAAAGTCTCCTATGTGACGCGTACAATGCTCTCCATTGGCTGATCTCTTTTTTTAATTTTGATATTTATCTTCCATATTGAAGAAAAATAATTAAATTCGTATTTATATCACTAACTTGCATAAAACAGGAGCCATAAATAGCCCAGCGGCCCCCAGAAGAGGAAAGCCCAGTACCAAACCAACAGAAAGCGTGCAATTTTCGCTAACGAATCCATAAGTAGTTTCTAATGCACGTCAGGAACTAAGTGACTAAGTTTGGCGGCAGGCGTGACCACAGCGTTTCCTCGTCGCGGTTCCTCACCCACCAGCACAGAGAGAGAGGAAGCGCAGTTTAGTTCCCGCGCTTTCCCTTTTGGAACAATCCCTCCCGATTGCTCAGCAATCCGTAAGACAGGCGGGGAAAACAAGCGCTGAACTTGAAAACGAGCGGCTTTTCTGCCGAGGCGCGTGGGAAGGATTAGGAAACTGGAGCGTTGGAACTTTCACTCTTTGGGAGGATTTTCTGTCGGGGTTTTGGGTCGGTGAATGTGCCACCGGACGAGAGAGGATGGTCAGCGGGAGTATGAGATCTGATGATGAAATTATGAGGGCTCAAAGGCATACTATCTTTAGGTAAAGTTCAGTGGGGACCAAAGCATCTTATCTTTGGAATGAAATGAAATTTGGAAAAAAAATATGAAATTTATTAGGAACCAATAAAGCATCCTATCTTTCGAATCCATATAAAGTTCAGTGGGGACCAAAGAACATTATCTTTGGAATCCATATACCAAAGCATCTTATTTGGAATCCAGATGAAATTTAGTGCAAATCAATGCATCTTATGTTTTATTGTGGAATCCTTATGAAATTTAGCTGGGATCCTATACTTGGGATTGGGATCCATATGAAATTTAGTGTTGGTCAAAAGTATCCTACGTTTGATTTTTGGAATCCCTAAAAGTAAATGGAGTGTAGTAAAAAGTATCATATGCTTTGTGTTTGGGATCTCAATAAAATTGAGTGGGGTCAAAAGCACCCTGTAGTTGAGTTTAGGATTCTTATGAATTTTAGTGTTCGTCAAAACATTCATCTGAATTCCGATTCCAATGATGAAATTTAGTGGAAGTCAAAAGCATCCTAGTAAGTATCACAACTTAGAGATGATGTTTGTCTGCTTTATTGGACTTCCAGAGATCGTATCTCCTGAACACTTGATTACTCCCCCTCTGGATTTTTAAAGATTTTAATTGTAATATTGTATTGTATAATTGTGTTTTAATGATGTCTTTTTAATTATGGGTGTTTTTTTTAAATTCAGTCTGAATTTTGAGTGCTATTTGTATTTGTTGTGTTTGTGCGAGTGGCCAGATGTTTATGGATTGAGTTCCTTTTCAGCCATATGTAAGTATCATTTTTCAATTCTTAAAATTGTCAGTTAAAGTTAATGTTAAATCTCATTAAACTCTTTTGAAATAATGAGTGAAAAAAGGCTAAAAAGTAGCTACATGTTAAACACTTTTTTCGAAAATAAAGAAGTTTTATAGTTTTTTTATGTTTTGGTAAAGACGGAATATATTTTACTTAGAGTAATTAAAATATACCCAGTACAGGAGTTCCTGTTCAAAGTTAAGTTTTTCCTGAAGGTAGAAAAATACAATTATTTTATTTATCTATATATTTTTAAACATTCGGGTAGACAAAAGAAGGGCATAAATGAGAAAAGACACAGAGTAAGGATATCTTGGTAAACAATATCAATTTATTAATTTAATTTTCAAATAATTTTATATCGATATCAACCTAAGACAAAAAATTTAACTTGAAAAAATTAAGGGGAAATTTTTCAACTTCATAATCTAATTGCATAATGCATATTCAACAGTAGTCGTGTTAACATTCTATTAAATAGAAAATTACAGCTGACATTAAATCTCTAGAAATAGTGGGTTTTTAAAAATTTAGTCATAAAGGAATGAATTAATTTGTTAAACAATGCATAATACATACATCTGTTATTTACTGTTAAAAATCAAATGCACTCTTCAATTTTTTTACCTTGGACGCTGAAGAGGTTTTTTTATCACCATTTGCGTCTAACCAATTAGTAATTAAGTAGCATTTTAAAGATGAGAAACATTTTTTGTTAAAGAGCAATGTATTATTCTGAACACAGCCTAAAGCACTTTAATATTGCCTCATTTTATTTTTTGCTTCGATTTGTGTCAAAGAAATGAATTAGTCTCTTTTTTTATTCCTTTGAGTGCGTAACACCTTGGAAAAAATTCTGCAAGCATAATTTTTTATTTCTTTTGACAGATTCGGAAAAAAATGTTTAGATGCAGTAATTCTTGGAGGTTATTTCATACACGATTTATTTTCTGAGTTCATAGAATTAATTGAAAAATGTCTACGAAATGAACTTTGATTTAATAAAAAGTCTCATAAATATAGATTACACTTTACAGTAAAAGCTAAAAAGTATCATATAGTCAAGTCCAACTTTATAAACTCAACAATAAAAATTTATATCAATTTTTGAAAGAAAGTATTCATTTGAATTTATATGAATATTTTAAAAACTATAAATATTTTAAATTATTTAAGAAAAAATGTATAGGACGTTATTTCTAGTACGTGTGTTTTTTAAAGCTAAAAAATTATCGTTATTTTGTGTACATAGTACAGTCTTAAACCTTGCATTTTTTTTAATTCAAGAGTTTTCAAATTATTTTTAATATTGTATAGTATCCCTAAACCAAAGATGAAAAATTTTAATGTTGTGGCGTTAGACGTTATTGTAATGACCCCGCTATAAAGTGATATGTTTAAAATCTTCCAACACTCTATTTCAGAAACTCTATCTTGTGAGAAAAAAATCCACAGAAAATAAAATTTAATGGAAGTCTACTTGAATTCAGGAGTGGTTCGCCTTTTGATTCGTACAAATTAAACAATACAGCATTGAAAAGTCACTTAACAGAGTTCTTTCTCGTTTTGCCCTAGTGTCCTTTTGTCCATTGCTTCCCATACAATCATACCGCTCTTTCTCGTTTCCAATTATTCAAGGATCTCATTACTTTAAGAGGTTCTTGCTTTATTTGATTGCATTCGTCAAATAAAACGAAATGAAAATGCAATAATAACCGCTTCCTCGTACACCATAAAGAGAAGGACTTTGCAATGATTAGGTTAACCCATTAGGTTCATTTAGTGGGTGACAATAACAAAACCTCCTTTATGTTACTTAGAAAATAGAATTTTTTCCCTATAATATTTTATTCTTAAGTTTTTTTTATTATTGTTTTAAGAATTCCCTTTGATAGAAGAGCTCTCTTGATGAAAATTAATTCTTCGAAAATAATATCCATTGATTGCATTAACAAGAGGGGAAACTAAGGGAGGATGCTGGAAATGGCCCGAATAAAAAGGAATAAGACTTTTTTAATATAGAGAATATACGTCTATACTCTGTTCATTTACAATAGGCCGGTGAAACGTTATGAACTATAGTCTGTTCATTTAGAACTGGAGCCTGAAACAGGATCAAAAACGCTCAATAATGCTTCATAACGGTCATCACACAACTTCAGTGACCGATTTTTTTACAGTATTTTAAGTACTTCTGTTTCGGCTGCCTTGTCATTGCAGAAGAAAATGCTTTCGATGATAATTACAATAGTAACTGCTTCTAATACACTTCGTCTCAGGCGCAAGTTCTAAATGAACAGACTATAGAAATGAAAACCATAATAACGCTCTTCATGGAGCCGTAGTGCTCGATTCTTTCATAGTATTTTTCCTACTTCAGTTTCGGCTGGCTAGTAATCGCCTAAGATGAATGATTCGTTTAGCGTTAATATTCCCTTCTAGTGCATAACGTCTCACCGGCTAATTCTAAAATGATTAGACTATAGTATTGAATTTTTTCAAATAAAATTTGAAAAAGTAACCTTATTATTTTATGTACTGTAAAACCCTTTTTATAATTTGAGGATAAGTAACAAAAACCCTTTCCCTCTATTAAAAAATTCAAGGATAAGCATAATGGAATTTTAAAGCTTATCATTTATAAAAAGAAATAGTAATAATTTAGTATTTTAGGTAGAATATACTATTTTTTCATTATGTTAATTACCATACATTAATAACTTATACATATTTCTAACACCTTTAATTGTTTTTGTTTTTCAACTCTATTGTAGACATTCATAAGCTACAGGAGTTATGTCTAAAAACAGAAAGCGATAAGGAGAGCAAAGAGAATACAAAGAAGTTTCCCCATCTTGATGCAAGAGTTTCACATCTCGTAACAAACAAAAGTTTACCCAATCTATGGCAAGAAGACATCCTTCTTCAGCATTACAAAAAAGTCCATCATTTGTTCTCCCCAAATACACTCGCCACTTTCTCCAATCGATTCCCCAAGTGACAAAACTTCCGCATTGTCTTTGATTCCCGCTCTTGAACTCCAAGATGTTCTCGTCTAGTGGTCATAACACTTGTGAACAACACCCTCACCGCGTAACGCACCAGTGATTAGGCCAGCCCTGTAATTGATGTGCCCCACTTGGAGCAGCGACTCAATGGAAAAATCTTCTTTTTCCCTTTATTGAAAAAGAGAAAGTTTTTCTTTGTCAAATAAAATAGATTTCTATTGTCTCCGCTAATTGACTCGCGGCGCGCCTGATTGTGAGATTAGTGGGCTGTACTCGAAATTGTACCCATCTCGGGCTTTCCTCCCGCCGTAACACGGCGAAAATTGCTTGTATCAACCGCAGGACAGAGCAGCGTGGATTAGCGCGAGATGTGAATGGCGAAACGTTGTTTACATTTAGGACAGACATGTGGTGGTTTTGCATCATCTTTGAAAGTAGAGTAATCACAATCAGTGTGGTTTTTCCTCCAGAGCACGTTTGTCATGTTCGAGGTAATTAAAATTCTGACTATTAGAAAACGCCAGTTTACAACAAATATTTTTTCATTCATTTTTTAAATTATTTATTCATTTTCAAAACCAGCGTTTTCAAAAAACGCCGGTTTTCGAATAGTCACAATTTTAATAATATTTATTAAATCTGAAATTTAATTTATAATCTGACTGTAACTATTTTTTATTAGATGATAATTACAAAAGACGATATAGCAATTCAAAAATAGTCGCAACAGTAAATATAAAAGAAGTTTCTTCTTTATAAACACTCTTAGTTAAATTTCAAGACTAGGAACCTGACATCGCAAAGTAAAAAAAAAGAATATACACAGAGTCTTTCAAAAGTCCGTTTCACGATCATGGTTTTGATTGAGACAGCTTACACTGACCCTAGCGGCGAAATAAGAAAGTTAAAAAATAATTGAAAAACCAAAGTTGATAGAACGAACACTCCTGTAATAAAATTATTTGCCATATCATGAAAAACGCACAGAAAAAAGTTCCATGGAAGTATCTTATATATTCGAAATATATTAGGTTGTAAAAATAGTAGCAATTTTTAAAGCCTCAAAAAAAGAAAATTTCTCGAATTTGCAAGCTTTTCAGTGTTATTTTGTAGTTTTGAGCTTTTCAGTGAAATAAAGACAAATTTCATTTAAAAAAATATAAGAAGCCTAAATATTTGCGAACTTTTTCTTTTGTGAGGCTTGGTAAAGTGTTATTTTCAAATGATAATATCTCCTCGAATATTTATGATTCCTTTTTGGGAAACTTTTTTTATGTGCTTTATTATTGAAGTTGTCATTCTATTTCTTCTGTTTTTCTAATTAATTCTTTAACTTTTTATTTCGCCGCTAGGGGTGCTGTAAGCTATCTGAATGGATTCCTCATGATCACTTACATAGGGGCTTACTTCCCTAAGAAACATTGGTTTCAAATAAAAGCCGTTAACTCACTTTTGAAACTTTGATATTGATAAGACGTTAGAGAAAGGTGTTTGTTTTAGGTACGATAAAAAAACATTTTCATTTAGATAATAATTAACAGCAAATACTGCTATTAACATTAATATTTAGAAACTTAATTAAACTTAAAAGCTAGAGTTAAAATTGCCAAGCCTACCAGCATCGGGGTTTTTTTTGTACTATCTTCAACATAAAGCAAAAAAATATGCGTCTATATCTGATTCATTCAATATAGTTATTAACTATATTATGAAGTAAATAATAAAAAAAATCATCTGATTTAATTACCCAAAAATAAATAAATAACATGAAAAAATGTACTCAAATTTAAACGTATTTCAAACATAAAGTTTTTAAAACATAATGTTTCTTTTATAAAAAATATTATAATTTCATTGAATTTTCAGGGTTTTTAAATTTCTTAAAAGGTTATTTTAAGTTAACAATTTTAACTGATCTTTAGGTGATTTAGAAATATGAACCTAAAAACGCAATATACTTTAGATATTTTTCCGAGTTCTAAAAGTTAATTCAAAGCAATCATTAATTCCATAAAAGTAAAAAGTATATACGTCGTAATAATTTCAAATCAGTGGTTATCATTATTTTTATTATTTTCTGTACTAAATTTAATACGACACTCATAATTAAGATATATTAACAAAAAATAGCATTTTTCTTTGAGAATGAAAATATGGATACCGATTATAGTATATTAGACATTAACTCAAAACTTATAATGATATTCTATTAAATTTATATTTAATAAAAAATAAATTATCACTTGGTTTTTACTTAAGTTATTATAAGAGAAATTTTAAAAACTCAAGTCACAACAAAAAGGTCAGTAAATGGAAATCAATATTTTGATGAATATTAAATGAATAATTTAGTACTTTTCAAAGGAAGTAGATATAATTATCATATAATCTGATAGGAAATTCAAAAAGCCATTCTGATGGAAATGGATATTAGGCAAAAATTACCAAAGCAAATTTAAAAAAAAATGAAACAGTCTTCCATTAAGTTTACTCATATATTCAACAACTTTTTTCGAACCAATAAAAAACCTGTTGGACATGTCATCTTAATTAGCTGCAAAATGAGTTCTTAAAAATATCAATAAGTAAACTGTCAGTCGTGCTTATCAGACCATAAAGGTCAAGTTTTTATTATCCCTCTTCATGGCACATCCTCAAAAAAAAAAAAGGATGGATTCAAGTGATGCCTTGGGAATATCAAACTGATAATTTTTACCAAAATGTGCACTACATAGTACTTCCTTTTTAATTTTAAATCCATCCTTAGACTTTTATTAGAAACATTGACGTAAAGAGTAAAGGGCTTTCACAAAGTGCAAAAAAAAAGTAACAGCAAAATTTTATGTAGTTTGTCCATAAGTTGTGTGAGAAACTAAAATACAGCCATTGTTCTTTTTGTATAAGGTGTTATATTTTTGTATGGTTGTATAAAACACAATAAAATAAGATTAAGCTTAGAGTGGCGGTTTTAAGACAGGGGCAAAACCCTTAAAAAGTGGTTTAAAAACACTTTTTTGGGCATGCTAGGATTCAAAAATTTTCCGTTAGAGAACCACCTTACCCTCCCCTGTTAGGATATGATATATTATATATTAGGATATGTTTTATATTCAGTGATGAAAAAAACATTTCCGAGTCAGGAGTATACTCATAAAATTCCATTTGGCATAACAAGGTAGTAGGGAGAAATCAGCCCCAGGTATCACCCAAATGGTTTAAGATACAATAAACCTCAATATCTCGAAATCGAAGGGACCCGAAAAAAATCGAGATAGCGAGTTTTTGAGTTAGCAAGGGAAAATAGAGAAGTACTGAATTTCAAGGTTAAAAACATTTTTTTCGGGTATAAAGGTTTCGAGGTATCAAAATTTGAGACAACGAAGTTATAGTGTATAAAAAAAGAGCTAAAATTCAATATTTTTTGTGAGAGTTCCGAACTTTTTCTGAGAGTGGGGAACTCCTTTTTTGCGTAAAACTCGAAATTATCATTAAAATTTCATTTTGAAAGACAAGGCTAAAATAACCTTTTTAATGTTCTATAAAACTACATTTAACCTATTATGCAAGAAACGATAGCTAACAAATTATTTTTTAACATACGCGTCAACCTCAAAACCCGCCTCACTCTGCCCCAGTGGAATGACTCCCTCCGAAAACTTGTCCCTTGGTATCATTATTATAACTAATTATATTATCTATGGCCCACGACTTCATTATAGTCTGTTCATTTAGAACTTGCACCTGAGACGAAATGTATTAGAAGCAGTTACTATTGTAATTATCATCGAAAGCATTTTCTTCTGCAATGACAAAGCAGCCGAAACTGAAGTAGTTAAAATACTGTAAAAAAATCGGTCACTGAAGTTGTGTGATGACAGTTATGAAGCATTATTGAGCGTTTTTGATCCTGTTTCAGGCGCCAATTCTAAATGAACAGACTAAAATATTATAAAGTTTGTCCCGCAACTTTCCAAAGGTTGTCCATCCCTGGTATATAAGAAACATTTTAATTATAAATAAAGTTTAGTTAAAATGACAGGAACTAAATTTAATTGATTCTCTTAATAAAAGGTGCATCTTAGAAGGGTTTTCAAAACCATAAGAAGAAAATTCCAATCAGCACGCAGAACTTTTTTCTATGTTTTACCCTTATGAAGGTTCACTTTTAAAAATTTGAAAAATTAAGTAAAAATATAATTATTTTAAAAACGTAATATCTTCTCAACTTATTTTCTCAAATTTTTTTATTAATAAAAATCTTCAAGATAATTTTCACAAAGCTTAATGTTAGTTTTAAATTCCATTGCAACGATAGTAATTAATCTTAACACACATAATTTATACCATCATATAATATTTACACTAGTCAATTCGTGAATTATTTGCCCCTTATATTTAAAGTGAATTATTATTATCCCTTATATAAAGATTAGATTTCTAAAATATTCATTGTAAGTAATATCTAAACAACATTATTTGTATTTGTATTTAGTATCATTGGAATTTCCCAGCTAATTACAATTGCAAGACCATATAAATTGGTCAGCTATTATCTATGGATCCTTGAATAAAATTTCATATAAACTATCCAAAAATATGAAGTCGAAATTTTATTTAGAAAACTATAAAATAATAGATGTTATATGAATCATAGAAATTACAAACTATTTTAAACTACATATTTCTTTTAATTGGTATTGAATATGTTTGTTTTATCTTTTTGTTTTTATGTTTGTTTTATATTTTTGTTTTATGTTAATGTAAAAACCGTATTATTTTTCCTGAACAGCTTACTCTTTAAAAAATGTGTAGTGTGTTTGATGCTTTTACCTATAAATTTTATGTAATTTTCTCTGAAAGAACTTATCGCAAGTGGAAAATTTGTTTTGTTATACTACTTATATTTAGAAAGATAAGCTTAAATAAAAATATTCAAATTACAAATTCTTAATAAGCTAAGTGTATTTATTATAGAAGGAATTTATTAAGATTGTCACAAAAATGTATTTTTCCAAAAAAGTTAACTATTCAATTGGATATCTAGTTGAACAAAAAACTATTGTGTATGGATTATATTATTATCACCATTTGGAGTATATTTTTATCTTTTTAAAACTATCAAATCCTATTAACTTGATTTTAATACCCCTGATTTATCAATTTTAACTTTGATACACTATAAAAAGGGATTCCAAATTAACTATGAAATATAGAGATCATAATATGGTAAAAAATGTAGAAATAGTTCATATAACGGGAGTGTTTTGGTGATTGCAAGAATCCTCAGTTCTTATAATTATAAATTCAATTAAGAATTTATGATTGGGGATGTAGTGATCACAATAATAAAGGTATTAAGCACTTATTTAGAGTTTAAATAGTGTATGAAGGCGATTTTCATTTGGTATTGATAATGAACTACATTTATTTGCATTTAAAAGGTTACTGGGCATTTAAAAAACAATTTATGCATAACCTAATACTTTTTTAAGTTATTAAAGTTAAGATTTACATGATGTTCAATAATAGAAACTGAAATTCAACAAACATTTTTGTGATAAATAAGGAAAAGTAAAATTTTTGACAAATTATCCTCTAAGAAATATTTTCTAATCTAATCAAATATTTTGAATTAGGTTTATCAATAACGAAAACTACTTTTAAATAATGATACTTTACTACGAAATTCCTACCTTATTAAGATTTTACTTGTATGAAACTTAGGAAAAATTTTTAGTAGTAGATAAGTGTAAATGAGATCAAAATATAACCAGTCTTTCACAAGTTAAAGTAAACTACCAAAACTAAACAAGTATTAAATAATATTTTTCATAAATATCTAATTATTTATAAATAACTAATTTATTATAAGTTAGAAATATCTTTATTTGTAAAAAAAAATTAAGCATTTCAGTTCATTCTCTTCAAATTCATTAATAGAGACTGTTTAATATTTTAAGAATTAACTTATTATAATGTAAAAAATAAAAAATAATAATTTGAACAAAAACTATTAGCCTAAATTTTCAAAAGCTTAAACGGGTTCATTTTGGTTCCTATGTGAATACCTTCATTATAAATATATGCTTACATAACAATGACTTCAACTTTCATTTGCATTTTACGGATGATCCCCAGTTATTTATTTAGATCACTCACACTGATCAAAAATTAACTTAATAACTGATTCACACGCTGAGACAAAACGCATTGTGCACGACTGAAACCAATATTCGTTCAACAATGCCGTGAAAGGAAACGAGCAGAGTTCACACGTTGCATAAGTTGTCGGCCCCAATTATGTCAGAATAAATATCACTAGGTAGGAAAAAGTAATAGGGCCTGGGGAAGCAAAAATACTAATCACAGTTTCGAGAGATATTTCCTAAAAAAACATCAGCGTTCTCGCTTCCTTTTTTGGATTTCTTTCGTGGATAAAAACTCGAAAAGAATATTTTCAGTGAAGGAATGGTTAGTTTAACTATAAATGAAAATGGTTCAGATATAGATATTATTGAGGTTTTGAATTATTTAAAAGTTAATAAATTGTAAAATACAGTAGAATCTGGATCGAATGGAGTGTGATAGGTTCTAGACATCTGTTGATAAATCGAAAAAAAATACGAATAAAAGAAAGCCGTTGAAAATGTCTATTCAGGAATTTAAGAAATTTTGACTTTTGCTTTAAAATACTGAAATTTGTGTTAAATTACATTAATATAAACAGTAAAATTGCATCACACAAGACAGAAAAAGCAGTATGTAAATAAAGCTTAAAACCGACATCGGTTCTATGAGGTTTTGGTAGTTTTGGTTCTGTATAGTAATCAAGTTTCTAAAAGTATTGTTTTTATATTAAAAACATGTATAAATTTATAAGTCTGCATGAAAATAAATTATAATGTTTAATGTAACATCACACATTGAGTAATCTCGAAAACATTTTCTATCTTTTCCAATCGGTAGGGGGGCAAAGGTTTATTTTTTTTAAGGTTTAAAAAATTTTCAAATTGAGATCTAACTAAAAGAAAAATACGAATTTCTCTATAGTGATATTATAACTCAAGAAAAAACTTCATAGAGCTTCTTGAGAATTTACACACAACGCCTTATGGAAAATATATTAGCTTTTAAAATACTTTATTAGCTTTTTAAATAATTGTTTATAATACATTTTCTTTAAACGATACGTAAATTACAAATATAGTATATTACATAAAAAAGAAATATAAAAGGATACAAGAAAACGTTGAAAAATTGAAAATATTCTACACTAGAACTATAAATGAAGACTGTACTTCAAAAACGAGCTAAGTGCCAAAAAGTAAATTTCCCGTAATTCATCATTTTAAATTTGATTCTCCATAGAAATACACATAAGTCACCTTTCAGGCCATTTTGCCCTACTAATAATGGTCGAGGCACTTAGCTGGATTGATAGGGTGTTGGTGATGGCACTTAGATTGGTTTTTCGTGTCTAACTCATTTTTTTAGTTTTGGCACTTAGCTCGTTTTTGAAGTACAGTCTTCAAATGTGGTCATAAAATGACTAATTCTAGAGCACTTCAAAAAACTGCATAAATTAGGATTTCATTTAATCCTAATCCCCCTTTTTATCTATGGAACCATTCACATATAACATTAAACGTTTAGGGGGGAGGGTATGTGTTACACAATATAACAAGGCGGAGGTTGAGTTCAAATTTTGTGATACCTCACAATGGAAACTACTCTTCCGCTACTTTAAAAGGTCAAGAGACATTTTTTCCAATTTTGAGTTAGATTTAAATGTAAAATAGTATCTAATTCTCAAGAAATGAAAATAGTGAATATTAGTTTAAATACTTTAATTTGATTAAATTTTAAAGTTTTAAAATGGGGGGGTAGTCTTTGAAATGCTACGTAGGGGGGGAGGGGTGTCCTTGAAAATTGGATGACGTAATTTGTCAATGTCCCCTGTCGAGCAAATTAAGTTTCAAACCGCGAGTTTTGTACATTGTGTTATTTTTCTTTCTCATGTGATTACAATTGATTTATGAAATTTTTTTTCCTATTATTTTTTAAAGGTAGTTAGTCACATCTAATATAGAAAGCAAAACCATATTTTCTTAGAATAATGGCAAATGAGAGTAAACGTTTCAGGTAGAGTATTTCAAACTTTTTAAGCATAGTTACATACGCACTTTATTGAATTTATAGAACTACATTAAAAAACGACAAATTTTAGAGATTTTTTTTCTTTCATTAAAAAACATTAATGTATAAAAACAGTTTTCTGATACTTTTAGAATATTATTTTAATTTTACATTTTTAAAATCTTTTATGCAGAAAATAAAAAAGTGCAAAACTTCTGAACGCTTTTCTCTTAAATCTTTAAATACACGAAAAGATGCTAGGTATTTCACAACGAAGTTATTCAGTATTTTATGTGTTTAAAATAAAAAGGTTATATCAATATTTGTTAATTAAGGTTATTAATTACAATACTTTAAAAAAAGGTTCGAATGAACCTTTTTATAATAAATTACAACGCTCCTCAAAATTTATCTTTCAATATCAAAATTGAACAAATAAAACTATGAAGATGGGAAAATTTTAAATTATACTATGTTAATCTTTTAAAATTATAGATTCTTTTCTTTAGATTTATTTATATGACTTTTATTCACAATATTTTTACCCTTTAAAATTATTTTAGATAAATATTTGAGTTAATTTGAATCAAATAATATTCTCAATGTAAAAGAACATTAACGAAAACAAAATATAAACAAATGTATAAAAACTAAAACAATTTCACCAATGATAATCAAAATATTCAAAAATATTTTATAAACATATACGTAATTAAATAAATGAGTGTTTTTTTCGTATTTGATCCAATGATTTTTTTACATTTGTCTACCTCAATTTATTTTCTCAGAATATTTTAAATTGTTCCTTTATTTTTCGTTTCATGATATTAAAAAGTTTAAATCGAATTTATCAAGAAAAAGGGGAGAAATCCTTTCAAATTGCGTTAAATTCTTAAATATAGTTAAATCTAAACATACCTGAAGAACTTATTTCGAAATTTTTGGGCAGCCCACTATCAAAACCAACAACAAAGGAACTCTTCTGTTAAGAACTATAACCAAACCCCCATGACTATAACTACATCCCAAAACTTGCAATAATCAAATACCCTGTACTATATCTCCCATTCCAAACCCTAACTCATCCCATCTAAGTTTCAATTGAATCCTACATGATCCACTGAAGTGCCTCCAAGTGTCTCCCCTCCCGGCACACTCTGATCAAGTGTCTCGCCTACACTTCGAGAAGTGTCTCACCTAACACTACACATATAGAGAAGTGTGTCCCTACCTCATGAGCACGAGAGAATCCAATGGCCGAGTCGATTTGAATGAGCCGCTTGAGTAGCACTGAAGTTTTATAATGTCCTCGAAGTCAGCCGATCCCTCTGTGATTGGTAGGGGGAAAGTAGGTTAGGAACCTGCCTGCTGCATCCGATCTTCGGATTCCGCTACGGATTTCCACCACACCAGTTGAACCCGTCCATGGGAAGTTCAGATGGGGGAGAGAGTGGGATGCACGTTTTGGGGAACGGACACTCCCAATTAGTAAGGTGAAAGTTCAGCAAGCGCGGATTCAGTCGGGCTGGAAGGGGAGGAGCACCCCCCTTTCGCAGATCACCTCTACCGAAAATAGACAAAAAATTTCTTTTTCTCTAAAAATCTCTCAAAATCCGTCCTCGAGATTTAATTTTCTTCCTCCTCAAGTTTGATAAACAATTTAAGCATTACAAATGTTATTATCGGTGAAGAGTGCAGAACATGTGTAACACTATGATAGATGAGTCTGGGGGTCCTACTCAGAAAAGTTTCGGGAATTTGACCCTAAATAACTAATTTTTTGATCTGCACAGGTGCTTTATAAACATACAACCGCAGTCAAAACAATTTGTTTTAATGATATATGGTGGACGGAGAATGGTTTTTGTCAATTTAATCTCCAAAAAGTATACTTTCTATGCTAGTAGTTAAATCGGAAATATATTCTGTATTAAGATTTGCTATAGAGAAAAATTTAGAATTTATTTTATTTTTCTAAAATTAAAAAAAAATCACCGTATCTACCTCAAAATTGGCAGTAACCTGGGAAAAGTGCCCCCTGAACTAAAAATGTGGGAACGAAAGGAAAAAAGAGAGAAAGGAGAAACGGAGAAAGAAACGTAAGATAGTATATTTTGAATGAACTAAAAAAGTTTTAACAATCCGAGGAAAGTGCCCCCTTCCTGGGCTAAAAAGGGTTACGAAAAGAAAAGTGAGAGAAAAAAGGGTAAAAAGAAAATTAAAATTTTTGATGTCTGAAGAAAAATTTTTTGTCTTTCAGTATCTGTACGTTCCTTAACTTCTTTCTCTTTTTTAGGCCTTTGTCTCTTTTTCCCTTCCTTCTCCCTTTTTTCCCCGAGGAGTGGTCAGTTTCCGGAGTGCCCCCCTTGTTGATGCGCCTGAACAACAGTCGACGCTCTTTTTTACAAACTTTAATCTGATTCCATTGACATATTGCTAAATTGCTGAGCGACAGTGAGCAGGAGAAGGGTATATAACGGGTAAAGTGATTAATCGGGTATTATTAATAATGAACGAAGTGGAGGCAATAGATAGGGCAAAGAGATAAATTCCATTGAATTTATCATATTGCCCGGGCATTATTAATTAAGCCCGATTTATCACGTTGCCCGCAAAATATACATTAGTTGCAAAAAGACCTCCTTTATTTTTGAAAAAGACGAAGTTTTATATAAAAAAAATTGTTGAAATTTGATACATTTTTACCACTTTTATGTACTTTTCAATTTTTACGAAATATTTGAATTTACGAAAAATTGAAAAGCCGAGCGTCGACTGTAATGTAAATTTAAATGTAGTTTTAATGCTAAGTGTTTTTATAAGTTAAATCGGTTACTTGAAAATTAGGTAGGTTTTATCTTACATAGATTTTTTACACGAGTCAAGTGGGTTTTATCAAAGTTTAAAGAGTGGTGTTTTTTATACGGTGGGTTATTAAAAACTTCAGTGGTTTTAAAAACCCAGATAACTTGTTAAAAGTGGGTTTCATCAAAAACAATTATGGTAGCATCACTCAAAACAATTATGTAAAAAGTTGCCTTAAATGATTTTTTAAAGCAAAAACGTCAACACCATGAAATACCCATCTGTTTTTGACGCACCTAGTAAGTCTAGTTTAGCGGACCTTCTTAACTTAAACGAAGACAAAAATGTAACCTTCCTTTTGAATTCGGTAAAATAACATCGCGTAAAAGAAACTTTACATGAGTTTTTCATAACATATCAGCGTTAAAATTAGCGTCCAACTGTTATTAAACTGGACAGGCATTGGATAGTAAAAAAGTCTCTTAGTTTGTTTTGATCCCATCACTGATTATAATCCTTGTTGAGATTATTAAGGTGAGTTTTTTATGCTGTTCTTTAAGAAGCATTCGTGCGTGTCTAAGCGAATGCTTTGCATATAAAGGATAACAACTTCTAATGAAGCTTACAAATTTCCTTAGGGTAGTTGTCATTTAAAAAAACACATTTGTCTCTATTTTAATACATTTTTATTCAATAAATCTTCTTTTTAATGATTCAAAATAAGTTTTGGAAGGACAAGTGTTTTTAGATAAGTAAATGACCAATAAGACATGAAAGTCATAATCCTTATCACAGACTTTCTTTCCTTGAGTAACGACATCCAAAATTAATTTTAAACTAAAGCTAAAATTTATTTAATTGAACCAAGCACAATGTAGCCCACGGCCCAGATTTTTTTACCTCTTGACTCATGGTTAAATAAAAGATATGGGTTGGTATTTATATTACGTATGATCTTAAGCAAAACATTTTATCTAACATAATGCTTAGAGGCATTTCTGTTTCAATACTTTATAACACATTCAAAATTTCAAAATATCCTCTCTAAAAATATCAAACATCTTTTAAATTTAACTGTAAATAAAATTCTTGCATGTTAAATTTCCACCTAAGTTCTTTATTTTTTTTTGCGCAGATTTTCAGTCAACTTTTTAATGTGCAAATTTTTCTTCCGTTTATATTTCTTTTGAAACATATTTAATCTTCAGGAGAAAACTTATTTAGATAAACTTGACACACCTTTTTATTAAGCATATTTTTACTTAGTGATAGTATTTAAAATAAAAATTTATTAAAAGGTCAATTAAAACTTATTACCCTCCAATAATTACGAAATTTAAGAAAGTTACCTATAAAATAAAATATATATTTAAGAAATATCCCCATAAAATAAACATAATTAATCTCTCAAATTAATCATAATTAATCTTCTTTCTCTTCCTCTCATTTTCCCTATCTCCATAAAGGCTTGAAGCGTGTATCTCATTATCAATTATATATTGTATTGGAAAATAAAAATCGAACACTAATTGAATCGTCAGTTAGAAGAAAGGAATAAGTCCAAAAAGTAGTTTTGAGAAAATAAAAAAAAATTGCATCAGTAATGGAATGTTTATCCTATAGCTACCAAATTTTTACAGGAAATTCATGACACTGTTAAGAATAATACAGAACAATCATCGAAAAAATTATAAGTGTATTTAAAAATGTTTCACAGTTAAAAAAAGATGATGGAGTTATTCCCTTCTTCAACCTTATAAAATTTCAACTAAAGAAAAATCTTAAAAACCACTCAGATTGAAATTTAAATTGTATTTCTGCTTAGTTCATAGTATAAAAGGGAGAAATAGAAAGACTGAAACAAATAAATTTCAAAATTATTATGAAACTGAGTCATTAAGGCAGTATCAAAGGAGTAAGTGAATATAAATGGAGTCAAGCATTCCCTGCATAAAAAAAAGTAAAAAAAACTTTTAAATCAAAATAAATTTTATTTTGTCTTAGTTTACATCACAAAGAATAAGAAAAGAAAGAAAAATTAACTGTAATTTCAAATTAAATTAAGAAATACGATGAATGGACATCGATTTCGCAAATTCAAGGGGCTATATCTACCGATAGGGGGTAGTTGTTTTTCCCTCTCTTTGCACTCATGTGTAGAACGGGGCATGGATATATTTTTGAGCACAAAAAGTCAATTTGTCATTTTTTGGACTTATTCCCTTTTTCAAACCGACGATTCAATTTTTATTTTGTTAAGTTAGCATTTTGCAGTTCTTAAATAAAATTTTTACATTTGTTTATTTTTTTCTCTTTACCACTAAACCATTAAACTAGATTTCACAAATAAAATAGTCTGAAAAATATACATTGACGCACCACAGTATCCCATGTTTCCCACAACAGCACTCCTTCAATCCAGAACTTTATGAGACGTGAACAATCATGTTTAATTTTAGATTAAGTGTTCATTACACTGCCTTCCTCCGAAAGCTGTCTTTTTCTCACGGCTGGGTTCTTTTCCATGGATTACACACTTTCTCCGGCGCAATCCATCATTTATCCCGTCAGTTCGCAAATCGCTGGCGTAGCTACGCGTGTCAACTAGACACGAATTGACAAGATAAGTGTCAAGAGAAGAGTTTTCGCGTTTAATTCGAAGATTGCCTCTTTATCGGGAGTTTTGATAGTCCGCGCACGCTTTGAATGAGAAAGACCCATTACAGAACTATCGTAAGATTGGGGGAAAGTCATTTCAAGACTGTCATGAGCATGGTAATGATAAATGGAAACCATGGGGATTCTGGAATAAGCCTCTCTTGGGGGTTATTGTTCCTGATGGTTTTGGAACATTGTGTCCTTAAGCTGATGAAAATCCTTATGCGAAAAGGGAATTTTAAAGTATATCTGTCCCCATCTAAAGTTTTCAAAATTTCAAATCCTATTATTCGAATTCCCCAAAATCTTTGATTGTTTTATAACTTTCTTTTTTAAAAGTTCTTTATTAATTAGTTATATTTAGAGTCAGTTTGATTTTAAAGAGGTTTCCACTCTAATAATTTATTATTGAGCCTTTTGAATTAGGGTTTTAAGAAGTTTCTCTTTAAAACTTAGTAATTTTTATGTACGTATAGTATATTTTAAAAAAAATTACTATCATGGGTGGATTTAGGAAATATACGCTTCGGAACGTACGGAGATCCTTAAAGGCGGACTGTACCTCATAGGTTTGGAAACATCACTTAACCTTAAAAGCAATCTTCCTGAAATAGCACCGAATCCCCCCCTCCACGTCCTTCGTAAATAAACTTGACAATATGGACCACAAAATAGAAAACATTTCATTTAACCTTTTTACTTTTAAAACTAAAAATCGTACGATAATCATGCATAAATCACATGTTCATAGTTGAAGACTGTTTCTATGGTCTTGTTTTTTTCAATGAAGGATAAGCAGTGTTGAACTTTTTCAAACCATTAAGAGGACTAAGAACACAAAAATTTTGAGAACCACAGATAAACTTTACTAGATTACTTTTCGAAAGATTTTTCAGGTAAACAACACACAATAAAACAAACCGCACTCACATTAACCTAGTTAGTTTAGTTTCATTCATTGATACCTATCGACACAACCTATTATAACTCTAATTAACCACGATAAAAATAAACAGAACTACATACACGCAACTTCTCGAATATAGTCTCCCTTCCGGAATTAAACTAATATTCTCCCAAACCATCTCAAAGCCTCCCCCAAAAAAAATACAAGAATAGACATTTTCATTATAATTGCAGCGATGCGTATTTAATAACATCCCCGAATCCACTGATCTGCAACCAAACTACGGGTTTAATCTATTGAGAATAACTCCTTATCGGCGAGACATGGAAAAACTTCATTCATTCATTGGAAGTTTTTGTTTGCTTTTCGGCCGGCTAGTGGATTACGAAGTGTTCATCAGAACAGGACAAACTAAGGATGTCCGATGAAGCACGAAGAAAATTGCCCTTTTGCACGGAAAAAGAAGTCTGTCCTTGAAGAGTCGGTGTCACTGAACCAAAGATTGGATGCCAATCCAATTTGTGCTCGGATTTAATGATTTTAAATTTGCCGGAGTGGATCGTTATTGTTATATATCGGGTCTAATTTGTGGGGTCGGAATCCTATTCATTGAAAAATTTGGATCATCTTAAGGGAGTAGTAAAAAGAACTTATTTTGGTTCAATTGGATATAAACAACGTGGTTTCTTTACCCATATTGGTATCCCTTTTGATTCAAACATGCAATGTCTTTTAAAGTCTTAACTAAGATAGTATGTTCTCTTGTTCTTTTTCTAATTCTTTAAAGCAAAATAAAAATACAAGGATTGAAGTTTTAATATTACAAGAACAAATCTAATAAATATATTTTAGTAGGTCCATTTAAATATAATTTTAAAAGGGAATATTAGAGAAAACTTTTTTCGTTTATAATCATTTAATTATTATTTTAGTATTAATGATTGTACTTTTTTATTAATTACTTTCACCATGTTGTTTTTCTTAAATTTCTTTTTGTACATATGCATTATTGAACTGTCTTTCTGCTATAGTATTCTTTTGAGATTCTTTTTTCACAAATATGATGCATCAAATTTGAGAAATTGTTTTTTCTAATTAAGGGAATTACTTACTGAAATAGTATTTGATAACTTAATAAACTTTACTACTTTTAACCAACGTACTATGAATAAGTAAAGTGATTTACAGTTAAAAATTTATTCATTTTTATTTTTCAATACATCAAGCTTTTAAAAGTATCTTTGAAATTGATTGTATATTTTTTAATTCCTCAAATGGACTACAGAGATTCAGAAATAACAAACAAAAATCTTAAATATAAAACTTTTAACTCTTTCAGTCCTAAACCGCCATTACATTCTATGGAAAATTTGGGGAGGCTAAGATCGAAATGTTAAAATTCATCCATAATTTCCCAATACATAACCTCAAAGTAAATATTTCTTACCGCTAGAGAGACCAATATACCTACGTTGATATGATAAACCTAATTATAAAAAATGTTTAACGGTACGTAAAAGAAGTATTAAAATTGGCGAATAGTAATAAAAATTATTAGTTTATCTTTTTCTCTTTTTTCTCTTCACTTTAGAGGAATTTAGATTTAAACTATAATTACGTATATTTTTGTATACTTTAAATAATTTTTATGCAATCAAACTTCAATATTCATATAAAACTTACAGAATAACTTAGAAACGCATTTTACTTCTGTAGTTTTATTATTAGATGCTATTTTCCATTTATTACAAATGTAAGGGAAGGGTGAAAAACACTCTACAAACACTTTGAAAGGCAAAATTCTTTCTAAGTCTTGAACTAATATAAACCAAAACTTTCAAGAATTCGTTTTCTTAGCTCAAGAGAGGGATGCCCCAGATAAGAGTTAATTTTGAAGTGACCAACTTAAACAGCCCATTTTTGTCTCCCTCTTCGCTGAAATTGCAATTTTAAAAGCCTGGTGTGACAAAACATTTCTAGCATTTGTGAATTACAGCAATTTTGCTCTACCCTTCAGTTTGTTGGATGAGCTAAGACTATAAAAATATTCAGTGGATTTCGAACAAATGTGAAGTCATATTTTTGTAATTTTACCTTTATGTACATTTTCAACAGTATGATTTGAATGATAAAAAAATAGGTTTGATAAATTTATTTCGTGTAAAAATGTTGCAATAATGGATGAAAGATTGGTTGAAATGAAGTTTTAAATTTTAATTCAAAATTTAATAGTTTAACATTTTACTGCCTCTCCATCTCCATTGATCCATTTTAATCTTTTTTCATTGCTAGGCGTGTGCCACAAGATCCCATTTCTACAAAAATATCTGAAAATTACGAGTATCTTTATAAAATTTTTAAATATTCGCAATCATAAGAAGCAGAGATGAATAAATTCCGAAGAAAGGAATATTATTTTGTTCAAGTTTCTCAAAATCGATTTAGAATCAAATATAGAATTGACTATATTATCAAGAAATAATATTTAATTTAAAAATTTCCTCCACCCTTTAAAAGGAATTCTATGTGATATTAATATTTATTCAGTACATTTGATACCTTCATAAGAACCCTATTTTCATCAAAAGGGAATGTCTTTTCTGCATATCCCTACATTGTCCACAAAGTTTTGTCAATACATAAAGTTATATAGTTTCGTTATTTTTTAGATTATTCATGATTTCTTCTGTAGGAAAATAAGGATGAACAAATTTCATTTATTTAAATTCCTCTATTTCACCCTTCATTAAACAATGCTATATAAACTTAGTAAAACAAATTATCAAACATAACTGATTTAGTTGTGATTTAAAGAATTTTATTTTCGTGAAGAAGTTATTTCAGGTATCTGTAATTATTGTTTGGGTGAGTTACTATTTTTCTATTAACTTCAGCTGTATCTTTTACTACATCGATGTCATTGAAATGTTATACTTCTTAGAATAGCGTGGGTTAGCTTAAAGTGTTCCATTTGTGCTTGTAATGGTGTATCTTCATAAACACGTTTAAAATATCTTATATCGATTTCCTTCCTTACTCATAGTAATTAATTTTCTTGACGACTTAATTTTTAAAGTTTTAAGTATCCGATAAATTTAAATTTCTCAGTTTTAGAAAAACAAGAAAGTCTTAAATTTCTTCTTTTGAGATACAACAATTTAAGAAATTGTGAAATATTTCTTTTTTATACTTTATCAGGAAAATCTTTTTATGTAAAATTCAAAATTTAATCAAATTAAACATCGCTTTCAAAACCCCCATAAATAGCCTCGACCTCTAATACACATATCAAAGCTATAGATGCACCTAATCACTACCAATTGATGTCAGTTATACTAATATGTATAAAAGATCTAACATCAATTCAAAATGTAACAACTAATTTCTTAAAATAGGTGACAATCAGATAGATGTCAGCCTATTTAAAGACTTAGGAAGTTAATTTTGTTACAGTTACATTTCCGTTCCGTGTTGGTGTGAAATTGCACCTTGTTTGCGTTGACAGAAAGGACACTGAGGAGACGAACTGATGATGCTATCTAAGGATAATTAAAGCTGTGTTATTGTTCCTAAGATCCACTCCAGCTGTTCTGTTTGGTTAGGTATGCACTGAAGCATGTTTCGCCCGCAACGATCAGACAGTTCAATGAGTTTACTTAGAAAGCCTTCACTTTTGATTTCAAAAGTACTTTCATTTGACGAAGAAGTAACAAGTCACTACTTGTCAGTTTGTCACTGAGAAACTTGGAAACCATAGCTAATACGAGTTTTGTTTAGGTAGTTTTGGCTCCCTCATTACAATATTTTTTTCTACTTTAAAACAATCATTACGAAATCCGCAATTACTTTAAACATTAATAGTAGATATGTTATGGGCAAAGTGATTAATCGGGTATTATTAATAATACCCGAAGTGGAGGCGGGCAAAGTGATGAATTTCATTCATAAATTCCACTGAATTTATCACATTGCCCGGGCATTATTTATAATGTCCGGATTTATCACATTGCCCGTAACAGATATATCACAGGAAATAAAAAAGGGGAAAATGGATATTTTAAAACAGTGTAGGTTTATATGAAAAATAAAATGGGTAAAATAGAAAAAAAAGAGAGAGAAATGTCTGGTCTTTCTTTATTTGTTGAACTCATGATATAATATTAGGGTTTACCTTTTTACAATTGAATTTTGCGTCTTAAAACATTCTAATAGCTAACTTTTAAATGATATCCTAACTAATCCAAGTATACGAATGTAAAAGTGCAAAAATTAAATTGAGTTTATGAATAATTTCTTATATCATCATGTGCATTTTCCGTAAAAAACAAAATCATATTTAATTTTCTCTAGTCCCTCACATTCACACAATCAGCCATCGTAATGTCCGCTTGAGTCAGAACTTACTTCTGAAACTATCAAAGTTATCGGTCACATCTCGGGATAAAAAAGATTTTATTTCGCTCTTAATGACCCTGCAGCGAGATAGCTCCGAATTGCATGAGACAAATTCGGAGGAAAAAGCTGACCGCTGGTCATACGGAAGTCAAGAAGAGGGTGGGACAAAGGAGAAAAGATACCCAAACATTCGGACAACAAAGAGATTGAGGGGAAGATTGTGTTCCTCTCAAAACACAGATAAGAAACCGCGAACAAAACGGAAAAATCGCAGAAATCACAAAACCTTTGGTCAGAAAATGGACTATTCTTATCAGTCATTAAATTCGTGCCAAATGAAATGTTCAGAAGAATGCCGATTTTTTTCTCGATAAAAATAAGACGAATAAAAAATAATCATTGAATGTGTAACAAAAAAAGCTATTTAAAATGACGATTTTGGATTCCCTAAAATACAATTGTACATTTCGGTAACTCGTTTTTTTAAAAACTGATAGAGGGATTAACTAAGTTGTGAGAAATGTGTTATTGTCACATTATGGGTCTATTGTTGGTTATTTCAAAATATACACTCGGTAGCAGATAAATAATCATGAAGCATGCAGCCTACCTGGGGAAGCGTAGATCTATGTTTCATCTAGTAGACATCAAAATAATTGTCCGCTGCTGTTATTAGATGTGGAAAAATGAAAAGGAGCTTCTTTAATTACTAGAAATTAGATTTAATTAGATACTTCTATCATTTACATAACATATTAAAAGAGTGATAAAAACACGCGGCAATTTCGAAAGTAGCTTTTCATAATAAACAAAAGTTCGAAGGAGAGTTCTTAAAGTTCCGGGTTTGGCGCTTTATCGCCCAGGAGGGAGAGAAATGTTAAATAGACAGTTCATATCTAACACCCCCGCTGAATGTCTATTCTGACATGATCTGTAATGAGTTCCTAAAGCGTTCGAATTGGGGTTTAGGAAGAGGTTTTGTGAAAGTGTCTGCGACCATGTCGTGGCTGGGTAGATATTCTATTTCTATTATGGACTTTTCTTGCAGGTCACGTAGGAAATGATACTTAATGTCTATCGCTTTGGTTCTTGCGTTGTTCTTCTCTGTTTGTGACAGCTTTATGCATGATTTATTATCTTCAAACAGGGTGATAGGTAGTTGTTGAGGTAGACCTAAGTCGTTGGTTAGTTGGATTAACCACTGAATTTCCTGTGCGGCATTTGCTGCTGAGATGTATTCAGCTTCTGTCGATGACATGGCGACACAGTTTTGCTTTCTAGAGCTCCAGGATATGGTGTTCTTCCCAATTTGAAATAGGTTTCCTCCTGTCGATTTTCTTGTTGTTCGGTCATTTGCCCAATCTGCATCTGCGTAAGCCCTGAGTGTGGGATCTCCTTTTCTAAACATCAGCTTGAGATCTTTGGTCGTCTTTAGGTATCGAATGACCCTTTCCACGGCTTTCCAATCACTTTTCTTGGGGTTTTCTAATTTTCTACTTAGGAGATTTACAGCAGCTGAGATGTCGGGTCTTGTGACATTTGCTAGGTACAATAAGGCTCCTATGGCTTGTCTATAAACCGTGTTGTTTGACATTGGATCGTCTTCTACTGATTTGCAGAAGTTTGTCTCCATAGGTGTATAGGTTGGTTTACTGTCAGTAAGATCGAACTTCCGTATTATATCTTCTAGTTTTCCTTTTTGACTGATTCCTATACTTCCATCCTTTTCTTTAGTTATCTCCATTCCCAAATAGTGCTTGGGTTCTCCAAGGTCTTTTATATCATATTCCTTCTTCAGTTTTGAGATGATATTCGCAGCTTCATCTTCATTCTTACTTGCTATCAGGATGTCATCTACGTATACAATAATAAACATGGAATCTTCCTTCGTAAACAGGCAAGGATCTATTTTGCTTTGTTTAAATTCGTTCTTGAGAAGACTTTCAGCAATTCTTTCATTCCACGCTCTTGCTGCCTGTTTCAAACCATAAATGGCTTTCTTCAACTTGCACACTTTGTTTTCTTCTCCTGGTTTCTCGTATCCTTCAGGTTGATCCATGTATATTTCTTCTTCCAGTTTTCCATAGAGGAAGGCAGTTTTTACATCTATGTGACGTATTTTCATGTTGTAGTGCACTGCGCTAGCTAAGAATGTTCTGATTGTTGTGTGCTTGACTACGGGAGCAAATGTTTCATCGTAGTCTGTTCCAAATTTCTGGCTAAAACCCTTTGCTACGAGTCGGGCTTTATATCGGTAGACTTCGCCTTTTTCGTTTCGTTTTGCTTTAAATGTCCACTTGCATCCTATGGATTTTCTGTCCTTTGGTAGATTTACGAGTTCCCAAGTTTGATTTTCTTCAAGACTCTTCATTTCTTCTTTTGTGGCTCGTATCCATTTTTCTCTTTCTTCTATCTTTATCGTCTGTATTTCCTTCCAGTCTTTAGGTTCAAATTCGTCTGGATTTTCGGCATGATAACCATATCTTTCAGGTGGTTGGCCCTTTGTTGATCTGTTGGATCTTCTTACTTGGTTATCCGATTCGGGATCTTCGGTTTCTTCATTTTCCTTTTCTTGATCTTTGTGCGTTATCGGAGTGACTTCAGATATTTCTTTTGCTTCAATAAATTTGACCGTTCTGCATACTTCTATTTTGTCGTCAGGGAGCAGGATTCTGTATCCTTTTCTTCTGCTGTCATACCCAACTAGTATGCCTTCAGTTGCGGTGTTTGAGAGTTTTCCTCTTTTTGCTTTGTGGATGTATGCAAAGGCTTTGGATCCGAATGTCCTCAGGTAGGAGAGGTCAGGTTTCCTTTTATTCCATAACTCATATGGCGTCTTCTTGTTGGCTTTAGTAGGAATTCTGTTCTGAAGATAGTTTGCCGTAATAACTGCTTCGGCCCAATACCTCTTCGGTAAGTTTGAGTCGGCTAGAAGACATTTGACCATTTCTATGAGGGTTCTATTCTTCCTCTCACTAACTCCATTTTGAGCTGGACAATATGGAACTGTGAATTCGTGTTGAATTCCATGATGTTCAAAGTAGCTTGATAGCTCTTTGTTGAGGTATTCGCCTCCGTTGTCGCTTCTTAGCGTTTTCAACTTTGTTCCAAATTTGTTACTGGTTAAGGCAACATATTGCTTCAGCTTTTCCGTCACTTCGCTTTTCTTCTTCATTAGGTAAATCATTGTGAATCTGCTGTAATCATCTATAAAGGTTACGAAGTACAGATTTCCACTCACGGATGGAGTTTCAATTGGTCCGCATACGTCTGAATGAACGAGTTGAAGGGGTTTCGTGGCTCTAAATGTTGATTCTTTAGGATATGGATTATCTGTGAGCTTGCATTTTATGCAGTCTGTACATGTAGTATCGTGCTTGCAGTTATCTAGTGAGATTCCGTCTGCTAAATTCTCTCTTACTAGTTCTTTGATTGCATCATTATTTTTGTGTCCTAGGCGTCTGTGCCATAGTTGGACGCAGTTCTTGTTTGTGCACAGTAAAGCGGTGGTAGCATGTGACTGACTTGCTTGTGACTGGGTTGCTTGTAACTGGTATAGCCCGTTAGTAGCTTTGCATTTTAAGAGTATTTCATCCTTTCTTTTAATTTTGCATTCATTTTCTTCAAAAATGATCGTTAGGCCTTTTTCGGTCATCTTCTTAACGGATATTAAGTTAGTTTCTAGATCGGGAACGTACAGTGCTTGTGTTATTTTTACGTCAGTGGTGCCCTTAGAATCTTGGGTTTTAAAATTGACATTTCCTATTCCTTTTATGTCAATCGCAGATCCGTCCGCTATTTTTATATTCGAGGGTGGGACATCCTTTAATTCGCTGAAATACTTTTTGTTGTTAAAGTAGTGATTTGAGGCTCCACTGTCAATTACAAAACTTTCATTCGTTCTGTGTTCTTTTTCCCAGTTTCGATTTGTGCTCAGCGCTACTTCTTTATTCATTTCTTGGGTGCGCCTTTCTTCGGAAATATCATCGGTAGGCTGTTTTTTCTCTTTTTCACATTCCGGCGCCGCGAGGTTACACGATTTGCTTTCGCTGTACTGGCGGTAATTCCCCTTGGCTTTTTGAGCGTCATTGTAGGTTCCTTGGCGAGATTCGTTTTTCTGCTTTTGTTTTGGTTTTAGGTGAAAACATTCTGACCTAAAGTGGTTGTTTTTATGGCAATACGTGCAGAATTTATCCCTTTTTGGTTTGTTTCTGTAGGATACCTTTAGTGCCTTAGATTCCGATGTGTCGTTCTCAACTCTTCTGTTATGTTCGTCAATTAATTTCCCCTTAATGAATTCCGGAGTTAATTCGTTTTCGGGTCTTGCTTCCAGCGCGGTTATTAAAGTATCGTAAGAGCTAGGTACTGAACAGAGTAGAAGGGCGGATACATGGTTTTCTTTTATCTCTTCTCCTATAGCTTTGAGTTTATCAATTAGCTCTAAGAGGGAGTTTATGTGTAGTTGCATATCCCCATCTTCACTTAGTTTCAGACTGTAAAGCTTTCTTAGAAGATACAGTTTACTTGAGAGATTAGCTCTTTCGTGGATTGTTTTAAGTTTATCCCAGGTGGCTTTTGCACTGCTTTCATATTTTACATGAATGATTTGATTATCCTCAATATACAAGTTAATCAGCGCTCGACATTGTCGGTCACGCTTAGTCCATTTGGCATCAACAGGTCTGGGGGGTTCATCTTCAATAACATCAAATAGATCTTCTTTTATTAAAAACATTTCCATCTTAAATTTCCAAGTTGAGTAATTGTCAGTGTTTAGTTTAACAATTTGGTTTTGGTTAGACATAGTTATTACTTTCGTTTTTGAGGATAACTTCGTAATTAATCACTTTGCTTGATAAGTTACACCACTTGTTTACACTTATTTCACGCTACTTATCAGTCTCATAATCTGTTGGTTATTTCAAAATATACACTCGGTAGCAGATAAATAATCATGAAGCATGCAGCCTACCTGGGGAAGCGTAGATCTATGTTTCATCTAGTAGACATCAAAATAATTGTCCGCTGCTGTTATTAGATGTGGAAAAATGAAAAGGAGCTTCTTTAATTACTAGAAATTAGATTTAATTAGATACTTCTATCATTTACATAACATATTAAAAGAGTGATAAAAACACGCGGCAATTTCGAAAGTAGCTTTTCATAATAAACAAAAGTTCGAAGGAGAGTTCTTAAAGTTCCGGGTTTGGCGCTTTATCGCCCAGGAGGGAGAGAAATGTTAAATAGACAGTTCATATCTAACATCTATGAACTGTGTAAACCTATACCGATTGTGAATATCCGATCAGATTATTAAAAATAGCGGTTTTCCCTCAAACCATTTAAGAGCTTTATTTTCATCCTGGCAATAAGAGACTTGTACACCGCATTTACTGAATAGAAGGATGCTAGTAAGGCTGATTATAGAGATATGATTCATCTTTATTATCAACCTAAAGCTTAAGTAAAATTGCTACAATTTTATTGATTAATGTGTGTTGATGAAATCAATCAAATTCAACCGTGTTTGATAATTTTATGAATAATAATTATCAACATGATAACAAAAGTGATTTTTTTTTAACAAATTATTTATTTATTCAATTCAATCTATCAATACCCCAACTAAATTTGATTTACTGTGCACACTAAAAAAAAAGTTAAAATAAATTAAGAATTTAGAATTTATTTTAAAGTTAACTTTCAGGGTGTTTTTAGTTTCTTAAAAACATCTCAATTTTTGATTGATTCACAAATATCTCAGATAACTTTTCATTGCGAAATACCATTTTTTGCACCTAAATTTTTATATTGCGTGTATAATACTAGATTTCTAAATATTCTCGACTACCATTTTAGCACATAAATGCTATACAAGAGTCAAATCTGTAGTTTCTCTCAGTTTTTTACTACTTTTGAAAATTTTTAACATAGCGGATTGAAAGTGATGGATTGGAAAATTTGTATATTTTTGTTTTATTTGTATATTATGTATGTTTAGGTATACGAGATTATGATTGAAAATTTAAATGCTTCATTGTGACCACTTTTAATAAGATAATATATTTTAGATTTAAAAAAATTATTTATAATTTATTGATTGCTAAAATATATGATACAATTAAGTTACTTAAAAGTTTATTTTATCAATTTCTTTAAGATAGGTTACTACTTTTATTTAAGCTATAAATAAAGCATTTACCAAAGTTAAAAAATCCTTCAATATAGTTTTATGAAAAAGGGTATAACTTATTCTTATAAGTTAGTAATAACTATTACATTTTAAAAGCATAATTTCACATGAAGATATTCCCAAATTCCTTAAACTCTTAAAATAAAATGGATCCAATTAATTAAGAGTTAATTGAAGAGGGAAGTTATTTAATCAACACTTGATGGTTGGCTAATTCCAAGTAAGTTTCCAATTAACTAAAAGGGAAAATCTCTTTACATTCATTTATAATTCAAATGTATCCAACGATATAAATTTTTGGACCTTTCTACAGACTTCCACCATTAGGAACTAGTGAGTTCGCCCCTATTCCAAGAACATAGTACAAATAACTCGAAAAAGGGATTATAGTGAAGTGGATAATGTGGATAGCAAATAGACTTTCTCTGGAATGGTATGATACTTTTTACACAGGGGAAGGCTTAGCTGAACTTTGGTGAAGCCAACGAGCAAAGGGACACAGTTAACCCAATGATTTCTACCCCAGGCGAGTGCAAAAAGACATTTGCAACTAGGGTAGGACTGAGTTACGGAAATTGAGTTTTATTAGCTTCATAAATAGATCAAAGACACGCAATTCCAGATGCCTTTGGTTTGTCCGAAGGAGTTAGTCGAAGTTGAGCTTTGAAAGAGATTTTCTTACTCTTACACTTTTTTTTCTCTTCTTCCTCGGAACTTGTTTGCAAAGTGTCAGAAATAGTTAATATTATTGTGTTGGGTGTATTTTTCCTTAATGTAAATTGTCAACTTTCGCTTTAATTCGGCCAAAGTTAAGTGTTAAAGCATTCTGAGACAACTTTATTTCTATCAGCTTTCGTTGTAAAAGATTTTATCATTTTCTTTACTTATAGCATCCCTATTATTAGCATTAATTACTATTTTATGCTAAATAAAATGTTTTTAGATAAAGGGGTATTAAATAAAGGGGTGGTGACAAAATTCAATATATAGCATCAGCATACAGTGTGAGCAAACTAGATCAGGATTTTTACCCCATGAGTGTTCTTGAGTATAAAATAGTAATGTTTCCTTTTCCTTGGTTTCTAAAGTTACCGTAAAACGGGTGGAACACTTATCAACTTTCAACGTAGAAAAAAGTAATAAAAAATAATTTTCGATCGATAATTTTTCTTTCTGAATATTCTCGGCCTTATTCTGTTCTTTCAATTTTGAGTAAAACAAAATGTTGTAAAACATTTTAAGCTATATATTTATTAATTTTAATGGTGTTCAAATTCACCCCGCAGATAGGTGGAATCGGAACACTGCTAAATTATTTATTTTTCTAATTCAGATTTTGTAATAAGCATCAGTATTGATAAGGGTCGAATACAAAAACGTGTAAGAAATGGTCATATTTTGTCTTATTCTGTTAATTTTCGTGTTGGGGGCTGAGATCCCAAAAACTTAGTACTACCTTAACTTTTCAAAAGCAAAGTTATTTTGATTAATTAACTTCAGAAATGCCTTACTGTCACCTTTTTTCATAAAAGTAAGGAGATTTAAATCGAAATGGTTAGAGAATTTATCATAAATCCTGGAAATTTAATGAATCTCTTTGTGGTTTATAACTTTAGGGGCCTTCAGTCCCGAAGCCCCTTTTCCCAGATTTCACCCTTGACACGTGTATACTATCATACAGATAATACATTTTCTATAGCAAATCTTAAAAAGGACATTGAATTACAGATATTTTCTTGTTTTTCACTAAATAACTAAATTAATTATAAAATAGTTCTTGCATTTTGTTTGGCTAATTTTAGTAGCTTATACCCTTAAAATATTAATCCATGGGCGAATTCACCATGACAGTAATTTGCAAGGAAATTAAAAATAAAAACTAAGTGTTCCGATTCACCCCGTTTTACGGTAATTTAATAGCTGTGATGAATCAGAGTGAAGAATATCAAACCAGAAAAATGTTAAACTGAATTTTCAATATTTACAATACTATCCACCACACATAGTAAACGTATCGTTACTTGTATCCCTTAGCTTCTCACCCACTCAGAATATGTTATATATGAGCCTCAAGATAACAATTTATTAATTAGTCAAATTGAACAATTATTAAATTAAATTAAGGTTTAAAGCAAAAAAATTTCTTCATAATTATTTTGGTAATGATTAGATTTTAAACATAATTATATATAAAACATTTAATATCTACCAACAATGGAAAGTAGTCCACTTTCAAAATCTACAGCACATTTGTCTTTTGATTTGAGGTCAATTTGAAAACTTCATATCTAAACTTCATGCGTTATCTATGTAATTAAAAGATAAGCATTTTCAAAACATTATTTTCTTATATCACCGTAAATATTTCTAGATTACAAAACTATGGCGTGCTCAAAGAAAGTTTAAGTTAATTTCTATCATGACAATAGAGCTATATTTTCTTAACTTAAGCACTAAGCAATATAACTAACTCCTAGAACTCAGATTAGTAGTAGAAGTTCATGTTGATTGCTAAGTTTTTTCAAACTTAAGAATAATAACAAGTTGTAACTTATACTAAATAGCTGAAACACCAAACACCCAAATAAAAAATTCTCACACTAACTGAATCGTCTGATTAAAAAAGGGAATAAGTCCAAAAAATGTCAAATTGACTTTTTGTATTAACATAATTTTCAAGCTTTGCTCTACACATGAGTGGGAAGCGGGAAAAAATAACTACCCCCTATAGGCAGATATAGCCCCTTGAATTTGGAGTAATCGATGTCCATTCATCGTATTATTTTATTTGAAATTTGAGTTAATTTGCCTTTATTTTCTTATTCTTTGTACTGTAAAGTAAGCCGAAGCAATTTTTTTTTAATTTAAAAATGTTTTTACCTTTTTTTCCAGTGAATGTTAGACTCCATTGATATTCATTAAACTGCCTTTGATGACTTTTGAATACTTTTTTGACCAATACTTTTGAATATCATTTGTCTTCGTTTTTCGATTTTCTACTTTATAGTGCTGTGAACTAAGCAGACATATAATTTAATTGTAAACTAAAGTTGTTTTAAAGATTTTTCCAACTTTAAATATTAACTTTTTCAAAATATAATATTTTTTTCGGTGATTGTTCTGCATTCTAAATAGGGTCCTGAATTTCCAGTTAAAATTTGGAGGTTATACAATGAAAATTCCTTTTACAGCTTATTCTTTTCTCAAAACTTGGTTTTCGGACTTATTCCCTTTTTAAACTGACGCGACAATTCAATTAACATCTTATATAAACACTTGAACTTAGCTATTCCCTTTCAATTGAGAGAAAGGTAAACAGTATGATTGTGCCTACTACTTGCCTTAATTAAGGTTCTCACAAGCATCCGTTTGGTTTCAGTAATCTTTTAATGGGGTATCCCTCATTATCCCACGAAATATTTCCTTATTCCTCACTCGCAAGTTACTACTAAAAGATGGAAAAAATCCACACTCGTTTGAGTACACTTATCTCCACTAAATACAGTTGTTTTCAGTCTCATCCCCTCAATTTTCCGTTAATAGAGGAAAAATTATGCTTCCCTGAGAAAGTTTGAAAAATTCGAGATAGCAAATTCTGAAATCTGTTTTTTAAAAAAATAACTTCAAAATTTTAATTTCTTTTTAAAAGTTGGTGTAAAGTAAGAGAGCTGAGCTTACAACTATTTATCGTGTTTTTTGGCTTTTTGAAATAAAACGGAATATTTTCTTAAGGGGGTCTGAGACACAAAAATCGTCACATTTTCAACAAAAAAAATTCGCTTTTAAAAGGTAACCCTATTTCTTCTGCTTAAAATTATGTTTGAGTTATGTTTCTATTCTAAATAGAACTAGAGATACAATTCTTTATTGCCGGCTGCTTTGGTAATCTAAAGATTATTCTACGTTCTACATTCAAATAGTATGTTTTTCTTTATGATGGATGTTTACATTGTTTCTCAATTTGAAAATGATATAAGTCAAGAACCGTTCAAGATAAAGACTTGAAATTTGAAACGCATATTTTTTAGACATTTTACTTTAATTTAGATTCAGCAAATTTGAAAAGTTTGTTTAACTCTTTAAAATATGAATTTTAAAAAATCACATGAAAATTTCAAAACTTTTTTACTTAACTGTTCATATGTTTTAAGAATATTAATATTTCTAAAAATGCTTAATCTAAATTAAAGATAGCATTTTTATCTTTGATTTGGTGAAAAAACTTGATTTGGTGAAAACTAAACATTGATGAGCAATATTTTGAGTTATAATAATTTTAAACTACCCCTCTTTTTTCAACAAAAATTAATTTAAAAATTTTTCAAAAGCTTTTTGTGAAAAGTTTTTAGTAGTAAATTTTACATTGAATTTGATGCTTAATCTTCACAAAAATTTCCGAAATTTTAACCTTAATTTTTTTTCTGATATGTCCCTGACCCACTTAACTTATAAAAATCTTATTATCTATATATTTTTCCTAAATGGAAATTAACTACAATTGGTTACGATAAGAGTTTTTAAAAAATAATATGGGTTGAGCTTCGTAGGAGGTACTACAGTCCCATAAGACGTACCACCTATCGTCCATTGTGTGAATAAAACTTGCTAGTGGAATTAAGTCCATATTTTCTATTAAATAATGATTATTTACAGATTGGTTTAAGATTAAAAACAATTACATATTAGATTTAGCTTTGTAGGAAGTGCTATAGTCACGTAGGACCTACCACCTACCACCATTGAGTAAATTTTCAAGTTGAATTAAGTTTTAGTAATATGTTGTTTTTATATAAAATAAGCGATAAAAATTACCAGAAAAGGCTTATTTTACTAATTAAACTAAGAAGTCCTTAATTTTAAAAAAATGCGCTACCCTCATTAGAATTGGAGGTTTGAGGTTTAGTTATTTTGCCTAGTTAGAATTATACTCCCCATCTATGCACTAATTTGAGAATAAAAAACTCTTGTGGGTTTATATAACGTTAATGCTTTCAATACAGCACCGGTTAAGATTACATTTGACTCTTTGGAAATAGTAGGGTCACACAAAATTACACTTGCATTCAATATTTTTTCATTTTATGGGGGAGATTAAAATTATGATCAAAAGTGGATAGCAAATATTGAAAGTTTGGGAAGCACTGTACAAGAGAATTCAAGTGATAAGCTTTATAATGGTAACAATAGTTAGACTAATATAATTACTTAAATAATCACACAACCATTGCCACTGAAGAAAGAGTAACCACAACGGAAGTGAGTTAATTATCTCCCGAATTACGAAACTCGTCACAAAGCTTTCTAAATTATATACTCTGGATAATGTCTCATTGAGATAGCGGGTGGCGAAAACAAAATGCGCCATTACTAATGTGCTTCTAAAGGGTCTTATGTGGACCAAATCTCCAGTCTAAAATTGTATTCTTTCCGATGTCATTACGATTGTCATTAAATATTTTGTATCAAGTATTGGGTCATGATAAAAAATCGTGACTCTTAAAACGAGGACGCTACCACACGACAGTGTCTGAAATTCTTCATGGTTGGCTTGGTTTGTTTTCCCTTTCAAGCGCTGTTGCGTTTAAAGATTTCTAAGTTTCGATGAGCCAACGGATGGAACATTGCTACTACTATAATTATTCGAGCCAATTTCTGCATGGAGCTACAGTGAAATCTGCCTATGACACTGCCTATAATAATATCTATCTATCTATCTATCTATCTATATATATATATATATATAATATATAGATATAACTCATCTTTGAATTTTTGAATTTAATTTAGATATTACTGCAAACTTGAAGCAGCGCCAATGCTGCATGCAACAAGAGCATGAATATAATTAAGGCAAAATAATTTTTTACAATTTATGGTGTTTTGATTTTCAAGTATTTTTTAAGGGTCGTTTGGGTACCATGGTTGGTTGGGATTTTGTATGTATATACTTTCCAACAACTAACAGAAAACGACCCGTCCACCATGCTACTGTTTGGTACCCCTGATGAAGTGACAGAGGTATGGTGGACTTTATTAATAATTTGCTGCAAGTTTTGTTTCTGGCCCATTTATGTGATTGTTCTAATTGTAAAAAATTATTTTGCCTTAATTATATATATATATATATATATATATATATATATATATATATATATATATATATATATATATATATATATATAGTCAAATATATGTATATATATAGTCCCCGGAGAAGTCAAAGTCAGTAATGTAAGGAAAAATGTCTTTTACGATATTTTTCAAGGTCCCTACAGTTATCGGGTAATAGTAAGGTTTCAAGGTAGAAAGTATCATAAAATTGCGTAAGTCGCTTTTTTTTTTGCTTTATCAAATTAAGGGGGTCTAAATTAAAATCACAGTTAAATTTGAATGTTAAAAAAAATGTATCGAAAGTAAGAAATACTTTTAAGAGTCTGATTTCTTTAACCCAGGGATCTCTATAACATGGCCAGCCCAGCTTCTAAAATTGTTATTCGCAGAAGGACAGATATAACAGGTATCCTCTGGTCAAACTCCAACCCCATTTTAAGAATATTTTTGGAGTTGCATAAGAAGAAATTAAAAAAACTCGTCAAAAAACCGCTTTGAGGTAAAGCAGGTAAGCACTACAAAGGAGACAAATCTTACCACAAAGTAATCTTTTTTTGAACTAATGATCAGAACATAGACAGGTTTAGGAGGAAGACTGGTGGTCAAGCTAGAGATTTTAGGGAGGCATTCTGTCCCTGATTGAACTGAAAACATTGCTTACAATATAAAAATGGAATATCCTTAAAAAGTTAGGGGGAGGCATTGACCCCCTTGACCTCATGTAAATATTTGAGCTATCTTGGCCCTTGGCTTTGAAAAATATGGTGTATTAATAATAATGTTTTAAAAGTGGCCCTAGGGATAAAAACGTCCCCTTCTAAACCAAACAAATCCCATATTTAACCCAAACAAACTTAAGTCATAGAGACAGTTTAAAATATAATCTAAGATGATTTTGTAGTATTTAGATAGAGATAACAATTTTTTAAAGCGAAGAATGACAATTTTCCGATCCAATTTTTAAAGAATTGTAAGTGTTTAGTACAATGGCGAGTTTCTCAACTAAAAGTTCTTTAAAAACGTCATTTATATTTTTAAAAAGGGGCTTGTTAAGAAGAATACAGGTACAGAATATTATTTTACTTCAGAGAAATTTCACACAGAATCTAATTTTCCCACACGTTTTTAGCAAAGATACGTTTCTGATTTCTTTTGGGCAAAAATCATGGAGAAAAAGTTTTTCTTCTTTCAAAGTAAATCTTGCAAACGAGAGAAAAGATTTTTTGATGCCTCAAAAGGGTTCTTCAGAGAAAGTTTTAAAACTAGAAGTAAATCCCTTTTTATAAGCACTTTATTAAAATATTTTTCAAAAATCCAATTTTGCTTTAGGATAATCTTATAATGGAAAAATTATTTTTTGGAAGTAGTATTTTTCTTATTTTAAATGTTAAATGTCCATTTATATTATAGTACTACCTTATTTAAATTAGGATACGTTAAAGTGATAAAATGAAGAATGATAATAAAATAACATTTTCATCAAAGATTAAAAACTATTGAATATCCAATTGAGCCCTATTGAACCCAAACAGGAAATATAATACCAATTTATATTAATTTATTTGATTTTTAATCGAATTCCATAATGAAAATAACTTGTATGTGAAGAAAAAATGTAATTATAAAAAGTATTAAAATAGTACACAATTCTTAGAAAGAAATAGCTTTAACTATTTTGAATATATTTGCTTTCTAGATTTCTTCTTCATCTAAAAGTTTTTAAGGTCCCTTTCAAGAAAAAAAATTACTTAGATGAGACTAGTTGAAGTAGGCTAAATTTAGTCCTTTTTAAACTTTTACTGGTGTTGGAAGGAAACATAAGCAGAAGCAGCAGATTTTTACATAAGATCCGCAAAAGGGGGAACAGGAATTTAACTCAGTTAAGCCTATTTTAGGGAAATTAATGTTTTGTATTTGAGAGGACACCCTTAATTGAAATCAATCTCGAAAGAGTAGTCAACTCCAAATTATAAAATTTTGTGTTAGACAACTTTTACACTTTGAGACTTATGAAATGGGAAACATTTAAGTCATTTTGATGCTTGAATCGAAGTATTCTTAGATTGGAAGCTACCTAATCTTTCCAAAAATGATGAGCAGTCGAAACAAATAGTAAGCAGGAAAGATTATTCGTTTCAAAACAATTGGTAGAAAATTATTGTTTTTCGACTTGACATCAACATGTCCAGACTCGTAACGACGACTCTTCCTGGATCTTTTTTGAAAATTGCTATTTTCTAAAATCCGCTAATGATGCCGTACGAATGCAGTCCAAAATGCACCAATTTTCAAACACTCCCACTGTCATTTTCGTTGTCAGTTCTTCTTTCTTTGTGTTCTTCTAAAGTTTAGGAAACATATTTAGCATCGCTTTGAAATTTCCCTTTGAAGTTTCAAAATTGTTTTTGGTGGACGCAAACCTGATGTTTCCTTCTCTTTTCTTTCCACTCTCAAGCTAAAAATATAGTTTTCAAGAGCGATACATCTTCTATAATATTTTCTAATGAAACAAGATAGAATAACTGCTTTAACAAATTACGTTCTTAAATATTAAATTATTTAGGGAGACCAGGGTTAGTTGGCTTAGTTTTTGTTTTTTCGTGCATAACTATATTTCTGCAAAACTACTTAGGAATGTGATTCATGCTGTGGATAGGCTACATATATACGTCGGGTTCATATTTTTTAATACGCGATTAATTAACCTAAAAATTAGCTTTCGACTATGCCAATTCGGCGACTAGGCATACCATATGGCATACGGGGTGAGATGGTATTAAGCTAATTTGCATATAAAAAAATTTGTAAGTTTTTTTTTATTTTTTTAATTAAAATTTGTCTTAATTTAACTAAAAAACCCTCAGAACTTCATGATAATAACACTGAAAAACTTGCACATTTGCTAGCTTTTTCTTTTTTAAGGCCTGAAAAAGAGAGTGCTATTTTCACATGCTAATATCTCCTCGAATATTTAAGATATTTTCTTTAAACTTTTTTCTGTGCGCATGTCACGCTACTTCAAACAATTTTTTCACTGAAGTTTTTGTTCTATCTCCTCCAGTGTTTAAATTAATCTTTTAACCTTCTTTTTATATCTGCGTTGTTTTAACTTCTCAAAAAAAACTTAATCCAACTCTCAATTTTATATCAAATTTTCCACCTATTTTGGAAGCAAGAAGCATTCTGATATGAAATAAAAACTGAATACTTTATAAAGGCAGCATAAAACATAATTGATTCATAAATATAAAGCACGGTTTCACTCAATTAACCAAACGGTAGATTTTACATTCATGATATATTTTTTATTAAACTGCTTTCCTACATTTTACATAAATTACCGCTTTCTATTTTCATGCTCTCTCGCCATATGAGAAGCTCAGAATAACACTGGGGTAAGTCCAAAATTCAAAAAGTTAGATAGGCATGGTATAGGTTTCTTTTGTAGATTCTTTATTAGTGTTGACAGTTGTCTAAGTCACAAGTTCAAAAAACTGGGTCGGTAAGAGCCACTCAAAATTTGTCTTTTCCATAGGAACAGCACAGTCGGCATTACAGAAAACCCTCGGTAACTCGAAACAAAGTTCAATGGACATAGCCCACTGTCATTCTGAACCGTTCATATACAAGTGAGAGTCTAAACTTTAAACGTGTGAAAATCTGAGCGCAAATCACTCAATCGGATTCAATTTATTCAAATTGCAGAGTAGTAATAGCAAGCACGACACTTTTTCTCCAGGCGAGGGAAAGAAAATGACTACAAGCAAAGCAAGCGTCTGTTTTCTTAGCTTTCGCCTAGTGAAAAAACTGCCCCCGGATAAAAATCACTCATCCAGCAGTAGCAATAATATTGTCTGTGATTTTAGGGTAGGAAGAAAGTCGCAAGTGTTATAGTAGAGTATGGCAAGGATGAGGATTTCGAGAGATAAACTGTTGTATGTGGTTAACCACTAAGAAGAAAAACGAAAAGACCCATGGGAGAATTGAAAGCTATTTCGACACAATAGAACACACTGTGGTTTAAAAGAAAGTTTTTGATAAGTAAGTTAGTAATAAGGGTAAAATAAAGATTATATCCACTGCACTGCAAATTTACTGGGTTTTTTTTCACTCAAAAATTAAAGATTACTAAATTCGGAAAAAGCTTCATTTACTTTATATCTTTACCACAAATATTATGTAATAAATAAAAAAAAGGAATGGTTACGATAGAAAAGAATTCAATTAATTATAGATATTACTGAATACAAATCAATAATAATTCTGACTTATATCATGAAACGCTAGAATATTCCAATATTGTTTTATACTAATACATTAATTGAAATGTTGCTAAAGATGCTCTCATTAAAGTTGATAGATATTAAAGTTGGTTAAAGAGGCTCTGGATTAAATGATTGTCAACTTATATAAGGTATAATTTTTTATTTATTTGCGGCCGTTCGCATATTTCTTAAACACCTAGGAAGGGAGGGGGTTACTATTTGCTTATTTTTGCTAAAAGGGGGAGGGGGTATGAATGATGGTCACGTAAGACATTAAGAACTTAAAAACACATAATTTTCTATACCCTCTTGTAACTTGAAAAACTAGATAGAAAATATTTAATTTGACAAAAGAAAACGAAACTTAAAAAAAATTCAAAACACATGCTTACGCAATATTTGGAATGGCCCCTTTGATTTATTAAGATGTGAAATAGCTGAATAAGCCCTTTAAAGGTTTAGATATTAACTAAAGCATTGCGATTCCACTTTTTCGATAGTTGTGCATCAGTCTCCCATTCCTCTCCCGCCTCAAGGTATACCACTCATGGTTTGGTGTGTTTGGTACAATTTATTAAAAGTGTCAGTCAGTTTTCCAGTTCCACAACACAAACGATAAAACCGCGTAAATTCTGCATAAGGCCATGAGTGACAGAATAACAAAAAAACAATATTAATATAAATCAAAATAAAATCATTAAATTTCTAAGCAGTAGTAACCAGTTCCCTTTAATTGATCTATACAAGAAACTTAACGTTTTACCAGTTCGTCACCTTTTTTTCTTTAAAACAATAGTTTATTTTACTAAGCAAGCAAACGATTCTGACCTACGAAATTTAACTTACAATTTACGTTCAAGAAACTTATATTTTGTACCAAAAGCTAAAAAAGAAATACTACATAAAAATTATGTTTATCTATCACCTAAGTTTTACAATATTTTACCCAATGATTTAAAAATAGAAAAATCCCCTATTAAGTTTAAAAAATTACTAAAGCTTTTTATTTTTACAATAGAAAATATTGAAGAACTTTTTTAAAAAAGAAGGAACAAAAGCTCTCCAAATTTTAGGTTAGTAATTCTGAAGCTTGCCTTGCGATGCCACTATATTATATATTGTATGTGTATTATCTATATGTGTATGTGTTACATCTATATGTATATGTATATATGTATGTTTTTTCACTTCTATTGTTTTCAAATACTACTGCTTTAGGTTGCCCATATGGGTTTCTGACCCCTTGGCAACTCATATGTCTTCCTGTTGTTTTTTTTTCTCATATATGTGTCTGTTTGTTTCAATTATTAATGTGTTATGTTGTTGTTGTTGTAAAATAATAAATGTTAGTTAGTCAAAATACACACCTATACATTTTAAAGCTTACTGGAAACATAGACAGGCACGCCGGCGATAATTGCTTCATACTATAACTGCACAATAAATATTTAACGTCTTTATTTTATAGCTCGCATTTTACTTTGGTTCCCAGTTGCACTAACTCCTCCATTATCCCTCACATAATTTGCAGAAATTCCCCAATTTCGAAGTGAATCCCAAAAAAAGAGTGATCGAAATATAGAAATCAAGCCTTGTCCCTCGAAGGGGGTGATTTGCATGGCTAAATGTGATCAAGCGGCAAGAAATGAGTTCGTGCTGTTTCAGGAAAACGGGAGCTGTAGTTTTTCTTTTAAATAAGTGCAGAGAACGGAGAAGAAAGATTTGTGGATATCTGTCTTGTATAAATCGCTCATTTTTCTGAGAGAAAGCGCTGTTTGGTTGTCAAAATGTTAAAAGTAACACACTCGAATAGCTTTGAGTGGTGTGACTTGACTTTTAAGGAGTCTTTCTGAAGTTATATTAGATAGAAAATCTTTGAATTAATCATTGGATTAAAATCCAATTCTTGTATGACCAAATTTTAGTCCATAATATGAAATATTTCAATTAAATGAGTCAATTTGATTTCGTGATGCTTGGAAATAAAAGGATAATAGTAGACGTTTTACGGGCATGAGAAATTAATTTAATGAAAACAGACATTCAAGACTCCTAGAGTATAATTACACAATAGCCAATTATTCACTTAAAAATTAATTACTTTTTCAGGTGAAATAACTGATTTCCTCTAAAAAGCATCCAGATAATTCAATTAATTATGGGCAAGCACAACCAGGAATTTTCAAAATCCACATTAGAGTTGAAACAAAGTATCCAATGGAGTATTCTCCAGCAGTCTTTCAAACACCACCTTAATTAATTACATAGATAACAATTCCTTCTCAAGCGACTATCTCAGGACAACTGAAAAAAACTGTGGGAAAAAGGGAATAAAAACTTATAAATGAAAGTGACTTTTTGTCCCTTTATATCTCCAGAACTTATCTCTTAAGTCTATAATATCCCCTATCTTCGTAATAGAGCCCTATCTGAAACGCTCGGAATTCAAAACAAAAAATACGAATCCTTAGAATTGAGTAACAATAAGCACGTGATTCCGCGTATATATGTCCGAGAGCATAACCTATTTTTCACTCATTGTCGGTCCAGTAGGGATTGTTCTGTGAAATATGTTTAGTCTTTTGAGTGCTTCGCCTATTAGGAAATGTAAGGGAGGCGGAAGACAAGTAGCTTATTGAGCAACTTTTTGTGTTTTCGTCGTCATATCAGCGTAGCAAAAACAATAAGTTTAGGATACTAAGTATTTGGACAAAGTTGTTACATGAAAGTGAAGGATGGTGCGAAGATTGTATTTTGTTCGGTGTTTAAATGGCAGTAATGGAGGAACACTTTGTTTTTAAGTAGAAAGGGTGAAAAAATTGGGAAATAAGGAATGCCTATTCTGCTTGGCATAGACGTAATAGAATATAGAATTTGCTTTATTTTAAATTTATTTACTAAAGTTTTTGTTTCGTACACCAAAGATAATTTCTTTTAATTTAAATTTTTAGAAAACAAATTATGACTACTAAGGGCAGAAAAACCTACCAGATTACTCTTAAAATTCAACCCAGGAAATACTTAAACCGTTCAAGAATGAATATTTCTTTCATTTGTAATTATCATACACACAAAAGTGAAATCGGTATGTTTAATATAATGTTGAATGTAATTGTTTTTTTTAACGGAAAACCAATAAATATGTTTTGGTGGTCGTCTTTTGATATTTTCTTCATTATTGATGGATTTCTGTTGTTTAGTTTAGTTTAGGTACCCAGTCATATTTTGAGGCGCTAATATTTTCATACGTATATTTCCGCTATAGAACAATGTTCACGGGAGAAGAGGCAACGCTTAACTTATTTATTCTATCATGTTACAAATTTGGAAAGAGAACCCCCGAAAACCTCTGAAAACCAAATTTCAATAAATTCTGACGGTAATTAGCAGAACATTTCCCCTACTTTTTGTCACTCTCAATTTCTATTCAATATTTTGCAGGGTGCTCTCCCCAAAGGATTAGGATCTCCCCATGGCATGACAGACCTACACGTTAAGTTTGAGTGGAAACACGATTATAAGTGTCAAATTTCCATACAAAAAAAGGTTCTGGGAAGAGACGCAGGACCCTCTTCTTTGTTTGGAACTGTATTAATCCAACAATGTTCACAAAACCAAGAAATAATTGTGAACCACACTTAGCTTACTTACAAAAGTCTAGTTACACCCATACCTCAATGGATATCCGACAAAACCTGCAGTTTACATTTGCGGGCATCCTATGAAAATCTTGTTTGTCATGGCATGACGGACCTGTATGTTTAGTTTGGCAAGAACATAGTACGCCATAGATTTTTAAGTAACAGCAGTACATTAAAATAAGCATCAAAATTCCCATGTTTTAATTGCTCATTATAATTATTATTAGTAAAAACTTTCACGTTTTGATACGTGACGAGCTTAATCAAGAGCAGAAATTGATAGAGAGCTGCCGAAATTATGTGCAACGAATTCTTTTTTTAAAAACTAATTTCGAGATACATAAATAGTACTGCAAACACCACAGTCGTTGAAACAGCGCTATTGTTCCAAAAGCTCTTGCTTCTATCTTCAAACAGCAGCTTAATTAGGGGCTATTGTGCAAGTTCTTGTTGCGTGCAGTCTATACGATACATGCGGTTGAACAAACAAGAGCTTTTAGAGAGTGTCGTTGGATTCTAATGCATGTCCTTTTCTCTTTGTGGCGTTCATTACAGCTTCGAATTTGTTCTTTACTTTAATAAGCTTAGCGAACAGCCATTAATAATGGTAGTTAAGACATTCGGTACTGTCAGAAACGTCATTACTTTTATCTGATGTGAAAACTTTCCTCTGTACGTATTTTCAAGTTGTATTTGAGAATTTATTTTAGCGTTTATGAATTACGTATTTGGAGTTTTTATTTAGATTTTTCCTTTTATTTTGTTACATGAATCATCCCTTTATCTGCGTTATAAATTACATGTTATAGGAGGTTACATAATGTGAGTTTTTTCGATCTATTCATGAAAATTAGTTTTAAAAAAGTCCACTATCTTCATGCAATTAATCAGAGGTCCTAAAATCACCTTGATGAACCTATTGACCCTAAAACTTTGTTGTATGTGTTTTTGATACAACTAAGGTTTAGGAGTGGATGGATTAAAGAGGTTCAGGTTAGATGACTAAAGAAGTGCCCTAAATTCTCTCTCTGATATAAAAATATAATAAGGTTATTTAAAATCGATGTCAGAATGCAGTACTTACTACCAACCGTCCAACTGGGAATTGTACTTGATATGGGCCAATTTTAGTTATGCTATATACCAGGGAAAGAAGCTAAAAATCTTTTGGCCTGTTAAGATCAGAAATTAATTAAATTTCGAAAAGCCCACATCACAACAATAGAGGATGAAATAAACAAAAGGAGGTGGCAATGGACTGGACATGTCTTAAGAACACCGAAAGAAAAATTAGTGCACGTCTCGCTCTCCTGATGGCAGGAGGAAAAGAAGAAGACCTAGGACGACATGGCAGAGAGATGCCGGTCCCTCCAACTCCCAAAATTCCGTTGTTGATAACGCCCATGGTTCCAGATATGTAGAAATCATGATTTTGTAATTATTTTCATCTTGTACAAATTTTCCATACTTTTCTGCAGCATGATGTTAGGTAGAAAACGTTATAAAGCATTTAAACGGTGTTTTATACGGGAAAGAGCGACTCGACCGTTCGCGATTGTCCCCAAGGCCGTATTCAAGGGAGAGGAGGGTTAGGGGTTTAATCCCCCGAAATTTGGACATCAATTTTTATAATGTTTTTTTTTCTTTGAAAATTCTGCAATTAATTTACAAGGAGAGGACATTTTCGGTATATCCCAATGGGTCTAACAATGGACTAAAACTGAAATAGGACTAAATACTAAAATAGGGTAAAATTTCATTAAGAATTTCAGCGGGACAACCTTTAACTCCCCTCGAAATTTTTACGGCCAATCAATACGGTTTTTTATTGAAAATTCTGCCGCTTTCAAAGGGCAGTCCCCTTTGGTGATAACACAAAGGGTCTCAAAATAAGATAAAACACTAAAGGGGTTAATTTCAAACTTTTTGGGGAGAAGACGGCCTCCAACCCCTTTTTAACCTATTTATCGTATATTACTTCTCCTTGAAAATTATTTGGATTACAAGAAGCGGTTCTGTTCGGGGCTAACCTAAAACACTACTTCGAGGGGCAACTTTTCAAAAATTTTCTAGTGGAACACTATCCGACCCCCCATTTTTACTTGGGGCTCACATTGGTTATCCACTGAAAAAATTACCTTTTCAAAAGCCTCAAAAGTTTAGGGCACCAATTTGAAAAAAAAAATTAATTTCCTTAACTTGTAAAATTTTCAAATTTTCGTACGTTAATACTTAGGTCATTTCTAAATGAAAGCCGTTGGATTTATCTCTTTTGACCTTTTTGTTAGGTTTTTAGGGGTTTTTTAATTTTTTCATACAGCTAATTATTCCAATAAATTTTAAAAATTGAAATTTATTTTGCCAAACTAAAGGTTATAATTCGGTTTCAGCACTCAAAAATAACCTATAGACGTGTATCACATGTCATTATTATTGTTTTGGTTATTTTTCAAAAATGTTTTCGCACATTTTTAAGAAAAATTAAATTCCCCATGGTCCGATTTTTAGTATTTTATTATTGGGGTCATTCCTAAGTGAAAACCGTACCGAAACCTTTTGTTGCAATTTGTCCGAGGTTCGGCCCTTTTTTTCCGAACGCGGCGGGGGGGGGCGATGTATTTAGGTTTCTTTTTTCGTGCTGCCATCTATCGTAGGGTCTCGGAGTTTATGTTTCAGAATTAAGATTACCTGGAGCTGAGTAAACTTACTCCTGGTCCTGGATCACTCACTTCCTATAATATTGGAGTAAAAGTATCAGAACATGGCAAAAAAAACCACCTATGTCATTGGATTATGATTTGTAGTGTAGTGATGTAGATTTCGCTTCAACGATACTGCTGAAATTGAGGGAGAGGAGAGGTCTCCCGAAATATTCGGTTAGTAAAAAAAAATGTAATGTATTTGAAAGAAAAATTTCCCTCATAACCACAAGCGTGTTTTTTAAAATGTGAAACAAAATAATATTTTTAGATCAATAAACTACATCGTATCTTAAACCAAAATGCTGACTGCACGAAATAAATACTACTATCTCAGAGAACAATTAGCAATTTTTTCGCCACAAAAAATTAGGAGTGCAGGGGATTTAACTTCTCTAAGAAACTATCTATTTGAATAAAAATATAATTTAAAGTATAACGTAAATCAATATAAAAATGTGAGCTGATGCGCTGATGGTCTATTAGTGAGTTTATCCCTGACAAATGGCTTTTCACACTATCACGGTTATACGCTAGGTTGGGTGGAAAAAAAGCTTTTTTTTTCGAAATCTGCTTACGGGTAGCATGGATAATTGGCAAAGTAGCTTTAATAACACATGTAAAAAATTTCAGCTCGGTATGGCAATTCTTCTGCTGGCGCATTGCGCCCCAAGTTCGGGAAAACGTCAATTTTAAATCATTTCTTTGAAAAATATTTTTTCGTAACCTGCTTGGGGGCGTTTAAATATTACGTAAGTTTAAATATTACGTACGTTTAAATATTACGTCTTTCATACCCCCCCCCTTGTCAGGAAAGATAAGCAAATAGCAATCCTCTAATCCTGATATCCTGACCTCCTAATCCTGAATAAAGTAATCCTTACGTAAGATGTTACAAATTTTCGAAACATTCGTTCGAAACGATGCATTTTCGAAAACATTTTGTTTCTTGCAAAAATAACTTCAAAATTAGACCAAAAATAAATTTAAAAAAAAACTGAAATAGGAAAAAAATTTTAAGCATTTTCCACAAGGAAAGTTATAATGATAGGGGTTAAGGTTTCATGGAGAACAATTAATTTCACAAATCTAAGCATTGCAAAAAGAACAAAGGGAGGGTTGGTCAATTTTCTTACGTAATTATGAGAGAGGGGTTGCGGTTTGCTTATTTTTGCTCACAAGCAAAGGGGGGTGCGCGGCTAATATGGAATTTGGATCAAATAGCTTTAATAAACGTGAAAAACAATTTCTGCTCGATAGGACAATTTCTTCGAAGAAATTGTCTTATCGAGCTGCTGGCGACTTGCGCCCTAAGATTGGAAAATAAACGAAAAAACATTTTTTGAAAAACAAATTATGTAAAATCAGTTTTTCAAAAATACGCTTGTGCATGGTTAGGTTGTATGCCGTTTCAAATGGCTTTAAAAAAGCGTATAAAAATTTCAGCTTCATACGACAAAACTTTTTCTCCCGCTTTTGACATGCGCCCCAAAATTAAACTTTCATTCAGTTTTCATTTTGGGTAGCATGTAAACACCAGAAAAAATGTTATATCGAGCTGAAAATTTTTATACATTTTATTGAAGCCTTTTGGCCCTAAATCCAACTTTATTGCAAGCGGATTTTAAAGAAACTGAATTTTTCAGAATTCTTTTGAAATAACGTTTTTCAATTAATTTTCTAATTTTAGGGCGCATGTCGGTAACAGAAGAAGTTGTCATGTCGAGCTGAAATTTTTTTCACGTTTTACTGAAGCCATTTTTACCTCAATCCACCCTAACCGGTAGCAAATTTTTAAAAATTTGATTTCTTACAGATTTAAAAAAAAATTACTTTTAAACTTTTTATTTATTTATGACTTTAAGGGTGCAAATCGATAAAAGAAGAAATAGTCATATCCAGACGAAATTTTTACACGTTTTATTAAAACCATTTGAAACAACATCCACCCAAACCGCATGCGTATTTTTGAGGAACTGATTTTACATAATTTGGTTTTCAAAAATAACGTTTTCTCATTTATTTCCCAATGTTAAGACGCAAGTCACTAGCAGAAGAAATTGTCCTATCGAGATGAATTTTTTCACGTTTTATTGACACCATTTGATCAAAATTCCTTCGAAAAAATTATTTAAGAATGGCGTTTTTCTGCGAACTGGGGGGTATTTTCATGAGTGAGGGATTTGCTAATTGTACACTTTTTTGATACGTTACGGTTTTAAACTCCGAAATTTCTGATTTTTAAGTACAAAAATTTGTTTCAAATAATTTAAAATTCAATTTTATTTTTGTCAAAACGCCAGAAAAGCCATGTGATAAAAACGGGATTCTACTGAATGTGACATCACAGCACACGAAAACAAGTGCTTACTGTTTTTGCGCCCAAATAAATCTTTATCTACTATGTTAATATTTAATATACTTAAATATTTATCTACTATTTTAATAAAATTTAATCTCAAAACGTGAAAATACCTCATTAAACTCTACCCACCCTATTATATGCCCAACAACCCAATATAGTAATTTACATACAAGCAATGACATAACCAGGAAATATATTGCTAGGAGCTATTTATAGGAGAGGGAAAGGTATAGGGAGTTTATTGTCATTTTCTTTGGTAAAAAATAATTAAATTTTTTGTCTTGGGGGGGGGATACATTCCCAAAACCCCTCTTTTAGTTATGCTCTGCTCATGCTTACAAGAGTGCGCAGAGGCATTGGAGATGCATTTTTGTCACTTTTATGAACTTGCATATATACTTGGTATGTAATTTGTAATCTAACCATAATTTTATTAAACTTTAAAAACTAATTTTAAAGGGAATTTTGTCACATATTATAATGCATAGTTTTACCTTAATCATTTATTTAATCACTTAAAACCTCGAAATATAATTTTCTCAAAATTAATAAATAAAAATATTTAAATTTATATATTTTATTAAAATACTTTGGATGAATATTTTTATTTATACATACTTTCCCCAACAAATTCTAGAAAAGCTATGACAAAAAATATCTATAATTGATTAATTTTGATAAATTTTAAAGAGTTTGTTAAGTTTGTATTCCGTTTTCCTGAATTATTCAGATTGGTTGCATATAATATTTTAACATTGTTTTGTAACAGTTGTTTTTATTGTGTACAGGTTAATTTACAGGTGCTTAATATTGATTAAGTATGCCTATCTAATTCAATATAATCTTACTGAAATGAAGCTCATAAGAGTTTAAACTTAAAGGGTCAACATAATAAAACTAAAATTGAAGAGTTAATATTTAGTTATTTTGGTTCTGTAGTTTCTCATTAAATTCTTTCACATTTCTTTTGATCACATGTTCACTATGATGCATACATTAAAACAGAGCATTTTGTGACAAATATTATCTTTGTGTTTAGATGCAAATTATTTGGCATATAGTTTACAGTTAGGTGTTTTAGTAATGCAATGATGTAAAAATATATGAGAAAAGAAAGGTATGTTTGTTTTATACATATCTTTATAACATAATATTTTATATTATAAAAATTCAAATATAGAATGAAGCGCTTTCAAGAAAACTGAACCAGATGCAATTAAATGCATAATAGTAAAGAAAACTGAACACTAATGCACCATAAAGGATTAAAATAAAGATTTTAATGGAAAACCTCTTGATGATCACAAGTTTACAAAAATACTGTACAAAACGTTTTATGGACATTTCAGATATTTCTCAATGTCATTTTTTATAAAACATGATTAAAAATTTGAAATGATATAGATAGAGCATTAAATCTCCAAGAATGTTATGATTTAATTACACTGTGCTTTGAAATATGTACTTTGTAAGATAGTATCTAGCTGTAACTAGGCACTTAAAAAAGTGATGTCCAGGTACATTTTTCTTATAGTTGCAAAACATAGTTATTAATTTAAAGTTATGGGGGAGTAGAATAATTTACTTTTCTTCCTAGTTAAAATGGCTATTAAAGACAGTGGCATAGCAAGAGGGGTGATTCACCCCAGGTATCATTCACTTGATCATCTGAGGTTGACACTCACTGTATGCAAGATGGCCAAAAATACGATTTTTAGGGTCCCAATTTCAAAAGTTTTTAGAGAAGAGCTCCTGGACCCTCTGGTTTAACATGCAATTCCTTATTGTCCAAAAAAAAATGCTCAACATTTCAAAAATAACTCCAAGGTTCTGATCCCCAACTGCATTTTAGGGACAGATTAATAAATTAATTTTGTATCAAACAGGTAAACTTCTATAAAACCGAATAAGTTAGAGAAATAAATAAGCATTCCTTTTAAGATTTGGACAGAATCAGAAGTTTTATTTTATTTTGATGGGGATATATCACAAAAAAATGCAGTGTGAATTTGAGTGCCTCAAGAGACAAAAATAGTGGATACATTTCTATGAACCTCTATCCTAGGTAACCCCAAGCTGACAATGCCACTGTTACAAAAGGTACTTTAAACAATGTAGTCGGACATGATGAGAAGTGCACAATAACATTACAAGAGATTATTTCTTAATCATACTAACAGTAATTTCAAAAATGAACTTTGAGAGGTGAGTAGGGGATAATGTTTTCATCGTCTGATTTCATTAACACTTTCAATCCTAGACTGTCCGAGAATTCTATTAAATCACATAGAAAATTAGGGACGGTCAAGACTGAAGGGGTTAAAATTACTCAAAATAATTGTAAAAAATGTAGGAGAATTCATTTAAAGAGAGATATTTTCTCTTCTTATAAAATAATAATAAAATAATGAAGTAATTCATAAATTATAAAGTAATGACAATATATAAAAAAATATTGTAAAACAAATTAAAAAAACATGCTTTCATTATGGTAACAATGTAAAACTTAGTGCTTGAACATCCAAAAAGATTGGGCAATAAAATAAGAATGAAGAGCGATTAAGATAGAACACAAAGTATCTAATCCCTTACAGCTGTTATCTTGACTAAAATTAAGAAAATATATAATTCTTCCAGCAAGGGATAAGCTCACAAAAAAGGATAATAAATTAGAATTGGCTTTTTCTGAGTTAGAAAGAAAGAAACATGGGGACAGAATAACAATCTGTTAAGAGAATCATGTGACTTTTTTTGCATAAAAATAAAACAGTAAAAATATATAAATACCAAGATATATGTTTTCCCAAATATATTTCAATAAAAATAAACATAAAATGCAATGTATTGACTTACACTAAATATAAGCTGAAATTGCACGTCACTTTCTCATTAAAAAGAGAAAAATTTAAAAAGTCCCAAATAAAACAACATTTTTAAATTTGGGAACACCCAAACAAAATCATCCAAAAGAAATGAAGTTTAGTGACCAAAGGATATTATCTTAAGTAATATAAATTCATTTTTTCACAACCTTCTACTTTCCAAGTTAAAGGCACAATCAAAGAAAAGAAATACACATAAGAAAATGGGAAATAAACCGATTTCACATGTAAAAAGTGTTAGGAAGATGTTTCTTCTTTGATAAAACTCTTAAGAAAACATAAAATTAATAAAAATTTAATAACTGAGAAAATATTTTAAAATAACTTTAGATGTGCAAATTTGACAAGACTATACTAATAATTCTTGAAAGTACATAAAAAATCCATATTCCCAAATCTAACATTTATATTGCACTTTATAATATGCATCATCACTTATAACCATTGCAAGCGTGATGCTTAATTAATAAAAATGTATACATCAATTTACATATTTTCAAATTGAACATTTCCTTGTCCTTTTAGATATCTTTTCCAAAATTTGTTTTGGTTTTAAAATCCCCCCCCTTCAAAATATATTATAAGGTAAAACAAGTAAGAATTAGAAGTTGGTGAGTCTAGGCCAGTATAGCAGGTACATCAATTTTCTCTAAAACATGATCTCATCCAAAATATGTAGTTTCAACATACTTTTTCATCTTTGCTCTTTTTGGTATTTATACCAAATAGTGGGAGAAACATCATTTCATAAGCATCATATTAAATTTCATAAGAGTGACCCTGTTTATGCAATCACATAATGGCATGACATCATTAAATGTTTAGGTAGTTTAAATAAGATGAACACCAGCACATCTGTCTACAAATAACATTATGAAACAGAATCGTCTGGTAGTCTGAATTGTCCAGTACATGACTAAACAACTTTTTTGATGGTACAAGACAAACAATTACAAATATGAGGTTCCTGAGCAATAATAACTAGAAAGGATTGATTTTAAATTGATGAGATTAGGGTGATTTTGAATTGATGGTATTGGGTGATTAATGAATTGATGATTTAGAATGATTTTGAATTGATGAAATTGGATGACTTTGAATTAATGAGATTGGTATGATTTGAATAGATGAGATTTGGGGATTTTAAATAGATTCATTTAAAAATATATGATAATGGTATAAATACAAAATGCATTTATAATTTTCTATCAAAGGATCCTCATAAACATACATATTTGACATTATGTTTTTTTGCTTTCTTAGGTATTAGACATTCTTTACATAAAGTGCTCTGACACCTATGACTATGTTCCTCTGGTGGAACAGTATGTCTTTTATTCCAGCAAAACTTTTTGAATTCAAGAAGACACTTTCTTCTTGTTCTCAGATACTCAAGCACCATTTTACGTTGCTTTTCAGTGAAATCCCTTTCATAATAAAGGATTTCTAACACTTCATCGCACATTTGAGCCACCTGTGAAAGATGGAAAATTTAACATCAACATACCACCTGTTTAATATCAAACCACATTATATATAAGGTTTCTCAGCTATGTAGTAGGGGAGATTCTTGGTGTGATTATATTGCCAGGGCCATCCAATAAGAGGTGAAAAGCCTTATATAATACACATGTCAGGGGGCCAGAGCTTAAAGGAAGCCTGGAGCTTAAGGTGTTTCCATAAAATAAAGTCTCCTTTTGAGACTACCCCTGATTTATTTTAAAGTTCCTAAATTTAATGTCACAATGTGATTTTTTTACTTATGGTTTTAAATTCTTTCCCACCCTCCTTGAACTGTAAATACCTGTAAACAGGTCAGCCATGGATCCATGAGGGGGCATTTCAGAAAATGACCCCTGTGACCAAAAAAAGAGGGAAAGAAGAGAAAATATGTAAAAAGAAAAAAGAGAAAGAAATGGGGGGAAAGTACATTTTGTATACCTGGAAAATTTTTTAGTATAATTCAAAATGTACTTAGTGTTTTCTTTTTTCTCTCCTTTTTCTTTCTTTCCCTCTTGTTTTTACATAAGAAGGCAGAAACTTTTTCGGGTTATACAGAATTTTTCGGTATTTCAAATTATATTTTCTTCTTTTTTCTTCCCCACCCCCACCCTTTCCACCTTGTAGAACATTGTCTATTTTATACAAAGCAACACCTTTTACACAAAAATAACAAGAATAAAACCCTTAAAAATGTGTTTCTTTATTCAGGTTTTTGTACGTACGCATAACCCCACTTAACGCATGGTCGAAAATGTTTAAGAAAATTTTTTACAAAAGGTATGTTTCATACATATTAGCATGCAAAACCAAGCACACAGATTTGCCTATTGAAGTTGTTTGCCCCTCAATTGGACTTTTTTGACAAAAAGTTTCTGGGCAAGAGACCTGCAAACCCCTTATTCTTACTTGGAACTCCTTAAATTTTTGACAAACTCACTGTGTTTTGGCCCAGATACATGATGCTGACTATCATCAATGCACTAGTCATTAATTTAGTAGCGTTATTTGATCCGCTCTTATAGTTTTCTTTAAAAATATTTCAAGTTGCAAAATACATACTTGAAAATTGTTTTACGTAATTCAATATGGACTACAGTCAAGATTTTAATGCAAACACTTGTGTTACAGTGTTTGACACTTTTTAGTATAGAACCGCTTATTATTATTAACAACCGGATATTGTTATAATTTTGATCTTGGACAAATGTGATCACATTATGTGGAGTCGACTGTACAAACGTGGAAAGCGCTAAACCCACCCAAGATATATTGCATTTGCTATTGTATCATTGGAAAAACATATTCAAACTTTAATTTCATGCTGCCCTGTGTTTAAGATAATTATTTTTTTTAATGTTTGAAAATGGTTATTTGACATCTGTTCTGCTCTTACAAAGAACAGAATTTAAAAGAAGAATTTATACTGTTCAGCAATTCTACTTCAAAAGTGACACTTTCTTATTTCTTATATTTCTGCGAAATTTTCTGCACATTTTATGCCAGTAAATATGTAATTTGAATAACAAATAATATACCTAACATTTTAAACATTAAATTAAGAAAAATAAACATGTTTTCAGAATCTTCATAGTTAAATATATAATAAAACACAAAAAACAAGAGAAATTCAAAAGAGAAAATGGCCTACAAAAGGGTTAAACACCAACTGTTTGCTATGAGACACTCACATCGTAGCTCTTAGAGGTATTTTAATATTAGGTAAATAGGGTGGAAAATCAGGGATCTCAAGAGCTGGTCACTAGAATGAATGGTCATTATACACAGGCAACTGATCATAGAAGCTACATTGTATATCAACTGCCCTTTGCAGCCCATCAGTAAAAATATTAAAGGAATACTTTAAGCAAAAATATTAACTCAAGCTTAGTTAATAACAAAATGAAAAAATATTTCAGAATAATAATTAATTCAGAGTTTCAGAAAAAGTTTCATTTGGCAATAACAATGTTAAAGGAGAGCTTTGTCTCCTGTTTACAAAACAAAATGCCAGTTTCAGTTAGGTGAATAACTGTACCTTATATCTGTAAATTTTATAAATTTAAAATTACCCATACATGTGATTACTCTGACAATATATTGACTAAAAATATTTAAGGGCATCTCAATTTTCCTTTATTTTAAGTAGAGGGGATCCATTGACTACTTCTAGAGATTCGCGATCCCATCACAAAACAAAAGTTACGAGTCCGATTTTTTAAATATTAACTGCTTTTCACATAACTACTTCGCAATTTTTTTTTCTTTTGTTATCAGTTTTACTTAAAATTCATTGCTAGACAATGCTAATATTAACACTCACAACCTGGATATCGGAAATAATTTTTAAAGCGGGAATTAATTTTGCTAAGCGAATTGTCAGACTTTAGCAAATTGTCGGATTTCCGCCAATTGGTGGAGGAATCACATGTATGATTACCCCTGTTTTAACCCCTTAACTGAAATAATTTCGAGAAAATAGCTATAAAAGTGCCTATTTTTTATTCAAGAAAATGGTACAAAAATAAGTCTATGAACAATATATTCATTTTTATTTTATGGACTTTTTAAGCTTGATTATTGAATACTCATAGTACATGTGAACAAGAAATAGAAAGCAAGAGAGCCGTGCTGCAGAGGGAAGTGGTTAATAACCTAAGAGCTGCCACTGACATCCAATGGCATAGCGGCTAACATTTGAAAACATAAATTAGGGAGATTGTTCACAAAAATTAGGGAGATTTTCACACAATTTAGGGAGATTTTTATGAAATCTAATTTTGTTAGAAATACAGTACTTCTCCAAGACTTAAGAGTAAAAACAAATTAAAAATAATACTAAATAAGGATTCTCACAACAGAAATACAACTTAAACTTTTTTTTATTAACTTTTACTGCTAATTTTGATAAGAAAAACATTGCACACTTCTAAACAAAAACTACTTCTATCCAAAACTTCAAAAAAACTCTCGCTCCTAGCCTAATATCGACTGGTTTCTTACACACTCCCAATCAGAAAAGCGAAAATTGCCAGTAAAATCCTCAAACTTGATTTATAAAGAAATTCTGAAGATTTAATACTTTTTCAGGATATCGGGAGATGACAGTGAAATTTGGGAGTGTCCCGAAAAAATCGGGAGAGTTGGCTGCTATGCAATGGGCCATTTACAAATAATGTTGTATGTTTAGGAGGACAATCTTGTATGTGTGACCCAATATGACGAGAAAGAGAGTTCAAACTTCATAGAATGACTCTTTTAAAATTGTTATTTCATTGACCTTCTTATGCTTAAGAAAGCATTTCCTCTCAGCTATAGTTTTGATATAATATTAATGTTATTACCAAATGATGAAACTGAAGTATAATTTTAAACATCAAATTTGCTATAACATTGATTTTATTAATTTAAGCCTTTTAAAAATATGATATAGATAGGGAAGGTAGTTACAGAAATGTAACAATTTGTTCCAAAAAGAGCAAGAAGCGTTATCAAAACCTGGAAAAATTGTGAGACATAATTTGAAAATGGCCCCTTATCAATATGAGTGTAAATAAATAAAAATGATGAAAATACTTACAATTTTATCATTGGAAGTTAAGAGCTTTTTAACATGCTGCTTTTCTATTTCTCTCTCAACCAATTTCAGAAGGTTTTGAAGCCAGTCATTATTTTTAGCAAACAATACTTTCAAAGAATCCAGCAGAGAAGTCAGTTTGCCAAACAGATCAGGCTTTTTTACAAGTTTCAAACTATTTTTCATGTCTTAAAAATTAAATGAGAATTAATGTAAGCACAATATCTAATATGAGAAATTGAGGCCATTGGTGCAAGAACCAGGTATCTTCACTTTCGATTCAAATTTACTTTAGACAATTTTTGGCATGCTTCAGAATTACTGTATAAACTTTGCATAGGATAGGATAAATACAGCATTCAAAACAGCGATCCTTGTATTTGCACTCTGAGCCCTCGGTGCATATGAGTTTTAGTTTGTTATTGTGGTTCAAAATTACCAAGCAACCTCCTTAGATTATTTTCAATACCGCCACCTTAACTTCTTAATCCCTTCAAACTTCTATAATCCCGATACTTGGAGATCGGATCGTTGGAGAAGCTCAGTTGATTGCTTTTGATCAGGTATGGGCAACCTTTTTGAATCTGCGGGCCGAACTCAAAGATTTTAATGACGTGGAGGGCCAGGGGTGTAATTTCAGTTTTTGGTTGGGGACAAACCGCAATCAGACTTTTGTTTTTGGGTATTGACTCGACGTCATTTTTAAGGTACTAGTACATTTTACGCTAAGTTTTAGTTCACTTAAAAGTAGTATTTGAACTATGTTGCACATAAAATGTCAAAATTTTACAATGTTAGCTAGCTACAAGTAAAAATAGGGGTCTGTGGGTCACCCCCAATAAATTTTTTTAAATTTGCCTATAAAAGTAGTGATTTAGCTCATTTTGAGACCCTTTGGGTAACATCTGAATAGAACGGCTCCTTATAAACCATATAATTTTTCAAGGGAAAAAATTATATATAGACTTCAGAATTTCGAGGGGGCTGGGGGTCCTCCCCCAGGAAATTTTTTTAAATTTTCCCCTTTAACTAGTGGGGGCTTAAACCACTTTGGGGAACACTCAAAGGGAACCGTTTCTTGTAAGCGGCAGAATTTTCAAAGAAAAAACACTGTAGACTTCCAAATGGTGGAGGGGGGTTTTGGGTTCTCCCCCAGAAAAATTTTGAAATTTGATCCTCAAAAGTAGTGTTTTAAGTCCTTTGGAGACTTTTTGAAGTCTTTTTTTACTTTTCTCCAGGAAAATTTTTTAAATGTTCCACGGGCCGGACCAAATGACATGGAGGGCCGGAGGTTGCCCACTGTTGCTTTTGATCTTTTTAGTTTGATGATTTCAGCACTTACAAACCAATCAAATGAGCATCTTCAATGATCGGATTGGCCAGGATCGGGATTATCGAAGTTTGCCGAACGAAGATAGTAGTGATTGATATTAACGTGACGATATGCAACTACTTATTGATTACCATCAATCTAAAAGATACGTTGCAACACTGTTGTTTTCACTTAGTTAAGTCTCTATAAAAGTTGAAATGAAGCCCAGGGTTATTTTGGCAGACTTGCAGTTTAAGAATGCATATCTGGCAACAGGCAAAGATTTGCACTTTAAGGAAAAAACGATTGGAACTGTATCACTAGATTGGTGAATCTAACAGTGAATAAACTTTGTTTGAAATTGGAGATACCTGGTTTTTGCCCCAGTGACCTCAATTGTAAATAAGTTCAAATTTCAATAGTAGCAAAAACAAATTACAGCTAAAACTTTAACTTAAAAAAAGGAATAAGTGTTTAAAGTTTAAAATATTTAACATTTTTGGGTAGTGAACAATGAAAACTTGATAATTACTCGTTGGGAGCTCAACTTGTCACAGACATACGGTAATATGATAAATTTGTTTATATTTGTAACATAGAACTTATTTAGATAGATTAAAATAATTATAGGTTTTAATTTTACCCTATACTACCTATAATTATGTATAGGGTAAAATTCAAATAATCTAAGAGAAATAGCAATAACTAATGGAAGTTTTATTAAAGAAGTTCTATATTTTCTAGGGTGTGATTGATCTAAATTAACTTCATAATTAACATATATACAAACAAATAATTGAACAAAGTATATCACAGACAGAAAAATATTTATATACATTCCTATTCATATATAATATAAAAAATAACAGTAATAGTATAGGTTGAAACAAACCTGATTTTTGTTCTTTTAAAGTTTTCTTTAAATATATTTGATGGTGAGGATCTCTTTGATTAGGGAACTTTATATTTTCTTCATCAAGAGAAGTAGACTGCAGCAGTTTTAAATCCTAAGATACATATTTCAGATATGAATAAAACTACAAATTTAAAAGTCCACCAAAGCTCAGAAGATACATTTTCCATTATTATAAAGTCTTCACCAATTTCAGTGTGAATTTGGCTCTATTACATACATTATAATAGGTAATTTACAGTTTTGTGCATGCCTGATTCATTACTTTTTAGGATTTTTATAAAAATAAAAAGTAATATTCCCCATAAAAAAAATTACATATTTTTTTACTTAAACAATATTACCTCACTACCTGTACCAGAAAACAGATTTTTAGCAAACATAAATGAGATACCCAAACAAAGTAGCTTAAATTTAATCTTAATACAGGGTGTTTCATAATTCACCCACTGAGCTATAAAACAAACTGGAGTGACGGCAATTGATTGTATAACATGCGACCAAACGTGCCGCTGCGGAAAGTTACAGCAATTTCGCGAACTGGGCAAAACAAGCCAGTTTCTCATGATATCCCTATAGAAGAACACCTTGCCCTCTTAATTTTTATTTATAAAAACCACTCAATTAATTTTTTCTTAAATTTAAAATGTTTAAATCATATTGAGCTTTTATAAAATTCCTGTAGAGTAGAATGTAGGTTTCAAGGACCTGCATGTGTCCAAAGTCTTAATACTAATGATTAAATACTGATTATTTGTTGAGGAAGAAACATGAGTGAGTGTTAAAAGTATTCAAAACTTGCTTAGATGTGCTAATGAGATAAGTAGTCCCTACTCGTGTGCACACATTTTGAAACAGATGTGCTGCAGTTTCGGCACGCTCAGTCATCACTGTTTTATTTATAGCTCAGTGAATTCACCTGACAAACTTAGAGGTTTAACTTAGTAAGCATCATGAGGATGAAGAATTATCCCATATCTGGGGCCACCAACAACTAAAACCCCAAAAATAATGGTTTCGAGTAGCTAAAATGCACGGTTTAGCAGCACTTTTAACTAATAGAAAGAACTTTTGTGTTTCTCTTGCATGTGAAAATAAATGCAATGGAAGATAGTAGTTGGAAAAATAGTTATGTTGGGGGAACCAATAGTAAGAAAAGAAACATTTATTTGACATAAGCATGGGTACAATCATAGACCTTCGAAGAGAAAGACGGAGCATGCGGGCAGAGTCCATGTTTCGATCATCATTCAGCAAAATTCCTCCATCACATGATCAATGTAAGACTTCATCCGAAGAATCATCAGCACTTACATATTACATTATTATATGACAGATCTCAGAAACAAAATTCCTCCATCACAAGATCAATGTAGAGGATTTCAACCGCAGGTGTTACTTCCGTATCATATGTTCGCTTGATCATGATGCATTTATACAGTTTTAAGCATATTATTTTCTCAGAAATATTTAAATCACAGCACATTGATCTAGCAATGTAAGAATTCATCCGAAGAATCATCGTCACTTGCGTACAAACAATATTTTTTTTAAAGCGTATAAACAATATTTTCGCCTAAAACAAAACTGTCCCCATAAATCATCTCCAACACAAAATTTAACTAGCAATTATTACATTATAACAACAGATTTTATCTTATTTGATAGTTCATGACTTAAAACATTATAGAATGTTTCAAATTAGTAACTTAATTTAGTAACATTACCCACAATTTTTTACTCGATAACAACAAAATCTTAAAAAATACTTTTAATCATTTGGAAAATATTAATCCTTAACTTCAATAAATTTTGCTCCATTTACTAACTTAATCACCTTCAATCAATCTCAACAAAAATGACTTAGTGCCTTTCTTCTTTAAATCGACAATATAATACAACACCATTCTAAAATGTAATAATCACTTCAAATTTGAAAAACATACAAATAAGATTTACCTCAAAATTTTGGACATTGGTAATTGCTCTGCTCCTGTTATCTCTTCTTACCACATTGCGCTAAAATGAGAAAAAAAATGCTCTCAAATTAACTTAATATTCAATTAACATTGTTACTTAAAAGAGCATATAAAATAAAATGTTATAAATATTTGAACTAGACAAGCAATTTATGAAAATTTTTTAGCAAAGTTGTCACTTTTAAATGTTTTAGATGTCAAGAAACATTTTACAATCATCCAATTTCAATATTAAATATTAAACTAATTTTGATACAAATACAAATATTGACATGCTATAAGAATTAAAAAGTGGGGAAATGATAAGATCATAATTTTAGGCTGCTACCATGGTGAATTTAAGGTTATAAAAACTTCACATATCATAAATGAAGAATCAACATAAAATATCATTTTATGATAAATAACTTTTTGGTACATTTATAATTCACCACAAGGGAGTTAAAATAATATTTTTGCCATACAATAATGAGTTAAGAACAAATAGGAAAAATCTTGAGAGCCATCTTAGGTTGTGAATAAAGGCCTACGAAATTTAACTTTTTGAAAAATACAAAATAAGTTTCAGGTGACTTTATGTTATTTGGTATGCTGATTTTGAAGCTAACCTCCATTTTTCTCCATCACGTCAGCATTTTTTGTAAAATTGATTTTGATATTTTTGCTAAAATCCTATTTTAAAAGGAATTTTCCAGAAAAATGCTGCTTATACTATCTTTATTACACCTAATTTTATATGCAGAGGGTGTAAAAATACTTCTTTAGCTTAACTAAGCTGTTTCGAATCAAATTCCTGGTGCCTGGCCCATGATTTGGTCTTTCTAGCCATTCTTTACCCATTGTTAAGTGACCATTCTTGTTAACCCAGAAGTATGGAGTTAATTTTCAAATCACAGCAAATGGTCCAACAGTGTTTGGCATACTTTATTTTATTGAGGACAAGAGGGAGGTTTCCATAGTGTTTTTTTAAAAGCACAGAGTATCCAAGAGATGACCGAAAGAGATGACTGGCAATTCAGTTGGAGAAAAAGACACTGTAATATCAGGTTCATGAGAAACTGGACGTATGGCCGTTGGAATATTATCAGGATGAGATATCAGCTTTTGATTTTTGTGGTAATACCCATGTAAATGGCAGAAACTGAAGCAACAATCATCACAGTTGTTTTTTCGGCTCCCTCCATGCCATAGGAGTTCTAAATCATAAAGCAGTCTTCCTTTTTTTGAGCCAAAAGCAGATATAATCAATACCCTGCATACAAACTTTATGAGAAGCCTGTGATTTGTCCTGATCTCCAAGTTTGATATCGAAATACGCAAGACAAGATTGTCTAACTTAGTCTGCAATGCTACTCATTCAATTTTTAATAACGCTATTTCGACACATATGTAACAAAAGACATCAGGAAAATTTTCATAGCGTCTCAAACTCAAAACCATATTTCACAAAACTCACAGAGAAGCAAGTGTTAAAATTATTTTGTGATTGAGTTTTCACTTGTCATATTGTATCAGTGCATACGGGACCCTTCACATGACTTCGCGCCACACAATTTGTTTAGAGCAGGGGTGGCCAACCTTTTTTCAGAAGTGTGCCACTATTTAGGAAGCAAAAATTATGCGTGCCACTTCCACTTTTTAGCCAATATACCAAAAAAGTTTTAAAATATTATTCGCTTGTAGACTAATTGTGGAAATTTTAGGAAAATATAAAAGTTCATTTCTCAGTGGAGATTTTAAAGTAATACGGGGGTCCTCCCCCGAAAAATTTTAGTAATTTTCTGATAAAACAGACTTTTAAGCATTTTGAAAGTCACTAAAATCAAAAATATTTCCCCAAACCCAAAAAAAGGTGTAATAGGAATTCAATGAAAAGAAAGCCATACAAGTTTTTCAGCTAATCTTAAAAAGCTTTTTCTAAATTATTTAAAAATTAAAATAGTTGGGGTGGATAGGCTACTATCTTACAGGCACCTAAAAAGAGATTTGGTCCATCTGATTTCTTACACTTAAAAGTTTTATTCAAAATCATTAATGAAATTGTAAAAAAGAATTATGTTCTCAGAAAATTAAGTTAAGAGAAGATGGATGGAGCAATGAAGCCTCATTGATGACGTCCCATTATTTTTCCTAAATTTTACAGTATCTTCGCGTGCCAACGATTTTTGTCAGCCGTGCCACTTTGTGGCATGCATGCCATGGGTTGGCCATCCCTGGTTTAGAGATTTCGACGCGGATGGAGGAATAATGACAAGGAGGTGTCACAGGTAGTTTTCTGTAGGTTTCACCATGGTAGAATAATGGTCAGGCAAGCAGGAAAGAAATTTAATGTGAAAAAATATAAAAATTCAAAAATTGAATTTTTTGAAAAACTTGACATGATGCAATTTTCTCATTTTTTTTTCTGAAATTAAATTTATCTCTTACATCCATTGTAGTTTTTTCATTGCAGGCCTGTGTAATTTATTAATGAAATCTGTATTCTTAAAATTTTTAAAGCTGTAAAGTATGGTCAAATTTAGTATGTAAATAAAAACCAAAGAGAGAACACATATTTACCACTTTTATAAGAGGTATTATACCACCAGTAAAGTATTCTATAAAAGACCAGAACTTTAAATTTTCTCCTTCAAGTTTTGGCAGTGGTCTTCTTTGCCTTGGCTGAAATAAAATAATATTAGGTATTATTGAATTGAATTAATCATAAATTACTATATCATACTTTTGCAACTAATTTATCATAATTAGTAGAAACCTACGTAAAATTATTTTTATTTGAACAACATTTAACAGTAATTTTTTTATAAATCTACAATCACTAATTATGTTTTTTAATAAAACTGTAAAAATCATCTTAAATGTAAAAAAGTTTAATAAAATTACTCAAAATTTTTAAAACTGTTCTGGCGTTCAACTGTAATGAGTTTAAGATTCATATAGTTGATAAAGCATAAATATATACCTTTCTTTGAACCTGAGGAAAATTAACTTTGCGCTTCTGGGCATTTTGATAAAGTGGTATAACTGGAACATATATCTTCTTTTCCCTTTGCTAAGAAAAGTTTTATATTAAAATTTATGAAAGTAATTAAGCCTCAAAACTAATAAATGTTAAAAAATTGGTCCAAAATAGTTTATTTTGTAAGTAAAGAATATAAATATATATGCACATATTTCATAAAGGCCTACCATGAATTATCAAAACATTCCCCAATTCAACTTTCAGAGCAATATGACAAATTAATATATAAAAAATAATGCATTATTAAACTCTGTAAAATTATACTTATTTTAAATTAACACATTTTATGCACACAAAAATACTGAATAATTATTTTCATCTGAGAATTAATTAATCAATCATCCTACAAATTGTTATGCAGTCAAACTATGAGTTAATACAGATTTTTGAACCTCAAATTATAATGAAGTAATGAGTCTTAAGGAGTTTGCTAACATTTTCAAACAATAGAATTAAAAGGCTTTGAGCACAATTTGACACTTTAAGAACTTAACAAAAGTTTTAAAAATAATTTTGATGAGAATGTCCATGAACCAAAAATAGCATTTTAGTTTTATCCTGACCAGTAGCAAATCCATTATTTGTCTAAGAGGCTGAGGTACCCAAAACACGTATATTGTTGCCCCAAGTCTCGTTTTAAATGGATTTAATTCTCTAATTTTAAAGGAATTCTCTTTTTTCCCAATAATTTATTGTTTAACTTGAACCAAAAGATCATAATCATACATTGTTACAGTCACCTTTAAGCTCCAGGTTCATGTAGGTGACAACAAATACAAAAATAACAAATTTAAAATTAAAACTGAAATAAAAATGATAAATATAGGAAAAATACATAAATAATTATATTCTCTTAAGGAAGCATTATAAATTCTCCATTGCTACCTGTTTTCATGAAAAAAGGAGAAAATATTCAAATCATTGAAGGAATGATACAAAAATAAGACTAGGAACTTGGAATACTAGGGGGCTGTAGCCCCTGGATTCGCCGTTGAGCCTGACATTTTTTTCTTGATTAAAGTATCACAAATGTGTTCTATTTTATTTTTTTTATTTCATTCAATCAATTTTAAGAGGCAAGTAAGATTTTAGCTATTTTCATAACTTTAATTCAACTTTTAATTTTTTTATCTCTCATTGTCAACCTCATATTAAGGAATTGAATCTAAATGAGACATTCTTAGTTTTTCTAACTTTTTAATTTGTACTCATTATAAGAACATTTCATTCTGATTTTATTTTATTTTCATTGTACACCTGGATATATAAGAAAAATTTCTAGCATATCTAAAAAAAACTGAGAAAATAAAAAAATATAAAAATAAATGGCAAAAAGTGTCTAATTAATTACATCTCAAAACTTTTAAATTAAATACATACAATTAACAATTACAAATAGATTTATTTATTTCGATTTCATGACAAAGATAGAATTTAGAAATATTAATTTAAAATAAAACATTTCTTACTCTGGGAACTATGATGTTCAACTTTTTAGCCAAGTAAGTGAACCTTCTTTCAAGACGAGGAAGAATATTGCTAAGTTTAACTAAAATTTTCACAAGTGAATAATACAACTTTTCCAACTCATACTGAAGTTTTTGAAAATAAATGTAGGATATGTAGCCACCAAGCACAAACTCAGCTTTAGTAAACTGCTGAAGAACTTCCTGAATAACTGAATAAAAATAGAGTTAGTATACTCAAACAAATTAGGATATTTTTAATGAAAAAAGGTAAAATAGATGTGATGTATTAAAAAAATAAGTTGTAATTACTTTAGTGTGTATGATCATATTATTAATGGGGTACCTAACTAAATTTAAGGCTTCAAATTCTACTACATTTACTGTCACAAAGCTGCCAAACCACAAAGCTTACCACAAAGCTGCCAAACCAAAAACCTAAAATATTTCAGAAGTAAATTTACCATTACATTGACATTTTACACATTACATTGTATTTAAAATCTAACAAAAACACTGAAAATCTCTACTTTTAACAAAATTAAATAACTACTATTTCTATAAGAAATTCTAAGCTTCATTTTAGATATTCTAAACAAATTTAAAATTCTTTTAAAATACTGTAGATGAGTATCTAAATTTAGATAAAGAATGATTATTATCTTATACTGAATATATAGTTGAAACCAGACAGAATGGCTCTAAAAATATTTGAAAGGTTAGGTGTTTCATATGCATCAAAAATAAAGAAAATGGGAAGCTTTTTTTGCAGAAAAATTGAAGACAATGTTTTGCTGGAAAAGCCAGTGTGCAAGTACTACATAAATAACAGTAAGACACCTAATTTGGATACAACCCCCCTCATTTTACCAATACAGCCGCCAAAGAATGCATTGAAGTCCTCAATTGGGAGAGGAGGAAATGGAGGGACTGTAGCAATAGTGTGAGTGCCAATAAGTAAAAAAATATGGTAGTACTACTTCCATATTAGCCCACCGACCGTGCCGCTAAAACTAATGGTCGATGGTCTAATACTTAAGAACCAAAATTATATAGATCTGAAACTGAGAAAAATCATAATCAGATGAACAGTAGGCAAAAGTTTTATTAAAAGGACTGAAATTTTCCACCTAGATCTGAAGAGTTGGCAGCTGTGTAGTTTAATTGTTTCTAACAGACTTGTTTCAGCCAACTGTTTTCCATTTTCATTCATACTATAAAAATGTTGATTTCATATTAAAGTAAAATTTGAAAATTTGTGACAGCGAAAAAGGCAAAACTAAAGTAGAATCCAATTCATTAACAAGCTATTAAGTGTTACAGGTCACTCCTATGGCCAGGGCCGTATTTAGGTACGTGTAACATGTGCTGTAGCACATGGCGGCAAAATTTTGGGGGGCGGCAGATTACAACTATTCAAAATGCTACATACTATACAGTTTTGAAAAAAAATGTACCACATAGTTTTCACTACGGGAGAATTCTAGGTTTGAGTCATTACGAGTGTTCAACCGTTTCCTTTCCAACCAGATCCGAACTATACAACAAATAAAACAAAAAAACACACATATCAAGCAACTAGGTTTTCAAGACCCTAAGTGTGAAGGGGAGGGGTGGGCCAATTATTCGACCCTGTTCTTCCAATACCCCCAATAAACCCATTAAGATAACCCAACTCCTTGACAAAAAATATTTATCGCCTTGTTTTCCTGGAATGGGGAAGACACCAGATCAGATGGCATGGCCATCTTCATTCTGTCCCAATATTGCCAGTTTGTTACTCGGCTACTCAGGGAAAGGAGCTTGTGTTTTTTGTGTGTTAACCCCTTATCTGCCGTCGACGCAACATAAAGATACATTTTGGAAGTCCCGAGAGTTAAGTGACGCAGCCGAAACTATACGCTTTTTGAAAGTACAAACAGTTGTGCGGCGTTGTTACTAAAAATATTATTAGGAGAAACCTTTTCATTAAGAAGTTGAGTTACCTTTAAATAATTCAATAATAATCTGATTTTAAAGCACTGCTTGCGCTTAAACAATTTTATTTTTAAAAATATTGGCAAATTTAATATATGAGCAAACGATTTTTCCCTGTTTTTAAGGAAATAAGATTGCATCTCTCTAGCATGACCAAAGCAGGGTTTCTCCCCTTTCAACGAAAAGGATCTCGGTCGTGGACGGGTGTGAGTCATCTCCTCTAATGTTTTTCGCTCGCAAGTAGTAAAACCCTAAACCGACCCCTTAAAAAACTCCTCTCCCCATGAATGAGGGTAGAAAAACAAGCAAAGAGTAGTGGATAAATGGAATGCATTACCTGAATCGATAGTTATCTCAAGTGGGGTGGACGAGTTTAAAAGAAAAGTAGACGAATACTGGAAATCGGGTGGGTTGAATTGAATAGACTAGATCAACCTTGCTGGGCTTTTAGCCTGTAGTTGATCGACTATATTTGTATTTGTAAATACATAGGCAATAAAAAGCATGCAGTTGCCATTTGAGTTCCGTGTGCATCAAGGACAACGCATAGAGAAGAAACAAGGAGATTTTCTTTTCTTAATTAAAAAACTATCTTGCAATTTACTTTTAAAGAGATGATGTTTTGAACCCCCTATTTGTAATCTGTAGAAAATTTAAACCCTAATTCATGTTAAATTGGATTAAATGCTAATTTCACCCCGCAATTAGGCAGTTATTTTTAAAAGAAACAAAGGGGGGGGGGGTATTTTCTTAAACATAAAATGAAATAGGGGCGGCAATAAATTGATATGCACAGGGTGGCAAAAACCCTAAATACGGGCCTGCCTAAATAGGCTGGGGCTGGGTAAGGTCGACTCAGCCTTTCATCCTTCAGTGGGTTGATAAAGTGCAGACCAAGTATGCTTGAGAACTAAACACTGGGGGTTCTTGCATTAGGCTGACAACCTAACAATGACATATCCCTATCACTATTGCACCCTAACACTCTTGGTGACAAAAATAAATATGGACATCATAGATAGGACTTGGCCCAGACATGCTGTTGTGCCAATGAGTTTAGTGTTATAGGTTATAGATAAAATAAAATTAATAAAATTGTTAATGCACAACATTTTAACTATCCTTTTTCAAAGTAGAGGAGGAAATATAGAACATTTGAGATGCATATAATGTTTTTCCCCAGAAACTAAATATTTCAGGAGACATCTCACAATCTTGGCACAGAGTATACCCATGAAAAGTTGCTTATTTCAATAAGAATTAACAAATTATTTATTAAAATAAAGGAAACGTTTATCAGTTTTTACCTGGTTTGATTTTGTAGGTCATCAGGGAAACCATTTTCCCAAATACCTTCCAACTGATTGGTTCAAAAAATGTTCTTATTCCACTAGCGATAGAATTGGGTTTCTCTTTTTTCAACTGAACAGTTTGCAAAGCAATCCTCTTTTGGTCAGCTTTTACAGCGGCAACTCTTCTAGGAATGATAGAATGAGCAATACTATTTTCAGTTGATGGCCTGGTTGTTTTAACATTACTTATAGAAGGATGTTTTGATTTTCTACCTTGCCTTGAATTTTGTTGATGAGTTTTATGACCTCTTATTGTATGCGAATTAAATTTAGAAATTTTAGATTTTAAAGTGTTACGGCATTTTTGAGGAGTTAAATAATTATTAGAGATCCCATTTTTGCCAGGAAGAGTCAAAGTTCTTCCAAGATAAGCTGCTACCGACAAAGTGACAGCTTTTGGTACAACAAACTCATCAACATTATTGCACACTGAAACTTTGGTTTTATTTCTCTTCAGATTTGTACAATCTGAGGCACTTCTTTTAGATACATTGTTTTTTGTACTTATTCTTTTCTTTGTGTTCTTTGTGGCACTTGGTTTCCTTTTGGCACATTTTTTTGTAACATCATTAAAAATAGGACCCTGAAATATCTCATTAGCTGTAATTCGGCCTCTTTTTGGTATTGATTTTTTAGGAGTCTTCCTGGTTTCTAAACAATTTGAAGTATCATTTGAAACATAACTTTCAAGTTCAGAGTTAAATGCACTTGTTTGTGTACATGAAGAAGCAGGAAAACTCCCAATTGAAATTCCCTTCTGGGCAGATTTAGATGAGGGATTCTTTAAAGTTTTATGGCGTTTAAATTTAGAGTTAAGTTTTGACACAGAAAAGATTGAAGTACTTTCAGGAACAGAACATATCAGACTATTTTCATTGGAAATAGAGTTACTAGGATCATGCTCATGAAGAAAATTATTTTGAGTAGTATTAGAAAAAATATCCTTTGAAGAAGAATGTTTTGAACCAGAGTCTTCATGAGCATTTTTAGAAGAATCATTAAGAGATTTCTCTGAAACAATTCCTTTTTGAAACTTTTTCGAAATAGAGTTTCTATATACATTTTTAGTCTGGGAAGTTTTATACTGTTTTGGAGCATGGTATTCAAGTTCCAAGTCTTCTAAAACTATATCACTTGAATTTGAATACACAGTTCGAGAAGTACATGGAACAGGACTTCCGTGGCTACCTCTCCGTTTTCTCTTTTTAATAGCTTTGCGCTTAACACGTTCATTTTCTTCATTGGGAATAAGAGATCTGTCAAAATCTGATTTTCTTTTAGCTCTATGAGGCATGGATTTTGGTGGTTCCTGCAAGGAAAAAATCATTAAAATATATTCTGCAAATATAAATGATTGGTAAACAATCAAATGTCAAACTTGACAGTTCCCAATCACTTCTATTTAATGGATTGCAAAATGCATTGTTTTAATTGATAAACATATTGTTTAATGTTATCAAAAGTTGTCCATATCCACTACAAGAAAATACTCTTTCTCCATTTTTAAAGGTAAATTTTTGAAAAGTGAGTTTATATTAATTTATTTTTATAAGTGGTTTATGTATATATACTCAACTCTTATAAATTTCCTAAAATAATTTTAAGTTGCAAGACAGACACTAAGGTGTGATGCTTTAAATGAAAAAATACATTATTTACTAAGTGGCGATTGACTTCTACAAGCTGAAATCCCATTATCGACCTTTCTGGGCATACTGTCAACAATATTTTGGTATTTGGTTATGCCAATTTGTGTCTGATTCGCTGCAATATCGCTATCTCAGTAGCAGATTATGACACATTTTCTCTGATTTTTAAATGTCACACTCACTTGTCCCAAAACTGTCTCCAAGGGTCTCCAGAGAAAAAATGATGGTTCTTATGTATTATGCCGTCAACCTATGCCGCTGAATCTGATAACATCACCAAAAGAGGCTTTAATGCCAATAATAGAAGTCGGTGACATCATACATACATGAGGAGCGAAAGTAACGGCCAGGTGCAGCTTTCCAAAAACAGGCAACAAAAAAAAACGAAATGTTTTGCTAATATTTAACATAGATAACCCAAATTGGCAATAGATAGTATGATAGTAAACCAAAAATTGGCAATGAGATAAATAGAAAATAATATCTTAATTGAAATAATAAATGGAAATTAGCTGTATCTGGCATTTAACTTTGATTAAGCTTCATAATTATTGTTTTCGATTATTTTGTTATTTATGCATTTCTGTGACTATCAGTTTAATCAATAAAGTAAATTTGATATTCCGATGTTGGCAACGTCTAGTGTTCTCTTTAGCAATGTTTTCAGATTAGCAGCAGAGCTAGTAGGCATTGGCAATGTTTTGGGATTTACTGGCATGGTTGACAACATAATCAGGGGCGTAGCCAGAGGGGGGATTTTGGGATAAATCTCCCCCCCCCCCCGAAACTCAGAAAATTTCCTTTTTTGGCCATAGAAAACCACTAAAACTACCCCATATCCTCTCCCGAAATATCAATATCCCCCTCTCAAATTTTTTTCTGGCTACGCCACTGGGCATAATATTGAAGCATTCCGGACTCGAACATCTATAAAACCATAGGAACCTTTCATTTCTTTACTTTATGTTAACGTCAAAAAGACCTCCACACTTGGGATTGCATTACTTATATACAAGAAATAGAAAAATGAAATAAGCATAAGCGGTTGTCTTCTTGACGTTAACATAAAGTAAAGAAACGAAAGGTTCCTTTGGTTTTATAGATGTTCGAGTCCGGAATGCTTCATTGTTCCTCTCTCAAGTGTGGAGGTCTTTTTGTTTTTTTCTTTGATCTGCTATTCTGCGTTGTGCTAATAAATCGATTTCTTTTAAGTTGTTAGTTTCTTCAAATCTACGCGACAATATGTAAGTACCAAAATTTTACTTGACACATTATGAATGAGTTTACTGGTGACTTATAGTACAGTTGCAGGGTTGCAAACATCAAGAAATCCTTCTCTTTTGGATTTTGTGATGTTTGGTTTGTTTGAGACAGCTGTTAAAACTCATTTTGGATGATTTGGGTAGGTTTTTGGTTTTTACGATCCACATGCTTCAGGATATGCCCATTCCATTTGGTCATTTTACAAAGGCAATCAATGTACAAGCAGTTTGTGTCACAGCTCCCATAGTCTTCCTTCACTTCACGACAACACCAACAATTGACTGCTGCTGCGATAATTCTCCTGGAATTGCGCGAATAGATTTGCCACTAATGTAACCACATGCTACATCACTTCTTTCCAAGTCCCTAAGTTAATTCCATTTTGAAATATTGTGACAATTTCAAACAGAATTAATGAATAAATATGACCAGGGCATGGGTAAGCATTGGAATGCAAAACAATTAACATGGAGTCAGATTTCTAAAGGATGGAGTCTGATTCATGAAAATCTTAGGTGTCTGGTCCATTGTTGTAAGGAGGGTAGTGTGTATATAATTTCACAAAATTTAGAGGATATATAGATGTTTTACCTCACACCATTTAATACTGAATATTACTTTTTAAAGTGGGGGTCTACCTCCAGAAAATGCTTGTAAATTTCCCTAAAAATGAGTTTTACCTCATTTTTGGATACTAGATTTCCTTGTGATAAAGGTAGCCCATAATGCCCAAGGGGATTATCAGGGTATACTACCTGCCCCCGAATTCAAACTTTTTATTTTTCACCATAGAAAAGAACCAAAACTACTCCATAGCTTAAGAGGTAAATAAAGGGTTCATGTTGTTGTTTTTTAATTTTAACACGCTAAAATGTGTTCTGAAACTACTTTTGGGGAGATTTCAGGGGTTTTGTGGGAAGCACAAGGCATGGTAGGCCATATCCGGGCCATGGGCTGCCAGTAGGATATCCCTAGATGTATTGTGGCCTACCATTCTTTAAGTTAATTGGATAAGGTAAGTACCCTTTTGGTAAGAGTTATCCATGGTTGAAGGTTGCCATTTCCCTGCATATATTCTGTGGTGAAATGGTGACTGACCAGTCACAGTAGAGGACTTTTACCAAAGCTGGTCCAGTTGGATTTATGTTAGATGGTGACACAGAAATTGACCAATGTTATTTAACTTTATTAAGCCATCAACAAATTTAACAACTAAAATCAAACTAAATAATAAAAAGTGGTAGACAGCACATGCATCAATACAAATATGTTAAGCGTTCAGCAGTTTTAAATCACCAAATTCTAAATATTTAGATGACGTTTAGTAACATAATTAAGTGTTACTTAAGACAATTCCAAATGGAATAATCTAACAGTATGGACCAAGCATAAGCTTACAGTAAGCAGACTTTGGTAGAATCCTGTTCCATTAACACTTTTCCCACATAGACGGCATGCTATGCCAGAGCAGACAAAAAATATCACTGTATCCTGGATTTACCTCCAAATATTTTCGAAAAGGGATCTAGGTGTGATACACACCAAATATTTTATGAGATAAAGATCCTAAATTTTACCAAAAATTCACCCTAAGGTTGTTTCGAATCTCATTTAAGACCAAATATAAACTAAAAAGAAAGGCTAAGTAACCATTCTATGATCAGGAAGTCTCAAATCCATCCACTATGCATAAAAGGCGTAAGATCGGATTGCATCAAACCGGTTATTAGCGTTAAGAGTCACTATCGCCCTAAACTGAAATCTCACACATAAAAAGACTGCGATTTATGTAGCAAAACCAACTAAGCTTGAAGATTTTGTTTTAAAGGAATTTTTAAAAGAGTTCACCCAATTTCAATATAACATACTTCAGATCATTTCGAAATATGCTAGTACGCAGATGTGCACCAGATTAATACGATGACATTAGTTTCTAGTCATTGCATTTTCCAAAAATCACAATCGAACATAAAATTTTTATGTTAAATACCTTTTAACTTTATAGAATTAAGGGAAATCACCAAAGTGTTAAACTGAATGTAAGAAATTGTAGCTTCTGTTCGTTAGTTAATTTGTTTGTAAACTTTCTGAGTAAGTAGAAGTTGCTTTTATTCAAGGCTGCTTGTTTGATTGACCATGACACATTGTGACTCTGTGCTCTGTAGGCTATGGCTTAAACCACAAAACTCTGAGATTCATTAAGCTTAAACACATTTTTAATGCTTTTATTTACATCAAAGGTTCTCAATTTTTATCACTAGAAAATGAAAATTTAGATTACCAAAAAATGCAAATGCAGAGAGAACATGAATTTGTAGCCTTCGTCAAGCCAATGCTGATCTGCGTTCTCATTGGTCGAAAGTAATCTTTTGATGATGCTTTTCTTCTTTTTTTGTGAGCTTAAACCAATCACGGTAGAGATGAAGAACGACTGAACAAGGACAATACAAATTTTATGCAGAGAATCCTTCGGAGGACAAATTTCAGTTTCAAATATTAAAAATCAAACAAACTTAAAAAAAAAATAAAAGGGGATACTTTTGAGAGAGAACCTGTCTTTTGCCCTTCAAACTCCAGCATAGTCAGCCCACAGAGTACATAGAGTCCATGGCCATTGGCGATAATGGAAATCGAAAAAGCATGGAATATGTTATAAGATAGGGGCTATTTTGGCGCTGGGATATCTCGTCCACTACTCATTCAACTCCCGCCTCTTTCGTCACGAGAGGTGGAGAAAAGAAGCCTGATCCTCCAATAGCCCTCCGAAAGGACAGATTGAATGTACACGCCATATCCAATCGTAGCTGGTGACCGCATCAAAATGCACGGCCTACCTCTATAGCGTTTTGTACTCTCTGTTAGGATTTTTCGCTGTGAGCCAGCCTCACTTGGTGAGGCTAGGAAGCAGTCAGCAGTGCTATGTCAGAACTACTCTGTGGTCAGAACGCTGGGTGGCTATCCTGATGCTGGGTAAAAGGCTCAGAGCAAGAGCGAATCCAGGGGAGGGCTATGAGCCTGCAACCCCCCGAGAATTAAAAATTCCTCCAATTAAAACTCCAACGAAGCGCACCCACTACCTCACCGGGCTTCCAACAAATTAATGCCTAATAAATCTTTTGCCTGTATATTTTGTTACTAGTAGGTATCATGAACTTTCAGACACCTTGTGTAACCGATACAAAATTTGATAATAAACTTTCATTCTAAAAAATACAATACTTTTTAAAAGGTAACCAATAGAGGTGCCATAAACTTGCCGAATATAAGAACCAAGGGGGGATTGGGGTTCCTGACGAGGATAAACATTTACTGGATAAAATGTCTTTAAATTCGATATTTGAAACTTTTAAATGCTTCTATGTGCAGTGTTTCACAGCTGAAAAAGTATATTTATCCTTAATATTTTAAAGTTATGCTTCCATAGTTTGTTCACATGTCACCTTTTTACTTCTATGGAGATTTCTTGGGGTATTTAGAAGGGAGACTGGAGGAGGTATCCTAATACCTAAGGGAAAATCTTTTATCATAATAAAATTGAATATCCTTAAATAGAGACTAATTTAGAATTATCGACTAGATCAGTGCTTCCAAATATATATTTCCAGTTTCAATATCCTGAAAGTATTTTACATGCTCTATTTCAAGGCCGTATCCAAGGGGGGGGTTTAGGGGTTCAAACCCCCCCCCCCCCCGAAATTTTGACATCAATTTTTATACTGCAATTTTTCTTGAAAATTATGTCTCACAAGGAGCGATATCCTCTTCGGGTATAACCCAAAGGGTCTCAAAATGAGTCAAAACCCTACTTTTAAGGGTAAAATTTCCAAAATTTTTCTGGGGGAGGACCCCCAAACCCCCTCGAAATTTTGAAATCTATTAAGTATACGGTTTTTCTTTCAAACTTGTGTGATTTACAAGGAGTGGTCCTCTTTAATGTAACCTGAAGTGTCTCAAGATGAGTTAAAATGCCACTTTTAGGGGAAAAATTCACAAAAATTTTCTGGAGTAGGAACCTAAAACCCCCTTTAACATTTCGCAATTTATTACAATATACCTTCTTTTTACCTTGAAAATTCGGCCGCTTACAATGAGTGGTGCTCTATGGGTGTAATCTAAAGGGTCAGAAATGAGCTAAATCACTCTTTTGAGGGGCAAATTTCAAAAAATTTTCTGGGGGAGGACCCCCAGACCCCCCTTTTACTTCAAATTCATATAGTATTTATACAATTTTGAAATTTAGTGCATCAAAATTTCAATTCAGTGTTGTCATCTAAAACTTAACATATAAAAGTACCCGTATGGAGGTACCTCAGAAAATATTTGAGACACCCCCCCCGAAACAAAAGTCTGGTTACGGCCCTGCTCTATTTACTGAGTCTATAGGCACCGACTTGATAGGGTTTTTTTGATAGGGGGGGCTCGAGCCCCCCCCCCAATATTTTTAAAGTAATTTTTCGTTTTCAGTATGAATTTTCTGAGCATCTGTATCTCACTCAGACATGAAATCCTAAATCCATTCTTATAAAAAAATAGTTATGTAAAGAAATTTCTCTGGAATGGGATTTAAGGAGTGCAAAATTTATTTAGTTTTTTAAAATATTAAAAGAATTAGCAGTTTACAAATATGATTTTTTTTACAAAATGTTACATGTGCCATGCAAGTTCAGTCAGATAGTCCCAAATTAGTATGATGTATCATTTTTGATAAGTTTTCTATTTTAATTCTTAATTATTAGTTTCCAGAGACGTAGCCGAAAAAATTCGGATGGGATGTTGAGTTGCCTTTTTGATCAAAAAGTATTCTTTGAGTTTCAGTGAGGATACACCGCAAGTGATTTACGTTTTACAACTATTTTAACTAATGATTAAGAATTTTACATAGTAAAACGTATAAAATAATGGTTTTCATTTCGAGAAACAAAATTAAAAGTTTAAAACTAAAGAAGATTGATTAAACGTTAGACGATTGAATGAAGGATAACCGCAACAAAGGAAATTTGATGAAGCATTGAATATCCAAAGTGTAGTTAAAATATATTTTCGACAATAAAATATACACTGCTTATTACAAGAACGCTATAATCATTTTAGTAAAAAGTTATTTCTGAACGAATAATAAGGAATATTCCATCAAGTTCACGCAACTTAATTTTTTAACGAACATTGTATTTGTCTCTTTTGTTGAACATGGTCAAATGTGCTTGTTCTAACAAAGTGTTATTTAATCAGCAGAAAAAATAATGTATGCTTTTCAGAGCCCCCGATACACATTTCCCTTGTTTCGAAAACAACGGGGCACGCCATAGTGGAAACATAGTGAATGATATCTATTAAAACATGAATCACTCATTCGTGACTTTTTTCTGGGAAAAAGCTAAGCACACGTCATGGATCACGTGGGAGCGCAGAACCGAAAACTCGACGGAGCTCACTGTCAAGGCGCGTTCGCTCAAAAACACTGTTTTCCATACAACCTTCAAACAACGGTTTCTCCCTTCTACAAAGTGTCCCACACTTCCCACATTAGATGAGGAGCTCAGAAATAACTGTTCCTCCTAATCATGATTAAGAATCGGGCGGGAAAGGGTTTTTCCTTTCGATTATAGGATTCTTGTCCTTTCCCACACACATGGCCAGTTTTACTATGAAGCTTGCGAAATTCCTGAGCTTAGGGTTCATTTAAAACTATTCATGGGCGGATTTGAGGGGGGGGCTTGGGGGGCAATGACCCCCAACTATTTCAGAAAATTCCATTTTTGTAAGGGAAAATCATGTTTCCAAAGCCATCAGGGACAGCTTCTCCTCCTCAAGGTTTCCAGTTTACCCTGCCAGGGTCCACCACCTAAATCCGCCCATGAAACTATCACCGTATTCATTTTAAAGGAATCATTCAAAGTGAATAGTGTAATTGCCATATCACTCCTCAAATTGTCTATGCCAGCGGTCCTTAAACAGCCTGTAACAGCCTGATATCGCGGCCCCCCGAGATTTAAACACTCAAAGCAGTAACCAGACCTGAGTTCAGGGGGGTTGACCTAACGTTATTCCTGAAGGTACCTCTAATGTTCCACATTAAAATTTTACATTTACTTGAAGTAGTAATGTGGGGTCGAGGGTCTCCCCCAGAAAAATTTTGAAAATTTGCTTCAAAAAGTACTGTTTTAATTCATTTTGAGACATTTTTGGTTACACCATAAGAAAGTAGCTCCTTGTAAACCACAGAATTTTCAAGGAAAAAAAATTAAATTAGAAGTCAAAACTCACAGGGGGATTGATGGGGGTCCTCCCCCAGAAATATTTATGAAAATTTGCCCCCTTCCAGTAGTGTTTTACCTCATATTAAAGTCTTTGGGAAGCACTCAAAGGTGTCTTGAGTGTTCCCCAGGGTTACTCGCGGACCCCCTAGGGAGGTGCTGCGGACCCCGGGGGTCCGCGGACCACAGTTTAAGAACCACTGGTCTATGCAAACGAGCGATTCACAGGAGTGAATCTCTCAGGATGAACATTGAAAGTTAAAGTGTAAATAAAGGCTAATTCAGACATCCCTTTCGATCTTCATTTTGGAAGAATCAGCCAAAGTGAAAAGTGTGAATTGGAATTCACTCTATTCCTTCACTAATATTTTTTACTCAATAAGATTGATAATACCAGGTGACCATATAAAAGTTTAAATTTGCATTCCGTAATTCGTAAACAGTATTTCCTAAACCCTCCCGAAAGTGAGTAGAAAAACGTAGTAAAGTTGGAAAGTTTATGAAGGCTTGAAAAATTTAAAAATATAAACGGCATATACATACAGACAGACAATAATTTTTATTTTATATAATAATTACGTATCAATTGAAATACCTAACTGTAACTGTCAATTTTCAATGTAACTGTCATTTACATTAGCGACACCTCTAACTGTATCTTTAAAACAAACTATATTTGTTTAGTATTTGTCAATAAAACTGAAGAAATAAACTCGCCAAAGTGAGTTAACTATGGCACAGATTTCAAAAAAAGATTTAATAATGTTTCGAGAGTTGTTGTCAAGGCACCATGATGAATTGGACACCAACCTACAGAAGTGGAAGAAAATTTTGGATAAGGAAGTTATTCCTAGAGGAGTTCGACTGGACTTAATAACCATGATGACAATAACCGAAAATTTGAAGCAAGAAAAGTTCCAACCTTTCAAAGAAACGTTAGCTGATTTAGAAGATGAATTATATCCCAAGAGCTACAAAGAGATTGAGCAGTCATGGAAACTTATCTCCAAAGACTTTGGAATGATACAGAAAGTATTCGAGCTCTTCTCGGACAGTCGGCAAAATACCTGGGTTTTCGTTGGAAAACAGAACCGGGAATGTGATTTTCATCACCGAGGTTAGTTAATAGCCATGTTGTCAAATCATCATTCTTGAATCATCATTGGAAAGGAAAACAGAAGAAGAGCGTCAGGTTATTGTTTCAATGTATGCATATTTACCAATTTTAATCCAAAATGCAGTATTTCTTAAAATCCTATAGATAAATAAAATTAATTTTTAATTATGCTATGTCTTTAATCCTTGTACTTTGAAATGTATTCTACTGGAAAGTTCTGTTTTTTTTTCCCAAAATTATAGCATTGCAATATTGATATTGAAAAGTTGTAGATATCTTTAGTTTTTATTTATAGTAAAACTATTAGCATCTTTAGGTTAGTACTAAATCCATGGTGTGGAATACACTGGAGAAACCTATCGAGATATGACAGCCTTTTAATGATTACAGTATATTAATATTAAATATATTTGAAATAATAAACAAAATATTTCTTATTTGTTTTCACAGATATTTTTTGGGAAGAAGGAATTCTTTTAGGTACCTAAACTTGATATTTGGCTACTCATTTTCAAGTATTGTTTCTTATTAATCAGTTGTTTAAATATAAATTTACTGTGTTACTTCATGAATGCTCTTTTCCCCTTTCATTTCTATATAGCTCATCACTATAATACTCCTTGTGAATTATAGGCGTATCAAGGTCACGCTATTTCGTGCCATTTCCCCTTTCTTCATGTCTTCTTTTTATATTGTAGGTATAATGCACCATCATTATGGCCATTGATAGACCCTAATTTTACCCCAAATGCTTTGGTTACCAAGTCAACAAGTTGAAAAACGTGACTTTTTGATACGCCTACATACAAGGAGTACAGATCAAATATAAGGAGTATAGATCGAAGTAAAGTACCTTGCTACCCTGTATGTTGAGAAAAAAAATTTGAAATTTAAAAAGAAACCCGTAAATAAAGTTCCTTCTTAGCTGTGATAAGAAACGAGTTAAAAATATTTGAGATCCTTTTTTATTGCTTGCGCATTAAAACCAAAAATTGTTTAAATATATTTTCCTAAATTTTTTAGTGTTACTGTAATTTTAAATGCTAACATTTTATAGCTTGAAATTTTCCATTGTTTAAATTTCTACGTCAATTCAATGTTTTCTTTTCGCTAAATAAAAAAAAAGCTGAAACTTTTTAGCACCTTTAAAGTTGGCTATTTTTCAGTTCCATCCAAAAACTTTGCTTTCATTTTGTTAGCATTGAAGTAGGTAATTTTGAAGAAGCTCATTAGAGTAATCAACCACAACATATAATTTTAAAAATCAAAATAATCAAATAAAATTAGTGAAAAGTTAATTTTTTTCCTTCTATTACTTCACGAGTAGAGTAAAGCTTGGAGAGAGAGATACCAGTGTCATAAATATATTTTCCCCCCTTCATTTTCGGTATTCGTTCTGTTCTTAAAACTGTCTTTCAGATTTTTTTATTTAAATGTTTTAACCCCAAACGCTTAAACATGATTCTTTATCCCCCATTTTATTATTTTTTGTCATTTAAAGTATACACCAATAATGAAAATTTCACTAATTATAGTCTGTGTAAATAAAATCGGCGGTTTCACGTCATGCTTTACCATGGCAACGCAGAAGAAATACATGGAGAAATAACTCAAGGTCAACCGCCGATTCTATTTACATCTATAGCTATCGGACAACATTAAAAGTGGATAGTCAGTTAAAGAAAAGTCTATTTAAAACAGGGCTGGCTAAAGGAACTTTCTCGGAAAATATTTAGTACTATGGCAAAAACCGTAGTTCGGAAACATAATTACTAACAAAATAAACATTTAAATTTGTTCCGGAATGAAATGTGTCCCTATATAGTGTAGATTTATAATAAAACAAGTAGAGGAGCATCCGAAACGAACAAAATATACATTCTTCTAAATCACATTCTGAGTATAATTTAGATTGATTTGCTAGCACTTATAGCTGGCAAAAGGAACAAAGTAATCTTAAGTCTTTTTACGAAACAATATTCAATACTAAGTAAAGAGTGCAATTAATGATGTTCCGGAACAAAATTACCCTCCTAAAACATTTAACTTCGTTCCGGAACCAAGTTTAACGCTTCTGTTAGTGTTTCGTTTCGTTCCGGAACAAAGTTAAGTTTTTGGAGCACTGAGTGAGTTTCGTTCTAGAACTATATTACATACTTCTATTTCTAATTCATGGATTCTGTTCTTAATTTAAGTCCATTTGCCAGCCCTTATAGCTGGCAAAAGAAGCCAAATAATCCTTTAAGTCTCTTTACGAACCAATATTCAGTACTAAGTTGAAAGAGTGTAAATACTTATGTTCCGGAACAAAATTACTCACCAAAAAATTTAATTTAGTTCTGAAACAAAAATTAACACTTTTCTGTTAGAGTTAAATTTTGTTCCTGAACAAAATTTAGTTTTCAGGGAGCACAGATTTTTTTTTCAGGGAGCACACTGAGTATCATTTTGAAATTATCGAAATACTTCTAATGCATAGATTTTGTTCTTAAACACTTTAGAGATTTAAAGACGCTTTTTTTAATTCAAGCTTTTAGTATCCAAGTTTCTAACCAACAATGGGTAAATCCTGACTCAAGAGCGAAAAAAAAAAGCTGACGAATCTAAACTTTCGACGAAACAAAAGGAATTAGAGCACGAAAGAAGATAGCTAGATCTAATAAATTATGAGAGTTTCAAAAGTACGAAAATAGCTTCAATTTATTTCTCATTTGAGCTGTGCTTAGTGATTTTTCTTGCTTTGGTCTAAAAGCCCAATTATATAGGTCATTTGGTAAGGAAAGCGAGTTACGTAATACTTTTGGTGTATTAAAAATAGGATTTACATGAAAACAATCAAATTAAGAATCTCATTTTAGCCCCTTTTCAAAACAAGTTATTCCTTCTCACTTAAGGAAGTTCATGTTTTTGTACATGCTATTTAAAAAGCTATGTTAGTAAAGTAAGAAAATACTTTTTAGCCAAAGTAAAATTTAATGAGAAAGAACTTAAAAGAAACTTTACAGATTTTTGTATTTTAAGTGTTTTTCAGAACGTGTGTTATAATATACAAAAATTTAACATGAAATGAAAAAGTTGGCTGCTTTGACTGTCACTGTAATAAAATATTAGTTTAAAACTTATAGATAGTATTTTTATTGAATAGAATTTTTCATATATTTTTTAAAACAAAAAGTCCTCAGAATACTAATTCAACTCCTGCCACATTAGTTTCTCTTCTCAGAATATTTAAAATATTTTTCTAGACCAAAAGTGCTCCCAAAAGTACTTTCTTCAAGCTTATTAAATTGATTTTCATTGAACTCGCACATTTAATCGTGTCTTTATTTAATTAATTTCTACAAGATCTCACAAACAAAAGAAAGATAATTGTGTAGTCTCAGTTTATTTAATTTCATGGTATTTTTTTTGTATACCAGTTATTTAAAAAAATACAGTTGTTTTGAAATTTGGCTTTTATGCATTTCAGTAGATAGGCCACAGTCCTGGGGGCCTACCACGAGCCTGTCGACAAAAATAACGACACCCTTACTTCTTCCGTGTCGAGAACGCTGAAGAAGCAAGCAAGTTGTCGACACCACACTGTCGCGGAAGGTTATCCATAGGAAATAGCAATAGCGATCGCAAGTGAGGTCGAGAGTATGGGCTCACTTAACAAGAGGGTCTACCATCAGACTGTCGGGAAGTTTTTAACTGTCGTTAAGTGGTATCGAGAAAGTGAAAAACTCAACGACACCTCAAGAGGTGTCTATATCTATGTTAACGACACGAGACCAAGCTCTTTTATACGCTATAAATTATGTGTATTGTTTAGCCTGTTATCATTGCTCGTTTTTTGAGCTAAAGTAAAATTGACTTGCATTACTTCTTTTTAATTATCAATTTATAATGTATTTTAAGAAGGGTTTGAATGTAAAAATTGGGCCGATTTTATGTACTAAAAATTGAAATCGATTTGGGGTTTTATTGATTAAGAGAATTGAGGATTACTCATACGTTTTTTTTTCAGATAATAATAATCAATTGTGACATGAAAAACATTTACATCAAAAAATAAAAATCAAATAGTACATCCAAAAACAGCTTTCAAAGGATTTTCCGATTTAAAAAGTATTAATCAGAAATAATCATCGTGGTGATCAGAAAAAATTGTAATCAATTGATGATAACAAAAATATCCTGAATTTAAGTTTGTCCCCCCGTTATGGACGTAAAGGTTTTCGCTTTAAGCGTCTTAATCTTATTACGATCATTCCTTATTTAAGGAGGGTTTATATGCAGCCCATGGTCCATGGAAAATGCAGCCGACAAGAGCGACCGGTGCGAAAGCGACGGAAGATTTTTCCCTCGAGCTTCTTCCCTTGCATTGGTGATCATTTCAAATTACGCCTATGTAACTTTACTCCCCGCCTATTTCTGACGTACAAGATGACGAAAACTTTTTACACCAATCAAAAGCGTTATTTCCTCTCGACACCTATACTCTCGAACTCATTGTCAGTTGCAATCGGTAAAAGCTTGCATTTGTCGACATTCAAAAACAACATCGTCGTGGTAGGCCATCGACAATTTGATCTTGTTTTTTCAGCATTCACGACACCATCGTGCTGCCATCTATAAATCGAAGGATGAAATCCACATGAAATCACTTCTGTGGTTATTCTACTTCCATACTCTTTTTACTGTATTAATATAAACTTGAACCTTGTAAAAATATATTTTAAAAATGAAAGAAAAAATATTCCATCTTAAATAAGTACCCAATGACATGTATTTTTATAAATAGAATATTCATCTATTTCATACAAAGCAAATAATGGCGTCGATTTGGGCTGTTTGCAGTGGAAGATCTGATGACCGACGCAGAGAAAACATAGTTCCTACGCAAAATAAAAATATTGTTTCATCTATAGGTTGAAAAGTAATTCCTAAGAGCGCTTTTTAATGTACAATAGCTGTTAATTTGAAAATAATGCTATAGCCCTCGATAAGAGGTGTCGTAGAGCTTTTTCACCTCTCTGTCGTTTTCTTCTCTAGGTTTCTTCTCTCATGGTAGGCCCTGTTTGTTAATTTTGAGGCGCATCACGTGACTGTCGATAATTTCGGCAATAATAACGATAACGACACCCTGGGGGTAGACCCCTGGGGCTCACGATGGTATCACGAATGCTGAAAAAACAAGATCAAATTGTCGATGGCCTACCACGACGATGTTGTTTTTGAATGTCGACAAATGCAAGCTTTTACCGATTGCAACTGAGTTCGAGAGTATAGGTGTCGAGAAGAAATAACGCTTTTGATTGGTGTAAAAAGTTTTCGCCATCTTGTACGTCAGAAATAGGCGGGGAGTAAAGTTACATAAGGCGTAATTTGAATTGATCACATGCAAGGGAAGAAGCTCGAGGGAAAAAATCTTCCGTCGCTTTCGCACCGGCCGCTCTTGTCGGCTGCATTCTCCATGGACCATGGGCTGTATTTAAACATAAACCCTCCTTAAATAAGGAATGATCGTAATAAGATTAAGACGCTTAAAGCGAAAACCTTTACGTCCATAACGGGGGGACAAACTTAAATTCAGGATATTTTTGTTATCATCAATTGATTACAATTTTTTAATCACAAAAAATAAGCTTTGGATAAAAAACACAATTTTTTCTGATCACCACGATGATTATTTCTGATTAATACTTTTTAAATCGGAAAATCCTTTGAAAGCTGTTTTTGGATGTACTATTTGATTTTTATTTTTTGATGTAATTGTTTTTCATGTCACAATTGATTATTATTATCTGAAAAAAAAAACGTATGAGTAATCCTCAATTCTCTTAATCAATAAAACCCCAAATCGATTTCAATTCTTAGTACATAAAACCGGCCCGATTTTTACATTCAAACCCTTCTTAAAATACATTATAAATTGATAATTAAAAAGAAGTAATGCAAGTCAATTTTACTTTAGCTCAAAAAACGAGCAATGATAACAGGCTAAACAATACACATAATTTATAGCGTATAAAAGAGCTTGGTCTCGTGTCGTTAACATAGATATAGACACCTCTTGAGGTGTCGTTGAGTTTTTCACTTTCTCGATACCACTTAACGACAGTTAAAAACTTCCCGTCAGTCTGATGGTAGACCCTCTTGTTAAGTGAGCCCATACTCTCGACCTCACTTGCGATCGCTATTGCTATTTCCTATGGATAACCTTCCGCGACAGTGTGGTGTCGACAACTTGCTTGCTTCTTCAGCGTTCTCGACACGGAAGAAGTAAGGGTGTCGTTATTTTTGTCGACAGGCTCGTGGTAGGCCCCATGGTGTGTGTATATAACCACTAATCTTTTACAATATTTGATAAAAAAATACTATCTTTTCTTCTAACTTATCGTTTTCTAAATACTACGTGGAAATCTTTCTAAAGAAAAACTACAAAAATATACAATGATTGAGTGTAATAGTTTTATTAAAAATAAATACCTTGAAAGTCCGTATTAAAGTGAAATATTTCTTGGAGATAAGTTTACTGTCATCTAATAATAAATTGTAATAGAGTGTTAACACATTAACACAATAAAAACTAAAGAAAGGGGATTTTCTCGAAGTCTTAGAAGGCTAAGTTGGTGATGGTCGCCAGACCTTGACTATAGCATGCTTCTTTTGTTCAGAGCGGTATGATTTGCAAGTTTATTGACAGTTCATTTGTTCTCAGTGACTGCTTCGCCGCACTGAAGCGTTTAACCTGAGAAAGCCTTTTTATAGACAAAAATGTTGCAGCTTAAGACAGTTAGAGTGGCACTGAAGGAGTACCCAATAACTTCTTTACCGGCGGAGAAATGTTTTCCGAAAAATGACAAATAGTAGGGTTGGTTGAGGTAAATGGGACCCCTAAGTGGCACCCCTTTTTGGAACAGTACATTTTTGAAGCTTAATAGAATATTTTTGAAGTGGTTAAATTTGAACTTTTTGACATATTTTATTGAAGACTAAATTAATAAAAAAATTAAAAAAAAAATTACAATTAAGTTCTAAAATAATTTTTTACATATTTCTTAACTGGTCTTTTTTTAAAAATTGAGATGGGTCTCTTACTTACCCCATAAGAAGGGGTAATCGGGTCACCCCCTCTTTATTTAGATTGAAAGCAAGCAAAACTTAAGAGGGAGTAAATTGGTCTTACTTGATAAAGTACAGAAGTTTTCGGTACAAAATATTTTATTGTAACTTTATCCATGTACGAGATATCTACTCACATTAAAATTAGTAGGGTTGGTTGGGGTAAGTTGGACCCCTTTTTGGAACTTTATTTCTGAACCTTATTATAAAAATTTTGAAATGATTAAATTTGAACATAGTCTTTATTATTAGGGGAGAGTGGGGTAATAATATGCAAATGGGGTGGTAAGAAACATGCAAAATTCTACAGGATTTTCCTTAAGTTTATGAAGGTGATTTTTTTACAGAATGATTATACAGATTGTTTCCTTCAGGTTCGAATGATTCAGGAGGCTTATGAAGAAACCTTCGAAACTATTCCCTCCACCCCACTGTGTGTTTCAATAGTGTTTTTAATTAATTTATCGGCAAAGTGAACATAACACAAACCAACTTAATATTTTACTTAACCCACCATAAGGTAAACTAAAACGCAAAATTGATATAAAATTTCAATAAATTACTTGTAAATTATTCAACAAACATTAAAGTGGTGAGTAAGAATAACTCTTTTAAAAGTTAGAATATTTATTAACTATATAACATCAATAATTTAATTAAAATGTTTCACTTAAAAGTTTTCAGCAAGTCTACTAATAGCTATTGTTAATCAACACTCTGAAAAAAACTTTTTGCACCAATGAATATTTTAAATTTAATATTGTCTAGAAACTCATCAGTAAACCTAGTGTTTTATCATTCATATTGTTTTCAACCCAGACTTGTTAAACAATACCTTTTAAGAAGCATAGTTACACTCAATGTTTGTAAACAATTAACTTCGGTCATCAAACTAAAAAGTCTAAATTTCAGAAAAAATGTGAAATTCTATCATGAAATAGTAGGGGAAAGTGGGGTAATAAGAACCAAATGGGAGTAATAGAAACATGCAAAATTCCTTTTAGTTTATGAAGCTGATTTTTTTACAGAATCAGCTATCATTATCAGCTTTCTTTAAAAAAATAATGCACCTGATGTTAAGTAAAGGCGAAAAAGGAATTTTTTACGTGTATCTTATTACCCCAAGCGACTGTATTCTTATAATCCCACGAGGGGTAATAAGAAATGAGCCAGAAGTTATTTTACTAATTAAAACAATTAAAAATCAAATGAAAGTAGCAATATAATCTCAAAATTGTATTTTATAAATGAATCGTTTATTTCAAAAACAAGTTAAACGCTGTGTTAACCTCTTACCTTCCGATGTTCCCAAATGGGAACATCACTTTAGGGAATTTTTTCACCATTTAATTTTTCATGCAGGAATTTGATACTTGGTAGTAAGAAACTCAAAGATATGAAGTTATTTTACATGCAAAAGTTTTTCACGTGCAATTTAATCCTTTTTGGGGAATTTACATCAAAATAACAGATTTTTGCCTCTTCCAAAAGTTGCACAAGTTTCATTTTATGATAAATTTAAATAAATTTAGTTTTAAATAATAATTAGGTAGCTAAAGTACACATCTTTTGAATTGGCTTGGCAGAATAGCTCCATATTCCGATTTTGGAGAGTAATTACCAATTCAACGTATATGTTCCCAAATGGGAACATCGGCGTTTGGGGTAGTATAGTTTTTGAGGGGATTTTTATAACATGTAAAAATTCTAGCTATTTATTATTTTCTTTATTTTTCTGAACCTTTTCTGTCTCAAAGGATCTAAACAGGTTAATCATGATGTTTTCAATTTCTAAATCTATAATTTTAATTTTTTTCACCTGATTTATGGAGGAATAAATGCCAAATCTTTATAGCATATTCCTACTTTTTTTATATTTTTCTAACACCCCTACCGATTAATTTTCAGTAATTATTATTAGGGGTTATGCAAAGGGCATATTTGGAGTACTTCTGAGGAATTGGGTACTTATTTTGTTCAAGTGCACTTTTTTACATAAAAATTTTAGGTATAAATTTGAAGAATTTTGAAAATAATGAAAAGTGTATACATCTAAAAACACTCTTCTTACGTAAGTTGAATGTAAGAGATATGTTGTTTAGTTTGGAATCTTCCATGAGAAACAGAGTTTTAACAAATCAATGGAGATAGCTATGATTATCACTTTTGAAAGCTAATTAAATTTGAATGCAATTCATGGATTTTATGCTAGATATCCAGATAGAACAGTAATTAAAATTAATTTTTCAGGCAGAAAGATAACTGTTTAGCTTTGAAACGCATGGGAACATTCTTTCGTATTTTTTGTCCCGAAAAATTACCCATGGTGCAATAAAAATGTACGGAAAAGTGTCACGCATGTAATAAATATGTAAATTTTTTCTTATGAAAATCTATAAAATTTTACCCAATCGTCCAACCATGGGAATTAAATATGAAGAAACAGTCCAATATCATAAAAATGTTCAAACTTATTGAGTAGAAACCTATTTCAGTAGTTTTTTACTTGAATTAATTTTGAAATATATGCCTTTTGGAAATCCCCCTAAAAACTTCACTCCAAACGCCGATGTTCCCAAATGGGAACATCCTCAAAATCCTACTTAGGATTTTTTTCTGCCAAAAAATGTCAAGATTGGTTTTAGTAATGATGAAACAAGCCCCCATTTAAGACAAAAATCAGAACCTTTAATTTGAAATTTGAATTGCGGCGTTTAAAAGGTTAATCCAATGGGCTCTAATTTGTTTCTGAAATAAACGATTCAAATAAAAACGCAAATGTGTTGCAGAATTTCAATAAATTACCTATAAATTTTTTAATAAACAATAAAGTGGTGAGTAAAAGTGTTTTACAATCCAACCTTTTTCAAGAAAATTGAAGTAATTATAAACTTGATTGAATTTAACTTGATAAATAAAATTAATACAGTATTGAAATAATAAAGAGAAAAATACGATTAATAAATTTTCAGGGATAAAATGTTAGTGTTTCTTATACCCCCTAAGTTTTGTTTAAATGGGGTAATAAGAAACGGGCATGTTTAAGAATGATCCTCAATCCTAAATTGAAAAACAAAAATTGCTTTATAACCTCTAAAAAAGTTCACTAAAAAAATTGGAAGATAATGTAGGTATTTATAAAAACAAGGTAAATTGAAATAGTGGAAAAGATGTGACTTTGTATTTTCGGTTTTGTTGATAGAATCAACTTCCAACGACTATACCCTGAAAAATTATCATAAAACGATAAAATTTTTATTTGATGTAGGGGATGAGTCAAAGATACTGTATGATATTTTTCAGATTTTTAGCCTAACACACAAAGCAGTAAAATAAAAAGATTCTTATTACCCCTGTTTCTTATTACCAAAAACTCTCCCCTGTACCTGTAAGTTTTTAAAATACTTTTATAAGTCTTTGAAATATATTTAAGTAGGAAAATAGTTTAAAGGACATTTTTAAAACAAGAAATTAATGTGTTTCCTTGTGAAAATTGATGGTTGTGATTGGATGGATAATAAGTTGTTTGAGAGTTGCTTGTATTATCTGCAGCTGCAACCTTATCCGTAATAAAAAAATGTAAAAATCGTAAAATTGAGATTTTTTAGAAATTCCAAAAGCTAACTCGGAATCCTCAAAATAATCCGAACACTTTGATACTAAAAATGTGTTAGATGGATAAGTAATTAAAAAGTTTTCTGTGGAAACCATCATTCACCAAAATATTTTTTTCGAATAAAAAGATACTTTAATAATGTATATTAAAATACGTAACAATGTAATAATTTTTAAATAGTATCATTTGAAGAAAATGACAATTAAAAATAAATAAATAAACTCAAATGAAAACATAAAACAAATATAATAATACAGAATGAACCTGTGGTAAGATAGATAGAACCAAGATAGATGAAGTAAGGTTGTTTAAACAATTTCATAAACAAAATGTAAAGCTAAAAAAAACTGACTGAAGAAGCTGAAGAAGAAAAATGAAGAAGCTGATAAAAGTGAAATAAAGTGAGGTAAAAATATTGTATAGTGGTTTATTATTTTAAAAACAAAATTCAGAAAACAACATATCTTTGAGTTAAAATACTGTATTAAATCAACTTCAATGGTTGTGAAGACCAACTACAATCATCCAGCGAATATATTTCAACCAATTACCTACTTTAGATAATCTTAAATTATCACTTTCGATATTCTTAGTAGGCGCCATATTTTAAAATAAGATAGACCAGGTTATTTTGAGAACCCCATTTAAATTTGAAACCGTATTCAACATATTCAAAGTTTGTATTGTATGAAAATTAAGCTACGCATTCACATTGCAGATGTACGACTAAAATAAAGAGATATTGTTTTTGACTCTAAAGGGTGCAAATTCTCTGATCCCTCCGAAATAATTTGACAGTCAAAGTATAGTAGTAAAATATGAGGAAATGGAGTCACGGAATCATATATAAGTAGCTTTGCGTTCTGGAAAATCCAAAGTAGGTGTGCACTCGTGGTTTTATTACAGACGAAACCTGTTGAGATGTATAAATCTTAGTTATAAGACTTAATGTAGAACTACTAAATTAATTAAATAGAAAGTTAGTTTGGAGAGTTTAGCCAGCTAAGTTTTCATTATATTTTAATGTTTATATAACTGTTGTGCAAAGTTTAACTTAAAATACATACTGCAATTTGAATTTTTACAAAATCTCTAATATACTCAAACATGAAGAAAACAATCTGTAAACATTCTGTAATTGTAGTGTTCCAAAAAGGGGTCCCACTTACCCCAACCAACCCTATTAATTTTAATGTGAGTAGATATCTCGTACATGGATAAAGTTACAATAAAATATTTTGAACCGAAAACTTCTGTACTTTATCAAGTAAGACCCACTTACTCCTTCTTAAGTTTGGCTTGCTTTCAATCTAAATAAAGTGGGGGTGATTCACTTACCCCATCTTATATGGGGTAAGTGGGACGACAGCATCTCATTTTTTAAAAAAAAAGGTCAGTTAAGAAATATGCACCATATTATTTTAGAACCTAATAATAAATTTTTGTTTATTAATACAATTTTGTTTATTAATACAATTTTGTTTATTAAATAAAATATGTCAATAACTACAAGTTTAAGCACTTCAAGAATTTTTTTATTAAGATTCAAAAATGTACTGTTCCAAAAAGGGGCCCCACTTAGCCCAACCAACCCTACAGAAAAATACCAAATATTTACTATTACCTTAAATTTAATTTTTCAATACATATTTGTTCATGATTTTTGAGGGGTGTCAATACATATATTACTTAACTAGTTCATAACTTTAGTTCATAACTTCACGTTTTAGTTTTTTGTAATTATTCTATGCATGTTTTGTTCACCTACATGGATCGCTGCGATCCCAGGTGATATGAATATTTTTCTTGTTTTGTTCGTTTTGACTGTAATTTTTTGAAATAAATAATAATAAATGATGATGTAAAAATTTTAACTTTTTGCATTTATTCTGATTATCCCTATTACCAATTTATTTCACAGTGACATGTTTTTCACACATATTTTTTAGTAAATTCTTTGAAATTCAAAACCTTTGAACATTAATAATATATCACTCAGAAATACTCGCTATCAGCTTGTGTAAAATTCATTTTTATACGCATAAGAAATAAATTGGTAGCAATAGATTTAATAAATTGACCTACTTAATAAATAAATTTATAAACTTTGAAAAAATTTTAACTTCCAATAATATTTAACGCATCATTTTTTTTTCAAATTCTTTGTCTGAACCATAACTCCCCTTAACCGGTTTACTCCAGATACCATTCAAGCTGTTTAAACATCGATTTATACTCCTGATGACGAGAGTATAATAACTACGGCCCCTCTTTCACTGATTCTCATCTAACTACAGCCGAATCTTCAAATTGTTGCCCTTCACCCATGTCTGAGCGCGAAAATTCAAGGATTTCCGATTATAATGGCAGCTCAATCTAATGGGATAGCATCTTAAATCCTGTTCCTGGGGTAAGGCGGAGAATGCTGGTTCCTGGGAGAAAAATGTAGGTCAGCTGCCCAAAAGAAAGCCTTCAGAGAGATTGGTGAAACATTTCTGACACCCCCTCCAATCCGTTCATTGTTTGTTGCATAAGGTAGGAAAGAAAAGAAACACTCCGCAACCTTCAATTGAAAAATAAAAGGCGTTAAAGGAAGTGATAGTGACAGCAGGTTTTGACCCATGTTTCGCAAAGTAAACAACGGTTTGGGGGTTCCGGTGGGGGTGCTGAAAGAATGTTTGAAGTCATAATTTATTTCAAATATTGTAGGGAATCATTTCAATCATGCTTTTCAAAAGAAAACTAGAATTTAGTTATCTGATTGGATCACAAAAGAAGTTAACTGCCCCCAATGAACAACAACTTAACAATCCTTAACTTAACAACTTTCCTCTGTTGACTTTATTAGGTTTTTTTTTAATCCAGTAACTGACACCCCATTTAAAATGAATAATTTTTTTTTACAAAAATAACTCTTTGGCATGAATTTATGTACAACTTAGTATCATAATACATGCGGATAAAAATATTTTTAACATTTTAAAAACTATTGGCGTATAAAAGTTATAGGCAACTTATATTAAAAAATTAATATTATAAGTATTAAAATTATGTTTCAATAATCGATATAACCAATCTTTGAAATTTTATTTAATTCATAATTTTTAAACTAAAATTACTGTATACACTGTTACATATCCATAAGCTGCTTAAAATTTTCATTCCACTTAAAATTCATTTAAGTCCGTATACCAATACCTGGTAGCGTGTTGATGCAAACTAAAAATCCATTAACTTTCATGCTTTTACTTACATGAAGATAAAAATGACCAACCTATTTATAACAACGTAAGCATCCTTTGCTAGGTATTGCATGTAAGCTAAGTGACCCAAGATGAGTAATGATTAAGCTTAAAGTAAAGCCATCGAAGTCCATAGGCGAAGGTGATCATTATCGAACAACATTCCCGTAAACAATTTTTTTTTCAAAGAGGAAGACGGTCCCCAAAATGAGGGAACACTTACCTAAAAAGGCCTCAAGATGTTTTGAAACACCTTTTCTTATCATGGGGAAAGAATGAACCTGGACCGGTCTGGAGGGCTGTGGTATTTATTGGAGAAATGCTGAAGCCAGCGATTTTTAAGGACATCGAAACTCAGCTAAATTCATATTCAGCTTTTAATCATTCGGTTTGATCTATATTTTGCATTTGGGTTGTTGTCGGTCTACAAGAAGCTTACTTGGCAAGTTATCGAGAAGCATTTGTAATGGTGTGTGTTGGATATACATTTAATGTAAACTAGCATTTTTATATTAAAAAAAAATCGATTCAATCACTTCCACTTTCCTAATAGTTAATTAACGACCCATCAATAGAATCTATAGGCGTTTTTATAAAGTCTTCAGCGTAAAAAGCGTGTGTATTGTATATCTACACCACTTTGCGTAAAATATCCTCTTTTTAACAATTTATAATAAAATCAAACGAAATGCTGATGAGTATAAACGAGAATTTAGAATTTGTTAACAAGCTATAATCAGAATGACAATGGTGGTAGTCCACCTAACCTTCGAAGTTAAAAACGCAATGTCTGGGTTAATTCTATGAAGACGATAACTTTGGTAATGTTCTTCCATGCCAATTATTATGCATTATGACAAACTTCATAAAATTATAAAAATAAACACACGATGTATATAGAAACACAATAATCCATGTCTTAAATTTTTATATCTTCGACTCTTGGGGCGTCCTGCCAGTATTTTTTTTTGGGGGGGGAGGTACGCAAAATTTACATTTTAGCCAGGGTAACTCTCATTATGAACTGAGGCACATGTTGGTTTAATAATTAATAACTCAATAGTTAATTAATAATTAAAAATCCCAATCGAAGCACTTTTTTAATCTTAAATCCCCTGAAATTAACCTCTAAAGCAGGGGTGGCCAACCTTTTTAGAAAGAGTGCCACTATTTCGGAAAAAACTTATGGCATGTCACTTCCATTTTTTTCTAATCTCTACCAAAAGATGTATAAAAAATAATAAATATGGGGAAAATTGTATTCATGGACTGATTAAGAATTTTACGCAAAAATATTTGTTTCTCATAAAAGTCTGAGTAGTTAAGATAAAAAGATAAAGAGGCACTCCCCTAAAATATTTATAAACTTTTTCTCAAGATGGAACTTTTAGCAACTTTGTAACATTAGGTAATTTGAAAATCACCAAAATCAATAACTTTAGAAAAATATCTAAAACCCGAAAAGCTTATCTATGTTATTCCACTGTGAAAAGAGAATCATACAAATTTTTAAGTCATGCAAAAAAAATTGGTTTTAAATTAAGAAACTTCAACAAATGGGGTGGATAAGCTAACTAAAAAACCACTTTAAATTTATGAACCCAGGGTTGGCAGAGTTGGACTCAATTGGGTTGGACCCAATGTTAATAATAATAAAAAATAAATAATAATAAAAAAAAATTGAAAAAACCCACTTTTTGGACCCATTTTCAGGTTTTTTCAAGAAAATTCACAATTTTGTCCTATTATCAAATGTAAAAAATTGCCTAACTTTTAAATAAATATATTTATATATGAAAAAAGCTTTAAAATTTTAAGAAAACTGCCTAACTTTGAAAAAAACTCACATTTCATTTTGAAGGAACACTTTTTACATGAAGGAACTTTTTAAAATTTGAAAAAAAACCCCCCTTGATTTTAGTATAAACTCACTTAATTTTGAAGAAAACCCAACACTATTTATGAAAAAAAACCAGTTTTACATGGGTTTTTCAGGGTTTTAGTGAAAAAATACCCCCTTCCCACGTGGGTTTAAAAAAAACAACAAAAAAAAACGGGTTTTTCCTAACCCTGCAGGAACATGAAACAAATTTGGCCCCACAATTATTAAAAATCGAGATATTTTAAATGAAATCGTGAAAACAAATTAGAACTGAGTAAAGAGGAAATTGAAAGAGCATTGAAACATCATTGATGACGCCAGACAGTATTATTTTTCCAAATTGTTCAGTTTTTGCGTGCCATGTTCTGACTCTGCCGTGCACTGTTGCACGCTTGCCGGCCATCCCTGCTCTAAAGCAAGGGTCGACTAATCAAGTGGATGATAACGATAACGATAACCGAGAGTGGTATTTTCTAAAGTGGCATAAAACACTGGTCAATTTTATACATTAATATTAGCATTTGTCAAAACAACCCCCTCCGAAATATCAGCCAATATCTACAACATTACTTTACCAAGTATTGGTTTCTGCTGGCCAATATCGACGCCATTGCAAATTTTCGGTTTTTGTTGCCTAATATCATTTCCCCGGCATTGACCAATAAAATGGGGCATACAAAACCAATTTAAACTTTGTATATGTTCCTTTTATTCAAATTGTGTGTGTTATTTAAAATAACTTTGTTTTTAATTATTAAAAACCGCACAAAATGTCCGACATTCAGATTGGTGATATTGACCAATATTGTCTCAACATTGATCGATGTTCCTGAAAGGCCGTATCCAAAGGGGTGTTAGGAGGTCCACTCACCCTCCCGAACTATCCTTCACTATTTTTATATGCTGCTTTCTCTCTTGCTAAATTCTGAATAGAGTATAAGAAGGTTACTCTTTGGGTGTCAACGAAAGTGTCTCAAATGTCCAAATATGAGTAAAACCTCTATTGTATAAAGTCAAATTAAAAAAATATAAATATGAGGGAGGACCCCCAGACCCTCTTTGCTTGAGGCTAAGTATCATCCACAAAACTTTTACTTTAATCACACGAAGGTTGACCTTGGATTTGTAATTTGTACGGGAAGGGAGACCTTGGAAATCCCCTTTTTTAAACAAAAGTCTGGTTACATCCCTATGTTCCCATGGTGTAAGTCCCATTTAGAATTATCTCGGTGTTCATCTAGGAGAAATCATCCTAAGTGAAAAGTGGGAATTCTCTTTTCACTCTTCACTCCCCCGATTTCCTATGATGAATACCGAAAGTGAAACAGTGGGAATGAGCCTATAGTTTCGTTTTCACCAATCACTCTCCCTGCACGTGCCCGAAAGCTGACGGTTCGAACCGCGCGCGTCGCTCACTCGTCTTCTATTTGTTGACGGAGAAGAGAAACCACATTCTAAACAGGTCCGAGTGAAAGCAGCGCAGCGAAAACCCGAAGCTAAGTAGTAGAGGAAAAATCGCAGTCCCAAACGTCCCAGAGCCGCGGGCATGTAGTGGATAGGCGGCAGCCAAGGTCCTGCCAGAGAGAAAAGTCAAGCTGAGCATATAGAAGCCACATGCGAGTCGCTTTCTCCGTCGTCGCATAACTTAAAAAGCATCAGAATAACGCGCTTTGTGCTGCTACAAACAAGGGAGAGTCGCCTGACAGTTTTCCGTCTAGTTTTTTGCGAGCGTGTGTGATATCTGAAGCTTATTTTCGATTGGACGAGACCCGCCAATTGTGAAAACATCTGGTAGCGCTACTAGTATAAACAACTCTGCTGGACGTGATAAAGTTTTGATGACTGTCTAGTTTGAAATGGTTTTAGAGGCATGTGGACGTGCATCGACGGATGAGTGTTCGTGATTTTATAGCTTGCCATTATTTGGTGGATTCCTTCGCTTGATTTGTCACGGAGAGAAACTACCTGTGACGGTAATTGACATTCTTTGAGACGGCATGCCAAGACGGTGAGTTCTGATTACATTTCTCTCGAGTTACTTTTCCGCGTTTTTTTTGTATGTTCGTAAAGGTGTCTCCTTAACTTATAGGTAAATCTTTTTGAGCTTTATAAATACTCATGTAAAATTATTTTAGATGATTTATCCAGGTAGCACTGAAATATCGATCAATGTTGTGTAATAATTGCAATATTATGAATATCGAGTTAATAAATATAAAACAATATTGACCGATATTTCTGAGGGGGTCGTTTTGACATAGGCGAATATTGACAAAAGAATATTGGCAGAACCGTAACCAGGGGTTTTCTTTTTTTTTGGGGGGGGGGAATTGACCCGAAGAGGATCGCTACTTTTAAGTTGCTGAATTTTCAAGGAAAAAAAACAGTATAAAAATTGATGTCAGAATTTCGGGGGGGGGGGGGGTTTGAACTCCTAAATCTCCCTTGGATACAGCCCTGGATATTGGCCAGTGTTTTTGTGCTACCCTGGGTAGGCCAGAGTGCTGGGGTCAAAGGACCACGACCCCTAAAATATATACATACAGTTTAAACAAAATTTAATTTAATTGTTAAATTCATCTATCTAAAAGAAATATATTTATGAGCATAGAATCTACCTATTTAATAGAAAACTATTTATTATTTTGGGAACTTTATAGAGAAAACTGCTTTTTAAGGCCTGGATAACTTTTAAATGTTGGTTTTCTAAATATGGTTATCTTCAAAAACAAATTTTTGAATATGGCTCTTTAAGAACTTGTAGTTCAGATTTTTTAGATTTTGATATAACTGTCTTTCAGATATTGGATCTTTATCCCATGTTTAAAACAACGCGAACTATAGGATCCAGGGATACTACATAATTTATTTTCTGAGAGCAGAACACACCTATTAGAGAAATAACATTTAATGTTATTAAAAAAACTTAGAGAAATCCTTTTCAAAATCTGTGTTTTTAAAGTTAAAATCGATAAAAAAATATTCTCTCACGGTAGATAATCTTTAACTAATAAAATGATTAATATCTGTTTCCTTATCTAAATGTAATCCTTTTATTTTGAAAGCTTAAAGCATCCCCAACGTTGAATTTGCAGGGGTCATAGAGGAGCAATGAACCCTACCTCTTTCAAAAGATTTCATTTTTTAAGGGTAAAAGCTGTTTTCAAATTAATCAGGGACAGTTTGCCCCCTCAAATCTCTAGCTTGCGCCCGGAATCCTCCTCTTAAATCCGCCCTTTGCCCCCGTTACACACTTGTAATGTTTCAGAAATATCACCTTTTCTAATTTAACTGGTCGATATGTTATTAAAAGGTTGAAATGTAACGTCTTGTAGAATATTTCATGTACGATTGTAACCTTACTTTTTGATAGAAGTTAACTTTCATTATTTAGCATAACAATGATCCAAATGCAATGAATCAGCGACCGCAAAAGCGTTGCATTGCTATTCAACTCTTCAGGGCTGAAAAATAGTAACCTTCCTTTATAAAAAAATATTTCGGTCGATTTTTGTAGTTTTTTTTTTAAAGTTCCCTATAATTTTAAACGATATAAATTATTGAAATAGTATACTATGTATAAATCCCAACACTCTAGAAATCCTTTAGGAAAAAACGATTTTCTGATGATAGACAAATATCTCCTCTAATCCGTACTATGTGTGTATATTATCTTATAATTAAACCTAAGACTTTCATATAACTGAACTAAATATACAACATGTTAAATATTAATTGTATACCAGAAGAAAATTACCAAGGAGTTTTCAAACTGATACGTCTCTTTAAAAGCTTTTACCTCTAGGAACTTTTTATATTAACCTGCAGAAGATTATTAGATAATTTCCAGATATTCTGTCGCTATTAATAGGTATTTAGATCTCTTAACACTGTATTTCTTCAGGTAGAAGTTTTTAAATTTTTTTTTAGGATTGAATTTTTTGTGCTTATAAAATTTCAATGACATCGAAAAATTTTTGAACTTGGTTCTCTACTGTTTGAATTTAGTTTCTTCAAAGGAAAAACTGATATTTTCAATAGAAAGATAGTTTCGTATTTCCCGCCACAACTTTAGCGTTGCTAAAGATGATTTGTTATGACTTAAAAATGGCTTTTAATTTTCAATTTTTAACATTTTCCAAATTGATAAATTTCAAATCAATCACGTAATTAATGGTTTAAAAATTGTAATTTATGTATACTTGAACACTCTAGAAGCCCACGTTATATGAGCATATTGCTCAGATATCAACCGATATTATATCATCGATTCAATATCGTGAAAGTATCGTTTGGCTATCGTAAAACTACTTTCAAAACATTTATTAATCATCGACCATTTTTAATTTTTCCATGGTAAAATGTTGATTTTCAAAATTTCATTCAAAAATAATTTTTTAACCATGGTAATGTGGTTCTTCTGTTGGAATATCGTTAGGGTATTTATAATTAAAGTTTCTCAAGGAAAAAAAATTGGGGGCTCGCTAATTTAAGCCTCAAAAACTACACATTTCCAAACGAATTTAAAATCTAAACGTAAACAAGTTAAAAGGCAATAGTATTTAGTTAATTTTACAAGTAAATACCTTTCAAAAAGATGTTCCAAAAGTGCTCTGAAATAGGTGAAATGAACAGAAGATGTGGCGGAAAAATTAATTGGTGATTTAAATGTCTCTCTCTCCCCTTACAGATACACTTTGTTTTACATACTTAAATTTTATATTAAAAGGACTAGTGCTCTTCTTGCTTCACCAAATTTATTTGTCGAATGTTCGAAAGGTAGACTGAACCCTGTCGTTTTTTAAATTAATTAAAACACTACTTGCCACTTCCATATTTTAGGCGTAAAGGAGTTTCTTCAAACCACTTATACCATATTAACTATATAATCATGGCACTTGATCCAAAGGGCCAAAGGGTTGGTCCATAGTAGACACGTACCCTTCATGTAGATATTTAATGAAAAATGTAATTAATCATGAAATCGACTAATTCTTAACTTTTGTGAGGTACCCTGAAATATCCTGCTGTTGGTCTACCTCATTCATTGTTTGGTAATGCCAATGACTAACATTACCTTATATTTATTAATGGGCCTGGATTGAATATAAAGTGATTTTAATAATTATTAGAATTATTATCATTTTGATTCAATAATAATTTAATTTAGTGTGTGTAATTTAAAACTACTCTTAATTTTTTTCCATTTTTCGTTTTAACATGTATGTCTTATACTATAGTACTTAATATGTATTGCCTTGTTCTAGTTCTATAAATGTTCAAAAATGCTAGATTTCAATAACATGAAAAAATGAGACGATTTCAAAGAATTACTCATACAAACTGATTACATCGAATTGGGAACCCCTGAAGGTTTCGCTCTTGACTTTTTTCTCGGTAAATCCCTAGCATCTAATGCCACACTGGCACGTGTACAGCAGAGCATTTCAGCTTTAACCTCTCTCCAAAACAAAGCTTCAGGTTTTCATGTTCGAGGAAACCGGATTCACACACATTCACAATTGGGCAAATTGCGAGTAGAGAAAGGAAAAGCCATTTAATTTGAAGGTCGGGTACCCTTTCACCTAACCCGATGCGCCATCTTTTTATCTCTATAAAACCGCGTATGTACCAAATGTCATGTTCGTTTGCCATTTATAAGTGACCATTTGAATTACTGATTGCACAATGGCCAAGTAGATGACGCATTTATAAGCGGCTTAGATTCGGAAAGTGGGTACCGTTTCTGTGCATCAGACCCATTAATCTAATCAATCATCTTCCATTTCAAGCAATTCTCATTTTGAAGAATCGGCAGATTTGACGATGGTCCGAACTTCTTTAGATCTATATCTGAAAATAAACATATTTTTATCTTATTTTGGTTCATATTGTTTCGGTTGGGTGTATTGTTCAGTGGTCATCGCTCTTGGAATCTTTCCTTTTTTTTAAAAAAAAGAAAAAGCTTTAACTCTGAGCATTAACGGTTAATAGAACTCCACCTAGCGCTGGGGATGTTCCATTGTTAGAAGCCAATTTAATTTTCCAGGTATGTTTTCTGGATTATTTGAGAAAATACAAGGACTTTCATAGGTGGTTGGAAACCAGTATTCTGTACAATACTATGTATTTAAAATTCTAAAATGTCTCTACTTCTTAAGTTAAAATTTTAGTAGTATGTGTATACCTATTTGATTATTTTTCTTGTAATTGGAGCAGTCCGTTAAATTCCTATCTCCAGCTCGCCATTGGAAAAATAATAATATACATTCCGATTAGTGCCTCGATCCAGTAACGAAAAAAAAAAATGATTACCTACCGTTAAAACTGATATTTGATGTTCTCTAATATGGAAAGATACTAATTACAAAATTAATCAGTAGTTTTCGGTTTTTCGTAAAACTTTTTCTGGTTTATTAGCTTCAAGCTCTAAGCGAGGTAATGTGTTGAACGGAGCTGTCAGAAAATTTAATAAGCTGATAATAAATGATGGAGCTCTATATTTCATATTTGCCACAATATTTATTCTTATCTTTCATCTTTGAACAGAAATGAAAACTTAAATTTAATGTGTTAAAAACTCTAAACTATAACTGTGACGTGCTATTTTTTCAATTCTAAATCAAGATTCTGTAACAGTCGACTACGCTTAATGTTATCACATTTGTCCAATAGAGTAGAATGATAACATCATCCGATGGTGAACAATAAGCGATTTGACACTTAAAAGTTTCAAACAGTGTAACTCGAGTTTTGCATTAAAATCACATTATGTAGTCCTAATTGAAGTATTTAAAACGATTCCATATTTTATATTTTGCAAATTATACATTCTTAAGGAAAAAAATGAGAGTGGAATATATATTACTAATAAATTAAGGGCTAATTTTGTATATTTATGAAAGAAAATTGGTCTTTAAACTAGAAAAAGGAGGTTTTTAGGGGATATCACCAAGTTTTGATATCATTAAGCGAAATGTTGGTAACATAAAACGGCGCATTTTATATTGAATTAAATACTATAATTAATCGGGACCGATGCATTTTGATAACACATTATCTGGTTCATAACATTATCCGTGATCACAATAAGCTGAGTCGACTGTAACACATTGAATCACTACTTTTCCTTATATTCAGCTTTTAATATTTGTATTTTTCATGAATGTAACAACTTGATCATTTCTTCGAGTTCCGAGAATTTTTACTTTTAATAATGAACGCATACTACATTATCCATTCTTAAGAGTATACTACTGTACCCGACACTTTTCTTCAGGGTCATAAACTGATCTCTCCATAAGTGAGTGACAGCGATCCTAAATGAGATTCTATATAGCTTTTTTTTTTGCTTCCAGTCGACCCTCGACTGTGAACGTTCGAACTGTATATTTAAGAGAACAGTGACTCTTTATCCAACATCCAAGTCGCTATAAATCTTGTCTACAAACTTTTATCTCATTATTATTTCGTCTTTCTACTCTCTACGAGCCTGAGATGTTGAAGTCGTGGGCGTAGCCTGTCATGAGAGACGAGTTTTTTGAGCGTTACGTCACTTTCGAAATTAAAGATACACCATTTGGGTGCCACTTCGTTAAACTCTGACCAACTCTTGAAATTCAGTCTTTTCACTGGACTTAGTAGCATTAGGGAAACTGACTTTCTAAATCAAATTGCAGAGTTGTTCAGTTTAGACGAAGACTGACGCGTTTAAAATAGAGACGATTTATCGAACTTGGAATTATATAGTCCAGAAACCGGTTTGATTTTGTTCTTTGTGTATATTGTGTGTTATTCGTTTTTCCTTTGCTTAATTCATTTCCTTATATTTTGAATTAATTTACCTAATGAATACAAGATTCTTATCCGAGTTTACTTTTAGTTTCAATTGAAAAACATTCAATTTTCTTTCTTCTCTTGTGAAGTACAAGGTGCTAATTGATAATTTCTAGTTTGATGAGTAAAATTAACGGTTGTATAGAGCGTGTATTTAAAAGTAGATGCATTTATATTCCTGGGAAGTAGAATAAAATATTTGAGGGAAATTTTACATTCTTCAAAATATTAACTACCCCCTACATTTTTTCTGGGTATTAATACCGTGTGAAATCTCCATTTATGATTAATATTCATAGATAAATTATTGTTTTAAAGTGTAGTGAGTAAAACTGTTTTATCCGTTGTCCTTGAATAAAAAATTTTCTTGAATTAATTCTTCGTTAAGTATCAGATTTTGCTTAAGGCTGTTACTTACCAACCCATACTTTGAAGCATGCATATTTGTTTAGTTAAAATTGTATGCAGATTTTTAAATGAGTTAATGGTAAAACTAATACATTACATATATTCCATTAATAACATAATCCTTATAACGGGTATGTGTTATTCTTATTCTTAGTATTCCTTAAACGGGTATCCTTATAACGTGCGATGTTATTTCTTGCATTCCTACAGAAATTCTTAGTATTCCTTGAATTCTTATAGGAATTACGGTTACAATATGAAATTCACGAATAACCATTAAATGACATATGTTACGTTTTCCTGGTAAGACGGTTAAGTTTTTATTGTGATGTAATACTGTCACAAAATTATAGAAGAGGATAAGTTGTATAAATCACGTCAACCTTTGAAAACATTTTAAATGTTTTGTTTTGAGCGATTCAGTTTTTATTCCTTATACGCGTAGTTAAATATTCAAACTTTTCGTTAACACAACGACTTATTAAAATACATTTTTTTTTGGTACAAAATTAAAATATTAAGCTATTTCCAATATTACTCTATGCTTAAGAATTTTATTTCAGAGTATCTTTTCTAGCCTATAATATTTGATTCATAAAACATACATTTTACTAACACTTAGGGTTTGATTTCTGTAGAATTAATGGTGCGTAAAGTGACTTGGAATTATTTAAAGCAGAAAGGTAGTACTAATAACAGGGGAAAATGTTGGCAAACATATTATATGTGAAGATAATAAATTTTATAAACTCCTTTTGTTTTCTAGAGGGAACATTACGAAAAAATAAGGTGGCAGGAAAAATGGCATAAAAATTTTGTACCAAACATATATTAAAATTTCTTTTAAGTGGGGTCTCATGGAATAATTTTACTTTCACCGAACATTCTAAAATAAAAAGATTTAATAATGCCAAGGTATTTTGTTACTTAATTTTTTTAGGTATTGTCTGTATTAATTCGTTCTAAATAGCATATATCGACATAAAGATTGAACGGTATAATATAATACCGTTCTGTCCTCCAAATTCGATAAACTACACAGAATATTCATGAAAAATTTATTTTTGCAACGCTAATTAAACACAACAATAAACACTTCTAACGAAGTGTTTTGAATGTATTGCGATTGTGACGTCTGAGAACAGAAAGTGTTGTAACAATGTTACTAAAAAATTCAGACAGAAAATGTGTTCTGATAGTGTTTCGATTCAAATTTAAGAAGATTTTCAGATCCTAAACATATTTCACAAAAATATTTTATAACACATTTCTGGATAGAAAATGTTCCAAAATATTTTCAAACATATTTAGATCCCTATCACAACGCAATAAGGTATTAAAGTGTGTGTGTTTTACCTAACAACACAACAAACTAAAGTGTTGATATAACTTGAGGACAGAAAGAATGTTATTAAATGTCTTTATAAGCTGTTTATTTTTTGCGTTGAGCGATTGTAGTGTACGAGTACAACTAAATTATAATCTACATTAAATTATACAAAACTGATAGTATTGAAATACTTTTCATACAAGCAAAACATTTTATTAGGAAAAAACTTCCTACTAGGAGAGTTTCCATGGAATTATTCAAAGGAACTAAAGCACAGGAAATAAAAGCTACAGGGTCGATACGACCCAAACACTCTAACTATCCCATTGTTATATTACCGACTTCATTTAGAGGGAAGTGAAGAAACGGAGCTTCGGAGTGAATCACTCGTCTTCCATAAAAACTAGCCACTGTCCGCTAGATAAAAAAGAAATATCGTTGTTTCCAAGTGTCTCCCGGGGTGAACAGGAAGATCCTGTTCACCCTTGAGGTCGTTAGTCGCTTCAAGTCTTCGTTGTTTTTATCAGTGAGTTTCGCTTTCGTTCAAGCTCGTTCAGCCTAATTAAGATTGACTATCGCTTTAAATGTATAATTAAGAACTATTTTTAGCTTAATGGAAACTACTGTTTATGAATGTCCGCTGCAAGGGTTTTAGAAAAAGTAGCTAAGCCACCAACATATCATATGCTTATTTATGAGGGTCCCTGAAACTTTTTAAGGGGCATAGGAAGGTTTTGTTAGTAGTAACTTACAATAATTAGCTTTTTAATATGAAATTATTTACTTTTGTCTTAAAATATTGCGCTTGTATTAAAAATAAACATTGAAGAGAAGTCCTCTTCAAACACCTTCTAATGAAGGTGTTTTCATTAGAAAGTATATCTCAAGAGACATTGTTCCAAACATTTAAAAACAGAGAGTGGGGAAAACTTAAAAAACATTAATTTTTCTAAACAAAACTTACTTGGTTATTTTATAATGATAAAATAAATATTTATAGTTCAAATTTATCCGTTTATGAAATCTTTTGCGGTAACATCCCCCACATTCACAAATGAAGGTCTGAAGTTCTGTAAAACATATTAGGTTCCAAAACCATATACTCTAATAATTGCAATTAATAATAGGTAATTACTTTTTTACATTTTACACTTTTTAAAATTTGTGTCACTTTGCAATAGCTTTTTCATAGCTGCACTGCAACGCTCCACACAAAAATAAACAGATTTAAGAACACAATGTTGTCCTTAAATTAACAACTCTTTTGTTGTGTTGCGAGGTAGAACACTTTAACACCTTATAGTGTTGTGATAGTGTTCTGAATATGTTTGAACAGTGTTAAAAATGCGTTTTAAAAATAGTGTTTAAAGTATGTTTAGAATTTGAATGTGATTTGTATTTAAATTTGTATCAAAACACTATTAACACCTTTATTTTCTGTCTCTGTATAATTTTTAGCAACACTTTTACGACACTATCATTTTCTCACTAACACAATCCCAATACAATCAAAACGCTTTTATTGTGTTCATTTAACATTGCAAAAGTGTTTCCCGCATTTGCAATGTTGTTGCTGTCTTAAAATTTGTTTTGCGATTCTTTATTTAAAAGAGAAAACTTTAATGTATTTTGTCTCTTTTTACTTTATAATGTAAAATGAACACAAAATAATCGCATTTATAGATATTAATGTTTAAAATAGGTATACTTTAGTTTTCAAGAAGATAATGCATAACTTTGTTGAGTGAAAAGTTTCAGGAACATGTAAAAAACATTACAGTACAAAATTTTGAAAATTCCGTTTCGATATAAATTAACAGTAAAACATAAAACGGAGTAGCTCAAAACATCATGGTAAAAATGTTGGAATTGGAAGGTGCTATGACTAATATTGTTTTAAAGCCCGTCAGATTCCAATAATATAGATGCTAATTCCTTTTTTTTTAGAATTTTCGGTACTAATTTTAAATATTCTTGAAATTTATAATTGTTTTGAACAATTTCTTTCCTTAAAGGTTAATGGGGGAACATTTTGTCACAGGGGAGATACTTTTCAAAGGAGAAAGATTTCTTGATTATTTATATTTTAATATTTACTAAAACAATTTTCGTTTATTTATCTTCTTCAAAGTTCTAACAAGACGAAAAATTAAAAGGACACAATTACTTTTCAAGTAGGTACTAGAAAAATATATAAGTTATTAATATTTTTATGGATAGCAGCATTGGATTGACGGTTAAGTTAAAGTATAGTGTATAAGTAAGTCCTCTTCTGGGTAGAAAAATATCATGAGTGATAAACCAGTTTTTATTTCATTTTACTTTCTCCTTTTCGTTTGAAAAATTTCTACTGGTTCCTACCGACCATCCAGGAATTTCCTATTCTTGCTCCAATTTGAGGTCGCAAACCTAGTTTGAAGACCACAGGTTTCAGAAGCTGCTTTATAAATACTTCCTTCTCGTGCACATTTTCGAATGACGCAAGCGATACGAGTTGAAAATCAAGTGTCCAGTCAAGCAATTTCCACTTTCACACACACACACAAACGATGGTTTCTTCTCAGGGAAGGCAGAATAATGATGGTTATTTTTTTTGTTTATTTGGATCTCTTGGAAGGGGGATTGATGATATCAATCAAAATACAACTAAGCACTTTCATCTGTCGTAAGAAACTAGAAGTTTTTTTTGACTAAGGAGTTGTTTTAGTACTCTTTTTAATCCACTGAATTATAAATTTGCGATGTTGCAGAGAAAAAAATATTCACGTGATTTTATAATAAAAAACACCAATTATTTGGAAATTATTGTTTCCAGGTAATTATTTTTATTTGTATGTTTAAAATTTAAAGGAGTTTGGAATGCTTTAAATAAATTTAAAATCATGGAATATATTGATTTAGAATATGAGAGTAAAATGTTTATGTTATTTATACAAAGACAGGTCAGAGAATAGCGTATTTACATTAGTATGTTTTCAGTCAAATACTACTTGATTGTTTTTTTTTGTATTTACGTTTTATTTAATGTAAATTTTAATTATAATTTATTATATATTATCATTGGAATCAAAGTTTATCAATAATATACTTTCAGATATTTTATTGAAATCGAATATTTTCTCATCTCATGAAACAAAACAAACCTATTAAGTAATTTTTAACTTTTTTTTATATTTTTAAGAAAATTTTAAGAACTTTTTTTTTAAATTTTAAGAAAATTAAGAAATACAGTGTATTTGTAAAATACACTGTATCTGACTAATTATTACAATAATGAGTTAAATATACAAAAATTATCATCACAGAGAGTCTAATTTTACTACATCAAGATAAAAAGAATAATAATTTTTTAACATTTTTTAAAAATAAGAACATGTTTGAGAACTACGAAAATTGAATGTTAAAACTTAACGTATGAATGTAATTATTGTATCGTATAAAAAGTTTAGTGCTATAGAAATTAAACAATAATGTATTCAAACTTTCAAAATTAAAATAGTTATTAATAATAAAAAACAGATAAAATGTTTAATAGTTTCATAAGGTGTGAGGATATTTTTCAATATGCAAACCGGTCATGGCCTTGAACCTTGACATTTAATGAAACTGATTTACACCAGTGATATCTGAAGATACAAACCACAAAGTGGAATATTAATTGCAAATTATCCTTTCACATTTAGGGTATTTTTACCTTTAGATTCCATTTAACAAGAAGTTGGTGAATATTATTTGGAGTATTGGAGTATTAAGATTATTCCCTCTCACTCGTATTAGTATTATTGCCTTGCAAAATGTTCTTTAAAAGAAAAATTCACCCAGAAAAGCTTTTTAATAATGAAATACGTATTTCTCTAAAACTGTATTTTTCCAACTGTTGAGGGACGTCTCCTAGGGAAGTAAAGGATGAGTTTGCTATTCTAGGAGGATATTTAGAGGGATACAAATTTGATCTTACTTTCATAACTCATGAATGTTATAAAAATACAATATACTTGAATCCCTAAATTTCTCCAAGAACTTTTTTATATTCAAAAATAAATTTCTAGAATCTTGGAAATATAATTTTTTTTTGGAATTAATTGTAATTTTTACCACCACTTTGTGATTTTGGCTCCTTTTTTCCCGATTGTTTCTTAAAACTATATGGAGAGAGAGGTTTTAATGTTGATTAATAAGAAAATGTTACTGGTTAAATAGGTAATTAAACTGGTAGTTATCCGTAAAATTCTATATTCTTAATTTAAAAAATTAATCCAAAGGACCCATTAGCATCCTAAAATTAATCCTTTCACTTTTTTAGAACCCACTTGCATTACCTCAAATCATAAAGTTTTCATTAACATGAAAATAAAAAATATTTTATTAAATAAATGCTATTACTCTTAAAGGTTTTGGGCATTTATATTCTACTTATAAAGAGGAATTTTTAAAATAAAAAAATACTTTTGGTTGCTCTCATAATACTATTTTATCAGTAATGATTTTTATTTATGGTAAAGCAACATTATCATCATTTGGCTTTTTTAAACCCCACAGCCCTGCGCTGTATTACATCTTCAAAGAGTGTTGTTAAAAGCGAAAACCTTCTAAAGGGAAAACCTTATCCCGCCGTTTCATGTTAAGTAAAACAACTTGTCATGGCATATCTGGCGACTTTTTTCAACATGTCCCCTGCTTCGGGGCCGTTTTTCTCAAGCGAACTACCAGTTGAAACACACGGACCTTGATGTATGACAGTAATTTGATTTTTTTCAAATCGACAATTTTCTGACGCCGTGACAGTTACAGTGAGCAAAAAGGCTGAGTGTTTATTTTGTAGTGGGGAATCCCAAAGCTTTTCTAATAATATATGGAGAGAGAATGTTAGATGAAACGCATATGATCTTAACTTTGATGTTTTGAAGCTTGTGCGAGGACCAAATGTTTCCCAAGCATTTTGAATTGCTTAGTGAGGGGTTCCTGAGTGTGAATACTTGTATTATTTCTCATACGTGTACATGATGGTATGAATGGAAGATTTACCCTTTTATGTAAGGTACTGTAAACTTTTTATACGTGTGTGCTGTATTTAACTTAATTAAATCTTAACAAATGATTATTAGTTAGATAGATTAGTGCTTTTTGTTTCTTTAAATTTTTGTTTTTTTCAAACAGGCTATATCAAAATATAAGAACTAGCTAATGCAGAAAAAAAATACTCGTTCCGAGAAAATATAGGTTCCCTAACAGACCTACATAAATGAAATATAATTATTTGAAAATAAATTTTAACTATAACTACAATATATTTTTGATGCCAGCAGGAGTTTACTCTATAACTTAACCTTAATAATGATTTACCTCTTATAATTATCAAACATAGCAAAGTTTTTAATTAGTAACATTGTGTTCCAAGAATTCTAAGCTATATTCAGACTCTGCATGAGAAGGTGAAAATAAAATTATACCTGAAATTAAAAAAATTATGTAAACAGTTTATCAGCTTAAGAAATAAATATGATAACTATAAATATTTGCTCTAAATTTAAGGGAATCTGGCATCACAGATATTTTATCTTACTACAACTTGGAAAACTTATTTAATCGTAAAAAAATTAATTAAGATTTAATTTGAAAAATAATTTTGGTTTATCATGGAGAAAATATTTCGGTTATCCGCGTAATACTTTCTGGAAATTACAATGAATTTTATAGTTGGAGAGTCGCCCAAAGCGGGTAGGGGCTCGTCTTGTATATTGCTGGATGGAACTCGAGTGTCCAAGTATATGCATATGTCGTGATTAACCGAACACTGCAGAGTTTCGATCAACTCCGATAGAACAGCAGAATTGTAAAATGGAGGTAACTGGGCAAATTAGTGCTAATCTATTACATAAAATCAAATTTTGGGCTAATCTCCCCTATATTTAACTTCCCAGTTTGGGAGAGTTTTTCAGACACATTTCTCAACCTTTTTTTCTCAAAATACGTTTGTAGAGAAGTAGTTCCGGTATCCACTTTCAGTCTTGAACAAGTTTCCCTGAACCGTATTTGTGTTTTTTCTTCATAAATTTATACGTGCATATATTCCTGAGTTTCTTCTGTTCATTCCTTTCAATGGTTCAAAGTGGGCTTCATAAAAGTGTAACTGCGGCAACCTAAAGAACCATATAATTCATTTTTATTGACATTTAAAACTCTAAACGAGCCAAACAATAGTTTTTCCGTCCAATTTATTACTTTTTCAATAACTCACAAAAACGCTTAACCGCTTTGAAACATTCAGCAAGGTAACTGGAACAAAACACTGCTTAACAGGAACTACTTTTTTTCGATTCTTGTAACCCTTCGAGGGATAAATCATGCTTATTCATGTTGCAATAAAACAACCTATAATGTTTAGAGAACATATTTCTCCAATAGGGCAGTTAGATAAAAATGAAATAGCTTGTAATTGATTTACTTACTATTGCTTTATTTGTCAGGCTGGCTTTTTACATTTATTTGTTATTTGTTTGGATTTTCACTTACGATTGTTAACTTCTTTAAATCTTTTCTCTCTTATATATATATATTTCAAGATTAGTTCAAAATTACGACTTGGTTTCACATCTTTCTATAAATTGTTGGGTTATCTATGTTACCTCATCATTCAATTTCATTTAAAGATGTTTAAATTATCTTCGCAAGAAAAAGTTACAAATTAGTATGTACCTATTCCTTATAAAAATTATTGGTTGTTTTATAATAGCAATATTTCCGGGACCACGTTTTTAAAGTATTTTTGCTTCACGTGATGATGTAAAATGTCACTGAGTTTCGAACTTTTACCAACATTGAAGAAAAAAGGCTTGAACCCTTCAGCAGCTTTTACCCCCTGGTAGTAATATACCTCCTTTTCTTGACATTCCTATGGGTTAAACTGAAATGAACTGAAATTATGTAGCTCATACCATGCAAAAAAAAGAGGTTAAAGTAATTCTTGGGTATTAGTACCCTATTGGGACCCAAAAATCGGACATAATATTTATTTTTGTCTTTCCTTTTTGTTTGTTTGTTTTCTTGGTTAAAATGTGTATTTTTATTTATTGTATATTAAAGTGTAAACTTCTTTCGTCTGTCTGAACGGGACTTTCCCCTAAGCAGCTAATACGTATTTTTTGTATTCGTTTATGTATTTTTAAAACATTAATAGTAAACAAAGAGTAAATATTTTGAAGGGCAAAAGTACGTATGAGAATTTTTATCCCATGGGGCATTTGAACTTTAATCTAAAAATTTCATTTTCTCTTTATTAAAAACAAATTCAAATATCAAAAATTGGAAATATTTGCTTTCAATTAAAAAAAATGAAGCAGTGGTTTTCTTTGCTGATGTATTTTTCTTTTCTTTTTTAGGATAAAGGTCTGTTTCCACTGTATTCAACATGGTTTACTGTGATTTAATGCATTCATCATGTTGCTGTGCTACAAAAAGAACCAAAAGTGCAGATATTCGTAAAATACATCGCTAAACGGTAAGAAGTGTACTTACCTATTATATAGTTTTAATTACAAATTAATTTGAGAATTTTATTAAATATACTTTTTTTTAATAAATAACTTAAGTTAGTTTTCGAAGTTTATCGTTGCATTACTAGGGTTTATTAATGATATGTAGTGATTTTTGTGAGTTAATATGAGTAGTAAGTGCTATTGAAAATTAAGAAGTCAAATTCCTCAAAGTAAGCCACCAAGTAGACAAATTATATATTTTTTATGTATTCAAATAATATGGAAAATTTAATAGAAAAATAGATATCTCCTTATTAAATTGAAGATATATCGCTTAGTTTTTTTGTAATTGCATTGTCATAAAATTATAAAATTTATTTAAGTATATTTTCATTTAATCTAATTTTAGGTGAAAATCATGTGATATCTTGAACTAGTGGCAACCATGGAATACAGGCAATGCTTTTCCATCCTGCTCCTATTATTGGTAGTCTCGAGTTCTCAAAACTGTTCCATTAAAGATGGCATTGAAGGTTCCACTTGCATCTGTGATCCAACATCAAGGGGATGGGACTACACATGCTTCGACAATGACCTCTCAGAACCCTTTGAAGTTAAGTACGAAGTGGAACTTTCCTTAACTTTTCAATGTGGAGCATATGACCCTCAATTATCAATATTCCATCAGGTAATATTTGATGGGGTTAAAAATATCGTTTTCCAGTCGTGCCCATTGCCAAATTCCTCCTTCAGTGAAATCATCCCTTACAGCGAGAATGACCCAGTGGAACAGATCAAAATCGTAAGAAAACGAGGCAGCAAATCTTTAACCCCTGAATTGTTTGGAAACTTCTCTACCAATTTAAAACGACTAATACTTAGTAATAACAACATTGATTCCATCCAAGAAAATCTATTTGACAACTTTACATCCCTAAGGACTCTAGATCTGTCTGATAATAAGCTGAGCTCTTTACCAGCGGGGCTATTTTCCAACTTAGAAAATCTCATGTTCTTGGAAATTACAAATAATGTGTTGGAAAGTTTACCAGAGGGCATTTTCGATAACTTGCTTAATCTTGAAAGACTGTTCTTATATAAAAACAAATTAAGAGAGTTGCCTCCTGATATTTTCAAAAATTTGTTAAATCTTCAAGTGTTAGATCTTTCAAACAATCATTTAACGGTTTTGCCGAATGGGTTAATACATGGATTAACCCAATTGATTTCTGTTAGACTATACGCTAATTGGTTAGTAGAGATATCTGAAGATTTATTTAACACCTCCTATAATCTTAAAGAGGTTGATCTTAAGTTAAACAAATTCATGGAGCCATTACCGGAAGAGTTGTTTTTTGGTTTGCCGCAACTCGAAACTATCGTTATCAGCGATTGTAATTTATCTAAAATACACGAAAATTTCTTTTCTCAGTGTCCGAACCTAACTAGTTTGAACCTTGGAAGAAACCGATTAAGTAGCCTTCCTGAAAATGTTTTTCTAAACAACCCATTGTTGAGAGAACTAGTCTTAAATTTCAATAGCCTAGAAGAATTCCCTATCTCTCTGTTCCCTAACCAAATGCATTTAGAAGATTTGCGCGCTTTTCAGAATAAATTAACAAATATACCAGATGGATTGTTCAAACGAGCTAGAAAGGTAAAAATATTACAGCTAGGGGAAAATCGTATTCAGAACGCTAGTCAAAGCATGTTTAGAGACCTGCCCTATCTAGAAGAATTGAGTTTAAATAAAAACAACCTAACTCATTTCCAGTTAGACGATAATGAGTACATAAAAAAGATCGATTTGTCTTTCAACAATTTATCGGAAATGCCTTATATTCAATGGACAAGACATTTAAAAATAGAGGAATTTAATTTGAGTAATAACAAACTAACCTTCTTAACAATACCTCTAGTTTACCCAACTAAGACATCTCCAACTTTAAACTTTGCCAATAACAATATAAAGACAGTGGATGCCGTACTCGTATCAAATTACGATAAAACTCTCAAAGAGCTGCCTCCAAAGGATTATGAAAGTTATGTAGAGACAGTGGTTGATTTGACCAGTAATCCTTTCACATGTGACTGCAATAATTATAACCTTTTCCAGTATTTCAAGCACAGTAGTGGGTTACCGAAGAAATCTGTGCGATTTACTTCAGTTCAAAATTTAGTCTGCTCCGAACCTAAGAATTTAGCTGGAAAACCGATGATGTCTCTTTCACCTTCACAGTTCACTTGTGAGCTTCCTGAACAGTGTTCCTTCCCATGCCATTGCTACACTAGGGCTCAAGATAATGCAAATATTGTGAATTGCTCTTACCATAACCTCAAACAACTCCCGACGCAGATACCAAACAATACTAATATTCTTTATTTCAGTAACAATATGCTTCGAACTATGGATGACTTAAACCGAAGCATTTGGGAAAATCTTACCGAGCTTTACTTAGATAACAATGGAATTTCGAGTTTGGATGAGTGGAGTGTACCCTCAAAACTCTCGAACCTGTCTCTTGAAGGGAATCACATTAAACATTTGCCATCTTCACTAATGAAATTCATTTCAGAAAGGGAACATTTTCAAATCACATTGAGTAAAAATCCTTGGATATGTAACTGTTCGACAATAAGTTTTAAGAAGTGGTTGTCTGATAACTACATATCCGTGCGAGACGTGAAAAGAGTCATTTGTGCCAATCGATTGAAAGTGAACGGAAGTCTCGTTCGCACACCTATTGTCACCACTCCCGATGACATTATATGCCCCATTGACGATTGGCCTTATAAGCTTCATCTCATAACTGTGACTGTGATTTGTGTCGTTCTTGCATTACTGCTGTTCATCGTGTCAGTGTTGTACTATCGCAACAAGCAAGTTGTCATTGCTTACGTTTACATACACATGCACAACGTGTTCACTTGTTTCTTCAGTGAAGAGGACATGGATGAGGACAAAGTGTTCGACGCTTTCGTGTCCTACAGCAGTTTGGACAAAGAGGTGGCTGTCAGATTGGTGGAAGAACTTGAAGAGAGGGACAAACGTTTTAAACTATGCATTGCCGATCGGAACTGGATAGCGGGGAACCAGATAAGTTGGAATATCTTCAACTCGGTTTACAACAGCAAAAGAACTATCTTGGTGATTTCCAAGGCATTTTTAGAAAGCATGTGGTTTCAGGTTGAATTTCGCACGGCTTACTGTCAGATGCTTGAGGATAAAATTGATAGACTCATAATAATCGTTAAAGGTGAGTTACCACCTAAAGAGACAATGGACAAAGATCTCCAATACCTCTTATCTACCAAAACCTACCTGGTTTGGGAAGAGAAGTGGTTTTGGGAGAAACTGAAATACGCCATGCCTCATAAGCGAAGGCAGGCATTGCCAAATGACGTGCTAGCGCTAAAAGACAGACCAGCTAGTGAAAAAATAAGGGCTGTGGACAATCAGATAGCGATTTTATCTTCTGGAGGCAATAAAACTACTGATAAAGTGCATGAAGTTATTCAAAACCATACAAACGCAGCAATGACTATGGTAAAAAAAGATACACCGAATAGAAAATGAGATTTTCGAGGAGAAAAAAAAGGAATCTTGTTCATAATTTTCATGACTTAAATGTTATTCCATTCATTTTTTTGAATATTTGCCAAAATCTTAAGAAAATTTGTGCAATGTCATGCTTTTTTATTACCTTATTGAAATATATTTATATGTTTGTGTTCATTTTAAAAATCAATCGAGTTTATGAGATGGTGCTTTCATAGCTAGTTTTCGTGTTATATTTTCATTTTCCATGATATCAAGCCTTTTATATAATAATTGTAGTTTTGCATGCCTTTCCCACGAATTCCATTCTTTATCATTTGTATAAATATTATTGTTTAGAAATTCCAGACTCATTCAAGTGTGTGTTGCGGTAACAATATTCTGAGTGAAGAAAATATTAATTTTCAATGGTGTTAATTATGTTTAATTGATTTTCAATACGTGTGTGATAAGTATTTCATTGATAAAAAAGTAATTTTATTCTTTGAATTAGCTCATTCTGCTTCAGAACTAGTCAAAGTGAATATATCAAGAAATATCATCACTTAGTTCATTGTCCAATATATTAAAATAAAAACATTACTTACTTCATTTGTAAAAATTGTTCATTTAACTCTTTAATGAAACCAAAAATCCCTATGCATACAAGGTTTCCAACAAGATTAAAAAATCTGGGAAAAATCTGGATAATTTCCTTTAAGAAAATTATACATAGCATTTAAATAATATAGTTATTTGCCAAAATTAAATCACGTCATATAGATGATACCAAAGAATCTGCATCACTAAATAAACCAGGGCATTAAAAATAGACATGAGTCAGACCTTTCTTAAAATATCTTTAATTTGTAGTAGTTTTTCAAAGAAATAGTATAAATAGTGTGCTGCGACTTAATAAAACCCAACTAATGTTTTCCTAACGTAAACAGCTATTTTCTTGGTTCCATCAGTTATTTATTAGGTATTTATAACGCATTTTTTTATATAACCTATTCTAATTTAGTATTGATAACTATTGGAGTAATAATTTCTTTCAAAGTAACTATATGCACGGTAAGAGGACATTTGATTTCGCTTAAGTTTCTGTTTAGCAATTAAGCAGGTCTAGTGCTGTAGTTTCAATCATTATTGATAGAAACGGAAAATCAAAAGGAAAAAAAATTACTCATACATGCTCATAATAAACTTATGATGCTAAATACTAAAATTCATGCCCCTTGCAATATATATAGTATTATACTTTAATTTTAACCGAAATATTAATATTTTTACTCTATGTCTACATTTAATACATAGTACTATTTAACAAGCTTTTAACCTTAAATCCCCATATTATACCCAACAATTACTGGGAATATATCTAAAGGTATAAATATTAATAAACTTTTTTATTTCTTTAACTCTATAATTATAAGAAAATTGACTAGAAAAATGTGGAAACTTAAGTGTTATTCACGGCTTTTCTTTAAGAGATATCATACTGTGTATATGTGTCTTGTTGTAATACTTCACTTTATGTAATCCTCGTTTTTTTCCCGTGATGTGTAACCAAGTTAAGCCGCACAATGTGAGTTATTCGGCTGGACCGAGATACTACAGATGTTTAATGAATGAAAATAATGAATGCATTTTTTACTCATTCTTTGTACTTGTTTTTAAAAATTATATTAATATGAGACTAATAGACAAACAAAAAATACGTCGTAGTTGAATCAAAAAAGTATTTCAAATTTCAACATATTTTGGTTGAAGTGTGAATGCTTTTTTGTTTTCTTTTTTTTAAAGTAAAAGAAGAGATAATTATAGAAAAAATAAATTTTACATACTTTACAAAAAGTGACTCGTCAGTTTGAAGAAGGGAATACATATGCCCAAAAACGGCAAAATGACTTTTTGTGCTCAAAACAATCTCCAAACTTCACTCTACACATGAGTGAGAAGGGGAAAAAAATAACTACCCCTTTAGTCAGATATAAAACCTTTGAATTTGGAGATGTCCATTCATTGTATTTTTTTATTCAATTTGAGATTTAAGTTATTTTGTCTTTCTTTTCTTATTGTTCGTGCTGTTAACTAAGCCAAGACAATTTTTTCATTTAAAAATGTTTTAACCTTTTTTTCTAGTTAATGTTTAACCGCATTAATACTCCATTGACATTCTATTCATGAAACTGCCTTAATTGCTCAGTTTCATAATACTTTTTAATTTTATTTATTTTAATCTTTCTATTTTACACTTTTGTGCTGCGAAGATTTTTTCAGCTGAAATTTCGTAAGTTTGAAAAAGTAAATAAATAAATTTTTTATACTGAACAATATTTTTGAATATAGATACTTATATTTTTTCGATGATCTTTCTCTATTCTAAATACGGTTGTGAATTTCCTGTGGAAATTCGGTAGAACAATGAAAATTCCATTACTTATACAGTTTGTTTATGGATTTATTCCCTTTTTTAAGTTGACAATTACATTGTTATTGAAATTGTTTTCATGAATTGTTTATTGGTCAAATCATATTGTTTTTTATTTTGAGTACCCAGAAAATAGCCGATTGATTTTAATGCCAACGTTGAGCAAACGCGTTTTATCTATTAAACATGCACAAGCTCATACAATCGAACAGAAGGGTGCAATATTTGTTGATTTATGAATCTTAAAGCTTCAATAATTATTTGGTAGTATTTAACGGTACTCATACCATAATTTCTTTTCCGAGACCTGAACCAATCTACTTAACATTTTAGTTAAAACATTTTAGTTCTGAAACTATGTTCAGAAAAAAAATGATGAGCTTTTAACTGTCGGAATCTCAATATCTTCATACATAACATTTTAAATAAAGTTCCTTGCTACCCATCTTCAACATTTGTAACAATTTTCTTTCACATGGCAGTATAGATTTTACACGCACAAATCTCATGATCTATTGTACAAAAATATATTTGATCATTCTTAGTGTGTGATGTGTAAGTATACCTGTACAAAATATCTTTGACTTTATGAATATTGATGACCAATATACATCATTAATCTGTAAATACAAATGTTGGACTTTTAAATAAAGCTGTTTGAAATGCTGAAGACTTTTTATTATTTTTCATCCTTATTTTTTATCAATATAATCAAGTATTTTAACCCCTTCGGACCTGATGTGCGGTATACCGGACATCAACTTTAAACTCTACTAACTTCATTAAAATACTTTAGAATAACACCGATTTTGTTGTAGTTGATGCTCCACATCTGTACTATTGTTCCAGGTTTATTTAAACATAAAATTTGATTACCAATAAGTTCTTTTTAAGGCGCTGAATGTTTTTTTAAAATGGATGTCCGCTATACCGGACATCGTACTGGACGTAAGTAAAAGCTACTTGTGATCGTGTAGTTTGTTTACATGGACGAAACATGTTTTAAACTTACTTACACCTGTATTAATGCAAGTTTTCTCATTTTATTGCTTTATTATATTTAAAAAATAATTTATTTTAGTGATTTTTGATATTTTAAATGCTACTTTTTTCTGTCTGTAATTTCTTTAAATATTATACCAGACACTTCAAAATTTGTGACAGATATATTTATCATCATAGCATACTATGTACCAAAAGAAAATATTTTCATACTAAAATTTCAAAATTCCGACTGAAGGGGTTAACATATAGTTGTTTACCAACTTAATAATACAGTATACTAGTTCTACAACTAAATTTTAAAGACTCTTTTAAAAATTCTATATTAATTAAAAAAACATGATCCTAAGAAAATAAGGTGCCTTTTCAAGTATCTAAAAGAACAGAGAAAGAAGGGTAAGGATAATGGTTCTCCAATATAAATTTAATTTCTATTAATGGCAAGTTTTCAACTTCTTTTAATTGTGTATTTTAAAACCGCGTATCTTTAAATCTACCAGAACAAAATGGCGTGAAAAAGAACTATAACACCTTTTTCAAGTATAAAATACTACAAATAGAAAAACACAAGAAAATACTTAATGTAACAAATTAGATTACGAGTTACCCAGGAGTCGAAGACCCATATGGGTAACCTAAGGGAAATTATTCAATTATAAATTAAATTACGGTAGTAAAAAAATCGAGAGTTATATTTGTGATTTCGTCTCATTTTTTTAAATGAGAAGATTAGGTGCAACATTAAAGGCAATTGCACCAGTTTTTACACAAACACAATTAGGAGTAAAATAATAATCAAATGCAACTCGATACACATCATTACAAGTAAATACAAAAGCTACATATATTATTTCGGGGGTCACCGGTCACCCCCTTAGATAAATAGGGCAAGCCATATCTATAATGTGCCAAATCAATATTTCTTTATTTTTAAAAAATATATTTAAACTCTGTGCTTTCTCAAATATGTTTTTAATCTATATACCAATAAAAAGTAGAAATCGAAGCAAAAACTTCAACGCACATATATATTAATTGTTTTATACGTATATGTTCTAAAGTCTTATTAAAACATATAAAGGGTCGAATCTGGATCATTAGGTATGTTCCCTTACAGATGGAAAATAGTGTGCTAATGATCTTAGATACTGGAGAAAGTGTTGCCATCAACCTCTTAAAAATTAAAACGTGCTCTCTCGCGGAAAAACCTTATCAAATGTTTATTAGATGGTAGCTGATACAAATGGCATTTTCAATGCGTTGATGTTTCAAAAACAACTTTTATAAACTACATTTACTCACAATCACTATTCATGGAAACTTAATCGTTGGAATATATTTGTGTGAGGATTCTTTATTTTTGAATCCTAACAGATCAAGTGAGATAGGAATTGATGTGATGTAGGATACATTTTACAGGTAAGGTAGTTTAATTTGTTGTGAAGTAAAACTGCACAAAATTTAGAAGATCTAAATTAGTGCAATTATATTATTCCCAATATATCGTTACATACTATTCTTATACATAGCAGATTCGTGTTTTTGGTGTGGCGGTAACGATATAATAGTATTTTTATTAAATATTTTACATAAATAACCTGGATGGGATATTTTTACGGTTCCCCTTCTCTAACTCATGTTTCTTCTGCCTTGTATAAAAATAAATAAAATATTAGTCGGAATTAAAGTTTTGTTATTCAATTCTTATTCTTATACGGTTGTAATTAATTCAAAGGCATAATCTGAATTTCACTACAGCATCTACTACCCCCATATACATTTCGATACAATCATAATTAGAACTCAAGCTGTCTTGAATTTATATGCAGGGTCACCACAGTTCACTCTAATAACATGGTCTAATAGTTAATTTTTAAACTGTCTGTTATAGATATGTTTTAAATTATTTTAACTGAAAAATTAGGTAAAAATAAAAAAATATTGTTCATAAACAAACAAGTTTAATACAAAAATTTTATACTTCTACTACAAAATCTGATTGTTTGTACTACTTTGAATTTCGTGATTTTAAAATTTTTTTATTAATCTAAATTGCCAAGTCCACACATTGAAATTCTATGTATAGAATATGTAATATGTATCTAGTAGTTTTGTGTTGCTTTGTAATAAATTTTCTCTAAAACCTTTCGACTTTTATAACTCGCCTAATGTAGTAGAAGCACGGAAATTTAAAATTGTTTAGCCTGCTGGGTTTTGAATATAATATGCTACTAAATATGATTAATAGGACTGGGGGGACAATTGAAATCTTAATTTCGTACATTATAAAATATTTTTGTGAACCAGTGTTATATCTTCTCTTTGAATCCATCCATTCTGCTGTGATGGTAGTTTATTCTGAAATTTAATACCGACATTTAAAAGCGCTTAGGGATTCAATCACATTTTTACCTTACCTTTGCATGCACTAGGTATACTCCGTTTGATAAAGGTATCGCACTGTTTAGAGATAGCTACAGTATTTAGCTTAGTCGTTATCTTTTTGAAGCAATGGACCCAAAATAACATATTATATGTCTACCCTAAAATCCTCCATTCGGTGAAAATTTTCTTTTCTTTTTTATTCTTCTTGTAGCCCATTTATCTTAAAATGAAGCTAGAGAGGGTTTGACCTATAAAGTATTAATACTAATACTATATTTTATTACTATAAATTATTTTATTTTAAGTTGAAATCTTTAACTGCATTTTCTGTAAAACTGTATTTTTGATTATTTAGTTTTCCGATTTTCTATACTTCTAAAAAAAAGTTTTTAAGGTATTGAAATTAAACTTTACTAGCATCCTATATAGTACATGTATAACTATGATCTAAGCCTTTTTTATATAAATATGTATTTTATAAAGATCTGTTTAGTAAAATGGAGGAAATTTTTATTAAAGTAAATTCATGTCTAGCAAAAGGGTTGCTTGGTAAGTTCATTTTCAAAAGAGCAGACAAACTATATCCGAGTTCCTAACACTGACAATACTGTAATTTATTTATTTATTATTCATTTTGACATACTGCGGCCCATCTAAGGGCCAAGCAGGGGGCTACAAAACAAGAAACAATATAAGGAAAATGACATTTGACAATACTGTAATCTATATGTATTTACCAAGTATTTTTAAATAGGTGCATTGTAACTTTTTTTGCCAAGATTTATCGTAAATGCAATTTTTAACTAATAAAAATATCCTAAAATTTGGCCATATTTTCAAAGTTATGTAAATTTTCTCTAAAAAATCAACTAAATTCATTGTTTTGCGTCCCATTGCTATAATTAACGCTCATGGTTTATTAAAATTATGAATATTAAAAAAAAACCCTCAAAGGAATTTTTTCTCTTTAATCCAGTAAATTTATTTCAACTAAATAACATTTAATATTAATATTTGTTTTTAAATAGAAGTTTAAAAAATTGGACCTTTTCAATAAACCTAACTATTTCCAAAAAAAATGTCGTTTTTAAAAGCTTAATTCTATAAAACTTTATAATGAGGATGTACCGTCTCACACTTTGAAACAGATGTGAAAAAGGAATTTCTCAGAATAAAAAATCAAATTGATTTTAAAGTTTAGGATGTCACTTTCCCTTTGAAGACAACCGTATTATTAAATCCCATTCGTCAATTTTTATTTAAGTATTAAGAAAATAAAACTTACTGTAGAAGTTTGAACCTGCTTCAATATTTCGCAAGTAAACACTGTTTAGATTTTTATTTGTACCTTACAAAAAATTAACTTTAATTACAACTACTTCTTGTAATCAAAGTTTTTAACCATTTTAATTTGTTTTGTACATTTTTATGTAAATTGATTTACTATTTCCCCTACCTATGGTGTTATATTCCCATCGAATGAACATTTGATTTAAGTACAGTTTCCTCTTTCCTCATCTTATTTTAAAAATAAGGAACATTGTCATAAGAGGTTTATTAGGATAAAGTAATTTATTTTGTCACAAATAGGATGCTATTCTCAAGTTATAACACAGGTCTGCAATGAAAAAGCTGTTTAAAAGTTTATATGAATTCCCATGTATTTTGGGGTGCTGATAACGAAAAAAAATATTTAAAAAATTCCTAGACGTCAGTATTTTTCACAAATTGCAATTTTCATTTTTCGCAGTTTTGGAACATTTTTAACTTCCTTACTTTAAAAAATTACGATTTGTGAGTTACGAATATACTAGTTTACTAATTCATCAGGATATTATAGAGATTGATAGAAAATATCAGAAAGGTTAATTAGTGCAATAATGACGGATTTTTGTTGTATATATTTCGAAGAGACATTCTTGTTGATTGCTACTCACAAGGGTAAATGGAGTCTCACATGTTTGAAAAATAAGTTTTAATGATTTTAGACTGTGTAAACGAACCCATTTCAGGTATATAATTATTTTCATGTAAAATAAATAATATTAAATTAATTTTTGTATTCTTATTTTTATTTATACAGAGGTATTGACTTATTGTATATAGTTATCAAAATTCTAAGGAAAAATGAAGTTTTAAGGCACAAAAGTAATTTTTGGTCTCTAAGTCACAAAAAACATTAAAAAAGTTACCTTAATACAACATTTGAATAAAATAATTATTTTTCATGTAAACTCTCATTTTTTGTGAAGTATTGCTCTGTTTGTTCAATTTGTTATAAAATGTGATACCTTAAAAATCAAAAGGGGTAATTTCGGCCCACCAAAAGACATCAAAAAATAATTTTTAGGTGAAGTTTGGGTGTAAAAATAATTATTCTACATACTAGTTATGCCTTCATTTTTCTTGAAAAATTGCCTTATTTACTTAAATTGTTTACAAAGAGGATGCCCTATGATAAAACGGAGGTCAGGTTTAGATTCAACACATTAAAAGGCATTAATAATGATTTTAGGGGAAAATTTGTATAAGAAATTTAGTATAATGAGCCCATTTTCCAAAATTTTGATGTATGTACCATTTCGAATAAAACATAAAAAAAAAATGCCAGGATATGTGACGTCCCAAGAAAAAACGGAGGTTAATATCGTATTCAGCACCCCAAAAAACAGAAATATCAGGTGGAATAACCCAAACAACTTTTATAAAGTTTTTTTTTTGCAGACCTCTGTAATCATCTTAACCAAACATTTTTTGCAAACATAAATACTTCATTCAATAAAACTTATCAATACTTCACATCAATTATCATTTGATCTTATTTCAGGTGAAAATGATGTGAGATACTTTACTGGAGGGCAACCATGGAATACTGGCCATTATTTTCCATGATACTTCTTTTTGTGGTTGCATCTAGCACTCATATTTGTTCCATAAAGGATGGCATTGAAGGCTACACTTGCGTCTGTAAAGAAGCATCAAATGGATGGTCATACACTTGCTTCGACAGTCACTTCACATATCCTATTGTCATTACCCTAGAAGTGAATATTTCCTTGACTTTAGAATGTGCAAACTATGACCCTGATTATAAGTCAATATTCAATCAATTAATTTTTGATAGGTTTAAGCATTTAATTTTCAATTCATGCCCCTTTCCAAATACCTCCTTCGGGGAAATCATCAATTACAGACATAATTTCCCTGTGGAACATTTCACAATTACAAGAAAACGAGGCCACAAATCTTTAACTCCTGAATTATTTGGAAACTTCTCTAGCTATTTAAAGGAACTAATTCTTAAGAATAATAACATTCACTCAATCCAAGAAAAAATGTTTGACAGCTTCTCATCTCTACAGATTTTATGGTTGTCTAATAATATGCTGAGCTTTTTACCAGAAAGTATATTTTCAAACTTAGGAAAGCTTTCACTTCTGGATATCACTAATAATGTTTTAGAGAGTTTACCTGAAGGAATTTTTGAAAAGCTTCACAATCTAAAAGAACTATATTTATCTAAAAACAAACTAAGAGAGTTGCCTTCAAATATTTTTAAAAGTTTATTAAACCTCGAACTTTTAGATATTTCAAATAATTATTTAACGGTACTGCCAGATGGTATGATACAAAGTTTAACAAAGTTAATTTCTGTTAAACTGAATGCTAATTCTTTAGTAGAGATATCTAAAGATATATTTAATGCTTCTTTTAATCTTAAAATGGTTAATATGGGGTTAAACAAATTTATAGATCCATTACCAGTTAAACTATTTTTTGGATTGTCCAAACTTGAAAAGATCATGATCAGTGATTGTAATTTATCGATAATATACGAGAATTTCTTCTCTCAGTGTCCAAACCTAACTTATATAAACCTTGAAAGAAACAAATTAGTGAGGCTTCCTGAAAATGTTTTTAAAAATAACCCTGCGCTAAAAGAATTGAACCTTAATTTCAATGATATCAAAGAACTTCAATCTAATCTATTTCCTAACCAAAAGCATTTAGAGGAGTTGAGTTTTTTTCGGAATAAATTAATTAGGATACCGGATGAAATATTTAAGAGAGCCAGAAATATAAAAGTATTACAGCTAGGGGAAAATCGTATTCAGAACGCTAGTCAAAGCATGTTTAGAGACCTACCCTATCTAGAAAAATTGAGCTTAAATAAGAACAACCTAACTCATTTCCAGTTAGATGATAATGAGTACATAAAAAAGATCGATTTGTCTTTCAATAATTTATCGGAAATGCCTTTTATTAAATGGTCAAGACATTCAAAAATAGAGGAGTTTAATTTGAGCAATAACAAACTTAAATTCTTAAGTATTCCTTCAATAAAACCAACTAAGAGGTCTCCTATTTTGAATTTTTCTAATAACAAAATACAAAGAGTATATGCTAGCGTATCAATTTACGATGAAAAACCAAGGAAACCAGAAAATACAGTTCAAAAAGATTATTTCAGCTATGCTGAGATAAGTGTTGATTTGAGAAGCAATCCTTTCGTATGTGACTGTAACAATTACAGATTTTTTGATTTATACAAAAACAGTAGCGGGTTCCAGAAGAAAAAATCTGTTAATTTATTATCTGTTGATAAGTTAGTCTGTTCTGAACCTCATAATTTAGTTGGGAGATCCATGATGTCTCTTTCCCCTTCACAATTTACTTGTGAAATTTTGGATCAGTGCCCTTTTCCATGCCATTGTTATATTAGAGCCCAGGATAACGCTAATATTGTTAACTGTTCTTACCTTCACTTTAAACACCTCCCAACTCGAGCTCCAAACAACACCAGTATCCTCTATTTCAATAACAATAGGCTTCAAAGTGTAGCAGATTTCAACGTAAGCATTTGGGAAAATCTTACGGAACTTTATTTAGATAATAACAGAATTAAGAGTTTGGAAAAATTTAGGGCACCCTCAAATTTAACCAAACTATCCCTTGAAGGCAATCTCATTACACATTTGCCATCTTCACTAATGGACTTCATTTCAGGATCTTTGTATTTTGAAATAACACTCATTAAAAATCCTTGGACATGTAACTGCACGACATTACGTTTTAAGAAGTGGTTGTCTGACAATTACATATCCGTCAGAGACGTGAAAGAAGTCATATGCGCTGATCCACTAAAAGTGAATGGAACCATCGCTCCCTCATCAGTCGTCACCACTCCCGATGATATTTTATGCCCTGTCGACGATTGGCCGTATAAGCTTCCTCTCATAACCGTGACAATCGTTTGCGTCATTCTTGCATTGCTGTTCATCGTGTCAGTGCTCTACTACCACAACAAGCAAGTTGTCATTGCTTTTGTTTACATACACATGCACAATGTTTTCAATTGCTTCTGCAGCGAAGAGGACATGGATAGGGACAAAGTGTTTGACGCTTTCGTGTCCTGTAGCAGTTCCGACCGAGAGGTGGCTTTTAGGATAGTAAAAGAACTGGAAGAGGATGCCAAACGTTTCAAATTATGCATTGCTGAACGAGACTTTATACCAGGCCACGAGATAGTTTGTAACATATTACATGCTGTGTACAGTAGCAAAAGAACTATCCTGGTGATTTCCAAGACATTCTTGAAAAGTAAATGGTTCCGGGCGGAATTTCGCACGGCTTATTGCCAGATGCTTGAAGATAAAATTAATAGAATTATTATAATCGTTAAGGGTGAATTACCACCGAAGGAGACGATGGACAAAGATCTCCAGTACCTTCTATCTACCAAAACCTACTTGGTTTGGGAAGAGAAGTGGTTTTGGGAGAAGTTGAAATACGCCATGCCTCATAAGCGAAGGCAGGCATTGTCAAATGACGTGCTAGCGCTAAAAGACAGACCAGCTAGTGAAAAAATAAAGGCTGTGGACAATCAAATTTTTGTATTATCTTCTGGGGTTAATAAAACTACTGATAAAATTCATGAAGTTATTCAAAACCATACAAGCACTGTAATAGCCAATGGAAGAAAAGATACGCTAATTAAGATGTAAGGGTTTTTTATAAGAAAAGGCTGGTGTATAATTTTTGTAGTTTTACTTTACTTTATAATTTTATTAAAAGTTTTCAGAAAGTTTTTCAAAATTCATCTGTTTACTTTCTGAAATTTTTTATAAAATGTTTTATTTGTTTGTTTTTGTTTTAAGGTTTAATTTCTTTTTCAAATTATATTTTTAGGCATTTGTTAAGGTTATTTTCCTATTTACTACAGACTTACAAAGTTTCTTTAGAAGCCCAACCTTTGAAGCACTGCCCTGTATTGTATAAAAAAATTCCAATAAATATTCCTAAGTGTGTTCTTTCTTTTTTTGTACAAGCAGATAAAACATTGTTCTTCTACTTCTCTTGTTCCAAGTAATTCTTTACAGTAAAGAAAATTTTCTGTAATCTCTATTGCATAGATAAATCTAAAAATGCACATAATATTTAAATGTTTAATGTCTAAGCTGTTAACTTGTCTACTTAAAATAAAAAACTGATATTTATTCAACTTATCACACACATAAGATTTATTTTTCTATTTCTTGATAATCTTGACCATCTTTTCTATTTCTTCCCATAGTTTTTCAAAAGCTTTGTAAGCTATAAGTTCAACTAAAAACTGATTTTTTTATACAACTTATCATCAAGAGTGTTTTTCTTTCATAATTTTTATTTTTTAAGTTCTTGAAAAGCCTCTTGGGATCAAGGCCATCGTTCGTCAGCGCTAAGGACGCTTTTGCTCCCTACGATTTTTAGTGAGGATCCTAAAAAGCAAGAGAGAGCACGCCATGGAGCACTTGACACAGTCTCTAACGAGGATGCAGAAGAGCAAAATAGTCCCCGAATGAGGCATCCCCTATGATCTTATGGGTTGGTTTAGAGTTTTACAACAAGTTACAACCTACAAGCCTTGATATAAAATAAGTTTAAAAATAGTGGAAAAGGGGGTACATTAAATTAAAAAAAAAATTGGACGTAAAAAATATGTGGGCAGTATAGAAATCCAAGTAAAAAGGGGGTCTGGGGGGTCCTCTCCCAGAAAATTTATGGAAATTTGAACCTTAAAAACAGCATTTTAACTCGTTTTTATCCACTTAAGTTTTTATCCACTTAGTCCGACTTTCGAAGAGGAGGCTGGGCCACTTTAACCCCCCTTATATAAGCCTCTGGCCCATTGCATGGTACTGGGGGATTCCCCCTAAACTTTTTAAGTTTAATAAGCAAAAAAGTGTTTTTCAGACACTTTTGATGGGTATAGACGTCTTCTGTTGAGTGGCTAATCATAATTATAACGCCTAAAATATAAGGTCTAAAAAGTTTTAGGTCAGGCCCAATGGGGGGCCTCCCCTCGGTTACACTCCTGAATAAGATCTTCTATCTTGTCATCATAGAAAACGACAGTTTTTGAATTTTAGCATGCCAAAGAGTGTTCTGAAACTACTTTCACGGATTTTTTCTCGGGGGGGGGGAGCGGTTGCCCCCTCCGCCCTCCTTTTATCCATCCCGGCATGTGTGAAAAAATAATATTTCTAAAATGTAGTGTTCGGCAACTAGTGGTCAAAAAATAGTTAACTACCAACTACTAACTAGTCTGGGAAAATCTAGTAGCAACTAGTAGTTAACTATTTTTTTCTGGGACTAGTTACAACTAGTAGTTAACTGTTTCCCAAAGTAGTTAACTACTAGTTAACTAGTCTATTTAATATTAATTTCATAACCTATTTTTTGCCCAAATTCTAATACTACATCTTTCTGATCTATATCACAAAAAACGCGCAAAAAGGGCCTTTAATTCTGGTTATGGTATTTTGAGTACTCTATCATCTTAATTAAATTTGTTACAGCACAATTTTTTCTATATTTTGATAAAAAATTTTAATAAGAATTTTTTTGAAAGTAGTTGAAATTTTGAAAGTAGTTTCAACTAGTAGTTATTAAAAAAAGTAGTTAAACTAATAGTTGAACTAGTTTAAGCCAAAAGTAGTTAAACTACTAGTTAACTACTAGTTGATCAGTAGTTAACTTCTAGTTGCAACTAGTTCTAGTTAACTAGTGCCGAACATTACTAAAATGGCACTTTAATAAACCCAGAATACTTTTGGAGCAATCACCAGATTAGATTTGAGGTGTTTTTTAAATTCCAGTTCTAGTCAAAAGATGGCGCTGTTTGTATTTAGAAAATAACTAAAACATGTAGATGAATATTATAAAAATTTTAAATTTGTATCTATTAGCTAAAATAGAACTCCTGAACACGAAACAATATTTAAAAAGTAATTTTTAATTATTAATAAACACTTAGAATGTTGTTTTGGGGTTCAAATATATATCAAATTCCTTAAAAAGTTATAGGATTCCTATTTAGATTAGGCCAACAAAAACATCTTAAAAAATTAAACTGCTTTTATTTTATTTTATTAATACTATTAATTATTTTTAAAATTTTTAATTATTTACATATTAATTAAGAGTAGGTATTAGGATTTATTTAGCTGGTGTTAAAAGGTAAAAAATGATGATACAATTCATTATTTTTAAATACATTTGAATTATGGTATTGCATTTTACGAGATTACTTTTGCAAATAAAATTTCCCCTTATTAAACATTGTAATCGTTTAGAAAAATATATTCTTTCATTCATTCCCCAAATTCCCTCTCTTTCTAATTCATTGCAATTCTTAATCCTGATTTATTTTATTTATGTTCGAAAATTTGTATTAAATTAGCAGCGTTCTGTATAGATGGCAGCACGTCAATCTGTCTAAAGCAGGTGTTATCAACTTTTTCCGGAAGCGTGCCACTGTTTTGGAAACAAAAATTATGCGTTCCACTTACAACTTTTTCCCCCCCAAAAGTAAGGGGTACTTCCTCGAAAAATGCTTGGAACTCTGTCTCATAAAACAGAAGAGAATCATGCAAATAATAAAGCTATGTAAAAAAACTGGCTCTAAATTAATTAAAAAAAATAAAATAATTGGTGTGGAGAGTCTACTATCTTTCAGGCAGAATGCACAAGAGTCCGTTCAAATGTTACATAAGCATCTAAGAGGGGAAGTGTAGAAATTTGCTTTTTACTGCTGACTATGTGTGGAGAGGGGGATATGAATAAGGCTTACGCAAAACGGTAATAATACTTTTCAAAAATACCTCGTAACTACAGAAAAAATCTATATAGAACAATTGAAACATTAATGATAATTATAGACGATTGTTTTAATATTTACCACCATCAACCACCTAGGCGAGCAAACCCACAGAGAAATATCCTAACAGAGGGTCCACGAGGCTATTTTCAAATGCGTTACTGATGTGAGGGCGCCACTCCAGAGTCTAAACGTATGCCGGCCGCTTAAATCTCTCGCCAAATTAGAACTCAGCGCATGCGCTAAAAGGTGTTTTCGATCTCCCATAGGCAGCCGGCGAACGATTCAGACTGGATCCAGACGCTAGTGAGTTTAGTGCGATCCCAGGTAACCCAACCTGTAACAAGATGTCATGATTTTCGATTTCCATAATGGCCTATGGCCGTGGACTCTCTGTTCTAGTACAAGCTAGAATTTCTTCATAAGTTTTTATAGCACTATTGCCCATATAACAAGACGAGCGCCTTCTGTAGAAGTGTATGTACAATGTTCGTAATCACGAAACGCTCAATATCCTGGGTTCAAATCCAGGAAGTACACTTCTACTTACGCTTACCAGAAGTAGACTGAAGAAAGTAAGAACACGATGCTTAGATTGCAACCCCAGGCAAAAGGTCCAACAGGTCATAATGCCCTAAATTCTTTAATTCACCCTTTCAGCCCAGCCACCCAGTTTCCAAAGGATCCAATGGCAATCTCGGGTGCCTTATTAGGATAGAAATGGTCAAAGAAAATATGTTGGACCTTTTGTCTGTGGTTACAATCTAGACTCTCGTATTTTTAAGAACTCCTATCCAACGCTGTGCCTTATTCACTGGCTGACCATGTTAACGGCAGCTAAAGAAAGAAAACGACCGGCTTTTTGCTGACCCTGATTGGTCGAATCAGCGGTTACCCCATGTTAACCGCTGGTCAGTTAGTGAATGAGCCGTTAGACACTACTGTAGAGTTCCTGGACACAGTTAAAACTGGTAAGTGTTTTTTTTTTAGTTGTCAATCGGTGTATACCCTAGGGCCTAGGGGGAAAATATAAATAAAGTGTAAATAAAAAACAATAAATGTAAAATAATAAAGTAATAGATAAAGTCGTAAATAAAAAAATATAAATGAATAAGGAATTATTCAAATTTCTGACGTCGAAAATAATTCTTAAATACTAGGGGGCTATCGCCCCATGCTCGCTATCGCTCGCTAACCCCCGGGAACTGCTGACGCAGTTCCCCTAGGATTGCTTCGCAATCCTGTGCTCGCTACGCTCGCTCGCCATACGCTGGTACAGCCTAGCTGAGAATGTGTACTACCTGGATTTGAACCCAGGTTATTGAGCGTTTCGTGATTACGAACATTGTACATACACTCGCCAAAACGTAAACAAAACACAAAACCACAACAAACCAACCGTTGCCAACGGGAGAAAACAAATACCGCCAAATTCGTGAGCCACGTGCGTAAGAGAATTATATATATAGATTTTTTAAGAATGAACCGAGTAAGTTAGTTTGCATACTGAATCAAGATAGCATACTATGCTCAATGAGATAGCATTTCTTCATAAGTTTTTATAGCTCTAATGCCCATATAACAAGATGAGCGCATCTGTAGATATGTATGTACCATGTTCGTAATCACGAAACGCTCAATATCCTGGGTTCAAATCCAGGTAGTACACTTCTACTTACGCTTACCAGAAGTAGACTGAAGAAAGTAAGAACACGATGTTTAGATTTCAACACCAGGCAAAAGATCCAACAGGTCATAATGCCCTAAATTCTTTAATTCACCCTTTCAGTCCCATCCACCCAGTTTCCATAGGATCCAATGGCAATCTCGGGTGCCTTAGGATTGAAATGGTCAAAGAAAATATGTTGGACCTTTTGTCTGTGGTTACAATCTAGACTCTCGTATTTTTAAGAACTCCTATCCAACGCTGTGCCTTATTCACTGGCTGACCATGTTAACGGCAGCTAAAGAAAGAAAACGACCGGCTTTTTGCTGACCCTGATTGGTCGAATCAGCGGTTACCCCATGTTAACCGCTGGTCAGTTAGTGAATGAGCCGTTAGACACTACTGTAGAGTTCCTGGACACAGTTAAAACTGGTAAGTGTTTTTTTTAGTTGTCAATCGGTGTATACCCTAGGGCCTAGGGGGAAAATATAAATAAAGTGTAAATAAAAAACAATAAATGTAAAATAATAAAGTAATAGATAAAGTCGTAAATAAAAAAATATAAATGAATAAGGAATTATTCAAATTTCTGACGTCGAAAATAATTCTTAAATACTAGGGGGCTATCGCCCCATGCTCGCTATCGCTCGCTAACCCCCGGGAACTGCTGACGCAGTTCCCCTAGGATTGCTTCGCAATCCTGTGCTCGCTACGCTCGCTCGCCATACGCTGGTACAGCCTAGCTGAGAATGTGTACTACCTGGATTTGAACCCAGGTTATTGAGCGTTTCGTGATTACGAACATTGTACATACACTCGCCAAAACGTAAACAAAACACAAAACCACAACAAACCAACCGTTGCCAACGGGAGAAAACAAATACCGCCAAATTCGTGAGCCACGTGCGTGAGAGAATGATATATATAGATTTTTTAAGAATGAACCGAGTAAGTTAGTTTGCATACTGAATCAAGATAGCATACTATGCTCAATGAGATAGCATTTCTTCATAAGTTTTTATAGCTCTAATGCCCATATAACAAGATGAGCGCATCTGTAGATATGTATGTACCATGTTCGTAATCACGAAACGCTCAATATCCTGGGTTCAAATCCAGGTAGTATACTTCTACTTACGCTTACCAGAAGTAGACTGAAGAAAGTAAGAACACGATGTTTAGATTTCAACCCCAGGCAAAAGATCCAAAAGGTCATAATGCCCTAAATTCTTTAATTCACCCTTTCAGTCCCAGCCACCCAGTTTCCATAGGATCCAATGGCAATCTCGGGTGCCTTAGGATTGAAATGGTTAAAGAAAATATGTTGGACCTTTTGTCTGTGGTTACAATCTAGACTCTCGTATTTTTAAGAACTCCTATCCAACGCTGCGCCTTATTCACTGGCTGACCATGTTAATGGCAGCTAAAGAAAGAAAACGACCGGCTTCTTGCTGACCCTGATTGGTCGAATCAGCGTTTACCCCATGTTAACCGCTGGTCAGTTAGTGAATGAGCCGTTAGACACTACTGTAGAGTTCCTGGACACAGTTAAAACTGGTAAGTGTTTTTTTTTAGTTGTCAAGCGGTGTATACCCTAGGGCCTAGGGGGAAAATATAAATAAAGTGTAAATAAAAAACAATTAATGTAAAATAATAAAGTCATAGATAAAGTCATAAATAAAAAAATATAAATGAATAAGTAATTATTCAAATTTCTGGCGTCGAAAATAATTCTTGAATATTTTTTAAGAATGAACCGAGTACGTTAGTTTGCATACTGAATCGAGATAGCATACTATGCTCAATGAGATAGCATTTCTTCATAAGTTTTTATAGCTCTAATGCCCATATAACAACCATGTTAACGGCAGCTAAAGAAAGAAAACGACCGGCTTTTTGCTGACCCTGATTGGTCGAATCAGCGGTTACCCCATGTTAACCGCTGGTCAGTTAGTGAATGAGCCGTAAGACACTACTGTAGAGTTCCTGGACACAGTTAAAACTGGTAAGTGTTTTTTTTTAGTTGTCAATCGGTGTATATCCTAGGGTGAAAATATAAATAAAGTATATAAATAAAAAAACAATTAATGTAAAATAATAAAGTAATAGATAAAGTCATAAATAAAATGTATAAATAAATAAGGAATTATTCAAATTTCTGACGGTGAAAATAATTCTTAAATATTTTTTAAGAATGAACCGAGTAAGTTAGCATACTATGCTCTATGAGATAGCATTTCTTCATAAGTTTTTATAGCTCTATTGCCCATATAACAAGACGAGCGCATCTGTAGATATGTATGTATACCATGTTCGTAATCATGAAACGCTCAATATCCTGGGTTCAAATCCAGGTAGTACACTTCTACTTACGCTTACCAGAAGTAGACTGAAAAAAGTAAGAACACGATGTTTAGATTTCAACGCCAGGCAAAAGGTCCAACTGGTCATAATGCCCTAAATTCTTTAATTCACCCTTTCTGTCCCAGCCACCCAGTTTCCATAGGATCCAATGGCAATCTCGGGCGCCTTAGGATTGAAATGGTTAAAGAAAAATGTTGGACGTTTGCCTGTGGTTACAATCTAGACTCTCGTATTTTTAAGAACTCCTATCCAACGCTGCGCCTTATTCTCTGGCTGACCATGTTAACGGCAGCTAAAGAAAGAAAACGACCGGCTTTTTGCTGACTCTGATTGGTCGAATCAGCGGTTACCCCATGTTAACCGCTGGTCAGTTAGTGAATGAGCCGTTAGACACTACTGTAGAGTTCCTGGACACAGTTAAAACTGGTAAGTGTTTTTTTTCAGTTGTCAATCGGTGTATACCCTAGGGGGAAAATATAAATAGTCACTATTGTAGAGTTCCTGGACACAGTTAAAACTGGTAAGTGTTTTTTTTTAGTTGTCAATCGGTGTACACCCTAGGGCCTAGGGGGAAAATATAAATAACGTATAAATAAAAAAATAATTAATGTAAAATAATAAATAAAGTAATAGATAAAATCATAAATTAAAAATACAGTGGGTGGCCATTGAATTAGGGACACTACTGAAATTTTTATAATTTCAGTATTAAACTATTTTTAAGCATATAAATTAACTTTAATTATGTTTATTTTGTTTTTTATTGATTCTGGCATCTATGTATATAATTCTCTTACGTGGCTCACTAATTTGGCGGTATTTGTTTTCTCCTGTTGGCAACGGTTGGTTTGTTGTGGTTTTGTGCTTTGTTTACGTTTTGGCGATCAGATGTACAATGTTCGTGGGGACGGGATGGCCTGTTCGGTTTGCTCCTCTGCCTTTCACGCCAGCAGTCTGCGCACTGCCCCGTCGTGAGTTCGATTCTCACCTCGCCCCTGGGTGTATTTTCCTTCTTTGTGCCAGTAAAAATTCTGTTGTGTCTGTCTTACTTGACGAAGGTGTATAAGCGGATCCTTGAGATCAAGCACACATACCGGAAAATATATGTAACCAAAAAACCAAACCAAACCAAACAATGTTCGTAATCACGAAACGCTCAATAACCTGAGTTCAAATCCAGGTAGTACACTTCTACGTGCGCTTACCAGAAGTAGACTGAAGAAATTAAAAACACGATGTTTAGATTACAACCTTTTTTTTCTTGTCGGCAAGTGTCTCCAAACAGTTTTATAAATTCATGCTCTTCTTATTGTTGTTATAAAAAAAAATCATTTGTTGTGGTCATTGTAAGTGTTGTGAAATCATTTGTTGTGAACCAATTAGTTGTATTTGCTGTACTCTGTTGCTGCCGTAAACTCTATTTATTTTAACCAATAAATTTAGTTGGTAATGAATCTCAGCTAGGCTGTACCAGCGTATGGCGAGCGAGCGTAGCGAGCACAGGATTGGGAAGCAATCCTAGGGGAACTGCGTCAGCAGTTCCCGGGGGTTGGCGAGAGATTGCGAGCAGGGGGCGATAGCCCCCTAGTTATTTTATAAGAGTTTTATGAGTGGCAACACTAGATAATTGTTTTATTTCCGAAATTAAGTGATTTTTTCGAATCTGGAATAAATTTGCTGAAAATTACTAATAAAGATAAGTTAAAAAAATAAGTTTGAAATATTCTAAGCACGTTTTTCTTGTCCAAAAAATGTATAGAGAACATGCCCCGAAACGTAGAAGCAGTAATTTCAGCAAAAGGTGGTATTACAAAATACTGAGATTTTTCACATCAAATTTCTATTTTACCTACATTTATTCCAAATAAAAAAAAATATTAATTTTACAAAATAGTTCTGCTGTATTTATTATCCTAAGAACACCCCCTTGTAAATAAAAAATACCCATGAGGTTTAAAATAAATAAGCAGTCGTTAAACTTGAAAAAACTGAAATCCGAGAAGTGTCCCTAATTCAATGGCCACCCACTGTATATATAAATGAAATAAGAAATTATTTTAATTTCTGGCGTCGAAAATAATTCTTAAATATTTTTTAAGAATGAACCGAGCAAGTTAGCACACTCTGCTCTATGAGATAGCATTTCTTCATAAGTTTTTATAGCTCTATTGCCCATATAACAAGACGAGCGCATCTGTAGATATGTATGTACCATGTTCGTAATCACGAAACGCTCAATATCCTGGGTTCAAATCCAGATAGTACACTTCTACTTACGCTTACCAGAAGTAGACTGAAAAAAGTAAGAACACGATGTTTAGATTTCAACCTCAAGCAAAAGGTTCAACAGGTCATAATGCCCTAAATTCTTTAATTCACCCTTTCTGTCCCAGCCACCCAGTTTCTATAGGATCCAATGGCAATCTCGGGCGCCTTAGGATTGAAATGGTCAAAGAAAATATGTTGGACCTTTTGCCTGTGGTTACAATCTAGACTCTCGTATTTTTAAGAACTCCTATCCAACGCTGCGCCTTATTCACTGGCTGACTATGTTAACGGCAGCTAAAGAAAGAAAACGACCGGCTTTTTGCTGACCCTGATTGGTCGAATCAGCGGTTACCCCATGTTAACCGCTGGTCAGTTAGTGAATGAGCCGTTAGACACTACTGTAGAGTTCCTGGACACAGTTAAAAGTGGTAAGTGTTTTTTTTTACTTGTCAATCGGTGTACACCCTAGGGCCTAGGGGGAAAATATAAATAACGTATAAATAAAAAATAATTAATTTAAAATAATAAATAAAGTAATAGATAAAATCATAAATTTAGGATATATATAAATGAAATAAGAAATTATTTAAATTTCTGACTTCGAAAATAATTCTTAAATATTTTTTAAGAATGAACCGAGTAAGTTAGTTTGCATACTGAATCGAGATAGTATACTATGCTCTATGAGATAGCATTTCTTCATAAGTTTTATAGCTCTATTTCCCATATAACAAGTGGAGCTCCTTCTGGAGAAATGCATGTAGAATGTTCGTAATCATGAAACTCTCAATATCCTGGGTTCAAATCCAGGTTGTACACTTCTACTTACGCTTATCAAAAGTAGGCTGAAGGAAAGTAAGAACACGAGAATCTAGATTGCATAAGGCAAAAGGTCCAACATCGCTACGCGCATGCGTTGTTTATATTCACATCTATTTTGCGCTATATAATAAGCAAAAAATGTATGACTTTTGCCTGTGGTTGCAATCTAGACACTCTCGTGTAGTAAGAACTCCTATAAGCTCCCTTCACTGCTTGCGCCTTATTCACTGGCTGACCATGTTAATCAGCAGCTAAAGAAAGAGATGACCGGCTTTTTGCTGACCCTGTTTGGTCGAAGGATTCGACCAATCTGAACCAATCAGGGTCAGGGGCTAACCGATGGTTAACCGCTGGACAGTTAGCAGTGAATATCGAATGTACTCTTGCGGAATGTAGCAAGGACTTTGTGAATGTCTTGTAGCAAGTTTGCAATAGCGCTTTGAACGGTGTTATCAGTGAGTTCCTGGAAACAGTTCGAAATGGTAAGAGTTTTTGCAAAGGAGAGGAGCTCGGCCACTTCCTTGGTGGCCCTGTGGGGAATCTAGGATTCCCCTCTGTATTTTTTTATTTACTTTTAACTATTAATCTTTGTTAGCTTATTCTAAAAATATTTTCGTTTCTTTACAATAAATGTGTACCCTGGGGGGAAGTTGGTAAGGTGGAGGTGACAAAGGCTTGCGGTTATTAAAAATAATTAATAAAATAAAAAAAAACTTTACATAAACCCCCTTTTTAAAAGTAACTAAATCGGGAAAGGGACTACGGTGAGGAAGAGTTTCCAGATTATTAACCTTTATCACACCCTGAAAGAGAATGTGTCAGGTTAGTTATCCAAAAGAAGGCAATCGTGTCTATACTCTAATATCAGTAGAACAGTTTCTTACCCAGGAGACTGCCCAGTAGGGTGGCCCGCCACTTTTCTATTGAAAAAAAAAAACCAAATTGTTATGAAATTGCCGCGGCACCCCCTCAATTTTTTAGACCTACTTAGAAAACTATTCAGGCAAAGTTTGGACTCTGTACCTTAATGAGAAAGCGATGACCAAGAGGAGTGAAAAAGTCCAAATTCGAAGATTTTATACAAAACAACTAAAAAACCAAAGATCAAACCCTCTCATTTTTTTCATGATTTTTATAAGAAACTACTAACGTTATAGATATAATGTTCCAAGTTTTGGATTTTCATCACCATTATTTTGGTTGTAGTAATTTTTTAATGTCCAAAGAACTCCTGTAAAGGGGTTTTTCCTGCATGTTTAAACAGCTAATAACTCTAGAACTATACAACTTAAAAACATGAAATAAGGCTCATTTTTTTAGTAATTTTACTTTCTTTGATTTGGTGTGCATCATAACCACCTTTTTCAAAAATTAAAAAAAATGAGAAAAAAAAATTTAATACAAATTTTTTTTGAAACATTTTTATTAAGAAATTTCAAAGCTTTAAACATTTCTATCCAATTTCAAGTTGATAATAAGATTTAATCATGTAGAAAAAAAAAATAAAAACCCTAAAAAACTTCAAATAATACAAAAAGAGCTATTAATTAACATGGGAAATTCCTCTCCTCTTGGTAATCGACTTCTAATTCGAATACAGAGTTGAAATTTTGGCTGTAAGCTTCTATTAGCTAGAGGGTAATAACTAATAGACTATAAATTTAGATTTGAACTTTTTTTTTCAAAGTTTTACTTGTGGCAGTCGGGCTACAGAAGTAAAAATATTTTCCTCCAAAGTGGTAAAAATAACAGAAATAAATTCTAGTGTAGATCTTTTTTGTGGTAATGACTTGTTTTTTTATTTATTTTGTGAATTTGTAAAACAAAATACGCAAGTTGGACATTTTGTTATGCTTCTCATCGAAATTTGTAGTGTTTTTAAAACACGAAGAAGAAGAGTAAAATTAGTACCAAGTTTTGAGATTAAAGCAGTGAATTTGAACTTTCTTTTTTTTTCTTCAGATTAATTATCATGAGTGATGCACCAATTTTTCTATCCGTAGGTATCAAAACTACATAAATCTTTTGAATAACTAAATTTTTTAATAGTAGGTACGTTTCTTAGTATCCTTTAGTAGTTCTTTTTATGATTAGAAAGTTATTTTTCGCTACGTAGGGAAATAAAAAAACTCCGATTAAGATTTTTCGTCCCAGTCGACTCTTTTTCAACCTAATTGAGAGTTCAACAAACCATTTGACTAAACACAAAGACAGCTATGAATGTCTCTTGAGATTACTTCGAAAATCTCTCTTTATCAACTTCTTTTAAATTGAAACAAATGCTCCCTATTTGATGGGACAGACACTCGGGGCCAATTTAATTAGGATTAAATACGTGTTGTATTTTAATTTCTCTGATCTTATTTGATTATATCATTTAACATATTACCGTTCACTAAAAGATGATGGAAATTAAATTAAGAGCTCCCAGCGACATCTAAATAATTTTATTATAATGAGAGATCTGAATGATTGCATTTTATTTTGTTGAGTATATGAACGCTTATCAATTAATCTCTATAAGTTGCAATGCGGTGAATTGAATCATCAATGCGGCTCATGAACTTTTAAAGAAAAGTGTAAACATGTTTTTTATACATACTTAGGATTAAATTAATTTTTTTCTCTCTAATTAGAAAAAATAAAGTATCGAAGTACTGAGGCATGTTCGTTAGAATATTTTTTAAAAGATGAATTCATTAATTCTAAAACAGTGTTATTTAGTCGTTTTAAATATCAAAAACACACAAAAAATTTCTCTATCTGTTCAGATGTTTCTTCAAAACCAATTAATCAAATGTTAGTAATGCATGATGACTGATAAAATTTCATTAATTTCCGAGTGTATAACGAAAAATTAATGGAAAACTCATATCGCATCCCGTAGAAACGTAGAAATGAGGAGTTTTCGGACATTTATCATTTTAGAACCCCTTCTTTTTTTTAAATTAAATAGATTTTCTCCTTCCCTGTAGAACAGGCCTGCACAACTTTAACTGCGATGTTGGCCAAATTTTGCTGCTTTGACTTGCGTGGGCTGAAAATCGAGCAAAATCAATGAAAATTTTCTATTGATTTTTCATGACATTAAAAGGTATTACAAACAGTTAAATAGTGCAACAGAGTAGGGATAAAAGGGAATCATGTGTAATGTGTTTAAAACTTATTTCAAGTTCTTACATTGTAATTTTAGTAATTTTATTTATTTTGATGGTTTTAGTAAATAGTATTTTAAAATTGCCTCTTCATTAAAAATTAGCAGAAAAACAGTTCGGCATTTTCCTTAAGTGAATTCTTTTAAAAACATTAAGTAATTTATTTTTCAATCAAATTTTTCCTTTACATATTTTAAAATTAGTCGAGACTAGCCGGGCCGCGTAATTCCAATTCCCACATGGACAAGGAACAAGTGCTTTATAAGCGAGCGGAGGAACGGGGGAAAAAAAAGAAGAACCGCTTGCTTTTTCGATTTTCGCCCCCTTCTTTCGGACTGTTAAGCATCGCAATGAAATGCTCAAATGCAAAATACGGTAAAGATTTTATGTAGGTCATTGTTGGAGGCCAACGGATAGCGAATAAATTGTTAACTGCAGATGGATTAAGTTTCTTCACGATCGTTCGCACACAGCTAGAACGGAAGGAAACATTCGCACTAACTTCTATCTAATAAAGGTGGTGTTAAAATAATTATCAAAATAGTATTCAATCGATACAACCTTTTCATTGGATCTATTGGATTTATTAATAATTTGTATCGTGATTATTCTTTAATAAGCTCTGATCAATAATTACTTCAGAAAAAATTAAAATTAACAGGCTCTTAATGATCACTGAAGGAATTTAATAATACAGTTTATAACATTCCACGCGATTATTTGAACAGTATAAAAACATAAACCTCCAAATTCAAAGCAAATACCTATTTATTTCTTTTCAAACACAATATGAAAATACCACAAAATTCTAATGAAAATATCCCAAAATTCTAACGAAAATACCGCAAAATTAAAAAAATAATAAAAATTAAACATTGTTCGAGTTTCTAATGGTTGTTTGCATTTGGTAAATTGTTGTGTCCAGCTAATGCCAAATTTCGTGAGTAATTATTTTGAAAACTGCATCAGTATTTTGTCTGAATTCAAATTTATCCGCCATAATTTCATCATGCGAGCAAAAATGACTACGACAGAGATAGCAGACGAAATCAACGAAAGAATTAAAAAAAATAAAGCCCGCGCGCTGAGGAGAAACGCGATCAGATTGGAAGATTGCCAATGGTTGTTCCTTGTCCATGTGGGAATTAGAATTACGCAGCCGGGCCGCAAAATACGGATAGGCGGGTCACATGCGACCAGTGAGCCGTATGTTGTGCAGGCCTACTGTAGAAGATAAGAGAAAATATTAAGAAGAATAAGGATAAAGGGATTTAGTAGGTTGGTAGATTGGGGGTTTAATGGACCTAGTTTATAAGGAGGAAACAAATATTGAAATGTCATTACCATGGCGACTTTGACATAATGCTAGTGGATATTCCATTACGATTTCTAGATTCTTAAATTTCGAAAATAGTTATTGCAAGTATCATGCCAAAGTACCGTTTCTTTCAAGTTTATAGTTTTCTCTATCCCCTTTTACATTTTATACATCCCCCCTTTTCCTTGTTTATGATCTAAATATTTCCCTTTTATGGCTACTCTATTCCGTTCAGTATTCAATTGAGTTCAATTCTGGAGAATTCCCCAGAACCTATCTGCAGAGGGCTGTCGGGCGCAGTGGTCAGCAGCAGCAGCAGCGGTGGCGGCGAAAGGCCAGCCTTAACGAAGCAATGAAGATGCATTCGGTCGGCGGGAAAAAAGCGGCTGAATATTTGAAGAAGGGCTAGACTTCATCTGGCCCTCTGCATCATTGATACTCAAGGCAGCCTTCTAATCAATTGGATTCTCTGACTAGGGACAGCCGGTCACGTGCCTCTCCCCTTTTGCGGAGCCCTTCCCCGGACGGATGGATGGCCCTTATTCAGATGCACACGCCTCCCGCCAACTTTGGCGACCAATCTCCCGGCATCACAGGTGGCACAAAAACACCGGCCAACATCGTTCTGTCGATGTTGGGGGATTTCGAAAGGACCCCTATGAAATATCGGCCAATATCGATTGCATTGACCAGTACTGGTTTGACATGACTTTGACATTGCTTTTATCAAAAGTGAGGCAATATAATCTTACTTTGTTATTTTCCCAGGTTTATTTCATAGTAGTTTTACATAGAATATGTTAAAATCGTTTTTAAAATTACGAATCCCACAAATATCCAACTTTTATTTAAGTTACTTTATTATTTATTTAAGACTTTAAATTAACGGTATTGGGGCCAATGTTGTTACCACTCTAACCAATGTTTTTCTGTGTTACCTAAGGTTTGCTGGAACCAGTAGCATAGCCAAGGGGGATATTTCGCGATATATACCCAGCGAAACTTGAATATTTTTCTTATTTGACCACATGAAAAAGGACTAAAACAACTCCATATTCTCCCGGAATATCCAATATCATCCATCCAAAACTTTTCTGGAGACGCCAATAGTCAGAATTCCAATTGATACAAAAACGTTTCTAAAATATATTTTTAAACAAACAAAAAAAGACTAAATAGGTAAGGAAGAGATGTATTTTTTATTAAATTGCAATTTTATTAACCTGATTGGTTCCCAATCAGTAGTTCTCAAAGCATAAGGGGTTCGAAAGATATTTTATTACAGACTATACTCATATGTGTGTTGTTCTAAGTTTTACAATTTCCAATCACACAAAAATAGCTAATAGATAAATTTATGTGCTAACCAATATAAATTTACTTTTACGAATGCAAATAATTTAGTAACTTGGTATAGTATTCAGTTAGTAATTTGACAATACTAATTTGGTTTATTCACGAATATTTCTCTCATTCTTATCAAAATGCCACCTTAAGTAAATTAGCATAATAAAGGTGTTAATTAACTACGGATTCGTTGAAGCATTGGAATCAGTACTTTATCCCGAATTCAAAATGAGGAGAGTGATAATTATCACTAATTCCTGTTAATATAACAATGAATTTAAAATATCATGAACTTATTAAAATATCATGAATTTATTAAAATATAACGTTTTAGAATTTTCATCATTAAAGTAATTGAAACTAAATCCGCTAATTTAACCAATTTAATCAAAAGTTTTCAGTTTGAGTAAGTTAAAACTAGTTATAAATTCTGCTGTTAGTTTTGATGTCTAGGGACACACACGACTTTATAATTTATATTTTCTCTTCTGTAGTGCTCTCTGTTTTGATTTCCCAAAGTTACATTTGTCACAATTTTTGCACACTTTATGATTGTTGTAAATTGTTGTAAATTATTAATTATGAAGTACATATAACATGGTAGCCCCTTTCTGTATGCTGGACATGCAGTGCCAAATTTTCAAATTCAGACCCTGCATACTATCATTTACGTATAACAAATAAATATTTAAAGTGTAAATTTATTAATTTATTGACCACTTAACCAAAATACGAAGAGGATATTTAACCTCCTTTAAGTTTTTCTGTAACAGTTTATATAAACAGCCATTGAAGCCTACTTGCACTAAAAGTGTACAAACTAAACAACCCACTCAAAAAAAAACTTCTCAAACTTGCCAACAGTTTGAATACAGTACACTTTGAAAAGTGAAAAACTCGCAACCAACTTGAAAGCCCAGTTCGATCCTATTTGAGTCAGTAAGTGTTCAAAGGGTTCTTAAGCGCGGGCGCCGGAAAGAATTCCTATCTAGCCCAAAAGTATTGAAAGCGAGAAAAGGCAGGAGTAAGTAGTTCTGCTAAGGTAGTTCGCCAAGTACAGCAACCCAGGTACTAAATTCCTTAATGGTGCAAGACTGTTTGGTGGAGTCCGGCCTTGGCCATTAGGAAAGTATTCGAGTTGAGTGCTTGTAAAAGCTTCCCGAAAAAGCGCCAACTAATAGGGCATCTCAATCCGACTGAGATGTTTTTCCACGCCACTCCGAATCGGCTTTCCGTTTAATTCCCTCATCTTCTATTCTCAGACTGCGATTTTTCAAAGACGTTGCGCTCAATAAGAGATGAGCGGGATATGGAGATGAAGGCTGTCAACTTTTCTAGAAATAGATTGCGCGCCGCTCTGCTCGGGGGGAGCGTGCTTCCCTTCCAAATGGAATTTCAAATGGAATTTTCCGAACAACACCGATTTCGAATGCAGCCAGCGCTAATGCAAAGGGTGTCCCGGCAACAGATCACTCAGAAGGACCTGAGAACATTCCTCACAAAGAACGGATTAAATGAGAGTTTACACCACAAGGCAGTTAGGCCATATTTACACGATACCATTAGCTAGCATGCCAGTGGTCACGGGGTTGCTGCCACACATATAAGAGTTTCTCAACCTTTGCACATCGATGCTTACAACCTGTCAAAAAGTGGTTCGTTTAATTTTTTTTCAATTACCTTTAAAAATAATTTTGAAAGAAATTGGAGAAAATTAAATGTCCAATAAATTACTGAATCGAATAGGCGAATGACTCTCTTTGAGTTTAAATTTTATTATTTTATATTTCCACAAGGAAAGATGTGCCAGTGAATCGAAATCTTCATATTTGCTGGACCGTCCAGTAGCTAGAACGATTCTTAATCCAGTTAATGTTTATACGGTGCAATCACTGGCATGCCTTGAATGGAAAGATCTACTTGCACGCCAACAAGCCTCGTGTAAATTGGACATTAAACCCAACTTACTCGATACCAGCTATTGCATGCCAAGCAAGTCGATGATGTGTCGATGATGCAAGCTCTACCATGCTTTGCTTATTTCTCTATAAAATACAAAGAAAGTACTGTCATCATTCTTCTATAACTCATGATTGTTTTGCTCTAATCAGCATTTAAATATCTTAATACTTTGGCATTCTCTCTCCTGTACTGCAATGCTCTTCTGGAGCACCGACTGGCATCGTGTACATTGGACCGTATAAAAACTTGTGACTTGATTTGTTTTAATGAAGAATGAGCTGACGAGCTTTTTTGGAGATAGGACTATCAAAACATGCAAATACGTCCAAATCTCATGTACAGGGTGGTCATAAAATAAACGATCGCCTCGCCGGTGTGTAAAAAGCCCTGCTATATTCGCATGCGTGTGGACTTGATTTTTGCTATTTTTGGAAAAGGCAATAAAATAAAAACTGGGGATAGAACCCAGGGTTTGAAAATGGTTGCTAACATGCTAACATGTTGCCTATCCCCCAGTTGAGTAAAAACACTTAGAAGTAGTAAATATTATTCAAATAAAGTGGGGTGACCCTAGGTATACAAAATTTCGTCTATGTTTTCATTTTAAAATTTCGAATGTGGAAACAACATTGATATAGTATATTCAACCTTTTATAACACATCCTTATTTACTTGTCAAATTTTGGAAATCAAATAAATTAAAGTTAAAAAAATATTTTGATAGGTAATTCATACTTTTAAACTATTCACTTAGAATATAGGTACAAACTTTTTTTAACTAATCAAAAAATTAAAAATTTAAGTGATAAAAAATAAATCAATATTATAATAATTATCTAAATGTTATGCAACTATAATTTTGAAAGCAAGCTACACTATTTTAATTTCATGATCAGAATTTATCAACATTAATTTGCATAATTTCACGTTACATAAAAACAACAAAACTCTACAATATTTATGACATCCGCATCTGTTTAACCAATGCCTTTTTAAGGATACAGACGTCCACACCACGTCTAATTCGAGCCTGTTCTGCAACATTACATGTAACGATAACGACGATTTAAACAGCCAATAAAACTTTGCATGTAAGATCTTTTTAAAGTGTTTGTAAAAAAGTTTCGGCATTTGTAATAAGCAGGCGCACCTCTCGTTTTGCATCCAATTTGACATAATTGAGCGGGCATTGCACATAATATATACGTATCCCGGCTCACGTAATTATGGGGCCCGAGAGGTTGCACACACCCTGTAACGGAGATAGGCGGACTCTTGTATCCTTGACGAAGAATGTCATTATTCGAACCTTCACCTTGCCAGAGATTGAAAATCGATGGCCTTCAACGAGTGAAATGAAATCTTCACTCCTGACCAATTGTATCAAAATGTGACAGCTTTTTGCCTTTTCAGTTCTTGATGGATATCAACACGTGAGGCAAGGTGCGTTTAGTTACGCGCTGTCGAAGGTATGTGCAGTAGGTTACCAAACTAGTGCAGGCTCTCAAAGAACCTTATAAATTGATGCGTTGAAAATAAATTTATTCTGGGCCATTTTTTTTCAGTTCATGATAGATATTGAAACTTAATGCAATGTTACAGTTACAGGTTACATGATGTGTTTAGTTTCGTGCTATCGAAGGTATATTTGCCAAATTAATAATAATTTGGACACAAATAGAAACTCACAAATTGAACAATTAGCAATAAAATGAATTGAATCTTTAATCTTCCCTCTTGGCTACACTCTTCTTTTAGCGTCTTTTTATCACGATTTACGTACCGAAACTCCTCCTAGCAACCCAACAGGCTTTCTGTTTACGCAATTTTTCCTTGCACTTAGTGACGTCATATGGTCAGGAAACGTTGCAGTCTAGTATAGTTTATGGCATTTATTAAATGGTAATGCAATGTAACGCGATGAGTGAATGTCCTTTCAAAGGTATTTGCAGTAGTTTGCCATTTTATAATACACGAATAACCTTTGAAACTTATAAATTAAAGAAGTAATAAAAATAAGTTTAAAACTAATACAATCTTTTCCAAGTGTGTCAAAATGTGACAGCTTTTTGCCTTTTCAGTTATGGATAGATCTCAACACGTAATACAATGAATGATACACGATGTTTTTAGATTATTTATACGCTTTCAAGGGTATGTACAGTTATTAGGTTCCCAAATTATTGCGGACACTCATAGAAGCTTAAAAACTGTAAAGTAGTAGTAATAAAATGGAGTTCTCTTGTTAAATTCTTCTTCTCTTGTTAAATTGTATCAAAATGTGAGTCTTCAAACTTTGTTCTGTATGTCAGAGTGCATTTTAACTAATAGTTTGTAACCATATAATGTATTAAGAAATATTTTTCTCGTTTTAATGAAAGAACATCTATTCGTACGTGAAAACTTTCTAGTTCCTACACTAAACTTGCAGCTTGAATTCGTAATAGAATAGATAACTCAGAAAACTTTTCAGAATAAGATTGTTTCCATTGAATTAATAACATACACGTGTAATTAACATAACAAAATGTCTCTCTTAAAGGGTAAAACCGACTTTTAATTAGCATAATACAAGTTAGAAATGGATAAATGGGTGTTGGACTGTATTTCTAATAGGCAAGTAATGATAGGTATTAAAGTTAGGTGGAGATGTCCACATTACCATCAAATATCAGTTGAACAATGAGCTATTTATGACAGACTGGGATCAATCTGGAAAGATAACCGAGTCACACCCCAGGTTATTCTTTCATTTCGAGTGCGAGTGCCAGCGATGATGACTTCTGGCACGGTATCTCACACGCTATGCAAGCCAAGTTGGGGAATCGGCGGTTAACTGTTAGATACACGGATTTTCATTATTTATAATATATTTTATTATTAATTATTTATAATAAGCATCGCCAAAGGAAACCGTTGGTAAAGAAAAGAGACATATCACTAAATCATTCTTTATTTTAAATCTTTTTAAATGCCCTCTTTAAAATGTATAGAAGAATTAAAATGGATACATTTTTAGAGACGGTCTTCACAGAGTTAGTACCAGAACAGAGAGTCCATTCATAGGAGATAATGGAAATCGAAAAAAAATTGGGTATTCCTTGTGATAGGGGCCCTGGTGGCGCTGAGATAGTATCTACTACTCATGAAGCTTATGGATCGCTTGTCACGTCACTAGAGGCGGAGAAAAAGAAGCCCAATCTTCGAATTGTCTAATTTCTAATACTTCTCTGAAAGTGAAAGATTGAATTAACACGTCTCAGCCAATCACAATTGTGACCACCAAGTTGTACTGCCTACCCCTCTGTCAATCACAGACATTTGCCGTGTCTCTACCATGAGATGGCATTTGACAAAAAAAAGCATTTGGGACCCTCTGTCCGGCTTTTTATCTGTAGTAAACTTAAAATGGAATTTTATTTCTTTTAGGGTTCATACGAAACGTTTAAAACACAATAGTTGAACAGGAGTTCAGCTGAGGTAGTAACTGGGTACTTTTCTGTTACTTTATAGTTCACCACCTATCATATCCAGGTCTACATAATGGGTACTACAACACAACACCCTACAATAGTGGGGTTCAAATAAGTGTCTATTAAAGTGAATATAATTTTTGAAACAAATTGTATTTAATTGCTTTCAATTTTAATATTGTGATTTCCAAACATGGAGGAAAAACACAGCGACACGAATTTTAAAAATCGGGTGAAGGATTTTCACCATAAAAAGAACATACACGATTATTGTGGGGCATGAGGATAACCTTTGAACACTATCTGTTCAACTCGATTGATTTAGTTGTAATAAAAAAAGAGCAAAACGGCTATAAATCATTTTACTTTCCATCTCTCTGAATATCAAGCACTGAAGCGATAGATATCCCATTCGAACATCCCATCGAAAAGTATTGTGACAGAAAAAGTAGATTATCGGGGGTTCTTGAAAATGAAAGTGTTTTACATCCTTGTTGATTCTAGAGAAGAAACGCTTGAATTGCCCTGTTAAAAAAACCGAGCCTAAATAGCCACCTCTATCTTCAAAAAACATAGATTAAGTACTCGAATGACTTTAACGTTAGACACGCTATCTGCTATAGACTGTTACAAATGATCCACGCATTGTAACTCGGAGATCAGTAATTGAAGCAACTATGTCCGTTTATGATAAATAAGACATTTGAAGACTCTTTCTTGCTTCAACGAGCAAGGGTGATTCCAATCATTTCAACGGAAGGTTACAAAAACTATTGATTCGAAGGTAATTTGGCACTGAGCGAGCTATCAGACCTTTTTATGGATTTGGACAGAGAAACGTGTTGCTACTGAAGAAATGATGAAGCTGCATGGAACATCACGCCAATGTATACAGTAGGCATCACAGTTTTGTGTTGTGATGTTCAGAGATATTTTTAACTCCTCTAAGTAAGAGTCACTCCTTGAAAATCGGAATCACTCTTGGATTGGAGTACTGGAAAAACTGGACAGGAGTAATTTCACTCTTTGAATTTTTCACAAAGGGTTTAGCTTAACCTTCAGCCACGGCATCCTAGTTATCATACATTTTAATTGTATTTTCACACAGCCATAGTATTTTTTTTTCATTTATTGTTCTGATGATTAGGGAGTTTGATTGATTGAAATCAAAAATAGCATCCTCATTTTTTTTTCAATTTCATTTTGTCCATTACAAAGTAAGCGTTTTTAATAGAAATTTTGTCTCTGTATATGTAGTATATGCTATTTCCGTATTTCACTCCTTAGAATTGAATTTCACTTCTCCTAAAAAATCCAAGGAGTATTTTTACTCCTCCAAAAAAATCATAGGAATAACACTGGTGATGCTATTGAACATCCTAAGAATAACAGATCAACAATTTCATAAGTGTAGAAAAATATTTAAATTAGTTACAATAGTGTCCAAAATGAGAATTTTTTAAGAAAGGTTATTTCTCATAAATTCAATAGAAGACTTAAATTTTTTATTAAACTTTTTTTTTAAAGATTTCAATTTGTTGGGAAGATAATTGGGTTTTGTAAAAAGATAATAAGAAAATTAAACCTTATTTGGGAGCACCCCTCATCTGTGTAGAATACCTTTTTATTTATTTGAACTAAAAGATCCGTCAAAAAACTGGGCATTGCATAAGTTTTATAGTTAAAACACCATATTTATCCGAAAATAATTCAACAATTTTAAAAAATAAAGTAGGATAACTAAAATACAGGGTTTGAAAATAATTAAAATAATTCAAAATAACTACAAAAGATGTATATTATAACTCGCGTTTCAAATTAAACTATTTTTTCTTAATATCATTTATATATTCTTTATTGATACCATCACATTTTTTTCTATCTCCTTTGGTGTAATTTTTGTCGATTTCTCTTTTTATGTGTCTTTTAAATGTTTTTATTTTTGTACGTTTTGTTCAATAATATTTTTTATATTTTATTTATAAAAATAACATCATGTTTTTATGCATAGTATAACAATGCAACCTGTTTAAAAATGCTTTTCCAAAAAGGTTGTCAAATCTGTCCAATTTTGGGTCCTTTGGGAACTGTCCATCCTATTCTGATGCTCCCAAAATCTAGAAAAATTTAAATTTTTGGCATCCTTACACAACTTCTGGCATTGAACCTTAAGTTAAGTATATTAAAACAAATAAATCAATACCAAATCCCATGAATTTGTAGAGCAAAGTATCGCCCAACCTACCATGTTGACAAGAACTTAGTTATCCAATTGATATAAAGTTCCCCTACAAAAAAAACTACACACTATATCAACGTCAAGTAAAAACCAACACATTCCCCCCTGAACCTATTCATTTGAGAGCTGACCATTTAATCCGGTTGATAGATACCAACTCTTCGTGAAATCTTATAATAAATTCAAATTACTACCTTTTAGAGAACCTATCCACAAGGTTTCTCATTCCATCTCTCAAAACGGAGCGGAGCCGATTGTCTGCAATACATGATGGATCGGCTGGATGATTGTGGACTTGTGAACATTAAAAGGTGTTCCGACACGATGCTCGCCCTCTCTGTGATAGTTAAACATGGTTCGAAGGGATTCATTTTATTTGCTATAATCATCGCTTCAAATGGTAGTGTCTTTCTTTCAAAAGAAAGAGCTGGAGATAACGTTTCATGGTTTGTTGACTGCCAAGTACACTTTTGAAACATCTGTTTAGCAGGGGACTATCCAAACATTTACTTGCCGTTTGCTTCCAGTTCCCCCTGTTATTACACGCTTCGCTTGCTAAGGGTCGACACGCCGAATGGTGTTGGGAAATGAAAGGTCTCGGCGTAACCCGGTTGGGAGGATGTGTGTTAAGGGAGATGCGGAGAGGGTTTTTTTTTTTTCATCACTTGATACGCTGAAGTGTCTCCAAGTACTTTTGAGGATTTTTTTTAATGAAGAAGACTCCAGTATTGCGCGATTTCATAATACGCGGAACATTGTAATCGCGTTATACCGTATATAAAGACGCGAGAAAATATTTAACGGTTGTTTGTAACGCTGGATAACGTTTTTTACTTGTACAAAAATTTGAGTATCATAGCTGTCCAATTTACAACCGTTCAATTTTACTTTGATAAAAATTGATTCTGAAATAATAAAGCCTTTTTTGATTCAGAAAAAAATACTCCTTTTAACTTACGATTCGAGTCATTAAAATACATTTTAAAATAAATAGGATTTTTTATTTTGGTAAAATTGAAAGAACTAACACGAATTACTGAATACATTTTCTAGAATTGAAGGGGTTTTCCTTTGATAGACAAAACATTCCTGGGTGGAAAAACTTATGTTTGCAGTTTAAACAGGGTTTTTTATAAAAGCTAAATCAGTGGAAATTTTTGATACTTGTTAACACAAAAAAAAGAACTGCTTTTTTGAAAACCATTGGCCCCTCTTCCTAAGAATAGCTATGATTTAGAAGATGATTTAGGACGATAAAGATGGCTGAACAGTTACGAAAAACAACACGCAATATTTCAATTCCTTTTTGTTCCCACCAATGATTAAGCTGGGAAAAAATTCTTTCACTTCGGGGTTTATCCTAAGGTTCGCAGTCCCTTTTGTGTAGGCTAGAATCTACCTAACCAGTGATTTACAAATTCGTACCTACTTCTCTCCTCAAACTATTTTGACTCTACTTCGGTAAAAAAATATATAAAAGCTATAGTGAGAGACTAACGGCCGTATTTACCGCTAACCTGATCGGCGGTTAACCGGCAGTCAAACTTCTGATTGGTAGTTAAAGAAGGAAAACTAGTTTTCCGCCAATCAGAGGTTTGCCGTTAGAGAGAGAGTGTGTGAGAGTGAGAGTAGAGAATGAAGAGAAGTAAACACAGTATGATGGAGAGAAAAAGGGTTGAGGAAGATTGGAGAGAGAGTTGAGGTTAAGAAAGATTGTACTAGAGCAGGGGTTCTCAATTTGTTTTCACCGCGGCACCCTTGGCAGGCTAAAAAAATTTCGAGGCACCCCTAAAATGTTTGATTGAGGGATGGGCAGAATCTATACTAGATTTTTAAGTCAATGGTCAAATACTCTACTCACCTAAACGTATTTTCTTAAAAGTACTTGGAACTATGAGTACTCTAAACCGGAGCATCGATATAAAAAAAATTGATTTATTTCGTCTTATAATAGGAGTATCCATAAGGGCCGACTTCAGTAAAATATTGAGGGGGCCCAATATTAGACTAATATTAAGAACATAAAATTGAAAGAAATGCAACCATAAAGTTTTACGAGGCACAGTTTTAAAAAAAATAAATTTCTATCACATGTATGTATAAATATTCAAATTTAGCCTTATTTTTAAGGTTTTAATTATTATTGTATTTTTAATCGATTAAAATGTAATTTCTGACAGTATTTGTTAATAGAGGGCATCTAAAACAGCACGGCGATTTTAGCAGAACATAATTGAAAAAAAAATCTGCAATGAACTTAATTTTAAAATAGGCAATATTATACTATGGTAATTAAATTCGAAACCAGCCTCTTGTTAGCATGTTTCTTGTTATCCTTAAGCTAATTAAATTACTAATTAATTATATCATAAGGGTATATTATAATCATCCTTTTTTCCAATTCTGATTTTCATCGAAAATGTTTCAATTTAAAGGATGAAAGTTATAAAAACTCTATAGAGTGTTTTCAGGTGACGTCACAACCGGTTATTTTCTTTTAACTGTGTACCTTCTGTAGGGCTTTTAACTGTGTCTAAGGCCGTTGTTTATCTGTTGCTAAGGCGGTTTTTAGGTATGGGGTCACGTGATTGAAAATGCTCCAATAGAAGAATTCCACGGCCAGTCATTTTCTGTAACTGTTAACCTCTGTAGGGCAAAAAACTGTAACATTTTCTGTTGCTAAGGCCGTTGTTAGGTCCGAGTCATGTGATTGAAAATGCTCTATACATTGATATAAATTTAAAAAAAAAAAGAGAATTATGTATTTATCATCATTTTTTGAATTAGCTAAAAATTACTTCAAGGATATACCACAGTTTTTTAAAAAAGGTCTTAACAACTAATAAAAACTCCAAAAATATAACATATTCTGAAAGGAAAACTAAATGAAATTTTGAAAAAAAGGAAGGGAGAAATAAAGATTTAATTTTACATAGTACTTTAAACATAGAATCATAAAAGCATGCTGCATAAACTAGGCTCTCTAGCATAAACGTAGTACGTTTGTGAGTAGGAAGCATTTTTAAATTAAAAGCGTTTAACCCTTTTGGACCGAAATGGGAAAGTTTATAAGTTTCATGACATAAAAATTTATAAACATCCAAGATAATTATTTCGATAAAAATAGAAAGGATTAATTATTGCTCCCTTCACTTTCTCAAATAAATAGCTAAAATCATTTTTACCTTTTGGAAATTTAAAAAAAAAAATATGGATATAAACCAGCAATAGCGCAGTACGATAGCAGGAACAGCACAACGGTCAACAGTGTCAACAGCACCATGACAAAAAACACAACTGACTGACCTTTACAAATGCATAACACCTTCTCCACAAAAACACGTGGGGTACGGTTCCGAATGGGACGCCATAAATAGAAAAAGGGACAATTAAGGGATCATAAAATTTGAGATTGAGCAATATCGGGTATCCAATTTCCTTCCCGCTTTGACAGAAGTTGACGCATCGGCCCATCACCGATTTGCAACCGACCATCCCCCCAAGGAGTTGGTGATGACCGGAATACTTCGTACTGTGCTGTTTTTGTAAAAAGATATTTGGCGTTCCTAGCACTATTTTTTGAATGGAAGGAAAAACGACAGAACATGAAAAAAAAGTAGGATTATTTAAAATTTTGACAACTTTTTGATTATTGGCGCGGCACCCCTGGCATAGGCTCGCGGCACCCCAGGGTGCCGCGGCACCCAATTTGAGAACTGCTGTACTAGAGAAATGATAATTGGGTAGAGATTAAATAAAATGTTTAAAATAAAGGAGAGAGAGAACAAGAGAGTTGTGTTAAAAAGTTGAATGATGAGAAAGATTTGATTGAGAAAGATGAGAAAGGGGAGAAAGGGGATGAGAAAGATTTGAAAAGAGACAATGAAAGGAAAAAGTAAGGAAAGAAAACTGTTAGAGATGTAAAGAAATAGGATAACTAGCAGAGAGAAATATTTTTATTTAGTAAAAGAAAAAATATAATGAGAGAAAGAGAGAAAAAATATTGAGACCGAAAGTTAAATTGAAGACTTAGAAAGAAAGAAATTGGAATTGGAAAAGGAAGAAAAAGAATGAAATAGGAAAAAAAGAGAGAACAGAGAGAAAAATAAGAAAAGTGAAATCAGTCACAGAAAATAATGGGGTTGAAATGAAGAATGATAATATAAGATAGAGAATTAAAGATAGGAAATGGAGAAAAAAAATTAGAGATGAAGAGAAAAAGGATTAGAGATAAATAGAGGATAAAGAATAGGAAATGGAGAATAAAAATAAAATGTACGAGAATGAGAGATTAAGAAGAAGATATATAAAAAGTGTTGAAAAACCAAATATTTCTTAGGTTCGATGCGTCCCTGGCCAACAAAATCACTGGTTCCCAGGATGGTTTCTGCAGTGATATAAACACTGCCCAATTAGAGGCAACGTCTGAACGGCAGATTCCAAAAGGAAATTGACGCATGACCCCTCAGTGAGATTAAAAGTAGGTATTAAGTGTGGGAAACTCCGACGAGCAAAAAAGTGCTCGAAAAACAAAAGCGTCAGACGTTTGAGCAAGCGCAAGCTGCCAGCGGTGCGAAAAGACCTCATCAGAGAACCCCTCGCAGTTCTGCCTCTTTGACTTCGAAATGACACAGTGGCGATCATCAGAAAGCTTTTTTGATGCTCTGAGGAAAGTTCTCGTTTTGTAGCTCGTTGAAGAAATAAAGATATTTTGCCGGGAACGAGCTATTAAATGGGTGGCAAATAAAAGGTGATTTGGAATCGTGTTGCTTTTGAAGCTCCAATTTGGAGCTTGTCAGGAGCGAGTTAAATGTTTGTCTTTTCTGAATAAAAGGTTTTGGGAAATTCTTGTTTTGTAGCTACAATTAGTTTGATATCATAGGGAATGAATTAAACGTTAATTTAGAAGATTTAGATCTAGTTTGCTTTTTATTACCCAAGTAATGGTTTGTCGGGAGTGGAAGTTATCTGATTTCTGAAAGAGAATTAAACAAATTAATACTTCAAAAATCCCTAAAATGAAATTTATGACTTAAATCCAACTTGAACAACTTTCATATGGGCCATCATTAATCTTTAGTGTTACCAATAAAATACTACATTAAAGGGGATAAACCATCACGAGTAATTTAGATCCTTTACAAAAGTTAAAAAATGTTCAATTTTAATATAATTTTGAGTTTTTACTGAATATATCGAAAATTGTGTTAAACATGACCCCCATGTCTTTCATGAGATGGACGCCTATGATATCAACTAACAATATCGATTTCTGGAAGGAAATGTACAATTTTTAATTCAATGTGTCAATCTTTTGAGAGAGCTTAATTAAGATCTTATGATACTTTCAATTAGAAGTGCAGAATTTTAGTCAAGGAGATTGAGGTTATGAAACTTCAGGATGAGGTGTTATCTCCTAATCTTATCACACATAAATAAATTATCAAGAGATATTAAAAAAATTCCACAACTAAACGTTAAGAAATTAAAAACAAGTGGAAGGAAAAAATCAGTTAGGCTGTTGGGGCATCCTCAAGTATGTCTTGAAATTTTAAAGGTTTATTTTTAAAGTTTGAGCATGTGACATTAATCATTAGTGTAAAAACATCTAAAAAACGCTCAAATTTTTTTCGAATGCATAATAGAGGTTTCTAAAAAGAGTATCTGGATATAGAATCATAATCCCTTATCTGATGAATAGAATGGCAATAACATGCTACAATACAAGGTGATTTCATCGTTCATTTCTTTATCTGGCCACAATTCCTTTTATTTTTTGGTTTAGTATTCTTTCCTCTCCTTAAGAGTATTGTTTCTTTTCCGTATTGTTCTTGCTTTTTACTAGTGTATTGTTTCTTTACTGTCGTTTTAAGCTTATGATGATATGAACATAGGGAGATACCTGGGTGTCAATAATTGATTCATAAACAACATTCGCAATTCATTTTTTACAACCTCTTTCCCCAGCTGTATCGTCGATGATAATTTTCTTGTTTTATGTTCTTTTGATGCTCCACGGTTTCGGACATTTTCGAATATGATTTCTTTTCTTTTATTAAAAAAACCCCAAGTAGTAAATATAAAACAAAAACAGTGAAGAGTGGAACAGTGTAGGTTATTCTTTTTACTATCTTAATTGAATAGCAAGTTTTTTTGGGATACTTTATTTTTGACCAAAGAAATATAAGTAATGAAATTCAACTTTTTCCCATCTCATATTTACTACTATTAAACTACAAATTCTACTCTGTTTTAAGTACCAAGTATTTTATTTTCAGCACTTCAAAGAAAGCACTCAAGAAAATGCATTTATGTAAATAAAAAATGGGATTTCATATTACAAAATTCCTTTTCATAAGAAAATATTTTAGATAAAAACATCTAAATTCCAAGAACAATGATAGAACAATACTTTTTTTAATTTCACAACGATTTAATAAGCATCCTTTTTTCTTTTTAAATGGTTTATAATTTTAAAATCGAAGCAAAAAACAAATATAAAGGCATCTTATAAAAGATAGTTATTAGAAAAATTTGTTGAAAGTTTCCTATATAAGGTGATCAAATAGTTTATGAGAGAAACCCACCTGATTTTGAGTCCCTTTTTTTAACCAGAAGTCTCAGTTGCAAATTAAAACAGAACTTAACTTAAAGAGCTGGGCCAATTTCAATGAATGAATATTGGATGAATCCCATATCATAAATAAAATTGTCACAAAACGTATGGTAGTATTATTGTTTTAATTAATAGAGAGCAAACAGCAATCAAGAGTTTGATTTCCATGGCCATCCTCCAGTTTAACCTCTCCATATACTACAATAAATTCCAGAATAGCGTAATCGATCTAATAACGCCGTCGCAATTATTTTTTTCTTTCAATTTCAATAAAAACAATATCGGCAGTATATTCACAACTAACTTGACCTAAGCTTAACCTGGACTTCCTTTTTAGACAATTTTGATCGGATTAAATCTTGTTTCCCTTTTTCAACTACCAATAAGAACTTTTGATTCCAGGTTAACCTTAGGTAACGTTAGTGATGAATACAGCCGTTTTTCTTTGATCAGGGCTCTGGGGAAACACCTCTTACACAATCAGTAAGGGACATGGAAAAGTCAGTCGACCACTTCCAGGTGAGAAACACTGCCGGTGTTCTCCATCGAGAGGAAGGGGGTCCTCTGACCCCTGCGCAATTTGTTTGGCAACGCGCGCCGGTGTGTCGGCAGGGAGCTAACCGCACGCTCTATTAAAAGCCCATATTTCTCGGGGCTATCATTAGGCGGCGATTATTCAATTGAAGGAAGGCAGTGAGGCTCATTCGATTGCAATTTTTCTCCATTAGACTTGTTTTTGCCACCGTGTCCATGGGGGCTGCCCTCTGCCCCAGATAGCACGTATGCTTGCTTCAAGTTTGAGATTTCCTGTAATTTAAGTTGACATGTCAAACTTGCAAAAAAAACCTTACTTCAATTAATTTTCAAGCTGGATGTTTCAAGATGGAAAAAAATCCAACTATTTTCAAACTTGAGAGTTCAAACGAAAAACAAGCTTGACTTTATCAAACTTACTTCGATCATTTTTCAAGCAAGGAAATTCTAGCTTGGTTAATACAATATTTTTCAATCATTAAAGTTGGTTGAAAATACAAGCAAATCACAAGCTTGACTTTATCAAACTTACTTCGATCATTTTTCCAGCAAGGAAATTCTAGCTTGGTTAATAAAATATTTTTCAATCATTAAAGTTGGTTGAAAAAACAAGCAAATCACAAGCTTGAGTTTATCAAATTTACTTCGATCATTTTTCCAGCAAGGAAATTCTAGCTTGGTTAATAAAATAGGTTTCAATCATTAAAGTTGGTTGAAAATACAAGCAAATCACAAGCTTGACTTTATCAAACTTACTTCGATCATTTTTCAAGCAAGGAAATTCTAGCTTGGTTAATAAAATATTTTTCAATAATTAAAGTTGGTTGAAAAAACAAGCAAATCACAAGCTTGAGTTTATCAAATTTACTTCGATCATTTTTCCAGCAAGGAAATTCTAGCTTGGTTAATAAAATATTTTTCAATCATTAAAGTTGGTTGAAAATACAAGCAAATCACAAGCTTGAGTTTATCAAACTTACTTCGATCATTTTTCCAGCAAGGACATTCTAGCTTGGTTAATAAAATATTTTTCAAACATTAAAGCTGGTTGAAAATACAAGCAAATCAAAAGCTTGAGTTTATCAAATTTACTTCGATCATTTTTCCAGCAAGGAATTTCTCGCTTGGTTAATAAAATATTTTTCATTCATTAAAAATGGTTGAAAATACAAGCAAATCACAAGCTTGATTTTATCAAACTTACTTCGATCATTTTTCCAGCAAGGAATTTCTCGCTTGTGTAATAAAATATTTTCCAATCATTAAAATTGGTTGAAAATTTAAGCGAATCACAAGCTTGAGTTAATCAAACTTACTTCGATCATTTTTCCAGCAAGGAATTTCTTGCTTGGGTAATAAAATATTTTCCAATCATTAAAATTGGTTGAAAATTTAAGCAAATCACAAGCTTGAGTTTATCAAACTTACTTCGATCATTTTTCCAGCAAGGACATTCTAGCTTGGTTAATAAAATATTTTTCAAACATTAAAGCTGGTTGAAAATACAAGCAAATCACAAGCTTGAGTTTATCAAATTTACTTCGATCATTTTTCCAGCAAGGGATTTCTTGCTTGTGTAATAAAATATATTCCAATCATTTCAACTGCTTGAAAATTCAAGCGAATCACAAGCTTTAGTTGATCAAACTTAGTTCGATCATTTTTCCAGCAAGGGATTTTTTGCTTGGGTAGTAAAAGTTTTTCAATGATTAAAATTATTTTGAAAGTTCATTAAAAGTTTTTGTTCTAGTTAATATATTGTTTAAAGGATTTCAATACAAAAATGGGAAAATAAGTGTGCCTTTTTAATTGTTCAATAAATAATTGTTGGTTCAGTGTAAACCAAGAATATTAAATATACAAATAAATTTTCATCCTATAAAGATAAAGACTTATGAAATTTTATTATAAACTATCGTTAACTACGTAAAACAATATAATTAAAGATTTGGAGAAAAGTGCATAAAACATCCCTGAAAATTCCATTAAATGTTTCCCCAAAGTTTGTGTTGTTTAGAACTATCTCTGGTCATTGAAAGTTGAAATACTAATGAGATAACGATGAAATATGATACTTTATTTTTAATGAGTAATATTAATTTTCTGTTGACATAAAAACAGTTAGTAATAATTAAAAGCATTTAACAACACGCATGTTAATTACTAGAAGAAAAAAGCTAAAAAAACCCCAACAGGTTTCAGTAGGATAGAAGATTAATAGCATTGATTACATCAATATCATGGTGGTTGATTGAGACGAAGAGGATATTTATTGCAACAAATATTTAATTTTGGTATTCTAGAACATATTTTCCTTACGAGAATTCTAATTAAACGGATTCTATTATGTCCGGTGTTTTACCGAAAATCGCCGATAATTCTTATATAAATCGGTTTATTTTTTTAATAATGGTTCAAAAGGTGATTGATTCTTAAAATATACATCGAGATTCATGTCATATCCGATTTTCATGAAAAAATCTTTATAACTTAGTAAGTTATTAGACTTATTAAAAAATATATAGGATCGTTAAAAAACACAAGTCCAATTTTTGCTTAATAAATCGATAAATATTATTTAATTTTTTTATTTTATTTTACTTATGAGTAAAGGACCGTTATGGCAAAGTTTTTCCAGAATTACGGGTTTTCATGGTGATTATGACGTAATTGAGAATTTTCGAAAGCAGCATGGAGCTTACTGGTCTTTGACGCGAATGACTCTGGAATATTTCCCAGATTTGAGTTCTCGGTTTGTTTACTTTTAAAGTTAGATTTTAATGCTTTACATATTTAGAAAGCTTATAAAAAATGATTTTAGGAATTGGAAATTTTGAGGGGAATATATACATATTGCGCTTGTAATTTAGGTTCAAAGAATTTTCGTTTTACTTGAAATTTTTTCCAAATATGGAGATAAATATTTAAGATTTTAACATGTTGTAGTAGACCTTTAGACGAACAAAAATATGTATCGCAATAAGGGGTTGATGAATTAGTTCTGGATTTATAAATTATTCAAGTTTATTACTGTATTTATTATGTATACGGCCCCCTAATTGAAATTGGACCCTGAAAATTTAATAGATTGTTTGAATTCACACCATGAACAACATATTAAAATTTCATGGTCCTAGCTTTATGGGAAGTCCCTTAATTAGCTTAATTACTTGCACATCCGGTGTATTTTAATACTTGGAAAAAATTCCAGTTCAAAAACCTGCCTACCGATTTCGATGAAATTTTACTATGTTGTGGAACTCGAAGAGACGCTTCGTACAGCGTATCTCACTAATGTGGCGTGTGAAATTTATTTATTCCCACAGTTGTCACATGCAGGGCTTAGGCTTAACAGCTCCATGATACATGATGAGGCATGGGCATGCCAGAGAGTAAACAGTTGTCATTTAAAAAGGAAAATTCATTATTTAACAAGTTTGTTCAACTAAAATTAAAAAAAAAATGTTTTCTTTGATATTTAATAACTATTTAAGTGATTTATTACCGAATCTTGGTTGTTTTGATTGGTTTGATTCTTATTCAGTTCATAAAAATTACCTATTTACTCAACGAACTAACATCCTAAATGAAAAAAGAAAATAAAAATTTCAATAACATGGACAGTTTGCTTGAAATAATTGGAAATAATGATAAAAAATACTAATTGTCGGTTTTTTTTGTGTTTAATTTCACCCCACACACAAACCAAGTGAAATGAAGCAAGAAATATTGTTTTGACGGGCGTTAGTTAGGGTTAGCCACTAGCGTCAGCGTGACTAGCGTAATTCAAGTAAGTACAAATATTTGCTTATATTGTTGATGCCCTTTTAAATGCTTTTAAAATATATTTTCTCTTTAAAAGCAAGGGTTTTTATGTTTGCACATTAGAATGTAACAAAAATTAAGAGAGTGATAGATAAATATAGTGCTAGTTGAGATATTTTGAGGGTGTTACACAGGGCCGTAACCAGACTTTTGTTTCGGGGGGGGTTTTGACTCAAATATTTTCTGAGGTACCTCCTTACAAGTACTTTTATATGTTAATTTTTGGATGACAACACTGGATTGAAATTTTGATGCACTAAATTTCAAATTGTATGGACAATATGAATTCCAAGCAAAAGGGGGGTCTGGGGAAAATTTTGGAAATTTGTCCCTCAAAAGAGTGTTTTAGCTCATTTTGAGACCCTATAGATAACTCCCAAAGAGAACCACTCATTATAAGCGGCCGAATTTTCAAGGTAGGTATATTGTCATAAATGGCAAAATGTTGAGGGGGGGTTTGGGTTCCTACTCCAGAAAATTTTTTGAATTTTGCCCCTAAAAGTGGCATTTTAACTCATTTTGAGACACTTTAAGTTGCATCAAAGAGGACCACTCCCTGTAAATCACACAAATTTGAAGGAAAAACCATACTTAGTAGATTTCAAAATTTCGAGGGGGTTTGGGGGTCCTCCCCCAGAAAATTTTTGGAAATAAGTAGGGTTTTGACTCATTTTGAGACCCTTTGGGTTATACCCGAAGAGGATCGCTCCTTGTGAGACATAATTTTCATGAAAAATAGCAGTATAAAAATTGATGTCAGAATTTCGGGGGGGGGGGTTGAACCCCTAAAACCCCCCCTTGGATACGGCCCTGGTGTTACATTTCATTATTTGATAAGTTTCGGCAATTCAGCATATTCTATGCTGCGTCAGCTAATCCAAAAAAACTTCCGAAATCTTCCCAAGATTTTTTGGGTAAGAAATTTGATAAAATTTCCAGACCTGTGCACCATATAACAAGCAGCCTATATAGTAAAGCCTGATTTTAAAGATTCAACTGCTTTAGTTTAACAGACTCCCATTTTTAAGCTCATATTCATTAACCATACTTTTACGTTAGGGGACATCCATAAATTACGTGAGGTCAAAAGGGGGGAGGGGTTTGGAAAAATCTCACCAAGGGGGGTGGGGGGGTCCAGATTTTGGAAAAAACACCTCACGTAATTTATGGATGTCCCATTAGGTGTGCAAAAGTTCAAATCCTTTGTATAAGTACCATTAAATTTAGTGTGTAAAAATACTCCCCATGGGGTAAGGGGGGACCAGGGAAATAATGTTGAGTCAACCCCTAGTCTAGTCACTAGTATTTGCAACATCAAGAGCGAAGGTAAGTATCCTTGCCCCCCCCCTAACATGAAGGTTAAACTTTATATGCCAAGGCCTTTTTCGCCAAGTTCTGTTGTAACAATACAGTCGAGTCCTATGTGATCACATTTGTACAAGATCACAATAACAATATCTAATTGATGATAATAAGCAGTCTATAAAAAAGTGACAAACAGTATAATTCCAGTGTTTGCATTAAAATCAAGACTAGTCCTAATTGGAGTGAATTTCTAGGGTGTATTTTGCAACTTAAACATTGTTAAAGAAAAATATGAAAAAGTGGATCATATTATACTTCACATTAATGACTCATTTTGTATGTTTATGTACTAACTAGCTGTTACGACCCGGCAAAGCCGGGTCTTACAGCTAGGCTAGCCTTTTATGCGAGCTTCGCTCGTTACTACTTCAAGTTCCTATTAATTATACATTAAATAAGAAGTTTAACTTTAATAATTTATTATTGTTGAATTAGAAACCAACTTCCCTAAAAGTAACTTTTTAACCTTTATTAAGTAAACCAACTTTCTTGAAAGATATTTATTTAAAAGCTATTATATTATTTTAAAATTTTAATTACTTTTATTTATTTATTTTTCTGATTATTGCGAGATGGCATCGAGTCAGTGAGTGACGTGGGCTTTTATATTTTTCTGATGATTATGATTATTATTGCGAGATGGCATCATAGTGTGCGAGCGTTCCAGAATCAGTGAGTGACGTGGGCTTTTATATGAGAGATAAAATTGGCCTTCCAACAAGAAAAAGGAGATTTTTAAGGGATTTCACCAAATTTTGATAACATTAAACGATATTCTGATCACATAAAACAATTGAATTAATTTTGCGTTAATTTAAATGGGAGTGATCAGGACTAGACAATTTTGATAACATTAAGCGGAGTCGACTGTACCTTCAAAAAAGTAATGGTTTAATTCCTTTAACTGTCCCATTAAATACTGCCTAATATCACTAAATTTTTATTCTTGTTATTTTAAGGAATTGTATATTTTATTGATTAGAGTTTGCAATTTTACAGAATATTTCTAATTTTTGATGTCTAAAATAGCTTGGTAATATTAAACAGGATATTCAATGAAATTGTACCAAATTATTTTTTATGATCTGTAAATGTGTGAGATTTAAGTGGGCATTCCACATTTTAGATTGCTGTATAAGAGTAATCTTAGTTGGAGGGTGGAGTCTGCGTTGACATAGACTGAGATTGGCCACTACTGACTTCCTGTTCTCGATGGCATCCCGGCGAGCTGCATCTCTTCACCTGACAGCGACTTGGATGTCCTCCTCATTATGTGCCCCCCCCTCCCCGAAGATCCCCTACGCCACTCTTGGATGGAACGCTACACAGCAGCAGGTGGGTGCTCCCTTTCTTCCGATTCATGTATCGGTACTTACGTATTATCCCGTCAACCGTGACGCTTAATCCGAAAACGTTATCAAATCCCATTGACTTAACTACTACTGTGCCACTGAATTAGACGGCCGCTGAACGGTCGACGGAATAATACATAAGTACCCAATCTTACAAAATGAATTTTTGTTTTTATTTACGGGCCTTGCAAAACTCGCTTTCTGAATGGCCCCTGTATTCATTCAGATATTTTTAAATGTTGTCACACCGATACCAGGGATTTCGTGATACCCGTCATGCTGATTTGTCTCGCCCGTCACACAAAAAGTCATACAAAATGATAATTTTAAAACCTTTTAACATTTTACATGTGTTAAGAACTGCAACAATCAGAACTACTGAAACCTTCAAGTATTCAAGTGAAAAAATTGAATCTTGTGTAATAACCATCTTTTTTTGTGACGAGTGTGACAGAAGGAGGATCTAAATTTAAATGCATCAAAAAATGTTTTTTCTTTAAATGTTTTTTCAAAAATTGAGTGTTTTATTGGATAATCAAGGTCAAAAATAGTGACATTATGCTCATACAATGAAAATTCTGCTGCATTTAGTATTTTTTTGGTCAATATGAAAATACCCTATTTTACATACTTGAAAAGTTTTCAAGTAACTTTGAGCCCCCAAAAAATTATCAAATAATAATATTGTTAAAGCTTAGCTCTCTTTAAATCCATCTTGTTCATATCTCTACCTTTAATAATAAATAATTTATAGTATAATTTATAAACCAATTTGCATCAATTTAGCCCTTATGTCCACTTTTTCATGGAATGACCCTAATATTTATGTAAGGCATTAAAAGTGTACTATTTTCAAAAATATCTTCTTGCGTATAAAACAGGGTTCCCACGGTCCTTAAAAGTCCTTGAATTTTGAATATACTCCAGCCGTCTTTCGCTGATTTATCTAAATTTCCTTTCCACATTTAACGGCAATGTTTGAAACCATAAAACTGTGATAACTAACTTAATAACTTAACTTAAGATGATTAACCAAGGTTATCTAAATTATTATCTAAATTTCCTTTCCACATTTAACGGCAATGTTTGAAACCATATAACTGTGATAGTAACACCCTCTACATCGGTTCCACAAGTGAACAAACTAGTTAGAAAATTAAGTTGGAGTCAGTAGGCAGTTTAAAAACACCTCCAATTGCTCTAGAAAGATTATAATTTTTAAATGTCTGCAAAAAAAGGTCCTTGAAAAATTTTGTTGAGGTCCTTAAGTCCTTGATTTTCAATGTTTTTGAAGAGATGAGACATTTTTTCTTTTAAGCCATGTAAGTTGTTCATTGATATTTAGTACTATATTTAAAATAATGTCATTACTGAAAGTTTGGTGCAAAAAATAACTGAAAATTAGAGTTTTTCTTGCATAGTTTTAAAGGGAAGTTAATATTAGGGTGACCATAAGTACCGCTTTTGACGGGTTGTCTGTGGGACATCATGAATTCCAAGATCCACTTCTGCTTATACTGGGTATGCTTATACTTATAACAGGTATGCTCAATAACAATTATACCCTAATATTATAATTGCTCAATAACAATTATAACAGGTATGCTCAAACTCTACACACCCAGATTCCTTGTATGTAGTGCATTAAAAATGCCTACTGAACTATAACTCTACAATGTTTAGTTTTCGATGAAATCACAACAGAAAAGCTACATACTACTCCGAGTAGGGATCATGTAAAAAAATTCACTGGTAAAATGTGATATTGTTAGGTATTATGCATAATTTTCGGATTAATCACAATTACTGTAACATAAATTTGCTAAATTATTTAAGAATTATCATTGTGTACATTCTATTTTGTTTAACAGGTTTTTGACTGGAACCCCCAGGGCCATTGAAACAGGGAAAGGCTACAAAAAGATTGGAATGTAACAGAAGCAAAGCATCTTGCCACCAACTGTCAGGTGTAAACATGATGGAGGCCCTATGCTCCAGTTAATGGAGTGCGAGAGGAATAAATTAAGTAAGTCATTGTATTTTAATTACAGAAACCAATAAAATTAAGAACATTAAAACTGTTATAAAATTTTTGGATACTGGGCTTATATAAAATCAACATTCTAGTAGAATTGATAATCAATTATTTTAGTCTATATCTTTTTGCGCTAAGTGGCTAGGAATGAGAAAATGCAAATTCAGGTAGGGGGTGGGAAATTCGGGTAGCTAGCATGGGCATGAAATTTCTCACTAGCCAAGAGGGTACTTACGTATTATCCCATCGACCATTCAGCGGCTGTCTAATTCAGCGGCACAGCAATAGTAAATCAATGGGATCTGAAAATGTTTTCGGATTAAGCGACACGGTCGACGGGATAATACGTAAGTACCACCAAGAGTAAAAAATCCGATATTCTTGGACGTAGAAATTATAAAAATTTTAAGAAAAAACACTATGGTAAATTGTCATCTGCTTGACCACAAGAGTTAGTGTAACAAATAGGACCATATGGGCTTAATTAAAAGACCTGCCTGTAGCAATGAGCTTCATGAAAGATAAACCACTTCTTAATAAGTAGGGGAAAGTGGGAGATAATGGGACATTTTTTAAAAATAAATGCTAGTAAAAAAAGCATAAAAGCAGTTATTTTTATAATGTTTATGATTTAAACCATTTACATTTAAGTTTTGTTTATAAAAATATTCCTTGAAATGCCTTTTTTATTTACATATGCTACTCTATATATTGAATATGCAAAAATTGTTGTGGATGAAATTTCAGCATTGAACATTTTAATACCACAATGTCTTCTGCAGTGTTTAGTTTCACTAATCCTACTTATTTCTTCACTAATTGGAATTATCATAATAGGGTATGGATAATTCTAGATTTAGTAAAACTTATGGGTTTAAAGTAATTTATTAAAATATTGACTTTGGTAAAAATATTGACTTGGGAACAAAGTATAATAAAAGTCCCTTGTTTTGTTTTTATGAATTTTTTTTTTTAAATTCATTTAGAACTAGATACTTGAATGCATCATAAAAACCACACAATTGATTTTTTAATGCTTTAAAAAGAAACTCTTTATTTTTTTTTAAATATATGAACACCAAATTTGTTTTTAATCCATAAAAAAGACAAGATATTTGAATCTAGGATAAAAAACAGTTGGTTTTTATTTATCAATAAAAAAACCTTTCTTATTATAAAAATGTACATATAACCACTGTCTTTTCCATGCTATAGAAACTTTTTAATGCAGCTAAAAAATCTGATGGTTTATATATAATTTTTACTTTTTAAAACTTAACTAATTTATTAATTAAAATTAATTTTATTTAAGTCACTTGAACTATTTATTCAATGCATTCATAATTGAAATCAATCAGAAATATTTATATTTAAGTGTTAAAGGGAAATTAAAAAAAAAACCGGTTTAAACCAAACCTGAAAAAAAACTTTTTTTTTCAACCCTGCTTAATACATATATAGGAAATTTTTTTTGAAGGATCCTATTTAAAATTACTAATTTGTTTGCCTAAAATGTTAAAATTTGTCCACTTAAAAAACTATTTAGTTCTTATTATCTTATTCTATTATTAACTTTTTTTTTAAATTTTATATGTTGGTAATGACTGTCTAATTCTGTTTCCATACTACCTAATTAAATATGCAAAGTCAAATAAACACTACAATGTTCTTTTAAGAAATATTCAGCCATATTAAGTTGTCCCATTAGCCCCCACAACACATGTAACATTAGCCCCCATGATGAGGAATTTACAATCCTAGAAATAGTTCTTTAAATGTGCAATTTTTCAGTAATATTTCTTATTTTCCAATATTTGTAGAATATAAAAGTGTCCTTAAATAAGATTAAAATATTCTTAAAATACAAATGTTTGTTTGAATTTTTGCAATTGATATCTGGTTTTGTATTCCAATGAAATTTATATATTTCAAAGAGCATATTAACAATCACATTAAATAAAAGGAATTTAGCAATTTAGAATAGACAGTCTTTAGATGTTAAGCAAATTGCAATTCACTGTTTAATTTCCGGATAGTTGCAAACTTATTTATCAGAATTTGAGGACAGTAAGCAGTGTTTAAGGGGTTTAAAAAAATGTCACTAAAATATAGGGGTTTCTTTCAAGAAGGTCCCATGGAAAAACACTTTTCTAAAAGGGTCCCATAGCTTTACTCAATTATTATTATTTTCATTTTATTACTTTAAGAAGTCCAGGGATTATCGTGTCAAATTTTCAGGTGAATTAAACTGCACTACCCTCAAAAAATTGTTTGAAATAAGTTAATTTCTTACAACTAAAATCTAAACCTTTGTCTTGAAAGAGAATATACAATGCAAATAACAATGAGGTACAAATATTTTTTTTTATATCTTAAATTTTGCTTATAAATGGTAGTAATCTAATATTTATCCTAATACATCTTTAGTTTTGGATTTCAGATAGTACCCAATGCCTAATAAATATTGTAATTGTATCATCCACATTAAAGAAATATGTATTTATAATCTCATCTTAAATAATAACTCTTTGTTTATGACTCAGTGACCATAGGGGTAAACATTTAAGACCATGTGACAGGTCTATAGAGTAACAGCAATGGTGGAAAAATAAATTTAATTTTTAGTTTGGCACAAAACCAGTTGCACTAATCTTTTACTATGTGATACTTATAAGTTATACATATTATAATATTTTTTACCTTTTTCACAGGAAAAGAGAAGAAGAAATAATAAATGATGGAAATGATCTATGATCTGGTCTTTTTATGTTTAAATTTTTTTGTGAATAAAGCATTATTTTGAATATTTTAGTTAATAATTTATTTTTAACAATGGTGTTTGTGAAAGTGAACTTTCAATACTAATGATTCAATAATTAAATCTAAAGCAATTAATTTAACAGATAAGTTGTTGAGCATTTAAACTTTAAGAACGGTTAATTTATTAATCTTTAACGTTACCATAATTCAAAGCTGCTATTATTTCAACCTTAAAACGGTGTAATATTCAAGCTTAAAATTAGCTATTAAATATTAATTTAAGGCTGAAACAAGCAATAACTGGTACAAATATATGCATAAAAAATTAAAAAAAAAAGTTTGAAATTTCAAACTTATAAATTATTGAAATTTCAAACATGGAGAATAATTGAAATTCAAACCTGAATAATAGTTGAAATTTCAAACCTGAATAATAGTTGAAATTTCAAACCTGAATAATAATTGAAATTTCAAACCTGAATAATAGTTGAAATTTCAAACCTGAATAATAGTTGAAATTTCAAACCTGAATAATAATTGAAATTTCAAACCTGAATAATAGTTGAAATTTCAAACCTGAATAATAGTTGAAATTTCAAACCTGAATAATAATTGAAATTTCAAACCTGAATAATAATTGAAATTTCAAACCTGAATAATGACTGAAATTTCGAACATGAAAAAAGATTGAAAGTTACAACATGAAAAATGATTGAAATCTCAAGCTTTAAAGTATTCTTTTTTCCATCTATATTTCAAACTTGAAAAATAATTGAAATTTCTATCTTGAAAAATGCTTACTTTTAGCATGAAAATTCAATCCTTCTTTATACATGATTCAAGATCGCCGTGGTACAACTATACACATTAAATACTGCTAAACTACCGTAATTTTCAAGTTTGATTCAGGTTTATCAAGCTTGAGCGCTTAAGTTTGATTCAATCTTTTTTCAATCTTTCTGTGCTATCTGGGTGGGGTCTTCCTTCCTTCCCCGAATTCTTTCACCTGGCCGGTCCCTCAGACCTAGTTCGGGGGAGATTTATTGCTTTTTTGGGACGAGGGACTTGTCGGTGGTGATGAGTGGACTTACTTAATGTGCAGGAAAGATGGGGTAGATGTCACATTGATGGTGAAATTTGTGAAAATTTTGGAAATAAAACTAGAGCAATATCCAAATTTTTACGTAAATAAGAAAATGAAAGCGTATCTTAGTACTTATGAAGACACATTCACATTTAGTTATTAAGCTTCTAATTGGTCTTCCCGAATATCATTTTCTGCGATCATCGAGATGGCAGGTTCTCCGTTTACTTTTGTAAACTTGTTTAGTATGCTCCAGTATAGTGTTTAATGATGTAACTTGATTGAAATTTATATTGTTTGAATTAGTTTTTAATTTATATTTTAATTTTACCCTAACTAAATAAAATATTTGTATGAAACACAAAAATACCGTACCATTTTATTAAAAGTTAAATATTTATTTTAAAATTTTCGGCCATGTTTTGAAAGTTAATAAAATCTCATTTCCATAGAATCAATTTTGGCCAATTTTTGCTGCGTTATTTTCAGACCATTTCTAAGTGAAAACAGTTTACAAAGCTTCTGTTTTAATTTTTTGGGGGGTTAGGTCCTGTTTTCTATTTCCAATATAATTTTTGCATTTGGTTCCATCCAAATTATTTTATTTTAAGAATATTTGTAAAATATGAACAAATATTTCCTTCATTTCGTTTATTCTTTAACATAAATGGCCTATCCAGAGAGAATAAGCATTTCTTTAACAAAGTAATTTCGGAATAAATGGCCGAACATGAAACATAGACCAATCAGACAAAATATGCTTGAAATTCACAAAGTACTAATCAGGCGTGTATCGCTAAATTTAAATTGAAAGAATCCAACACATCCTCAAGGTCATTACTGGCCGGTGCAGGGGCGAATGAGCATTTTGAACCTCATCCAAGCAATCATCAAGATTGCCAGAATGAGGTTCAAAAAGGCAGAATCAAGGGATTAATAACACGAGTATCGATGAATTTGTCTCGGAGCGACTCCGAGAAAGAAATCCAGGATCTTCTGTCGCCTTCATTTCAATATCGAGTAGGGGATTTGTGAGCTCATTTTGGACTGAATTTCAACTAGATGGAAAGAAATTTCTATCAGCATTTCAAAGCCTTGGGGAAATCCACTCCATTCGAAATTGATGCTTGCCTTGTTCGAGTAGGATTAGTTTTGCTGTGCGCGAGGAAATTAAAAAGCGATTACATGGACGGGAAATTCATTTCTAATTAGTGGTGAATTGCTCGCTATTCACTCCGATGCGACTGGGAAATTGCATTCGAAGGGAAATTATAACGCGAAATTTGAATAGGCCGATTTGGCTGTGAAAAACTAACGCTCGTGCGAAATTAATGGAAGTGTTGTTATTGATTTTGAAATGAAATTTTTACTAGTGAGAAGTGTTTAAAAAGGGAATATGATGATGTGTGAATATTTTTTTTGCGTAGGACCAATTGTTAGCAATAAAAATGCGATTGTGAGAAATGGTGAGTTTTATTGCGTAATACTTTGGTCTTTTGCTTTGTAAACAAATTGTTAGTTGAGTTCAATGCGTATTTATATTGAAAACAAATTCATTGAAATTGAATAGAAATGTTTTTAAATGATAGCGCTGTCATTTTGATGTAACATTATAACCTTAAACATCTTCAAATAATACTTTTAAATATGGTTAGTGGCCATGATTACGAAATAGTAACCATTTTAAACTGACAGTGATTATTTTTATTTTATCCTAAAATGGAATAAAGAACTCAATTGAACGCAATTCAGAACCGCACAAAACTTTTTAACATTAATATTTTTTTACGCAATGCAAAGAGTATCATACGACGCTACCACTCAAGTTATATGATATTTTTATTGTATTTTTTGAGCTGATTTAGCATGATTCCGTTTTAATTCACAATTTTATTCAAATATCATTACTTTGCATTGTTTTCTGAAATTTTTATCTCATTTTACAATTAGGGATGCTAAATTAGTTCTAATTTTTGCGAGAATGTTCATTTAACTATAGGTTTTTATTTTAAGTTACAGATAAGTGTGAAAGTGGGATGGTAAAAGAAAGTGATTTTTCCTTCTTCTACCGAAAATTTTATGAAAGCCCATTAGCGTAAGTAACTCTTATTGTTAACTAATATATGTTTGAAGACTGTCTAACAGATTCACAAAAAAGCTGATAAAATTTTAAATTAGAAATGGTTTAGCTTTACGATATATATTTTTAAATATAAATTTCAATTAATCATTTTCAACAAAAAGCGAAGAACTATCTTCTACCAGTTCTTATAACATAAATTACTTTTGGAGAAGAAAACTTTACCATCTAATATTTCTATATTACGTTTTTAGGACCAGAAAAAAAACATTTTAACGTTTCATAAGATAAAAGAGACAGCTTTATTTTTAAACACTTCCAAATTTATTTGTGAAATGAGATAAATTAAGTAGGGTATTTTCCATTTCAAAGTGAACTGAGGGAGACAGCTGAAAATTACAAAGTGAACGCAGTAAGAACCATAACATGTAGTCATTGATTCTTACCTATTTAATACCTGAAGGCAACAGCTAACTTTTCATGCCATGCCAGAGACACATCACTCGTTTGATGGCTTTATAGTTATGTCCTCGGAAAGCAGTTTCAGGAATGGAGCCCCGCCATAATTATTTTTTATGGTCCGACACGTTCTCCCAATCTAAATTGTTTGCAAAAAAATTAATGACTTTATTAGGTAGTCGCCTGCAAAACCGTTTTTTTTCCTCGTTTTTCAGTCCTTTTTTGCCTTCCCGTCCGCACGGTCCCGATTTTTTTTCGCCCGTCATGAATATTTAAATGCCTCCTCATTTGTGGAAGTAAAGTCACTCCTCAAATATAAAGCTCCAGCACCCACGTAGAATGGGTACGTGTGAGGTTAAGAGACGATCGGCTCCGACTCGAATCTTAACGAATTGTTAATCGGCAGTCGTCTGGAAAGACGTCATTTTCTGCAAATGCACTATCCACTTAGAGTGAACAATCGTAAGGGTGGATTAATTATTCAAGGATACTAAAAGAAAAGGACCCCTGTTTTGTCTTTTATGGAAGCAGACATAAAAGCCTTCCATTTTATACCGCGGCGTTTGAATGCTAGTTAGAAACAACGTTGGGATGTGATTAGGCTCGCCTATAGCGGGCATTGAGTTCTATAGCTCTTTTATGCGTTATTAATATGGACTCAAGAGTAACGAACGCGGGACATCTTTCGTAACGAGTGTCTTTGAAACGGATGACTCATTTTTCAGCATTTAATAGAAGTGAGAGTAGGCGTAAGAAGTGAGGACTCTAAATAAATTTTTTTAACACAAACTCTTTTTTTTTATATTCACCCGTAAAATAGAAATTATAAATCGATTTCTTTTTATGTGCTAATAACAACACGTTTTTGATGAGTAAAATATTAAGTCATCTCTCAATAGGCAAGTTTGGAGAATTAAGTCAAAATATTCGAATATTCTGTTAAAACAAATAAGCTTTTTTTTTAATCGCATACAACACCATCATTAATATGATTTACCAAAACGTTTTCGGGAAAATTTTAAATTAATAATCTTCTCCTCTAATTTAAAACAATTAAGAAATTTTCCTCCAGAGTCCAGGTCAAATTTTAATTTTTTTTCTGGGGGAGGACTCCCCATCACCCCAGCGGTACTCTTTTAGTGTAACCCACAAGGTCCCCAAAATTAATTAAAACACTACTTTTAAAGATTAAGTTTTAAACATTTTTCACTGGGAAGACCCTTAGAGAGTGACCTCTACCTCCGAGATTTTGAAGCCTATTTATAATTTTTTTTCCTTGAAAATTTTGGGTCATACAAAAAGGGGGCTTCTTTGGGTGTGTCAAAATTACTTAAAACACTATTTTTAAAAGTTTACCACCTATATTTACTGGGAGCTCACACTGAACAAAAATTTCTGACATTAAGTGTACCAAGATCCAAAACCTGCTTGTAAATGATCTAATACTTGACGTATAAAAGATCCCGTTGTGATAAAAGAGAGGGGATACCTTAGAAATAAAATGTTGAGTCACCCCCCTGAAAAAAAGGCTGGTTACGGGTCTGTCCTGCATCCAGCCTCTATTTCAAAAACATTGTATTAGAAAAGGGATTTCCAAATGTTACAACATTTCTTTGATTTGAATTAATCTTAAAATGAATTAACTGATGTCCGTAGACAGTGCTGTAATATGGGGGGTTGGAAGAAGTGGCAGATGCCCAGAATTTTCAAAACAGAACGTAATCGAAAATTCCCAATATTCCAATGCATATTGCCAAACCTAACCAAGTAAAACATAAAATATTTTTGTGGAAATGGTTTACCAATAACCTTTAATTCCCTAAAAGAACTTTTGTAATTCTAATATGAAAAAAAAAATCTTAATTATGTCAATCAACAATTTTACAGAATTTATATTCAAATATATATTTTTTATGGCCAGATGAACCAGAATATTTAGCTTAATTGAATATTTTTTCAATGAAAATTCAATTGCCTGCTACTCATCAGAAGTAAGATAAGCAATTCAATAGAGCTCAATATTATTCACGTATCTGTATTCAAGAAGTTTCCATAGACAATAAGTGTTGCTTTAGTTGGATTCCTTTTAAAAGAATATCGTTTTATTCTTCATGTAAATTTGATGTGAACCGTTCAAAAGAAAAAGTTTGAATGGGAGTTTAAAATTCATGTTCTGTGAAAGTGGAATAATTTTTCTTTTTGCAGTCGTAAAAAACATAACATAGGCCCAAAAGAGGCATTAAATATGCAGAACATAAAGGAGAATAAACCTAAAATTTAAGTTCATTTCTTTATACACAAACATATTTTTCTATTAAATTCATCCGAAGAGTTTCAGTTCAAATTTTCTTCAATTCTCTGAATATTTTCCAAGAAGTGACTGATTTAGGTTCTGAAATATTCGGATGAAATATCTTTTAAGTATACATACTTCTACTAAAGTTCTCGACACCATTTTACAGCAGCTTTTCATTTTAGCACTATTATGAATTTTTCAAGATGTTCTGGAACTGCTCATTTAAATTTACAATATTTTGGAATTCCATATTCTCGTTTCCTTCGCAGTATCAATCTCGGGGAAAATGCTTGTATATTTTTGTTCTGTGCCCCCACGTATACCGAATTAATACCAATTCATTATATTCGCAAAAGGATGATCATTACTAAAACTATATGGATGAAGCATTATTATGTCATTTGATTGAAAAATTAAATAGTTTTTAGCACTGTGCGTGATTTGAAGACGGAAAAGGAGTCATCAAAAATCATTTCTTCTCGTCATAATATTAGACTTCTGAATTTTTTATGGATCATAAGAGATGTAAGTATTTTCAATTATGCTTCTTCTTTTAGAAATAACAGTTAAATTTATTTAAAAAAGAGGCTTATACATTAGGGTAGAGATATTTTTTTTTCGAAATACCCTAATGTAATATAATACAAAAAGATACCTACAACAAAAGCTGTGGCATATAATGAGAAACTATGCAATAATTTTTTAAATCGTATTATCTTCAGTTTGCGTAGCGAGTTTAAAATTTACAAAAATCCCTAAAAATGAATGTGTTTCAGAATTTTTTAAATGTTACTTTGGGTGCAAGAATTAACACTACGTAGCTTGAAAGGTTTTATATATGTAGTAAATAAGTCACATGGATTTTTAAAAGTTTTGCGGCATGTTTTCCTCTTTTAAACACTTTTCTGTCTGTAATGTTGTTAGACTTTTTTTTTGGGGGGGGGGGGTGGATAAATATTACTTTAAGACTCTAATTCGAAGAATATATTATAGGTTTAAATGTTGTTTTACAAGAACGAAAAAACATAAAACTTGAATCCTGTTGTTTTCAATTTTGGATGTTTGTTTTCAATCGGGGGCGGGGTTCTAGAGATTGAACAGAAAAATTCGACTCTTCAAAATAACGTTTTAGCTCATTTTTGGACATCTGGACCCTTAATTGACACCCGGGTGTGGAACATCCCTGTTGCTAAATCAGCAAAGAAATTTTAAGAAAAGAGCCAGTTCATAAACAATCATAAAAATTTCCGAGGTTTCAGGTGAATCCCATAACTCCCCCTTAGATACCACCCTGCTCTGCAACATCATCCATAACATTGTTACAGATGTAACAAAACTCTAAACACCATGTCCAAAGTAAGACATTATTGATGAAGCTACAAAAAAATTCATCAACGGAAGTAAGGCTATCAAGTAGGACCGAGTCGAAACGGATTCCGTCCTCTCTTTTGCGCAAATAGAATTTGGCTGGGCTAAAGTAATTTGCGATCTTTGGCCCACTGGCGCCCATTCGACATCGGTAGCTACAGCGGGGGTGTTATGATTCCCTGGTGGACCACTTGGATGGGGGAGGGGCACAAAGTGCGGGAGGGTCCACCAAGTATAATTGCCCATCGATTGATTCGGGATGGAGGAGTTATGCCACTTATATAGCGGGATTGCCGATGTTGGATGAGGGATGAGCTGTTCTCGAAGATAATGGTCTATATTTGCTGAACTTAGTTTTGAGTAATTGAAGATTGTTAAAAACGGTACCTGGCTCGTCTCTAAGAAGGCCTTTAGAAGGGTTGCCCAGTTTTATTGAACTTTTGATCAAAGCTTCTACCCCAGGATATAAAATGGAACCTAAATCCATGCTTATTAACAGAAGTTTATTTTGCTTCATTTTACTTCATACCATAACATTCATGATAATATCTTCAATAAAACAATTGGTAATTGAAATTTATGATGATTATTAGTATTTTACAGTAGTTTCATACTCATTAATTAAAAATAAAATTAAACTACATATTTCTAATAAAAATGACATACTTTTTCTGTTATTTTAGTTTATTTAAAATGGATAATGAAGAAATGTATATATTCTCTGAATAAAAAATTGACGTAATAGTTTTATTGACTCCTCTAATGGTTAGATTTTAGAATATTTTGTCGGACCCCAATGATCTAACGTTATTAATAGTTGTTCAAAATGTAAATTTGTATAATTTCATTAGCTTCAACTTTGTTTAAAATTAGTTAACGTTATTATTTGAGCAATATATCCAAAAAAATATCAAACAACTTCAGTGATACTAACAAAAATTTTTAGTTTTCTCAATAAAAAAATTCCTCAATTAATGGGCCTAAATGATTGATGTTTATTTCTTTGAAGAAAAAAGTTTTAAGATTAATATTTTCAAATATATTTCAGTTTTTAAAGGAGCAAAATTCTTATAAAAAATAAAATTACTTTCTTTTTGGACAGAATAATAAAAGAAAAATTAATGCACAATGAAATAAAGCTTCCTTAGAGTAAGTAGTTGATTAAGACTTTTACTAATATCAATGCTCTAATCCGCTTAACTATTCGGTGGAATTCCCAAATAATACCCTAATGGCTAATTTTCTTTTAGCTCTTAAGTAAAGGACTTATAAAAAAATAAGATTTTTTATGTGGATTGTTAAATGCTTCATTGAAAGGACAAGAGACACATTAAGATACTATCACCATTACCTAAGGAGTGTTAGCGATAAACTGTGAAAGGGAAACTTCGAATTCTTTGCTTCGGAGGAGAGCAGTGGTTTGATTTAATTTGTGGTTAGCCCCTGCTGTTTGCACGCGACCACAAAATTACTCATTGAGCAGCGTTTGCGACGTGCAGCTAGTCACTGCTATTAAGGGAAAGAAACGAATCGCTATTTATAGTACAATTGTTCAGAATCAATCCTTATCACTTTAGCAAGTGAACTTGAGTTCAGCTTTTCGTTTATAAAAAGTCAATTCCAATTTATCTGAAAAGCTTCAGTATAGCTTTTCAAAAAAAGAGTTACATTTTCCTAATCCAAGATTTTAAACTCCTGCAATAAATTGCCTTGAAATATTGCATGAAATTTTCTAAACCGAAAAGTGAGAAACCAAACAATTTTTTAATTATAATTTCATACAATTTCTAAAAAAAGTGTTAGAAAGTTATAAAGTTCAGCATATTATTTTTATTACAAAAATATACACTTGTTTTCGGTAATAACAGATCGTCTCCAGTGGGGCTCTTTTTCTTTTACCATAGCACAAGTATGGTGTATTTTTCCTACTAAACTATCTGATCTGAATTAGATCAAATCCATGAGTTCATTTGCTCTAAATATCTGCAGGACAAAAATTGTTAATATTTTAAGCTGTAAAATTTTGAATGTTATAAATTAAATTGAAATTATTAACTCTTACTCTTCTACACATCACACCTCATACTCTCCTTTTAGATAAACAGTAAAAGGATTTACACTAAAAGATTTTTATACATTCAGTCCTTCAAAATTTTGAGATTTCTACTCTTACTTTATCTAAATCATTGAATTTTACACGAAAGTGGGCAACCTTTTGCACATTTTGTCCATTACGTAGTATTTAAACACATTCTTAAGAACTAAACTAAAATAACATCCATTCTAAGTACCTTCTGCTTTGACATTTTAAACATTTTAATCCAAACTTATGCCATAAACCCTTTGCCTCCCCCAACCCTCACCGTGTCTCTACTCCATAGCTTTTCACAACTTCTTCCCCCATAGATTTCTCCTTTTGACGCGTCACTTTCCCTTTTAAAAGACTAATCGCTTTCCTGTTCAGCTTGATCGATTTCAAGGTTCTAACACGATAAGCCCCTTCAGAAATGCCCTGCAAAAAACAGCCAAGAGGCTCCATTTATCGTCCACATTTTGTCGTTCGCGCGGCACAACGGGATTTGAAGTTGAGCTCTTTTCAATATTTCGTCATGCTTTTGGGCGATAATCTTGACAAAGTGTTATTCAAGTGGGGCTGCTATGGGGCGTCATTAATATCAGTTGGTGCCGTACCGGGATGGGGAATTTGATGCGACCGTTTATTCTGATTATCGATCCCCCTCCCTTTGCACTTGACGTTCATTATGTTCATTAATGAGTGCAATCGTGTTCAAATCTCGGCAGGGGTTAATTAATGTCGTTCACGTCTAATGGAGTGCTGTAATTTGAACTGGGAAGAGTGCGGCGGTGTTGAGTGGTGAAATTTGTGGAGATTTTTTTTGTTGTTGTGTAAAGAGGAAAAAGAAAGAGACATGTTGATTGAGATTGTTGTTGTGAAAAAAAAAGTATTGTTGATAAGAGAAATGTTGAAGAGATATTATTGCAATGAAAACATACCTTTTTATGATAATGAGGGGTTATGTTGATAGTAAAAACATTCTGTTAGCAGTTACTTTAAAGATGGGGAATAGGAAGGAAAGGAATATCTGGGAAACAAATGTTTTTTTTAGTGGTACTTGTAGTAAAAGTATTTTTGTTTAAAGATGATAGTAAATTTGATAGTAAAGTTAAAAGAATATGTTAAGAATAAAAGGAACAAACCTTGCTGGGCTTCAAGCTTGTAGTTGGTCTACATATTTGTATAATCATGTAGGGAGAAATTATGAAGCATTGTATTTATAGCAAAATTATTGCTACGGATACACTATTATGAAATAATTATTGATACACAAACAAAACGTAAATTAGCCGAAGTTATGTTTTTCACTGTTTTTGAACTTTAAAGGGAAATAGTTGAACAAAATGAAGAAGGGAGAAATTTAGGACTAATAATTATTTTAAGCTCTACTTAGGGCGAAAAAATTGTCACTTTCGAACAATGTCTGAAAATTGTCCCGCTTTTAAACTAGATTTCGAGAGCACAATTTAATTAAATAAATTCCTGAAAATTAAAAAAAATGTTTTTCAAATTGCTTTAAGTCCACTTTCAAAAAGAGCAGCAAGTACCACAACCAGATGAAAATATCTGCCAAGATGAATGACTCGACTTCAAAAAAGATAACTACCATGAAATATTTATGCCATCAGTCTGGAATGCAAGAATACAAATATCATTTGCCCTTTTCAAGTCTTCAAACTGATGGAAGAATGATTAAAGAGACGTGCCAAAAATAACCTTGGGCATTCTGAGGAGTCATTGATATCTGCTCAAAAAATCTCACCACTCCTGCCCTCACGATTCACCTCAAGCATGAGCTGAGAAAAGAAATCCCTCACATTTGCGCTTCCATCTACCCTCAAATGATAAAATGCTTAAGAGGGGTTACGAGAGTTGAATTGATTTTTTCTATGATTGTGGGATCTTTAAGTATAGAGATTTTGCCAGTTTCTCACAATTTTTTCCTCCGCTCATATGGGGTAGTATATAGGTATTTATCTAAAAATGGTTTTTGTAGGTAGTTACCTATATTAAAGTCGAATGGATTTCTTTTGTTCGTATTAAATTTTAACTGAACCCTCTAGTTAGCCCTCGGATGAATGAGCATTAAACGTAATTTTGTTCTCGTATATGCTAAAATACACTCTTACAACTTATCAATCAATAGGTACTACAAGTTACAACAACGAAATTTTTTTTAAAAGAGGTAATCAAAATTGAATATGCAAAACAATAAACATTTCTCGGTATGATAAGAAAGCTTTTGAAATAGAGCAGGAATTTACCTACTTAGATAAGTAATAATAAAGCACTTGCTATAGAAGGTTTGTGTATAGGTTAAAAGGCATATTTAAAACAGCATTTATTTGAGGGTTTTCATAGGTGTAGTGATAGTTATATCTGATGAAATTTACGTAACTTTTCTCAAATGTAACAATAAATTTGGCTACATAATATCCATGCAAAGACGTCGAAAAACCTCAGAAACTACTAGCTATCAGAGAAACTCCCAAAACTGCCCATTAAAGCCCTCCAAAATAGCCCACCATCCTTCCCGGAGTATAAACGAAGCTGAGCGACTATTAATTCGAAATAACCGACTCGAACCCCCGTCCAAAATAGTCCCATGTTTTATTAACGGAGTAATTCCATCGGAGCTATTCCAGTTCTCTCAATTTTTCCGGAAATTGAGACTGTTCCAGCTACTTATCTTGGGTCATAACCATTAGCAGAGGAAATCGGATTGCAAATCGCCAATAACCACGAGGATATGTGGATCGGTTTTAATTGTATTCCTCCCAATCTTCCACCAATCATCATTAGCGGACCTTGTTCGGATAGGTTCGAATGGGGCCCACCCGGTCATTAAGTCGTCGGGTGGGATCCACCCTTGCTCGGCCCATCCCTAAGAAATTGCGTTCACTCCTTCTGCCGATTGGAATTCTATCGTTCAGTCGCCATCTTGGGACTACATTATGGACGCCTTTAGCCTATTGGACCGATTTCTCCCAATAGGGTGAGGTGCACAGGTCTACTTCTTTGAAGTTGGGGTGTAAATTTTATCATCGTCATTTTTCATTGCAAGTTCTTGTAAATATTAAAAACTAAGTTAAGAGGACCTATGCACAGATCTGATAACAGTTTTTGAGCCAACAGGCTTAGTATTGTAGACTTAACTACGAGAGAGTTTAAAATTTGTGTATTATGAAATGTGTCAACAGAAAGTAAAGATATTCATATAGAAGATGAAAAGTCCTTTACAGTTAATACAATTAAGATTGCTGAAGTCTAAAAAAATAATTTTTTAAATTAGAAACCATCTCTTTCTTCTATTTAATTTTTCCTAAACAATGTTTAGAAAAGTGGAGAAAAACATTTAGTAGTTAACTTGTAGTATCATAAACTTGTCTAACATAAGAAAAAAAATAAAAAAGAATAAATAAAAGAATAAAAGAAAAAATAAAAAAGAAAAAATAAAAGAATAAAATAAAAAATAAAAAAATAAAAAGAATGCGAGTTGTTCAGGAATTAAAGACGATTGCTAATCCAGAATTATAAAATTTGAAATACAAAACAAACAACAGGATCGTATTCGAAATTAAATGTATTACGAAGACTTACACCACCGTCCCTTTGAGTAATTTATCTGTTAATGAAAAGTATAATAGTAACTAATTATAATAATTATATAAGTAACTAATAGTAATAACTAAGTAATGCTCATAATATAATTTAAAAATTTATAAAAAGATGGAGACCACAATCAAATCACTAAAATTGGGGGGAAAAATCAGATTGCTGTCATAGCTTTGTAAAGTTTTTTTCCTGCATACTGACTACATTAAAGGAAAAACTAGTTTTACAGATAACGCAAAAATAAAGTTAAAATATTCAATTTCTTAAAAACATTGATCAATTCCTTCTTATAAGAATATCTTTCTTTTTTTGGGTGGACTTTATTTATTAAGACTCAATGGATTACAAGGGTATCATGTTTTTTTGATGGAGTTTTGTATTAATGAGTAAAATAGCAGAAATCGTATTCTAGTAATGAAAACTAAAAACATCAGTAAATTCCATAAGTTGTTAGTTTTAAAATACATAGATTAAATGAACCCTTTTATTTACTTGAAAAGTTTTAAAGTAAAGGATTTTTTACTTTTAAAAAGAAGTTCAGTAAAAAACAACCCGCGTTGTGAAATCCAAATATTCCATAAAAATTCATTACACAACATAAGCTGCGATTCATGCAATATAAATAAATATATATTTTACTTAACAAATGTCATAACACACCTTATTGAATTCCCCTCATGACTGTTTAGCTAATGGCATTTATTGCCTTGTATGTGCATTGCCTTCATTTATGGTGAAAGAAGAAAAGGCAATCGATTTGCGTCAGTTGCAGAGGCGTTAAAGGCCCTTATTTAGACTAAGTGAATTGGAATTCAATGCTTATTCAAATTTCATGCATTCGGATGGAGAACCATTCCGTAATCTCTGTATGCAGCTAAATGGGTGAATGATAGCCAGCCGTTCTGTATTGATAAGTTACACATTATGCGCACAACAGGATCTATCTACGGAGGCGTTTGTAATAGAGGCAGACCACACGAGAATCATTGCCTTGTATGTATGGGAAGCTTGGGGAATCAAATATGTACTAGCTTTAGATATCTTTGCCAAAGGAATATATCAATTGGCCAGTATGGAAAACAGAGTTACTTTTCACCATCTAAGCCAATAAGATTTCGTCAGTCATCTTCAAAATTAAAGAGTCAATCAAAATACTTTGTAATTAGTTAATTAAGGTGAGAGCTAAAAGTATGTATGTTTAATTGAAGGTTATATAATTTTCAAACTGAATATTTATTTTAATTCAATTTAATGATAAAATTGAAAGATTAAGTAATGAAACATAAAATAAAATTGAATGCTAATAATGTTGGCCACTTCCCATTAAATAATTCAATCCCTACTTTCTCAATTTGGTCCTTAGTTTCTATAAAACTTTAACAGAAATAATTGAAATTAAACTTTCACATTGTCCAATAATTGTTAATACATATGTTAAATTCCTGATAATATGATGTCACTATTTATGTTTTCTTACACACCTACATAAACTGCAAGTGTTTGTAAACCAAACAATTCTATTCGTCTTGTGTTTCCTAATTGATTTATGGATGCAATTTTTTTGGTTTTGAAGGTTCATCTTTATTAATACCTAGCTTGAGTCAACCTCTGTTCATTCATTGCTCAGATTATAGTAGAAATATCGGAAAGCGATATTTCATTGTGTTTTCAATGGTAAACTAAGCACGGTGTTTGTTTTAAATGATTAACTAAGCAAGTTGTGTTTAAATGGTAAACTAACGGGTTTTAAGTATTGGTATATTATTACTCGATATCAAACCCTTGGCATATAGAAGATCGTCCTTGTATCATCACTCACAATGCCTTTCCTATTGGCATAATTATATCACTCACTCGCTCATCAAGTGACGGGAATGAAGACTCCATAAAGTGAAGTTGAAGACACTTGGGATTTCTGCGTGAAACATTTAGCGACAGGAAGCACCAATTAATTGGCTCCAATTAATTGGGAAGGCCAACGTCCTTTCGGAACGGAGGAGCCACGCGCCACGGAGAGGAAATGGCACTTTC